>JAILWY010000007.1:7045000-8530625 GCA_022113835.1 Atopsyche davidsoni
GTCCATACAAGTTGCGTAAGTACTGCGCTGTGACTTTTACAAATAAAACATGTAGTTACCTACATGTTTTATTTGTCATTTCATACGTGATTTTTGAGATTAGTAGTGCTTCATTGTTTAGTGCGTTGACATGTCGGTGGAATTACGGAGTGTTAAACAAAATAATTTCCTTATCGGTTTGCCTAGATATCAAATAAATGGTGCAAAATTACCATCTAATCGACAATTTCTCTCGGTCCTATTTTACAATATTCTTGAGGTTAAACTGACTGTTAGTGAAAGTGCAAATCTTGTGATTAGGGAGTGCATCATATATTGGGAAAAAGCAAGAATTCCAACAGGGGCATTTCCTAACTGCGTGAAGAAAATTTTTGATTTATATCATGTTTGGAGAGAGATGCAAAAAAATTGTAAGAAAACTCAGGTTACGTTCAAGAGCCGTGAGAACAATTTCAAAATTGATCTTGATAATTTGTTTGATATTGCACATGCTGATGCTTTTGAGAGAATGAAAATAGAGGAAGATAAATTATTTTTAATGAAACAGAGAGAGCCAGGTCGACCGGGATGCTTAGGTGGTGTTGATAAAAAATTGGCGGAAAAAGAAGATAGATCTAAACAACGACGATTGGAAGAAGAGGAAAGGGTTGTAAGACAAAGAGAATCACTAGCTGCTGAAACTAGAAAATCAAGGGCAGAAGCATTAAAATCTGACTTCCAAAACAATGTACCCGACGTAGTCACAGTCCATTGGGATGGAAAACTATTACCCAGGTTGGATGTACGAAGTTCTAAAGAAGAACGCTTGCCAGTTATTGCTTCGTTTGACGATAAGGAACAGCTTCTTGCAGTGCCGAAACTAGAACATTCTTCTGGAAAACATCAAGGTAAGGCTGTCTCAACAGCTCTTTTTGACTGGAACCTTCACGATAAAGTACAAATAATGTGCTGCGACACAACAGCTTTCAATACTGGCCATATTAATGGAGCTTGTGCTATTTTGGAGCAAACTTTAGGAAGAGAATTTCTGCTTTTCACCTGTCGTCATCATGTTTATGAATTGGTCCTAAAAGCTGTCTTTGAAAGCAAAATTAAGCAAATTACTAGTAGCCCAGATATTCCAATGCTTAAAAAGTTCAGAGAAAATTGGAAAAACATCGACGCTAGTAACATTGAACCATCTCTTAATTTCGTAAAACAACGTGTTGCCGAGACAGACATTCAAGCTTTGTTAATATTTTATAAGGCAGAATTAGACAAAGGTTATGTAAGAGATGACTACCACAAATTGGTCGAACTGTGCGTAATAATTTTGGGAGGAGACACAGAGGAAAAATTAAAACTAAGCCCCCCCGGAGCCATGCATCAGGCACGCTGGATGGCGAGAACGATCTATTCTTTAAAAAAATTTAAAGAATGCAGAATAACTGCGAAGGACAAAAAGGCTCTACAAGATGGTTTCTTATTTGTCGTGATATTGTATGTTAAACCTTGGCTCGAATGTACAGTGGCGATCAAAGCACCTAACCAAGATTTGCGCTTCTTGAAGATGTTAAAAGAGTACGAAAAAGTTGACGCAACAATTTCTAATGCTTCTATAAGCAAGTTTAGCCATCACTTGTGGTATTTATGTGAAGAGACAGTTATTCTATCACTGTTTGATGATGTAGTTGATAACCAAACTAAGAAGAAAATGATTGCCAACTTCAACCGGGACAAAACCTCAGATTTTAGCAAACGCGATGACCCGTCAAAGGAAGAACTTCCTCAAAGGTTGTTTGGTAAGTTAAATTGACTTTTAGTATATTTTATTTAAATATATTTAAATTGTTGTAGATTTTTTTTGTTATTTGTCTTATTTTTATTTTTTTTCCAGACAAAACACTGCATGATTTCGTATCGGAAAAAAGCAAACAATTTTTATCACAAGTTTTCTAAAGGAAGATGTATCTTCTTGGAATAATAATGCTGCTTTTCTGGAAGCTAAATGAAAAATTAATTATTTGAGAGTTGTGAATGATACTGCTGAAAGGGCTGTTAAAATGATGCAAGATTTTAACGGACTTATCACGGCTGAAGAAGAACAAAAACAGTTCTTGCTGCGCTGTGTCCAGGAACATAGAAAATTGTATCCGGACTGTAAAAAAACAACTCTAAAAAAAAGTTACCCTGACTGATTGTTATTACTTTATGTTTTCGATTTAAAATTAATGTTCATCTAATTGAATTTTTACTTTTATTCACTTAATTTATTGCATTTATAATGATTTTATACCAGACCGAAATATCAAGACAAAACACGTTTTTTACTAAACTTTGAAGCTCGGTCGGCACGGGTTGCAATTATGCTAGAAAGATGAAATTTTATATTTAAGTATCTTATAGCATTAGTAAAAAAAGTAGAGGGTATGCATTTCGAAATTTGAAAAAAAAATTTTTTTGGTCATATAAGGGACACCCTAATATACATATGTCGATTTTTTTATTAAACGTCAATCAGATGCGTATTTATTACCCATTAAGGGTTTATTATATTATTACTATTATTAGATATGTTATTAATTAATTATTACAAATTTTCTATATAGTTTGTTTATTGCAAGACAAACAACCGTGCAAACCTCGTATAATGCTTTGATGATGAGGTTGTTGATTTTTGGCAATTTATTTTGGGTACATTTAACTTGGCTCTTTTAGTAACTTTAATAAAAATAAAATATTTAATGCAGCATCATAACTGACCTTTGAAGTGCATTATCTAGATGCAGAATCACTGGTACATGTCACACATATCATCATTTTAATAGCCATCTATTATAGGTCACTAAGTCTTACATAATTATAATCTATTTGATTATTATTTTCTATGAATTACTATATTTCATCGTATATTATTCTATCTATTTAAAATAAATTGGATGATTAAAAACATTTTTTCGATCCAAACCAACTTTTATAAAATATTACTAATAACTCAGATAGTCTATATTTAAAATTATATTAAAACATAGACGATAAAAAAAAACACTTTTACTAGCAATGTTATGTTTCCAACATTCCACAAGGCAATCAAGAAAATTTAGATAAGAATATAATTGTTTTTGTTAATGTAAGAATAATTCAAAATTAATTATTTATAATTAGTAAAATAAAACAGTCCTAAGTGGTAATTTTCTGCGGCCCAACTATTAAGCGTTTATAAATTAGCATAAATTAAGATGAAATAATTGTTATCTCAATGAATCTCTCATCTGTCCAACAATCTTAGTAGTTTCACATTTCTAAACTACGAGCTGTGACTGTGATTTTGTTGTGTCTTGATTTATTATGCTTACTTCAGGTGGACTTTTACTTTTGTCGGGAGAAATAAAATATTACATACTAATTTATACAATCCATGTCAGTTCATTTTTCAATGTTTTCTTAGAGATATATTTTGACGAGAGAACGAAAGTGAAAATACTCAGTGTTTATAAATTTATCATTATTGTTACATATGCATTGATATTCACAATCTAAAGACTCAATGTTCTCTAAATGTTATTTATGCAAGAGGTCCCCTAATGCTTTCAACATATTTTCTGCAATTGGTGCAACATATTTTCTGTTGTCATTGTTGTAATAGAGTGTAGGTAGGAATAGAGTTCAAGACACACCTTTAAATCTTATCGTAAGAGTAACTTTTATGGCACTGATGGTTTTTTCATTTTAATATGAAAGTTTTGGCATAATTTTTGGAACCAAATGAAAAATTAATTAGTAACAAAATTCATATTTTGCTTAGGTCCCACTTTTCTTCAATATTATTTCGTATGATGACTGCAATTATGATGTTTGTTTTAAATTATCAATATAAATCACTTCATTGGATTTGGTTGGATTGTTGGTTGGTTTGGATTGGACTGAACAACTGTTTTTTTTTTATCGCTTATCATATTCCTGATTCAATTATTATTAACTAACATTCCGACTTCTAGCAAAATTTACAATCAAGAATAAGAAAAAACCTTTCCAGGTGATGACTAAGGCATCATAAGGCTTAGTGAAAAAAGGAACATTACAATTTTTTTTAATTTATACACTCCGTCTATCCAAAATACAGAAGACGTTTTTAAGTTCATTTGTAATCTGATTTTTTAACCTGATTATTTATATCTATTTGCATAGTTTATTGAAACAGCCGACTGATATCTAATTCTATTCTTTACAATAGACATATGTGTTTCGTATTTAAATTGTTATTTGCTACTGCTAATTAAATACTACATCAGATACTGCATACATGAAAATTTACAGTACTTGAGCTCTACATTGAATGATAGATGCACCAGATAGAGGATGGTATGTTTCATGATAAAAATAATTGGCAAAAAAAAGGGAAAACTTCTAACTGCTTTGGGATGTCAGTGCTAGTAAATTAATCAAAGTTACTAGACCGTGTCATGTTCAGTTATGCTCCATGAATGAGCATACACCCTGCAGAGATACACACGAGGGTTTTCAGACCAAAGCTTCAATGGTCATATGCTATGGTGGCATACTACAATGCTCTGCAAATGTAAAACTAGATTGTTGCTGAATTTAGAGTAATTATATGTCCAAATAACTTAATGTAATTAGAGATTCTTTATGAACTTATTAAAATTCATAAATTTTGATTTTAAGGTTTTATATAAAATACAGTTTGTGGACTTACTTCCAAGATAAAAATGCAACTTGTTTTCTCGGACCATGAGATAATTTAATTTTTAAAAATAATTTTTTATTGATGAAAAAAAATCTTTTTAAACAACATGCTTGACTTTTGATTGTACAATGCTCTTTTTTTGTAGGTATTTTTAAAAATTTATCTAAAAAAAAAAGTCTAAAAACTGTAATTTGGTAGGGACAGGGATAAAGTGAAACGTTTACGGGTTGTGGTAAATAAAAGCAAATACATTTTTTAAGTAAATTTTATTGTAAGATTTATCAATCCGCACTTTTTTAACATGTACAACAAATTGATTGCTCAGAATTAATTGAAAAGTAGGCACAAATTAAACACACCTTTACGAATTAAAAAAGAAACTGAAATAAATTTCCTAAGTTACTGATTAGACTGACTTCTAGCGTTTACATTAATGCAAAAAAATAAAATAGTTAATTAAAAAAACAAGTAAAATAAAACCAATCGTATAATTACAAGAATGTGTCATGGCTTAAATTATTCTCTATGATAGACATTCATAGTTTTCATATTTACCATTACTAAAGACTGTTGGATCTTTACAAACTCACTTCCACATACTTTATTTAACTAAACATCATGATTTAAGCATGTGAGCTATTTTATGAAGACCCTTTCGTATGCTTCAACCGATTACTCGACAAGAAAACCATTTCTACCTTATACCTTAAAGAATCTAAATAAATTCAAGATGAAGAATTATCATTCAGTCGTCATTTTAAAATGGAAACAAAGAAAACATGCAATTTTTATTTTCGTCGTACTGACATGAAGCTTCTAACATTTCCTACGGCAGAAAAGAAAGGCTTCACATTGCTACAATGGCAAAAGTATAACTCGTGTTAAGATAGGTTATAAGCACATTACACTAGTCATTGGTTATTCCAACAAGACAAAGTAAGCAATTCGAGTTTCATCTTAAATAGTTTGATTTATAAGTATATTTCACTACCAGTTCTGATTTGATTTCATATAATGAAGGATATTCGTATTGCCTTTGGTCATAGTACCTTAAAATTGTGTGGTGAATGTCGTTTTTATTGTCTGGAGGCCTGTTTTTATACCTTAGACTTGCTATATAAAAAAATGTGACAATACTCAACTAGTAAATTTAAACAAGATGATATTTCAGTTATACAAAAAATTTATAATAAATACAGTGGTTCGTGTGAAGGCAACAACGGATCTAGTTCTATACGGCTGCTGTGATCCAGCGACATTCTTTTGTTAACTCCTAAAGACTATAAAGTAAGTAAAATTATGCTGGAGTGTTTGAGATACAACTATTTCATATTATTGTTTAAGCTTCTAGCAGGCACTCAAAAAATTACGACATAACAAAACATTGCTTTTTGTATTGTTGTAGGTACTATTTTCACATAACATTATTACAGGATCATAAAATTTTAATACTGTGACAATGCTACAAATATATCAAAAAAGGTTTAAAAAATATAAGGGATTGCATAATGCAGCTGTTGAACGTAAAACATGTTATTCAAAATCAATTTTCAAAACATTACAATTTAGCATTTTATAGTTCCACGCCTTGATCAAATCAATGTTAAATACATAAAACATTATATTAATTCATAGCATACATATCATCACAGCGCTGAACCATTACTAAAGTAAAGTTTTACTTATCAATTATTATTACATAGGACTACTGATTTATCAAGACTAAAATGGTACACAAAATCATAATATGGACAATTTAGCCGTACATAACCTGTACATAATTACAAATAATTTTAAAAATGATCCAAACTAATATCAATTATCTAAATTCCCACAACAAGTAATACTTTTAACCGACATCGAACCCATTAATTTAATAGTAAAAAAAAATACAACAGCTCTTACTTATACTAAGTCATTTAAGCATTATTGAAATTACTTTGAAATAATTTTAATTTTTCGTATGAATGTTACTGAAAAACCGTTGAGCCAACAGACCTAAAAATAATCGCCAGTCCAGATAAGTTAATCGGTTTATATTCATTTTCTTGTTCAAGGTAAGGTTTTATGAGTAAGTTTGTCAAATGTCTACAATGTTATTTATATATGTATAATGTGGAAAACAGGCGTAATTTCAATATAGTTAAAAATGTCTTAGTATAGATAAGGACATGAATATACTTCTAACAAAATATTAATCTAGCAGCCAATTTGAACATAAACCTCAAAACACAAATTAAATGTTGTATCAAACATTTCATATTTAACATTGAATCGTCTTTATTTTCAATTGTACTACATTTATTCATTTCACCATTTTTTATAAACCACCACAAAATCTCAATCAAATTACATGTAACAGTAAATTTGCAGAATCGTGACAAGCACACAGAAAAGCTGATATTTGTGAATTTTAATCATTACATTCATTTAATTTCACTGTTTACCTATTCGATAATTCACATCTCCCTTATATCTTATTCCCAATGTAAACAGCACCTTGACCTCCACTGTCCAGCACGCAAGGCATTCAAAACATACCCTAATACCTCTAACGTAACAAACTTCAACAAGCGTTATTCTATACCACATATTATTTATCACAAACATATGACAAAAATATTTCATGCAAATATGGCAATGTAATTTTGCTCGTGTGAATCAAGAACGAATCTTGTACTGCCGAACGTCTGGTAGATTCTGAATAGATGAATAGTAGCCACATGTTACTGTGAGAAACCAAATATTACTCAAATTTAATTTAATAGTGAATAGGAAGGGTGCATTGATGATGAATGTGTATTGAAAAATAATAACAAAAAGGAAACTAATTCACACTGCCGTCACAACATTTTGTGTATATTTGTACTTCATACAAACATTGTATGCATTATTTCACAAATGAATTTTTGGTCAACAATAGTAATTTACAACTTACATTGAGAAAATATGAATAATATTGACTCGGAATATGTTGACAGCCTTTAAATTATCAATATTATTGAATCAAAACATAAGCCACCAAAATTGATTCAAACAAAACCTCATTATTAATATTTCTTATGGTGAAACATATATCCTAAAATTCTTATGACAATCCTAAAGTATGACTTAAAATCATATTGTCAACTAAATACAACTATAATGGAACAAATAAAATCACATAACTTTATGACAAATGCATGTCACTTGGTAAATGGTTTATCAACATGTTGAGCCTGTACCATACACAATCTTTATATCCTGTGAAAAATTACCTAGTTATTAGTGATAGCTCTCTTGCATATATGAAGTTGAGGGAAATTATAGCCTTCGAGTTACTTAGAACTTGCAAAGAAGCTTCACCTAATTTTTTAATACATTTACTGGACTCTTGTCATGGTAAATAACGATAGAGGATTTTCTAATTAAATACACACTCTAGGTCGTACTATGATGAAAATGTGAATATATAGACATTGGATTGATAGAGATTATGGATCGATAGAGTTAGTAATCACAGGTTGAGGACAAAAATGCATTTTTTAAATTCTAAAGACACGGATATCTTTCAACCAGTGAGACACGTCAATCAATCAGATAAATCAAGTCTATGAGAGTGTCTCAGTGAATCTTACAACCAGGACCATTTAAGATATTCACATTAGACATAGACGTTGATGTGTATATATTGGAGATTTAGTATTGTTTTATAAGATTTTTTTGGTACAGGAGCTCACAATTGAATTTTGACTAATTAAATAAAAATCACTAAGATTAGTTTAGTAAATAAAATTTTAAGAAATAATATAACCCTACTGGTAAAATTTAGATAATGCAAGTTGGACAAAAATAATAGTTATCTTAATTAATAAGAAACCTTTGTTCAATTGAAAATATTATATTTCTGAGAGACTATAAGAACCCGTACAGAAAACATTATGCACAAACTCGCTGGTAGAAATTCAATTACAAAAGCTAAGGAGAGGATATTTTTTGTATATTTATTAGTCTGTTACTTAAAAAATAAAATATTTTTGTTATTTTGCTGGCAAGCTGTTAGAAAATTTACAAATTTACAATGATTAGGTGTAAAACTATATTAATAGTGAACGTATATGTTAAACACAACATGCAGAAGAAAAATTGACCAGACTGATATAACATGAGATATATTTGTTAACGCACAACCATTATTTTGTTATTTTGGAATGCGGCCATTCCCTTTGTAAAATCTATCCAATCCATATTTAGTTTAGACGTAAATTCATCACTATATTTTATTTCCAACCATTGGTTATATTCTTTAAGAGTTATTTGTGAATAAAAACTACAATTTTAGAGAATATTATGATTATCAGATGGTGTGATAGTAAATATGGAGGTGGATAATTCTGCTTATTATTACTTATATTAATTATGTTAAATGCAGATATTTCTCAGTTATGATTGCCTATTGTATTATCTATTTGAAAATAATGGAAAAAATATGAGCAAAATAATTTTATATATGATAAAGTGCATCACAAGATAGAACTGTCTGGTTTTTATAATGGTTTGCAAGAAATCAATGTTATTTGTGCAGTAAAATAAATAAGTTGCACAGGAATAAATAATTTTGAGAGAGCCATAAGTAAAGAGCTGCAGGCTTGATTGGGATATTTCACAGCACTGATACATAATAAAATTCAATTTAATGATAATTTAAAGTAATAGAGCAATTTTTTCGATGCGTAGATATTTGTCTCTTGATAATATAAGTGCTCTATGTCCAGTAAATATAAAGGAATACAGTTTCAAGTACAAATTAAGATATTAGAAAAATGAAAACACGAGTTTTCATTTATTTTGAGATACATAAATATTACTTATTTAAGCTGGACAAAAAATAGCTTGTATTATTTAAAGACAGTTTAAAATGAATAAAATAGTTTAATAAATGCTTTCATTTTTAGATATGTGTTTTGAATATCTAAGCGAGTAAAAAAAATAATTAATTTACCCTGTGGACAAGAAAAAGAATAATTTTATATTAAAAAAAAAGGTATTTTTTTCATACGCATGTAAATGCATAATTTTTTAAAATAAATAATGATCATTTTAAAAATTCAAATCAATGAAATAGCAACTAATGGTTGAAGATTGCAGAATCTGAAACATAGTCATATTTCGTTGAATATTCCAACACAGAAGCATATTACAAATGTCCAAAGTTCTTAAATAACATAGTAAACTGGCAGGACCTCCTTGTTATTTGATCAACGTTATAACACCAGCATCCATTGAAGTATAACAATACATATTCACAGCAAGTCATTATCAGCTATAATATAATGTAAATTATAATGTACATTTTAAGTGATATTTATCTTAACACACAAGGTATCAAATATTTTTTCAAGCATTCATTTGTTAAATTTGTATTTTCATGTAGACCTTTAAGTACATATCAACTATTTGACATACTAAACAATTTTATTTATATCGAAGTGTCGACAATAAGTAACCTTCATAACCAATACATCTCATTTAAACGCACTTCTAAAAACAGTAAATAAAAACATAAGTCTCATCCAAAAAATCTAATACAAACAAAACTCAAAGGTGGTATTTAGGTTTTTACGGCCTAACGGTAATTTGATATTTTCATGGCTAAAATATGCTAGGCTACAATAACGGCTGAGTCGGTGTACTGCGGGAGGAGCATAAATCGCAGTGCTTATCTACCTTTAACAAGTAACATGATACACTCTCGCAGTAGTACATTCTAATTGAATTGAATAATATAATATTCTAATTGAATTGAATTGAAAATTTATAAAAATAAATTTAGGGGCAGTGAGACGAGAATCCAAAAATCAATTTTAAATATATATTATTTATGCACTGAATGGTTTAGATATTATCTATTGATCAACCAGGTTACTTTTTGACTTACCATTTTGATATAAATAAAATAGTAATTGTTCAGATTTAGTAAGCTCTATAAGTAACTTATAAGGATTATTAGCAATATTGAAAGTTATATCTAAGTATTAACGGTGTGATCCATTCATAATATGAACTGCTTTCAAAGAAAAGTCATCAAAAACACTTCCATACATAGTGTGTAGCTCAAATTGAGTTGATTTGTGATTACTTGACTAGAATATTCCAATGTAACTTTATACAATAATATTAATCATGCGAGTGATATCAACACGTATTATTATGTAAAAAAGTGATATCAATGACATGACTCATCCTTTCACACCGATGATCATATTATAGATGTAACGATTATTTGGTATTTTATAACTAATTAGATTCCAGTGTGTATTTGAGGAACTAGCGGGATTTCAAATCGTAAGTTTTGACCATCTTTATTTACACCTTGCATATGTCTCAATTTTAATGAACCGATGATTGTACATTAACAGAAAAATTAAATTATACTTTTCGCTTGAAAACAGCATGCAGTTTGCACGGATCGGTTGAAAAACGGTCAAAACATAAAAAAAACACATTTGTAAAAAAAATATAAACACTAAGTAAACAATCTTATATACATAAGATAAAAAAAGATACTTTTAGACATGAAACCTTTTTGTTTTAAAAATATATACATGTTTTTTTAATCCGTGCATATTTGGGTAATTCACAAAGTATGTTGTATGTTTATTTTTTGATATTTTATTTATCATTATTCATTTAATTTAATTATATCAATGCAAATTCTTTTCAACATACGTTGTAGATATCTTATTATATTGAGAGTCTATCGTTGAATACTATAGCAATTTAAGGTTTTCATTCATTTAACTTAAAATTTACAGTTATGAAAATGATGTAGTATGAAATTTCTGTTAATGTATAATCGAATGTGCAACTTAGGAACAATAATAGTTATTGTCTAATACCTGATTTGACGTTAAAGAGATGCAACACTTCACACTACTGACAAAAAACATCCCACAAGCAAAGTCACGAAAATGCAAAATATTTACAGTCGTGATAAATATCTTCATAAAAATATATTTTATCCTTCATATACCTACTATATTATGTTGATTCCAATTAGAAAGATGATTAGGTATATGCGAATTTCACTATCAAATTATTTCCAAACTTTTGTCTCCTCAGTTTTACTTTATCATTATCACCTAAAAGCGGGCTCTCAACTATCTAATTATTTTTGTTACAAGTAGGCAGCAGGTAAAAAACTGACTTTACAAAGGCATACAATACTAAACTGTACGACAAAAAGATTATTATTATCAAATAATAAAAAAATATATATAAACTAAAAAAGTAGCAAAAAATCTCAACGAAAATTTCACAACTATAATTATACTACTTCAGAATGACTGGTTGTAGAATTCTAGTGAATTTACACGAGAAATCTACTAAATTAAAATTATTATGTAACTTACGTATTTTGCACAACATAATGTAAGCACTTAATGTTTCATTGGAGAACTATTCACAATAAACAATATTCAACCACAGCAGTTTAAAAGCGAGGGACACCTTTCAAACATAATGGTTACCATTAAGTGATTCAAACAAATACGAAAATCTTGTGAAATAAAATGGTAACACAAAATTGTAGCACTTCGCAAAATGATAAAAGTATCAGAAAATAAAACACCTAAACTTCATTAGAGTAACTGTACAATGTACATTATTATTCGAAACTTAGCTTAGTAATTCAATAATTATTGATGGTTGATACAATCACCTCAGTTGAACCCGACGCAAGTGATAACTGTTTACGGGTACTGTATGCAACGGATACTTTAAAATTCGTACGTTATTCTGTCAATTGTTCCAAAACTATTACAGAAGGTTTGGTACAATGTATAAAATATGCGCGCTTGTAGAATTGTAGATATGATGAAGAACAAACTAATTAGGAGGAAGCGCAGTCGGTCTTGTTTCACTAGTGTCGGCTTGTCGTTTCTTATTTTGCCATCAGGACACGAAGCGGGGAATTGACCGGTTCTGTAGAAATACTCTAGTAGGTGCTCCTTCTCTGCAAAACGTTTGTAAAGCCACGCCGTCATGGCCTCATGATCTTTGGGAATCTGAAAATTAAATACAGTAATGAGCTTAGTGCATATATAAAGTATTCCTATACTACTAGCATCTTTTTGTATGCTTGTATGTCGCAAATATTGTGTTTAAAAGGCAATTATCCTTCTCAATGGTTTAAATGAGGCGCTTCGTAGACTTGGGTCTCCCCAACGTTGACTTTCGTTAACGGGTGCTGAGTGGAATTATGATAGCATTTTAATAAAGTAGCTTTTTATTTATTTTCATCCTATTTTACTAAAAAAATGTTAGTTACTCATCCACAAAATATTTAAGAATCAATAAATATGGTAAATTGATAAGAATGAAGTATTTACCATTTTTTTCTAAAGAAAAGACGTTAATAATAAAAAGACCTATTTAATTTGATAAAGTATATTATGACACAAATTATTTTAATTTGTACATAATTTACGAATATCAAATTAAGAATTTTTGTTGTAATTAATGGAATTAAATGTTTGTGAATGTTTTTTTTTGTTGATTCACTCACATCAGAACTGGGGAATACTCTATAATGCAGTTGTGTGGTGCTTGGCTTTTTCCAGCCAGTGACAATGCTCGGCAGGTCAAGGGGGTCAGCGTTGGGATAGCCAATGGTGATATCCAGGACATACTGCAGCTTCTCTAAGGAATGCAGAGAAGGAGTTGAATCTGTTGAAACACCGACACTCTCTGAAACACATTGTAAACAATAGTTATATATCTGAATTTGATAAATCAATACAATAAAAAACAACCAGCTTATGAAACTAACTATTTATGTATTTTTTACGATTAGGTTGAAAAAAGTCTAGATCAAAGAAAATGATCATGGAATAGATCATAGAAAAAGATCTACAAGTATTTGTAGAAATTCTACAAATACTTGCAGATCCATCTCATGATTCAACAGACTTATAAATAAAAATTAAAATATGATACAATAAAAAGAAATTCATCATTTTTAAAAAGCGAGTAATAATTTTTTGAACTAAAAAAATGAGAAAATTCCTTACCTTCACTTTTTTCACTCGACTTATTTTCACATTTACAATCATTCTCTTGATTCATTTGATCATTATCTTTTGTCTCCGGACCCATCTCGTCTATAATTATTTTTAAGGCACCTACTCGTGGTAAAGATACGTGGTTCAGTGCTGGCAGATTATTCTTGGCAGCAAACCTGAAATTATAGCATCGTATTTATGAAATTAATATTATTAAATGCAGCAATCACTGAAAAATTATTTTCAGCCATGTGATAAAGCTAATTTGCAATAGTTTATTTGAAAGATTTTTTTAATATTGTATGGTTTCGATTTAAATTATATAAAAAAATATTATGCAGTGTCAAATTGATCATGTATCAGCTATATAAGTTTTAATATCTATGTTCATTTTATTTTAACTCTTGAATTTATAAACTAAATGAACTGATTGTACTTTACAGAGTTTTTATATTTAAACCAGCAGATTAAAGAAGACACTATTTTGATAATCTAAACCAAAGAAATGCCAGAATATAATATTTATCACATTTACAATTAATGAATTTTTGAGAATTTACAACTTCTTCTTCTTTGGGTGCCTCTCCTCAGAGGAGGTTGGCGACCATCTCACTGAGCATATACTTATGCTGAGCCAGTGTTCATGGTTTTCTTGGAGAGATTAGTGTAGTGGGTTCCTAGTCCTTCTACACTGCAGTTTTATATTCAAAAGAAAAGTCTGTGTATTGCTGCTATCCAATAGCATTATTATATAATCCTTTTCTTACAAAACTCTAGCGATTATAACTTAATATAGTATAGTTGATCTTATATGGTACATATCTACTACGTCTGCAGAAGCTGGCTAGCAAGATTAGAATCGCATATTTGACAAACCTCTGACTAGTTTCTCGTCGTTTTCTAAGGAAGCCGCCTTCGGGAAAGAGAACAATCCATTTCCTGTCAAGCGGGATGAAGAAATTTCTAAGATGGCGTGAAAGCTCTTGTACTGAAGCATCTCGGTTTGATTTACCCTGAAACAAAATAACAGACAAATTATTATTGAATAACATAATAAAGAACAATTATTGAGATTGGACATGATCAGTTCATACTTTCTTTGAGAAGTAATTAAATACTTTCAATGTTTATTTAGCAGCACTTGTCTGTAGTTATTAAAATGCTATAAATAACTTATAAGCGAGGAGCACATATACATATGGTTTTACTCCTTTTTGAATGCTATTTCAAACCATAACCTTTGGGTAAGCTTTGTGTATAAATTCATAAGGACTACTAAAAGTTGAGTTTTTATGTAGACGAATCGAAGTACCTTTTCTTATTTATTCCCCGTTCATGGGCAATCAAACAGTTGAGAGACTGAAGTAGATGTTGTTTTATGTTTTCCCATCAAATTAACAGCTTGAAGTAAATAGTTTACTGCTCAAATATGTTATATGTCAAGACAGAAAATAATTTGAGAATTTTACATGATTTCTCTTACAAGAAAGCATGGTGAATGCAATGAGTTTAAAGCTTAAGCTAATAGTTTTATCATTTAATATAGCCTAATAAATCACCTAGCACAGAAAAAAATTATATAAAAATCACCATAAGTGAATTTTATTTCTTTTTGACATATTATAAATATAGATGCAAAACTAGTATAAGATAATTATATTTTATACATTTTTTGCTTAAATTATGTTTTAAGAGAAGTGTTACTTTTAAAGGTCACATGTAACGGCTGTATGTGCCTAGAATTTAGAAAAAAACGTAAGGCAGCATCTGAGCTGTGTTTGCATAATGTTTCAGAAATGGAATAAATGTCCCACTCTGTATTTGAACTACCTCATTTAGGTGTAATCTCCTCACAAGGGTGACCATGCCTTGTTAATGAATAACTAATGAAATAAAAATTCAATATTGACAAAGTGATCAATTTATGTTAGATATTTAATTTACTTTCAAGATAAAAAAAAAATTATATTTAAAATTAATCTGTTCATATTTTTCAAATAAATTGGCATCAAGCGTGGGTTGTCGTTATTTCTTCAAGTTGTTTTCTATAATAATCAATGAAATTGATTGTATTTAAATTAATCATTTTTTTTAAATAATCTAAGGTATTTTCTTATCCACAACAGTGGTTTACTATAATCGTTAAAATTTACAAGATAAACAGACGATCGGCGCCATTAAGAAAATAGTAATCGCAAATTTTCATTTAATATCTCTCTTCGAGAGTGTATTTCCCGATAGAAGACTGAGTAGGCACCCTGCGGGGGAGAGGGAGGGTTAGAGGGCCGAAGATGGGGTAGTCTTTCTCAGATCCGCTCGTAAAAATGCGTCATTAACCCCCGGACGTTACAATTTGACGTCATTAAACGTTAGCCTCAAGGAGTGCTACGGATTTTCTATCCAAAAACGCTAGTCCCGTGTAGAAGAGCGGAAAGAGAAAACCGATAGCAAATACGTGATGCCCGCCTCGCTGGAGAATAAAGATAAACTGATAAAGTGTATTTTCAATTAATTCAATGGATAAATAATTCAATTATTCTCACAATAAATTGAGTTACGATTGTATTTACAACAATTTTTTTCATCAAAAACAGCGACACTAACTTTTAATTTGCTTATGAAAAATTAGACACATAAATAATGCGGTATTTAAAAAAAATATTTTTTTTTGATAATGCTTAGGTACACGACTTACAGCATTTGGGAAAAAAATGTTTGCGAACATGTTACGGTTGTTAATTTAAGTCAAAATAATTAATTAATGTATTTGATATTTTAATAAACGAGCTGTCGATAGTCGAAATACCGCTAGAGCAGACAAAAAAGCGTGCACAGGCTGCAGCGGCCTCAGTCTGCGCCACACTCGGGACTCTTCGTTAAGGCCTCGACACCCGTCGCGACACGACTTGCAATCAGCCATTAGCGTCCCTTTATTTCGGCTGTTTTTTTTAATGGTTTTGCGTAAGTATCCCAGAAATAAGACGCTACTGGCCAATGAGAAGTCGGTGACAAGTTGTAACGTGACGAGTGTATTGGCTAATTGCAAGTCAAGGGTTCTTTAACACACATTTCTACACAAACTCAATAACGAACATAGAGACATCCACGGACGCTACTAACTAAGCCTCACAACATATAAATTAACACTCTAGAAGGAGCGCCAAGTAGCCAGTAAACAATTGTTGGGGTGATTATTTTATATTCATAAGCAAGCACATAATGAAATACATAAGCACCAAAACACAACATGTGTTGTAGAATATACTTAAGACAGCTACCGTCCACTCAGTTTATCCTCTTGTTTTGTCTGTTATATATTTTATTTTAAATGTTTATCTTTGTTATCTAGCTCTTATGCAGAAAAAGGGTTTTTAACACATATTTTCCCTACATAACTCAATAACGACAGTAAAGAAATACATGTACCACACAACCTGCGCGCAGGATCAGGGGATAGCCCCATACCGCAAGTTGTGTCGCGACGCGTGCGGAAGGCTTGCGGGCATCGCTGATGTCTACTTTGCATGGCGGCTCACGCGTGACGTCACGAGCGCGCAGCAAACTTGACTCCCGGCGACTCGGCCTTGCGACGGCCTTGCGGCCCGCGACTCCGAGTCCGACCCGCCGCTTCTCGGCGCTAATTTATCGAATGGCAATACGCAACCTGAATAATATAACACACGAGAAAGACGCACAAGGATATACAATTACTATTAGTTTTTTTTAACACTTAAGTCCCCCAACCTGCGCGCAGGATCAGGGAATACCCCCACATAGCCTAATTGAATTAATTTTTTTAACGCATATTTTTTTCTACAGAATCTCAAAAACCCATGTACGCGACCACCTAAGCCGCATGTTATATATATACCCATACCCTACTGTAAGCATCGGAATCTTCAAGTCAAGTGAATAAATATTTACAAGGGTGTTTGTTTCTTAACTATTAATTCGGTGAGCAAAAAAAAGTACTTCTAAGAGCAGATTATCTGCCGTGAAAAATTAATACGTTGGTTCTAAATTATTGTAACGTGCCGGGGTTCACTTTTAAACGCTTATTTATGTCAACTCAGGTTATATTTATTTATCTACGTACAGAGTATTTATTTCCACATTATATATTTATATTAACATTGTTATGAATGCAGACAGGCCGAAGCCCTGTTTGACACTAAACACAAAATGGCTTCCCCCCTTGCATCTCCAACATTCGACGGCTCGCGCGAGGCGCACTCCTCGCTTCTCAAAGACCGCGTCTCGGCGCTCCTAATCGATGGTCGCTCGATCCTTCCAGAGTCCCTTTGTTTATGGTGTTCGTTTTTCAAACTTACTGCTGGACCGTAACACTACCCCCTCCTTAGGCAATGTTCCGTCCCGGAACACTCGTTGTTAGTTCATGTGTAAGTAGCAGCAGTCTGGTCCACGTTGACATGGTGTTACTTCCAACAGGTTCAGGCGATTAAAATTAACAACCCTAGTATTTCCATTCGGTCTCTTCCGGATGCGATATATTACATCATTTATCCTCTTCATTTTCTCGTACGAACCGTCCCACGCCAGTTGAAGTTTCGGAGAGAACCCCCTCCGTCTCTGGGGATTGAATAGCCAAACCAGGTCCCTGGCTTGGTGTCCACTTCCTTCGGCTCCCAGGTCGTATCGGTCCTTCATCCTATCACTAGCACCTTGGATATTGACACGTACTTTGTCATGAGTTTCGTTTAGCTGACGGCGTAAGTCTGAGACGTAACCTTCTCCCGCCAGGCTTTCTTCAGGTTTTCCTCCGAACTTCAAATCGCACGGGAGGCGCAGTTCTCGCCTGAAAATTACACTGGCTGGTGTTTGTCTAGTTGCCTCGTGGATGGAAGAACGATACGCCATAGGAACAGGTGCAGGTGTCGGTCCCAGTCCCCTTGATGATCAGCGACAACTTTGGATAAATCTTTACCCATAGTCCGGTTCATTCTTTCAACCATTCCGTCAGATTGCGGATGTAGTGCTGTTGTCCTCTCGGCCCAAAGGATCGCTCGTTGCTCGCCGTGGCCGTCGGCGAGCGTAATTATCCGCCAGATAACACTTTCACTCACACTTATCTTTACGCGCCGGGGGTCCATTTATATGCTGAGTCATTTACAAAAAATAAAAAGAAACACGACATTACACAATGTTATATTCTGTCCACACTTCACTCGCTCGCAGAATGCCACGCTTCGCGATGATGGTCCTGTTGACCTCCTCCGCACTTTGTCTAGGGCCTCTCGCCCGCGAAGTACCATTTTCCGCGACGATGAACCTGTTGGCCTCCTCCGCGAAATGCCCATCGCCATCTCCTCGCGAAATGCCATGCTCCGCGATGATGGAACTGTTGGCCCCCTCCGCGAAATGCCCATCGCCATCTCCCCGCGAAATGCCATGCTCCGCGATGATGGAACTGTTGCACCTCCCTCGCGCTCATTCTAACGCCACTTCCCCGTGAAGCTCCATGCTCCGCGGCGACGGTCTTGATGCACCTCCCTCGCGCTCTGTTCAGTGCCACCCGCGCGCGAAGTACCATGCTCCGCGACGATGGTTCTGATGCACCTCCTCGCGCCCTGTTCAGTGCCACCCGCGCGCGAAGTACCATGCTCCGCGACGATGGTCCTGATGCACCTCCTCGCGTTCCGCTCAACGCCACTCGCCGCCGAAGCACCATGCTCCGCGATGACGGTCCTGATGCACCTCTTCGCGCTCTGTCCAGTGCCACCCGCACGCGAAGTACCATGCTCCGCGACGATGGTCCTGATGTCCCTTCTCGCGCTCTCCTTCCTGAGCCAAATCCCGTTCCGACCGAGGCCCCGCTGCCGGTCTTCACGTCCATTCCACCAGTGCTCGAAATGGCTTCCACCGCGGCCACGCCGACGGTCCTCGCACTGATTTCTCCGGTGCCCGAAATGGCTTCCACCGCGGCCACGCCGACGGTCCTTGCACCAATTTCTCCGGTGCCCGAAATAGCTTCTACCGCGGCCACGCCGACGGTCCTTGCACCGATTTCTCCGGTGCCCGAAATAGCTTCCACCGCGGCCACGCCGACGGTCCTCGCACCGATTTCTCCGGTGCCTGAAACGGCTTCCACCGCGGCCACGCCGACGGTCCTCACACTGATTTCTCCGGCGCCTGAAATGGCTTCCACCGCGGCCACGCCGACAGTCATGGCATCAATTTGCTTGGTCCACCTTTCCAGGATTCTCATTACATCATTAGTGCTGCACGGCACTTCAAAGAGGAACTCCTCTGGGTTGTGGCCCTCTTGCGCCAGGGATTCCTTCAATCTTAGCACAAGGGCTGACTTCAACCCTGTGGTTAACAGATCACGTTCTTCAAGTTCTCTCTTCAGATCTACTACTTTGAGGTCACTCACATTTACGTGCTTCGCCATTTTGTTTTATACTTTTATTTATTTTAATTATTATTTATTTATCACCCCACACACCTGACACCAATTGTAACGTGCCGGGGTTCACTTTTAAACGCTTATTTATGTCAACTCAGGTTATATTTATTTATCTACGTACAGAGTATTTATTTCCACATTATATATTTATATTAACATTGTTATGAATGCAGACAGGCCGAAGCCCTGTTTGACACTAAACACAAAATGGCTTCCCCCCTTGCATCTCCAACATTCGACGGCTCGCGCGAGGCGCACTCCTCGCTTCTCAAAGACCGCGTCTCGGCGCTCCTAATCGATGGTCGCTCGATCCTTCCAGAGTCCCTTTGTTTATGGTGTTCGTTTTTCAAACTTACTGCTGGACCGTAACATTATGTTATGTGAAGTTTTCCGTAGTTTAATGAATTGATTAGCGTCCTTCATTTTATCGAATTTTTATCAAAAATCGACTGCAAATCTATCAAGGAAATAACAAAAAATACCGAATAATACAAACTAACTAATAATAATAATAAAAAAAAAACTGCACGATTCAATATTTATTTATGGTATAATGCAATGCTACGCTAATGCAATTAACTCAGCATTTTTGGAGTGATGCGCTCGATGGAAATACCATCAAAAAAATATTTACCAGTGAGTTCAAAACCCGTAAATTATCTTTCGATCACGGCCGTAAGCATAAAAATTCACATTTCGTGATCCCTCTGCCATTTTGTGCCTCGACGACGACGGGGGCATGTTCATTTTTTTTTTCATGGGACACGTTTTCTCTTTATGTGGTCGCGCGCGTGTGACAGCTCGTCTAGCCGAATATCGTGAATTATAATGAGGCCGATGAGACCGATACTGATTCGGGCTGGACGGGCTTGATTAGTTAATATTCGGCTGTCGGCCTGGCATTAGCTGCTAATTTGGGAGCTCGGGAGTAAAGCCGCGGCTACACTGCGCCCGAGTTCGGAAGAGGCATAATGTAATCCGATTATGCGGAATAATTTACAAGGCAAAAACCGCGCCGTGAGATATTTGTGTTTGAATACATTATTGGCCGCAGACGTGATTTAATGAACTGCCTTTATGAAATGGGTTGTGTGATAAATATTAATCAAATTGGGCATTGAAATCAGAATGTAAAATACGACAACATTAATTATAATATAATTGAATAACATAAAAACTTCATATGACTACATAATTTTGCTTGTGATAATCACGGTAAAAAACAAGAATGTTTTGCCCTGTTTTTCATTCGTTCATTTATAAGCCATCACAGATAAATAAAACTTAATGATTGATGTCGAAAATAAACCTTTAAATTTTCCATGAAATCAAATTCAATAAGTGATGACACGATGAAAATCATTATCTTTTGTTTTTCAACACGACTTGTCGGGATGTCAATTTTTTTAATAGCCGATTCTCGCTCGCCATCTTTATTATTTGCATATTCAATTAATTCTAGTATGCATATACATGACTTCACAAATACTCAACGCTGAGAATATTTTATTATTTTGCAGTAATTGCGGGGGTCTTTTGAGCACCAATTATGGCAATACACTGAGACTGGGTAAAAATAAGAGTAATTAATTTGAGACTAATTTAGCAGAAGCTCTGGCTCGGCGCAAAGGTGAGTGAGAGATTCATCTTAATCAAAATTAATTAGAGAAATTAAAGGCAAGGCCGGAGCCCTCAGAGATATCATTTAAATAAATAGCCAGCGGTCTGGAAGTGAACCGTCGCCGGTATTGACGTCAAAGAAGCAGCCTCGAGTGTCGCATGGCCGCAGAGAGGCTCGGGGAAACTTTGGAACGGAGTTGTACTGGGGAGAAGACACGTCTACTAATGATGCAAATTCATTTTAAAAAAAACTATGTTGTCCGAGAAATATAGACATTTTCTTTAAAGACCTAAAAATTATATTTTATAAATAAAATAATAGACTGCTAAAATATCGTTAATGTTTTACCGTGGCAGTGTGGTGCATGTGAATTGGTTACTACGCAACAACATATTTTATGTTTATGGAAATGAAACAACTTAAGTATTTAAAAACGAGCTTTATATTTAACTTTAATTCAAAATTTTAAATAATATTGATAACAAAAAAAGAATTTGTTTTGGGTAATATGAAGGACTTGTGCAGTTCAATGTTACCTTACAAATCCGCTTTTTAAAGCCCAACCATTGGTTGCTAAAGTCGTTTAAGTTTAAGCGTTTTTTATCTCCATCCATTCATGCGCGCACCGCACACAAATGTGCGTAAGCAGTCTAATTTCATTCCAGAAAGACTGGCATCGTAAATAGGCCCGGCTCGTCTAAGGGCTGCGGGCCGCGGGGGCTCCTCTCGGGAACTCCCCCTGATTAAGGTGGTGGAGCCTCCGCGGCCCGCAGAATACGCTCGTCACCTCTACTTTGGTATTTCACACGGTTAAAATTTCAAGGAAATACAATAAGCAAGCCATAGTTTTTAAATTCAAGATATCATCGTGTTAGCGCAGAATTTATCGCAAATGCCACATGAATGTAAAATTTTATTATCCGCTGACGGCCGGTTTCCAACAAAGGCTTTCAAGTTATCAAATACATCTCTGGAGATAAATAGCAGTATTTCACAATATTTTGTCCACGGGGGACGTCGTCACTGGCTGACGAATCTGGTTTTCAGAAATCAAACTTAACAATGTATATGTTCGAGATACTATAGAGTACAATACGGTTGCAAGTTATTATATTCAAAATATCAAACAATTTCAATTAAATAACACGTCACACGAATTCTAAAAAAAGTAAATATCTTTCAACGTAATTATTTTTTTGTCCCGCTTTCTACTCATTTTGAAATTAACAATATACAACACCGTGAGCATCAATCTGAGCGGAAAAGTATTGAAAAACTAATTATTACGACATAAATAACACATGACGTTTCTTTACATTCAGACTATATAAGAAATCAACGTGAATGTCAATAGAGTATATAAAATAAAAAAAGTATGAGACGGGAGAGATTCCAAGTAGAGATGGTATACTCAAAGATGATGCTGAGATAGTAAGTATCATTACAGCGTAAAGGTTTACTTTATCGATTGAATATTTATATTGATACGTTGCCGACATCAATTACCACGTACGCCTTCGACTACGATAATAAATTCATACGCTTAGGGTCCCATATTAAAAATTCAAACGCACCTAGCTGAAAATATATCAAGCGGGTACATCCTACTTACAGGTGCTATTTTAGTTTCACCCAATAATTTATTTAAGATTAACCGACTCTCGTAATGATCAAAGAGTGTGCCGATCAAGATCTTTGCTATAGCAGAACTAAACCGTAAAACCACTTTTATTTAATCCCAAACCCTCAGTTTTTTAATATTTTACACGAGGTTCTTCCACTAAACTCACGATTGAAATATAAAGAGGTCTATACAATGAAGAACACAACCGACATATGTGTATTTATATACTATTAGTAGCGTATTTTTATATTTATGTTTGAAAAGAATAAAGCAAAAGAAAACTGGCTATTGGCTGACTTATCAGTCGATTTTCGGTTGTGTTGTTTATATGTTGTTTATATATATGTTGTTTATTCAATCTAAAAGTATTTTCAATAATCATACTAGAAGCGTGGAATATGCAGTGATACAATATTCTATAGTAAATATAAGACAATAATTTTACTAGGAACGCCGACGACTATTAGAGTCTTTCCAGTAATTAGTGTTAAAAGTTAAAAGACTACGCAGTACAAAGTGCAAGGTTATTAAATCATAAACAAGGTTTGTTGATTAATCAATATGAATGTTTTAATAAAATCTCAAAGCTTGCATAATTAATTGACTTTGCATCCAAAATGGATGTGCAAAACCGGATATACTGGCAAGCGAGATAATGGGATTTCTTTTTACGAATAGTACTATAGCCATAAAATGATGTAAGAAAAATAATGAAAAAAATCACACTTACGGTACGAGCGCCATATACGGATCTACGGCCGTGGTGTTTTATTGGTTTTATTGCGTTCAATATTAAATTTTAAATAGAAGGCTTCAATCAACTTGTAAATACCACGCTGTTTATCTGTGGCGCAATGCGAGTAATTTATAAACAGCTCAAACAAAGGCCTTATTCGTTCCTTTAGTATTCGGAGTGATGTCTGATGCGCATTTATAAAACGTTAAGTCTCCTATTTTAGCCACATTTTTCAAAATAATAAAAAAAGCCCACTACAGCTAATTGTACAAGATAAAAAGGAGGAAACTAACGTGGATGTGGAATTTACACCGGTGGCTGAAAGTCGGGGATAGAGCCGAACTAGTATGACTGACTCAGGACAAACTTACATTCGGTGAAATGGTCACCAACCTCTTCTGAGGAGAGACACATGGAGAAGAATAAATAAATTGGCTATCGTGGGCTTATCTGTTGCTTTACCATGCCAGCGGTTCGTACCGCTTCGCGATTAAAAAAGCCGTTTTTAATATTTTCCGGTTAGGTACCAAATATATACAATACAAATAGCTGTTAATTATTAGTAAACAACAAATATGAGTAGCCAAATGACCAGGAGATAAAAAAACACTCGAAATGCGAAAGCGCTCAGAACTAAAAATTATCATTATATTCTAGTCATTTGGCTATTAATTTTTTTGTCCAAATATGGATTATTATAAATCAAACCAGTCTGTCTTAGATAATGACTAATTGTTAATATCAGCTATCAGCAATTTGAAATTGATCAACATAAAAATAAATCGATTAAAAAAATATGTTTAAAAATTCTAGGTATTTTAATCAAAGTATTTAAATTTAAAATTAAATAGATTTCGCTTTGGTGGCCATATTTTAACCCCCAGGTCTCGTTTTACAAACGAAACGAATTAAAGCAGAGAGTGTCCAGATTCCAGATAGCGAAGAGTAACTATAAAGCATTTACACGCTATAAATATTAATGGGAATATCAAAGCATCTAATTAGGGGTTGGACAAAGTCAGATAAAAGTTTGGAATTGGAAATAGGAAGAGCAGAAGGCGGGAGGGGTGCTTGGGATCTATTTATCAAGAGATATCTCCGAGTTCCTGGTCGCCATCTACGCCGTTACAACTTACATCACAGAGGCCGTAAACCATTAAAACGGGCTCTTCGGGTCATAATTTTAAAACTGAAACAATGAGACCACCAATCAAAGTCATTATATGAATTTCCTACGATAAAAATAAATTCGTGTTATTACTCATTTAGTAAAGCACTTAATTATCCGCCGACTAAAACCAATATGTAGACTTTTTAATACGTAATTCCACATTTCAGTAACGTTCCTCGTAAAACTGTATCGTAATGTTTGAGTGAATTCATTACATTATTATCAAGCTAGATAGCAAACAAAAAGAATGGGTAAGTTTGATACCTCATACAATAAACGATTTTCTAAAGTTTTTTGCATAAGAACTAGTTTATCATATTGTTGCATGGTAATATTTTGACTCACTTTGGTGTCGGGGAAACCAAATGCTGTGAGGGCCCATCATTCCATGGAAGGGCACCTGCCACCGACCAATAATCCGTTTAATATAACATCGTGTACTTCCCGGTGTCGAAAAATTAATTATGAAGGATGTCAGTGGATTCTTGAAACTTTTCCGATAATTCTTGCATAAATCAAGCAAGTACCCGACTACCTGATCTGACTCGGATACTCCCCCACCGCAGGACACAACCACTGGTCTCATTTGAAGTGGGGAAATTTCAAAGAGCCAGGTTGACAAGAGTTTTTTAATACAAACGCAGTATCCATTTTGCAGGCTTAGTATTATAATATTTCTTGAAGCCAAGACAAGATAATATTTATTTATACAAGCGACCGTAAGGTCCCTGTGGATACTCGTTATTTTATGTAGAAAATACAATCAATACTTTTGAGTGCTTTTCCAGTAGTATATTTATTTGCCTTAAATATAACAATATTTTATTAAATAATCTTTAAAAAAGTGGAATCAGATTGAGTCATAGCATCATGTTGGTAATGACGTTGCTCTGAAACAAGCGTCGTAAGTCCGGGGACGATGACTATTAGAAAGGCTCTTAAATCCAGCACGCTGTTAATCGATGAGCTATACTGGAAGTATGACCGTTCTATTATGGTTCCCACAAAAGAGCCAAAATTAAGAAACATCAATGGAATTCCGGCCGCTTCCCCGAAAAGAATCCCGACCTTTTATCTCGCAGAAGAATGGTTTATTTTTGCAACTCTTCCACGGTTCGCCAAAAGTAAACAAAATAATTAAATAAAAACTATTTTTAGAGCAGCAGACGATAAATAACGAGATAATTAAATATATCTGAACTTATAAGACTCTTTTAATGTTATTTTTAAATTCTATTAAATATATTAAATTAAAAGCAGTAGGATTAGAAGCAGGTTCTTGACACCAGTAATTACTTCCTTGGTACATAACGGTTAAAATTCTTGTTAAGTTACAGGGTCACGACGGGCAAAGGACCACGTTACCAGGCTGTGATTTCCAGGAGGTGTAGGTACGAATTCTATCTTTTTGGAAAAAAACCATTGAATTTTATCATACTGTACCGAAAAAAATTATTTATATCATATTTTTAAATGTTAACTTAATCTTGTATTTTCTTATAAAATCTTCAAAATATATTACCAAGTGCATATTTTTAAGCTAAAACATTAGTTA
The DNA here is from genome assembly GCA_022113835.1 of Atopsyche davidsoni. Classification (NCBI taxonomy): domain Eukaryota; kingdom Metazoa; phylum Arthropoda; class Insecta; order Trichoptera; family Hydrobiosidae; genus Atopsyche; species Atopsyche davidsoni. The sequence goes on from JAILWY010000007.1 coordinate 7,071,863, forward strand.
AACAAGATTTATACAGTAAAAAAATGAGTATCCACAAATTATAATTTTATTTTTATTAGTGATCTTATCTTTTACCATCGAATATATATAAAAGATTTGCGAGATATATATTTATATGTAAACAAGCCAAAAAAAATATATAATGGTATAAGCAATAATGTAGTTTTCAACACAGCTTTGAAATTTATATTTATATTTATAAAATCCGTATTCGAGTAAATAAATCGAGTGAATCGAATTAAATCGAAAGGAAACTTATTTGTACGCGTTTCACAACGTCTAATCGCCGAGGCAAAGGAAAGGTAAATACCAAAAATAAGTAATCGTTAAAACTAAAAAAAAACGAAAGTGAACATTATGTTCTAGATTAGAAAATTTGACAAACAAAATGGCGTAATGATTGGACGAGATACACGAAGAGGATATTGGCCGGATGATTGGAGATCGGCCCGGGCGGAGGCACGGCTGCGGTTGGCCGCGGGCGCATTCGCCTTATTCTGGCGATCGACTCGATTCGAATTACTCTGGAAAACGATCGATTAATCGAAATATCTGTTCTTCTAAACCTAATTAACTTTTAGAATGTAATAACTCATTATTTTCAACTTGATATTTCTAGAGTAATAATAACCAAGTACTATAAAAGAGCTTCATTTTTGAATGCTCCGATTTACAACGTCTTGTTATTTTGCAACAATAATTTAAAACATTTAGTTCAATGCTTCACCTACCATAATCTCTAGATTTCTTTCAATAGTTTTATGAACAAAAAATAAATTTTGTTTGATATACAATATGTCCCCTTAAATAAGCAATGTTTGTTCCTGCAGGGGCTGCAGTTTAATTATGGTCACTCACTTAAAAAAAGTGCTTTTGGAAAGCTACTAAAGGAAGAATTGAGCCATATAGGAGAATCCTTAATATACCATAAGTTGACCGCGTCACAAATGAGACAGACTTGCATAGAATGCGCAAAGATAGAAAACTCCTGACGTTGGTAAAGAAGCGGAAGGTCTCCAATTTTGACCACATTTTTCGTAACATTAAATATAGCATCGTCAAGCTGGTTGTTCAAGAAAAAAATCGAAGGAAAAAGGGGCATTGGAAGGAAGTAGTTTACGTGGATGCAGAATTTGCGCCATTGGCTAGAGGTCGGAAGTACGGCCGAATTAGTGAGACTGGCCCAGAATATAAATATTTTTGCTAAAATGGTCACCAATCACCTATGAGGTGAGGCATCAGAAGAAGAAGTTTGTTCAGGTCTTAATTAATTCGATTATTACAAAAAGCCAATTATTCGAGTGTGCCCTTCACTAGCCGCGGTCCGTTCCCACGATATCTTTTTACCGAGACGACAATAAGCGACGGCAGGTCGTGACATTCCTTAAGCGGGCTTGATCGCTCGGCGTTGCCAACTGCACGGGCGCTAGGCAGATTTGCCTTGCGTCGGTGCCATCGCGAAGGCTCTGTGCGATTTTGAGTCATTTTACAACAGCCGAACACTATCACGCGGGGTATTGCCAAGAAAGCTGCCAATTTACAGAAATAAAATATATTTTGCAACATTGAATAAAGGCACTTAAAATTATAATATAAAATCTGCTAGCCGCGATCTATGCGTGCAAATTTCATAGCACTAAATTTTACTGAATTACTGAGCATTGACAGTTTAATGTAGTATCAGACAAACCAAAGTGTTATGTCGTCTCAGTTCTACTTTGTGGAGTTGAAGCTTGGAAACTCAAGACAGCTACATTGCGAAGAATTGAGATATATAAGAGAATCCTTAAAATACCGTGGATTGGCCACGTCACAAATGAGAAGGTCTTGCACAGAATGCGCAAAGAAGGAGAACTCCTGTCGTTGGTAAAGAAGCGGAAGGTCTCCTATTTTAGACACATTGTTCGAAACAGCTTATATATCATCCTACAGCTGATTGTCCGAGGAAAAAGGGGCATTGGAAAGAGGAAGCTTACGTGGATGCGGAATTTGCAGTGGCTGGAGATCGAAAGTACGGCCGAATTGGTAAAACTGGCCGAGGAAAGAGATATGTTTGATGAAATGGTCACCAACCTCCTATGAGGAGAGGCATCAGAAGAAAAGACAATATAAATAATATTAACAATATAATACGCAATAATGAGAATTACTCCGTAAAAGCAATTACTTTAAATAAATAATCATTAGTATTTTATTTTACTGAAAGTTTCGTTTATATTAATTATTTGTACTTATCAATTATATTAATTATTTGTACTTATCAATTATATTAATTATTTGTACTTATCAATTATATTAATTATTTGTATTTGTCACATTTTGCAAGCGTCCCTACTAAAATTTTAGCGTCTAAAGCCAACCATGTAAGAGTATCATTTTAAAATAGCATTTTATTGTTGATAAAATAATAATTTGCTTAAGCCGGTTACACACGCAGCGACACAGCCTGCAACCGATTTGCAATTAGCAAATACCGTCACTTGGGTGATTTAAAGTAAATATCGCTAAAGAGGACACTGGCTACTTACCATTCGCTTGTCAATTGAACCGCAGCGTGTGTAGAGGGCTTTATCACGATTGACTCATAGGCTTTGTGCTTAGAACCATCAGCTTTAGACTGAAAATGAATTCCAAGCTGATGTGATCGAGGATGTTTGGTTCGGTCGAGGACGATTTGTATCGGTAATGCATCACCGTCGCAGCTAAACCAATTAAAACAATCTGAACGTGGGTGTACGTATTTTTGACACAAAATTAATTCTTGAGAACTAAAAACAATAAAGTTATTTAATTAGTGAAATAAACAAAGGTTGTTTTTTTATCTCATTAAAAACAATATTGTGTTGTTTGAGTGAAAATGGATTTCTATTCAATTTTTGTTTTCAGAACGAGAGCGAAAGGTTCCCAGGCTAATAATTTATATTTAATTTGGAAACATTAAATCTAGAACAAAGGTTACTGCCGACCATTATATAAAAAGACTTATATAAGGCATGCGCATACAAACCTGCTTTCTGGTGTAATCACCACTATACAGAGTGATTCACTGTTGGTCATTATATCTCAATAATACACGGTTAAATATATTTTATTATAATATATGGGAAGGTAGAAGCATACATGTAAGCTTTGTTTAACAAATTAATTTTTGGTTAAACAAGGTTTTTCTTAAAATTTAATTTACACACCATTAACCCTTAAAGCATACTCTAAAATAATATTTTGTTTGGTCTGTTGACATTTCTATTATGACTGTAAAAACTTTCTACACACATATATTGACCTACGTGATTGTTTATTATACTTTACACTTGAGTCTCTTGGCAGTGCGGCGCCGTGGGTTCAAAGGCAGTAAAAGGTCATTTAAACAAACAACAAATATTAATATTCTAAATTCCAAGTTAATATTTCAGGGCTTACGCTTATTTTAGTTAAATTTGTATTTACAATGCATGTGTTGATAGAAATATATCAGAAAAAAAATTAAAACGAAATTAATAGCTAACAAAAAGAACGAAATGAAGCCACAAAGCAAACAAGAAACTAAAATAGTACAAAAGCTCCAGTACAATTGACATTTAGTTTTATTTACTAACTTGAACAGTAACATAAAAAACATTTTCAATGGCAATTTTATGAGTGAGATAATGAATATTCAAAACAATTATTCAAGTAATATTTTTTTATAGAAACGTCAATCACTCGATCTACACAATGATAAGAATAAATAATTAATGCGCGAGCAGCGCGAGTCACTCAGTAATTTCATTATGTTTTGAGCGATATGGAAGAAATTAAAATGCTTCCCTTGTTTCATTTCCTCTCGGGATATTTGCAATATTAATTTATATTAAAAAAAGGGAATTTCAGGAGATTAGAGAATTAATTACTTATAAATGGGAATTTTATTAATTCTTGTGCGTTCCTCTCCGAGAGTGCTCAGAAATGAGATGAATGCTCTAATGGAATTCTTCCCCGCTGCATCCTCTTCCGGGGCGACCGACCTGCACTTCGTGGAAATAAAACGACAAATATTTACTTCCTTTTCATAAAAGGAAATTGCATTTACGGTACATTATTTCAAGTTTTTAAAGTAGCATTTAAATTCGGATCGAAAACGTAAATATGATTACAATAAAGCTGTTACATTAAAAAAATATATTTATTAGTGTGATGAAGCGTACTTATTCTTTAATTTGACTTAACTTTAGAGAAGTGGGTACTGACAATAATAAAACTTACAGCCGTGACTTTAATACATGTCGCAAGCTAAAAAAGTTAATGTTAAGTCAATGTAATTGATAACTTATAAAATACTGTAGACACAAATAAATTTGTAATAAAAATTTACCGAAATTTTTGTGGTTTACGCGTCATAATAGTAATTCAGTTTAGCTAAAATATAAATCAAGAAATATTAAATGAAATGAACACTATATGCAGTTCCGTGTCTCAGACAACAGGGAAGTAAAAAACGACGGATAGGCTTTCATCAGGCAGTAGATTAACAGCTGCTAATACAGTCATTATAGCTAACAAGCCTATTATTAACGACTGCAATCTCTCTCAAGGCTTTAAAGATACACCGAAAATCATCTAACGACCAATTCGCCGCACACATCAAGACTATTTTTAGAACATTTTAATCGGGAACCTTGAATCGGCATTATTGCCGCAATTGATTCCTCGAAATATCGACATTTACAGTCAATTATCTATCTGACGATGCGCACAATCCACACACGAGCAAGTTGCAATGTTCCTGCTTTTTACCCAAATCATGGCCCAAACGCTGAGCCGAGCCGCCGGCGTACTTTTCAAAGACAATGTATCAGAGTTACGAACTACGCCGGAATCAGCCTTGGCAAACCTTTTTTCCGAAAAAACGCGTGCATTTTTTACCCTAATAAATAAATATATAAAAACTTGCAGTATCAAAGGCCCAGTTGAGGTATTTTTGTTAGATTATTCGTTAGATCAGTTTGATGTACTTTTTAGTGAAATGTTTTTGCAGTGAATATAATACATTTTAATAAATCATTATTATGAATTAGGACATAAATAAAAACGACACTTAACAAAAAAATTTAAAAATAAACAAAATGAAAAATAGCCGATATTGTTAATGTAGTACCTAGAATTTAATTTAGACGCATTTTTTTATATAATAAATATGTGTTTAGTAAAAAGAAGCATTTATTGAGTAAAAATGTGGATGTATCGAATATTGAAAAATGATAAGAAAAATACAAAAACTTTTACATATAGGTACGTGGTAAATTCTAGTTTCATTGCATTATTTTATTTAGTTTATTACCAAAAATATTAAAAATAAAATATATTTGGTATTTTTTAATATTTTTAAGTAAAACCTATATTAGTGTATTTTGAATTAAAACAGTTTATTGATTACAAATAAATTAAAATAATCCAGATTTGATACAAGCCGGCTTAGTTTATTATCTGATATAGATTTAGAAAAATTAAAAGTGAAATATGATTTAATTATATTCGAAAGAGTTTAAATCATGAGATCAAAGACACTCGAACGATTTATTCCAACCAAAGCTTTCAGGGGACGCAGGGGGTATATTATATTTTGGGCCGGTGAGCGGCTCGCGCACCGCGCCGGCCCGCCGCTGCGCTGGGCTCTTCCGCATTCCTGCGCCTCCATTGTTGCGAGTTCCTCTCGAGACGCCTCGTCGGTCCACGCGGTGCGGACATCGCTCACTGCACCAAGGCTATCCAAATTTGGACTCTATTTCGGTCAATCTGGTCGCTTAGGCAGCAATCATGCGAAAAATCGAAGCATTTGAAGTGTGGCTTAAAAATACCAGGGGTTGAGTCTTGCACAGAATGCGCAAGGAAAGAGAACTCCTGACAATGGTAAAAAAGCGTACAGTATTAAATTTTTGCTATGTTAAGGTTACTGCAGCTGATTGTCTTAAACAAATTCTAAAGAGACATTGAAAGAAGAAGACAGGGCCCAATTCGTGATATGTTTTGTTAGATAGCCTTCAATCTCCTCTGAGGTGAAGTATACGAAGAAGTAAAAGTTTATTAAGTGCACCACTGTAATATATCGTATTTTCGGTAATTACAAATTAAAAAATCTTTTAATAAATTAGAGAAAATTGAATTTATGGCACACGCGTTAAAAGGTTAGTATTTTATTTTCAAGCGTATATAAGCGTGTAAGGGATCTATCGATCTATAACATCGACGCTTTAGAATCATCAATCAAAGTGTTGACTTTAAAATTAATAGATTGATTAATTTTCAAAATATAACTATCACGAATTCAATTATGGATCTATAAATAAAGATTTGATTTTTAAACGAAAACATAAAAGCTCGACAGTATTTTTTTTTTAGGTTTTCGCAAGTTTTTAAAGTTTTTTTTTAGTTCGGAAGAATAGCCTGACTAGACAACGAAAATTAAAAGAAAACGACTATCATTTCTCTTGAAAAACGAGCTTGCATATGAGAATCATATTATTCGTATATACTCAAAAAAATAGTAAGCGTGCAATGTATAATTTTTGTGATCGTGTTCATGCACAAATGATTTTTAAAAGCTTTGAATTCGTTATCTTCTTCCTCGCAACCACCGGCACTAATTTTGATACGATTTCATGGTGAATAAAATGATCCTAGATATTCAAAAAATGTATTTTCAAATCCAACTAAATTATTCAAACGTTATAAACTAAAAAAATCAAATAGCTCCCGCATTTGCAAATACATCTGTCATCATAGTTTGCTTGCGTAGAAATTCAACATCGATCCGACTGCCGAACACGATTTCATTTGATGTCGGGCTCAGGGCGCCCCCGAGATCTAAATCAGCCATATCCATGCACGTTCGTACTGTCGTAAATCCCACGTATACGGTGCGCATCCGCATTGTCTGCGTCCTCCGGCGCCTGAAGTGCGCACATATTGCTCGCCCCTAAATCTCCCGGAGACGCGACAGCCGCCCGGGGCGGGGGTTCAATCACTTACCCCTCACAATCAAAGTCACCTGCAAGCCGCGGTTTAATTGCCAGGTGAACGCGCGGGCAAATTACACGTCTTGTATGCGAGACGAGCAAACTTAGCTCTACAATCTATGTAATACATTTACTTGCACTTTTTAATGTTGCTTCTTTCATTCATTATTTTTTTTAATGAAACGAATGTACGTGCGTGCAATAACACTTATATAGCAAGTATTACTGAAACATCGCCAATAGGATCAATCGTGAATCCGATCCCCAACATCAAAAACATTTATGTTTAATATATAATTATAAAGCGCTGTTTCCAGATCAGGTGATTCAATTTATCCCGAAGAACCCGCTCTGCCCGCCACTCCCGGCCCCGCAGACCCTCCTCGCCCGCCACTACCCCAGCTTTATTATAATGTTTACCTTTCCGAGAGGTGTTTTCTTTTTTATCAGGCGCCCCAGCGGCGTCTCGTAATTTCAAAATATTCCTGTTTGGCGGAAAAGTTAACGAAATTATTTTGTCACGGGGCCTGCATTAGCATACTAAATTAGACGCGCCTCCCCTGGACTTTTTTAATATCTGATTTTCCCTTTTTTTGACCTTTTCCGCTCACCGGCCGATGAGCACACGCCGCGTGCTTCTGCCTCCGCCCCCGCCCCGCGTGATGGCAGCCCCCGTCAAAGGGCGTCTTATTATTTTATTATCACTATCCACGGAGAAGACTAACAACTTCCATTTATTTTTATCCATTTAATAAAATAAATATTTCCATTTTTCCTTCCGCAGTAAATTCATTATTTTAAGTTTGTAACAAAATAAATAGTTCTTTTTAATCTCAAAATGATTTCAGGGATTATAACATTTATATAATTAATTATTGGTAGGTCGGACATGTGAATGTAATGATCTAATAATGACCCTTTCTAAGAAATGTGATATAAAAACTTAAGGGTTATTTAATTAATTATTTAAAAAATGGTTATCTATGTAGTAATTATTGCTCATTGAATGAAGGATAGAGAATATATTATGTATAGATTCCTATTAATTTTATTTTTGAAAAAGTCAGGAAATGCAAAAAACCAATGTTCGGTATAAAAATAAGCTCCAAATTATTACTTACCGAGCGTGTAATTGCAATGTGAATATTGAATAAAAAATTAGCCCGATGACTGACGCCCAAATTAAATATTACGAATGGTACAAAAAATGCACCGTTAATGATTGCAGGACAGTCGAGTGCAGAGCGTCGGTCCGGCCCTGCTCCGGGAAATAAAACAATAATGCCTCACGTGAATAACTCAATCACTCGCCCGCTCGCCCGTAATTGAATGCAATTTAATGCACTTGATTGTCAAAAGCTGTAACGCGAGCGCAGAAAAACTGCATCAAGCATATTTACATTTTAAAATTTTATTAACACACAATACACGTACACAATACAAATGTATAGAAGATAGCTTTTATGTATATTAAAAACTAAAACTGCTGAAAAACTTATTCCTCAACCTGAACTCAACCCTGCAACCTCATTATCGGTAAGCCACTGTGCAATGTACTGTCGTGTCACGCCCATTGACTTATTTACGATGGTCTCTAATGTGTTTTTAAAAGAAATTTATTTCTTGATACATTTAATATAAACCATTTTTTTACAGTTCAATAATACATTCATAGAACACAAGTGTTACAAAAATCTCTCTTTATTTTTTATGAATTTAAAAAAACGAAAAGTAAACTGAGTGACATTAGTATACGACTATTAAACATAAGATATATTTTAAGAGCGGGTTTTTATACAGTATAAGCGAGACAGGGAAAACAGACAGACAAAAGGACACGGGCAAGTTGCGGGCAATCTCCAAGCGAGTTGTCCTCCCTGTCCCCGATGTTTGTCCCCGCGGAGCCCCAGGGACCCGAGATCTCCCGCAGCCCTTGCCCGCGGGGGCGCGCTTGCACATTCAAATCACGCCGTCTTGTAGCGGGCGGGGGCGGGGGCGGGGGCGGGGGCGGGGCGGGGGTGGGGCAGCAGCCCCCGCAGCCTGCAGCCCCCGCAGCCTGCAGCCCCCGCCTGCACCAGGAGTGTCCGCCGCCCGACACTTGAGAACGAATCGAGATTGTCTGACGCTGTATAGAATTCTCTACTGTAAATAAACGTATCAAGTGCGATCAAGATTTCAACCTGACCAATATATACATCATATATATATATATATTTTTTTTTAATAATACTTTTAATACAAAACATGCCCACGATTATGTCTCCTCTACTTTGCTGAAAATACAAAGACTTAAAGACGTTTTATGAGCACTAATACAAAAATTAAATCAAATAATATTTTAGTGTTAATATCTATCAACTTTATTACTGAAATCTACAAGAGGTTGGCTTGTTGGCTCAGTGGTTAGACGGTGAACTTTTCATCGAAAGGTTCCATGTTCGATACCTATCTAAAAAGTGAAAGCTGATGCATAGGACATTGCAAACTTTAAAAATATTTATAAAAGAACTCTGTTCATTCATATATTTTAAATTTATATTTCGTAGAGAGGAAAAACAAAGAAAAATGCACAGTTGCTTGCTTTTACTATTTGGAAAATAGGCTTATTAAATTTTATTTTTTTTAAATTACCATGTTTTGACTATGGTATTGGGTTCATTTAAATTTAAATTTAAATTAAATTTATCCGACTTGCGAAATGCTGTGCTGGGAATGTGGTTAGTAAAATAATAAGCCTAGGTTGAGCACAGGTGAATACTCAAAAATCATATCAAATAAATGGCAGTTGCCAAGACCAGTAAACCATTGAGAACAGCTGATATTGAGGGCTTAGAATTAGATTGACCTGAGACACATTATAATTGCCAACAATAGTAAACATTATATTTAACTCAAATTTAATTCAACGCATTTGAAGAATCCATCCAATGCATGCAACGAAAATTGAAGAAATAACATATCGCAATCACAATACAATGGGGATGAATAATAAACAATGCCTTGCAGCTGGCCGGACAGTGTCGTGTGTAGGGGTAGTAAGTAATCTGCACGTGGGGTTGGCTGTATTAAACAAGGATAAAGGACGAATCTCACGTAATGAGAGGGATGCAGAGGGTGTACCTGCCGGAGGACGCTACAGCTGGTGGCATGTCCCTCCGCAATAATCGTTACCGCCAGCCCCTGTACGGCGGATTGATTTGCCGATTTCAACCTCACATAACTGGTTACATAGAGACTGCGTTCATTTGTGTAATGTTCGGCTGAACAAGCCACATCCATACTGCCCATTATTAGAATAAACGCGTGTATTCAGATTAAAGCACGTTATCCACGTAATACTATGCTCTAATAGAAAGACATATGAAGGTAAAATGATCCAAAAAGTATCTGGTGGTCACATCGATACGAAGTTTGTAGTGAACAGATAAAATACACCAGAATTTGAGGAATCTATCATGCATAGTATAATATCCACCTCAAATTGATCGTCTTTCAATAGAATCTCGTCGTGTTCGCTCACCTCTCATCAATACTTAATACGGCTCTCTTTCAGATGACACCCTTCACGTCCCCTGGTGTCCCGCCCCCGCCCGGGATTAGAAAAATCCGCACGCACCGGAAGGGGCGGGGGAGGGGAGGCGCGGTGACGCAAGTGACTCGGGCCAGGGCGGGACAATTACGACCCTATTGACGGAATTATCGCCGGATTTCCCAAGTGTCGAGGCTTTTCTGGTGATATTTGTACAAGGAATTAGAAATATGCCCCGGAAGCTTCGATGCGTTCTCTGTGGGCTGTCGTGTGTGAAATAAGTCCGCCCCCAAAATATACTAACGATTTAAGTATTCGTGTAGCGTCTTTGTAAGCAATAACTTCTTAAATACAGATATAAGAAGTTTTTTTTATAAGTTTCTGTTTTATTATATTTCGATAAAATAAAAAAATAAAATACATACAATATAGTTTTTTTGAAGAGATTAATTCCAAATCTTGATTTTTAACTGCAATTAATTGACAGGAGGCATGATTTCTAGAGCTTAATTTTATACAATTGATAGGCCATTTTTTAAATAACATGTAACATTATTTAATTTAACGTTTAATTTAATATATCTAAGGTACTGTGCAGTTCTTTGGTTTTTTTATATTTAAAACAATAAATGATGTATTTAAATTTACAAGCTTTGAACAACTACAAATAACATAAAAATATTCAAATTTCAATTTAATTTTTGACATACTGTAACATCAGTGGTTTTTTACAATTATTTTTAAATATGTAACAAATACAAAACACTTCTCAAATTACTTATTGATCATTTAAAAATGATAATTTTTTTTCACAAGGCTCCAAGAATAAGCAGAGTCATGTTTCGTCCCATTGGCATGTTTATCGTTTTCAAGAAAATAAAACGCGTGGTACATGTATAAATTATGAAGAGCAATGCATCGACTTTGGCAAGAGCAAGAATAATGGTAGAAAACAGGAAGGAAAACAGAACAATAAATCTCTAATCTAAAAAAAACTTGCGCAAAAAATAAAACCTCTCTCATAATGTCGCGAGAGAGGGAACGGGCCCGCGTAAGATCAATTTCAATATAATTTTTAAGTTCGTTAAGTCAATTTGCCTGTTAATTAATAACGCCATCACGACTTCAAAAGAACGATCCTTCCCGACTTCCTGGGGCATTAGGCGAACTTTTCACATTGAACATCAGATAATAAAACCTTACTTCTACTCTTTAGAACTTTCCAATGGACAGATCGGGCTCGGTCGGTTCGGCGCTTGGTTATTCGGCGCTTGGTTATTCGGCGTTGGGTTGTTCAGCGCGGAGTGATTGGTCTCAAAACGTACTGTTAATGTTCGTAGGTTTTGGCAGACGTTGTTCTTAGTTGATCTAAACTATCGGGTGTCAAGTTTTCGGTACTCCTACGATTGGTTCATGTGCTGGGACCATCTCCCAAAGCCCCCGAGAATGATTCCAGCACGGACACTGAAAATTCAGAGTACCAAAAATTTTAAGCAGCTACTTATTTTAATTTATTCAACGAGGCCTAAAATAGAAAAAGTATTCGTAATACTTTAAAAACTTGAAAACTTAAGCAATAAAATAAAATGGTTATATTAAGCTGCGTTTTCCAATATTCTTGTTTTGAACAGATGTTCTATCTGATGCATTATTTACAAAGCAAATTAGATAGATATGAAATGAAAAATGCCGAATCGCTGTCGGCAGAACTGCCCGGGGCGCGCCGAATCATCCCTCGAGATATTTGGTCCCCCGGGCTGCAGGGCCGGCCGGCGAGTGGCGGGGCCCAGATAGGGTCCCGCGGCAGGTGACCGCGCCCCCGGGGCAGGGGACCGCGCCCCCGGGGCAGGGGACCGCGCCCCAGGCCTGGTCAATCATATCCCGGCGGGGCTTTGCGGATTATTCTAAGAACGTTAGCAGCCCCCGGAGTGGTTTAGTCGATAACGTGTTTATCCGGGAAGGTACTCTTTTGAGTTTTCTATGGCGCAGTGTTACCTTTTTTATATCACAAAAGATTTTCGCGTAAGACTCTTGAAAATGTGTAAGTAGAATTATCTCTGGAGCGATAAATGCTTTGAGACTTTTTTGAATGGCCTCTCAGACAGCTTAATTATTGCGCACCGAAATTACATATAATTTTCATGTTTATTTTTTAAAATTCAAATATAAAACATAATTAGCAAAGGGAATATTTTATTTAAAAATGTACATATGTACATACTTTAATCAAAGACACAATAGTTTTGGGTATTCACAAATCTTATAAATGTACCTAAAATTTTAAACCTATGTTATAAGTGTTTTTTTGTTGTTGTTGTAATAAATGTTTTAAGTTTAACCCATGAAACCGTAACAAAGATACATTATTCGTTGTTTCTAAAACCAATTTTCTGTTGTTTAATGCCGCGAAATTACAAAATCCGACAGAGATGCATCTCTCAGAAACTTTAGCGAGCACGATAAAATATTTCTGAAAGCCCCGCAGCGGAGGGGAGGGGAGGGTCCCGCGCCCTCCTTACACTCGCTTGTTTTGCGTTAATAAATTATTCACATAGTCATATCCATTAAGGGAGAGCCAACAAACTAAGAAAAATAACGCGACAAGAGTGGCGGACGTGTAAAATACGGAGAAATCATTGCCGGCGCCGGCGGATTACCTCGGCCCGGAGACAAGCGAGACTTGCTGGGACCATGAACAGTGCAGCTCCTGTGATTGTCCGGGGCGGCAACCGCACGGAGTGAAGCGCTTTGACTAATTATTACAATTTAACTGCAGTTTAGCTATTGTCACGATTGTTATAATGAAATTGTGAAAATAATTATTTGTGAATACTGTTAAAGTGCTGGACGTTTTATTGTGAAAAATAAAAAAAGGAATTTGTTGTGAAAGATTAAAGATCGCACACAGCACAGATTAAATACTTACTCGTTTTATCAAAAAAATTATATTAGTAAAACAAAATCATAACGATAAAAATATCAAGTCTTAATTTACTGTAATCCAATGCGCATTGAAATATAATTAAAATTGGGTTGTGGTATTTATTTGCAATATTGCAGTATACTGTACAATAACTTTACATAAAGTTTAAGTACTCAAATAACATGCAGTAACCATTTAGGCTAAATGTTTAATGTCAAGTTTAATAAGCCCCAATACAAAGTTATAGAATGATTATTGATACAAATTTCATGTGAAGTTTTAAAAAGGTATTTGTTATTCCCAACACACTTTTACTATTGGAAATAACGGAATAAAAAAAAAATCTCAGCACATTTTAAAATTCAGTTACCCAACATGCGTAACATGCTGCTCGGTACAATATTGGATTTAACAAAAAAATAAATCACTTTGATTTCTATTTGTATGACACAAAAGCTGAGGAATTGCCTCTCATGCTAGACAATGAGCCACAAGCGGCCATCTTGGAAAAGCTCACAAAACTCAGTATTGCCAGTTCTCTATAAACATTCTTTTTAAATTCAAGTCGCAAGAAATACAGTTGTAAAAAAACGGGCAGCTCCACGGTCACCCTCTCGGCTTATGGACTACAACAGATTTAATCCGCGAGGCTCTCGGGGAAAACTTTTTGTTGCCAGCGTAAAAAAATAAATACAAAGACAACAAAAATAATATACCACTCAGGGTGTTTCTTTGAGAATTACTCCGAATTTATGTTCGGAGACAGAACCTTCGCGTCGTGAGGCCCGGCGAACTTTAAAACTACCCAAGTGGAAAATTGATTGAATCAAATAACGAAACAAACTACCATGAAAGTAAACACAATTCTAATTGGTAAAACACAACAATGGCGTTACTTATATTTATGTTCTGTATCGTATTTTGAAGTGCGACAATATTAAAAATGTTTAATCAGAGTCTAAGCCTCCAATTATTATTTAACCGAACCACCACAATAGAGGCAGTATTACTATGTCTACGAAGGTTTCACACTGTTATATTACATAAATAGATTCATACTGTACATTAACGCAACTCAACATATCCTTATCACATTAACCCTTCATCTTATGAAGTTGATTTGGGTATAAATTAAATTTCCTCAAATGCCATCTTCTCGTGGTCTAGGCTCACTGGTTCAAACTTCTCTTTGCCATATCCTTGTTTTCACTATATAGATACTCATAACAACTCCTGAATGATAACAAGCGTGGCTAGTCGCAATGGCTATTATTTGCCTAGGGAAGGAAACCGCATTGAAATTTCGCTTAAAAGCTCCCAGGTTATCTTTTGATAGCATGATATAAAACCAAGAGAAAAATTGCATTAATCGTTACATTAAAGATTTAATTTATTGTATTATTTTTGTTTGATCTATTGTACCTATATTCTAATTGAAACAGTTGTATTCGTTTACAACGAAAATTCAGTTATATTCAATGGATCAGTCTGATTGTCTATTGTTGTGTTACTGGCCGTTATATTCCATGTTAGCTAAGCTCGTGAGCCAGTTCATTGGTCGTCTCGTGTAACTGAGCTCCAAGGACAGCTTACGTCGGCCACGAGGAGTGCCGGCCAGGTACCCGCGCCCGTCCCTGAGCATCTCGCACGCGAGACTCCGCTTATTTAGATGCAGGCGGCGTGCAACGTGTTAGGGCAGAGTAAGGAAGCCATTTGCAGTGTTTATTTTTACATTTCATGTCTAATAATGCGATTTTACTCGACTGCTATCCGAGACGTGAGAGGATTAAAAATACTTGAAAATTCTGAGGACGCTGCCATCTCCATAATAGAAGGTCGTAGAATAGATTCTACATTCTAGAAAATTTCTTATTCACTGTACTTGGAACAAAAGATATTACTTATTATTATAAAGATACGTATTTAAATTTTTAAATAAATTAAACCTTACGCCGTTTGAATACTATATATTTTAAGCGATCAGAAGACTAGTAAAAAGTTATTGAAACGAATAAATAAGTCATTGTATGCCGACCCGCAGTTTTTCGTCATATTTTAAAATGAAACCTTAACTTTTCAATATTTTGAAACACTCTACAGCAAGCATGCTATAATCATTCGTAGAATTTTTTTTAAATATTATATACTGACCGACATGATCACAAAGATGAATCGCAAAATACCTATATACTAGAAAAATATAATTATCAACAAATGTTTCAATTTTAAAATAAGTAAGAAGGTAGAATTTGGCGTTGAGTGTATTTTGAGTTTTACAGTAAAGCGAACCAGAAGTTAGTCTGTAACAAAACAGTATGAACTTTATTACAATATTACACAACATTATTACCATTAAGTTTATTATAAAATTGAATTGAAACCAAAAAGTAAATTTTAGCCAAGGAAAAATATCAGCGTTTTGTTTAGATTTTTCGTAAAGAAAATCATGCATACAGTTATGAATAATAATAATTAACAGCAACAATGATAAATGCGCCCACAGAAAAATAACAGTTTTTTTACTTTAAACTTAATTCAAATAACCCACGTGCATGCCACAAAAATAAAAATACAAAAACATCGAGGCAAAATCACATTATTCGTTATTTTGTCGATTAAATAAAGTCAATTTTTCATGTGTCTAAATGCTGGAAATTTTAAATTTGGCATTTTTTATTGCGCTCTGCGCTTAAAAAGTACCTAAGCGGGGTGCGGGGGTTGATTCTGAGTTAATCTTGTTACGGGTTCGACGGCAGTAGATTTTAGTTTAAGGGTTTTTTTATTTCTCTTGCACGGCATAAATTTTATGTTTTTTTTTCATGAACGAGCGACACATCAACTTAGATAATCTGTACTGTGAATCTTTAAACTCATTATTATTTTAACTGTAGAGTACCATGTGGGTGGTATATCAATAAATTTGTAATGATTCAATATCTATAATATGCACAGCATTTGCCTTCTTACAAATGCTCTCGCATTCGGTTTTTGTATGCAAAAATCATATAAAATGTGGTGAGTATTTAATTAAGTTGATTTCCCTTCATTATGACATACAAAAAATGCACTCTAAATTTTACATTATGCCCAGAATCTTTTAGTTGGCAACCGTGCAAGTTTACCACGAGACAACGATATGGTTGAATTTTCAAGTTGATATAATGAAGAATATTTGTCGTTTTGTCGTGCGGTAAATAAACCGACGAGCCCCGGTGGCGAGGGCCTTTGGGGTTGAATTATTCATATCCACTGGAGATTAGGAGGGAAATAAAGATAAGTCAGTGGTGAGAAAATGTCCGCCAATATAAGACCACCGGGAAATTCTTCACGATAAAAGAATAATTAGGATAAATTTACTCGCTTATACACCTTATAGGCAGCCGCTTGACAAATATTTTATTTATAATTATTATGAATGACTCGATACCTTCGTAATTTAAAATGCGATACCTTTTCGGGAAGTGAGGGTAGGAGGCGGTAAAGTCTTTCCCAAAAAGTTTTTGTGGCGGCATTTTATAAAATACCGCCATATATGATTGAAACATTTTGTTAAGAAAATATAATATAAAACATATGAGCTTGTATAGTGAAATAATTTAAGTAACCACATATCTGCCTTTCTGTAAACAACTCTATCAGAGTTTTTGTATAATACAAGCAGCATAAATAATTATAAACCTTATATTGTACCTGAACTAAAAGTTCACCGTATATCGTACATTCATGTATTTTTTCAAAAATTCTTCCTCCTGTCAATATTAAGTTCACATAACAGCGATATTTTCCCAAAATGACAGTTGAATTACACCAATCTATTCAGCAAAACAACAGAAAAATCAATAAAGTGGTTTGACTGTTTGCAGAACTATATTTAAAGAAATATATTATAGAAACAATGTATGAAAAAACATTTTCCAAAAAATAAAATCCAATTCAATTATTCTTAACAAAATTTGATCATAGAAATATGTCAAATACTCATTGACTTATCCTTCAAAGCACCCACATAATAAATTAAATATAAAAATTACAATTTATAAGTAATATTTTTTACTAACCGCTGAGAAATCGAAAAATGCCGATAAATAATTTATTTTGCGGTCATATATTTTTTACTGGTTGTAAGAAAAAATATTTGAGCATTTGATTCGTTTTAAAAATAGAGAATTTATAAAGAGGGATTCTTTTCGATGGAGAGGTGAAGTCGGATTGATTCAATACATCACATTGCTCAAGACGTTACATCGCATATGTCATGCAAAAATAATAAATATATATACGAAGGCTCTATTTCGAGGAAGGCAGCTTTAAGGTTGTCACATTCAGTAAGGAAAGATCCTAGAAGTCTAAAAAAGTCAGGGTGTGGGGACCTCGGGTTTATTGCGACAATTACGCCGCCAGTGTATGGTGGGAAAGGGTTTCCGTGTAGCTCCTGAGAGACCTTCGCGCGTAGGCTCCTCCTCTCACGAGCCGCGCGAGACAGGCTGTGCTAGGCATACTTATATTTATTTTACGCACTAATTGTCCCCAGTTATATTGCCGGGTTATCCTTACGGAATAGCTAAACAGCCATATGTTAGCGCTCGCTATCTGCATTTGAATGGCCGAGGCTCTCAATTGTTGTGTGAATATACCCGAGCACTGCAGAGTGAGCTCGGCGCGCAGACTCCTCTCGAGGGTGTCCAGGATAGACTTTGTCGGGCATAATTACAGTTGCTCTACGGACTAACTGTCGTTGAATTTATTTTAAGGTTTTCCTAATGGATTATCTAAACATTCTTAATTAAAGGATTGTATCTGCATTTGAATGGCAGAGCCTCAGGCAGTTTGCATAAATGTATATTTTCCTCCATAGAAGAGAAATATATACTCCTAAGCAAAGCAAGCTCCTAAGCAAAAATATAATGCAAAAACTACATTATGTTATACTATCTCATGTTAGACTTTATCAAAAGAATATATTTTCAATAGACTTTATAAAAATTGCTCTCGAATAATTTTTTGCTTCCCTCGTAGCATGCCCAAAGTGCCTTCATCAAATGATGTATTTGAATAGACTCAGCTAGAACAAAACTAAACGGAGGCGTACACAAACGGTCTGTTAACTTAGTAGAAAGTAGGATGCATACAATATTAAGTACTTTTTGTAGTACTCTATCAAAGTCATTGAGTTTGTACTTTAGATTTCAACTCTTTAGCTTGCCTGTTAGCCGACAGCAAGCCGAGCTAGAGTTGTATAAACTAAATGATTTTATTTATATACGTTGAAACATGTATGTTTTATACATATTAAAAAGAGTGCGAACAAGTCAATATTGCAACTGGAGCAAATGAATTTACATATTGTTGATAGTATAAGTCTAAAAACTTTATACATGTGTCAGATAAAATACGCACAATTAAATATCCATGGTTTCTACATGTTTACAGCTCAGGGGAGAAATAACAAGTAATACTGTAATCGTATAATTATAATTATCACCATAAAGGTATAAGGCATTGGCGTGCGGGGTTCTCCGTGTTTTTCTTCTAATTGCTCACGTCGGGTTTTAATTCCCGTGGCGCCTGTTTTTTTATCGCACTCCATGAAATATTCCTAATGATTGTTATGGTGGTCGTAAACAAAATAAACTTCTGATTTTGGTTGATATTTTCATGCCGGATTTTTATCACTGTGCCTTTAATACTTTTCAAATGCACCGGGTACAAGTTGTAAGCTTTATCAATCTATCAATCGCTAAATAAGAAAGCTAACCAATAGTACTATAAATATTTACATTTGAGAGAATAAAATAATGTTACTAATGAAACAATTTATTTCAATAAATAAAATATTTAATTTGGAAAATACTCCGCGTTTAAGTACATATTAAAAAAAATCGGGTTTCCCAGAACAATTAACATTTTTTCAATACAATATACTATTGTATTCTGTATTATTCATAAAACTGATAAGCTGTGATCTCTCGCTTTAACCAGCCAGCATTTTCAAACATAACAGGAATATCATGACGTCAATGGCATTTTGGCGATGATTTTATTACTCAACTTTATTTTGACTTGAGTAATATAATTAACGCTTTAAATAATTGAATAAACTGTTTAAAAAAAAACGTAAGAATCTATAAAATTCATCAGCGTCCCATCCAAATCGTTTATTATACAATAATTATAAGTAAAATAAGCATTTAAAAAGGTTAAATTCTTCGTACAATACACAGAAAGGTAGCACATTTTCCGGAGGCATTACATATTTCACAGTTTTCCTGAATCACTTTGTGTCCGCTGAAAAAACTTTGCACTCTCGGGGAGTCACGCCTCTGAAGGAAACTTGGGGAGCGTCCTCGGCGAGTCCGCAAACGACGCCTCGCGCTTATCTCCCTCGGATACATTATTCTTTCTTTGCATGTCGATTACTAAGCCATTAGTTGAGCTTTCCGCTCATTCTAACTGTGCAGTGACTACATTTTATATTTTGATATTTATATGTTTATGTTTTGTATTCCATGTTCTGTAATTATATATGTATATATTATAAATCCATGAATTAGTTTTCGCAATTCAAACATAACGTATTTTCCATAACTAGATTTTTTGCAGAACGCAACAATTTTGATACAATGGTGTGCAGATTTTTTTAAGCTTCAAATACACAAAACTTGTTTTGAAAATCAGTACAAAAGTATATCACCGATAACATGTGAGGTCCTTAACATTTTGGGGTGCGTAAAATATCCGAGTTCGATATCAGTGTTTGTAAATTATTTTGTTTTATTTAAGGGTGTGTTCCATGAAATATTTTTGTTTTTATATTTCATTTTAAAGATGTTTTTTCAGGAAGTGAGTAAAAGCTTTTGTCCGCCTTTCAAAACAGATTTCAAACGCTTCTCCCAAAGCGGTTTGACCGAAACAATTATAAAACTAAAACCATTCGCACTCTTTCTTGTGATTGAAATCAGGCCATATGTACTGCCTTACATATAATACATATATTTCATTCCGACACCGCATTTTACTCATCTAAGAGTGAAAGAAAAATATATTTGAATTATTTTAAATACAGTGTCTCTATAGACAAGCAAAGTGTGGTGGCTACATCCATACATCCTCACTTCCGCCCACACGAGAGACGGAAATAGGGACGACCAAATGATTTCCCCATAACTCGAGTACCTTCGTATGAAACCCCAACGTGCGGATGTGGGAAGACTGGCAATCTAACTGAAGTGCCTACAGCCTGTTACGTAAAACGAATGTACTAATTACCTGTTTTCATACGTCAAGGGGGCTGCTAAGAACTTTGAACACTTAAAAATAATATCCCTGTTGTAACAAGTATACTGAGGTAAAAGATGTGATGAGAGCCAAGAGCTGAGAAGTTATTTCTGCGAATATTTATTTTACTTAAAAATCCTAAGATATTTATTTGAAAAAAAACTACTCAGAATTGTTAATATAAACACTTAAAATATACACAACCAAAATAATATATATATACATAATATAAGCTATTGGGAGTAAAATAAATTTGGCTAAAAATACTTTTATGTTGCTTTGTGACCTAACAATTAAAAAAAAGTTTTTTAAACTACCATGTAAAGTGTTAGAAAATGGCTACAGATCTTGAAAAAGTAACCCCTAAATAATCGTAGTCGCTTCTGTATAAAATTTTTTTTATTAGATATAGCAGTCAGTCTAGTTTTCTATTGATTTGGTATGTCCATTCATAAAAAAAATCTTCAAGCTACAACATGTTCTAAAGTAGTGATACGATAAAATACGGGGAGGGGTACATGCTCCTATATTGATATTCATAAGTGAGGGCATAACTTACACGTGATACAGTTAAAATGAAAGATGCTTGGCCCTTGCAAGGCGGGTCCCCTGATTTATTGGCGAATAACAAACACTGGGGGTACAATGGGCACACTTGAATGGAGCTTCATAGTTTGTAACTTCATAAAGTAATTAGTTTTGCCGGGGGTTGATACGACAAAATATACCTACCGTAGATAATAGAGTGAGCCTCCCTGCAGGTAGGAATGAACACCCTTCGTGCTGCGGAGGAACTCCTTTCCGGAAGGATGTGTTTAGGTAAACAGTAAAGTTAATTTATACTCAGCGAGGCTATTTTTTATTAAAAATACTACGATAATGTATTTACACATAATAATATAACAACTAATACTCTTCAATGAAATATTGTCATATTTATGAAGAATAAAAATACGCTTTGAGGTTTGATGGTATGTACTACAGTAGCTGACTATTGGTAAAATAATTTTTATTTGAGAATTCATTAGATATTTCCTATGTGTTTATATAAATATAAATAAATATATATATATATACATAAAAGGTGTCCCAAAATTAACGCGAGATTTGAATTTGTCGTCATTTTTGCAGTAAAGTTTTAAAAGGCTGCCAAGCTTTTATTATTTTTGAAATATTGTTCAATAATGAAGACACGTTGCTCTATCGTGTAACGCTCCATTTTTACTAACTCCAAACTGTCAGCTGGTGTTACTAAAAATGGCGACAGACATTCAAATCTTGCTTTAATTTTGGGACACCCTATATATATATATATATATATAAATTGCAACACGATTGCGATGCTCTCGTGACTATACACACAAAAGGTAACTAATTATTAAAATTGACAAAATAAATAAGTGTTTTCATTTTAAAAATATAAAAAACTCACATATTTGAATTTAAATTTTGAATCAAAGATAAGTGTGTTATCATAAAAAGTAAAATTTTAAAGATAAATTATCTGATGTCTTTGTTTATTTTGTTGTATATAAGGGATATCGTTCCTGTAATCCTTGACATTTTGGATGGGGTTTCTAGGTTGGCCGACCTGCCTAACCGGGAATCCCGAATACCCAGTGATACACCCACACCTCAAAAGGTTAAGTAACTAGGATAATATCCACGATGTGACTCCGCACATCAGAGCGGAAAGTGGAGAACCCTCGAGTAAATTTGGCAGCTAAAACAACACTGGAATACAATCGAATAAAACATGCTCGCGAAATAATACACGAAACCTTTTAATATTTCCCCTCTAAATTAAGCTGGACTGTCTAGTCAGTCATAAGCCTGACGTTTCGTTATAATATGGATATATCCAATGAATGAAAAAGGGTACTCAAAAGTTTCCAATTAATTTGTTACGTTATGTTTGGTCACGACCGCATGATAATTTTATGTTTTTTATTCAAACAACGCCGCTCTACCGTCCAATCTCTGGCGTTGATTTTAATTTCTCTTGCAAACCGCGAAATGGACTTTTTATATTAATAAATACGAATAACAATTCGCTTTTCCATTTTATTTGCCTCAATGTTTGCCAATAACTGACCAAAACACACACTGTAATGTGCGTTGTACAACATGGTAGCAAAGTGGATTTTAATTTTGATAAATATTCAAGAGACAGATATTTTGTGCGCTTCTATAGGAAGGAAACCGATTTCCTGAAAAAAGAAATTTCTCTTGCCCGTGTGAGCTGTAACACATGCAAGGGTCAGCACCGTTCAGGATTATAAACAGGAATACAATTTAAAATATACGTAAAAATACCGGCAATAGGATAAATTTTAAGATATAAATTATTTACTGTATAAAAATCATGTGGACAAAAATACTTCCATTCAATATAAAAGATACGCATTTGAATGTTCATTTTAAAAAAAAAATTACCTAATTATTAAAATTAAATACAGATTGTTACTTAAAAATAGCTTTAGAGATAAGCAATAAATATAACACTAATAAACTTAACTTGGTAACTATGAAAAATATTATTGTGCCATTCAATTGTGGAGTTTATTTTAAATCCGAGGTTAATTAAATAGTATCCGATCAAACTACACCAGATGTGAGTCTAATTAAATCTGTATAGGATTTACCTGTCAGGAAAATCAATGATTATTCGAGGTAGGCAGGACTAAGAAAATGTTTAGTTGAGGTTTTGTTGAATTCTGTCATTGTATTTAAAATATAATTTTAAAAAAATGTATGCACTATCTTTTCTTCAATCGATAGCTCGAAATTACGTTTCAACTATATTTCAACTAGATAGGCTCCATATGTAACATGCGTTATTAAGGAAAATGCAGCAAATAAAAAAGTTTACCCCTAGCGGAGATGACACAAAAAGAAAAAAATCACCATCACGAATGCGAAAGCTTACTTTTTTTTTTATATATAAAAGGATGTTCCCGCTACGATTGCAGGCTGAATTTTCTGCAATACTGTATTGACAGTGTAAAAATAAGATTAGACCGCTTTTTGAACGGGGAGGCGGGCGCCGAGGGGAGCGAGAATGAAAAAAGGAGAATTGGAGAGTCATCGTAACTCGCGGCGCTTTTTCTTTTGTTATTTCACACAAAGGTCATTCGACTGTTTGTAGAATTTCTCGCAAAAATAGCTTTTGTGCGGAGACGACGGGGTCACGCAACCCGAGGTGCTCTCAGATATCCGGGATTTAGTTTTCATTTTTGAAATGTTTTTCAAATAACAAGTTTGAAAATAATGTACCCGTTTAAATTTGATTTGAATATTTTTTAACAAATATTTTATGGGGTAGCGCTTTCTCAATTAATAAATAGATATATTGTATATATGTATCTTCTTCTCCAACTGCTTTTCCTCAAATAAGGTTGGTGACCATCTCACTGAACATATGTTTGTCCTGAGGCAATCTTACGAATCCGGCTGTACTTCCGACAATGCCTCTATTACCTGAACAATAAGTTACAGTATCCTATATTTATATGCTATAATATGACAGAAATAACTTAACTTTACACTTTTAGCTATTTAAAGCAACAGTGTGAAAAATCGAAGCGTCTGAAATGTGGCTATATAAGAAAATCCTTAAAATACCGCGTGACGAATGAGAGAATTTTGCATAGAATTGTTGATGGCAAATATACTATATATATTTATATATATATATATATACTTATAGTTTTTAAATTAATCTGACAGA
Organism: Atopsyche davidsoni; assembly: GCA_022113835.1. NCBI lineage: Eukaryota > Metazoa > Arthropoda > Insecta > Trichoptera > Hydrobiosidae > Atopsyche > Atopsyche davidsoni. Next base: position 7,096,312 of record JAILWY010000007.1, read on the forward strand.
CAGTTTGTAATTATTTTTTAGAGTGGGTGCAGATGGGCGCGGCGTACAATTCGGTTGTATTGTGTCCCGCGCTCTGCGGTGGTCGGACCGGCGGAGCAGCCCCCTGAACGCGCTGATTCATTCGCAGCACACGATGCAGATATCATTGATCAACACATAAACATTAGCATAATGGAGAAACACAGTCGAGGACGTGCCGGCGGGGCAGCCAGCCCGCCGCATGATTGCCTTATTTTCAATTCGTCCATTTGTATTGGTTTGTATTTACACACGTAAGCTTTAGCCAATGCGAGTACATTTTTATATAATATTAAATTAACTAAATATAATTTCATTCACTGTTATTATTTGTAAATTCTTCAAAGGACTTCAAAATTACATATAAAAAAAAAATTCTACCATTTTTCTCAACAAGAGGTTTTATAAAAATACATATTAAGTTGAAACTCATTTTCAACTATATTTACTTACTGACATTCATAAATATAAAACATAGTCTGTATGGAAGATCTGCGTATCTGAAATGTATGCGTGTATACTATGATACTAAATTTTATAAATAATTATTACTTATAATTTAATGCGTTACCTACCAGGTTAATATATAAAGAAAATAAAAAAAGCAACAAATACAAAAAAAAAAAATTATGTTTTCTAAAATATCTAGTTTTGCATATTTTTTAAATTTTAATAACTTTTTACATAGAGTATTAGATATAATAAGATTTTAAGAGGGTGTTAGGCAAATGGCGTTGGCGAATGCATTTTGAAGACAGACAAGAACCACGAAGGGCTTTGTCTTGTATCTAAGATCTTGACGACTATGCATTGATTTCTATTAAAAATACGGCTGTTGTATTTGACTGAAATACAGTAAATATATCTAAAATAATTATACTTATATTCAAGCAAAGAATAAACACTTACTTACTTGATCGTATTTATTTGAAAGGTCAAACATAACACCAAAAGTGGTATGCGTCGTTTTTTTTCTGAGTCGTGCTTTGCAAGTACCTAAGTAAAATTTTAATAACTCACTCAAAGCCTTTACCATTACTTAACTAAATACATTACATTGTTAATTTTAAAACGGGATTCTGCACAACAGAGCATAAACAAAACCGAGCGCAGAAACGCCGCACCCAAACACATTACCCAAAACTGAGTTATAATCCCCACGCGTTCTCGGACTTATTTTACTGGGAATGGAATTGCGGGCGGCGCGTTTTTAGGGAAAATTTCAAGACACGCGTCATTTAATTTGATTCTGTTTCGGTCCACAAATGGACCAGAGTATTGTTTAATTTCAATGAAAACTGACCATTTTCGTTTGGGACTTTTTAAATACAGCACCGCACAAAGAGAGCTTTTAGCCCCGCGGGGGAGTCAGCGACACGGAAAGCGTTCGGTTTTCGCTCGTAATAAATGCATTTCGAGGGATTAAACTTTTGTATTATTCGTCAAAAGGTTGCAATTTAATGGTCTCCGGATGTACCGCGGTTGAAAGTCTAGCTTTTATGAACAATATATATTTTGGATATGCAATATATAATTAAATAGAAATTTAATGCAAAAAAAAAACAAAATATAAACAAGTATTATAATAAACATAATATTAGAAAGAAACATTTTAACCACATAGATGCTCAGAATCATATACTGGTGAAAGGCTAAACACAACAATAGTGTAAATACATCAAAAAATTACGATTGTTGATATCACTATAAGTATATTATCTTAATTAGAAGATGTTAATTTTTGTGCTTCATCTGCGCTAAAGTTCCGAAGTGTTGTAGACAGCGCAGCTGTTCTAAAAAAATACCCGCCTGACAATATTGATACTTCAATTTATTTATAATTTTATTTTAAACGTTCAGCCCACTGCAGTTTGACTTGTCATATTGTGTACAAGTTTATTTCAAATAAATAAGTTAGTACGTTGCAATAGTTTTATCACCGTACAGACACTTGTTAGAGTTAAAACTTTTAAACGACCTCTAACACAGGATAAGCTCATACATATCCGACGAATACGTAGTCTTTCAGACACATTGCGCTGAAAATATTTAAGTTTGGTCGCGAGAGGAAGCCGCGGGGAGTAAATAGTACTTACACCCTATCGGCTCTCCGGGCAATAAACAGTGGGGGTGGAATTTACGAGCCAGCGGGAACGTCCGTCTTGGGATGCGGTGCACCGGCGGGAGACGTACTGCTGCGTATACGAGGAGCCTGCAGATCAGCAACTCCAGCCTTCAGGCGTCAAGGCGCTGCCGGGATAGAGGGATGGCTTCAGCGAATTTATTATATTACATCCGGCCTGTTTATTAATGCACCGGAAATGATAAGAAACCCAACCTAAAATAATTTTATATGTAAAGCACATTTCTCAGTCCCTTTACAGGTTAACGTTTAAAATATTTAAATAAATAATATGTAATAATTTAAAAATATTTTTTTTATTACCCCTTCTACATAAAATAGTCATTTTTTAATAGGTGCTGGTTATTGTATTTTTGAACCCTATCGTAATGCATTATTGGGAATAATCAAATCTAAGATCTTAAATAGCTACGATGCTAAGAGTCCCTGAGAACATGAATGTTTTGGGTAAGAAATTCATTTTGAAATTTTGATTAAAATTTAAATAAAATAATATGTGGCGTCGTGACTTTCGATTTCAACAGTCTGAAATTGAAATCAGTAGCTTCAAAAATAAAGACATAAACAATCACTGAATATATACAATTTATTCAAAATATTAAATATCTCTATAAGTATTTATAAGTGCATAAAAAATAATAATGTTAATATTACAATATAATGTTTTGCCGCAGTTTTTAAAAAACAGTATATTTTGAAAGCATCATCAAACCTAATATATATCAAAACCAATTTATCGGACTATATTTCAAACTGCATGGATATATTTAAATATTGGTTAAAGAAATTGCCTTTAAATCAAAGTGGTAGCCGCTTTCAGAGAAGTTACATTAAATTGTATGTTGTAATTTTAAACTTTCAAATGATTAACATAGATAAGGTTCGAACAATGGACTATTCCAACTGCTTACCGATAATTGAAAGCCTCCAGATAAGTAATACGGGGGTGTGAAATCTTTGAACAATGCCTGAAAGGAAGACTTAGTTGAAATTTACCATTCACCGTTTAAATTCACCCTCCCAGTGAACGCTCCATTGAAAACAATTAAGCCTGTTCTGCGATATAAACATTGGAGGCCATTATTTTTGCAAAGTTTAAATCGATTGTCATAGTTTCATTGTCATCCTGGGCTGAAATTACTCCACTCGTAAATAAGCTGCTTCTATTCTAGACGCGCTATTCTTAAAAAAAAAACGCAAACACTTTTCAATTAAGCATTGTTAGTCACCTTTATACGTAAATTTAGTGCTTTTTATTTTTAATGTTTTAATTTTCAGGTTTAGTTATTTTTTAAATACATACACACTTCAAAACATATAAGCTATGAATATCTTCATACTTTTTTGCTTTAGTTAATTATATATTTAATGAAAAGAAAAACTACCTTATTTTTTTAATTTGTGATTAGTTAATTGAACTTTTACGATTTTCAGTAGAATAAACACGTTAACTACTGTTCCTTGTGTATCATACCTCTTTTATTTTAGATAAATGTAAAATTTTATTATAATATTTAGTTTATTTCTATCAAAATAAATAAAATTTATAAGCGGTTTACAGAAGAAAAAAACCAGCAGCATATTTTAAATGTAAATCCGAGAAATGTCATCCGAGCACGAAGGCTCAAATTCTAGAGCTGGTACGCAATTAAATATGGAAGTCTTCTAAAATTATCTTCGTCTGTTCAGTAATAAGTGCATTAAAAATAGCTACTTTCTATCCAATTCTAAATGAAAAGTTGATAAATATGTATGTATGGTTATAAAGTGTTTTGTTGACTTCAGAGCTACGAATTATTTTAATTTTTTAAAAATATTTGGTTGGATAAACCAAACTTTAAATAAATTATTTAAAGGTGATTTATTATTAGTTTTTTTTATAAACCTACAAATAAAGATCAGTTTAATGTCAAATAATGCTAAGAAAATAAGAGCGAAGAAAAAAAGCACATTAAAACGATGAAATTCTCGGCGGATCGTACAGACTATCGTGATGGGGGATTTTTAAGAGCTTTCCTTTCAATGAGAAAGAAACTGAGGAAATTTATATTTGCACAAGAAAGCACACAGGGATATTGGGAAACCCATTAGGCTTTGATAAAAATCCCTGGAGATATGGTCGGCCGCACTGCCGTACCTGCCGCGCGAGCCTCCCCGTGAGCCACTTTGGCCGCTGCAGCCTCCGCCCTCCATTGTGCCCCAATCGGCAACCCATTGATGCAACGCAACGTATTGCAACTCGGAACCTCCATACTAACAGAGCTTCTCTTTTATATGAACGGTATACGAGAAATATATTGCTACCAGTTCGTTTTATTATCCAACGTTAGTCACGAATGAATCTTTAACTGTACTACACAAGAGAATTTAGTTTGAATAGAAATAAATAAAACATCACAAGTAATTTAAAAAAGTTATGTTATACTGTATGTAAAGGTGAACAAAGCAAATATGAAACGATAATGACGTGTAAGATAAAATAATGCATGAATTTGGTTATATTTTAGAAATTAAAAAAGATTGTTATTGGTAAAACAAATAAAACTGTAAGTAAAAAAATTCTTGAAATATGCTACAGTAAAAAATTTAAAACAATTTGGTGTTTAAACAATTAATATTATGGTATTTGAAAAGCCTTATTTTTATCATAAAGACAAAAATATATATATTTTTTTTATATTGCGATAAAAAAACTATTATCTATTATAAGTATATATAAATCATACTGTATTTGTAGTGAGAGTCAACAATCGGAGATGAATAAGTCCATTATTTTCGGGTGATTAATTTGACCGTGACATTGAAAATACAGTGTGTATACAACTGGACGTACTGTGTGTCCAGTCTGGATTATCTTCAGCCTTACAAATAGAGCGTTGTTTGCAGAACTTGAGGGTTGAACATATAATATTTAGATGTAAAATTCACAAAAAAAATATTTTGTAACAAGATTACAATGAAATATTTGAATTTAAAAAAAAACGCTTATAAACTGAACCGTCTTTCTAACATTAATTATGAATATTTCTTTTAAATTCAAAATTACAAAATAAAATCGCCGTAACAATAACAGTATATATAAGAGTAAATATAAGAATGTCTTTCGTTATTTATCAATTCGCATTATTAAAGACAAATTTTTATACTTGCCATCTGTAAGATTGGTTTGGAGCATTATAAAAGATACAAAACCCAATAATGAATGAACGAATGTTTTAAATTGCAATATTCAAAAATACTTAAATTTCTGCTATGCTTTTTATTTTCATGAATCAAAATCTTCTCAATATATCATTAATAAATTCTTGCGTACATTTGTAGCAGATGAACGCAAATTATATTTTTAAAAACAGTTGTTGTTATTGGAGAAATCACTGTAATTTTATTCGAATGTGATTTATAATGACGACCGTGATGTGTGACATTAAGGTTGAACTAATGATACCACATCTAAACCAGAAATTCCCAACATTGGTTCCGCAGCAGCCACATCATTTCAATAACTAATAAATAAATGTGTCGGTTTACAGCAGAAAATAATTTTATATATATTAAATATTTAGAATAAGCACAGAGAATTAAAATGTGTATAAAATACCAATTAATTATTGAATCAAAATACTATTAGTAAGCATACTAAAGCCTTGGAAGGTACAACACCAGCAACATATTTTTTTTTGCGACTGCAAAACCTATTATGGGTAAAATAAAAGTCAAATTTCACTGCAGAAAAAAGTAAGTTTTCAAATTGTTAATTTGATAACTATTGTTATATATATTATTGATACAATAAAATTATGAAACTAAATTTTTTAAATACAATAGATTTCACATATTTTTTTAAACCAAGAGCAAATTTATACCATCAATTTATATTTATATGTTGTATATAATTTATATGTATACATATATATGTTTTTTTTTTCTCGGATTATTAAGCTTGGCCAACTAAAATTATCTAAAAACTAACAAAAACTTCAGACATTGAAAGTTTCGAGGTGTCAGGTCATGTAAATAGTTTAGCCATTAAAATCCGCCATGGCTGTGAATTCGACCGAAGAGGCAGGTCATCGATTCATCCATATGAATTTTTTAATGAATTAATGAAATTATTTTGTGTGCTATACAAAATATTAGTATTTTATTATATTGGAGTCGTTAGATTTTTTTACGTATAAATTACTCCCAGTGGTAGTAAACAGTATATTTCAGCCTTAAAATTGATTATCCGTGCGTCGATGTACAAGCCGGCAATTCTCTTCGACACGCTTGAGGGGCAAGGTCTAGATCGCAGGCTGCGGCGATCAGGGTGGCTGGAGAGGAGACAGGGCGCGTTGGGGTAGGTGCAGGGGACGGGAGAGGCTTAATAAAATGGCCCAGCGCGACCATCCGGGCCGCGACCCGGGGTTTACGGCCGATCAAATATTTACAGAGCGGGGCTCCTGGAGCTGCGCTCGATAGGCGAGCCCGGGCGGCGGGGTGGATGGGCGCGGGGAAATCTCATCATTTTAAGACGATAATGACTGATGAGGTATTTACTGCATGCATTGAATACTAAACAAAATGGCTGCTTATTTACAGCGGGGACTCACTCTCCAGCTGCTATTTTTGGATTCTATAAATAAAATCAAATGAAAATTTTATGCTTTTCTTTTCAGGTTTTTTTTTATCAAGGTTTCGATATACTTTAAACGAATTAAATTATTTTTTTGTACTCGGCAGTCTTAATTAATATTGTTTTGGTGAAATGATAATTAATCTTCATGGAAAGCTTCGTATTTTTGTATTTATAATAGATCTTGAAATAGCTACTCGACAATAGCCGTAGTGACTTCTTAAAATTCCAATGAATCCCAAATTAATCATGATACTAACAATTTTTTGACTAATAATAGATTATGGTTGCCTATAAGAATATTAATTTGAAAATATGAGCATTTTGACGTAAGCTTTGTGAATGTTCATGTCGAATATAAATTTATCGGTGAACACGTCTAAATTAGATCTTGATAAATTGGAATTATTGTGAAATTCTTCAAAAATAGATAAAATTTAAATTGATGGTTAAAAATTCCCTACGTGTATTTTTTTTTTGAGTAAGAGAAATATAGATAACATTTTATTCAATTTCAACGTTTATGGTTTTTACTCTTAAATATAATTAAACACGCGATTCAAATTATATAAATGGTTGATAAAACTGAATTAAATCGAGATACCTGCCGTAAGATACGTAAAAGGTTTGTCAAAAAATAACCTTTCTTTTGACGAAAATAAAATAGGAAACCTTTGAAATAAAATATTTGAAAACATAAATTATATTACATTATGATAAAGTAAGTACACGACATAAATTTAGAAAAGAAAAAATACATCCTAAATATAAGTCGGTTTTCACTTTACACCATCAAATTTTTTAATGATAAATGAAATGGAATTTTGATTATCTTCTATTAAATTTTATGATGGCGAAAACTAGACTTTTACAACCTTATCCATCATTAAAAAAAATTAAGTAATAAATTCTTATCTTTAACAAGTAACATTATCCATTATATTTTTTATAGAATTTCCACAGAAGAATACTGTCAAAGCAGTCATAATGAAATGTTAAAAAAATGTGACTAGTCTCGGGTCGGGGTTTCTTTGAAGGATTTCATATCTTGGGAGGGCGGAGCGCCCGCGAGGGCTTAAGAGATCCACCCCCGCTGTTCCAAAGGTCTCCTTCGGTTAAAAGTTTTATTGAAGTGTATAAGAGATGAATTGAAAGAATGGAAGACCGGGATTAGCATAGCTCTCGTCGATATCCGAGCTTTAAATTCGCGGCCGCCAGTAATAGCTGAATGAATATTTCATCAAAATAAATCAAAGTTAGTGGATTAAAAGGTTTGGTTATTATACAAATAAAGAGTACAGGAAAAACGAAAGAAGGAAATCCATCTGAAGGATTGGGTAAACTTATCGCTTTAATACCATCGCCATAAAATTTCGTAAAACATTGTTTAAACTTCTTTTTAAACGTATTTTCATTAATTCAATATTTTTGACAGAAATTATTTGATGGAATTTCAATTTTATATATGAAATTTTTTTTTTGATCTTTCCATGTTTCTGTTTTTATTATATATGTGACAGAGTTTCATCAACCTGTCCTGATGGGATTTTCAAACGAAAAATTTACGTTTGAAAATACTAATGTGACAGGTTGGCGAAACCAGTCACAAATAAAAACAAAAATGAGGAAAAATCTCAAAAAGTGATTTATTTAAAAGTACTTTAATAATATCAAATTTCCACCGAAAAAATATGGGCTAGTAATAATATTCAAAATGCAAACAAGTAATTCAATATATTTATCTTTTATTTAATACATGAAACGACCTTTTCTTGTTTACCGCAGCACCATTGATTGGCTTAGGTGTTTTGAATACGATGGGATAGTCTAGAATTTTTTTTTGTGTACTCACTATGACTGCATAGATATATATGTATTATAGAAATATTATAAAGAAAACAAGTCAAAAATTTATAAGAAAATACTATTCAAGAGTGTCTATAAATTTGTAATTCAATAAACACGATTCATACATGCTGTTTAAATTGGAGAGCAGGCTTTAATTATTCAGTGATAATGTCGTGAATGTTGAATACTATCAATATTACGCTGTCGTATCTGAATGATATCAAACGTCAATCAAAGCAAATTTGATTGGCAGGAGTGAGTACTATAATAGTTGACTTAAATTGTTAATTAACACTAAAGCAGATTAGAAATCACACACCAATATGCAACGTACTAAGCAAATCACCTACCTTGTCACAACAAAATCTAATCAGATATATCAGTTTTAATTTTATTAAAAATTACGATTGTGTAATTTCAATGATAGGGTAGTTTTTGAGCGAAACCTCCATTTCAACCCAACAGTTTATTTAGTTAGTACGGAAACCACCCTATTAAATTATCCCCATGAGTTATTCAAAGATATTTATGATTATGGTATGCCTATGATTTATTCAAGCAAAGTGGTCATATTCTGTGACTTCATCTGCAGGATTCATATTCAGGCTGCGGATGAATAAAAAGAGTAGACGATGAATAGAAAAGAAAGTTCTCTTCCTAAAACAAAGTAACAAGATAGGAAAATATACAGACAATACTGAATATACATCAATCGAGAGGTATTATAGAGGGAAACATATATTAAGCAGATAAATTTATGTGATGTAAATGTATGTAATCTTTAAATGCTGTTCACAACAAAGTAAACGTATACTTTTATGTAAATGTTTTTATGTTGGTTTTCAAACACATTACTTCATTTTTATAACCGAAATCTAACTAATATTAATATGTTTGAAAATAAAAAAAATCGATGACTTTTTAAAAATATACTATGGTGAAATGAAAACAGCGAACAATACGTTGAACCTTTTTTATTTAATTGTATTAATGCCTTCCTAGGATTTGAATTTATTTCTCAACAACTTAAAATAATCTTTGAAATTTCATATTATACCACATAAAATGAAAGCAAATATCTAATATAAAAAATATCAGAAATATAATGATATTCATATTCGAAAGTTGATAATGAAATATACTTTGCGTTTTCTTAATGCATTCAACGAATTTATCGGCTAAATATTTGTATTTGCGAAAGATAAACATTCACTCGGTTTCAATATTGTGACAAGGCAGATCCAGTTTCATAGTGCATGTTCAGTTTCAATATATTTTCATGTTGGCACGGTATATCATTGTTTCCGTATGGAGGGATGAATGCTAATTCATTAAATGCAGAGCCGGCCTGCGTGACCGCCCCCAAGCACAGAGTCTTAAGGGATCAATCAGATCTCCGCTGAGCCCTAATAATGCAATTCTATCTTTATTAACTCGACGTGAATTTTTCCTCTTCTGTTTTGAATTTGAGACTATTTATACCCGACCAGTGTTGGGCAAAAATAAATTCCAGCCGTATTTTATTATGTAACTAAAAATGGTTCAACTGAAAAAGCACTTAACGAATTTGACGCTTAATTGTAAAAAATAAAATATATTTAGAGCTTACATTAATAGGCCTGTGGCGACGGAAAATAGACCTGTCAACTTACCTGCAAGAAAATAAAAATACATTGTAATCAAGCGCAAATATTATTATAATGAAATTGTAAGTTTAAAATAAATTAATATTTGCTAGTAGAGGTTGGAAGAGTCATTGAATATCAAATTATATTGAGCTAACTTAAGAACGCGACTCACTGTAAACTAATGACGTCACTATTCACGTATAAACTGAAAAATACATGCAGTTTTGACAGATCACACATATTTGACAGTAAAATCATAGTTATCACATACTTTTATTAATTTTAGTAGTTTCTAAAATATAAGCAGCTTTAGTACTTTTTAGTGTTTTTATATATACAAAGAGATGTCTATTACGGATAAATCAATCAGATGCGTATTTATTACCCATTACGGGCTTATTATATTTATGAACTATATATGAACTAATGTGCCTAATCATATTAGTATATACAAAGAGACTCATTTAGATAATTTTATATCCAAAACACGATAAAATACATGGTTACTAAAATTAAATTGATGTACCTAAATACTGTTAATTATGAACAGTATTTATAGAAATTTTATATGTATTATACATATAAAATTTCTTTTAAAAGGATTGTTGAACGCTTTGTATTTTATGATTAAACAAACTATACACTATCAAGACTCGATACATGTGAAACAGCAGCTGGTCGTAATGAGCATAGATTGAATCTCCACAGGAAAAGTTTTCTGAAAATATAAAATGTACATACATATTCGAAATATATATTTTTCATTAATTAAATACGTTTCCTTATTTTATGCCTTTTTAAATATTTAATGCACCATTTTCGCGTTCTAATTAAAATCTATTGATTAAAAAAATGTAATGGAGCTGCTCATGCACGGGGCGCTGTTAGCCGGCGCAGTGCTCCGATTCGGGGCACGGCGCGGCGCCCTCGCATAAATCACTAATTAAACAGCACAAATTTTAAACGCTGATTTACGATTTACAATCCACGATTAATTCGCAATAACAAACGAAATTACGCGCAATAACAGAATAGAAATATATAATTCAGTTTCCCAGGGAGCGCCTCGGCGAAATCTCCGCTGCCCAGTGCCGCCCCGTGGAATTCAATAACACGCAATGGGTTTGCTGTTCTATAAGCTGCATTCAAAATACTAAAATATTACTTGAAACACATTAGTTAGATATCAAAATATCAATTTAAGTTAATAGTTTTTAGTCAAAACGTTTATCTGTAGAAACCCATATAGGAGCACCACAGTTATGTGAATTTCCCAGCCTCACAGTTATTATAATTATAAAAAAACGAGTCCGTCGTGGTAGCTTTATAACTGAATAATCAAAGCCTTTTTTTATATTTGAAACAAAAATTTAAAAAAAAGAGAGAACGCCGCTAACATAAATAGACTTGGGTGAAATATTTTAAGCATGTGAAAATTGTCGCAGTAACCAAAAACCTTAGCAGTTTTTTTTTATTTTATATTTATACCTAATTTCAGAATACAATGGTATTTTAATATAAATAACGTCACTTTAAACAGTAATGATCAATGACGTCGTATAAGAAAATCGAGCGTACTGTCGTTAATGGTTTAAGTCGAATAGATTGTACATTTACAATGAAAGAATATCATCATCAAAAAAGAAACAGATCCAATGCTCAAAATCAAAATTCAATTCTCATCGACAAAAAGTCAAGATGATTTTTTTGGGACTCTCAATCAATCCAGCAGAAGAAAAACAGCTGGATCCTATATTACGCAAATGTGCCAGACATGCAATGTATTTATACTACATATTTAATATTGTAAAGAGTCTACGCCACTGCGTTTGGCCACTGCCATTAAATATCATTAAACGGTCTCAATTAAAATAATCCAATTAATGTGGGAGGGCTGGAGGGCAAGGGGCGAAAGACGCGCGTAAATAACGTCCGCCATTTTTTATCTTTACGCCATTTACCCGGAGCCTGAATAACCATTTCCACTCTATCTGGTCTCCGCATCTCCAGCAGTAAACACCCACTCTCGGTGCCCTTGGAATTTGTTAGACAACTGAAACCATAGACTCAAATAAAACGGCCCGGTCGCGGAAGAAACGACGATAATAAAACAGTGGACATTAACGGATATTCATTCCGCTTCGGAATTCATTCGACTCCTGAACGCTGAGAAGTTATTTGGTTTTTATTGAATAGAAAAAAATCAACAACATATATAATAAAAAAAAACTAGTAAATAAATTACCGACTTGAAAAAATGGCATTTGTTTTTATGATTTGTGAATAATATTTTTCTACAAATTAACATCTATATAATACGCAAATATTTATTTAGGCACTAAATAAAAATACTATATAATTTAAAAATGTTTAGAGGAACAAAATCATTAAACCTTTTTATTATTGTATTGTTTTTATAATTGTAGTTTATTGGATATTTATTAAATATAAAATTTATTGTTAAGTTTTACAGAAAAGTTATTGCTAGATAAAAGTGGCGTGATGCGGTATAGCATCAGAGCAAGCATGTTTGCGTTCATTCAGGCAAAACAGAACTCATAATTGAAAGCCGCTAAATTGCATTTTGCATAGCATGCAATTCGTATTTAAGGATTCTCTTTTGTGAATGTATGAACAAATCTCTCTCATCACGATTTCATTTTATAGCAATAAAGGAATAAATAATTTATTAAATATTAAAAAAAAAATGTTTGATCATAGTAAAAAGATTCTTCTTGAGTTAAAATTTTAAAAGAATATATCCAAACAAAGGCATCGAAATTTACTAACTTCGATTTATATAAAGTGGCAATAAGGTTTTGTGAAGTGCCTTCCATAAAGAATCAACGTCTAAATAACGTTAAGAGCAATTTTTATTAAAAGCGTATCAAATTCTGAATAATTTACTTAATAACATCTGCGAGTGCCAGGCGAAAAAAACAATCTTCTCCAGTATAAGCACACAAGATTAGCACACACGTACGTATCGTGATCGATTCGATAGAAAAAAAAAAGTGTGGAGCCAATATGTAATTCGATAAACATCGCCGCGTCGCCCCTCCCCACCGACACCCGAGCTTCCTCGACAGCCTTAAAAAATGGCTTCGTTACAAAATCCAATCGATTTACAATTTATGAGTTTAAATAGAGCTCTGCGCGGGCACGAGGTGAGCGGTGAGGAATAGGGCGCTCAATCACAGACTGTCTCCCGTAGGCACGTGCGGTAATCTGTTTGCCATATCTCGAGATACCAGCACCCTGTCGCAATGACCAAGTAAATCTCTTGCTACGACCATTGATATGTAGCAATCAAAGATAATCAAAATGATTAAACTGTCTTAATACCTTAAAATGAAAAAAAAAAAAACAAAAAAAAACAAAGCAGTAGAAAATTCTGCAACGATTGTCTTTACAAAATATAATGGACGTATTTCAAGATAGCGTTACAATCGATAAAACGAAAACGCTTTCTACACAAAACAAAAATTAACAGTCGTCGAAAAAAATTATGAAATGTGCAATTCTCTATTATCATATAATAAATAAAAATTTAGAAGGTAATAAATCATGTGACTTCTGCGTTGATACAGATAATTAAGAGTGGCTTTCAAAAGGTGTTAAATCTATGTTGCTTTCAGTATAACCAGTTTCAGGTAATGTGTGGCGGAATTTAAAGGGCCGCGGAGTGCAAAACGGATACATAAAGTACGAATATAGATAAGCTTTATATAAATCAATGATGTTAAAAAATACAAATATTGAGTTGTAAAAAAAAAAACTTTTAAATCAAGAAAGGTGCTGTTGTTTAATTATCAAATAATTTATTTTTAAACATCTGTGTTCAAAATGCACCCCGTAACTTCAATGAAACGAATAAGATATTAAAGAAATTTTAAATAAAAATTTAATATGTCTGAAAAGATTTTATATAGGAGGTACTAAAAACAAAACTTTGGTATTCGGAATAATAAAATGACAAAACTTGCTAATAAGCGTAATTATTAAGGGTATAAGCTTTAATCGGGCTTGGTATTTAATGAAAACATGTCTGGTGTGATGAACACTTTACGGTGACGAGGAGATTATGCATGCAGAATGTGTATGGGGGGGGGTCTGATGTTTGATATTGGAAGGCATTTAAGATGAAAGACAGCCGGAGGAGGCACCTGTAGATCGAGATATCCTGAAATTAAACGATTTTCAGTGAAATGCCTAGGAATCCTTTGTGGTTCACTGCACTGAAGCACGAGATTCATCCATACGATTTAGTCCAAGATTGAAATGGCTTTAAGACGTATGGGGGTGTTCTAAAGAAAAAAAGATTCTAAAACCATATACTTAAGTTCAATAAATTATCACAGATTGTAACCAGGAAACATCTATTACGTTATGTTAATTATTAATAAATGTATTTGTTTATCTTATAAAATCGACGAACTCAACTATTCATCGAATTTTGGTGTGTACAATTAATAGTTCACAGATTATCTTAAGTAACGTGTGGTTTTAAATGAAAGCTTATAAAATTAAATATGTTTATTGATATTTTATGGCAATTGAATCTTTTAATATATTTTTTATTCATACAACACAAATTTAATTATTATTTTCAAAGGTCGGTTACAATACACTTATGTAAAAACACACTTCGCACAAGAACTACCGAAACCACATTTTATCTACGAAAATAATCCAAATATCTCGAAGAATCCAATAGAAGGAGTATTCTGAATTACGACACTATAGCTGTGTGGTATACGGCTTTGTTTTGGAGCTCTTTCATTTCCGATGGCGGGGGTGGGGCGGATCGGGTATTTCTTTCCCTTCAGCGGGTGGAGAGTTATGGTGCCTCAGGGCGACACACATCCACCCCCACTTTGTTCTCATAAGAGAAGTTATGGATTTATGATCAATCCAGCGAGGCCTTTATCCGCGGCGCTCCGCCAGAATACTTAATGCCGGCTTCCTATAAAAAGTCATATTCAATTGAATCGCCTGGAGAGCTGTATTATGTAACCTGGAAGCTAGGCGATTTTTGCAAAATTTCATGCCGCCCAGGGCCTAGTTTAAGAATAAATATTGGAATTTCCAACTTTTGAGGTTGCTAAGTATACATAAAATCACGAAGGTTATAAACCTTGAGGCGTATTTTTAGCAGAGTCAAAATGTTTTTTTTTATATAAAATTATTTTATTGATCAATACTATAAACATCATTATATGATAGCTGTTTTTATAGTTAAACTCGCAGTGCAGCTCTAATATGTTTTTTCAAACACAATAAGTTTAATACATGTCAAATACATAAAAATAAAATTGTGTATTATACGAAATGAATTAACTATTCAACACCAAGAAAATTAAATAACAGTTAAAGATATAAATTTACATGTTTTTTCAAATATCTTTGAAGCGGCCCGTTGTCTTCAGAGAATTAACATTTATAAACTGAAATTAATAATTACACTAGCAAAATAGTTTGAATGAAAAAGATAATACTTGAATTTATGTCAATATACCATCAACACGATTGGATTAATTAAATCTATATAGATATCAGATAATCGATTAATTATTTTAATTTTAATATTCCAGTGTCAGACGTTAAATAAAGTTGAAGTTATATATAGCAAATATTTAATTTTACTAATATTTTATTAATAATAGCTTCAGTCTACTCAAATAAGCTTATCACGTAAACAATACATTTAAGGCAAAGGCAAATCTTGATTATGGGAACGTTATTAAATCCCAGGACCGTTATAGCCACAGGGTATCGATACAATTACACTTATGTCTTGTAAAAAAACCAAAAGTTTTTCGGATTATTTTGTGATTTTTTTCAAATTTGTATTATTTTGAATGCTGACTAATTTACTAACGTGTAAATAAACAATAGTTAATCCATGTTTTATGAAAATTAAAAAAAAAATTTACAATAGTATTGTTGACTTTATTTATTTATTATTATCTGTTTAATACCTTGGTAATATAAATCTATAAACAGAATATAATCCAAGTAACGTTCAACACCACAATCGAATAAAAAAGAAAGGTTTATCACAAAGGCATACATCCTATATTCGGCCACGTCCATTTCAATCTAAACGATGCGCTCCCAGCTTAAAGGCAAACTATTCAATAGCCTCGCTTTAGTTGATGATAAATTATGTAGAGAATATATCGGTCGAAGGCTTCGATTAAAATATTCAACCGGTGTTTACGGGGGCCTGGAATTATGTGCCCTCCTGCCATCGGCTCACACGCGCCCCGCCCGGAGCTTTCGTATTTCGCGAAATATTCCACGTGAAACACGAATATAATATATACGCTAGATATTCGAACATAATGCGCCGTACGGCATAATATATTATAAGGCGGTACATTTGCACGTCAAAAATGACAGACGTAGTATGAATTTGAAGAGGCCTGATAGTTGCGTGGAAATGCGACCTAGTTCTGATTTCTACGTTATAAGCCTTTGGGTCGCAATTTATAACACCCGTTATCGAATAATCGATCATTTGTATAGCTCAAATATTTGAGTATTAGTAATTTTTTTTTAAATCGAATTACTTATTAATAAAAAGCAAGAAGTGAGCAAATAATCAATATTTAATTTAATGAGACATTGAATGGTTAAATGATTGATTACTCAGCATTAAAAAATTATCAACGATTCAATGTATAAAATACAAGCTCTCAAAAAACTATATTTGAATAATTATAGGATATAATATATTATTGGTGTTTCTATAATTACATACTTGGTAGGTTTGAGTAATTTATTATTGAAACGTATTGATTACAAATAATGATCGAATAAATAAATGTTTGGGTTTTTCCAAAATATAGCAATATTCGATAGTTCTTTCCGTTTACTTCTCAGAACTGTTGAGAAGCCCTTATATAACCTAGTTTATAATATTGAAGAAATTTTTAGTAAGATATAATTAATATAATTAAGATAATTAACATTATTTAGGAATGAAAAAAAATAATTGGATAAATGTGATGCGACGGAATTTGCTCATACTTTTGAACGAATTTCCATTTTATCTAATAAACCTAATTATTTAAAAATCTGGTCATGAACATAAACTTCAAAGAAAAAATACAAAATGTAAGCTTTAAAAATTATAAATACAGAGAAATATCCGCAATATGAACAAAATTAATAATGCGTAGATTAATAAAAAGTCCATGGTTTGCCATAATAATATAAATTTATATATTAATTAAAACACCCATTTTTGTATCAAATAACCAAAGTTTATCAATTTCAAGCTTTTTATTCGTATTTTTCCTATTATAGAAATAAAGAGATAGAGGTTCTAATTTTTCGTGCATACCTTAAAATTATTAGCAATTTTATATTAAAAATTTATACGTTATTTAGTTTTTTTATATTTTATTATTCCTGTCTGGAAACGTATTTTTCTTATTATTAAACTTCCAATTATCAAAAAAATTCTTCCGGGATAAAAAGATTTTCTTGTTTACAATACGGCAAACTTGTAAACGTATATATTATTTTTTTATGTTGCTTACTTTATCTATCCTTCTAACCACCGACTATTAAACAACAGAGATGTAAACTATTTTAAAAAAACACGATTCTTTTAATAGCTTTGAATCTAATTTTCAATATATATGATGCAATCGTAAATTGGCTAATATACAAGTTTTGTTAATAGTATATCGTCTGCAATATAGATTACAACGTTCGCAAACGCTGCCATACATAACTGTTGATTGAAGAGCATCTTCAACTAGTTTAGACATATTTATTTTTCTCGATTGGGGTGTGTGCGATGTTTGACGGATCTGCACACATCTCGGAAGAAGTAGCCACCATCGCGTGACAGACGAACGTTCTGGAGAACTGGAGATATCGACTGGATATCTTGGATCATGCGAGCATAACTCACGCGGATAGCTGGATAAAACTTCTAGCTCAGAAAAAAACAGATAAATTGAAATAACCAAAAATTATTGAAAGCTCGAAACGTTTTGATTAAAAAATATTTGTTATATAAATATTTAATATGCCACATGGAATCGAATGATACAACAATATTTATACTGAATAAACCCGTATCAAATATAAATATTCAAACGAATAAAATTTATTCCCTAAGAATACAAACAATCCCGTAAAAAAATAAACCCCGACATGTTAAGTTTAAATGTCAACTAGAAATTAATTTGAAGAAAACTTCACAAAATATGCCTGCAATCTTAAACACAAACATAGATATTAATCTTAAATAATAAAACAAACTCGTGTTTCATGGAATAATTTAGACATTAAACAAAAGGGCTACTATAAGCTTTAAGACAATTGTTTGAAATTATTTTAAAACCTTTTGCCTAGAGTTTTATTTTTTTTCCCAAGAGAAAGTACAAATTCAAATCGAGTTATCAATAATCCTTGAAAAGTAATAATTCCAGATAAGGTGTTTAAACTGACGCAATTCTTAGCACACCGAAAGTAATGCTTACGAAATAACTGTATCGTTGTGCTCCTACTATCAATCAATACTTGAACAATTGAGAAATTTTCAGAAAAATTTCAAACGAAAAGTGTAAACTTTTGATTGATGAACATTTGGGGAATACAATACAAATTTTAACTGAAAAAATCTGAATTTGGAAAACTCATGCTTGATAAACAAGAGAAGTAAAAGTTATAAAAAAGAGAGTTCAGGGTAGCAAACGACACTCACTGGAACTAATCAAATAGTAAACAATAAATTTTCAGTAACCATTTTTGATTTTCAAAAAAGTTTGAATTTGCACGTTAGCAATAATGAATAAAATAAACACATTTATCAAAATGAATTGCTTACATTGCATGTAACAATAGAAACGGCAGTAAAAATATAAACGAGTATGCATGTCCGGGATATAAGCTGAAAGGGATGTTTTCCAAATATACCATACTACCCCTTACTGTCATCAGCTGCATAAACAAAACAAACTGCAATTGAAACTTATTATTATTACAGGGAGTAATGCAACCCTAAGGTAATAAAAATACGACGGAAGAAGAAGGGTACGTTTCGGGGGTAGGTATAAAAGGAGTGAATGTCAGTGTTTGCAATATTGTGATGCAAATGAATGCACATTTCGGCGCTGCAAATATCGCAGGCGAGGGGACGAACTGCAACATAACACGTAAATTGGTGCATTCAGAATAGACAGAGGGTTTAAAGAAGAAGAAGGAGAGGAAATTGAAGGGCGATTTGTATTTTGAAGCCAAATTATTTCTCTTAGTATTATGCATATTAAATTATTATATCCCCAATGCAATAAATTATATAGCACATTTACAGCTGTTGTCTACTGAAAGTGTTGTTTAATATTATTGAAGGGTTGTTTTCACTTATATATATATATATATATATATATATATATATATATATATATATATATATATATATATATATATATATATATATATATAAAGCGTGTGTACATAATCAATACAAATATTTTTTAACGAATTCACTATTAAGCCGGCGTAAGTCACCGAATTGGTTTACGTGGATATCAAAAAAATGCAGAGTGTATCAACGATTTATTTGACTGCTGTACATTAAGAAGGCAATCTTCTTCGAGATTCGACACTTTAATTACATCTCCGATGAGAAAACCTCTGTTGGTTGAAGTGATCGTAGTCGCAGAGTACCGCTCCGGCAACGCCGTCCATCGCACAAGGAGAACACGTCCTTCGGAAAACCGTGAAGCAAACGACGGAGACTCCCGCCAGACCAGACTCGGCTGACAAAAAACCATTCCAGAAACGTGCGCGGGAATTGTAAATTTCGCTCCTTAAATATTAGAAGCGCAAAGACACGGAATAAATCACGGCAGCTCGCAGCCGCCCTACAAATTATACGTGTGTTTTATTTTAAATTGAAATCGCTTGATTTATGTGGCACTGCCGTCAGTTTATATTAAAAGTGGAGAGAATTAAGGCAGGAGCGGGGACGCTCCCACAGTACCCGGCCCAGAAATTAGAATATTATTATATACCTATTAGTTAATAGGACTTGAAATACAATTTTGCCTGATAAGATAGTGAACCGGGCGATACAAACACTGTTACAAATTTGTGAATACATTAGCAACAGCTCAGAAACAATACTTAAACAACAAGTGATAGATTCGAGAGAGAAAAACTCGGGAATGTGAATAAGCGAAATAATTATATATTTGACAGAAAGTAATTGGTGGAATTTCATAACGATATTTTTCTATTTAATTAGAGATGATTTTGGTGATTTTTCCACATTTGAAAACAATAAAAACTAAAAAAAATATGAAAAATCAGTGAAACAGTTATTTTAAAATAAAATACGTCGAAAAATGATAGCAAAATGATTTTGGGAAAAAAGATATCAATTTAACTAGTCAAAGATGCAAGTCAGATATAATTTGTTTTTAAATCTTTTGGACACAAAATTTTAAAAAAACTAGTCAACAATCAAAAATTTGTAAAATTTCAATGTTTAATAAATGTTTAAATCATTGTTAATACGTTTTTTTTATGAAATGGTAAATATTTATGTCCCCTTTCTTTTTTTGTTGTATTATTTAATTGTGGTTGAAAAAATCACACAATCTAATATATATAATAGCCATTGTGTGTTTATTTGTATGTTTGTATGTATGTTTCATTTTTCCGTTCTGTATAGAATATCTTAAAAGATACAACGCTGATTTTTTGCACATAAGTTAAGTAAATTTTTCCGCAGCTATGTGCCGAATTTCAAGACGATAGGATAATATTTTCATTCATAAACTTTAAAATATGCTTTAGCGAGTTACAATATGTACGAATTACATGCTTCTGTTCTCCACCGTGAGAATTTCAAATTTAGAACTTTTACAAAAAAACAAATTTTGGATGCTTCTAAGGAATTTCCAGCTTATGTCAGTTTGACACAAATGCCATCTCTATTTTTTTATCGAAATTGCATTAGAAATTATTAATCACATCATTGATAACTCAAAATAACACCTTCTACGCACAGAAAACGTAATTAAAAAAGAATTGCACTATTGAACGTGATAAAGACTGCATCAAATAAATAACAGTGCAGTGAAAAGTGATGCGTTGTTTGTGACACGAAATGTGACATAAATGTCAAGCAATGAGTTGGAAGGAAAACGTGAGCAGCGTCTTCTTAAAATTCGAGTACGCGCATCGACCTCAAGACAAAAAGAAACTGATGCACAGCGAACGCTGCGTTTGTCTTCGGATTAATTAGTGTGACCTGTCGATTCTGCAATGCTTTACATTATCAAGCAGAAAACCCATCAGATGGAAAGTTCAACAGTTCAAGTGCACAAAGATAAAGTGAAACTACCAGCAAGGCCTATTTCCCCAGTATATTTAAAGGATATTTATAATGTAAATTTCAAGAGAAAAATAAGATCATACAATAACAGTATATCTTTTGCATCAATGGGAGCTAAATTAACAGTGGGCCACTCTGCTTCAAAGTTCAAGGCCAAGGTATATCACAGAACTTCGCACCTTCATCCAACTGATGGTATAAAATTAAAGCATTATTCATCTTATTATTGTAAGCATTGTTCATCGAATGCGCGTCATTCTGTGACGGGCTACATTTCTAGTATAAATAGAAAACTCAAAAATACATGTTGCATCAGTATTTTCAACCATTACGAAATTAATGAATTCTATACGATACGCGGGGTATTTTTTAGGCTGAAGGTTTTCCCCTTCTCAAGATATAAAGTACTTGCATTAGACGATATTACAAATTGAATAACATCCTTTCGCGGACATGGGAATTGATTTATATCTTCAATACAAATAACAAGAAAAAAACATATTTTTACTAAAGTATTGCGTTGCCATAAATCCGCGTCTTCGAGGGGCTAGGAAATAGGCCGAGTCGCGGGGGGCGTCCGCACAAGTTGTCTGGCATTCGGTGAAACTTATAGCCTCGCCGGGCAAGGTCGCACGCGAGGGTGGGGCGGGATCTCACCTGAAAAACCCGAGGGTGGGACTTCACTTTCATTAGACCTCCCCGGCTCTCCTGCCGGGGGGAGGACGTGAATTATTCATACTCCAGTGTATTGTTACGTGAAATATTAAGACACCCTCGAAACAATTTATTGTTATTTTAAATGATTGACTGTCCGAACTCCGAACCGCGCAGTGCGTTTTGAATGAAGATTTTAATTCTAGATATATTTTCACCGTGATAGTGAAGGGTTGGAATGTGCGTGTGGATAATCACTTATTACGTTAGTATGTTTGATTGCTGGTGAAGAGTTGGTACAAAGTATCAGTTCCTAAAATTGTTTGTTAATTTTCAGAGAATTAAATATTCTTATATAAAAAGAATGAAAAAACGAATTATATACTAGACTATGAATATATCTATTTTATACTACCGTTCTTGACTTCCATTTATAGATTTTTCTAGTTTATATATTATACTAACATACATATCCATTATCAAATGAAAAATTGTGGTTCCATGATTTTTAACACCAAAAGAGATCGTAAATGTGCAGAATTCAACGTGAATAACGACCGGCTAATAAATCAGATTTTAGAACACACTCACAGCATAGCAATAATGGTCTTCTAAATAATTGGGAACCTTTCAGGTAGCCCCCAGCTGCTTAGCACCGCTCAATTAAATACGACCATGAAGACATTAGTTTTACACCCAAACTTGCAGGACCGACGCGATAGCCAATCACTTGATTACATGTGGCATTAGTATTCTCAACATTGTAGATGTTGCTAAATACGTATTGCATGCCTAATGGTACCTTTGCTATTTTGTATCGTGATTAGAGAATCGGTGATCAAAAAGACGCGTTAAGCTCCAAAACCCAAGAAGTCTGGTTTTGAATGCCTCCCGTGTACCACCAAATTATTAAAATATCATGTTTATACAGTTTGCTTAAAAAATGTTGTGAATTATAGTACACTGTCATTCAGACAAATAAAAGCTGCGGTAAGTTCAATAATAAATATTGAATAAAATAAGAGTTTGGGTTGACACACCTGTGTCGAACGAGGAATTCACGTAAACAGGTGACAAAGTTTCACGTAGTATTTAACGGTATCCATTGCCTGATTCTTCGGAATTTTTAACGGCATGTTAAGAAAATAGTATCAGATTCTTTGGTTAAGCTCTCTCTCTATTTAGAATGTTAAAAAAACACGCTCGATAATCCCCCGCGATGCTCCGGGCTCACTAGTCAGCCCATTCAACAGCGCGTCCCCTGGACGGCGTCGACTGCCGATGCGTTCGTTCACATGTTTGTGGTTTATGGCATTTGGTTAACAAAATACTTCCACTTGTTTGGTTCTAAAGCTCAGCGTGTGTGCTGTACTCTTCCAGTAATCCAAAAAGCAGTAAAGAAAATGAATCTCACGCTTACAATTTATTAACATTAACAGCTATTTGGCCAGGGAGTTTTTTTTCTTCGATTTAATTATGTGTTGAAATAAATGCATCCAATATTTGAAAAAGTATAAGTACATTTTTAAAGTACACACTGACTTATTGTTTTACGATTTTTGTTTAAAGTCAATTTTGCTAACCTTAATACACAATAATATTCAATAATACCAATACTATTAATAGGATTTAAGAAAATCTAAGACTCAAAGCTTTTCAAAATTATAGTGTTTACTATTCAATATTATTCAAATTATAAATACACTGAGAGTAAGATTATACAATTTCTTGAGAGACCTTCTTTAAAAGAAATATTATCGACATTTTTCATATATTAAACAATGAATGTTACGTAGTATTGTACTTAAAACTTGAAACAAAATAAATGTTCATGGTTGAGTTTTCAGAGTTCAAAGGTCAGGATTTCGGTCTGAGAAAATCCTTGTGGATAACAACTCCTTTGACCGTTAAACTAAATTATTGCGGTGCTTGTATTTTTGCTTTTATATTTATTTATGCACTTTAAACTTTTAATTCTAATGTTTTCTAGCCACAAAGGCAATATTGGCACATGTAATTATTTATTATTTATTGGTTAAAATTATTACGTAATATAAAAATTAATTAAATTTTTACTCAAAAGTTACTTTTATAATAATTAACAAACCAAAAAAGCATAATATACTCAAGGCGTTTTTAAAATGGTTAAGGAACAGATGTAGACACTCTCAATAAACTTCAATGAAAATATGGTATGATTCGGGATTTGCTACATAATTTTTTTGCCTAATTTTAGCATATGAGCTTCATCAATGAATCATTTATGTATCCTTTGATCAAAATTCAATTACATTAACAAGCGTAGTCAATGAGTATTAATGCGGCGATGTACGTACAGCCGCGTCATTTGAGCCGATTGTATCGCGCGGGGCGTGCGTGTCGGAGCGGGACGGCGTCACACGGCGGGGGGTGGGGGTGGGGGCGGGGGCGGGGGTGGAGGCGGGGGTGGTGTCTCTCCTCCCCCCTCCCCCCCGCAAAACAATTAACTAATCAAAAGTTTATCTGGCGCATTAGCGAGATAAATCAATATGCGAGCGCCGCTGGCGGGCGGCGGAGGACGCCGGCCTGCCCCGGCGGCCGCGCGCCGTCGCAAAGCGTCGTCGTCGATGTATAATAAAAAAACGAAACAAAAAGTTATTAAATCCGAATTATCAATACGCTCCGAAAATGACAACTTTCCAGGTGATCATTACAACGAGAAACAATTTGATTTGAAAGAATTTTGGTATTTATTTATCTCATTGCGGATGGCTCTGCCCCGCCCCGAGGGGATACTTTGATCAAATTTTCTTGTTGTATTTACCAAATGTATATTTAATATTTCTAATGACAGATTCATTATTTATTGGAATTAAAATTTCTTGTTAATTTTGTAAGACTCCATTAAATTAATAACTAAAAACACCAAATTATTAATGAATTTTATACTTTAGATCTGCTAACTTAATATCAAAAAAATGTATGTATGCAAAGAATATAACAGATTTGTCTATTTTCCTATCAATTTTTAGAAAATATCACTCAAAATCAATAAATAGCCTATATGGTACAGCTAGGAAATTTCAAGCCTTTCATCTTTGTAAGAATTCTTCAGACTGTTTAAATGTGAAATATTACAAATTATACTAGTTTATCCATCTATCTATCAAATTTAATTCAATTGAAGACCTATCCATCAAAATTAATTAAATTTTTTTCATTCAAAATGAAAAAGATAAGATAATATTTATTAATATAATTGGGTTAACGGAGATATTGCCAAGGTATTTTTAATTCACCATTTTCAGGTGCCTTTTTGGTTATATCCGTATCATCCTTGTTAGGATGGACTAATTTCAAGAATGACATTCCAGGTAACTTTTGAATGTTACGAAACCAGGCCAGTCCCGGCGCCCTTATTCCTGAGCCATTTCCTTTGTATAAAGAGCTGCAAGGCAAAATATTTTTTTTGTCTTCAAAAAGTTGCTTTCAGTTGAACCACAGTCAATATTTTCCCAACGAACAATTTTTAATATAAATAAAAATACTATTTCTTAAAGTTTTTAGAAAGATTAGATGACGTTTCAATAAAACAATGACTAACAATTTTTGCTCTTAGCGCAACACTCATTAAATAATACGGCAAAAGAATTTTAGACTGTTTGTATTTTTACAAAATTATTTTTATACAACCAAACTCTCTCGCAGAGAAATGCCATCATATCTGCAAGCCATATTAGTTTGAATTTAAAATTAAGTAAATGACACAGCTGACACTCAAACACAGCCTCCAAGTCGCTACCTTTCATAAATATTATAAAGCTGAAAATTTCTAAAGATGTCTTCACATGACGTCATTAAAATGTGTCTGTTGAGTACTTAACAAGTAACTCGAAATTTCTCCTAATGTATGATTGGGAGAATTTCAGGAACAAAGCCTTATTGTATGAAGTAATTTTTGAATAAATTACAACAAGGGCGCATCAAAGCTAATTACAGAGTCGAATTTGTATAATGCATAATTAAGACATATTGAATTAAGGAAATTGTTGAGTTAATTTATTTGATGAAAAATTTGTCGCATTGCTTTCCTTGACGGAAAAATCTTTGACAGCGGGTAACATCAGTAAAACCACATTTATAGCGAGAAAGAGCATAGTATACAGAAACATAATACGGCCTAATAGAAGGGAGGCAAAAAACATATGGGGCTGGATGTTCGTGATATTCAAGAAGGCTACTAATAAGTCGAATGGTAATTATAAACCTAATCATTCTATATCACAAGTATTTGTGTTTATATATATATTCTGCACTAGTAAATTTATTAGAATTATTTGAATATTTTTGTCACGGTTAGCGATGTGACAGAAATTTTGGTGTTTTGGAATTTCATTAGTTTATATTTATCTAAAATCTGTAGCATATTATTATTTAAATTGAGGCAAACCAAATATACATGTGTTACATTTAATTATAAGAGACATATATCTAGCAAAAACATCGTGTAATCATCATCTCACGTGTGAATCGGTTACCTATAAACATATTGCAAACAATAAGTATGAATGTTTAATTCTGAAATTCTTTAACTAAAAACGACAACTAAAGGAAAAGATTCACTGAACGAAGAAGAATACTGAAGCTTTATGGTTTGCTAAGATAAAATGCACAGCTCGGAGGAGCTACTAGAACATAGCATCCCCGAGTGTAATTGTGAATCAAAACTGCTGTAACCGCAATAATTGAGTTCGGAACGAAATTCTTAATTGGACCGTTAATTTTAGAAATTTCCTACAAACTTTTGTTTACGCTCCGCCGGGAAGTTGAGACGCAACTATGTTAGACAGAGAGAAACATACTTTACAGCCAACATTATAAATAATAATGTTAGCGAACTTTCAGTCGAACTTAAGGATCTTAAACAAATTGCGGCAAGAGCAGATTATTTCAAAATCAGAAGTTACATTTCCAAAACGGAACACACAGTTTAAGTTTGTATATAAAAAAAAAATACAACGATGTAACATGGTGTGATAGGACAGAAAATAATACGCGTAAAAAGTAGGCTTCTGTTTTTTTTTTTATTATAATTGAAGGTCCCGGGAAGGGAAGCCCCTCGCGCGCTGAATGCTTTCCTGAAAATGAAAAAACTTTCTTAAGGCTTTTGTTTTTAAGCCGAAATTTCTAAGAATCTCCGACGGCGTCATAAAAAATTAATGAGTTATAATAGTGAAACCTCGCCCAGTTTACTCGTTATGTATTAATTAATAAATGTCCATCAGGCTGGACATTCATATTTCATATTTTATTAATAAAAAAAACTATATTTAAAGCTTATACTGCCCAAAAAAATTATATCATTTAACTACTTTTATATTAATTTTGAATTCTAATTATTTTCTACTTATCTACTGTTAGCTTAGTAAATAAATACATTGTATTATTTTATCTTGAGATCTGATTTTACTTAATATTATTATATACAGTGGAAAATAATAGAGAAAATATAGCGTATATAAAAAAAATGCTTTACCACGGAGTGTAAAAAAAAAACCAATTTGCTTTTATAAAAAAAAAAGTCATAAAGAAAAACTCTTGAATTCATTACTCTGTGTGAATATTTATCAAAAGTTTTCTACATGCCTCATGCTTAGTATGAGGTTATATCAAACGAAGAAACTGGATTAGTACAATATTGTTTTAAGCTTTGGGATATCTACTAACATGGAATTTGGAAGAACTTTTAGTCAAGTTTAACCTTGTCGGTTTTTATCCTGTAACCATGAAAGTATATTCTGTTGGGTATTTGTCTAGTTTTTAAACATAGTATTTAATATTTCGGTTTGTATAGAAACTTAACCTTTCACGGGTATAATCAAACTTAAGCATTTGCTATTATTCTTTGAATTCTATTTTATTAAAATTTAACAACAACGCAAGCGATGATTGATTTGTAATGATTGTCGTTACATTGTAAAAATCCTCATAGTAAAAATGCTTCTAATTCTATTAACCTTCAAAATATCAGTACTGTTTTAGAGTAGCGCTTTGAACATGAATATATTGTTATTCATTTCTGTTCAAAGCTCCAACAATTTAGTCACCGGAAGGAACCTGCTTAATACAATTAGAGAATCACATTGCACGGGCGACGACTCCGGCCGGACGCCCCGCATTCCGACCCAGCTGCGCTCTGTGTCCACATAGAGGTCCGAGAGCCAAAAGCATAGCAACTTTGATTGCAAATATTTGAGCGAGCTTTGAACGCCCTCGTGCTCCCCATAATTCAATCGCGAGTGAACAAAACTATGAAGGATCCAGGGTTGGCTGCAGACCGCAAACCGCTGTGAGGGAAGCCTCGCGCCATCGCGAGCCAAGCAATCATCAGGATGTGCGAAATCCCTGACTGCACTAGCTCATGTAAAATGCACGTGCAAATATAGGGCGCCTGAAATATACTCACAAACTTGTCCTCTTTTATAACTTAATTTGAGGTGCAACTAATATTTCTATTCTTGAAATTGAATCCTTCATATAATGAAAAATTCATTCAAAGAATATTGATGTTCATAAACGTATAATATATTTTTAAGACAGATCTAAGAAAAGTTATATTTATTAGAATATGTCAATTTTTATGAAGGTTAAAAATATATAAGAAGTAAAAATTCCCCTTGTATACAAATTAGTACGAGACGACAAAGCTCAAAGAGAATTTTGTACTGCTCGTGCAGAGTTTAATTTTGAAATTTGCGAGTATATACTTTATAATTTTCTATAAGTGATATTTTATTTTTACCAAATAAAGTTTCTCAGATTAACACATATGAATACCATATGCTTAAAATTCGGAAATGAGAGATATATTTTTATTCCTGCATTAATAAGAATGAAATATAAATCATCCGACGGATTTAGAAAAAAAAACATTTATTATTACGAATGACATCGGTACCACTGTGCGGCCGGCGACCGGGCCGTTTCACACATCTTAACTCAACATACGTACAGCATAATACGACCATTCATCACAAGCCTTATAAATGTAATAAAAACACAGATGATATCACGTTTTGCGACCGAGGAGCGCGGAGAGGCGGAGGTGAGCGCGGCCGCTCCGCACGGACTTCTCCCGGCCGAGGCATAAATCAATTTGGGACTCAGTCGGCTCTAATAGATTTTCACACAGTTCAAGCTTCTTGCGTCCGGCGTCAGACGAAGTTGAAGAAGTACAGGCCGACCGAGGCGAAACGATGCGCCGTGAAATGGACACGGAAAAAATCATTTCATTTATAATGCAAAAGTTTACATGCTTTGATTTGTACGAATGTTACGCGTTTTTTGTGATGCATGCTGATTTTTCAAATCATAGACCAAAAAATAAAATGCTCGTTTGAATTGTAACGCCTCAGCCATTTTTATATCCGACTATGCTTGATGCTTTTACAAACATAATATGACGCTGAATTTTATTGATTTAAAATGCCCTTTAGATAAGTAGCTAATAAGCTTGCATTTCGACCATGGGGTTTCAAATTTAATTTCTGGGAAGTAAATAAGTTTTTTAGCTTTTTTGAATTCCATAAAAAATAAAATAAATTGTATTCAGGTTCAAAAGAAATAAAAGATATTCGTTGAAAAACCTCTTTTATGAAGATTTTCCATGACAAGGCAGTTCTTGGGGACGGATTGGTCTGGACTTTGTCACATTTGTCGCCAAATGCTTCCTATACATTACCTCTCGTTGTTCTCCTTTTGTAGAATAGAGTAGATATAACTCCTTGTTATCTGTTTTTAAAAAACGGCATAGATGCAAAACGCTAAAAGATCTTTCCGTTACATTAACAACCGTAAAGATAGATAATTACAAGTTTTAAAAAATTTAAAACATCTAATATTAAACACCTAATATCAAACATATTAAGTTTTATATAAACGCATCGTGATCTTCTCCACTCTCATTGAGTAATGTCGTTTAATCTATTTAATTGTTATATAAAAAAAATATCAACGAAAAAAATATAACCTAATAATAACATCCACGACTCATGAATAAAATCCCCATTCCAACCCTTAAATTGTGACAATATACGTAATCGAATAAAATCATCGAGGCGGTACAAAAGTCACCCCTCCGACAGCAGGTGACCGTACAGCCCCGGTCAGAGTACGGAAGCAGCCACATACAAATCCGGCGGTCGGGCGGCCATGTTGCACCCCCATGAAGGGTCAGCTGCACCGCGACGCTGATGACGCCGGTAATGCGATTTTATTGTCACTGCATCTGCGGGCTGGCGAATTGATAGGCTATAAACCGTGACATGTTGCACGCCAATCGAAATGTCTGTAATTTGATTGGTCGTTTAAAAATGGCTTTGGTTTAACTGCCAGATGATTACCCATAATTTAGTCTGAAAAAGATTAAAATAAATACACCCAAAAACGCAAATTCATATACTAAAATTAATTGCATATTTAAAATAAATACTTAATGAATAGTTTATAAGCTTTAGCACACATAAATGCAATCGGAGTGTTGTTTTGTCATATTTATTGGTGACACAATTTAAACGCAAATTTTACTACAATTTAAAAACTTGTATCGGAATAAATAAAATCCATAATTAACAACATTATGTATTCTATATCTTGTATCGTGCTAGAAAAGCATGTTAAAATGACTGATTTGACAAGGGAATTTGAATAAAAAGGATCTGAAGAGACAGTAGTCTTAAATAAACAGATTTATTTTAATATTTTTGAGTAAAATACTTGGATGGATAATAAAAATATATTAAAATGGAATTCCACGAAGTACTCTCTGTCAAAAATATTGAGATTTATTTTACATTATTCTTTAAATAAATCTGAATATTTCAATTGTTAATAAAACTTAATTACAATCTCACGTTAGCTATATTAAAAAAAGTAATAAACACGAATTCACCGTGCTACTTTACAAGCATATAGTCCAATTCTTTTAACATTCCAGTCATAATTAATTATGTTAAAACTGCCGTTACATTTGTGTCAAGTCTAAACATAGCTTAATGGAGATGTGAGCAGACGATGGAGTCATCAGGACTCCTCCGCCCCGCATGGGATCCTATCAAATCTTCCCACTATCTATCTAGCCCCATGATGCGATATGAGAATTAGTATTACCAGCACGTTACCGCATGCTGCTTCATGGAGTAATAGGCGTGAATTGTTTTAAGTGTCCAGGTCTTGGGAGTCAACGGACAGGACGACGCCTTATGTTGTAATAATGATGGTACATTTTTTTTGTTAACCCCAAGGTTGTCACTTACCTCCCTTATACTTATTCAATAAAATGTGTTTTTAAATTATATATTTATTTAAATTTGTGTTAAGTGAATGAACATCACTAAATTTTGATCACGATTTCTTTTTGATATTTCATTTAACCGTTTGATCCCCATAAATATGAAACATTGAACTATTTCCGTATGAAATATTAATATTAACTTTTGATAGTATTTGAACAATGATGCGATGTGCTTGACACTAGGAGTTGACTTACTTGTGATTTTTGTAGTCATTTAATTTATCATCGCTCGAACATTAGAAATTTCAAAGAACACTATGAGGTATGATTAAAGACTTGCCAGTTTTTTTTTTGAGGTACTTGTAAAGTATGCTCGATTATTTAAAAATTATCCACAGTATCTGTGTTTTTCTCTCTCTAGCAAAATTCATTTATTTTGACAAAATTTTGTATTTAAAACATTCTGATAGATAGCGACCACCGTAAATAGTCAAACTCAAATATTAAATTGATTATTTATAAAAGAACGAATACGCACTTATTAAACACATATAATTTATGCAATTAAAAAATACAATTCATAATTGATTCTACCAGATAAGAGATAACCAGAAAAACAAATAAATATAAACAATAACGTTACGGTGAATTAATTACTCTGATGTACTTGGACGGAAAAACGCATACATACACAATGGGTAGTTTGTCGGCACATTTGAATAATTGAAGTTATTTTCATTAATTTGACTACCTGAAGTGCAGTTATTGCTATTGATAAAGCATAGAAATTAAATTAATGGTATTATACTGCCTCGCTATTTACGATTTCGTATATTTATTTGAAAATTCATTACTATAAATGCTAACATAAAATAAACTATGTTATCCGAAAGCTTCGTATCTTATATTTGATGACAAAAAGAAATATTTTTGTCGTATTTATTTAGATAAGTAATCAGGGGTAAAATGTATATTTGTTTTAAAATTTAAGTGGATATTTACAATTTTAAAAAAATTATTATTAAAAGAATCTTTATAATCGCAATGACCAGTGATTTATTGAACAACAGTGCCGACTCATGCAGAAAAATGTCAAACGTAAAAAAAGTGTAAATTTAATAACAAGCATATCTTAATTTGTTAAAAAAAAATTTAATATACAAAACTTAAAGTTAAGATTATTATTACTCCAAGTTGAAATTTTTTTTTAAAATCTGGTTGAGTTGTATAAATACAAAAACTATAGAAAATACTTTGTGGAATATCATAATTACATATAAAATCATTCAAAATATAAAGTATCATCTACCTGTCGAAACTACAGTATAAGTAAATAAGCACCTACCGTTAATAAAGGTATTGTGTGATATTAAATTATTGTTATTGAATAAGTCCCGAAGAGATGAAACTGTACTCTTTATAAAAATATGCATTTGTAATAACTAATGGTTATTTCCTATTATGTCGATAACGTGGTTTTTCCATTTCATTCACCGAGATTCTGCATCTATCAACATAGTCGCCACCACATATAATGTGAATATTACAAGATGCCAGTCTAATAAAAGTAAAATGAGGAGATCCACTTCCGAAGTTCTACATCATCAGTAAGTTGGCTCGAGGGCCATCGGGGCGCTGAGTCAGGGCTGAGGGTCACTTGTCTCCGGACGAGCAGATGGAGTGGAGCCGAGGAGCAGCGGCCTCCGCGGCGGGGACGCGCCGATAAGCCGGCCGCTCGAGATTGCACAGGCTGTTGCTCGCCACTTGATTACCCTCATCATAGATTTGTTTCATATACTCTCATTGGAACGAGAGTCAATTTGGATTAAACACTTGGAAGTATAGCGTCAAATCGTGCGCATCGGGAGATCACAAAAATCAAATCTCTAAAAATACAACAACAAAAAACATTTGCTATGAAGCATAGTAACAAGTGCATGACGACTTTTATAAAAGATAAAGTAAATAAAATTAAACAAATCTAATAATTTAAAAATCTCTAAAGATGGTCCCAGTACAGGGACGGAAACGTCGATGTGTCAAAAACTTCAAACATCTCAATACTCGTGTAACCAAATCAATCCATAACAACTGCTGCCATAACCTATGAACATATCATAAAAACCAAAATTCAATTATGCTTAAAGTGTCATTTTAAAACTCTTCTATCTTGTCAATATATGGAAATTTTTTTAAGATTTTCATATTTAACCCAATTAACAGATAAACGAGTCAATTATAGTAATTGGCAGTTATAGTTTTTATATCATATAATTAACTATATGAGGAAAAAGTTTTGACCAGTCTTCAAAATACTAAATCGATACTATTTGAAAAATCTTGATTCAGTGAACAGTAAAATATTATGAACATTAAAATTAATATTAAGCTTACTTAATTATCACTATCAAGAGACTAAAAAGACATAAAGAAACCTAAATATTCTTCAATAATGATGTTATAAATAAATATTAGATATCTTATATTTAAATAATCAGTTTAAAGGATATTGTAAAAACCATTAAATATGTGGTCAAACCCTTCACTTAATCCCCTTCACCCCACAAAGTCAAAAAGTCTATTAAAGCGCATCACAGTGTAGTATAGAATGACCTTAGTTATTTTGAAAAGTAAGTGCACAGGTTTTGTTGAGTATAATACCACTTTTTCGTCCTGCAGGAGAACGTAAAATTTATACAGGTTCCTTAAAATTAAAGATAATAAACGTAACGTCTTTATAAACATATAATGTTTGTGATTGATATATTATCGTTGTTATTTGAATGATATATTATATCGTTTCAAGTTTGAAATCCGGAAGGAGCCTTTGATTGCGATGGCTCCATAAACGCCCCCACGCCGCACCGAGACGCGCTCACACTGACCAAGCGTTCGGATGAAGCCGGACCCGACCGGTCGTACGACGTGAAGCGGAACGATGAATCCGACGGAATATTATATTCACATTCCTGCGATATTCCCGGATTTTTTATCCACTATCGTGGGTTAATACACTTCCGTAGTCAGTGGCTTCCAACACAAGAATCTACTAAAATTATTTTTTTTAATTAACATAACAGAAACTTCTTTATTAAATAACTACTGGGCATAAAACGTGTATTCGTTTTGCTTATACTAATGAAAAAATAATTTTATGCGAACCTCTGCAAGCCTCTGCGAAATAATGAATATAAAAAAATGAGTTATTATATAAATTGATTAAAATAAAGGTGATATGTCGTTTTTAGTATAAATATATAAACACTAAACTTATATTTATAGAACTAGAAAATATGCAAGCTTTTTGATAACTGATGATTGTCATTTTTTA
Source organism: Atopsyche davidsoni (assembly GCA_022113835.1). Lineage (NCBI taxonomy): Eukaryota > Metazoa > Arthropoda > Insecta > Trichoptera > Hydrobiosidae > Atopsyche > Atopsyche davidsoni. The sequence goes on from JAILWY010000007.1 coordinate 7,131,188, forward strand.
ACAACTAATCATGTCTAAGTAACAAAAAAGATACAGAATCATTTTAATGAACAAAAAAATTATTTATCTTATGTTTATAGGAGATGTAAGCAAAATATTCTGTTTTACAAATAATAAAAATAATTTATTTTAAAGTTATTTGAACTTTTAATAAACATTTTCGTTTAATACTAAATTAAATTCAAAAAATAATATTAAACAAAACAATAACTACCTGATAAAAGCCGTTTGAGAGCCACTGGCCACTGACCAGGTTGCTTCGTATTGTATTACAGATCGTATCTTGTTACGAGAGTCTCGTGGACTGAGATCTGATTATTTAATAAAAATCCTTCATAGAAATATTAGAGGGCATTTTTTGTTGCTCAGAAAAATGCGGCAGAATTCTCTACCCCTAAATTGACTTAAAGAAAAAAGACATCGCAAATAAAATTCGGAATAAACAATTTAATATACCTTATCTAATTCTCATCATATTTAAAATATACAACAAACACGGAGAAAATCTTCATTGAAAAATATTATGCTAAACTGCTTTTGTAACTTAAGTTTTAAAAAGCGTGTAATTCACGTATGTGTTTCACCTCATTTTATGAGGCAAACATATTGGGTTTTTTGTAATTAAAATTTCTTAATTTAGTGTCAATCATTAAAGATACATTGTAAATAATTAAAATAACCCCAGTGTATGAGGATAAAGGTTTCATCTACTTTCTAGTAATATATCATCTAATATTTCATCGTTTAATATTTCATCTACGTACTTTCTAGTTTGAAATGAATGTGACCAAGTCATAAATCATACACCGATTACTTAAGGTAATAATCTTTTGTGGCCAACAATAAAAATCTAATATGTAGTAGGCTGTATTCACCAGAAAAAACCTCCTGTTGGCAGTTATAGTTTTTATATCATATAATTAAACGAGATATTTACAGAGGAGCTCCATCATAAGTATATTCTGTTTTATTTTATAGCACTGTCGAATATATTTTATTTATAAAATATGAAATGAAAATAACAATGAATTGCATTTCGCTTTATAATAATTCTAGATTAACCATTCGTTCATTCTCATGTATCTATCAATTATATAATTAAAGCCAATATTTTTAGCGAATATACTACTATTGTCGCCCTTTTGAAAACAACAAGAATACAAATTACTCGACAGTATACTTGAAATCATTTTACGGCCACATATGTGATTGATTATCTCGCATGATACCAATACACACACAAATTACAGAACTTAATACTTAAAAATTAAACAAAACTTTTTGATCAGCCTTTAAATTATTTTTCAAAAGCTTTAGAATAATGATCAAAAAAGTGAATGGTTGAATTTAAAAATATTTTGTAGAGAATATTACAATGTCTCTGTTACATTACGCTTACCAATTATGACCCATTTTGGTATTTTTGTAATTTTTTTATTACAATTACCACATCAATTTATATAAATAAAATAAAAAACAGGATAAAGAAACAAAAAATAGACAAGAAAAATCTAGTGGCGGAGTGCTTTCTTTTTTTTTTTTAATAAAATTGTAAAATCGATTCGCTTTGGTAGTTTGCGCGCAAAGGAAAATGAGTGTTTATTCTATTCACACGCGGTAGAGATTTTCTAATAAAATGTAAATAAAGTGAATGGTTTCTTTGTGGGTCTGTCTGGGGCTGAGGGCTGATGTATACAGGGCGACCTCAATTCGCCCGCCGTCCCGGCCAGCCGGCGGCAAGTGTGACACAATATGTACGGGATGGAGAGGTGCAAATTACCATAGCTTCACAATAGAGCCTGTTTCACCAAAGAAATTCAATGCTAACTATTTACATACGAGGGATCGCTCTCGTATAAAGATGTCTTATTTACGATTATTTAAGAAACTACACGGACATATTTATTCCTTTTTTATACATTATTTAGGGACACTATCTGATTAAACTTACTTCCATAGCAAGGTTACTCAAAAATTATACGGAATTTAATTTTTTTAAACTAACCAAAGATATGTTTAATTGTTTGCAGAATAATATATTTATTAGCAAACCTTGTAACTTAAGCAAGTATCAATTTCTTACGAATTTTATGGGATTCCAGAAGGTGCCGATCGATCTTTTAATAATAAATGGGCCTTTAGGTGACATTTGAGTCATTCTTCGGTGTAAAATAATGATAAGCGTACCCTAAAATTGTGCAGACTTAAAAAGTCTTTAAATATACTCTAATATTTGCACTATGAAAGCATCTAAGCACTATATTGACATCACATGTTGATGATCCGATCGCTGTATCTTATAGTATTTTTTAGTCGTACGTGTACATTTGTTACTGAGACTAGACACAAAAAAACTTAAACCTATCGCAATAATTGTAGACCCCATTTGATAGCAAGATATAAACGACATTTATTTAAATTCAAATAAGTAACGTGCTTATAATTTCTCAAAAGATAAAGTTTCAATTCCTGGTCCAGGCATGCCCATTTGCTAAATATTTGTGAATTTAAATTGATTCGCTAAGCGTTTTACTGTTAGTTATAGTTAATCCAAAAAATAATAATTTAAAACTAATTATAACTTCGCAAAAACGAAAATTTCATCACGAATTATGGAACAAATATTTAGATTACATTTCCAAAAACTAGCGCGGAATGAAAATTTCAGGGAAAACTCCGAGAATAGCTCGGCGCCATATTGGTAGAGGACCGCGGCGATACACGCGCAGAGGGAATGAATGTATGAAATAATGATTAGCACTGCAGGAGTGGATAACCTGGCCCGCGACCTGCACGGCCAGGGGTCCTCAAGTAGCCTTCGCAACCTGACACCAGTTAACCTGACGAATCTAGAACGTAATTAAAATGTTTATTTGTATATGAATTATTTCTTTTCATTGAATTTTCATACAAATTATATTATATGAGCTGATGGAAATTATAAATGATATCCATATCACTTTATTGCTATGGGTATATATTTTAATTTAAAAAAAATTACTATTCATCATCTCATTGAATCTCTCTATACCTGGTTTGATCAAATGATATATATTTAAAATGAAGATAATGGTATGATAATTGATTGAGTCAATTATAAGAGTTTTTCAGTCGCATATTATCTACAAAAGTTAGAATTTAAAAGAGTTTAAAAAATATATAGACAAAATTTACATGAAATTGGATAATAATATATATCGCAAGAAGTGCATTTAAAACTTATTTTTCATTTGAAGGACATCACAAACGACAAACCACCGACAAATTGAGTCGTGTGTAGTTGTTTCATAACTTTTTAAAGTTTGCTACACTGAAAAAAATAATGCAAAAAAATAGATACTAACGGTAAATTCATCGGTCGGTTGTCGGTCATGTTATCCCGTGTGTAGACATACCGTCCCCTAGCAAACATCTAAACAAGAGCTTGTTTTTTTAGAAATAATCTAGAATCCGAAGCAGCAGTGTCGCTTTATGGGACATCGAACAAATTTATGCAGCTTATGTAAGCATCAATCTCAAAAGATTGATGTCTCCGTTCGTTGTTTTTGTATTAACTTATTCAACGATCCAGAAAAAAAGTAAGTTCTTGAAAATTTTGTAAAATCAAATATTATGGCCGTCAGCTTTTGACATGGCTTAAATTATAATAAATCATTATATTGTAAAATAATACACGACGAGCTTCTAGTTTGTATGCCGCGGCCGTTAGGTGCCGATATCATAAGATGCACGTTTCATTAGAGATGGGTAATAAGTGTGAATTGTCTACTATTAAATTCAAGCCATAAACTGTGTAACATCGGGCGTAAATTTGTGCTAAGAAGTTCATAACTGAATGAGTCTTCTTCCACCTTGATGTTCTCCAGCGATGAAAATCAAGAGGTATATCTGAATATCGATCTGCTTGCTCCAGGAAGATACACTGAATTACGCTTTTACTTACATAAAAAACATTAACAAATAATAATATTTTTTAGGTTAAGCTTTATTGCTTTGTGATGGTCCGATTCTTTATTTTAAATTTAAATAGACTCCACGAATAAATGCACCATTTCAAAATTGAAATTGTACAGTATAATATTTTTACTCATTTGAATCGCACTAAGAAAAAAAAATATATATATTATTGTGTGTAATGCCGATTGATGGTTTTGTTGGTGCTACTTTTTTCTGGCAACCATATTGGAGGAATTTATATGATTTACCTAGGTGCGATCTAGCATCTAAAATATTATTACCCTGAAAATTTATAAATAAAGCTTCATAAATGTATTTATGCCTTGATTTTATTTCAATGTATTAAAATTAAACCGATGTTTAGATTTTCATTGATTTAAAAGTACATTTTTGTATTCGTCCAACCACTGTGTACAAATAAAAAAAAGTCACCAGGTCGCAGTCACTAAGTGCAGTGAGTTTAAGTGCAATCAATGCCTCGTATACAATTGTTTTTTTTAAGCGCTGTATTTATACATTTAGAATATTAAATCAAACTAACTGGAACTCGGGGGGTGATAAACGTTAGCTCGTATCGTATTACATACTGTATTCATCGTGTATAAAGCAGAGTTAGGTGTTGTACTCCGGAGGAGGCCCTTTTCATTGATTTAAAAGAACATTTTTGTATATTATTTTAATAGTCATTAAATCACTAAATACGAATTAAAAAAGACACCAGATCGCAATCAATAAGAGCAGTGAGTTTATATGTAATCAATGCATCGTATACAAATGCTTTTTTTTTTAAACGGTGTATTTATATACATCTAAAATGTTAAATCATAGTAACTGTAACTCAGAGGGTAATAAACGTTAGCTCGTATCCTATTACATACTGTATTCATCGTGTATGACAGAGTGAGGTGATGAACTCCGGAGGAGGCCCTTTTCATTGATTTAAAAGAACATTTTTGTATAATTTTTTTAAAGTGATTAAATCACTGAGTACGAATGAAAAAAGTCACCAGATCGCAGCAATCAATGCTTCGTATACAATTGTGTTTTTTTTTAAAACATGTAAAAAATTAAATCATAGTAACTGTAACTCAGGGGGTGATAAATGTTAGCTCGGGTCGTATTACATACTGTATTCATGGTGTATGACACGGGGTGAGCTGGCCAGACGCCGCGGCGACGACGTGCGTCAATTATGCAAATACGTCACACGACGCGGCATCCAGGCGTCGCGGCGCCTTTTAATGCTCATTTTTATTCGGACAAGTACTCACAGATCAAATACCACTGCGATACGATGCAGTTTTTATTCTACACAATTAATTTTTTTTTGCACCGAAGTAATAACGATATAGATTAAATACGTGATATAAAGACTAGCTCAAATATATATTTTTTTCAACACTAACATAATTATAACTATTTTAGATTTTTTCACGTTAACATAACTTCATTGTATGTATGCTATATTTTATACTTACTAATTCATACAAAATGAAAGCCTGTTTATATAAACAACAAATTATTTATTATATTCAAAAAGCTTTGTTGTTCAAATATAATACATTAATTAAAACAGTTTAATATTAAAAAATAAATTTATGATTAGCTTTGATAAATTAAATACTTCGAGCATTGTAATATGAAAAAAATTAAAAATTCATGAAAAATTTAAGAGTGTTCGTAAAAAACTAAATATTCACATAGAATAAAACCTACATCAACATTCCTGCAGTTTTAGTATATATTTTTTAATCTATTAATTTATTAGGAATTCCTAAACTCGCAGCGATCAACGAAAAACTTTGCAGCAGGCAGAGTCTGGCAGATAAAACCGTATTATCCGTAAGCCGCGAGCAGAATTAATAGATTTGAGTGGATCCGCGGAGCATGCGCCTGCATCGCTGCCGCTCATCGGAGGGCACTTTTCATAATGTGCAGGGAAAACTTTCCGCGGAAAATTCCGTTTTCAATATTCCGGAAACTGCAAATTTATTCCAATTCGAAATTATCGCCCCCCCCCCTACCCCCCCTCTTCGCTACCCCCGCCCCCTGCCATGCGCACTTCCGCCCTCTGCTCAGGTACAAGACATATTGATTAGAGCAATCAGCGGGCAGACTGCTTGCCCAGGTGACATGCACCGTTATTCATTATTAAGCTAAAATAATATAAACATAATCTTTGCTAGAATATAATAATACTTTACATTTATCTATTATAATAAATTACTTAAACAATATGATTAACTCGACAGTTCATAATTTGTAAATTATTTACATACATGCATTCATTGTTATAATTCTTGCTTAATTTTTGTCTTGTAGCGACGGTTTTCGAAAGGACAAAAGCGCTAGGCGACAGTTACCAGGGTGTGTGGGTTAAAATTTCATCGGAATCACGTAAAAATGTAATGGGTGAACCGTTCATCAAAAAACATATCGTTGATACATGTAATACGTTTCTTGTTAAAAATGCGGATGGAATGAATATTCAATATTCGTCTTTGATTTATTATATGCCTAAAAAAACAATATAATATACTAGCAACTTATAAATTCAATTCTCTGGTGGTTTTCAAATGGATTAAAATATTTAATAAATTATTAATACTGCAGGTGTATAGCAAAATGATAACGTTTATTATTACTGTTGAATTTTCGATCACGGAGAACAAAGAAAACTGTTGCGCTTATAATTATCTGGGATTAACAGATTTCCTATTAAAGCACTCGATGATATTTAAATAGTAAATGAGAACTATTTATTACGAGCTTTTAAATAGTGCATACAAGCTTATTTTAATTCTAATGGCTTTATTATGCAATGTTTTAATCCTGTTAATCGTAAATTTAAAACAAAATAGACATTAGCAAGTACGTTGAAAACAAAACGATCCGTTTACTCATAAAAAAAGTATTTTAATTTTATTTAACAGAATATTTAACAACAAGATCTATTTTTCTGCAGATAGTGTTTGTTCTCTGTGTAAGGGGTACAGGTACACAGTATGTACCAGGATCAAAGGATACGGTGGTCGTGCGGTCGTGTCTTGCACCGTCCTGTTGTCAGTAAATCAGAGATTGTCAGCTGATGAAGACATTGTCTGTTTCTATGGTGTTTGCTTGCGGTCGGGATATCCAATAGCTCCCTGATGAGGAGGCGGAATTAATTAATTTGATGCATGGTGCGTTTCCTATACCAATATACCCGATATCATAGCCTTTATTAATTGATATTAGGCAACTATCTCTTCATCACAATTTAATTACACAATGCAGAATATCACAACGTGGAAGCCAAAAGTGCACACAAGTACTAATAATAATTCAATGATGGTGTTTAAAATAGAAAAATGACGACCTATCATAATGAAGACAGGAGTCTTAAACCTCAATTATAAGCTAACACACTAGTTACACATTCGTTTAACGAGATTTATATATGTTTCAAGTGGTGACATGTTTTTAAAAATTTTTGAATAATTATTTTCATTATCATGAATACCTTTAATTAAATTTTAAAAAAGCATATTATGCGTTCAAAAATTCTACAACTAAAATTTATAAAATCAAAAATAATCAAGAATTGTTGATTTTTTTAAATTTAGTAAAATAATACATCCAACGTACTCAGGCATCGTGGATAAGGTAAACCCGTGAACATATAATTTAATTTAGAAAATAATGATGTAATTAAACGTTGAAATACTTTATTAAACAAACATCTAACGCTTTTATGTAACATAAATAAAGTTTTATTTTTGTTTGCTTACGTAAAATATAGACTAATTAAACAAAGCAAGTATTCTTACCATTTGCCACGTTTTATCACAAATAAGTAGTCGATGCTTTAAAATCACTTACCTGTAAAGAAAAAAACTAGTTTAGTAAAAATATCAATTAAAAAATTTAATGTAATATATATATTCACGAATGTACCAGAATATTAATATTCTAAAACCTTTTCACAAAAATTAAAGTAGTTTTGTTGTTATTTCGAATTAATTAAAGGAACAAAACGAGTCCCTTTTGCGACGCGTTCAGAAAATTTATGCATGAAAAGGTTGAAATTAACTTTAAAATAATCAGCCTAATAAAGCGAAAACCCAACTCCGTAATCTTATTTGCATATAAATTTAAAATCCTTTCTCTCGGCCCGGCCGCCCGAATGTTCAATGTTAACTAAAATTTGGCAAAAGATTGCTTTGTATGTACAACAAAAAAATCTCTATTCATAAACTTATTAACATTTAAAATAACTTTATACAACAAAACAGTAACATCGTTCTAAAATTTTTACTGTTTGCTGTATCTAGGGATCATTAAGTGTATTCTTTAAAAGGGAAACATGATGATAAAAAATGTATATAAACTTATTAAAATACTGAATTTATACGTAAATTCAATTGTGAAAGTACTTCTTATATATACGTAAGTACGAAGTGAAAACACAGATCAAACGCAGAACATCAATGGTAAATTTTGAGGAATAGTAGTATTACTGCTGTTAATAAATCAATTATTCTTACAATATTTAAAAAAATTAATCATATATTTATAGAATATGGCAAAGCAATTGAATATGTAAATAGGAAATATAAATAGGACCTTTCAAATTAATTGTTAGCATATATTTATTATTGAAAAATTAAACTTTGTATTCTAATAAAAAAAACTCCGTATCTAAAATTAAAACCCATGTTAAAAAAATTATTTAACCAAAACATCAAATTGTGTAGTAAATACCGTTGAGCGTTGCTTAGTTAACATTGGGTCATTAATGCCGGTGACTATTCAACAAACCTCAAAGTGGAGAGATCGGCCGACCAGCATACAGAATTGCGAACATGCCGGGCGTGTGTGCCACCGTAACTTACCTGGCCTTGCCGATTCCAAGACAATGCTAATTACCTCGTGTAGACCGGGCTAGCTGATTGAACGCTACAACTAGGGTGCATGCGAGCATTCCATTCAGAATTGAGTTAATAATGATTCTAGAATGATTCATAAAAAAAACCTACGTCTTCGTGAAAAATAATAGAAGTTTTTAGATTAAAAAAAAACACATGTCTTTATTCTGTGACCTTGCTTTCTAGTACATTAATTAAAAGTTATTCGACACTACACGTGTTTAATACACCTCAGTGATTTTCAGTGATATTTAAAAAAAAAATACTCGAAGCGTTTGCCTCGCTTGAAGACCGGGCGAAAGCTTGTTTCATTTGAAACCAAAAAAACATCCCTCTTAAGTGCCTTCAACGAGGTAGGTGACAATCTCACTTCTCCTGGACCAATCATACTAATTCGGCTGTACTCCCGATTCTAGCAAATTTACTTGCGCAAAAATTTCCCTCCACATGGATTCCAATCTGGGACCCCGCTATGAGCAATAATCACGACACCATAAAGCGGTTAGAGAAAAACAAGTTTATATAATACGAGTGATAGTTATTTTTGTGTGGCGTGGCCTTGACCCGGATCCGGCGGGTGCGTCATCCCCGGGGCGCGAGCTGCCTGCACGCGGTGCGCCCGGCGAGGCTGCGCGGCGTCTTAATGAGCATGAATAAACATGCCCCCGGGGCGGGCCGGCAGCGGCGCCCCGGGCAATAATCAAGGAACCCGCCCCCACATAAAATTACGTCCGAAACGTATTTGCATTTAGATAATACAGATAAATCCCTGATATATTAGATACGGCGGGAATAACACCGCACGGGAGCTGATATAATGTTACAATACCGCGATTATCGCCGAAATAACTATTATCGTGGTTGCGATTTATATAAACTAGCAGTATTTACCCGGCGTTTTCATAAGAAAAATCCTGACATTAAATGTAATGAACTAATGCATGTTATAACATATAACAAAGAAAAAACCTCTGCGTATCCTTATTTTGTAAGGGAAACGGTTTCCGTCGTTTTAGCATATATGTTTTTCTACTATGAAATTATTTTACATATCTATTTCATTATATCAGACGCATTCTCATTTTTTCAATAAAACATCATATAAATTTTATTATTATAAATTTTTGAAATGCCTAAATTAATTAAAAAGACTCGTAGAGCTCATTTAATATATGCGTGCGAATAGTCTGTAAATTATGACAAAAATTTGTTATTAAATATTAAGTGAACGTATATTTGTATACAAACAAATTTTTGTGGTTGTATTTCAAACATCAGAACGAAATGCTTTGAATATTTTTAAAGCAAAAATGAACGCAGCGCTATATTACTTACAGTATACAAAAAATTCACTGTCGGCAATATTAATATTAGGAATTTTTCATAAAACTACGCTGAAAGCACAACCGATGACGTCACGCAACATACATTGAAGTCACACGGGGTAAAATAATTTTCTATTGTATTTTTCCGCTTTGTGCGTGGACGCTAATTTTCTCGACTGCGTGGCTTTGAAAATTTGCAATTAATAGCAGATTCTCTTTATTAATAAGCAAACCTGCAATAGTGTATTCAAATTTATAATTTTCGTGTTTCAATTATACGGAATTCAAATAATTAATAGTTTCATTTTACCAAAACAAGTAATTCAAATCGTAGATTTATCTACTCATAATTTATTATATATGAGAGGTTGGAGTGCTAAGATAATAAGGTTTTTTTTTTTTTTAAATTAAATGCCATTTTTTACTCAGTGGTGTCGAAACGTTGGACTTAAAAACAAAACACGAGTATATTTTAAAAAAACCAACTTAAGCCGTGGAATTAATTAAAATCGTTTTACTTACTAACACATATCGAATAAATAAAACTATAAATTTTTCGTTTAATCGATTCATAAGTAAAACGACGAGAAAAATCTCATATGTGAATCGAGCATCTTAACATTTTGTTCAAAAATTGTAAATTTATGAAACATGTAAAATTATTAAAAGCGTTTTTATTTATTTTATTTTTTCTTTTGACTACATTTTTTAATCATTGAAATCAAAAATAAATTTGAATTTTTTAAATTATAATCTTAACAATCAGGAATTCTACGTTCGCAATTAGATTTTTTGCCGCGGGGCTCGCCATTAAATGAGGCTTTCGAGTGCTAACTGAAATCTAGTATGTGATAACACAAAAGGGGCTGTTTGTGATTACGGCCACATTTCACAATATCGACGAATATTTCTGCGCGAAAACATTCCTATTTAAAAATATTTCAACTCCGACAGTTGTAATGGCGAATTCTTGTAATTTTGTACTCGTTCGGCAGCCGGGGAAAAAAGGATTTTTTCTGAAAAAAAAAACCGGAACAGAGCTTTTCATTTGGTTTTCGGACAAAGTTGGAAGTTATAATTCACCCTTGTTGATTATTTAAATTCTCCATCGAGTATGTCGAGCGGCCGCGATCGAGTTTGCATTTTTACTCTCTATTGTCGATCGTGATATTTTCCCCGTCCGGAGATTGCATGTCAATTGTTTCAATCAAATAATTTGGATGCACGGTGAATGGTATTTTCAGTCATGCATTTCCATTTAATTTAATATTTTTAGGTATCTCGTGGCAATCAAATATCGTGCATGGCTTTTGTGACTGTAAAAGAAATGATAAAACAATGGATAGCTTTTTAGCCTTGGACACGACTCATTGTCGATTTTTCAGGTTTGGTGATATATTTTTCAGTCTGTTTTAAAAAAGAAAATATCAGATAGAAATACTCTTAACATAAGTCGTAACGTTTTGACTGACCACAAAAGAAGGATCGAACTCTATTTGCATAGCATGGCGACTTTTTTACCTGTCACTGTGACCAGCTGACTGATTTGCACAATGAACATTGCTAATTTTGAAGAAAAAATAATAATTCACAATGGCAAAAACACATTTAAGTACATTTACGAAACATATGGGTACATTTATGAAAGTTAAAAATTATCATTAAAATAAGCATTGTTCGAACAAAAATCGATTTTTTATAAAATATCATCTTATTTATCTGTGGTTTCAATTGATAACTTAATTATAATGAATTATTCGTTATATATTACATATTATACCTTTTTATTTCGTGTGTTTATTTAAAATTTACGCTTTTCTTTTGCATCAACACGTTTAATTTATCAAAAACAATTTTAAGATTTATTAAAAAATGAAAGCTTTTAAAGCATATCTGAAATATTGTTTAAACAGACGCTGTGAACACTTGTTAAAATTAGTAAACCACTCCTAAAAAACATCAAATGTAAATTTTGACGCTTGAAAATGATGGAACATGTTTATTTGGTAAATAAAAGTATAAAAAGTTGCTTCAGTACAACGGTGGTCGTGTACGCCGCGCCTTTCATTACAAATTGAGTTATGATTGAAAAATTAATTGAAATTAATCAATGCGCACAAGCTTATTTTTGCGTGAATATTTTCGGGGGAACTATCGAACTTATAATCATGTTATTAATAAATAACTATCGAGTAATCGAAATTGACTTGAATCATTCAATTTTAAATCATCAACCTGGATAATAATTAGGGACAATAGAGAAATATATTTTTCTAAGGCTTTTGAATGTAAAAAATATTGACATGATAAAATACATTTTATTTGGCATGTGGTATGTATTATTTTAAATAATCAACTGTTTATCAAAACACGAAATAAATGATTATTTTATATAAAATTATTTTGTTTATTTGCGTTAAATCGATAACGGAAAAAAATCTGTTATGCTTAACTCGATTTCATTGACAACTTAAAAACCCTTTTTCTGATTATTTATACTGATCAAGCACTGATTGTTTGTAATTAAATAATTTATAAACAGAGCAGTTTATTTGGCGGGCGACCGCGTAATTATCGAATATCCTAAAGCCGATTAAATAAATATATAAAACCTATCACTAACAAATAATATTATGAATACTCATATGAAATATATAAACACTGATTGTTTATAAAATAAAATCATTCACAAATAATGCAGGTTGTTTAGCTGGCGACTGTAAAATAATCACACAGTGTAATCAAATCTGAAACAAGGAACGCAATTATATGATGCCCTCTCACTATCCGAAAAGCCAATTTTACGAATCGAATAAATCTCAACACTGGCGCATAATCAAATCGGTACTTATTTAATGTAATATGTAAACACTGATTGTTTATAATAAAATAATCCGTTTATGGAGAGCGAAGTTTACACAGCCGGCGAGAGCGACGCAATCAGGCCGCGTAATCGAGTCTGCAACAAAGTGCGCGATCGACACGATGCGGCGGGGATGATGGAGGCCTGCGCGGGTCCAGGCCGGCCGCTCATCATTACGCCCCTGCAACGTTGGGTCAACTGCGACCGTCCAGACGACAAGCTGATCGTCTAACACTGTTTCAGGGCTGTCGCTTCTCGTACTAACCGATTGATTAGTCGCCATGCTGGAGCCACCTATGGAGAGTAATTGCTCCTTCGTAATTCCATTAAAAATACAAACAAATTTTTGAATTTGTTTTATATTTGAATCTTTTTTTTCATTGAGTGACTCTTCTCAGAGGAGGCTGGAGACCATTTCACTGAGCATATACTCATGCTGAACCAGTATACATGGTTTTCTGAGGGAAAAAAAGTTTAGTGGGTCCCCGGGTCCTTCTACACCGCAGTTTTATATTGGTGCTGCCCAATATCATTATTATATACTCCTTTTCTTACAAAACTCTGGCGTTTAGATCTGATACTCCTTCTGCAGCAGGCTACAGAAACAATAAATAGAGCAGCATATTTGAATATATATTTATAATTATTAACATCAGAGAAAATTAGCATAGCTTTTCATGCTTCAAATTTGCTAAAATATTGTATGATTTCATTTCTCTAAAAACAATTATATAAATTTTTTCAAATATCAGTGGTAATCTAAACGTAAATAGGAGATCTTTGGTTATTTTTTCGCATCCTTTTTGGCAATCCGATTTACCTCTAACCAATATCGCAACGTGTATCTCCGAAGAAACACAAATGGAACAAACGTTAACAGAAGTGGGGTATCTAGGAGCATCTCACCCAAAGAGAAGACTCCACGGAAAGGTGATTCAAACAATATACGATTATTTGAGACTAAAAACCTCAATTGAATTCATATTACGATAAAATCAGCCATCGATTATTAAAAACAACACTGGAAATTGAAAAAAATATATTTAAAAACATACCACTTTTAAATGCGACTTGAAAAATACAGAGAAGAAAAATTGTATATCCGCGCTTAACTTAAAAAAAAACTTATATCTCAAGAGCGGGTTTTGCAGCTCTATAACGATTCCTGATATTTTCAACTACGTGTAAGAAGGCTTTGGTAGAGATGAAAGCTCCTTTACAGCGTGTATGCTGAAAATAGAGCTGAACTGATGCACTCCCCGGCCCTGGCGACCGCCACTGCAGGGCAGGCCGGGCGGAGTTAAGCCGAGTCGGCCGGAGTCGGGCGGCGGTGAGATTGCCTGTAAAATGGTTACAGACTTCCCTGCCCGAGGGCGATCCGGGGGCCAATTCAGTTTGCCTCGTTATCTTAGTGATTCCCGCTATGAACATGAAATAAAACCGCCGCTCGATATCGACTAAAAGCTTTCCTTGTGAAAAGATATTTCATGAAAATGCAATAGAAGCCTTTGTTTATGGGGTGAAATTCATAAAAACCCATACCAAAAGATAAAAAATCTTATTTGATAATAAATAAAATATTTGACAGCCTCTTGATACAGTATAAGTACAAACAAATATGCTTACAGGGGCAATAATGTTAAAGAAATATATTAACCTAGCCTAAGCAATATTTTTTACCCTTACTGAACATTATCAAGTAAGTAGAAAAACTAACAAGCGGCTTTGAAATGAATAAAGTAAAACGTAACCGTGTACACAACGTTTCTGGCATGAAACGTACATGACTTTTTTTACTTAAAACATTTTCCTTCTCTTTGTACTCCGTGAAAAAATTGAAATATGTTTCAGGAACTTGTGCGCTAAAAATATTTTTCAAATTAAAAAAATAAATCGTCAATGCCGATTACGTCTGCCGCTGAAGTATTTTGATTGGCACGATGCTGTAAAGTTACGGCGAATATCAATCCCACATTCGACATTCCACTAACTCATTTCTAGCGCACAATGCCAAGGCGCCCGTGTAGCGTTACGGCTGTCAATATTTGTGTGGAATTCGGCTTCATGACAAAACTCCCATTGATGATTCGCCGACAATTGGTCCTCACACCGCCCCGCGTCGCATCCGAGCCTCCATTGAAATTCCGATATTCCCGGCGGAAAATAACATATTCAGGTGCCTGTCAGTAGTACATCAAGAAGATATTTTTTTTCTTGTATTATAATGCAAAAATTCTATGTATTTCACAACAGAATAAGAACGCGTGGCTTAACTGATATCATATTTTATATAAGAAATATTGAAAATACTGGAAAATATTCTGATACGTGTTTACAACCGAAAATAAATAAATATTGAATTTCAAAACCAAAGAAAACGAAATATATTAATAATTTTAACATGTAACACAAGCCTATTCTTTGTCTTGTATTTTATAGCTATGAATAAAAAATACCTTAAAAGAAGACAATTGATATTTGTCTTTAAACACCAAAAGAATCGTATTATTATGGAAGTATCTTTCAATGAAAATTGAGAAAAGATTTTTTTGTTTTAATGTATATGAAAAGGGTATGACGAATTTTTTTTTTTAGTAATTTTGGTATTAAGACAATAAACAATATATTTGTTCTTGGGTCTAAATTCTCAATACACAATGCTGTAGTATGAAATACTATTAATTGCCACTTCTAACAATTTATATGTCCGATTCCCTTCAAAACAAATAATGACAGTTAAACACAACACATGCTATATGTATTACAAATAAAGGTATATTTACATATAATCATATCTAATGTTACTTGTATATACTACAAGATTGTCTTCATTGGCATATTTATGTGATTATTTAAATAAACGATTCGCAATAAGAATATAAATTTATTTTGAAATTATTATTGGTCAACTAGAGGCTGGTTTACGTTGATTGGCCATTAGTAACAAAATATTATAAATCGTGCATGTTGTTAACACGATTATGCAGATCTGCATGAACAGCTCCAGAACAAAGTGTTTTACATACAGTTTTACCGGCAAACAAGTACATATATAGGTCGACACTGAAGCCACGAGATTGAGTTTATAATATGTTAATGCTGGCTCCGAAGATTTTTACATACCGTACCTGAGTACAAGCTGCAGTGTATGGAAATATTCCACTTCGAGTGGGAGGACAGAGACACGGATTCTTTTACGATAATCAGTGGACAGAAAGAATACTCTAAGAAATAAATACGATCGAAAAAAATTAAAATTAAATAAAATTGCCACTGTGACAATAAACCTTATACATTGCAGCTATTTAACGAATAGCTAATTTTATAAAATAATAAACCACGTTCAAATTTATCGTATTCAAAAAGATAAACTGTTAAGCTTGAAATCGCCTTTACTATTTCAAAACTGAATGCCATTTATTTGAGTAATACCATGTATTTTTGCTCAAAATATCTATCGGCAAATGAAAAATAGGCTTAAAAACCCCAAAGTTTTTTATAGATAATTATAACTGTAAATTAAAATTATAAAAAATAAGCACAAAATTTGAATCAAAAAATATTTAGGAAAAATAAATACCTTAAAATAACAACAAAAATGAACCGATGTCATTAAGAATACCTTGTTAAATTGCGCTAACACCAACTTATTTAGGTAAAACTCTAAATATACCAAATGATATACCAAATTTTAGAAACCATTCATTATATTTATACCCAGTGGAAAAAAATACTACAGTAAAATTGCATGATTGAATGGCGCTTACATAGATCTTGGATTGAACACTGGTTTTGATATATGTTTGTACAGCAAGCCATAACAAAGCTCTTGGAGACGTTCGCCTCACCTTGGCAGGCTGTGTGTATCATTATTATCACCTGTGCATCAATAGTATCAGGTAACATCTGAGACCCCCGCACCCGCTCCCGCCCCCGAAACTCCGCCCACGCCAGAAATGGTTTTGTGAATCAAAACCAAAGCTTCAAGTACCCGACGGCTGTTTTCAAAGAGCTTTTATAATATGTTCACATGTGGATTATAGAATAATATATGTATCGGTATAACAATAATAAGATATATTTAGAATACTAAGAAACCAAAAAGAAGCAGTAAAATGTTGAAGCGGCCTAGGCAATAAAATAGATGAAATAAGAACACAACCAAGTCTTACCAAAAAAATATTTAAAAAATTTTTAAAAGTAATAATGTATGGATTAGGTTAATTATTTTACGGTGAATAAAAATAAGTCATATTGCATCCTAAAAGGAAAACATTGGAAACGTGAGCACCTAATGGTAAAAACTGTTTCCCTTTACGACTGCCGAGTATTCCGAAACATAGGTTACTTTCCTTAGGAGATGATATCTTTTGGGGTGTGGGGTTGTTTTTGCGTCCACCGATCCATGTATGATCAGATAACCGGATAAGGGCGGCTTGAGGTCCAAACCGAGTTTGCCGAAGGACTGTTCCGCGAGGCCCGAGATAAACCGTTTATGTGGGCGAAATTAGCCTTCGAAGAGGAGCCATCGGCGACGGCGAATCTGTGTTATTGTTGCAAGTTATAAACTTACAGATCTGATTAGGTTCGACGCGTTAACGCAGCGGCGTGAAATTGTATAAGTTGGACTGTTTAGTTATTTTGATGGAACCATGGTAAAATTGTATTAAATAATAAAATTTGGCATGCCTAATGACTGATGACGTAAAAATATTAAATGTTGAAAGTATGTATGAAAGTATTGATAAGAGGTTTAGAACTCAATAAAATATACAAGTATGTATTTATTTGGAGGCACGTCATAACACTATACGAAATAAATATTCACTTCATGATATTCGATAAGAAAAATAAACTGAAACAAACTAGAGCGTAAAGCAACTTAATGCAGTGCAAAATCTTAATGCATTAAAAAATAAATTTAACTCAAACTGAAAAGTCTTTTACTATAATGCGATATTGTTTAAATATAAGTAAAATTAATGATCCGGTGACTTTAAAATCAGAGACTAGGGCCATTTTTATCCATTTGTAGCTGCTTTCTTGGCCAAGCCGTGCCCTCTGCGGTGTGTGCATGATGTACACGCGTGCGTCTTAAAGTTCACGTGGCGAAGTAAATTACGGTGCAGTCCCATTCGTCTCTATTTGCTGAAGAAGAAGGTAAGAACTCCGAGGGTCGGGATCCATCCGCATGACAAATGACTGCGTCGGCGTCGTCAGCCACTCAGCAGCGACTGGAAGGAAGATTGATTTGACTACAAACTTCATGTGAATTATACACTGCACTCAACAGCAAAAGAGTTTTCAATGTTTAATAATAGCACAAGAGAATACAAACGTTAGTTATAAGATACAATCGACTGTGGAACTGGATATTTGGATATATGACGTAAAAAATTATTTCATGCACAAATTCACATTTTTTTTATAAAGCTGCTGTTAAATAAATGAAATCGCATTAATTACTATTTTATCGTAAATACGACACGTTTTGGTAGTTAACAATTAAAATATTATTAAAAATTTCAATTAGATAGTAAAAAACTGCAATAGATTTAAGATTTTCAGATTAATTACTTTCAACTTAAAAGAAACCTATAATGCAATGCCGTGATGTAAAAGTATGTCATAAAACGAAAGCAAATAAACACTCGATGGTGCTATTTCATGTTAGGGGATGAAAAATTATATCAATCATCAATTATTTTTCTATGTTCCTGCTAAAAAATATAGGCAGGTATATATCAAATACTATCATATCTATATATTATGTTTTATACCAAAATCACAGAAATCCTTTTTTATCTTTTAAAATGCCGGTTTAATTTATATTTTTTAATGTAAGGTATTCATTCTTACGTATAAATATATACATAATATCAAAGTACTTAAACATTCTGCTGATTTCACTATTATATTGGCTATCTTTAAAAAACACAATGAAGTTTCCTGCGAAATCTCACATTGTTTAGAATATAACACCCAGGGAACGTGAAAAGATTAATCAGATTATGACTTAACTTTCATTCCCTTTGTATTTTTAATACCCATTCAGTTATACCTTCGAAAGTACAACGAAAAATATCACATAATTATAATGTACAACCTTATGACTCTTCATGTAATTGACATATACATAATTTTACATTTGAAAAATAATTAAATGAGTGTATTTAATTAACCCCAATTACAGACTGTTTCGTGCAGACTGGTGTTGATATTTATATTAATAAACTCTATGTAGTAGACATACATATATTTTAAATTATATAGCCTGTTGACGTTGACAAGTGAGAGAATATCTTAATGCATTATCACAGCAAGGAACAAGCATCTGTGTTACTAACGATAAGATAAACGGTTCAATGATTATTGTTCAATCATTATCAAATTCTCTGATTAGTTTACACTAATACGTTAAGATGATTGAGTCTTGTTTAACTACAGCAGGTTGTGTAACGATTGGCAAATGTCAACTCTCTAAAATATAAGCATAGAAAATGAATTAGACAAAAAAATATTAAAATCAGTAATATTTTAGGGAAACTATCTAACCACTATGCGTTTCTTACTAACTATGGTAGTGTGACGGGTTGATTGCAGTGCCTGTGGCCGACGCGGTGTTCTGGCATTTATTCTCTCTGTGTTATTTCCGTGTGGGGTTTGGAACATGCTCCGCGGCACCCGTTGGTCGGATAACATCGCGTTGCTCGTATCTTTTGACAAAGTTAGACGAAAGACCACCGGGAGAACTTGATAAAATTATATGTTCACAAATACTTAACAAAACACTATTCGTTTTAGGTACGAATTGGAATTTTGCTACACGAGTATAAACTCGTTGATTTGACCAATAATCCTCCTTAATCCGAAAATTCAACTCACAAAATTATGAGTCTATTTATTTCTTTAAAATAACCAGCAGAACATTTTTTAACAAAACTATTATCAAAAAGTGACATTTTAAATATATTTCATAAATATTTTAGTAATATTTAACACAAATTTTTTTTTTAAGCTTTGAGCTTTTGCTTTTGAAAAAATATATTTATAAAGAAAGCTTCATAGCCCAGATCAATCAATCGATACTGAACGAGCGACGAGCCTCGTTCACATACATCACACCGGTGCCAGAAGCAGCGCGTTGATATTTCGCATGCGGGCCCCGTTAATAAAGATGGATTAGCAGCTCCAACATATTTCCAAGCCCAGAGCCGAGGCTTTCTGGCAGCACCAGTGTCCGACGCACACCATGCAAAGGCGGCTCGTGACGTCACAGCCGCCCACACGCATCTATCGCCATGGCATTATTCCGTTCCACCGCGTCCGGATTTGATAAATAGACGTGGATTTTTTGAAAACAGACACTGAGAAAATAAGCTGGGTAAGTTATTTCTTACTTCCTGGAACATTGTGTAAAGTGACATGCGTTAATTATTGAGGTGCTATTTCGTAAGCATATTGTTCTTACGACTGTACTTGCTGTTCGCTCGATACAGCGTGCTTCGTGTGGGAGTAAAACCATGTATTATCAAACGAACTCAAAACAGTGATGTAATATTTAAGTAATACGAGGATTCCCTCTTCATTGGGGTTAGTGGTAAGATTTGCAAAGGCAGCTTTATTCGACTGTGAAATTTGATAAAAAAAATACCCCAGTAAGGTATTCATATCCTTGCTCGAAATGAAAACTAGCATCAGTTTCTGAAAACTAGAAATTGGCTTTTATTTGAAAATTTTAAAAGAACTTGTGGGCGGTCCATAAATTCTCTAAATCTCAAATAAAATCAAAAATATATTTATATTATCAGTGACATGAAGTATCAAGTCCCCGGTCTGCCTGTAAAGTCACTTCAAATATTTGCCAATAGTGTTCCAGCACCTCTTGAACATTCTAATTGTTTCGACTTCGAAAATCATCGAAACCATCGAAAGCATTTTGAAACTACATTATTATACATGTAATACATATAGACGTTATTTTTGGTCATCAAAGTCATTCAAAAATAATTAAATACAATTAATCGTTGAAATATGTATAAAGAAATACAATGATATATTTTTAAGTAACATTGAATTTATTTGACTGTCGCTGTTTAGGATTGGGTAACCAATTTTTCTTTAGTTTTTTTCACTGTGTACAAAGGTGATATTTTGGATTTCGTTGAATTATGTTTATCCAAATACATTTTGCGAAAAAAAGTCATTATTTTCGCTCGTGTTTTCCAGACTTATAAATATGACAAAACTTCTCTCATTTCTTTTTTGCCTCCTCGCTTTTTATAAAGGGTGTTTCACCATTACAAGGTAAAATCAGTAATTTATGAAGAAAAAAAAAGTGGCAACAAAAACGGTGCAAGATAATGAAAAGGCCAATTTAATTCCGCACCTTTTTATGACGCGTATAAAAACATGGCGTCGTCTCGGCTCACAAGATGGCGGCCCGTCAGGTTTCACACTTTGCTTCAGTTTACCAGCGCCTGTTTATATTCGAGACACTCCAGACTTAAGGTGTTTGACAAGCAGCCGATAAAAAACACTTTAAAGGCACGACAGTATCAATGTTAACCAAACTACTCACTGAAATAATAAACTGTGTTTGAATAATGAAATTCAATTAAATTTTTGTTAACGAATATAAAAAAACAAAACAAGATTTAAAAAATATCATAAAAATACAACATTACACCAAAGAAAGCATAGTGTATACTAGAGCATACACATCTTTATTATGCTTTCTTTTGTGTTATGTTGTATTTTTAAGATTGTTGACATTTCAATTCAAACTGTTGGAGATTTATTTATTTGTGCAATGTCTAAGTAGGCTTAGAAGCCTGAATCTCTGAAATGAATCTCCAACAGTTTGAATTGAAATATCAACAATCTTAAACATGCTTCTGGAGAATTATTTGATATTTTGATATCACGAGAAATAAATTGAATCCGGAGAATTCATTGAAGGGTAATCGATCGAAGATAACCAGCAACATGGACCAACGATATTCAAATGATAATTGGGTTCATCACAATAGTTTGATAAGAATTCTTTACTTGGTAGAGAACTGTGAATCTTGAAAAATCAGAAGAGGCACAACCCTGAACCTTAAGTTGCATAATTAGATGAGAAATTTTCTGCCGTATATTAAAATAGATTTTTATTAGAATAAATTTATTTACCGATGTTTAGGACATTATACAGTTATTACATTACATTTTCTTTACGATTTTTATAAAATAATTTTACGATTTATGAATTTATTTAAACTTATTTATTTATCTAAAATTTCTTTCTTAATTTTAATTTTAACCTCAAATCAGTCAATATTTAAATCATGCATTTCAGAGTGCGGGCTGTTTAAAATACCTCAAAGACGAAGTTTTAAATATATTATTTTTCGATTGCTTTTATTATTTGACAAACCTTCAGATAAATGTGATATTTACAGAACTTATTGATTGCTGTAAACAATGCACTAAAAATCACCTAAGAATGCTATGTTTTTCGTCTTTTTCATAACCCACAAACATATATACTGTAACTAGAATATTAAATATTTCAGTTTATTTAATTCAACATAACATAACATAAAATCAGTATGTTATATTTACACGTTGCCAAATATAAGATTCTGGCACTTAACAACCTCTGAAAAGAAAGGAATCTCCAAGCTGTTGTGGCTGCAACTTCATTTACTATTTTCATTAAATCTTAATGGGCAACAAAAAAAAGTTTACAGCCGTAATTACAAAACAGATTTTGCGTCTTTTTGAACGGATATGTGAAGGGACGCAAGTACGTTATAAACGACGCCGACGACAGTGCGACGGGCCATCAAACTCAAAATTACAACCCAACTGTGCTCGAGGCTGAGCATGAAGTGGTGAAAACAACCCCTGGCCGATCGCGTGATCCTAAATACGAATCCACATCAAGCAATAGTAGTGCTTAAAGATCAGATACCACCCAATAAGAAGGGAAGAAAAACCTGATTTTTTGTGATTTCTTTGAATATAATCAGACAAACGCCGTAGCCACTACCTGAGTAAAGCCTCAATCTTCATTTATACGATTTCATTTGTGATTACCTACCATCATGTCTTATTTTGTGGTGTAGTCTGTTTTACTAATAGTTTAGACTGGCATCCACGGATAACCCAAAAACAGTCTTTATTGTAACATAAAATAAATTAAAATATAAACTGATCCTTTGAAACTGATATATTAATTACAAATCAAAATTTTTGAAATGAATTTCTGATAAAATGTATACATTGCGTACAAATCAAAAGTTGTTGGTAAAAATATATTTACCTTTAAAAATTAAAATAAATAAAAAAACGGATTGACCTTCGTATTGTGAATACGGTTTGCAACTAACTAAGGAAATAGCTTGTAATTATTCAAAGTTTTGTAAGTTATAATTAAGTCGTAAATTATACGGTATATAAAACTGAAAACGATATTTTACGCTGTATTTATGTATAACACAGCCAGTTTAGACTGGCCAGGTCAGATTCAGATGTTGAAAATAAATTATTAATTGCAAGATTTATTGCCGGGGAAAGTAGGAAGTTTGACTAGAAACAACATACACTGCAGTTTAAATAAACAAACACTGATTTCTAAATATAACAATTGAATTTTTATTTAAGGAGGCGCATTTGCCAACATACAAAAAGAGGATTTGTTAATGATTATTTTAAAAGAATTGCGATTGAGAATTGCGAACATATGATTATTAAATTTTAAATAAGAAAATGGTTATTGGAATGTAAAATTGACCAATATCGCCGTAAAAAATAATTTCAATCTGATTTGTGACAAAACATATATTTCTGAATATTGAAAGCAAAATCTAGAAGTAATTTTAATGCTATTGCTGGCAAACTATGCTTTAAATCTACGTAGTAAAATATTTTTACAATAATTTTGAAAAACAATCAAATAAAAACGAAATACATGAAAGACGGTTTTCTTTTAATTCTAATAACAAATATAAAGAATAACAAGAAACGAACTTAAAATAAAAATAATTGAAATAATCAATATCGCAGAGATATGAAATTGAACACGTATATTACCTGAGGTATTTTTTTAAAATAGTTCTTTGTTCATAAACCCCATTATACTCTTAAAAAATAGATATATATTTTTTTTAAATTGTTTTTTATAAATATCCATTTGTTTTATAACAACGGTTTGCATAAATATTCTTGCTTTTTAGTCGTAATTGCTTGTGTACCTTAATTTAGAAAACAATACTGTAAAATATGTAGGTAAGAAAATAAATAAAAAATATATATTATTCGGTAGCAGATTATAAATTCAAAATAATAATTACATAAAAATAGCGTATCTTTGCATCTGTAGGCTCAGCTAAGATAGTCCTGCGAGGGAGGAAAGATGGGGACACACAAAAAAGCACCCCCGAAACAAAAAAATCGTAATAAAAAGTTATAGCTTAGAAGGAGCAGGTTTAATTAGTCGCTGAAGGATACAAATAACGTTCTTTCGTCAGGGGGCGGGGGCCATGGGGGCGAGGAGGGCGCAGGCCCACGGAATATGCACGCCCCAGCGAATACACTATTCAGGAGACACAAATCTAGGTTAATTGTCAACCAGATGCGTATTTCAGTCTTTTTGTATTCAATTATCGTAGAAAAAATAATCAAAGATATAAATATGTAAAAAGAGATTTATTTTTGTGATGCGACTAAAATGTAAGTAGAATTAGTGTCTAATAAAAAAGACATATATATTTTAATACCAATGGAAATTGATTCAAGGTTTTACGAATTTATAAGCGAACAGAATTTATACACATTTTACATGACTAAGTTTATCTTACTTAAGTTTATATTACTCGTAGATCTTCACAATTTTGATAAATTAATGTAATATGTAATATCTATGTAATAATAATTATACAAATTAAGTACAACCTTAGTTAAAAAAAATAATAGTATACTATCGAAAGTCTGATTATATTTGCAATTGTTAAAGATTGATTCATTTGTCACAGCACGGAACAAACCGATGAGTACTGGATAAAGTGTCAACCGTCCTCATAAACAAGGAAAACGTCACTGAAATACCAAAAATATATACGCAATAAATCAAATATGAATTCATGCAAAATAAAAATATCAAACACAAAAATAGCACAAAACAAACAGTACGGGGGGCATTCAATTATAACATCTCCATCATAATCAGTAAGGGGGTGGGGGGTGGAAGTAGCGCGGCCCAGCCGCCCCTGCGAGCGACCCGCCCCTCGCCCGGTTTCGGTCAGATAATCAGATCAGCTGATGACCGCCACGCAACGGCCCCGCAAAACAAACACGGGGATTCCATCGCCATCGCTATGAATTAAGACGAGTCCACTGCCGTGTATATACACACTGTATACGACCACTCGTAGAACCAAGGGGGTAGCTAGTCTCGATACCATTCAAGTACCGCGCATGTGACAGCAATCTGAGTTTTAGTATAGCTTTGTGAATATATACGTCCCAGTATAAGACTATTCGTGAAATCAATGAAGTTGTTGGGTAAAGTCAGGTTAAAGCAAACATAAACAATAAAATAATATTAAGAGAATAGTGGTATTTTACAATTTTATACGATAAGAATTTTTTTACAGTTTTATGTATACATACTATTTACTTAAGATATAATTATCATCGTGTGAATGAGTAAAGTTACGTCATTATATGCCTGTCTATTTTATTATTTAATTTTGTTAAATAAAATAATAAAAGTTTTATAATAAGAAATACAGATAAAGTTTATTTTTAAACGAGCACATTTTTTCAGTGATAAATAATCAAATAATCTGTATAATAGAGTGCGCTCTTTTATAGATATTTTTTAGGCATTTCCTCTTAAACGGTATACTTTCAGTGATGTTATAAAAACATTTAATATACATGTGCTTGCAAACTCGGCCGTTTTCGCTTGTCGTTTTGATAAAAAACGCACCAAAAGCACATAAAAGTCATCGCTTTTATCATCATTAAAAGTAATGAAATCTGTGAATTCACGCTAATGCGCGCGTAACGACGTTATTATAAAACATTTTTTAATTAATGTATTTGAAGTCTCACTTTGAGTTACTCGCGCCGCTCACGGTCCAGTGCGTCCCGGAGGTGACCTCTGCGAGTCCAAGATGCAAATTATCTCGTTACATTTTCTTAAAAGAAAAGCTAATAAGCCGTCCCCGCTAATGAAGCGTCGAGCGACTGGAGATTGAATCATAAAAATATTCCAGACTCCGAAATGAAAACGCTTTTCACTTTTGTCACGCGTCGACCATGAAAACAAGCGGAGCGAAATAAAAATCCTTTGACGTGAAAAAGAAAAGTAATCATTACATCCCTTAATTATACGTGCCTTTCGAGAAAGGAAGCTTTCGACTACGCCGGGAGAATGAAGAAAATAATAAAATTACGAAGGGTGCCGCGCCGGTAGTTGGCCAACTGAAAGCAAATATTCCACGGAAATGTCGACTGATTGTGTTCATCGTTGGTTATTCTATTTATTTATACCATTCGGCCAGTTTTCAAATACGTAAAAGATCAAATAACTGATTCTGTTTTGAAAAATCAAATGCTTTGTACCCTTAACAAAAGAAAAATATAGATTTACAAATACATAAAAAGTTCGCGAATAAATATTTGTTTAAATATAATACTCATATTACATGATAATATTTAAACTAAGCACAGGTATATATATATGATGTTTTCCAAATTGAACAGCTCAGAAACAAAAATTTGTTTTATTAATTCTACTCATAATTGCAGCTAAAATAATGGTTTCCCTTATCACAGCACTAATAGGGCATAGCCACTCAATATTCTTTGTAATAACTCAATCGTGTTTTATCATTCTGCCTCAATATAAACGCCAGTCGAATCGAAAGCCCGGCAGATGCGCGCCGCGCGGGGCTCCTAGACGGTAATTATTTCGCCGACAGGTAGTCCGCTTAACGGGCAGTTTCCACTTTAACTGCGTATAAACCAAACAGATAAGAAACGCAGCTTCGACACTAAAAGTATACGTAGGCCTTAAAATTAGCGAGGGCAGTTAAGGTTTCTAATTGGGTTTCTGGCCAACTTCATTCTTAACGGTCAACCGGCGTAATCGCAGCCAACTCACGGGAGATTTATCGTCGTGATTAGCCAGAGTAAAAAGGCATCGCTACAAAGAGAGACTTTTTGGCGATCCTGGGGTAGTCGCTGCTCACGCGTTTATAAGGAGTTTTTCTTATTTATATTGCAAAGCTTCGAAAAAGGTAATAAGGTGACGGAACCACCAATAAAAATGGTAAATTACAATCGAAAACTCATTGCTTTCACCAAAGGTAACTTTTAATGACTTTTTTGTGAGTTGTAGCTACGCATTAGGCAACCTTTGGTATACTTTGACACTAATGATGTGTTCATTTTCCGATTCACTGCTGGATGAAATTTTTTTACAGTCAACTTTAATCTTCCAGGTCTGGCAACTAGCTACCCCGTTGGTTGATAGAGTTTAGAAATCATTGATTTTAAGGTATAAAAGTGTTGAAGGTTGTGTGACTAACAATAATCCCTAATCAGGTACATATGTAAGTAACTGTTCACATGCATAGCCTTTAATACTTTTGCATTAAAAATCACACTCTCAGATATAATCGAAAATTCGAGATCGCAAGATCTCACTTATCCAAAAGAATGAATGTTTCGTCAAAATAATAATTGCAATATGAAAATATATGTTTGGGGTGTTAAGAATTTTCTCAATGGAAAAGAATTCAATAGATAAACTAAAATAACATACATGTTCAAAGATATATTTTCAGTGAGGTTCATTTTAACCGTTTTCTATTTATAAATGAATATGCTTTTAATATGGCGATACCATCATGAAAAAAAATGTCATGAATAGTGACAGAAAAAGATAAATACAAGGCAGTGTAATTATAACGAGCGTCCAGCAAACCTGACCACACAAAGAATCCTCTTAAACTATTTGAAAAATATTTAATTAGATTTTTTATCCTTGGGTATGTAGCATAGTGCCTTTTTGTTAGAATAGGTTTAAGACCCAAAACCTATCTAGATCGTTTGAATAAAAATATTTTATATGTTATAAAATTATATATATATTCATTTAGGTATAAAAGAGGATATAAACAGGTTTTCTGTGCTCATGTACAACTATCAAACTACCTATAAAACGTGAAAGAATATAACGAAAATATTATATACTTTCTTAGTACATAAGTGAATTGAAATGAATCATTTCAAACCAAAAAAGGAAAATGCTCCACAAGAGTATATTTTTGTTACCCATAAATAATACTTCGTTTTTTTATAATGAGAAAAAACTTACAATCAATCTCATCAAACTAACCACAAAAACAAAAAAATGCGATAATTTAAAAAAAAAATAACCTCACACATTTAAAACAGCATGAAAGAAACACGAAATGAAAACGCAGCCATAATCAGAGAGTAAGAAAAAAAATCGAGTAATCTGCAGCGGGCGGGGCCGCGTTTTAAGTTGGCAGCGGAATAAGCTCAGCACATGTCGAGTAATTATACCTCCGCACGAGCCGGCACGCTCGAAATGATATGCATCAAAGGCGCGGCGGGCTATTGAAAGGCACCCCCGGGGGCTTTGGGGCAAGTCTCTGTGTGTATATCATATTTCAAAAATCGAAGTTACTTGCAGGGCTGCAGCTGAAAAAAACACACGCGCGATGTCTGCCGCGGACGGAAATAAGACCGACTGCGGAATGAAAAGTTTGCTTATTTTGTGAAGCGTACGTGAGTGTGTTTTATCTGATGGGGGATGTGAAGTGAGTAAAGTTAATGCGGATAACTGTGCTAATGGCTAAAAAATGATTTCAGATGTGATTTCAAAACTCCGCTTACATGAATACATACATTTAATGTCATGGACATACATAGCAACAAATATATTCCGAGAAAATTGAAGCATAGAAGATTATGATTATGAGACATCTGAGTATGAGACGATTACCATTATCTTGACAGGAAAGAAGCGAAATAAATTGAATTAAAAAAGGTGATTACTTGATTAATGCATTATATAATGATTAGATAACATTGAAGCAAAACGTGTGTTAAATATTTTTATATGTTCAATATTTTTGGCAGAAAGTACTAGCATTTTAAGTAATTCTATTTTGACTCTTTATTGTTTCTTAAAATGACCTGCTATGTTTGACAATTCAAAATAATCAAGGAATGTTAATGTTATTGTTATTGAATGCTTTGATAGCCATCTCATCTCTGTCAATAAATAAAGCAAGTTGAATTTCTAAATCTTCACTGTAAGGGGATAGAGCTAGAGTATCCGATTACAGATATCTCGGAATCAGTATAAATACACGAAAAGCCATAGAATTCACTCGCAATAGACGTAGCAAATGGATAAAACTTTACAAATTCATAAGAAAATGCTAAAATTTGATAAATGTAATATCATTACGTGAAAAGTATAAAAATTCCCTTTTAAATTTCAAATCAGTGTATTTCTTTAAGGATTCCGCCATTCGTTTACTCGAAAGAGCCCAAAAAATCTTTCATGCGCTATTTAACATTAAATGAAATTACAGTCAAATAAAACCGAATGAATTCGCCCTCGCCCCTCCTCGGGGGCGGAGGCTCGGGGGGCTCGGGGGTCGCGGGGGTTGCGGGGGCAGCGGGGGTAGCGCGAGCCAGACGGGGCTGCGGCTGACAAGCGCGCGAGAGCGGACGGAAGTGATCCGCGGCTGAGTACTGATCGCAGCGTGTGCGCGCCGGGGATTACCCGCGAGCTGTTATAGCGTAACTGGGGTTTAATTATTTCAGGTCTGTCTGCTAATTTAAGCCATTTTCAAATGTTATGACTGTAATTTAAGAGGCGTGAGAGAAGTTTCAAAACAGGAAAAACAATGCTACCTTTCATATACAAAATGACAAGTCAATAATCTTATCATAAATGTCGATATATGCATAGTCAAGTTAATATTTCTTACGTCTTCAATACTTCAGTTTTTTCTGACGACATCGGCATTTATGAAGATACATTTTTAAAATGCACCATTAATAGCTACCATTGTGTTGATGGGTGATAATATATCACAGATTTTTTATTTCTACTTAATGTACAATATTACAAGTAAATATTTTTGAAAATGATCAAAATCACATTTTTAATTTAAATCTTTTTTTCGAAATATTTTTCTTCTTCAAATGAGCATTAATAAAGTTGATTTTGGTGTAATGTAAGATAAAAGCATTTTCAAAAGTATCGCTTTAAAACATATCTATCATGCTACTTGGTGTAATTTAGATATAATTCAGATCAAAACTTTCTGTTGAAGTATTTCAGTTTCTTTTACTATAATAACAAACTTAAGGATTTTTAGTAAAAAAGGCCAAAACTAGGAATCTGGACTCGAAAGTAATACTTTGCCTTCAGAACAAAAAAATGTTATATTATAGAATATATACTGAATGATTTAAATTTTTATGAAAGCTACTGTTAAATTTTATTCATTCATATAATAATAATTAAATATTTTAAATTTTAATAGGTTTTAGATGCACGTTTCCTCAATTTCACTCTGACTTCCATATTATACGCGAACATTTTTCAGTTCACTTGTTAATTTATACATAAATCTCCCATCGCTAACGAATCCCACAGAATTCTTCAACCCTTCCAACGCGAGGGGAGGCAACACACAACCAGGGGTGGGCGAATGGTTCCTCCAGTGTAAATGGTACAATACGTGACGTCATCACAAGTCACCCCCGTGTACACAGAGCCACTGTAATGAGCACTCCAGGAAGCCTTAAGTTGATAGAGGTAATTGGTAATTACTAGTGTCCCGTGATAACACTGTTAATGAGTAATTTATAGTTGACAGTTAATTATGAGAACAATGCCCCCCCCCCCCCCCTCTAAACCTACTTACCCCCCGGCCGGGATGAGACTGTTGATATGTCAGACCATAACTTGAGATCCGAAGATCTGAACGGAAATATCCAAATGATGATTCGACCTTAATCGCCGCAGGGATATTTGTTGGTACATATAAATTTAAAATTATTAAAATAAAATATAACAAAAAACGTTGTTTCATTTATAGGATATGATTGTTAAAAATTCTTGCTTAGTACTAGTGATTCGTTGGTATAATTGGTAATGCACCGGCCATGTAAGCTTGGGGATGTGGGTTCAAATTCCACACAAATCACGATGATATTCTTCTAAGAGTTTCTTTAATCAATTTTCAATATTTGAAAAAATGTACTTAATCATTATCAATCAATCAAACCTGTATAGACGGTCTTCACAAAAACCAATAATATAAAAAATGTTAAATGTACTTAAATATTATCGCTCTAAAAAAGTTTTTAAAGACTTTAAATTTAATACAACTTTAAAGTTTAAAATTTTACTCATAAATAAATATTTAAATAGCTATCGATAATATATTTTACATTTAATTATATATCTACTATAATAATATCCATTGTGTGTGGGTGGGTGTGTGTCTTAAAAGATACAACGCTGATTGCACGTAAGTTCAGTAAGTTTTTCCGCAGTTATGTGCCGAATTTCAAGACGATAGGATAATATTTTCATTCATAAACTAATTAAATAAAACTATCAAATATGCTTTATGTACGAATTTATGATTCTGTTGTTCACAGCGAGAATTTCAAATTTAGAATTTTTACAAAAAAAACAAAATATGATGCTTCTAAGAAATTTCCAGTTTATGTCAGCTTGACACAAGTACCAATTTTATTTTTTTATCGAAATTACGTTAGAAATTATTAATCACATCATTAATAACTTAAAATGCCTCCTAAAAAAATAACACCGTCTAAGCACAGTAAACGTAATTAAAAAAGAATAGCACAATTGAACGTGATAAAGACTGCATCTAATAAAGAACAGTGCAGTGAAAGTGATTCGTTGTTTGTGACACGAAATGTGATATTTCCTAGAATGGCTTTGCTTTCGAAATTAATATCCGGTTATTCAAAATATATGTGTACAAAATGAAATCAAATATTTATCTAATTGTCAGCCAAACATATGTTCAAACACTATTGCAATCGTTCATCGAATACGTCATTTTATGACGGGCTACATTTCTAGTTGTTAATAAAATCGACAAAAGCACCTATGTTGTCGATTTATATAAAAATGCTCGTATTTAGAAAAATTGAAGTTTTAACAGAATAAATACACGATGATGTCGCAAAATGATAGCACGGCCAAAAGTTCACGACTAAATTTCTGCAACCAAACGAAGAGCGACGGGAGAGCGCGGAAGAGCTAGCGAGCGCTGTCTGTGATTTTAGCAACGGAGTGGAATATCAAAGTTTATATTTGTATAATACACACGGGGATGATGGCTTGAGTCAGCGGCTCCGGCTGCATGAAATTCAATGAGTAGGACACACCGAGGGCTGAGACTGTTTGACGTCGAAATGGTAGAATAATTTCCAACCTTGGAAATTTGCCCTAATCGAGGAATCAAATTAAAACTCTTATTTATTTGAAATTCATTAAACTTTCAGCCTGCTTATTGACACACAATTCTTTTTTTTTATTTAAATAAAAAGCATAGTAAATATACAAGAGACATTGCTGACCTTCCCTAAGTTTTTATTATCTGATTATAGCATGGAGCCTAAAAATATTTTTGAAAAAAAAACCTAAAAATAAGCTTGTAAGTTAAATAAAAAAAATTATGTCCTTGTGACGTTTTGGAATCAATGTCAATCAATGGGACAAAGTAATAAAGCTAAAGGGTCCTTTATGTTAATACTGGCTGTGGCTCTTTTTGGGTCCGACTGTTTTATGCTCAAATCTTGATTACTATGCAGTATAAAATAAAACTTATCTTCATCAATACTTGAATCTCTTGCTTTTCCAAATTCCTTGCATAGACAAAGAATGGCAGATAACCAAAAAATAAAATACTTTTTACTTATAAATAGATTTCTAGCAATATTGCGAGTTACTTTTTAAGAACTTTTTAGAAAACATTTTTTGTTTATATAAAGACAACATCGACTTTCAGTGGTGTATATGATTACTAATACATATTACTTACGAATATTTATTTCATTATTCAATAAAGTGTTGACTGCAAAATCCACTCGATCACTGTTTATGTTGGTGATTTTTTTTATTATGCTAAGATATTAGAATTCTTCTACCGTTTCTCAGGAGCAGTTCGGCTCAAAATTTACGCACCAACTACGAGCGGAGCACGCAGCGCGGACGTGTTGTCCGGGGCTAATGGTGTGAGATAAATATCATCGGAAAAAGCAGCGAGAATAATACGGACGCCGGGGATGTGTCGGCCGACGAGAAATGGCGCATTATCGTAAATAGAGCGAATGCTTAAAAAAATAAACTGTTACCCAGTCCGGGGCGACTGGAGCGGTGCCAGCAGGGTGCAGAGGGACCGCCGCGGGACCTGGACGCGCCTTCAATTTGATCGGTCCGCAATGCCCCTCATGAGAAACGGGAGGAAAAAATCGCCAGCCATGAAAGCATACGCTCTCGAGCGAGATAATTTATGCGATGCTTGTTTTAATATTAGAGCATTTTAGTGTTGAGTTTCAGCGCATTACGGCTTCACTTTGCGAATGTTTCTTGTCCTAATGCTTCGTACAGATAGCATCGTAGGTTATTAATTATGCAAAGTAAGTTTTGTAGCGTGAAGAAAAAGCTTATTTTGCAATGTATTCAAGCGCTTTAATGCACAGTAAAGTAAATTAAGCAGAACACATTACGTACTAATATTAACTTAAGTGTATTTCTTTTGAAAAATACGGAATATTCAAATATTCACTAGAGCTCTGTTTGATCAATGCATACTTTCCAAGCAACGCACTGCTACAGGATATGCACAGCATGCAGCATTATTCTATGATACAGCATAACATAGGATACAAGGATAATTTTTGTCATTCATTGATCGGGTTTTTCAAACCTTAAATAGATCACAGAGCCCAGAAAGTCTCTTCAATTCATCGAAAGAATGGCGCCATCAAAAAATATATATATGGCTTCAAAGGACAATAAACCTATTTCAAATATTTAAACTACTTATATTTTTATTGAAATAAGTCAAAAGGTTGAAGCACACTAAATAAATTAACCCCTAGAATAAAAAAAGACTTTATATAAGTTATAATTCATTATATATACGGCAGTAGTTAGATAAAAAAACGTAATAAATATGAGTTGTGTGTGGTATGTAGGGTGCTTCTCAGAAGAGGTATTATTTATTTTCTGATTATATGCGCCAAGTCATGGCGGATAAGTTAGTCGGAAAATCCCCTGACGCGGCGTCTGCCCGGTTCGCATGTGCGACTACCGCAGAGGCTTTTATTATAAAAAGGAATAATATACCCGATAATAATGCCGCCAAACATAGTAATTGTGGCGGAGGCATACATTTATTCTTGAAATAACAATAATTAACTCGCTCAGTTGCGAAAACATCGCTTTACCGCATAGACAAGATGATGCCAATCCACTGGTATACAAATATCTGCTTTAAATCTACCAAAACTATAAAAGTCTTCATAATAAGCTATACACCTAAATATATACTTAAAATGTTTCAACAATTTTTCTGGGACGTTGTCTGCAGTAACCACAAATCAACTCTTATAATACAAAACAAGAAATCTCAATATTTTTCCAGTGAAATAACAACCTTTAACACTTATTTTCTAAATTTTCAAAACACTGTTTACCCAAATAGACTCACTCCAAACGAAAAACTAACTTCCGCAAATCCACGCAAAAACTGATAATGTAATCATGATTACAGACCGCAAGAATAGTACGGTAGATCGAATCTATTTTACAACACCTGTTGTTTTGGTCGATTTATTTTCACCGCTTTAAATATTCGAGTCTGCAGCCATTTCCATAGACGTCCCGGCCGTTCTTGGAACTCTGTGGACAGTGACATGCTACCCAAAATACGTTCGAGAATGTCCAGACAATCTCACGTCCCATAGTCGCAGGCTACGTTTAGACGGGACAGATCACGGCTACATAATACATAACCAATGATTATTATGAAACACTGAATAAATCTTTTTTTCTATATAACATATATGTATATAAGTTCGTTGTGTCACCAGCTAAACGAAGCAAAAAATAATTTTAAAAAATTGTGGGATTCGATACAACACATCCACGTTCACCGCATTCCGGTGTTCTATTCAGTTGTGGGTCAAAGAGATTATTAAAATAAAAAAATAAAAAAACTGGGTACATCGGTTCAACACTTGCTTATGACAACTCATATTCTCGATGATGAATCTATTATCTATAGGACTTTATATATTACTAGCTTTATCATCTCTTATGTTTAAATAACCCTTTAAATCAGTAACATTTATCAAATAAATAATTATTAAATTTAATAAACAATAAAGAGCTAATAGATTGTTATATGCAGAAGACAAATATGATGTTTATTTAGAAAGACATTTAAAATAAGTGCTCAAGTAATTATATAATAATATAATTTATTGTTTATGTGATTAAGCATTAAGCATTAAAAATTCTCACTAAATTGCAGTGGCTCGTTAGCATAGTTGGATAAATGCACCGGCCATGAAAGCTTGGGGATGTGGGTTCGAATCCCTCACAAGTCACGATGATATTTTCTGAGAGTTTTCTTTAATTGTTTTCAATGTGTGAAAAAATATGCTTAATCACATAAACATACTAATACCTGCATGGGTAAATAAATACGCATCCTGATTAACATTAATCTAAAATTAATATAATTTATTGTATTAATTATAATTATAAAATCAAGCAGGAAGGCTTAATTTTCTAAGCCCTGGAATATTTAATGTTTTTAAATATAGGCTGAATTCTCCAAATACTCACATTAAGAATTCACTGATCGATGGAGCGAAAGATTACCGATCACATACATATCCGTGAGTCATTAATACTGAATTAATTATTTTGATGCGATATATTTAAGAAATTCGGAAATTAATAAAATGAATTGCTGATAAGCTTTAAATTTAGATTTCCGTGACTATTTGGCTCGTGAATTATTTATGATGCCCGAGTGTCGTGTAGCGTCCTGATGCCTTCTATCAATTCTCAAAGCCTTAATTTTAACTGACTGCGGTCATCTTTGGGAGCACTGTTATTATTGGGAAGATGATTTAATTCTGAAATAAGAAATAATACAGTAATATAAAGTAAATAGTGCTTTTATAGAGTACTTAAAAGTTAAATTAAGTGTTTTATTTATTATTTGCAATGCTCCATTAACTCTCGGGGTTCCTAAGTAAAAATATGTTTTATTCTTTTAAAATAATATTAAAATAGGGCAAATAATGTGTGAGTTTGTAGACCATCTTGTTACGCTTATATTGCCTAGGGTTACATTCATAGCATAACGGAATGGAGATTACCAAATGAAACTGTAATAATAACCGAAAATATTAAGTAATCTCATAGATTTTGGCTGGAAAAATTTAAGAACGTTTACATAAAATGATTTTTAATGTAAAAGTGGATTTTTTATAGATAAGAAGCAAGGTAAATATATATCATAGATTAGTTTTAAAAATTACCTTCAGTGTTATTCTGTCAGGTGAACACGCACCCTTCAGCCGCGCGGTGTTTGGGAACGGAATAAGTATTTAAGAATGAATGGCAAACCATTTACCACTTGTATGAAAGTGCTGATTTAAATTTATATTGTATTTTAGGAATTAGAGATACCGCTAAGAAAAACCAATTTACATACCATTTTTTATTCATAAAATGATAGTTGGCTTAATTATTTATCATCGTACATCGTGTTGGTACAAATATAAGACGGGATGTTCTAACAACGTAAAATATTAAATACATACACACAAATTTTTACTAACTTTATTAATTTTTGCAATTATATTTACGATGGCATCATTCAAAACTTTTTCAAATTTTGAATGAATATGAATATAAAAATAGTACTTTTCAACAAACGGCTAAAAATATTTTTACACTCTTGTTTTTTTTTTAGATATTCTCGTGAGACTAGATTATCTATTATTAAAAACATATGGACTGTGATGGTAAAGAACAGCTACTATTTTGTTAGCCACTTATAAAAATTATTTTATAAGTTGATATTAAATTACTACGAAATTTATATAAGAAACTAAAAATTGAATTTGTCAACATTTTTTGTTTCTAACAGTTTCTAAAATTTTTGGTCATTAAAAAATCTATAACATCTATAAATGTTAATTATAAAAGTTTATGTTCTGTAATTTTTTCTAAATATAATATGAGAAACTCCAGATGTGCATCAATCGCACACAGTCAACGTTTCTTGTTGCTACTTATTATAATATTAGCAATACTGGTCTGATATTCAAAAAAATTATATATATATATATATATATATATATATATATATATATATATATATATATATAACTGACTATTGCAGAGTAGTATGGTTAATTGACACTTCATTGAGTTTATTTCCGATAAAATGTCTCTTGCTCGCACAAAAAAAACTGCAGACACTCGTTCTCCGGTTTAAAGCTCAGAAGACATCCGCTTAGAATCAAGCTCTAAGTAATTAGTTGGCCCCTTTGATGGTGCAGCTGAACAACGAGTACCGGCGCAAGTATCGATCAGCTGGAAGCAATTAAAGCGATCTGCTAAGCTCTGCAAAGACTGGCGAATCGCGCTCTCCGCATTGGTGTAATCTACTGCGTAATCTACTAGCCGGCGCGCTACTGACGGCGCGGGGCCGGCAGTGGCGGCGAACCATTGACACGCGAAGGCACCTCGGATGACACGCTGGATCCTACGAACCATTCTTTTAAAAACCATATAATATAAAGAATAATTGACTCAATAATATATTGCTCGCAGAAATGCTCACAAACAATTAATAATTAATCAATTGGGATCATTCATATTATATTTACCGTATGAAAAGCGCAACGCAAATTGCTTGTTGCAAATCTGTTTACCTAAGGATATAAATAAGTAATAACATACAATATAATTAAGGTATGACTAATATATTGTAAAAAATCAGTAAATAACCCGAGTAATGACACACCGAATTTAAACGGTTTGCCAGCACTGATATATGTCACTGTGAAATTAAATGTAATCTAACGAAGGTATTTGGCAGATAGACATCTGAATACTCTGGGTGATTTGAAAAATGCGTATTTTTCTTTGAATAAGATCATTGTACTACGAATAGATAGAATGATGGCAATAAAGATGATCGAAATTTGTTAATAATTTCTTTGAAAAAAAATTGTGCTAGGGTTTTGATAAAAAAAAAAACTCTCCGTCTTCAGCTTATAATCATTTGAACCCGTGTAAATACTAAAAAAATATGCCGACTATACACATTGCGACAAAACCGGCAACCAAATTCAAATTTATTGATCTTGGGTGTTTATATATTTAAATTGTTGGCCCTCTACGATTCGGTTGTCAGTTATATAGCAGCGTAAAGCTGGGTTTATACAAAACATATTACTAATATGCAAAATGATATTTGCTTTGGATCCAATCGCGGTGAATCACTGTACACAAACCAGCTGTGGCAGCAGCAGTCAGCGTGCACTCATAAACTATTTTAACACAAGAGCGTTAATGGGCAAAAGTGTAAACAGCAGATACAAAAAAGACCTTGAGCAATGCTGGTATTTAATGTACTTCTTCCTATCGGCCAGTGAGGCGACTCCAGGTGGTCAGCGGCACAATGCTCCAAGCCGATTGCCTCGGATGCAAGTATCTCGCCCAGATAGCGATCTGCTCCTTCGGAGGTGGTCTGGTCCCTCCCACGCCGCCCAGATAGCCGCCGTCTATTTACTGTGCATTAGCATAGTCCGGTGGATGTCAATTTGCTTATCAAATCTCTGCGTGATTAATTGATGATAATTGTAGATACAATCAAAACCAAACAATACAGAAGCCCGTAGATACCAATCTGTGCTGATGTTTAATTGTAAATAGTTTATTATTCCAGTTCGTTTATAATTAGTTAAATAGTAAGGTTCAGGTGTTGTGTCTCATTACGTAAACAAAACTGAGGTTCATTTAAATACTTGTTTTTACTTTTCATAGGGCCCAATTTCAGATTCCAATTTGAAAAAAAAATATGAAAAAGCTTACACGTAGAAAAATTAGTTACTTAATGTGAAATAATTTCTTATTGATAAAGTCAATTTTTTTTATCATCATTGTATTTATTCGCCGGCAAAAAAAAATATTTACCAGAAAAAAACTAGCTTATTTAAATATTTTGTTCAATAAAGCCGACAGAAAAAATACGTACATATATTAATAATAACAGGATATAAAAAATGTCAACAGCGTTGACACATCATTAAAAACAACAAAGAATATCGTTTGCAAGAAAATACACGCAGCCGCCATTACGTGTCCCGGACGCTAACCGCAGCTTTTTAAAAATAATGCCAAGATCAGGGGCAATAGGCACCTGCGGTTTCCTGACTAACTGTTCTTATTAGGTGCAGAATAAAAATAACAAATACGCCCGTCGCCGTAATGAAAAAAATACTTACTCACAAAAACGAGTCGCTTCTCGCTTGGGCCTCTACAGGTGACTCACAGTGCTGACAATAATTTCAAGCGCACACGCAGTGACACAACTTGCAATCGATTTGCAATTAGCCAATAGTGTCCCTATATTTTGGGTGTTTTTTTTATAATTTACCTAAATTAAACTGCGCAAATTAGGACACTATTGGTTAGTTACTATTCGTTTGTCAGTTGAGTCGCAGCGTGTGGCTTCTCTAAGATAAAATATTCAATGTTAGTACATTGAATATTATTCCCTTTGATGAGAGTAAAGACGTTTTTCTGGAGGTGGATTTACCTGTACACGAGGAAATCGTGGGACGCCAGCAGTGATTCCATCACGCCAAAATAAACAACGCCATTCAACGCCAGTACGTGTATTATAAAGAAATTAACAGTTTTATCAAGTTAATCGACGTTAAATGGGAATAAAAATAGCCGCTTACAAAGAAGTGAATCTATTTCTGAGCAATTGGTTCCACAGTCCGGCTGGTGCTATCTTCTAACGTTACTTGACATCCCAACAATGGGATGAGATTTAACAGTATTTCTGGAATATTCCGAGAAGCCTTCGTTTCAAACTTAAATAAAAAAAAGTCAGTGCATAAAATTTAATTGATCTTGAGTAATCAAAAATAAACAAATATTCTAAATCAAGGCTTTGGGTGTTGAGATACAATTGTAAATTGTAACTAAATACGACTACACACACGCGCGCGCAGTTACATAACTTGCAACCGATTTCCAATTAGCCAATAGCATCACTAAAGTTTTCACTATCATTTTTTGGTTTTGCTTATAAACAATTGAGAAAAAGTATGGCGTAGATATCAAGCCACTATGCTTAAACCAGAGCAAGAGCTTGGATATCGTAAAAAAACTATATTTTAACAAATCTTTTCAGTGTTGTTATTTATAGTGATATTAATCTACTCAAAAAAAAAAAAGTAAAACCTGTCTCTTAGGCTAATAAAAAAATATGAGGTTCTTTCATCTATCGAAAAAATCTATTTGGTAAGCAAATACACGATATTTCAAACAAAATTTTACAAATAAAAAATCACAGACAAAAATAGTGGATTCGAATGAGTCAACATTTCCAAAAGCACTAGACTTAAATGAAAAAGCATAAAATTTTCAAATAAATAAAATTAATCTATTAAGCATACACGAGCTGAAAAACAGGCACTCAATTCAAAAGCGAGGCTTTACAAATAAAAAAGCTTCACCAGATAGAAAGCCTAGCGCGTAAAAAAACATACGAATACAAAAGACACACTCGCACGAGTTGTATAGCTTTATGCTATCCGGTATACAAATCCACGGCACATGGGGCGCGCTTTATCGATCCGGTCGGCATCTGTAAAGTTTTAATTACACCAGGACATCGATCACCGCAGCCAGCCTCGCCAGACCGCGCGGCGGCGGGGCATCTGAAGGGCCGTCGGATCAGACGGGCGCCGGGGCAAATATTTACAGGAACTTATCGACTGATAAATACCACTGAGACTCGCGAGGATAAGCGGTAAATATTTACCATTCGAGGAGCCGCGAAGGTGTGACATGCACAGCCCGCAACGTGGACCGAAGCCGGCTCTAAAGCATTTCATGTGCACGAGTTCGGTTGTTGGATATTCAAAGTATTTACTGCTTGTGTAAAAAATATACTTTTAGAACACATAATTTCTCACACGGAAAATATGCCAGGGTTCAATCGGAGAATAACTAAATCTTTGGAAGTCAACACGTGTACGCAGCAGTCAGCAAAAACCATTTCGTTATCAGGAGATACTGTGAATTTAAATTCCATCTGTGATCAGTAAATAAATTCAAGAGATTTGTGCAAAAAAACAATACAAATACTTGTGATTTGAAGTCACCGTATAGTTTTCGTTAAAAACCTTATTTGTTATTTATCCTGCCTTCTAACTTCTCCCTTTATTCATAATAGTATTAGGTATATATATTATCTCTCGAGCCATAAGGGATGGCTTCTCCAGGGAAGAGGGTGGTAAGGGGGCGAGGAGAGAGTGAGATTTAGAGACGTCTTCTATGAACGACAATGTCTGTGATTTTTCGATTTACGGACTACAAAACGCACCTATGAATAATGTAATAGAATTCTTCGGAAGTGGATGGGAGACGGGAAAATCTGCCGGAAAGTTGAGCCAGTGTGTGTTTCAATACGAAAAATAAATTTATCCGTTGAAATAAAAACTAAGTATTTAAAAATTTTATTACAAATTTCATCTTATGTATTCCTATTTGCACGTCAATGTTAAATAAATATTTTCTAATTGTTTAACTAGCAGGCAACCATAATATGATTTATTAAAATAAAATGAATTGAAAGAGTTGATTTTAAACAAAAAATTAAACTCATGAGCGGTGGGAAAAAAAATTTCTGTCTGTACATTACATTACAACAAGTATACGAAAATTTTAATTTATTATTTACATTAAAGTTTTAGAACTCAAATCCAATATTAAGTAATATTTGAATCTCATTAAAAACCTTTATTCCGCTTTTCCATTTACTTCCGTGGTAAAATTTATTTCTGAATACTTTAAAGTCGACATTTCGCAATATATTTTTATTTTTAAATCAATATTATTTTTATTTTATTTTTGTTCATCAAAGCCTTCCTTTGAAACACCAATGAACGGGGAACATTTTTATATAAACATAAATATTTTTATTCGTGAATCAATATTTAAACTATGGCAATAAATTTTATTATGCGCTATTCAATGAAAAAACATAAAATTCTTAGCGGAAAAATGTACATAAAGGTGTTTTCCAAACATAAATCAACATATCGGAATTTTATCATGAAAAAATATACACCGCGCATGAATATGTACCGGGAAAACCATTTTTTTTTTACGTGTGGGCATTTCTACCACATACTTTATATTATGCAACCCAACTAAAGTCAATTTTTCTAAGCTTACGATATTTTTAAAAGATATACTTCAATAAAAAAATTGGTTCTTATTATACTACATATATAATTAATTATTTACCTCAATCGGCTATCGGACTTGTAAGGCTTTGTATTCGCTAACTGTGTTAGATGATACATGCCAATTAAAATTATTTTTATACAAGCTGCTTAAAAGTTTCTTGCTATGTTTGATTTTTTTTTATCGATTCTGCCATATTGTAGTTGTAAATAACGATAGTTCATAACAATATGTTGAAAACAGTTTCTCATTTATTTCAAACCAATTACATAAAACATATTCGTATCTGTCGGCTCAGGATCGCTTTGAAACAACTCGCGTATCAAATATTGCGTACATTTAACGTTACTCCCATTTGTATGTAACTTAGAGCCAACTTAAAACTGCGGTAATGTGATAATGTATTCAGAATACATGCGAAATAATCTCCAGAGGCGTTATTGCCTAATGGTTTTCTGTCACAAACAAATCCCGAGCCGCGTGTCGACTGATAAAACTAACGCAGAAGTTATTTCGGATATCAGAGCAAGAAACAACCTGAGAGCGTTTACGATTTCAGAATCAGCACTATCAGCTTCCCTTCCATGAACACAGTTTTCAATTAACGAGACTTTCAATGGAACGAACACAGACTTTTGTGACGCGCGTAATGAAACGAGATTCTAAGTGAAAATGTAAACACTTTGCGATGCGATACCAAGTTATTTGCGTTGAAACGTTACAAACTAAAACTAGACGTGTTTAAATTTATACAAATAAATAACGAAAGATATAGGCAAGTCTCTCACAACTCACAATATATTCTAATCATATTAAAAAATATACCAAGGCTTGTAATTATTGTTAACTGTTTGTAGTAATAAATCAAACGTTGTTATAAAGCACTGAAATATTATTTTCTACAAAAAGCTATAAGCTATAAACAAGGTGTTTGATATACAGTTGTAAAATAAGTGTTTGGAAAGCTCTAATTTCTTCTTAATAATATTTAGATTTTTATACAGGACACTAAAATATTTTTTAATTATATAAAGTAAAAACACAACATTCTCCATCTCTTGGATTATGAGCGGCCAAGTGAATCCTA
This sequence comes from Atopsyche davidsoni, assembly GCA_022113835.1. NCBI lineage: Eukaryota > Metazoa > Arthropoda > Insecta > Trichoptera > Hydrobiosidae > Atopsyche > Atopsyche davidsoni. Next base: position 7,174,950 of record JAILWY010000007.1, read on the forward strand.
AGTTTTGAAATATTTAAACTGAAGTTTAATAAGAATATAAATAGCTACCACTGATAATATTTCTGAAAGTATAGTGTAATTAGCCCACAAATATTTATAATATTACCCGATTGTATTATTTATATATATATATATATATATATATATATATATATATATATATATATATATATATATATATATATATATATATATATATATATATATATATATATATATATCTGGAAGATTTGAATGATGGGTTAATTATAAATCAAGAATCATTATTATAAATACCTTGGTTGTCATAAGTTATCAATTTGACGTAAACATCCAATGAAAAATCACAATCTCAAAATAGAAGCGCGGAAACAGATATTCTGAAAATTAATATAGAAAAACAAATTATAAATTTGCCTTTTCGCTAATTATCAGCCTCAGGGCACGAAGCCACTTTAGCATCATGACTTTTTAAATTTATATTTCATATTTTTAGATTTTTCATATTAGGTAAAATATTCAGACTTTTTATTTATTTTCCATAACCAATTAATAAAAAATAGAAAGAATTGGCTTCCCTTTAAAAAAACTTTTTCGAAAACAAAGAGACGAAATGGAATTATTTTGTTAATAAGAAGAATAAACTGCTGTTTTATGATGAAACCATGAATTTCATAAAGATTTAGATCATGGTCATCATCAAATCATGGTAATCATTATTTAATAAAAACTGATTCGTGTGCCATAGCCTTATATTTGTTTATTAACAGAAAATACAAGCAAATCTTCGATGAGAAAAGAGAAAATTGCAAAAAGCTTTTTTCATTAAAAAATTGTACAATCATAAATTATAAAGCCGTCTACTTTCATTATAATACGTCGAAACCTGCTTTGGCAAATGACTACGAACGGCAGTATAGGTTTAAATCCAGACTGAGAGTAAGCCCTAAGCTAATTTTAGGAATGCCACGGCGGCTTCTCGGCACAAAACAGCAGAGTGGACATATTAATTACAGCGAATGAAACGCAGACTGGAATATTGATATTTCAGTCGGTCCCGGGCTGCGGACAGCCTCCCACGACCCGCCACCGCCGGCGGGGGCCACGGGGGCCAGGAGGGCCAGGGGGCCAGGGGAGGGCAGGGGGCCAGGGGGGGCAGGGGGCCAGGGGGGGCAGGGGGCCAGGGGGCCAGGGGGGGCAGGGGGCCAGGGGGCCAGGGGGGCCGCGGGGCAGCGCCGCTCACACAATCAAAATGTCGGATAATTGGCGTCTCCTCTTGTAGTAGACAACGACAGTCCACACAGAACATTGTACGCCGCTCACCATGGCACAGAGCATCCGCGGCCGCCCAGGCCCGGCCGCGGACCTGGCTTTAACATGGATGAAAAAATTCAGAGGCTATCTAATTTTTTTAGACATAAAATAGTTAACTATACTAAAAAATACACATTAAAATATATAAAGATGGAATATTATTATTTTTATTGTGAAAATGTAACATTAAGACTCAAACCATGAACTATATTATTACATCAAACAATGATTAACCTGATATTAAAAACTTCATATTATTTTCTCTTTTTAGTATTTCTTATAATTCATAAAACTTTCATTATTTCTGAAAACTATATTAGTGTAAAAGTAATGTGTAAGATCAGAAGAAAGTGAAAGTAATATCGTGGAATATTTCCGCCAAGCTACACTTGGACATCTTAGGAACATATATATGCGTGAGGTTCTGCTTCATATAAACCGTGTTCCTTAAAATTATCTAGGGAAATGCGCAAGTCCGTCATAAAGATTTTAAATTCATAAAATACACACACGTTAACAGGTAAGAAGGGATAATACTTTATTATCAACATCAAATGTATATCCCATATTTAGAATAGATTAACAAAATAATCGTTTGTAGAAGTAGCTGCTGAATTCAAAAATACACAAAAGCGCTTTTTAGACAAAAGTACAAAGGTTATTAAAGGAATTACTAATAATATATATATGCTATATTCACTTCCGCCCTGGGCAACGCGGGCCCGCTCAGCGCGGCAGCCTTCGACATGTGCGCCCCGGGCCAGAGAGCGTTCAAAAGGCACTCGGCGTGTGTCCGCCTCTACCTACCACCGCCGGCACCGCTGCACCCCCGTTCCATCCAAACAAACACACACCGTTATATTTCCTTTGATTGATTATATTTATTATAATGTCTAGGTGCTGCTTTCATTAGTAATAAAATATAAAATTATTAAAAATGTTATTGTTTGCATATTAAATTAGGAAACCTAGAACACAAAGGAGCGCAAAGTGCGACAATTCCTAGTCTATGTGTACTATGATACCTATAGTTATGTTACGTATTGAGATGAGAAAATAATTAAATATTCTTGAGAAACATTTCAATTCAGTACAGTGGTTGCATGTTTACTAATGTATCAGTATGATTTAATTTACTGTCTCGCAGTCACATATTTTAGAATAAAACAATTCATTTATTATTATACTGACATATTGCTCTCTGCTGACTTAGATCTAAGGCTGACAGTCGTATACGTATATCTACAACTTGATGGAATTGGCTCGAATTCCCGACCGGGACAATGTCTAACAGAGTTTTGAATATTCATGTATACATTTGAGTTCGCAATCAGTCACATGAACATGTTACCACATGGCTACAGATTAGTCAGAAGGGAATACAAATATTATTAATACTTATACATACATTATAGTATATGTTACAAGCAATAAAATATTCTTGGCATAAACTTTTCAATTATTCTAAGTAATACTAAGATTAATTATTATGTTTTAAATACGTCACTGGTAAATACGATCGTTATATGGCGATTGGACTGAAAAATTAAACATTCACCAACATGACTAGGGATTCATATCCAGTATGATGACAAGCGCAGTAAAATCAGTATTATTTTAAGAAAAACGCACTATCAATGAAAACAAATTTGAAATAATATAAATTTTAATAAAAAAAAGAGCATTATGCAAAAGACGTATATATGTATAATAAATCATGTAGGTTTAGAAAGTCATCCTACCAATCTTAGAATGTCATTTTCAAAACTTTGATACAGGATTAATTGCCGTGCGATGTTGTACTTTTAAGCAAATCTACAACAATGATCCACAGGACCCTCATGGCTAGCAATATCAGCGGAAAGTAGCGGCAGAGGTCCTGTGACGTGCACGCGAGTCGCCTTGACCCCTCCCTGAGGAAGAGGTCCGCACTTAAATAGTTCACTGAGGGTAGTTCACGGAGGGTAGTTGGCAGAGAATCGTGGCTCAGGAGGAACCCGGCCATCGCGGGGAACTTCACAGATTACTGCGGAGGCTGCTCCGCGGTGTAAATTTTACGACTCGGGTTATTTCAAATCTTTTACGAGAGTTTCGAGAGCTCGCCGCGTACGTGGAGATGTTAATAAAGATGCCTTACTTGCGTAGTAACAATCACATGAATATATTATCGTGGAAATTAAAATATTCTAATGAAGCACTTAGCTAATGTAATTTATTTTATAAAAAAAACAAAGAAATAGAAGAGCAGAATTTTTTAAAAAAAAGTTAGAAATTTAATTTATATAAAAAGAACTCTTAGTAATAATTTAACAATTGTATGATTATGTTTAATAAAATTATAAATAATCTGTCTATTATTGAGCGATTATCAAAATATTTAAATTTGAAAAAAAAAATTGACCATGGGGAAGATCTTTACCTAGTTGTAGATCATCAAAGCTTATTGGTTGCATAAAAAACACCCCTAGGACGTGTGAGTCCTTAAGATGTGATAATTTATATTATTATTGAAAATGTTCTCATTATTATTTTACGTAAATGTCGCCATAGAAGTCACCCAAGCTGTGTACAAATGTTTTGTTTTGGCAATAACCCAATAAACTCGAGAAGGAAAGAGCGGACTTGATATTAAAAGTCAAAATGTTCTTATACGTAATGCTTTTTTATGTAAATTAAATAATATACGTTAGATGTTTGAAAATATCTTTGATGCTGATTAGTGTACTGAAAATCAAAGGAGCAAAAAACTCAAGCCTGAAAACAAAAAATAAGTTTGAATAGAAAAATCTTACAGAAACAGTTTAACTGCAGTGGCTGACATAAATCATGTTATTTTTAACAATAAATATTTCTTATATCAATAAGAAATTAATTAATATCTTAATATATTTAATATCTATAAAATTAATATGTTAACAATATTTAAACTCATGGATATAATAACCAATATGTTTAGTCATAATTAAGGATTTTTAGCAGCAATAAAGGTTTATCTAGCGTCCAGTCAGAATCAAAATACAAAGGATGCTCAAGTAGGGAGGTAAATAGTGTTATCTGACATTTAACAAGACAAAATCTAATAGTTCAAAGAGAGACCCTCGATGGCTCCCCGGATTATGCGATAATCCCAGCCCCCTCCCTTTAAATGTGTACACAGCACCGGGGGTGTGTCTTGTAGTTTAAATGTATCATGTAAATAGTGGTGGAACTTTTACACCCTCAGTGTATCTGAAGCGTTTTTAAAAAACGTTGTCAGTATTTCCAGACTCCGGAGGCTTTCAGGGAAGCGATATAAATGGTTTTGGGCCTCGGTTAAGTAGGGTTATGGTAAATTGTAAATTTGATATACACGTTGTACCAGGAAAGCACCTTGAATGTAAAATTCTATTTTGTTAAAATATCTAAAAGAACTGTAGAGAATCAAAAAAAAGTGTGTTGTAGTATTCCTATAATATATTTTTATTTAACTCTTGAACAATGAACCTGTGCAAATTATACTGAAATAAACATCTGTGACAAGAATAATATTTGTGTTGCATATAAAATAAAGTTTTCATTATATTTTATTCATAAATACATTGTGTTATTGAGATGTATTACACTATACTGAAATAATTTATAAAATTAATAATCGAAAATACTCAAAAAAGAAGAAACTCAAAGAAAGACTCAACTGCCATATGATTACAATTAAGTAGTAATTAATCATAAAAAAAGACTTTTGATATAACTTATGTGGATATAATCTTTTGAATCTATATAAAAAATATGTTTAAAACATGATATTATTTTATTTTCGTGGCCACGGTGACAGATAAAATTGAATTCAAGCTTCAATAAAAAATTAAAGAATAACCGAAAAAAAATTATTCTTATCCAAAGTCTCTTTATTTTGATAGTTTGGCCCACGGACCACCGTTTGGGAAGCGGCCGTTTGAATGATACGTACCAAATCCGCAGCGACCAAGGATTCCCCGAACTCTTGTCGAGTCGCCCCACAGTTTATGCGCCACTGGGAGGCGAGAAAGCAACAGAAGAAAAAAACGGCTTATCCCTAAACAAGGAGGGGTCATATCTTTCTATTTGAGGCTTCTCGGGCGCCGGGGGCTTCTCGGACTTATCTTGTTAGAGCCTGCTCGGTGGATAATGTCCCGCACGCAAGAAGTTATCACACATCGCCGTAATAAATCATATTAATTGCTGTATTGTGATGTAGAAAAGGAAGTTCTTTGGTAAAATAATTCTTTCTTGCTGATTTTTTAAAAATATAACGAAAAATGAACACCATTTTTAAGTGTGTGTATTGAGTGATATATGTTACTATGAATCGAAATTCTAAATTTTTGGTCTGATAAAATTTAACAAAACTATTATATACTAAAAAAAATTATACCTCAAAAATGGATATGAGGACATACGGGTTTATAAATATACGCAATTATCAAATATTAGCGTTTCAAGTATACAATTATAAAAAAAGAAAAATGCTTCTATTAAAAATTGTATTGTGTGCTGTGTACAATCCACGTAGAAAAGGACTTATCGACTATTAAATTAAAAAGTTGTTTTTATCCTGTTAACATCTCTCCGTGGGATAGGTTCATCCCCATGTTTTGGGCAAAATCTAATTTAAATTTACAAGTTTTAAATTTACTCCAAGAATCAAAGCATTCCGGCTAAAGCCGATATGAAACAGTTCCCTTGTCGCATTAGAATTTTTCATTAGTGGCCGGGACTCGAATCCCGAGTCTATCCCAACCACTCCACCGTTAGGGGTGACTGGGGGGGTGGGGGGGGGAGCTGTTTATATTACACTTTTTGGGGTCACGTGACAGATGCCTGGGGCGACAGACTAATGGGGAGCAAGTGCACCGGCGCGGGAGTGCATCTTCAGAGCCTGGAGTACATTATGCAACTGAATAATGCAGGCTGCCTTGCCTGTGATGCACCAGGAGCAGGGCATCTTCCGCGAGATTATTAAGCTTTGGGTATATATCAACAGGTAATCAAGTATATTGAAAATCACCTGAAAAGACCATTTGAGGTGTTTTGAATTCATGAATATGCATTCAAGCATAATAAAAATATGATGTATAAATATATATCAGTATACATTGGTTATATCATATAAATAATGTTCTTTGCTTCTCAGGTAGTTTCAAATTAGAGTTACTTGCAATAATTTATAGAATCAAAAAAAAATTGTATAAAACTTTCATTGCACATTATTATCGACCGTTATTATTGGAAAGTATTCTAAAATCAAACTATTTAAATGAAAAAAATACAATAATATTAATAAGGTGCTTTATCTTTGGTATAAGTATTTTTTTTCAAAAGATTGATTTTCATCAAAAATATACTATGCAATTAATCTGGTATCATATCCCTGGTCCCTAGTTTACAATTGAATGTGTTGTATATAATGTCATAAACCCTTTGGGGTCATGTACCAATATTTGAGCACATTAACAGGTTCTTAGGTTTCCAGTAATTGGGAAATGTTTAATTACTATGAGAGGAACAGCCAGTTTCTTCATCCGAGCGTGTTATATTTAAATCATATATAAACTAAAAGTTCAACACCAAGCTCGAGTTATCTTATCACACCGAGTTCGACAGTAAAGAAAACACAGCCACCCACAATACAATACAATGATATTTTATTTCATAATATTTTTAAAAAAATAGGGGATCTGTTTGATAGGCCAGGCTTAGTTTGGCTAGGCGCAATTTAATTTGTTTTCTACTGTGAGCGATGTCGGCAGTGGACCGGACGCGGTTCCGGCGAAAAAGCCTGTTCGTGGGGCGCTGGCCGTGTTCGGCGGAGGCTCGTTTTTCATTACGGAAAAAAGCGTGTTCGGGGTTGGCAGTCGGCGTGTTCGATAGTGGCTCGCTTTTGATTACCGAAAAAATGTGTTAGCAAGACGAAAAAGGGAATTCCCCGGACCGAAATGGCACGACCGAGAGGCAGCTCTCTGGATTGAAATGTAACTTATCATTCGTTGGCCGGATCGCATACTAATCAGGGCAGCTTTTTGATATGGATCTCTTCAGCGTCGCTTTACTTTATGGAAAAACGCTATCGTATAATCTTAATGTTATTGATATATCTCGCGTTATTGAAATGGAGATGAGATTTTTGGATATGAATTTTCAATGTCTTGCTTAAAGGCAAAAAAAATGGTACGAAACGTATAATCTATATTTGATTTATTGGCGATATTTATTATCTGATAGCCAGCACTATACTTCAATGTGCAAATATAATATTTTATTGATATAAAATATCTCATTAAATCCACGACAGATAGGTTTAATTTATAAGATTTTATATTTGAACAACAATTTGAGATCAATTTTATTTGTGGGCGTTTTCACCTTATAAAGCTTAACAAACCTCTTTAAAGAGCTCACAAACAAATCTTATCATAATCTCGTAGTAATTTGGCTATTCAAAAATATCATTTCCTTAGATTACATAGAAAATAATATAGATTTTGAATGAGCAAACTACTTGGTCAGTTTTAATTTTAAACAATAAACTAAACACAGAGTCCATGCAGTCATTTTGATGTATAAACCCCACAACATTTTGGTATTTCAATATGACTTAAAATATTGAAGATGCTTAAGTAAGACTCATGATCTTAATATATTCTATGTCTGTAGGCGGTTTTTGGGAATGTCTCTAATATTCCACAGAAAAGAAAATGTGGTACATTAAACTTATGATATCATTATTCTAGATAATTAAGTTTGTTATATGTGTATACATTTAAAGGTAAGTACGACACAATAAAAATAGGTTTATAATTAAATATTTTTAAACGCACATTTTGATATAATAAAAACATATATATGTATATAAGAATGTTGTACGTTTTAAAATTTATAATTTACTTTTTAATCTGATTATATAACAGACTTTTGGCATCAATAAATTTATAGAACTTGTACCCAAATATTATCAGTATATATAAATATATATGTATAGGTTATTTAATTGAGTTATATATTTCTTAATTATTTATACTAAAAGCAGCTTTGAATGAATTGAGTTATTCGAGTAATCTACTAATTTATTTAAATAATGTTACGTTTTTTTAATAGCAAAAACCCTGTTTGTCTGAGACTGATACTTGTACGCTTGTAGTAAAAATACACACTAAGCATTTGAATTGAACCTTTTAATGACTTCGTTTGGTATGCACTAGTGTTTATTGATATTTGGTGTGTAGTGTTGGGGAATTTAAGTGTTTATACAACAAGTCATTACAGCTGGGTTAGACATTTATATTGTTCTAGTAAAACTACTAAAGTCTACGTTAAACTTAAAGAATTTATAATCCTGCAGGTCTGAAGAAACAGAGATGAAGAGAGTCCTCTACAAGGCACTCATGCGCACGGTTTTGATGAATTGCACAAAGAACCTATTAAATAGTTTTTTTTGTTTTGCAATATTGCTACTTTTAAAAATAAAATCATGGGTGAGTCATATGAAACATAATGATGTCTCGTGAGTAAAAGCTTTTAAAATAATATAAAAATACTAAAAGTGGAATTTTATAGCTTCACACTAGAAAGAAACAAAAATTTCGCTTGCTAAGCCTTTAAGCTAAATTGACTTGCAGTTTCAACTAGTGCAAAAACAATTTAATTTAAGTAGGCGTACAGATTTTCAGAAAGGCATGACGATACATTTTCATATTTAATCATAATGCAATACCAAGTAAACGATGAATTCATGTTAATAAAACTATATTTAATTACAAATTTCAGTAAAAATATCGACGATAAATAAAACTTACTTCCAATACTGTGAGTAATGCAACCGTCCGGCAACGTCGTAATCTGCATCCAGAGAGCGATGTTGCCGGGTTCCCTCAATAAATACGCAGCAATAAGTAATCATTAGCCGCGAGTGCAGCGGGCAACACCGGAGCCAAATAAACCATAGAGCAGCGAAGGGACTCCATAAAGGGGCGCCAGCAGGGGGACCGCGAACATCATTGCTTTCGGTGTGTTTTTATTAGTTTGTAGCGGCGTGTCCGCCCCGAGCCGCGGCACGAGAGGCCCGGGAGGCAATGGCCTGTGGGTAATTTACGACGAACGGGGTTGCCAGCTCCGGAGATATTGGCAAGTTGGGCAGTCGTGTGCTCGCGCCGGGTAATGACAACATATGGGATTAGCTGCGAAACGAATGCGTGAATCTAATTGCTTCACGCTTGATGAACAATGCCGTATGTACACAATAACCCTCTTGCGTAAAATACACCACGTGTATGCATCGCATGATGACTATTGAAGAGTCGTGTGCCACATGCGAAATCTAGTATCATATTATTACATCTATTGCGATATTTTACCCTAAAGCTGTCATTATCAAATAATATCATGGGCTGGCACTGTAATTTGAGAGTCTGTGTGAAAGCGCGCCTAGTAAATTGATACATATTTAGGGAATCACTTCATTTGATAATGCCAGCGTGAAAGGTTGGCAAAACCGGTCACTCGTAAAATCACAAAAAGTATTGTATTTAAAATATTAAAATGGAATTCCACCAATTACTCTGTCAAAAATATTGAATATATCTAATTTGAACGACTTTTTTGTACGTTAAATAAAAATAAATAAAATTAGAATTAATACTTACCCTTAACATACGATTAAGGTCTGGGTGTCAAAAAATCCAAAGTAAGCGACTTACCTGAAAAAGAAGAGAGAATATAGATTAGTATTGCAAAAAAATATTTGGTTCATGTATACTATCTCGCACTCTCTATTACGTTTTAGTCAAACTTCATTTGACAATAAGAAGCTAATAAGCTAATTTGCACTATAGAGAAAGTATAAAATGCATAAAGGCTTTAAAATATATACAACCTATGGAAGAACATTTATACATTTCATGTTCAACTACCACGCTTCCAAGCTACCACAAAACACTCAATAATTCAGTTTAAAATTCGTTTAGTAATATGATAGAAGTAAGTTTTGAAAATAAATAGGAAAAAATGTATTCTCATATAATTGAATGTATAAGTAAATATTTTTTTCATACAAAAAACCAAAAGAAACCAAGAACATATATTTATATTATTTAACCAAAATAAAAAGGAAGCTGAAAGGATCCGCATTTGAATCTATCGCCAATTGGGCCGCGGCGGCCATTGCAGCTCCCACGGGCGCCGACGTCACGAATTGATTCGGCGCCGAGGAAAGTTCCACCGCCATTGTGTCGGCAACGCTTTCATCCTGCCGATAATCTAATCTTGAAAATCGAGCGCCCGATACCCGAGCGACCTCCTCGCAGAGCTGGAGCTCGCTCCTGGCCGCGTTTGGGTGCTTGCAACAATGAAACGATCCAGCACTGCTGCTATGAGCCAAGACTTCGGCCGAGTAAACACGAACAGGCGAAAGTGACTGGGCACAAATGAACACGAGAAAAACTCAAGAAACAATATAAAAAAAATATCGATTGCTACCCGCATTTTCAATCTGGATAAAATGTAATCATTTCGATACTCTCACACTAACGAAGAATGAACTCAGTACGTAAAAGTCCATTAAAAAAAATATGTTATGTAAAATCGTTTTATGAACGGTGCATTTTTATGTATTATAAAATATTTTTTCACACATTGAAAACGATTAAAGAAAACTCTCAGAAAATATCATCGTGACTTGTGAGGGATTCGAACCCACATCCCCAAGCTTTCATGGCCGGTGCATTTATCCAACTATGCTAACGAGCCACTGCAATTTAGTGAGAATTTTTAATAATCATAATCTACATATGAACCAATATGCCCAGGCTAATCAATATTTATTAAAAATTCTCACTAAATTGCAGTGGCTCGTTAGCATAGTTGGATAAATGCACCGGCCATGAAAGCTTGGGGATGTGGGTTCGAATCCCTCACAAGTCACGATGATATTTTCTGAGAGTTTTCTTTAATCGTTTTCAATGTGTGAAAAAATATGCTTAATCACATAAATATACTAATACCTGCATGGGTAAATAAATACGCATCCTGATTAACATTAATCCAATTTAATATTATAAAATACCTAACAAAGGAGGTTTTATTTGTAAAAAATCAATCGGATACCAAAAAGAATGCCTTCTATTTTATATTCAAAAGTTGACTATCCTTTTTGTGATAGCTTGTAGTGTTAAACAAGAACAAAAATTACTGCTCGTGAGAATTTTAAATATTTCCATAGGACAAAACTTTTCATTATATTGAAAATGACTTAAGAAACATTGTTTTTAAAATCTACAATATTACTATTAAATAATATAAAACGCCCGTTAGTGGCCATTTTCCGAGGTTTTATATTTTTCTTAAATGGTATTAGATTTAATCCCCCAGTCCGCGCCCGCCCGAGGGCCCCTCTCGCGGTCACGGCAGTGGAGATGTCCTGAGCCCCGAGGGCACTTCAGCTGAGAGCCCCCGCCCTCAATCCTCGTCCTTCCTTCTCACATATCCTTAATTTTCTTAGCGCGTCATACACACCAACGTTATAAGAATGCCCTACATATCCTTTCTTCTGGAAAACTCTTCAAATCGAATGAAAAAAAACTTCTATAATCATGAGCGTAAATATGACGATTACGGTAAATTTTTTTAAAGAATTCCGTTTAATTTTTTTTTTAAATTATCCAATAAAATTAATAATAAAAAACCATTTACTTATATTGCCAAATATTAAATATATATAGATATAAACCTGTTCAATTTAAAACGATCCGAACGACGCCGGTAATTTTCGTTAGTTAGTATGTATTGCAAATTAATAAATTCACAAATAAACTGTTTTCGGACTATAACCTTTGTAAAATGCTATTTCGTTTTTTGAATATATAATAGTGAAACATTACAGAACTAGTACTGTAACGCCGTTGTTTAAAGTGTGATTTGTCTGCGCCATTGTATCCTCCTTAAGAAATAGAAAGGGTTCCTAATTATTATAGCAGGTGATAGTATTGGTCGACTTGGTGGCCAAGTGATTAACACGACTTACTACAAATCCAAATCCTCAGCTCGAGTCTCGAGCGAGCCATTATTAAAGCAATTTTAACAATGAAGGTTGTATTTGGGCATGGGAGCGGGAATTAAGCCCCCATTTGAGGGGTAGAGTGCAAGGGTTTTCACTTTATCTTCACAGGGATGACAAAGCCTCCAAAGGGGTATCACCGGCTTTTAGTATCTTTATTGGAGCCCTAAGGGAAATAAAAGCCGGGGTGTAATGTTTGTTTTATCAATATTGGAACTGATAATCAAATAAGCTACCCGGAGCAAATAATAATGTTTGCGAATTTAATTAAAAATCTTCAAGTGCACAATAAACACCAACTAAAATAAAATAATGAAATTTATAGGAATATTAAATGTTTGCAAAGTAATAAATTATTTTTTAAGCCTCAAAACAAACTGCTCCAAGAAGCATTAAGTAAAATTTATAAAACACAGTAACACAAATTTAAGGCAATGAATTTTAAGAAAAGTTATTACCAGGAGAAGATAAATAAAAACGGCTTTGGACGATACATTTATAATTATCTTTGTACTACAATTTAAAAATCTGCGAGTCTCCGAAAGGAAAAGATGGATTTATTATCTAAATAGTAATAGTAATTAGTCTTCATAATAATTTAATTTATCGTATCATAAAGTATAAACTACACATATGCATTAAAAATATTAAGGTCACTTTTTTCTCTAAATAGAATAAAAATAAATACCTCAGATTTACACAGAATAATAGCATATAAAGAGGTGCTTGCTGCAAATGACAACAAAAAACCGGGAAGCTAATCAGATCAAAGTGGCGGACATTGCTTGTCAAAAAAGCATCCGACTGGGCATCTCTACCAGGCACCCCAACCTTACCCGAGTGACGGAGCATCCGTGACCCCAAGTGTGCTGTACCAGTACCCTTTAGAAAGCAGAAAAAACAAGAGATTGCTCAAGCACCCGCCTAATTCTCGTCCGACATCACAAGGCAGAAACTGAAAGATAGTTTATAAATGCTCAGCAATTACATACCAGATTATATACTATCACTAAATAAGCTAGTATATGAGTGGGAGTTTTATTTAAAGACGACTAATAATGAAGCTGTAAACAAACTTTTTTACTTGGAACCTAAACACAATTTATAAATTCTACCAAATATAAAAAAATATATTATTACTTCGTCCGGATTGGATGCTGAATCCCACGATTAAAGGGAAAATTTCATATTGAGTTGATTTAAATATATCGTAACCCTGACATGTTCTATAAAATCATTTATTTAAGGTTTAAGACAAAAATAAAATGCAACACTATATTAGCGAAACTAGTTGCGTTAAATAAAGGGTAGAGACATCACTAAAAATATCCTGATACTTTAAAATCTTCCTTCAATGTTTCGTATACAAATAAAACATCATTGATTTTACTGTTGCTAGGTGTGGATAATTTAATCGCATATAATATATATTCACAAAGGATCGACAAAACCACCACCCACTGACCTAATTCTCCAAATTTACAGTACCAATTTATCAACCGTGATCTCAAAATTCACAATGCGCCTCACAGAAATGCGAAATAGAACGCATAAAATTCAGAGTAGATTTTTTGCGAGCGTCTCAGTATTGGCTCGTTACAACCGACAAAGATGCCGAATCGCTATGAAATAAACTTTATTGACGTCTCTGAAATCAGATACGCCAAAAAAAAAAGAAAATTCCATCACATTAGGACACAAAGGCTACATACTCCAGATCATTTGTAACAATCTATTCCATCAATCCTTATTTAGCATCGGCGGTTCAATCTCTCCAGCCCGATATTTCAGTTTTCCTTGAGCGGGAAAAAGAATCCCGAAAACAATTCGACGGGAGAATATTTATATTACGGTACCTTTCCCTCCGTCTTGCCTTCTGGTTTTTCAGGGGATTCCTAATCCCGGCTTTTGGGTAGAAATATATGTTTTTTTTTTCAGTTATATTTATGAACAAAGATACCCCGGTGTAGTTTATCCTGTCCGGTAAATGCGGCAGAATAATTCGACCACGTTTGATAGCATCATGTTTAATTGTACGCACTCACGGGTGAGGAGCTTTTCTCAAAATATAACTACAAGAAACCGCGCTGCTTCCAAGCTTTTTACCATCTTTGTGCGAAGAATTTACCTTATTTTTTTTGTAAAAACAACAAAGAAAAATCCAGCATGTGAATAGGTCAAACAACCTTCTTCGACGACTGTAGGTTGAAAGCACTTCGGATCTTCATTTAAATTTAATTTAATAATTATAATCAAAAGCAAAATACACAGAAAAACTTAATTGGTTTTTTCTAGAACTTTCAGTATCTAACCCTAAAATATTAAATATACTTGTTTTTTTTTAACTGTGTTTTAGTTTAAAAACAAATTTTCTAAGAATTCATAATTTTACTAAGCTGTACAGAGTAAACCAACGCCCAACTCCAAGAATTTTCTTCCAATCAAAGTTTTTATACTACCAAAATGAAAACATATAACCCACAGATATATATATATATATATATATATATATATATATATATATATATATATATATATATATATATATATATATATATGAAGTTAGACTTATAGTCGTAGGAATATTTCAATGGAATTGAACACACGGTTTTAAGAGTAATGGAAAACAAAGCACGCTTCTCGCCTCCATCTTACTCCAACGTCAAAAACTTATATTAACCTCAATTAGCTAATAAAAGTTGCACGAAATATTACAGTTTTTTTTTTATACTAAAAATTACTTTTTATTAGACTAGACTTAATTATTTGTAGCAAATATATTTTTTAATAATAATATATTACCAAAAACGTATGACTAACAAATTTGCTGAAAGGTTTTTTGTATAATTTATTAAAAACCACGGTTGATCGATTCCTCTATTAAAAGGCATGTTATCCACAATTTTCAGCTTTCAGAGCTTACAATACTTTCACCGGCAATATGAATGGATTTTAATAACTACATAAATTGACGAAATAAAGATGTCAAAAAATACATTGATTACAATACAGCGCAATACTTAAAATATTTCGAAACATTTTTCTCTTGGAAAATACCAAACCAAAAAAAATAAACAATTGAAAGTATATCATTTTATTGGGTAATGTTTATACATGGACTGTATAAGTCAAGAGCAGGCAATCGGCATAGTTTGAGTGATGGGATAATTTTTTTAAAAGCTTTGTATAAAAGAGTACGATAAATTATTGGCTTACATTGACAAATTTAATTAAGAGGAGATGAAAATTCAAAAAACATTTTTGTAAAATGTTAACACGCCAAGAAGCAAAATTAAAAAAAACTTTTTTTAAATTTTGTCATAAAAATAGTATTCATAGACACAAATAACAATGGTTTTGCTGAAAAAAACTGTCGATATAACAATCATGTCCACGAACAATCAAATAAAAACTAACGAGAGAAACTAAAATAACCCTATAATTACAGTAATCACATTATGTAGGCACATATGTTTTTTTTGTAAATTATAATAGAATCACATAAATCTTTATTTGTTCCGGAAACCCACAAATATAGAAATACCGACCCAGATCCATACTAATAATTTATTTATGCATATAATATAATAAAGCGGTGTTCGATATAACATCGAACAGTGTATGTAATGTCCGGGGAATGCTCATTACTAGGTCTGCGTGGCCCTGTTGGACGCGATCGATGGGGCACGCGAGGCTCGGAGGTGACCAACTGTGACTTGTCAGGGGAGCACACCCCCGCAATTAACCCGTCGTAATTCACAGCAATACAGAGCTTCAGGCTCACCGAGGCAATCACTGGCTCTAGAGCCACAACGGGAAGACTCTATGTAAATGACACGCACACACCGCTATTAAAAATATTCATAATTAGATGCACACAGATAAAAAAATCGAGGCGCAGCGGTTTACCAATAAAGCCAGTTACACACGTTGCGACCTAACTAACAACCGAATGATATCTGACCAACAGCGTTCTCTTTTGCGGCAAACCTAATTAGCTAATTTTCTTGGTTTGGCTAATATCAGATCAATTGCATGCTGAGCAAAAAATTAAGTCACTGCGATTATAGCCAGCTTAAATAATGATCACTTAATACCTAAAAAAAAAAAAAAATCATCAAACGTATTACGAGTTCAAACAGAAATACTCAAAATGAAATCCTCGCAAAAAAGGGTACTATTTTCTGCAGGAGATGGATTTTCAGCTTGAAATTATGTTACTCCCACTTTTTTTTAGGCGCAATAAATGGATTGTATTTTAAATTAATTTATTAATCGTTTTAAATTCTGCAGCTAAATTTATTGGCTAAAATTTAGCAATCAAAATATTTCAAACAATTAAAATAATTCACTACACAAATTTATTCTCAACTGCTACTGATTCGAAATTATCGCCGAATAAATAAATATCAGACAATTTACTGCATTCAGCATTTGCATATATTTTAAAGTGGCAGCTACTCATTAAAATTTTGATTTATTTATAAATAATTAATTGTAATAATCTATGTATTTAATGTTATACAAATGCACTTCCTTTCCATGTTTGGACATGATATTTTTTAAAATTAAATTAAATCTTTAATGCAAATTATTAATAAAAAATAATTATTATTAATCATTGGAGGTGGGATTTGAACCCACACTCCCTGTTAAATGCGGATCATGAAATGTTTTGCGACAAGTAAAAAGACGGTGAGTGTAGAATCTGATCGGCGAAACGCGTGCAATGGTGGATTGCGTGCGGTGGATTGTGATCGGTGTATTTCCCCGGCGGCAATTATGACGGGCGGAGTTCAAGGCTGGCCCGTAATAGAAACCGAAACCTCCGCCAGTCACGCCAGATTTATTTTCGGAAGAGAGTTTCCGGACGGAGTTCGAGGCCCGTACGAAATCACAAGACGGATCCGGCTTGCCGGCCTACTTCCCGGCCTCGTCGCGCCGAGTGCAGACACACTGCGACTTGTTACACGTGTGAGCAAGCGCAGGGGAACTTTGTATGGCTCACGAGCATCGACAATATGAACTATTATATATCATACGATGTACTTTTATAAATATCGTGGCAGTATTTGAATACTGTCTATAGCGTTTTGTACGTACTCGTATTCAAAGTGAACACTTCTCATGTTAGCTTAACTGCTTGCCTAATGGATCAAATACAGGTGAGGGCGTTGGTGGATGAAATGCAAAATAAGGGAGTGGTGGATTAAGTAACCGATGGTGCACGGAGAACAAAATTTAACGAGAAGTTTCTTTAAGCGTATAAGCTCATAACGATAGTTTGAAACAAAAATTTAAATCTTTAGTTGTGTGCATGGAGCAAAATCACTATTTAGATGCTGAGAAAAAGGAAATGCCGTCACTTGGGGACCGTCATGCTAGATTGGTTGCTACCATACTTTTTTGGTTGTACTGCAACCAATATCTTATAATTTAGATATGCGTACCTTCACATCTTGTTAACCGAAGAATGATTGTAAAATTAATCAATCAAATTCTCATTTTATCGTCAATATCGGATATATACCTACAACTCTTTCAGTATAATAATTTTTTTATCTTTGCATAAAACAGTACAACGGGTAGCGTTTCATTTAAAAAATATATTTAAATGAACATATAGGTCGTACGTTAGTTTGCATGTCTTAGGGTAAAGAGCAATTTAGGATATAAATGCAGGCATCAGATGGCAGTCTCGTGCAACCGAGAAGCATATATTAAGGAAATTCGATTCACGTTCATTCAGTAGGACTCCCAACAACCAGAGCCAACCCAGAGTCGACATCTTACTCCGAGACGATTGCCGGCACACTGGGCTAGATCAATAGGCCAGACACGCGACATTAAATCATATATATTTTAAATATTAGACTTTTTTTTAGTAAATTACGGATGCGAGGGCCGTGGTTAGGGCGGATCTCGCAATTAGTACGCCCGAGTCGGAAGGAATATTTTTTTGTTACAAAAATCCAACCTACTGTACGGAATTAGATTTAAAAAAATCAATGTTGTTATGTCAGCGTATTGTTGGAGTGTTTTCCATGCATGGCACTTTTTAGAAAATAAAAATATAAACACAAATGCATTTACTAACATTTTCAGTAAAGTACTCAGTACGTAGGCACAAAACGAATATTTTTACGAATTCCTTATGAAGGGTTGAAAATGTGGGTCCATCGGAAGCGCGTGTAACGGCGGCCTATGATTTGTGCGGAATGTATGAAGGCGCGCACTTCACTCAGAGATATTGGGCACAAGGGCTGCAGGAGCTTTATGCGAGTATTTATAGGCTAAAGACGAATGATCCGACCCGCCGGGAAAACGATCGCCCTCGCCATTACGGGTCAAAATAAAAAAGAGCCTCTTGGGATATTTTCATTCCGGTGAAAGTGTTGCCAAAATATTAGTACAAATTTATGTCGTTTCAGGCTATTTTTAAATATTAAAATCAAAGTATTTTTCTTATTATTATTAAAATACTTGAGAAAATGTTATTTATGATTATTTTAAATAAATTACTCAAATACTCATATAACCGATAGATCTTCTCATAACTAACATAGTAAATATATGATATCCACAAAATAAAGAAATAATAGCATCCATTATACAATAATGACGTTATAAAATATTTTCATTATTATTCGTGTGAATTTAACTCAAAAGTAACGGGTTACATAATACGTATTTAATAATTTGATTAATGTATTTTTTCTACAGTTGTTTCAATATCAAAATCAGATTTCACATATTGCAGACATAATCATCAGCATTGTAAATAATATTGACACATTAAAAAATGGTCTTGTCTTAAAAATATATTAAATTTATAGGTGCTTATAAATGTTTAAAGATAACAAGCTAAAATAGTTTAAATGTATTTTAAAATAAAAGTTTATTATTTGAAAGAAAACAATATAATATATACTTTATTTAAAAAAAGCAAAAACCCACATTACTAAAACTAAGAAGTTAATCATTGCTTTAATCCAAACTTTCATTTTATAGATTGAAAAAACGAGATAAGTCGCAAGTATTTACAAAGATCCCCCGATTTAATGGAAAGTAATTAAAGTTGCGAGAAAGTTTTTCCAATATCTACAAATTAAAGGGGTCGCTTTATATGAAGAAACTTATTTCACTGCTGCCTGTGTCCAAAGGAAATCAGTCCGTGGGGGGACCCCGATATATTTTTAAACTCCTTAATGAAAATAGTTGGCCGTGACAAGACGAGGATCCGAGGCGTTCAGGCTTATTGATTCTACCGGGACCGGACAGATCAACAATACCTTTATAAGCTTAACTTAAATTAAAAATCGCACGGCATTGGATGGAAAGCTCATTTTATATGAGTCGTTATGCTTTTTTATGTTTTTTCATAATGTAGAATAAAAATGAAGATTCTTTAAATAACCGATGCATCCATTTATTAAATTTTGAGTCTACTATTAGTACAAACTTTTTTTATTTAACTTAGCCTTCTTTGTGATACAGCAGCTTTAAATTCCTTTGAGTATTCTTTTAATATATTCAGTTTTAAATAACCCTTATTCTGATATTTAAAATACTTTTCATTAATCTACCTGATGATAGAGGTTTGCACAGAATGCGCAAAGAAAGAGAACTCCTGTTGATGGTGAAAAAGCGCAAGGAATCCTATTTTGGCCATAGTTTTCGAAATAGTATATATAGCCTGCTGCAGCTAATTGTCCAAGGAAAAAGAGGCATTGAAAAAAGAAAACCAACTCGGCTATGAAATTTGTGACTTGGAAGTCGAGAGCACAGCCAAATTAGTAAGACTGGATCAGCACAAACGTGTGAAATAGTCACCAACTAGGTGGAGAAGATCTACCTATTTTATTTAAAACATTGAAATACTGATAAGTTGACATTAGTTGCTCAACAAGTAAATGCATAAAAAATAATAATATTAATAATTTATTAAAACACTTCATTCATTTACTATGATAAAAGAACGGAGTTGAAAATTAAGAGCTTCGCCCAATATTAAATCAGGAGAGAGGATTATTTAATGTGCCTTAGATACAATATAGCAGGATTATTCCAGCATTAAATTTCAGTAGGCAAAGCTGTTATGGTGGCCTAACGGTCATTGTTCACCTATAATGGTATTAAATATATTTCATTGTATTTCTCATTTGGCCGGTGACCCAATAAGGGCGCCGCGCGCTCGGAGCACTCGCCTAATGGCGCGGCCGGCATTGCTAGCCCTTGTTGCATATTAAACTGTTTTTGAAAGTATTTCAACAAAATTCGAAAAAAAATTGCTTGTTAATCTACACATAAAAATTGCATATGACGTATAAATAAAATTATTTATTTATATATTCTTAAAATGCTCGGATGCTTTTAAATCTGTATCATTTATTTTAGCGTTTGCTTTGTTGTAAACAAGAAAATACCCTGCTTTTGAAAGGGCTTTTTTTCAGAAAGTTTTCTTTTTCTTTGAAAAAGTCTTTAGATCAAGCTTGATTTGAACCCGGAATAACTTGATGGGCTAGCGAGCGTGCTGGCTACTAGGCCACGATGCGATTAAACAACGTCCGTCGCTTTATTATATATACTACTTCAATAACAAACAGAATGTTTAAATGCCTACGTGGAGCTTGACTTGGCCGCCCTGCGAGTGTACGGGAACTCCTCTTCGCAGTAACTGTAAGTGCTAACGAGACTACAACGCCCCAGCTGACAGTCGAAAAGCAGACTGTATATTTGTGTGGGATGCAAACGGTCGGTACTCTCCACAGTGTTTATTATCGTATCTTACACGAGGACCAATCTCTTAAGCCTATCAAGATGATAATAATTCGGGGCTAACACGTAAGTGCGGTGATTAAGATCGTCAAATTTTCACTGCTGGCAAAGTGAAGCACTGCCTTGGCAAGTGCATCTTGTTTCGTTTCATTTCCAGTAAATAAGAAAATTAATAATTTTTTTCATAAAAATACTATCGTAAATCAATTTATCTTCACTTCATTGAAGAAATTGATGACCAGCAGAGATTAATTTATTCGTAATTTTGTAAAGATGAATGAATTACATGAGATAAAAAAAGGATCATATTTTAAATATCTCTTCTTCTCTTCTCTCATTTTATATTATTTAACAAAGTAAACATAATTAATATACAATTAATGCTGATACTGGACACATTTGATATTCCTACTTCTCATATTTCTATATCTAAACAGGTGGTCTACTCAATGACTGGAAAATAAGGCAATTTGCATAATGTACAAAAGATAAATCCTGATTCACTTGTTACACATAAATTATGATATGAAGCGTATCTTCTGTTAAAACTTATATATCTTGTAAAAATGAGATATGTATATATATATATATATATATATATATATATATATATATATATATATATATATATATATATATATATATATATATATATATATATATATATATATATATATATATATACATATATATATATATATATATATATGAGTTCTGCTGTGCACGAGTAATAAATGATACAAATATTTACTTTGAATATTAACGCATATTTATACACGCGACATTAGTTAACCTAGATTATACAAAAATAAATGGGTGTCGTCATATAAAATATTTATTATATAAAATCATACAAGAATTTTTGCGGCTATATTTTGGACTAATAAATAAAACCTGAAATATTTGTAAAAAAAAAAAAAGTATTTGACGTGTTTTAGGCCAACGCTTGTTAGTTAGTTTATATTCAGGCCTGCGTAACAAACTTTAAAGTTAAACCAGCCCAATAGCAGCCCCGCCAGCCGGGCTATTGAGTTAGCCGGTAACGAAGAGTTCATTAGATGAGCACGGAGAGTTGAAAAACTGCATTCAATGCAGCTCCGTGCAGCGCGCGTCATTAAGCTGGAGTCACACAAAAGAATACAGTACGAGGCATCTTCAGAAAAAATATTCAATTTTTTTTTTAAATATCACACCCTATTTACAACCTAAGACAAGGGTTACTCTTACTCTTTACATAAATTAAGTTATATTATTTTTATAATTATATGACTAATTTTTAAATATATTAATAAATTTATGTATGCACATATTTCTTTAATCCTATTTAATGAATAAATTCAATAAGAAATCAGAACAAATTTTATTTTTTTTCCAACTTTAATTTACATATCAGGATAGGAATTGAACTAGTAAATTTTCAATTCAGATTACACAATATGTATATTAAAGATCTAATATTATAAATAATGATTATAAGCTACGATTTAAAAAAAATTATTAGATAAATCATATTGTGAGAAAATATAATGTAACAAAACACGTAAAAATTGAGTGAACGTATTCATAAATGTAAGAAGCTCTGTTTCAAGTTACGTTAAATAAGACAGAATAATCAATGTAGAAACTATCTCAAAGTTTAAGCAGAAGTCGATATGATTTCAAAATCTTCAAGAGAAGCTTGCAGTTTACTTGTATGATAAGTGAAACAGCACAGTCGTACTGTGAACAGCTTATATTTTATAGATCGTTTTACTTCTGTAAAAAATCAGAATATACTGATCACTCGTGCCTCTAGTATCGGTTTTCCATAAAACAGCGCGCTTCGGTCAGATATCGTCTCTTAATATAATTATTTATTGTGTTGTACAACTTCAATATGAACACTTAAACTAGGCTTTTATCGTTACAGTGTTTAATGGGGAATAATGTTTTACTAAGGGAGGTTTTATAGCATTAAACTTCTCCCTAACGACAATCGTTACAGATACTCGAGACTTTTCACCCACACGGGCAGGACCCGACACCTACACTCTTCAAATTTCCAACACTTCACCGGAACAATCGTTAGAGCGATATAAAAATAACGCATGCCTGTTCAAAACTTACAAGTTCTCCCGTTTAATAGCCTGTTAACTTTCTAAGGAAGATAGTAAAAATATTTATCTCTCGCATAAATACTACAAACGGATAAAACACACTATTTGAAAAAACGCGGATTATACAAATTACTAAAAATTAATTTAAAAATTGAGCATCATTGTATACTGTCTCACACTACTGGACTTCTAAAATCATAAAGTACTCAAACCATATTAAAACACAGTCTCGCTTATTCTTGACGTTTTTAAAACATAAGTGTCATACATTCACTTTCTTTTTTCAATTTTCTGATAAAAAATACAGTAATTTCAACCCCCGAGTTATGTATGTAATAAAAAATCAGTTCGTATAAAATCTAAGTATCCAGTATCCACTCAAACTCAATGCTACATTTACAGTCATATTCAGATGTTGCGAATATTTGGCGTGCGTAAAAATAAAGGATATTTTTTTAATCAAAAACAATTGTGTTTAATATTTGGTTTGCTAGAACTTCCATGATGTAACAATATTTTATAAACAATTTATAAAAAATTGAGCACGTAAATTTAGTTACTTTTGTTGGCAAATGACTAGTTTGTCGTCTAAGCATTACCAATTATGTGAACCACTACTTTAAATAATATCATACGATTAATCTTGGTATTTATTAAAAAGACTGCAACAACAAATACACTCTTATAGTCTGAAACGTAAGTGTTATCCTCAATAGTGATTTTCATAAAAATTCTATATATTTGCTTAACAATGTATGATCATCCATATTGATTGTGATTTTTAGGAAATTGTGTCGAGAAGGTGATATAAAGAAAAAACAAAGCGTCAACATTTATATATTTGGTATTATAAAAGGTGAGTATGCATATTTGATTATCTCCATTTATTACATTAATTGATGAACATTTATTAGTTTTAAATTAAATATAAATCAAGGTATATTTTTAGTTTAGTAATGAAAACATACGAGTGAATGTTTAATAGACCCATTAAAAAGTCTTAAATAACAATAAACGGGCCTATCGCGGGAATAAGCGTCGATTCGACTCTATAAAATTTACGAGAGCATGAGAAAGAAATCTAAAAGAGCAGAAGGAATGTAATATGTAGAAAGGGAAAAAAGGTAAGCTACTCGATGCTGTCGAGATAATATTCCCGCAAAACGCTTAATGCTTGAACCGAGCGCTCCACTGTCAGTTACCGGCAAAATTTATTACTACAAATGTCTTTGTCTGGAAATTTATTGTTGAAATGTAAAAGGTTACGATGTTGGTCACTCCGTTTCCCCTCCTCTCCGGCGTATCCTCGCGCCTCCTTCCCTCCGTAAACCATAAAATTCTTATCGACTCGAGTGAGCTGATAAAGATGCCCAAAGCAAATCCCTACATACGGTATGGAGCTCGAAAAGAGCTTTGAATACGAACTCAGGGAGTGCGTATCTTGCCCGTTCTTTTGAATGTGCATTGAAGCGTAAAAATAATTTAAAAATAAACCCGAAAATTCAATAAATATCTTAATTTGTTCAAATGAAACTAATCACAATATTTATGTATATAATACTTCTCATAAAGATTAAATTTGTAATATTTCATATTTAAACAACAAATAGAAATAGCGTAAATTACATTTGGCTGCTCGTATTTGCTATTGTGTAATCATTTTATTATTACTTATAATGAATTACTCGTGATCCAGTCATGGTCCTGACAAATATAAAATAATGATTACTTATAGATTCATTGCTAAAATATACTGAATTTAAGTGTCTGTAGCATGTATACTTTACATATAAAACAAACCCCGTAAAGATTTTTTAATATTATAAGTATTTACAGAGGATATTAATTTTGCCACCAAAATGCGTCTAAGCTTGAGCTTATTTGTTAGACAAGTAAAGTCGAAGGTGGATCAAGCTTATCTTAACTTCGCATAAAGCCGAAGTGACTGTTTGACATTATTAAAATAGATTGGTTTTCAAATGTAGACCTTTACTTGAAATAAACATGAAACTTTTTGTAATATTGACAATTAATTAATATAAGTACACCAAAAAAAAACAAAGCGTTTGAAAATCTGATTAATATGATTTATAGAAGATTTTTTAAATAGTCTTATTTATATATTATCTTCAAAAACAGTAAGGCGTGCTGTAAGAGTCGTGGGAACTTTTACCGAATAATGTAATCCAAGACAGGAATCTCGCTGATATTTAAGTCAGATTAATTTTATCTCAGAACTGAAAACGCGAATATCATATTTCAAGCCTAAATAATTGATAAGCTTTGTAAATCTGAAAAGGTCGTTCAACAAAACACAAGAACGCACTTCTCAAATTTTATACAAAAATGTGATGCGTTGTTAATTTATATATTTTATTTGCATTTTGGTTGCAAAACTAAAAGTAAAATATGATTCATTTAAAAAATATTACAGTCATATGTAGATAAGGTTTATTATGTATAATGTGTCACCATGTGTTAAATGTATATCTACATATCAAGTGCGAAATGATGAAAATAAAGATAAATATCTTCAAAACAAAAATTAATAAGCAAATAAGAGAGGTATGTATACTATTTTTAAAAAATTGAATTATTCCTCAAAGTAATAATTACTTTTAAAAAAACTCACTGAAAACTTATAAGAGTTAAAAGATTAGAAATAAAATAAATATGTATTCAAGAATGTCATATAATATTTAGAACGCTATAAACGCCATTGCCGAGTAGAACACATCACAAGAAAAACAATGCAAACGAAATGAATGCGCTCGCTTTAAGGCCTATAAAATAAATTCGGTAAATTTTTTTTAAATGTCAATAGTACATTTATAGCGTATTAACTGTTGTCCTGGAAATATAAATACATCGCAAATAAATATTCATTTTAACTTATAACTATTATTAACTTATAATTAAATATCCAAGAGCCTTATTCTCCTTGCTGTGAATCTAAAAACTTTTCGTTTGTTACAGAGTAGAGCAGGCTTCCCCAACCTTTTTGAACCTGAGAGAACATTATAGAATACCGGTCGGGCGGCGGGCACCATTTATTTTTCAAAGTACATTTATAGTTGGACACATAGTCAATACATATAATGCACAAAAAATATTTAATTCCAAAAATGTAATTATAAAATATAAAAATTATCGATATATTTTTATGTTAAATAAATAATAGGCAATAAATAATAGCATAAAAATTCAAGTAATTGGGTCTAATTGGGGTAAATATGCAACGAATAATTATTTAAATAATTATATATACAGTAAATTTATAGCTAAAAATTCCAAACAACAGGTTAGAATACAACAAAAAATCAGTAAGACTTTAGAGGGTGTTATAACAGAGACGGAGACAAACCAAACTACACGCATAAGATGCTATTTCAACAGGATTACATATGATTATGTTGAAAGAATTATTATTTGAAAAATTATAACGATATAATTATTTTCGCTTATATTTCACTGTTAAATTATCGTCCTATCGCAAAAATAGCAGGTAGAATTTCAAATGGCTTTCATCTCACTTGTACTACCGCAAAAATATCAAATATACTTTCACATGGCTTTCCCCTCACTTTTATCAACGCAAAAATATCAAAAACACTTTCACATGGCTTTCACGTCACTTTTATCAACGCAAAAATACCAGAGACACTTTCACGAGGCTTTCACTTTACTTTTATCAACGCGATAATATAAGAGACCCTTTCACGTGGCTTTCACCTCACTTTTAACAACGCAAAAATATCAGAGACACTTTCACATGGCTTTCACCCCACTTTCACTACCGCAAAAATATCAGATAGACTTTCACATAGCTTTCACCTCACTTGTACTACCGCAAAAATATCAGATTTATATTTATACAGAACTTTTCCATCAAGTATCTGAACAATATCGTGGACGCATTACTAGAGGGCGTTATAACAGACAAACCAAACTACACCCATAAGATGCTATTTCAACAAGCTTATATAAGATTTTCTGGAAAGAATTATTATTTTAAAAATTATAACGATATTATTATTTTCGCTTATGTTTCTCTGTTTAATTACAAAATATTAATTTTTTCATAGTATTTTATTGTAAACTTAAATATTTTTTTTTATCGAGGTCGCACACGTAAAACGGTCAGCGGCGTCAAAAAACTGTGGTTTACGTGAATCTGTATTAGCAAATGACACGATTAGTACATGTTGCTGAACTCACGCGGTTAGGAGTCGGAAACACATCCTATTCAAGTTCAGACAGTATCGAGCATCCAAAGGGGCAGAGTTCGGGCGATCACAAATACAGAGCGACCGTGCCGGGGAGGGAAGGGCGGGACGGGACACGTTACTAATGTGGTCGCATTTATCAGCCCCCCCCCTCCCCCGCCGGCTCGCTTCTGATTGAACTCTCAACTCCAAAGTTTATCAAGAAGTCCCCGAGGGCCGAGCCGGCTGCCGGCGACCGCCAAGACTAATGGCGGAGGAAGGAGGAGCTGGCGCGGGGTGAGTTGTTCTTGCAAGAAATGTGTGTTTGGATGTCCGACGACTCCGTGTCATGGGGCCGCCGGATGAGGCGCAGTAGGCTCATACATCCAGCCAAACGACCTACCGCTGCTTGTCTGCGCCTTGCTTGGTTCAGTTACTTTGCTTAATGAAACCATATTGGAAAAATTACTGCATTCAAATTTTTATTGTTATATTATAATTATTTGGGTACTTTGAGAGAACTATTGAGCGATAAAAAGAATTAATATATATATTTAAAAAATAATGAATAAAATGAACTGAGAGGTCATTGGCTACGCTAAATCTATGTAGATAATGTTTAAATGATACTATGATTTGCTTTTGACATTGATAAGCTGTTTTATGAAGACCTTTACAACATACTTTACCTATAAAGTATTGTTAATTTCCAATTATGTAAAAAAATAATAATCTAAAACTAACCTGCTGTTGATTACTCAAATAAATATCTTTTTTTGCATTATTACTGATGATTTATAGATTTTAATGTAGAAATTTTATTGAAACATGAAACAAATAAAAAAATACCAACGACACTGAATTTTGCTATCAAGCATATTGTAATTTTCGCCCATTATCACAATTCTTTGGAGTGAAACAATTGTTTTTAGGCATTCTCTCTGTTTAATGTCTATAAAAACAACAATATGTTTCCATTTTATTTTTACGCACCCATTAACGTATTCTCCCATATTCGAATCGCTTTCTTCGCTTCGCGTACTATGCACGAACCTTAAACGCATTCCTAATGAAATCTGTGTTCGGAATTACGACTTAAGCCTACTCGCGCGGATATATGGCCGATAAATTACCTCCCCCTTAAAAAATAAAATAAAAAGCCATGCAAAGTACACAGACCGCGGGCTGCAGGCGCATCCAAATCCCAATTTACCGCCTCACGACACCACAGCCACCCTGCGAGCCACCCCTCGGAGCAGCCTCCGTCCCCAGAACAGGGGTGCTAAATATTCCGAACGCATGCACTGTCGCGGTGCAAAGGGTGGATTTGTGGGACAAGGGACTGTGATGCTTTTTGAGGTTGCGAATTCATACTATGATTGTTTCACGGTTATAATTTTTTAAATTTATTGTTGTGATTAAATTAAGTTAGCTTTTTTAATACCATTAAAATATAGGTTTAATATCGGGGTCTATAAAAAAAATGTTAGAAAATTGGTTATAAAAATATTTTTGGCAATAACTCAAACCGTAAAACAAAAAAAAGTCTATTGATTTATTTTAATCGTTTTACGAGTATTATAACAAAAGCTTGTAATGTGAAACTCAATGGTGAACATTAATATAAAATTACCAAAAAATATTGTTGTTTTTATGATGGTCTTTTCATATAATATTGGGATCATATACTATAATATGAAGAAAAATATAATTTTCTAAACTAAATGAAAGTTTAATGTTCGATTAGCAATAAGATAAAACCAATGTCTTTTTATACTTATGAACTCGGATTTTTTTCAATAATTCAATAATATGATACAAAAATATACCACTATATGTATCATTCAAACATAAAGCTACATAAAATTGGCAAAAAACCACTTCTACTGAGAATTTAAATATCAATTTGAAAGAAAATCACATTTCCATTGTCTGTCCCCCGCAGTGGATTCAATGGGGACTATATTCAGACAACATCCCACACTTACTGGGGCGACCGTGAAAAAAGCGACAATTCTGCATGAGGGCAGCCTCCACCCCCGCCTCGGCCGAGTTTCAATTACAATGAGGCGCATTGTTGTGTAATCACAGGGAGGCGATACAAAAAAAGGACATGTGCGAGGGGTGGGAGGTTGCACCGGGGGACGATCGGCGCGGGATGTGGTGTATAGGGGACGTGTGTGCGAAATGGATTTGCGAGCGCGTAGGTGGCCTGGAGTGCCTTAAATATTCAATGTTTAACTGATTCTGATTATCGAGACGCATAAACAAGAACAACCAATGCGGAAAAAATGATGCGATAAATTTAATTCCACAACTGATAACAGTAATATTTAAAAATTATTATTTGAAGTATATTTGTTTAATTTGATTGTTGTTACACGCAATCTCTGACTATTTTTATTTTGTAATTAACAATGGAATGAAGCGAAATGGACAAAATAATTAAAACGTGGAAAAAATAGTGAATTAATAATGTATTTAACAAACTAAACAAGTAAAACTCAGAGTAAGATACCAACCATGCTAATCGTTAGTGTTGGATACATTAATTTTATTATGCTTTTTATTAAAAAA
The DNA here is from genome assembly GCA_022113835.1 of Atopsyche davidsoni. Classification (NCBI taxonomy): domain Eukaryota; kingdom Metazoa; phylum Arthropoda; class Insecta; order Trichoptera; family Hydrobiosidae; genus Atopsyche; species Atopsyche davidsoni. The sequence continues at coordinate 7,204,964 of JAILWY010000007.1, forward strand.
TCTTAATTTACTCATTTAGAATAGACTATTAAATATATTACATTTTTTTCTGGAATGTAAAAAGTAGTATCTGAAAATTTATTCGAACTAATGTGTAATAAGATTTTATATTCTGTCGTATAAATGAATAATAAATATTAACGAGGTAAAATGAGCCACTTATGCTCACAATGCATTTTATTATTTATCCAAACGGCCAATTAAACGTATCAAATAAAATATACAACCATTTAATTTCATATATTGAACAGTAAATATAAAAAAAAACAAATTATTAATCTGAACACGAGAAAATAAAATTAAATATAAAATAATTACAAACCAGGAGAAATAAGAAGAACTCTCAAAATGTGTAGTCATGTTAGATAGTAATTTAAACCAACAGGCAACTGTTTGAGCGTTGGAAAAGAAGTAAATAGACACACAATGCATAATAAATTAACCGGCGGACGCGCCCACAGATTCTGAGCCCATAATACATTTTAAAAGTATGTATTTATTCAAAAAAACATATTTATATTTACTATAAAAAGTGTAATGAATTTATTTTATGCCGCCATAAATATATTCGTATTTGAAAATTATACTTTTTATTTGCACTCTGAAATAAAAATCTTACTTCTATATTATGTTTTTTGAATCTGTAATATTATGATACCAGTGTTTTACATTTATAATTGCGATCAAATATAAAAAAATACCAAATTTTATTAGTATTAACATATTCATGTATAAATATATAAATATTTGAACTGACACTAGTACTTGTGACAATAAACTACACAACCATCGAACATCCAAAAATATTCATGACTTCAGTATCAAAAATCATGTACGTCTTTCCACTGATACTTTCGTTCTCATTTATTTCAGCCTTTTATTGTTTTGAGCCATTTTTCTGTCACATGTTGACACATATATATATATATTTATTAATGAACATTTCAAGACTCGATACTAAAACTCCACCTTCTCAAGCTTCTATTCTACCATATATGATATATGTTAGGATAGAAGATGCCCGTGCGTCGCGAAAGTTTGAGAAGCGCTGCGAGGGGCCTTGCGGCCAGCGCATCCGAAGGCCGCACTGAGCAGCGTCACGGAATATATCGATAAAAATATTCCAGACCATAATGGAGACTTATTTCCGTGACTAGACAGGTTAATTTCTCCGTACTTTCGTAACACCTTATTTAAGATTCCATTATAGTACGTGGTTTAACATGATAATAATAACACCGATAATTTATTAACGACTACCCGCCAGGATTCTACGTCGTAATATTTTTTTCTCTGAATTGTACAAAATATTTTATAAATTTCTAATATCAAATATGATCGAGGCAAATATTTGATATTACAGTGTAGATTTTGTGTTGCAAATAAGAAACATAAAATTACAATAAAATAATATTGAAAAGGAAAATTTATTTTATCAAGAGCATTAAAAAATTTATTTAAAAAATATTAACAAGGACTGTCGAATTATAATATGTATAAAACAATGGATGGCTTGTTGACTCAGTGGTACTCAGTTGACAGTAGAATTTTTTTTGCTTGCGCTCATGTTTGTTTCATATTGATAGAAGACGATTTTTATTGGACATTACATGTATGGATACAAATTGTTAACTGTACATTTTGATCACATTCAACTATTTTTAAGCCCTCCTTACACGTCGCAAAATAACTTGCAGGTAGCCAATAGCGTCCTACTTTTTGTTGTTTACTAAGGCAAAAACACTCAAAATAAAGGGACGCTATTGGCTGATTGCAAATAGATCGCAAGACGTGTTGCTGCGTGTGTAGAGGCCTTTAATTACAACGTAAATGTCTTCCTTGCAATAGTATCTAATTGAGTGATATAACACAAATATACTCAGTTATAAAAAAGGTGTATATTTTTTTCTCTATTCACAAATTTGTCACACCAATAAAGCTTTTCGGAACAACCGCTTATTCACCAGATTTACTCATCCGCAGATACTAAAAGCTGTGAGGGCATTATAATTCGATCGATGGCGCGCGTGTGCCCCCGCCCTGCTGCAGCCCCCGGAAGCAGATGTTAGAATAAGAGGACTTAAGTGATTACGAATACACTGTACATCACTGTTATATTTAGTATTTTACACTCACCGGGGGAGATTTCGAGAGTTATTTTAAGAATTTCAGTATATTTACATTTTTAAACTTGTTTCGTTCGAAGTCTCTTAAAACCTGTTAAAAGCTGTTCATTGCATTTGAAAAATATTTATTTTAATTTCGTTGCGAAGGTGTAGATACCGTTAGATACCTTGTATGTATGAAAAATTGGATGCAGATAATCAACGTTTTAAAATGCTTAACTGTGGTTTGACCTTTCTCCCTTATTGATAAAAAACCTAAACACGCATTGGTAACTTTGTTTTGTCAAATTATCTAAATATATATGAATGAAAAAAAATACACATTTAAATCGCCGAAAAAGTCATAGATTCTAACAAATCATTGAATTTTTAAGAAAAGTTTGTCAGTTATTCGAGTAATAATCAAGATTTTCATATAAGCAATATAACTAAGACCGACTGCTTTCAGCATGTTTGACAACATGAAACAATTTTAAAAATCTAAAAATACGCTTTGTTAAAAAAAAACTTATTGCAAAATGTAATAAAAAATACAAAAAATTGCATCGGACCGATTAAGCATGCCGTGAATATGAAATAAGCGGATGCTTATGGCACACTACTCCGCAACCATTAGAATAATAGCGCGTTGCATGGCGGCGGAGAGCCGGGAAGTGTGTTACTGGGGTTGTGATCTGCGCGTGCTGGGCTGGGGGGACGGAGGGTGGGCCGCATTTATTGTCACAAACAGATGCTCGGCCGGGCCGGCACTCGAGTCTCTTAATTCCGTATTATTAAATAGTGCTTTATTCCGCTGTCAATGCACATTTATTGCTCTTCAATAAAAAAAATATACGGCACACGTGGGGTAACGCTTGTATATTAATTTGCGATAAAACTATTAGCACCGCATATTTTTTCATTAAAACTAATAAAATAGTTTTTTTTTATAAAAAATCAAAGGTTAAGCATTTTGTGGATTAATAATAAATATTTTATGGCATTATGTTTACCAAATCTACAGCAATAAAGCTGTTATTTTTTAAAAGCTTTGTATATCGTGAATTATATACGTAGTTACAAAAACAATGCTCTATTGAAATAATTGATATTTTAAATTTTGTATGCTAGTACTTTCAGTTTCGTTCTCTTACGTTGGAATTAATGTTTTATTTTTTTTTTATCAAAAAAAAGTTCCCATAAAATTATTTCCACGTCAACAATGTTCAATAAAATTACATTACAAGCTTAATTTCCTCTGCGATAGTTGTGAAAATCATTTTATAGAAATAATATTGTTTTTAAAAATTACAAATACTAAATTGTTTCAATTATTTTGAATTATTCACAATATATATTTTTTTAAAAGATTGGCCTTTATTTATAAATACATTTAAGACAGACATCCAAATATTATACAGAAATAATAGCGCTAGTACTAAGTGTCAAGAAAAACATGCATTGTATTTATATTATGACTAATAAAAAGTTTAACGACTGTTAGTTCATTTATTTCACTTTCCACGAGTATTAAAATATTTTTGGCAGTTTAAACTTACTACTTAGCATAAAACAATAAACTCATAATAAAGAGTCGGGAAGCTTATCACGTACACATATTTAAATAAACAACGCACATTCTCATAAACCTAAAACAAATAACAACATTTAAAATTTATAATACTGATAATTAATACTGTTCTAATAAAACTGATGAAAAGAGTTGCAATTTTACAAACGTCATGTAACCATTAATAAAATACAACCATGGAATAAATCAACTATTATGCAACTGCGCTTGCACCATTTAAATTAACATATTCAAAAGCATCATACTTATAATACCAAAGAACTATTCTGAATGAATAATTATTATGTATGAAGCGTCAAAAATTTATGGAGTTGAGGCCTACTCTTAAAACAGCAACAATGCGAAAAATTGAGGCGTTTGAAAGGTGGCTTTGTAAAAAAATATTTAAAATACAATAGGTTTACCGCGTCACAAATAAGTGCCCAAAGAAAGACAACCCTTAAGATGGTAAAAAAAACCTTAGGTATCTTATTTGGACCATGTTTTCGAAATACCAAATAAAGCCTACTGTAGCTGATTGTCCGGGAAAAACATCATGAAAAAGAGGCATTGGAAAATAAAAACCTACGTACACGCGGAATTTGCGCTGAAAGTCTTAGAGTATAGGCGAATAGTAAGACTGGTTCAGACATATCTAAGTTCAATGAAATGTTCACCAACCCCCTTTGAGAAGAAACACTTGAAAAAGAAGCATCGAGCTTAAAACTTGATCTGGAAATATTTTTCTATCAAATTCCAAAAAACTATCTCAGCATTATTATGTCCACATTATATCATAATTTAAAAATTTAAATTACAAATCGCAGGACGAATATTAAATTTTAATTTAAAGAGCCCTAACATATTTTGAAGCTTGACAACTTAAATATTCCCTATGTACCCGACTTCCTGCATGTTCAATGCATTTATCTGTACGAAATTTTATTTCCTTATGCATACATTTATTAATTTCCCCAGTGCACCCACCCGATTCCAACAGTATTATTTTAATATGTCTAAAACTACGGCTGGTACACGTTCGATACATTAATCAGCCAGCAAGCCTCAAAGCACGGGTGTAATCCCTGCATGCAAAAATACCGCGCCGGGTTTAAGTCCCGATTACCCGAGTCCGTGCCTGTATTTGGGCGCATATCCCCGGAGCGTGTCCGCCGGCCCTGCGGGGAGGCCCGCGGGGCACGTGGCGCGAGACCCTTAAATGCAGGCTTAGGAGCAGTAGATGTTAAACGTTAATCTGGCCTCGTCTCATATCACAGAGCTGTAAGATACACACCCCAAGTACCTTTTGAATCACAAAAATATTTTATTTATTGTTTGTCATACTTAGCATGAACGGTTACAATTTAATCGTATACTTTTTAACATTCGATATGAGCAGAGCTTCTGCTGTATATAATGAATCAAAAAGCTATTCAATATTATCAAATATTCCAAGAATTTACACGCTTACCTAATCAGCAGTTAAATGAACACAAAGATTCATAAACAAGATATTAATTCCACTGATTTCACTTTAACTTTAAAGGACAAGGAGCCTTAACAGTCACAAAGCATATTCACGAAACATACTTTGAATACCAAAAACATTCTCAATATCGCCGTGAAGCGCGTCACGGGGGGCGGGCGAGGGGTGGCGCGGAAGGGTTGCGAAATCTATTCGTATAATTTACATTCGAAGGGGGCGGTCGTTTATTCATTTTGGAATATTCTACGGCCGCGATTCGAGCCACCTACGATTTCATTAAAGTCCAGTCCGCCCGCTCCCGGCCTGACAGTGATGTATGCGCTGCAGCCAGCCCGCTGAGGAGATGACGTCCGCTCATTTCTCTCTCGCCGGTTGATGTCCGAGTGTCACACCTCCGTCCAAACAATGGGATTGGTTTTAAATCGCACTCGGGTAGAGCTAGAGGATAAGCGATGCTATGAATATGTAGATTTACTAAAACGTATTTGAGGGACACTAAATATCTACGGTAGTTTCACTAATATTTCTAAACACAGAAATTCAAAAGCCACAACAGCACAGGTACATCCTCTAAAAAGTGTATCATTTACAATAAAAACAATATTTTTTTTATATTTCATTTAATATTTTAAAAAATATACGATACATTATAATAAATAAGCCATTTAGAAAAGTAATATCTGGTTTATTAGTGGAATATTTCATACTTGTGATATTTTATAAATAAATAAATCAAAGTAATTATCTTGACATTGAATGATGATTTTAGCTCAAGGGTTAAGACCGTCGACTTTTGATCGAGAGACTGTCGGTTAGAATCACGTCTAACAGACTAATTGTTCTAGTTTGTTACATTTTAATTAGTCTTAAATTTTATTACGAGGGAACATTCGATTTACAATCATATTTTTTTATATGAAACATTTTTATTTGTATAATTTTGCTGTTATATGACGACATCTTTTCTCAAATTTTTTTGTAAATAAACCCACATGATTATAAAATGATTACCTGAATTTTCTAATTTATATACCGATGTCACAAATAAATATTCATATTTCCAATTAAATACAAAACACATCCCTACTATGTTGAAATTTCATGCATTGAAGTAAATGGCTATAAATTATCCATGAAGTGATCGCACTAGAATGGTAGTGAATACACGTAGACATGAATGGTTCCAACCATTCAACAAGAAGCAAGGCAAAATCGAATAAACTGTATAAGCAAATCATAAGTCAATACTGTTACCACCTGACAAACATTCAGAGGTATCGAAATATACAACAAAAGGTTTTAATTTAAACCCAACACCCTATTACTAGGCGCGTGTATCGAAACTATTATAGATTTGATTGTAACGTCATTGTATCAATTTGTCGCTCTCTTATCACTAACATTGTTACCTGTAACATCTCATCAATCACGGGCAGTATTCCGGGAACCATCGATCCGGCAACGGAGAATAAAAAGACAAACAACTCAACAATGGCCACTTAATATACAATATTTAATAATGAAAAAAGTTCACTACGTATTTGACGTATGATAAACGATGCGATTTATATGACAATGTAGGCAGCGAACTTAAAAATAGCGACTATGACTCTTCGACTGTATCTAGTTGTGAGCAATGAATGAGTACCGGGCGAGTTGTCGGCAGCCAGTGTCAGGGTTAACAAGATGTGACGAATATTAATAAATTGAACCGTGCAGTTATTGATAATGAGCTATTTATTAACCATTTTATCTCAAATGAAATCCTAACTGCCTATAAAAATACATTGATTTATTATTTAAAATAACGCCAAAGAAAATCACTCAAATCAAAAAATTACATTTTAAGTTGAAAGCACTGTACAATTAGCATACTCATATATACAATTTTTTTTTGAGATTTAACTAACTTTTTATTTCATTGTGACTAATATATATGGGATACAATCATAGCTTTTAAGAGGTTTCTACGAATGTATCAAATAACTATAAAGGCTTTAACCAAAGTAACTAATATATGAAAGAAAAATTTGAACCTATGCCAAAAAATTAACAGTAAATCATAAAAAATAAAAATATGTAAGCCAGCGTCGAGACTAGAAAAGTCTCTGTTTGGTCTACAATCCGCAGAAGTAGATTAACAAACAATCGAGGTGATAGTTCTTTATTGTAATCGAAGAGCATGATTCTAAAAACTACCCGCATAGCAGAAAAATGTTCCCATCCCCAAAATTAAGAACCAAGAATAATAACGTAAATAAAATCCCGTAACTTCAATATATCTGTTTTATAAAAGTAAATCTAAACTAAGAAAATATTTTACAGAATAGTAGTACTTACGCAATTACATTTAACAATATCGTAGTTTTATATTACGTTGAAAAAACTGGGTTTTATCGCTTCTTCCATTTGTTCACACAAAAGAAAGCGCTCTAAAAATAATTAGATAGTCACCTTGATATTTTATTCCAGAGATAATATAAATTTTACCCAATAGAAAATAAAATGAAACGATCTAATTTACATAAAGTAAGTAGGACATAAATATGAGACCCGTTCAAGGTTGTCTCGTGTCTTTGAAAACGGGAACAAAGGGTGGTTCGTCTGCTTATGTGTAGATGAAACATATAAATGGGAATCCTGCGGTAAACCAATGCGATTCATTGATTACAATACAGTGTGGTGAAACAGGTCAAGAATCACAAAGAAGAACAAAGCCGGTATTGTATGAAGTAACTGTGTAAAAAAGTGAACGAAGCCAACAACGAAACTGGAATTATGATGAATGCATAATAAAAGCAACATTCGCCACAGGGTTCTTTATATACCGCAACACTCGCCACATTTATGGTGCGTTTTTCGGCTGTCAGAATATAAACAAATTAACAAGAATTGTTATTTATAATGCCGGAATCGAAATTGACAATCTTTATGATCTATCGAACGAGCGGCACAGTATAGGCATGAGTAAATCAAAGAATGATTTGCAATGTCATAAATGTTTTTCAACCATGTTTCAAATGTGTCAATATTTGGACAAGTATTTCGTGTTAAGTGTCCCGAGTGAATTACCGGCTATGGATCGAAATACTGAAGTTATAAATATCTAGATATTTATAACTTCAGTATTTCGATATTTATGTATTTTGTATGTATTTATGTATTTTCCGCTAGATCCTAGGATCTAGCGGCAAAGAACGATGATAATTTTGGTAATAATAAATCACTAAATTAACGTAAAACTTACCGTATATATGCAATGTGTTATTTCTTAGTGCATCAAAATTTAAATATAATAAAACGTACAAACGTCAACTAAATTAAATAAATCAAAAAAATTTAAGAACACAAAAAAATACCTGAAACGCTGGACCTCGTCTACTTGAATTGATTAATATGTACTGAGATTTTACAGATAACAACTAAAACCATACGTTTTTTGTTAAATATACACGAGGTTTCAAACGGTCATAATATCAACCGAATTTTTTTTACTGGCATGAGCAGAATAAAATATGTTTGATTTCAATTTAAAATTTAATGATAAAAAAAATACTTTTGTATCTTTATTTATATTTCTATATTTAATTTTTTTTTTATAAATGATATAAAATATGATTCTCAGTATAACTTTTTTGAATGATTCTAATTGTTTATTTTATTTACAAAACCAAGTAAATTTATTAATTTTGTGAGTAAATCTTCACATAATGGAATAAGAGCAAGTAGACACAAGCAAGGTAGGCTGTGTACTCGTACGTCTGTTGGGCAGCTTTATAGAGCGCCGGGGAGCGGAGGTTCTATTGGCTGTGGTCTAATCCACCAACAATGGCAGGGCGCACGGCACCGCAGAGTCGGAGCCTGCGTCTAGACAGGTAGAGGCAGACGCAACCACCGCGATGGCTCTCCCCGCACCATAAAAAAACACTAGAAAGGAAAATCTCTCACGTGAGATTACCTTTTACTTAACCACCAGAAACGCTTTTAATTAATTTACACGTACTATCCAAACGAATCATATTAGATAAAATATATTTTTAAAAACTTACGTAGCAGTTTATAGTAATCACTGTATGCGTGTATTTTTTTTAACAGTATACACACGTATTTTAAAATTTATTTGTTATTTTAAATAATACTATTTAACAAAATTAATATAAAAACACCGAATAGGTAAAAAGTATAAGCTATGCTTTTGAAAATAAATATTTTAAAATTTATTTGGGTTAATATGGCTGTAGTATGTTAGTAAAAATAAGTTAGTTTTCAAGTCGGAATAGTTTTTTTTGAAAAGCTTGTCTTTATTTTATTCTTCTTATTTTATAATAAATTATTTAAATCGCACTTTCATATATCTGTTTTAAAGAATAAATTTTTTATGTTAAATAAGTAACATTTTCTTCTAGAGTGACTGTAAGAACAGTTTTTAAAAACCCAACGTACATTTCCAATAAAAATAAAATCCTATTTACAATAATTATTATTCGAAATTTATATTCAGTTTTCAGCATACTATGGGTACTATATAATTTTAGTAAAATTATCGATCTTCTTAAATATCTCTCAGTCTACTACAAAGCTTAGTAGAATAATGCAGCATTCAAGTTATAGAATGGTTACTCAAGCATTGTGGCCGGTAGAGATGAAACGAAAAGAATATTGTAAAAAAAGCAAAATCTTTCAAAGAGATAATTTTAAAAAGGCTTTAATATAAAATAACGGAACATTGAAAAAAAAATCAAATAATAGCGAATAATACATTCTAACTTAATTATCTTCTTTGTATCACGTAATAAAATACTTGATGATATATTTATCCTAGTACAATAAACCACTGTTTGAAGTTTTTTTTTTTGATTGCGTCATTTTGTAAAGGTTCGATCTCGGAGTATCTGTTTATTTTATTTGGAGACAGAATAAATTATTTGTCAGCCATATACAATCGAGCTACAGTAAATACCTGATACCTCATGAGATATCGAATGACGAAGGATGCCGGATGTTCACAACTTTACACATAAATCAAAGCAAGAGATAGGTTTAGGCAAATTTAGGAATTATCACATAAGCAGTGTGAGTAAAGGACGTTGTAAATTGTGGGTATATTACAATAAAAAGAAATTCCACACATTGTTTATGTTAACTACGGATACGCACACGCGTGTTGTACTTTAGTGTGACACCAACGTCATCAACCTCTTCCATAGAGCTCTTCTTAATCTAAAATATCAACGACTAAATAAAGCAGAAATATTGCTATAGTAAATATATTAAAGGTTTCTTGGGAGATTATTAACTCCTGGAAATTTTAAATAATTTACTAATAAGCAACACAATATAAATAATAAATGAAATTTATAATTATTTCAGGATAGATAATATTTATCGATAAGATTTTATTTAAATGAGAACGTTTGTCAAAACAAAAAAAGCAGATTTACAGAATAAAACGTAATGAAAAGATTTGAAAAAACATATAAATTAAAATTTATCCGTGAATATGTAATTTTATTTATTTAAAAGAAATGAAAAAAAGATGGGAAAAAGACATAAAAAGATGAAATATGAATGCCGAATGTACAAATATTTTTGTAATCTGTATTTAAATACTTCATTTAAAGCAAAAACTTACACATAAATACTAATAAGTCTTTAAAAATGCATAAATTTAAAAAAGAAAAGTTTTTATTTAATACAAACACAAATATTTAACACCGAAAAATAAAAGTGAGTTTGATAAATTTCCAAAGGTCCGAGAGCAAAAAGAAGCCGCATATATTAACCATAAAATTGATAAAAACGTAAAAAAAAAAAAAACCCAAAAAAACACCAGGACGTTATAAATATGTTCCACGATTTTATTGAAAAGATATACATGTCAGAAAATAAAAATTCTCCCTTACCAACGCTGGCGTACAGCGCTAGACGCAGACATTACGGTTGGCTTGAAAAAAAAAAAGAATTATCTTCGGAGGCCGGGGGGTCCTCACCCTGTCCCCAGCGACCGGACCCGCGGGCTAATCGCACAAAAACAGGGGCACGCGGGGATCACCGCAGAGCGGGGCGGGAGCTCCAGGACACGGCATCCGGGGCCAAACTGACTCCTGAAGGGTGCATAAATTTGATAACGTATCAAACGCATATGGACACTCCGCGCAATACCACTGTGCTGTGCACTCGGTCATTACTTTTTATTATATTGCAAAAGATATAAGTAAAACGTTACGATGCCGCATGTGGGGGAGAAGAGAATTTTTTTACAAAACGAGAAGAAAATAGTGTACACACATGGCGGCCTTAAAGCCACTTCAAATATAATTATTGAATATTAAAAAAAAAAAAAAAAATTATAAAGAGCAAAAATTCAAAACCAAGTCAACCGTACATTTTTATTTTGCGGATTTATTATTTTTTTTAATTTTAGCTTAAAAATTATTTTTAACTCCATTAGCAAACATTGCTCGTTCGGGGAGGGGGATTTATTATGCAGAGATGAACAAAAGAAAGCTCACTGTACAAAACAGAAAAAGTATTTTCAACGGGTCAAAGTACTCTGTAAATAAAAAAAGTTATTTTAGTAAATAAATAAAAAATAACTTCTGTGATACTGAAATACAAAAAAATACATTTTATTTTAAGCATTCTTCAAGAGCTTTGGTACTTACTATGAAAATATTTCCATGTAAACACTGAGTGCCGCTAGATGGATTCAGATATTATATGAAATAAAATAAGCTGAGTAGTAATTGGAGAATATGACGATCGATGTAGCTGAAGAGATACTCCACAGCATATTACCTGGAAAGATATTGCGTTGTCGTCTATAAGCGATCTGCTAAAGCCGCTTACTGTTGCATCTCACAAGGAGAGATGTGCCAGGACTTTGATCGCGGGCGCGTATGTGTGCACTCCCGGCGACTCGGAGCAGTAAGAAGATCACCCACTTGGTATGCATAAAGGTGAAGAGCGCAGACAAAGGGACGTGATATAGCACAACGGTGGGAGACTGGAGGACAGAAGTTGAGGCATATTGCCAGCACAGACTATCGATTGATGAGTACAGCCATTTACTGGTAAATAAAGCCTCTGATACTCATGCGCGTGTAAACACACACATGCATACATATATATAAATGTATATAAATATATATAAATAAAGATAAAATAAAATAAAATTATGTTAAAAATATATATATATATATATATCGCATGTGTATTTTCTTGGGGGAGAATTTACTAACTCGACCCCCGCCCTAACAGGTTATCCCGAACTTGTGTAATTAAGCTCATGTCTGTCGAAAGCTAGATGTTATAATAATACAGTTGTAGTACAAACTATTTTTAATATATTCTTTCAGAATGCTGATTTCATATTCAACATATTATTTTATGGGTACTACGAGTAAACAAACAAGGTATAATAGCGATTAAAAAAATGGGAAACCAAGCAGTGGAGAATATAAACATAGAGTTATGCAGTTATGAGGAAAATGTTAAAAAAATAGTGAAGGATATATAGTAATGACCGCTTCAAGGTATGAACTAAAAAAGAAAGATCAAAATGCTGAAATAATTCTCTCTTTAATAATTGCATTTTATCATTCTTTATCTTTGCATCTATAGCCAAATGCTAATACACAATAACAGCTGTGGGACCGAATTATAAACATGTACTCTTAACATCTAGAAGCGGCCTGCAATAGCAATGGCGATTATCGTGAAAAGCCATTTACTTTCCAAGCAGGTCGATTAACATTAACCTTCTGATAGCTCTCGTATTATTGTCACAGTAAATAAAAAGAGTCGCCTGGCAGGCGCCGGCGTTAAGGCACAACTCCAAGCGGGAACATAAATCTCGCAAAAACACCGAATTATCGATCTATTGTCGTGCGCCTAATATTTCCCAGGCGCCGATTCAATAACATCCAAAATACACTTACTCAAAGTAAAAAAGTATAAATGAGTCGTCTTCGCTGGCGAACTTCACCCTCAGAGGGAAGTCCGTGCGAGCTCACGCAACTACGTGGATAAAGCTCAGCCGAAAAACTTATTATGAAACGTATAGAGATTAAAATAACGTCCCGGAATAAAAAATGTCAATAAAACAATAATAAGAAGCGTATATATTTCACTGCAATAGAGATGATGTATTCATCAAATCATATTCATGGGAGGCGTTTTGATGTTAGGCCACGATCATTGACATTGGTATTTCTATTATTGGTTAAATATAACAAAAAAATTGGCAATTTAAAAAAAAAAATTGAAATCATAAATATGATCTATTTTTGCGTTGTTTTGATAGCAAAATAAATAGAATAGCATGAGAACCCAACAGTCAAAAGCTGAAGGGCCCATCCACGGGGTAGCGGATCGCGGTTAGCGGGAGGGGACGCCGGCAGGAGGGTGCAATAACACGTGCGCTGGGCCGCGCGGCTGGTTGCTCGGGCCGGGGGATGAGGCGAGGGACTCTTCCTCCGCCAACACTCTCGAGCGGGCGAACTTCCGAGAGGGCGCCGAGCAAACTGTTTGGTGCTGGTTGCCTAATGTAAATATGCGTGTTTCGTTTGAGGTGCGCCGGAACAACTGCGGGACATGCAGGGGTTATTATTGTTTAATTTGCTTAGGGCCCTGAATGTTTCAGGAATTCTAAAATTTTCAATTAGTAGTAGAAAATCAATCATTGTAATTCTACTCATTAGGAATAATAAAAGCACACAATTATCTTTTTAAAACGTAGGGAAACTTTACTTCAATAATCGATGGTGTAAATATTGTTTTACCATATAATTATTACTTGAATTATTATAACACAATTATGTTTTCAATGTGTCCATTTCAGAAATATTTTCATTAAATTATTACATATATAAATATACAATACATATAAATTCATTTACTATATTTCTTACGAGAAAGTAATTTAAAAATTATCTATTGGTAAATTACTTTATCCAATGAGTCACTTTTTCGATATCTTTAATTAGGAATAACAAATTACAAACTATGCTACTGAAAACGTTAGAATTAATAGAATTTCACAGGGTCCAATTATACAGCCTCAACCCCGGCCACTTACAGACTTAAGCACCTGAAGCTGGCCGTAGAGAAGTACACATGATGGGTTGTCAGGGATAATGTCTAGATTCGCATGCCGGGCGGCAAGGTGTTGGCCACCAAATGGGGAGATAAGTGCGGGTGTAAAAAAAGCGAGAGCGGTCCAGAAGTTGCGGCGGGGGAGGCTAACATGATTTGCTGGTTATCCCGCCTGATCCGCGGGGAACGGAGAACTTCGAAGCAGCATCAGCAGGAGGAGGCGGGGCGTGACTTTCAGCCGGGAACTTCAGCTGGTGAGCCACTGAAGGGAGATCGTCTAGAATTTTTGATGAAATTTTAAAGTGTATCATACACCCAGCCGCATGGTGAAATAAAACCTCCAAAAGATCACCCCGCCAACTCTCAATGCCTTTCTACATAAGAGTATATTGTATTTAACTTTTTCCTACCTTTTAAATTTGTTGGAGATGGAGATTTGGACAATTTTTGTACAAGCGATGATAAAACTTTGTTTATTGTCTATGATCCATATGTTGTTATGTTCGTGTGCAGCGAGTTTTATATTAGAAACAATCTTTGTCGAATTTTATCATAAAAACAGCTATGACACAATCAGAGTCATAAAAAATTGTATTCAACAACAAAGCTGATTTTCTTGTCAAAATGAAAACTGAACATACAAATAATCGGCTGAATTTCAGAGCAGTAAACTACTGAGTCAACAAGTAAATGAAAATATGTTTCAATAAATAACGATTTCACAAACATCAATCTGTTGATCGATCTAAATAAATTCAGCGGTTTAAAATTTACTTTTCTTATTTTTATTAATTTCAACTCAAGTTGTTAATAATAAAAAACACCACTGGTTTTACCACGGGGTTTTTTAATCCTTGTTAGATTAATGAAATTGAGTGTTTTTTAAAATTTATTTATTATTTTCAACGACATAGTCTTTAGTCGTACAACAACTCAGGGATATAAATAAAACACAAATAATGGTCAATAAAATAGGCAAAGCTGAGGTCAACTGGTCAACGTTATTGATGACACAGAATATTTAATTTCATTTTCAAGATTGAAAAAACTCGCCAAATGTCTATTACCGAAAAATAAGCTGCCATAAAATATCCGGGAAGGGGGGAAGGAGCAGCCGGGGGCGGGCAGTTCCAGATCCGGTTCCTCCCCGCAGCTGACATGTGATGGGAAATTATCGATCAGCAATAAAACCACCAGCAGTCGGGCAGCACCAGCACTCGGCACGGGTTAATCGCCGAAGGAGTTGTGGCCGGGGCGCGCACGTGTGTAACCGACTCCGATTTATGGGCGCACTAAGGACATAAAGATTCGCCCTTGCGATACCGGCCGCCGTTAAAAACTGTAGCATATCATTTCGGATCATCACTGCTCGTGGTAACGGAACGGGACGTGATCTATGCTTCCCATTAGCCATGTAGAACGTTTCGATATTCCTCCGAATGACGCGACTAACAGCGTTTTTTACGGGTCGTTCCACTGTTAACAATAGAAAAAAATACGCGTGCTAGAAACAACATATAAAATAGCAGGTTCATATTTTAGTAAGCATTGTTCTATAAATGGACACTGTTAGAATGTTTAGTATACATGAAGCGTTTTTCGGACAATGTATCAATAACCATAGGCTTGGATGCAAATAAAGGATTGTCTATAGTCAACGCCTCGATGTGCTTGACGCAATGCATTTGACTGTGCTATATCATTGGCATAGCAAAAAATGATAGACCCTGTTTGGCTTACTCTTCGCTTGACGGGAGACAAGCTTGCCTTCCATGAAATATTTCTAGACGAAAAGTCAATTATAAAAAAAAAATCTATAAACCTAAAAACTAAAAAAAGTAAGACATTGCGTCTATATCAATGGCTCCATAAAAATTAAACGAAAGACGACGACATTTCGGCTAGAAAAAACTAAATTCAAATTAAATTTCAACACTCCGACACCAATCAATAAATTAATGTTACTAATTTGATACATTGTAATCAAATTTTATTATTGACCTTTCATAATGTTTTTATAAATGAACTAATGACTCATATATTTAATTATTATAATCAGTAAACAACTAAAAACCCATGCGCATTATTTAGATAATGTGTGCAAAATTTATCTTCATTTATATGATTGAATATATAAAAGAAACCTTTTGTGAGCAGAATTTTCTAAGAGCTTCCAGAATCTCTAAAACCTACAAGAGAATCAACAAACACGGCGACTACGTAACATTATAATACCTCGGAAACGAATCACCATAATAAACAAAGCACTTTATGAGCGAATAAAAACGGAAAATATAATATTTTGTGAAATTCTACGATTTGAGCGTGAAGACTTACAACGTTCTCTAAAGAAAACTTTTTAATAACAAGTTTAATAAATAAATATGTATAAATTTTTATCATTTTAGACTATAAAGAACAAGAATTATCAACGAAAACATAGAAAAAAAAACATTATTTGGAACTTGATATATGGTTCAATAAGTATTGTTTTGTTGCAGCATAAAGACGACAAACATGTCCTGAAGTTCAAGGCAATTCTATACAATAGTTAAATATTTCAGCTTTAAAGGTAGCTTTAGATTATGGGGAATACATGTTGCTCTAGGGTGGGTCTAGCCAGGGGGTATTCTCCAATAATTTGGTGTTTTAGTTTAAAACATGCCAATTTTAGAAGTATGGTATTTTTTAACTATTTTAATGCTAAACGAATTTAATATCTGTACGAATAAACTTGCTCACGTAGATGTGTGCATCAAAAAAACTCGGATAAGTACTCACTTTTAGAAACATAATATTAAAACTCTTTATAACTTCAAAATCGTTGGCCAAAATGTTTTTACGTTTTAAATATTACAAAAAAATCTGAGCTCTCTCCGGATTATAAGTTACATAAAAACAAACAATATCGTGATCCGTTGCCGGTCCGCGCGCCCTACTTTTCAGTTGCGAGGTTCGTTTTATTGGCCGGCCGACCCGGGGCTATTTGCACGTCGGAAAATTGTAAAATTTGAAGTATAGATTTCTTTATCTCCGCCGGTCTATGGCATTGTTTATACAGATAATCACTTTTCGGATAATACGGGTTGTACGGGGCCGGGCCGAGCTCGCTGTGTTGATTTATCGCAATTCTTCCGGATATGAATTTTGTGTGGACACAGCGGGAGGCAGATGCTTCCGAAGTGTGTTTGACTTTTGATTAATTATGTTTTATAGATAGTACTTTAAAAACATGTTGAATTTTTAATATTTTTTCATACAATTTTTGTTTTTTGAGTACGTAGAGTAAAACCATAATTTTGGCTAAAAATTTACTATTGTCGTTATATTATTAGGCTTATTATCATTTATGAATATTAAAAGCATAGCATTTATGCATATGTATGCTTAATACTTTTATCTATAAAAAAATAGTTACTAATAACACGAAATACACAATATAATTTAAATACGAGACGACAATGAAATATTTTAGAATCTTTATAAATAAAGTTAATATTTCAAACTTCCATAAAAAAAAAGCTGGGAGAATGAACTATTTTGCATAAAATATGTTAGTCCTGACGGCATAAAATAATTAATAAACAAATTTATGAAAATCAAGGTAGAGCTTAAAACTACGTAAAGAATTCCCTGATGAGTCTACCCCCAGCCCCGGGAGACAAGTATGCAGACGAAAATAATTCACGGAATTCCAAAAGACTGAGGGATGAGCGGAGGCGGCGCTCGGCGCTAAGCTGTTTGTTTTCGAAGTCGACAACTGCAAGACTTAAGTACTGGCGCATTCATCGCAATGACACATCCACTTAGCTCCCTCGCTCAGTGCGGGCCACGCACCCCCGGGCCGAGACCAGCTCGTCTCGAGACAGTATCGCAGATGCAAATGGGCTGATTTGTGAATTTGCCGTCTGGATTTTTGCTAAGACTGTTCAAACCCTTGATAAACAAAGTATATACACAACAATAAGCTCCAAATACTCTGTGCTTAAGCAAATTCAAATATCATGCTTAAAATACCGAGACTAATATTGTACGATGATCTAAAATTGACATTTTAAAGAAGGGGCAATAAAATAAAATAAATAACTAAAAGAGACTTCTAACAAGAAATAGTATTTTTTTATTAAAGTTTATAAGAATGTACACTAGGTAAAAAAAAATGTTTTTTATAACCAACAAATGAATCTGTGTTATATAAAATATAATGTATATTTCGGTTGTATTTACGAATGGTTTTTGATACTTGTCGCTAATACATATTTGACATAATTTTATTCACTGAAATATACTTTATTTTATACGGGATAATTTGATTTCGCTTATTGCATTAGTTATTTTTCTGGGTTGTTAATTTAAAAGTACGCGGAGGTAATTCAGGTATCGGAGTTGCAGGGGGCGCCCGCTGAACTTTTCAGTAAGTTTGCTTACAGCTGGAGCTCCTCGGCCGGCGGCGCCTAATGTCAAACAGGCCTGGCATTTGGCCGGGAACTTCGCTGCGAAGCTCCAAAAGGAAGTCCAAATTTCACTTTAAGTGTTGATAAATTTATATTTACGACGTGTTTTGTGAATTCCGAGTCCACGCACAACTTTCATAATTTTGAAAATTGGGTTCCTGATTTATTACATTTTGACTTGCGTTTTTGTTGAGATGAAACAAAATTGTTTTGTTAATATATCATGTATCCACTCGTATGCTTTATCGAAACACTAACAAATGTAGACAAAAGAGTTATCCGAGTACGTTCATTTTAGTTGATCGATGTTTTCGACTAGTGCTGTTGACGTTTCGTGTTACGCACTCTTTGAACTGATAAAAACCCAACGGGTTACTTCAGGTACTTCAGGTCGACAGAAAAAAATATATTATATATGGCGATACGTTAGATTTGTTGTCTGTAAATATAAAAATAATTTTTAAAAGTGTGTAATTAATAAATGAAAAAAGCCTTTAATAAAAATACAACCACGTTGCTGATATCTTTTTACAGTTATAACAGTAGATTTATTTATTGAAAAAAAATGTTTTATAAAATTCAACAAAAATTACAGACAGGAAAGTGATGCTATTCTATATTTTAAGACTGTAGGATTAAATTCCGTCCCTAAAGTATGAACAATGATTCCAATAGCCGACATGTTGATATATTAGTTAGTTAGTAAATTTTAAATGCTACTTAAAGGCTCACCGGTTCAATTCTACTTTGACGGGCAAAGCCTAGCTAATCAAACTTACGCCTGTTTCAATTTTGTTAGAAATGATTTATACTAACGTTGATTTAATAGAAATTAGAATCAAAATAAAATAAATATAAATTTGATATGAAGAATAAGTAAATTATAAAATCTAAACATAAAAAGTTACAATAACTCTGACTATTGTATGTGAACAGTTCAACCAAAAAAATATCGATTGTATTTTAATTAATATTATAATATATATGATTTCAAAAATATGAAATATGTAGATATACGCCAATTGATTATTTTAAGCAGGTCCGTGCCCTAACTTCTAACATGACAAATTTATGAAGACAGTTTTTCTGTGATGCATATCAGCATAATTCTGTTATGTTTCAATAAGACGAGTTTTCCTACATTTGAAGTACAGACAAACAGATTGGCAGTATTTTTATTCTTCATTAATTATCCAGTAGCAAAGTGAGGTAATGTAACAAATTCGAACCTAGCTGCATTTGCAAGTTTGTATCGTGACCACATATGTCACTTAACACGGCTGTGTGGACGTTGTAAGCTCGACACAAACTTGTATTTAAAAACTTTTACATCACTCGCCTTCATTTAGCAGTAGACTAGCGCTATGAGCATGCTGGCGCTCGTAATGTTTATTAAAGCTGTCGCAAACAGTTTATCTCTTCGTATAGAGCCCAACCTCCCCTAATACGGAGGTAGGGGTAAAGCGTGACCCTCTTAAGATCGCCTGACACTAATATATATAATAACTCAGGACAAATAACATGAGCGTAAATATTTTTAACTGTGAGAGTCTTACACACGAAAGCAGATGTACATGACTCAACATTTCTTATCTGTCAACATTCATCGCATAGCGCTTAGCCTATTAATATAAACAAAATGCGAAGAAAAAAAGGTTAAGATCAAAATCCCTCGCGAGACATATTGTTTTTAATATTAATCACCTAATTTTATCAAACGTCGTCGACACTTTTTTAGCAAAGCTTTCGTTTATAAAATGAGACAATAGATTTTTTTTTATATTTGTATTCAATAAGCCTGATTGATCGAATGGGTGCCACCCGCAGGAATTGAATTTTATACATCCAAAAATACATTTTTCTACCATATTTTATCTGTCAAACCTTATATATGAAACATATAACGCTATGAATTAAGTCAGGTGTGCATATGAAATTCAACTCAAGTACATTTAGTTAGTAAATTACTCATCAGTTTAAACTTTCTCAAAGTACATACTAATATATACTCACATTGAAAAATGTGTTCGTGTCAGACGAGCTTAGGGGCAGAAGCCGCAAGGACTAGGAAAACTTACAAGGGAGGCCTCATTCGGGGTGGATTAATCGATATAGACACCCTGGCGGGCCAAATTGGCATTCAAAGGGCTGTTGGAGAGGTTTATATTCCATTATGCTAAGGCTGGGGGTGCGAGTGGATCACCCCCCGACCTCCACATCACATGTGTTAAGGCTTTGCGGCTAAGTGGCGGAAAAGGTAATGCGAGATTCAATCAAGGGACGTATTCTTCTGACCCAGACGAGCAGACCTCGCTCCTCACAGTCCTCGCCAATCATGGAACTCTATGGAAACTGGAGGGATGGGGCAAACCCATTACTCCATTATTCCAACATTTTATTTTACGAAAATATATGAGCTTTTATGTAGAAGCGTGTCATAGTTGGTTTGTATAAATAAACCTCAATCTACTACAGCTTAAAATACCGTGTTTTTATTTGAATAAAAATAAAATTAAACTGAAAAACTGAGAGCGCTTAAATGTATATTCAAATGAGTACATTAAAAGTCAGAGTGAACGTTTGTCTTGTGCTTTTTTGTGAAGATAATTAAAAGAAATACCTTTAAAAAAAAACTACGTTGGTAGTTAAATGGTCATTGCGTTTATTTGCGTAAATTAATGTCTTTAAATATTATATTTCATCAGGATGCAAAACTTTACTAAATTATAATTTACGTTTTAAACAAGTATAAATATCTTTTTATTCAATACAAAGATATTTAATGAATTAATTTAAAAAAAAAAATTACGCCGATTGTGTTAGTGAATTCTCTGTACTCAAGATTTTTGTGGTAAATTCAAACCGTTTACATGTTAGTCTCCATCACTTTGTAATAAGCTCACTATAATATTTCAACTAAAGACACATTTACGGGAAGAATACTATCGAGTCCTAAGATGGGTCTACGGAAGTGAATTTTCGGTTTAGTGAGTGTAGGATGATCAAAATATAAAACAAAAAAAAACCAAACTACAGTATATAATCAGGTATTGAATAACATGAAACGTGAGCAACTCTTATCCAGAATTAAAAAGTTGCTAGAATTTTTTTCCCCGATTGATTATTTTAAGCCCTGAAATATGGTCACATAAAGAATTCACCAAAAAATATCAGATTTATTTTAGTATAAATATTAAAAAAAATTGTATATGCACATTTTTTTAAAGTGAAATATCTATGAAATACGATTAATGGGATAAAACTAAATTATAATTTAATTTCTTACTAGTATTGCTGTATACCACATTATAAACAAAGCATTTTAAAAGTGGCTAGATAAATAAATCAATCACTTTAAAAGCTTAATTATTAACCTAAATGGCATTAGCGCCTCTGCAGTCCGTGACAAAGAAAGATGGGCCCCGCTGGCCGAGTATTGATTTCGATTCAGAGGCGAGTCGATCAACTTTCTATCGCTTATGCAAATGGCAGTACAAAGCGCAGAAGCTGCCCGAGCCCCGCGGCCGCGCCATTATACACGATTATACACGCATTATTCACGACTTTCAAGTATTTAACCTTTATTGCATTTTAAATTGTAATAACCGTGACATAAAACAACACCGATACTCGTGTGTGCCTTTTTCGTAACAATATCGATAGAATTAAAATATTAGCTATCAATTTACAGTATTTATTTTATAGATTTGTTACAACCGCTCTCGGGGTGGTTATTGTTACTGTAGTATGGAAAATCATTGGAAAATGTTAAGTATGGTTTATTGGGTTATTTCCTTGTTGCAGTTGCATATGCTGTACAATCATGAAATAAAAACCAGGCCATGACACCGTGCAAACGCAGTAGATTGCTTTAGCAAACCCCTAAGGGGTATTTTTATACATCATTGTAATTCAAATATACACCACACAATTAATAAGTATTTTGTAAACGTATTTTTTATAATCAATATTACACAAAACACATGGTGCAATAAGCGTTTATTATTTACTGAAAAACATTGCTTAAATATACATTTTTTTTCATCACAAACGATAAGTATTCAAATATAGGGATATAGTGGGTTGAATTAAAAGTCATATAAACTGATTCGACAATAATATAAATTTAAACACGAATTAGTTATTATTCAATCCAAAATAAAATCAGATATTTGCTAATAAAAATATGGTTTACAGAAATTTGAACATTCTACTTTACAGAATATATTTTATTATTCTAATAATAGCTCCACTTTTTGCCGTTTGTCGTAAATTTTATTCTTCACTTATTTCAATACGCCGGGTATCGGCTCGCTCAGCAGACGGCATGTTTACCTCTGACTGATTTCAATTTGCTCAAAAGCCGGAAAATATTATGTAATATATGTTGTGAAATAAAATTCCCCTTTGGGTATTATAAAATATATCTTACTAGCGTTTTGCCTCCAATGGATGCCGATAGGTACTCCGAATTGTTAAGAGAAAATTAGACGCTCGAGTTGACATCATTCCGAGCATATAAAAGTTAGTGAAGTCATATTTATAAATAATAATAACAAAATATTAAGAGAGCAGAATATATATTGTAAAGATATACTATAAACTAAATAATAAACTTGAGTCGTAATCTAAGCTCAGAGTCACAGCATCTCAATGTCTTATTAGAGCTTCGCAAACTAACCAAAAATGAAGGTGACTACCAAAACTTTATTTAATTTTAGTAAAATATATTTCATAAATATTAGTGAAAATTACAAGTTAAAAGAAATATTTAAAATAACACAGTTATGATGTGGACAGTGGAAGTTATAATTAAAATAAAATAAATAATAGAAAATGATGATTCTTAACAGTCAAACTATTGATTGATCGATGGATATTCGATGTCTACTACAGCACGAGTCTCAAAGAAAAACTATATTTTCAAAAGACGATTTCCGAAGGTTATCCATAAATATAATTTCAATAATGACAAAACATAAAATATACCACCAACTGAAAGCAATATCATTTTTTATCGATTCTTGTGAGTTTTTTTACAATATATATAAATATATCCTGATATAAAGCGCAAATACAAAAATTCAAAGTAAACACAAGCCACAAGGCTAAGCGAGAGTAATTTTTCTCTCGATAAAACCATAAAACGCTAGAATAAAAATTAATTTCGGAGCATAAAACGGCTATACGATTACAGCGAGGCACTAACAAAACCCGTAAAAACTTCAGTACGAAACTCAAACGCCAATACTGTATTGTTCGTGAAACATAAATATTGAAGAGCGTTAAAGTCCACCCAACTCAAAAACAAAAAAATTATGTACGCTGGCGAGCCCCTGGAAACCTAATTTCACCGTTTAAACAAAAACTTTGCTACTCTAATAAAAACGATGAATCTCAACAGATAGACAATGAATAGTAAATAAAATGACGCGTACATGCGTCTGACACGTAGTTGGTAAGGTGCTGGAGTTAATGGGATACATTACTTTGATTCAGTGGGAATAGCACATTTGGTTTTAAGGTATTTTAAAAAATGAGGCATACATTACTGTACTGTCGCTATGCGTCACATGACACGTTGACTACACGCTCACAGGTAAAACGTGCCAAAAACTTCACAAATCGGAAGTACATAGAGCCTGCTGGCTCCATTAACCGAATGAGAAAAATATAAACCGATTGGTATTGATTGACGTGCCACGACTGTCCATTCGAATGGCTGCAGTTCTGTTCTGGTGTATGGGTTTTTACACAAAAATACAGTTTTGTCGCACAATTATTTTCAGTCAGAGTTATTTATTCGAATAAGATGTATAAAATGCATTCAGTCTTAAATATAAAGTACACTCTGAACTAGGAAATCGTATGATGTATTCTATTTTGATTTAATAATGAACGAAATACTTATGTCAAAACATAGATAAATATCTGAAAATTTTAGTGTTTAATTATCACGAAACAACAAATATATTCATAACTTTACGGCAATTACCCAACGAGTTGTTCGGAAGTAACGTGACAAGACAAGTACTAGAGAGTAAGTGAGCACGCCTTAACGGGGAATTCCACATCTTGTAACGTCAAAAATGATGTTCGTTTAAAATAAGTGTGTGTACATATCTGCTCGGTTTACTTTGTGTCTGAAACACATTCAAACTAATTGTATTAAGGCGCCTGTCCCCAACTCCCTCCGCCGAATTCCACGCACGCCTACTTAACTTATTACGCATTTAACGTCGAATTATTAAAATATTAAAACATTACACGGAAACTTAAATTTATGTCATTACAACAAAAAGCAATAAGATCACTTCAGATAAAAAATTAAAGAATCGCATACTTTTACTAAAATGAAAAGAAAAAAATAATTGTTTTTGATATTCTATTATTTCATAACCATTGTTGATTACAAATAAAAAAAATAGTAACACACCGTTTAATCAAATTGAAATTTATATTTGCAAATGACATCATTAATTGCTTACAAACTGATATGAGTCAATTTGACACGTTTGAATTAACGATAAATGTGATAATATCAAATATGAAAAACTAATAAGCCCACCAAAATACGGGTTTTGTTTTTAGTATACTTTTAAATACATTTTCATTTGATATTTATATAGCAATTAAGAAATTACGATCATAAGAAACAATATAGTTTCATGTACAATAAATGCATATATAATTGGATTCTGTGTTTGTATACTAAATGTTTGAAAACTTTAAACATAAGTAAAGCTAGATTGAGTACATTTTTACGGAAAAGCGACTTGCGTGGCTCTGAAAGCTGTCTCTTACGCCAGCAGTACCTGATGGACTGTTGACTGAGGCACCGAGCACCCGTCGCCGCTTGTAAATTACCCGAAAATATTTTAAGTCGTATAGAATGTTCTCGAATTCTCTCCGAGGCGGGCGCACCCATTGATATTAAAAATGAAAGCCCTCCGTCACTCGCCGGCAAGACTGGGAGGCAATTTCACAAATGAGCTAACTTTTCACATTTGAGATAAAATTACTTCTATCACATAGCGCTCGGGAACATGACAATTCAAAATACTATTTTCTCGCGAAAATTGCGCCAAGACCCTCCCTCTCGAAAGGCGCGCTGAAGAAAGGGACAGGTGAGTCCAACTCGGCCGAAAGGCCCATCGGAACCGTCGCTTGGGATAATCGAATTATAATAAATCGGATGGGAATTGTTTGAATTGGCACCCTTTAGATTGCTCAAGTTTAAACCTAAATAATGTCTTAATTTAAATAATGGGCCCCATGCAGATGAGCAAGTTGGGAAAGTTTTCCGCACGATTATCTATACATATTCATTACAAGTAGCATGCGGAAGACTTCAACATATCAGTGATATAAAGTAAACGCATGCATTAAACTAATAAGTATCTAGTCATAACGTTTGTTCATTAAGTAAACCAGTATAACTATGTAAACAATAAACTAACATGATTTATTCCACAGAACCTCTCTCATAACTGCGTTTGAGTAAGTAACTATGAGTACCATACTATATACTATAAATACTAATGCAATCGTATACTACCCATATGAGTGCATAACCGAAAATATAAAATAAGTTATAATGATAAAAGTACCTTTGTATTTTGTCTTCACTTTGAGTTTATTATTTATTGAGTTTACTAAACAGTTTAGTTAAGCATCTGATGATGACCCAGTGTATTGGGTCGAAACTAGTAATGCAAATAATTTTAATAAACTCAAAGTGAAGACAAAATACAAAGGTACTTTTATTATCATAATAATGGATCTTCACGAATCAAATGCCTTGTCCCTCAACAAGATAAAATAAGTTAATAAAAAAATGCATATGAAAAATAGATTCCAATATAAAATAAATGCTAAACATCAAAATAATTTATCAATGATAATAGATAGTATAAGGTCATGGTATATCTTATGTTTCAATAAAAATAAGCTTAGTAATTTTAACTTTGCAACACGACAGTACATCAGACAGCATAAGACATAAAACGGTTTCCTTGAGTTTTACTTGGACTTTAGTTGGATAGCGGACGTCTCCTATCCTCGACTGGCAATAAACTCTAATCCCCAGCCCACAAGAGTCATCCACAAACACCATTAAACTAAACTGTACCACTTTACCGACAGACAAACTGGCGGCCGTCATCCATACGAGGCGCTGTCCGAGGCTAAGCCACTCACTCTCCTTGCCTCTTCGAGTTTTGTGATCGTACATTACCATTGTATTCCTTGGGAAGCTGCCGAGAGAGCCGGCAGTCGGAAACTAAATGAAGAGATCCCCATCGACAGACCACGGCTGTCGGGGACTCTAACCGGAGACAAAGTTTAACTTTATTTTTTATGTAACAACTACATAACAAAACTTTGCCCCAAAACGAACAATATTAAAAGTGAACAGAAAAGCTGGCATGATAAAGTTTTTCCGCCATATGCAAAATAGTTCGCTTAAGTACGTCAAAGTAACTAATGGCACTGGGACATCATAGTCCGCTATTAATTTTACAGCTTTTGAAGCTTTAAAACATGTGAATGATTTAAATATAAACATAATTATGTAACCAGCTGATTTTCCAAAGAAAAATCGAAGGAAAAGGGGGCATTGAAAGAAGGAAGTTTACGTGGATGCAGAATTTGCGCCAGTGGCTGGAGATCCGAAGTGCGGTCGAATTGGTGAGACCGGCATAGGATAGGGGTATGTTTGAGAAAATGGTCACCAACCTCCTATGAGGAGAGCCAACAGAAGAAGAAGATAAAAACACTATTTTTTTTAAATCAATTGTTACTCAAAAATGTAACCGGTAGTGTCTCGAAAGCCTCAAATATATTGAAACCCGTAATGTTTTTACGTTGCTATTTTCTATAACAAACCAACACAAAGATTCGCTCGTACTCAATAGTTCAATCCATTATTTTATCTGATAGGTTGCATATCTTTGAGCCATCAAATTCCAATTGGAAGCAAACATTCTAAGAAGACATTAAAAATTCCGCCCGCCCGGCAATCACGCCACATCACCCCCGCCTTGGTCCGGTCCCGTCCTGTCAGACGTATAATCATGCGCGGGGCCAATCAGCGACCGGCGATCGGCGCGTCATCGGATAAACCACTAATGGACACTCTCGTAGAACAACAGGGGCGACTCAGAGAGGTCGGAAGGTGGGTGGAATTGATTAAAAATGCCCGTACACGTAGTGCCGATTAATAAGGGTGTTTTATTAAGTGGATTGCGGGGTCCTAAGTTGGAACAAGATTAAGCGAAAAGCTCAATCTGATAGTTAACGAAGTGATAACCGTAACTGATATCCCATCAAATAAAATAAAAATATTCAATTGTTCTTTGAGCCGTATTCATTGTTTAAATGTTTATTTTATGTTATTTTTGTACGAACAATAAAGAAATACAAAGTGCTCTTTGTTAGATTTCATAAACTATTATTAATATTGATCTATAAAGTTTTTTTTTTAATGAATGTACCATAATAATACTAAACGTCAATAATACTATGCATTTTTATATTAAAAATTAAAATAATGTTTTGATGGCATGCAAC
This sequence comes from Atopsyche davidsoni, assembly GCA_022113835.1. Classification (NCBI taxonomy): domain Eukaryota; kingdom Metazoa; phylum Arthropoda; class Insecta; order Trichoptera; family Hydrobiosidae; genus Atopsyche; species Atopsyche davidsoni. The sequence goes on from JAILWY010000007.1 coordinate 7,233,245, forward strand.
TAGGCCGTTCAATCCAGTTGAAAAAAATATATAACCAATTATTTGAAAGTCGATTTGCAATATTTTTTTTTGAATAGAGCTTCCAATCTAGCTGCTAAATTGCCTGTTTGCGTGGATAATAAAAAATTATATTCTTGTATAAAAATTTACGATCATATATTTTAGTCGTCTACATATAGTCTAGACAGCCACAATTGCCACCAAATAGTGTATGTGTGATCTTCTTTTGCTAAATCAAAACGGACAACCATGACTTTTCCCGGTTTAGATTTGTACATGATGATTCAAAATACATCTGTCAGTATTTCAATTTCAATTCTATTTCTTGCGATTTCAATTGAGGCATTAACTACCGACACGCACCGTAATTAAAAAATCCCCGAACAGTTTCTCAAGCAAATCCAGTTGATCTCCTCAGAGCGCCTGTCAACATCCTGACTGGCGGCGCGACTAACCGACCGAGATGTCCGAGCGCCGCCCAATCAATGCCGGCGGAGCGGAACGTTCCGCCCAGCCGCCCGCTCGGACTCGCCGCTCGCTCAGTCTGCGGCCGCGCCGGTAGTCAAAGGGTTAAGGCAAATGTTTGCAACACTGGCAGCGAAATATTTACGCAAGGCGCACGAAGGGTTGCAAGAGCGGGGGCGCCTCGGAGGGCGGCACTAATCAGCGGGGTGACCGCGGAGGGAGAGCTCGGACTGGCTGTCGATACAATTGTGCCGATTGCCGCTGAAACGATATGCCACCCCATACCGTGACGTGTCAATGAACTGACGCCTAGGCAGAAACGACATGTACCAAGTTATCATTAGCGAAGTTGCCGTATAACATACTTGTAACAAAAAATACGTAAAGTATGCATGCACTCACCGTCATCTGTGACGCCACTTATGTTTACAGGGAAAAAGCGGATTTCTTGACTTACCTGTAATTAAAAAACAATACGATGTTAAAATTAATAAAAATATTTTTGTCAAATATCTAAAAACTATATATTCATGGCACAGAAACATATTTTATGTATATTTGAAATCGAACATTTATTCATTGAGAAAACTAAAATGAATAAAACTACTTTAATTTTTCTATTTGTGGATCGTTTGCCCATTTATATTTGAATGATGCTGTGGAAAAATAGCACACGGCGTATGTACACATAATAACATGTAAAATCGTAAAACGGATATGGAAATATGGGGTTTGTTTTTTTATGCCTGTATCCATTATCGGTAAATAACAGTTTATGGTCATACATAAATGTACGTTTATGCGCATGTGATTTTTCATAATATCATAGAATCCAGCTGTAAAAATGGCGACGGCGAACGTCTCGGAGGGAAGTGCGGCTTCTGTGGGGATTAAAAAATGATAAATAAAAATGGAATTGAGAAATATTCCGCGAGGGAATGTGATTCACGTCCACACGATCCGAAAGGTAAATTTTATTTCAAAACTTTCGCAGAACATTTCGCCCAAGTTCCATGACATAGCTGAGCCATTTTCCTTGATTATCAAATTTATTATGGACTCTATGCGTACCTTAAAAGACTCGGAACTCGTGACGTGAATTCTCATTAGCCCATTAACCTGTTTCAAAGCTACAGGAAGAAAATTTTAGCATATTAGAATTCGTTGTGATTCATCTGACATATTATTTTATCGTTTATATATTCAAGAGTAAATTAACATGAAGCTGTGCTACAGGGCGCGGGGATGTACATGCCGGGAACGTAGCCAGGGGGCTGTAAAAAATAATGGATAAAGGAACGGGTAAAGAAACCTGTATGGAACAGCAACGTGATCAAACAACCTTCATTCAATCACGTATGGCCGCTTTCACCATCTACCCCGTTGATTGAATAACTGCCAGGTACTTGTAGAAGCTTTTAAAGTATATATATATAATATATATTTATATAATGCTCTGTGTTGAAATTTTCACATACAGTTGTTGTAGTAAGAGTTAAACGGTAATTCCATATATATTTATTTTAGAAAAATATCTAATCTGTACAATATAAATTTTTCTAATACTAATAATTTTTTTTTAAAAATGCGTACATTTAATACGCCAAATTCAAAAAGGAAAAGTCACATAATACACATCGTGCTCGCTGCCGTTGCTCTTGGTAGTTTCCAGAGGTATCGCATAAAAAAAACCATGTCTTCTCTATTAATCAAATAGGCAAAGCAGATACGCGTGGCTCCGAGGCGGAACTACACGGCCGGAATAGGTCGTAAGGTGCCGGCTCAGATTCGTCTGGATTTGTTGGATTTTCCGGAATGTTCTGCGATACGTGGAAAAAATGCGTGGAGCCTGAGCACGGCGGGGCGGGAAGGCCTGCGAGGGGCGCGCGGGGCTGTTTGTATTCAAGGGACCGGTGCCGGCGCCCCCCTCCCCCTCCCCCGCCCCCGCCCCCGCCCCCTCCCCCGCCCCCGCCCCCGCCCCGGATCCGATAATGTTCTTATGTAAATTTGTGAAAGTGTTAAGTGGAGGCGGGGCGGATTGATTTTGTATTTGGATTTCAGTGCGTGTCTCTTGTTAGATGATTTCCAATTTCGGTGTAAAGTGTTTACTGTTTATTCGGTATTATATTATGTTGTATGGAAATGGGATTAATTTGGATTGGATATGTTTTGAATTGACGCCTGATTGTAAATCAATTTCAGTAATATTGACGAGCATGGAAAATCAATTAGAATAATAACAATATATTTAACTCGCAAGTAATTAATAGAAATAATATCACAATTCGGTACTCGTTGCTGTGTTAAAATTTACTATTTATATTGAACTTAAAATAAATGTTTGAGACCTAAAAAAGTTTTAAAATTTATATGTATGTAAATTTTATCACATATTTTTTATAAAATTAGCGTATCGATGCCCAACACGAATTAAAGATGTGCCTTTTATTGTAAATGTAAAATTTATTTTAAATAATTAAACATAGTGTTGAAATATGAATTTAACTGCATTTACAAGATTTTATTAAAATATACCCAAACAGCACACCATGCTTTAGGATACTCACAGAGTAGATTCATTATAGGCACATAAAAGTTCACGGAGGTACAAAAACGCCAGACCTTTTGTCGAAGTAAGTTTTAAAAACCCAAGACTCTGAAGAGTTGCAAAAAGTCCCGGTCGTTACATGCATAATGAGGAACAGCTCTGCGAGCAGCGCATTCAGTGGAGGTGCATTGGAAAAGCGAGAGTGTTCTGGGCAGGCGAGTAAATTCAGTATCGCAGTTTTTCCAGATTTCACATGTTTTGGTGATGAAGATAAATGAACACTCTCACCGGCAGAACACACGGGAAGATTAACACAAAAAGAGCGCCAGAGCAATGATATACCGTTTACACGAAAATACACAGATTTTTTCTTTCTCTTTGGTTAACAGAGGGCTAACTACCGTTGTCTTACAGAGAAAAAAAAAGTGCATTAGTTTCCAACATATCGTATGTACTTAAATGACTTATACTCAGTTGAAATAAATACAACTGAATGATTTGTTTTCTTTATACGAATCTTACGTTTTACAGGAGTTGCAAGATTCAATGCAATAATCTCCTTTTAATTGGAAACATACAAAGTAACATAGTACAAAACCGCTCGATGTTTTGCATCTATGACATGGTCATTTTCATTGGTGAAGTAAATTAACTGAATACGTCGAATACAATGATTTTTATATTAACAAGTAAATACTTGTAGTAGATAAAACTTTTATTTTCTTTTTCTATAAAAAATATTTAATAATCCCCTAACATTATTTATATACTAAATATAGTTCAAATTGTAGCAATCGTTATCGCAAACGCTTTCTACTGCGAATCAATAATACAAACAACAAACAAGAAGTGGAATGCCAAATCTGTCAGATTGTTTGCTCTAACGACTCACTCGTTTACACAGACAATACAACCAGTATATACTAACAAATAACATCTTCAATCAGAGATAAATATCCCATGATTTAAAAAAATGCTTATGTTTATTGTGTCAGTGGTGTGTTAATTGACAACTTCTCAATCAGCATTGGCAAAGTGGTAGAAAGGGGGAACAGTTTAAATACTTTGGCAGCTGGCTGAACGAGAACTGGGATCCTTACTGGGAAAATAAAAACAGTACGTAGTACATTTAACAATTTAAGAAAAGTAATATGTGTCAGAGATATATAGCTCGCTGGAGATTCACCAAATGCTGTTTTATCTCAGTTTTTCTTGGTGAAGATGAAGCTTACACTCAATACAGCAACAATGCGAAAAATCAATACTTTTAAAATGTCACAAAAACCAAGACACAAATGAGAAAGTCTTGCTCAGAATACGCCAGGCAAGAGAACTACCGACTATCCAAAAAAAGCATGAAGTATTCTATTTTGACCAAAGTTTTTTTAATAATAAATATAGCCTACTGCAGCTAATTGTCCAAGGAAAAATCGAAGGATAAGAGGCATTGGAAGGAAAAAATAGCGTGGATGCGGAATTGGCGAAAGTCGTGTATAGCCAAATTATAATAGTATGACTGAGCCTGAGTATGTGTAGATCGTATATAGCTTGTTTTTGCTTCTCAGTTTTATTATTGATGAATTATTTTTTTTATGATTATAAAAATTATCACGAGGCCTAATCATGTAATAAAACTCGATAAAATTTATAAGTATGATTACAATTGCAATTCTTGAATATTAAATAAAATCACCCTAACCACACATTTGTCAATTAAAAATTCTGTCTGACTTGGGTGGTGCTTTTACCCTCGTTTATCCACGAGTTCTCTTTATCAAATATGCCCTCTTCGCGTTTAATGACCATGCAATAGTGGTCTCAATACAGCCTACCTTGCGTAATATTTACGTTCAGATGTGTGGGGTAGATTTCAGTCATTGTAGCATTGTTAATGGATACTTTATTTCACTGAGGTTTTTATTTTTTAATAAGTACGAGGGACTGGCGAATTCATAGGTTTCAATGACTTTGATTTATTAATATATTAAAAATCTGAATGATGGTTTAAAATAAAATAATTCACAATAAAACGACACAAAAACAGCAGAATCGTAATATTTGCTTATAAACATATCAATTGTATCTTTACAAAATATTATTAGTTATGTTTATACAACTCATGAAATGTTGTCGCATTTCTTATTAAAATCTATTTATCATAAATAAAAAAGTTACTCTAATATATATAAAAAAGAAGATCTCATACTTGTTTTAATTAAATACAATAGATTTTAAAGTGATTTTCATTTATTTTTAATAATTTTTGTTTGACTATCTCAAAGTATAAAATCTTTAAGAAAACCATTTTTCTGGCTAGTATAAAATAATATTTTAAAATTAAATTCACTAGTTTATGTTAAAAACAAAAGTTTTTTATTTATTTTGTCTACATCTTAAGTACGTGTCTTCTCGGAGATTTTATTTCAATTAAAGCGTATTTACATAAACAAAATAGCTCTTTTCTCTAAAACCCATTGTATTCATTGCTCTCTTTCTTTTTCGCCTCTCACTTGTTTTTTCCGGCATTCTTTTGTTTTTCTCGTTATTTACTTTAAATGACCAGAGATACGCGCGCCGTGACATCTATGGAGCATTCTCTCGACGGTAATTTATGAAATCGATCCGAATCCGATATGATTTCCCTCTCGATAAATAAATTTTAATGCCAAAAGTTCAGTCGGAGATTCGCCGCAACCTACGAACGAATCGTTACTTGGTAAAAAACAAAACTAGCAGTCGAGGCAATAAAGAACTTCTGTATACAAATGGCTAATTACTCGCGAAACTTCTTTGAATAGCATTATAACTAGATTTACAAATGCGAATAGTTTTTGAGGTTTCTCTAATATACTTTCCATGGAACTTGCATTGATTTATACTTTGAAGACGCCAAAGTTATTCGAGTTTACAACAAATTAATAATTAATACAAATATTGATAAAATATTGATTCAGTTATTCTAATCTAACATAACCGTACCCATTCAATATATAATGAGTTTTATATTGATTTTATAAACATCAATTTTTCCTTAAATTCTTTGGATACACAAAATAATTAAAACATTTGTATAGTGCATAAATAATTTTATAAAGTTGACAATAGAACAAATCAAATGGGTTGTTAGTTTGATTGAGAGTTTACATAACAATTGATAAAAAATCGCATTACATACTTTTTGCGAGTTCACGTATTCACTAACTATTAAATCAATGATAATTAAAATTTCTCGAGTCTTGTTAATAAATAGAGAAACATTTCTCAAATTGAAAAATATGGACATTTTATTGTTCATTCGTACTACCTGAACGTGTTGTGCTAAGTGCGGACTTTTCAGGTGAGGAGCCTTCTAGCGCTGAACCGCAGTTAGCAACGTCAAGTGCCTCGTGGCACACATTCGTCGAAAAGCATGTGCCTCACCTACAACCCTCACCCGCACCCCCATATACAGTACCTACTACACTGCCTTTACCGTCATGAAAAAAATTACATTCCGATAGATAATAAAAATAATATTTTAAAACTTACCAATGATTACAATAAAATATCTTGATTAAATCCGTGTTTTCCATTTACACAGTTAACAAGTTTACTGTGCACATAATATTAAGAAACGACGAAAAAAATCTGAGATGCCTTGTAAGATTGCCCTACCCATGCAGACTTAGCGTGATCGCGCATATACTACTCTTAATACTCGAATACAGACGCTACAGGTCTCATACAAATCATAATCTTATGATTTAAAAAAACGACTAAGGGATTGATTTAAAAATAAGTGACAATATTAATTGTTCTTATTTTATTACTAGCAATGTAGCCCGTCATAAAATGACGTATTTGATGAACGATGCGATAGTGTTTTGAAATTCGCTAAAGCATATTTTAAAGTTTATGAATGAAAATATTATCCTATCGTCTTGAAATTCGGCACATAGCTGCGGAAAAATTTACTTAACTTATGTGCAAAAAATCAGCGTTGTATCTTTTAAGATATTCTATACAGAACGGAAAAACGAAACATACACACATACAAACATACAAACACACAATGGCTATTATTATAGTAGATTGGTCATTAATAATAAAAATATAAATAGCGGGAATTGGGAAACTTTTTTAATGTAAGAACAAAATAACGTTTTGGTACGCCATATAACAAATAAAAAAAGGTTTGGCTTCAGACGGTGGTAATTAGACGCCGACGAGGTCCTTTTGAGAGATGAATATTTGTCAAAACATCGTGATATTAAATACTTATTGATGTTGAAACAGCAATAAAACGAGAAAACAGCTTCCACCGATAAATTTATTCACTCCCCATTTACAAAATATAAATCTAAAGTTACACGAAATTGGAAGAATTAGGCAAGACCGTCCAACAAAATTACGTTTAATAAAATATGAAGAGAAATATAATAATTTCAAGGTAATTCCCAATCAATTTCTATTAAAGGAACGGAGGGAAGCATCCCGCAAATTCTTTAATTATATAGGGATTACTTGCGTAGCGGCGGATATTTTCATCTTTGTGTAGTTTTTGTATTGATTTAGATTAATTGGCGAGACATTCGGAGTGGCGACGGGACGAGAGGGAAGCCAGAAGGACGTTGAGCCAGACAGAAAGGACCTTAAAGAACCAGCACTCAAGTGACAAGAAAGCAAATGAAATGAATGAAAGTGAAGTCTTTACACAAATATTTTTAACCTTTATACAATATGCTTTTTTTTTAATTGATTATTTGCGTAGTTAAACAAATGTAAATACAGATGTGAATCACATGCATGAACAAATCAATAAATCAGCTCTTGACATTTACATTATTAAAAAAAACCGAACGGCTAACTTATAAATAAATAATACTGGATAATATATAATTTAATAGTAAAAGTCACCCAAACGTAAGAAGTGAATAAATAATCATTTTATTCTAAAATAACCTCTTTTTCATTAACAACAATACAAAATAACTTCTAAATATATTTTGTGATAAAATGTGAAATTTAAACGTGTAACAGCGAAAGCCTGAGATGTAAATGTCTGTGGGCGGATTTTTCAAAGGTCAAATTTTTTTTTAATTAGTTTCTAACAAACAATGAGATGTTTTAAAGGTTTATAAAAAAAACTTTAAACCAATAAATCAGTTCAAATACCCAGGACAGCCACGAACATGGAATATCTATTATTTACTAATGAATCAACTAAATTTTCACATAATTTCTATAACACTATTTTCTATACATATTTATAATTATGAGTTCTGTTTGAAAAGTATGATCAAATCTATATTTTATTAATAATAACAGAAAATACTAACCAGAAAATCATGCCGATCATTAAAAACAGGAAAACAAGTAATAAATCTGGTACTACGCATATTTCAAATCAAATCTCATCTATAAAATCAAATATTTTTGGCGTTTTAAGAGCGTTTATATTATATATATATATATATATATATATATATATATATATATATATATATATATATATATATATATATATATATATGATTAAAGGGAAAGGGAAGAAACATAAAAAAAATTCTGTACAGCAAAACTATAATTTGGTTGGAACCATTGACTTTACCCAGAATTATAAAATTTTAACCCATAGCCCGTACGATTTCAGAGATAAAGCAAAAAAAAAAGAAAGAAGTTTAATATAAACAGCTCATATCTAAATTATACGCCATAGAGTGGGAAAAATAAACAATAGATTCTATACTTCAGACAACTAAAACAGTCTTTTATATAATGTCACATTTATTAATTGAAATTTGGAATTTTGAGCATTCTACATTATACAGTTACATTTCGCTTATAAGCTGCAAAGTGAATATCTCACGAGGAAAGCTTAGCTTAAAAGTTTGTGCAGTACAGTCACCATTGGTGTTTGTAAACGTAGGGGTGTTGCAGTTCGATCGATGTAGATGCATGTCGTCGATACGCGGGTGGTTGCACTTTGAATTGAATTTAATAAGCAAATATTTAGTTTAATAAATTTATGTTTTTATTAAAAACATCGTTTATTCTATTTTAAGTTAATTTACTGAAATTGTGTCTAATTTTAAACAATTTGGTAACGCAATATTTTGTGAATAAAGATTATTTTAGTTTCTATGTAACCAACCTGTTTTTAAGCAAGTCACTAAAACATATTGGCGGAAACATGAGAAATCCATTATTGCATCCTGTCAACAATTGCTAGTATAAATATCTGTTAAACAATTTAAGGCTTTTATTTGCAACAATCCTGTACATGTACTGTGTGTTTGCATAAAATATAACCTAAGGTCAACCGCATTGCAAGCGAACCAGAAACAGGAAGAAGCTCATCTTACGTGTACTAAGAAAATATAAAATGTCTTTAAGATTGCAGAATAAATCAATAGCCAGTAGTAAATAAGAAAAGAAATAATAAGAAACGCAATTAACAAACATGATCAAATAATCCGACGTGTACATTTTTCAATTCAGCGCGGTCCTAATCCCGGGACTCGCCCCCGGAGCCCCGATGGGTCCCCTGGGCCGGGGGCGCCGCGGGACTAATGAAACATGGCGGCCCGCCTCATCTGCAGCCGGCGGGATTTATGGAAGAGGAGGGATGGCTCGATGGACCGGAAACTTTGTTAGTTTTAGGAATACTATTGTAGCACAGCGACTGCACGTAGGGTAGGACAAATAGATTGAGTATTGCAGCCTTCCAACTGACAGGGTGATATTTTGAAAAGTCGAATTATTTTTTCGCGATAGTTATTAGGCATTGAGCCATGATATTTTATCATTTTTTGTTTCCAACTTCATGTCAGATCTTTAAATAAATTTATTATAACAAGTAACTTTTTAGATGTGAATTAACATGAGAGATTGGCAAACCTTAATTATAAATAAAGTAACGAGACCTGTCTCCGCCCAATTAAATAATGTGTTAAGCTTTGACTATTAGTTGAAAAAAATTCTTGAAAATTAAAGATAAACACACTTAAGTCAAAATCAACACATGTATTTTATTTACATTCACGGTAAAAAATACCATCTATTTTTTTACAAGGAGTACCAAGTTTTAAATTTAGGTCTTTAGAATATATATTTTGATTCATCCGATATTTAAAAAAATTGTTGCTGTATTTTTCAAAACTTTTTCAATCAAATTGTTTAACGGCGTGTATAGACATACATACACTTTTATGTCTCAATTATTTCTTCAGTTCTATCGCATTTATTAGTCGGAGTCATGTTCAACTGGACGATCGGTCATTATGAAGGTTTTTAAGCTTCTTTGCATTATTCTTATATCTTTTTAAGTCTAACAAGAATAAAACCGGTGTACCTTGGTTAATATGAGTTATCAAATAATTCAAACTTCAGTGGAATCCCGCGACATAAATTTCCACAAGAATTATATTTATTTCTTTTAGAAAATTCGCATAAATCACGGCCGAGCGCCTTTGACAATAAAAAGACGAGAAATGCGAAAAGAATATATTTATAATTTTAAATTTCCAAAAAGTCCCCAAGATTAGCGAAATCCGCGAAAAATAAGATGGCTGCGGCGGACTCGGCGAGCTGTTTAAATGCGCGGCGGGGGTGAGTACGCGAATAACTGTAATCGCCAACTCATCCGCCATATAATTTTAAAATTTGAATTTAGAATCGAGGGAATTAAATTTGGAACCCCCTGCAGATTTCCACCCCCCCCCCCTCCACCCGCCAACACCCCCATTTCAAAATTTGAAAAATACAATCGGAGTCTGTTATAACCGCACGTTCTTTTTAAGTTCAAAATGAGCAATTAGAGTGAGACGACGCGTTAAGGGTTGACGTAAAATTGCCTTTTCGCGGGGGAAGATCAAACCCAGGCGACGCAAATAAACGAATTCTCAAATTCTTCAAATATTCGTATGAAATAACGCCAAAAACCTTAATTAATATACGAAATTCTAGCGTAAAAACGATTGAAGATAAACCTATCCAACTGTATATTCAAAGTGAAAATACGTATTAAACCTTAAAACGTAACTGTTGAAAAAACATTATAAATATAAATTATTAAAAATATATTTCCATGTATTAACAAAATATGTATTTTATTATATGTAAAAATTGTAATGTATTGTGGCTATACAAGTATATTCCTGTAATATTCAAAAACAGTAAATATAATATGATAAGTTTAATATAAGAGTTTATTCGAATCTTTCGTAACACATTTAGAGTTTTCATAGTAAATGTGAATTCATATTATTGGCTTTTAAATAAATATACGAGAATTATATGAGATTTATCAATCTGATATTTTCGCACGAACATAAAATTTAAAAAAAACTACTGATTTATTATAAGCCAAAAGTTTCTATGAGATTTCCAAGAGATTCCATTTTACATCATTTTCAAGCAGTGTAGAACAAATAAAATTGAATGCATACGAAATAAATACTATAACCTATTGAGTTTTAAATTTATAAGAATATCTCTAAAACTACAAATTTAATACAAATGTCATAAAAAATAAGTATTACTTATTATAAAAATTAAGTTAGGTAAAGTTTAAAGAAATTATATTTAAATATGAATAAAATAATACTAAATCAATTATACAAACACACTGTTAAAACTTATCGATTGGGCTCATCGTTATTCATTCAATTCTGTTTTTTTCTTTTTAATTATAAATAAAAATATAAGTATGTGCTAATAGATCAAACAAGCGGACAGTCAAGAATACTGTTACTTAAAAACAAGACACACCATTTGCACTGTTGTGATTTTAGGGGGACTTATTTGAAGTTACTTCAAGCCTGGCTAATTTTTATTTTCTGTTTAAAATCTGATATTAAAAGTACGCAAGATTCCTTTGAAGACGATTAGTTTGTTGTTTTTTTTCTTCTAATTAAGATTAGAAGAAAGTCATGCTGCGAGGGGAGCGATGCTCGCAAACGGCTTCATCCAGGGAGCTTCCAAAGTTTTCACGAAGCTTACAGCAGCAAGACAAATTTACGACCTTCTCGAATAATTCTGTAGAAAACCCATCAAAAATAAACCTAACTACTGGTTTTATTACTCGAGTAGGCAGTGTCGTAAACGCCCGGCGACGCGGCTCCTGGTAAAATCAAATCGGCTGCACTGGAAATGCAGGTGAACACGGAATTCGTGGCAAGTGTGAATGATAAGATCGCAGGACGACGGCACGAAGGGAGGGTTCCACCCCGCCCCAGCCCAGACATCCGCGGCCATCGCGATGATTAATAACATTTCAAAATACAATCAACACTAGCCCCAAACCAAAACGTGTTCAAGCAATAATGACCAGACTAAAAATACGAATGGCCATGCGATGAATGGTAAAAATATGATTATTTGTTCCAGTGTTCTTAAATTCTTTATGAGACATTATTTAAGAAAAAAAATGTGTAGATATAATTCACAATTACTTGTACTGTGTAGATATAATTCAAAATTAAAAAAAAACATTAAGTTAGAATAAAATACAAACCTAGAAAGAAAAGAAATTTAGCTAACATGCAAATATACATTATTTTAATTGTGATCAATGAAAAATTGTAAAACAATCTTCAGACATTGTATTTCCATTTAAAAGCACTGTTTCTTTTTTTTGTGAAAAACTTATAATCGTTTTGAAGAACATACGAATAGTTTTTTAAGAAGGCTTAGTTGAATTACCTTTAAAAAAATTATAAGTGTAGTTATAAATATTTATCAATAAATATTGTAGCCTGTATAAAGTGAAAAACCATAACAGTTATTTATTAAATTTTCAGTGGAAAACCTCGTCTTTGAGTCACAATTCCTAAAGTAAAAATCCCAATAAGGCGATATTATTATTTATTACAAAATATGTCACATGAAACCTCCAAATATATCGAATGATATTATATTTACCAGAATATTAATTTCTGTATTGATGTTACTCAAACAATACAAACAAGCAAATAACCTTCAGAGGCCATTAAGTGAAGAGATCATATTAATGATAAGGCTCTCCCATATCGATAACAAAGATCTCTCATACGACCAACATAAAGCCGAAAAGAAATATTGAATACATAAATGATCAACGCCATTATTGGCATTATTATCCGAGGTGTTACAGGCTAATATAATCAGACTAATGGATGCATAGAAATAGGTTCTTTGATATTCTTTCTCCGAAACCAATAAAACTGACAATAATAACACAGAATTAATTAAATGACTTCTATACCACAAAGGGACTATCGTTCCGATTTCAGAAATATCAGTTTATATTTCTGATGCATTTGATGTTATTTAAAATTCTTTATAAAAATTCTCGTGCGATTATATTTTTCCTAGAAGTTATATAAAGGCTTTGCGGGAAGTAAATAGTCTGAGTACTACAAATCTTATAACTATAATTTATTCTCCAAAATAAACTTGTATTATTAATCATAAATAACCATGAGAATAAACCAATTGAATTAAAATATAATCAGAAAAAACTGGACGAAAACTGGACGAAAATTCGATGATGATAATGAAATATAACTTTAACTGACAGATAGTGTAATCAATAATATATAAAATCTAATTATCACCAAATGTGCATTAGCCTACTATCTCCTTATAATGCCCTACGTGTAAAATGCCCAGGTTGTGGCAATCATAATGAAAACTGCTGAAATTTTGTAGAAAATAAAAAGGTGTTATTTTATAAATTTTTCACGAACTTCTTAGTAAAAATTGCTTGTTTTCATTCTAACCTTTGTACCGATCGTGTTGTTATACCACTCGTATAAGTAATACAAAAGTAGCATTCCATTAGCTGCAAACTTTCCCCTAATTACGAAGGTGGGAACACTTGTTTCGAAGAAAATAAACCCTTTCAGAAAGACTTGAGAAAACACAAGAAATCGGTGAAAATATTCATTGTAAATTTATATTTTACTAGCGAGTCGACTTTAGCAAAAATAATAAGTTCGCCAGAATTTCGATCCGTTGTTTTTTATACACAGGCTTTATGATTTATTAAACAGTAATGGACGAATTCGATGTATGTTATTTTTTGTGAGATTTTAGAAACGCAAATCGATTTATTTTTACTAGGAAATATAATCCGACATTACAAAATTTTCTCTACGAGTAAATTCAAGCAAGCGGGCAGTTGTGTTTTGATTTTTTTTGCTCTAATGTTTTAATGGCTGTCGCGGGTTCACTCGCGATCGAGGATATTTATGTGCATGCTGTATAACCAACCACACAACATAAACTACAGGTTTTGTTATTGGCTGTAAAAGTGGAAAAAAGCATTTGAGGGTATATAATTGAATAAAATTAAATACTCTTTTGATAAGAAAAATATGTTTTAGTTCTCTCTCTTATCCAGCTGACTACACTGCATAGAATTTAAACAGATAAATTTATGTTTCAAAATAAGAAGTAGATTCACTAGCATAGGCCATCGGCGTTATTGTCGTCTGCTGCTTCCTATATTTGAAGGTGTAGTATATTTAAACAGGCCATTATAATTTATACTTCTAATAAATACTGCCCTCTATTCAATATAAATTATAGTACTTAAAAACGTTGTGATGGAATAACAGATCACACCATATCATCCAGAAAAAACTGCCTTAAATACTTTTAAAAAGGTGATGATATTTCGTGCACAAGTAATGAAAACTAGCGAAAATCTTTCGGCTTACCTTGGTAAGCCCTGCTTGTGAGTCACCCGAGCATTTGATAAACGCTGTGTATGTGTAGAGCTTGGTAACATTTAGACTGTTGTAAAACGAATAAGACTATAAAGTTTAAATAGTAGTAGCATTGTTACAATGGACATTAATATGAACACAGAGTGGGGCCCATTCATAGATGACTCCGCTCGGGGTGAGGGTTGAGGCCGCGTGACTCGTTAGAGTGGTCGGCGCGGGAGGTATCAAAGGCAGCGGAGAATTTCATTTCATTAGCCGGCCAGAGAGCGTTCGGAGACGCGGCTAATTTCATAAGGACGGTCGGGAGCATGATAAATTCAGCGGCCGTCAGAATTGAATATTCACCGATGGCGTTTGAACTCGCGGGAAAGAAACTCATTTCAATCTGAACCGACATCGCTTAAGGAGCAAACTCCTAAACCCGCAAGCTCCTTCATAAAATATGAGCCGCTCCTAGCGAGCTTAAGAATTCAGCAAAAGTGGGGAGCTAAATGAAGCGATACGCGCCCGGGGAGCGAAGGGCGTAAGCGCCGGCCGCCCCTGCGCGCGAGGTGGGCGCGTGTGGGGGCGGGCGCAAGGCCCGGCATCGCCTGGCGCCCCTCGCCGCGGGGCAGGGTTCCGGGCGGAGGGGCGCGCGGCGAAACTTTCAAAGTGTGGGCCGCGGCTAGATTTCCCTGGGCCGCGATTAAATTTGGAATAATTCAGAGCTAAGTTTATGTAATTGTTCGGATAAATGATTCGAGTTTTTGGAGGCGGCCGGGAAATGAGTTTTTCGCGCGGGAATTGGCCCGTTGATGAGTTTGGAATTTGGATTTGTGCCTATCGGTTTTTGTTTGAGGAGTCGCGTCTTCCTTTTGTGTTCGTTTCGGGAAGTTTCGAATGAATAACGATTCTCTCAAATCGACTTACGATGGACTGTTATTCTTACTTAAAATTTCAAGTCAAAAGGATTTACAAGAATAATACCACCGCTCCGAGGACTTACGCAACCCCGTAGACCTAAATAAATTAGAACTAATACGATTAAATTCGCATAATTCAAAAATTTATAACAAAGCGGTGTGAACGAATACCGCGAATCAAAAGAGATATGACTAAAAACACGTTTTGGAATAAGCATACATTTTTTCTACAACAATGACGTTTTGTAGCTACAATAGAAGAAAACAAATATGAATAAACATTTTTAAGTAACACCTAAAACAGACATGAAATAATTTATCCAATAAAATTTACACAAATTAAGAACTTTCACTTTAAAAAAACAATTCATTAAAATTAACTTCAGACATAAACTATTGAAATATCCAATGCATGACAAGTCTAACTTGTATTGTAAATAAATAAGTATATTAATTTAAAAATAGCTTTTTATTGATATGTTTCAATGGATTTTGATTTTCAATTTTCATCGCCGATTTATTCTCGAGAAGGTAAATTTGAGTATATTTGACTAGCACAGTAGTTGAATGAAGTAGACAGTGATTGGGCTTTAGTTGTTGAGCAAGTTTAGTCAATAAAACAAAATGAAAAATAACAAGTTAAAAGTTTGACAAGCGCGTCTCGAAGACAGAGGCGGCGAGACGAAAATTGGAAATATGTTTCTGTCCGAAGTTCTCAGGGGCGGCGCGGGGCGGAGGGGCGGAGGGGCGAGGTGCAGGTAACTCGGGCCGCCCCTGGATAATAATGGCGACGACCCACCTCCTCCCCCTCCCCGCCCCCGCCCCCGCCCCCCGCCACTCCCGCCCCGCCAAGTGTGTTTAAGGCGAGGGGAGGGCTTTTGATTTGAAATAAAGGAAATGGATGTGATGTCATGTTTTTTTAATGATACGCCGCTGGATGGTTGATGTGACAGAAATAATGGTTTAAACGGAACGTTAACGATATTTGATAAAGAGATATGTGTTTTTTACGTAACATTTTTGTTTGTTGGGTTTTCACCCTTGCGTGATTTTTACTTTGATTTTTTATAAGATTGGAATATAGAAATATCGTTTTTGTGCAGTTATTTTTCCTAAATAAACATATGAGCACGCAACAAGAGCATGTGCACCTACAAACAATCGACTTCTTTGAATTACATAAAATCTTAGATTCAAGGCATGTGTACCGATTCGTATAAAAAACCAATTTAATATTTCGCATAAACATAATTAAACCTTCAAAAAAATAAATTAGCACTGATAATCCTAAAAACATATTTTACGTAAAAAAATCAATTGTTAAAAATAGTTTAATTAAATATAAACGAGTTCCTTTGTTTACAAAGCAACAACTCAAAAGACGATGCATTTTTTTGTTTACAGGCGTACAGAACAAAACCGCAAACGAAATAATTAACTACAAAAGCGATCTCAATATTCATTACCCTGAATACGTTATAGCGAATAAGTAAATTTATTTGTATGATAAGAATGTGAAAATATAAATCATGGGGTAAAATTGAAATAATAATGTTTTAATACGAAGCGTGCGAGCATGCAAGCTTCGCTTTGCACTGTTCAGCTTTTAAAAGTCGCTTTGATAAGCTTTTGGAGTTTTAACTATGACAAATTAGTTGTATTTTTAAACCTTTCAATGATTTATGCCAAACCCGAAGTATTTTGAATGAATAAATGTCCACTGAAAAGCTGTGGCACATATATGCACGTGTGGATTCAAATGCGTATTAAAATTCACTCTAACCTGAGAATTATAAAACAACGTCATTTTGAATGCGTGTTTTGTAGTTTATGAATATACACAATAATTAAAGTTTATTTATGCAAATAGTTTACTATAAAACAATATAAATAAATATAATAATTAAAAGATTATTTTTACTTAAGTTTTTATAAAAAAAATACCAAACTCTTAATAAAATTAAATATTTTTTATAAATCCAAAAATTTGCTTATTTGATCTTATCTTATTGTATTATTTATTTTAAAAGTATTCATTTTTTTAAATCTACAATCATTGTTTATTATATGCACAAAATAGTTAATCGACATGGTTGCCAAAATTATCCCCAAACTTTGTTCTATAAAATACAATTAGCTATACATATAAAAACATGGCCTTTTTATATTAAAAAAAAACTTACTAGTAAAAAATTGTCAGCGTGAGAAAATATTTTTTTTTTTAATATTACACCATTCTCTTTGTATTAAATTCACATGCATTTATTGAATTTAAAATTCGTACTGATACTGCAAACAGCATTTAAAAATACTTAACCATATGTATTCACAAAAAAATATTCAAATAAAATAAGCAACCATTTGTACAGCACACAATGTCAAACTTATTCAATCAGCATCATCCCAATTGTCACGAATTCTCTAATTCTGTACAAAACAAGTAATTCCCGGCGGAAACTTGGCCGTCGTAACTGAAGAATAAGCCCCCCCCGCCCTCCCGGGAGTGCCCCCCTCGCACCTGCGCCCCCTCCCCCACTCCCCCCCCTCCCCGCCCCTCAACACTTGTGTCCAGAAGTTTATACAAGTCCCGGCCGGAGCTCGCTCGGGCCCCGCCCCTGCTCTCCAATACGCAGACGGATGCAACGCTCTTGTGTACCTTGGAACGATTCGACGAAACATTATACATGGTTTTATTTGCTCAAAAAAACTTAATTATTTATGATCATGGTGAAATATATTTAAGTACTATTCGAATACGTATGCATTTTTTTATTGTAGTATATTTAAAGCACTTTTCTGCCTTTTCATAAATTTCTTAAGTAAAAAATTACAATATAATATATTGTAATTTTAAACTAAAAAAATTCTGAGATTGACTCAAACACCCTCAAATATATAGTATATATGTATAGATAATCATAAAATCACAATTGTGCAGGAAATGTACATGAAAATATACTTCCCCGGAAACATTACAGATTGCGTTAGCAGACGTAAACGCAATCGTGTCATGAAATGACGAAATTCCATCAGTATCAACCGCCAGCCCCAATCTTAAATATAACACCAATAAAGTCAGTTTATACCGGCTTGATTGAGAATCAAATCCGTCCCTTTCGGTTACAGCGAGGGTGGAGTGACGACTCCGGGCCGAACACGTCGGGAGGATTATCATTATTATTGCTTTTAAATTGGTCATCAATAGACCTAATATTCTATAACGGACTTTAACTAATAACATCAGCCGATAAATATACGACTTTGTGGATAAATGTGATTTAGTAGAAAATAATGAGGAAATAGATTGTAACAAGTATATAAGTATATAAAAGAATGACGCAAAAAAAAAAAAGTTTATACATATACTCGTATATTTCTTTGTTCCATTAATATGACACACACAAGCTCAGACAGCTTGAGTACATGATTCATTGAGTACATTTCTCTCCAATTGAATAGAAGTCTGCAGAAAGCATTCAGAGGCACATATGGTTAGGTCGGTTTGACGCATCTCTTGCATCACTGAAAATCTGGATAAGAGGCCTATTTTATTCGTTGAATATAAGCAGCAACGCGCAAATTTGTTATTAGAATAAAAAACTGCAGCAAAGCTGGACCCAGAGACCCACTACAATATAAACCCTACGAGAAATATGAACAGACAAAGAGATGTGTTCAACGCGATGGTCACCAACCTCCCCTTAAGAAATACACATGAAGAAAGGAGAATAAATAATATTAACAAAATTAAAAAAAACTACTCACATTAACATACTACAATATATTTATAGCACTTTAGACTAAGAATATGCGAAAAAATATTACACTACTAATTTTAATCTGATAGGGCATCGAATAAAGCCGCTTCAAAATGCAATCGCTATTAGTTTTATATCTAATAATTGCTTAAGTTTTAAAAGCAAGACCTAAATACTATTAGTTTTTTTAGACAAAAAACATCTCAGTTTAAAGATAACATAAATTTGAAAACAAAAGTACCATTAGTAAAACTTAAAAGTTTTGAGTGGTATTTTTAGCATTCATTAAATTAATAAATAATTAAAACAAGAATTACTCCTCAAATTTATCAATATTACAATGTGATTAATTAAAACATTGAATAAATTATTCTTTACCTTGGAAAATAAAAAATTAATTATCAAAAGGTTCACAAAAAACTTGCAAGTATTTAATATTCGAGGAACTCTCAGCGACCCCTGCTTCGCAGAGGGAGTCTGGGGGGAAGTAATCTAGTTAAAAATCAAGAATATTTCCTTGCACCTGAAAGCTCGTGAGATCGCCGCATTATGCGGGAGAGTTACTTATTTTTTTTAAGTGCGGTCGGCCGGCGGCTCCCCCGAGAATCGGATGATAAGTCGCCTTCCGTGGAAAAAATGACACAATAACACCGTTATTACATTATGCGAGAAAAAAATAAAATTTATACGCCCTTTAATTCGATTTCAGCCTCGACTACTTCCAACCGCACGTGTCATATTATTTTTAAAATAGTAAGTAAAATGAATAAGGCGATGTTTAAAATTTTCAATCCACTTGTATCATGACACGCTGTCGAATCTCCGTTAAAACCTCCAAGTTATAAAAGTAGGCCCTATGTCAGAAAGAGTGATCTTACTATAAATAGTAACGGCATGTTACCTTTGTGACGTTTTCACGGATTTCACAAATGAATTAAATTCAAATAAGAGATAAATCTAAGATGGACTGTATCATAACACTCACGAGCAGCTGATTACACACGATCGACATTACACTGCTTAATGATTTTAACAAAAAAAAATAATAAAAATCAGTCTCTGTACTACTATTATATTTACTTCTTCTGACACTTCATCAAGGATAGTGAGTATACATCAACACTAAAGCAGATTTCTACCCTACTCAACCAAATGGATTAAAAGTGCATTTCCAGAGGCTAAAAATAAGTACTTCAACAAGAAAGGCGCTTTCTTACACGAAAGAACAAAAAATAAAAAAGAGCTAAAACACCACTCGACATCACAATCACCCGGTATCTGCCTATACGGCACGCGGGCAGTGCGGAGGGGCTACAGGGCGTTCATTATCAGGTTCAGGAGTATCACTCGCGGGGAGGGCGGTGTTGATCTTACGGTATATCGAGATTCTTTGTTTAACTTCCGCGGGGAATCCTGCCGTTTTTGAGGAACTTCCCGTCGAAGTTATTCGTTATAACGGTCCGGGACATGCCGAAGTTTGGACTAAAATTTTGAGTATTTGAATCTGCTTAATTGAAGTAACGCGAAAATTGTAATAGAATTCATATTTTGAATTGAAACGCTGAAGTCTTTGAGGGTAGAAAATATTATGAGAGAGAGTTGCAAATAAGGACTTCAAAAGCTAGAGAAAAACAAGAAATTAAAAAAGAAAACTTTTCTATTTAGTTTTGGCAATATGTAAATGTTAGAATTTTTAATCAACCGAGTAAATAAGATTTTTTTCAGGCCAAAGTCATTGTTTCATAAATCTATGTATATATCTAATAAGAGTTTTTTTTTATAATAAGTGTATCGTAAGCAAATTGATTTCAAAGTGAAAGGCTGGAGAAACCGGTCACCAATAAAATTAAAAAAGTGGAAAAGTCACAAAATTATTTCATTTAAAATGGAATTCCACTAAGCACTCTTTGTCAAAAATATGAAATGATAAGTAAATCATTGAAATAAAGTATCAATAAAGTTGTGCAAAAGCTTTGAGCATAAGAACAATTATGATATTCTTTTACATTTTTTGTTATATCAAAACGTATAATAGAAAAAAACTTTATAACAGATTTATCGCTTTAAACGACTTTTGTTTGAAACAAATATATTTTACGATATCGAATATTCGAAAAAAATATGTTAGTTTTATTGTCTTTAAAATATAATAAGAGTATTCAAAAAATATTTTGTCTGTTTTTCATGAACATGTACATGAAAAAGAATCAATAAAACTTTTAAAAATTGGCCCATAAGTGATACTTCGATTTGTAGAAACGTATATAAAAAAAAAATATATTTAAAATGACAAATATTTATTCATTATGAATTCAGCAGATGCATAAAACTTCGCACGCACCCATAAAGCATGTGCATACTCGCGAGCGCACCACATCTCATGGGATGCATCAAGAGCAAATAGAAGAACCCAATACCAAACCCCCTCCGTGTTCTTAAAGCAAGCACACAAGGCGTGTGAATCTCCCACTATTATCAAGCCGAGGGAGCGGGATAAATGAAATGAAATCCAGTGGACAGACACCCCCTTCTAGTTCACCCCCAGCAATAAGTCTCCATAAAAAAATGTGTCTAATTTTCAAACAATGTCTTGGCACCCTAAAATGTAGGTGAGGGCGCAGCAGACGGGAGTAGAAGCTTTATTTGTAATTGCAATGAGATTTCATTGTTACCTTTTATATTAGATGACTGTACATATTTACTTAGTAAATTAAAAGCGCTTTTGAAAATAACAATAAAAAAACATATTTAATTCCATGTAATCTATTTCCCTCTTGAGCAAGAAACACCTAAATTTATATAATCAAAGTATATAACCACCCTACCCATTAAGAGTCAAGAGCCGCAAGTAGCAAATGAGCAGGTGAATCAGCGGTTGAAAGCAATTGCAACTGCATCTCATTTATTTAAACTCCGGCATTCACCTTGTTGTTTGCTTGCAAAACCACCGAAAAGCTGTTTAATATAAAGTTTCTAGTAGTAGGATTTGATATTTCTTTGAAACTAGAAATAATTTTATGGTTGAAAATGATTATATTAATTCTTTTGTGCTTTTTAACTGAAGCCTCGTGGTTGATAAACAATTACGCTGACAACTAGACCACGGATCAGTTTATAATTAACTGCCATAACTCAGTCACTACCAGCCTCCTCGCACGCTCCAATTATGCAACATGTCAAAACCTCGTCAGACTTATGGATCCAAGAATATATTGAAGATCTTAATAAATGGCGTTCGACTTTACGACTTATATATAACGTAATCACGTTGCGTCTTTTTTATATTGCGACTTTATACAAATACGAAGCCAACAATGCATGACAAAGTATTTGAGGTTATATTTTTTTAAAAGTATATCTCAATGTAACACCCTTGCTTAATACGGTGGTGTCAATGTCAATAAATAAATGTAATATAGAATGCTTAAAAAAATTCGCACAGCTATACTTCTAATGCCATGAGCAATAGCTCCCTGCGTAGCGTAAAATTGTATGTCGTATGTTATTTGCATCAGTAGAGAATGTGATCAAAGTATAAATAAGAAGAGCACAGCAATGTACTCTAGAAACCGTCAAGCGAGATGAAAAATTCATGTCGTAAGTCACAATCATTTGTCTGCAAAGCTTTTTATTTACAATAATCGATTATAAACATTGTTTTCATATCATTCTTTCAATAAATTAAGATCTTAGTACTGAATAGTTGCTTTTATTTTCGAAAATCTAGGCGTCTTGTTTGTTCAACAACAATATTATCCAATTAATATATTAAATTTGTTCAATTATATCTGGTACGCACGTGCAAGTAATTTAGGAGATCGGAGCAAGGCGATTCTACTAAGGCAAATGCTAATATTTATTTAGAAACAACAAGTATTTGTATCGAATTGCTAGATCACCTAAAGAGATGAAATCGCAGAGTCCAAAAATGACTAAGCAAATTCAAATCGAGTAATTCTCTACATAAATAAACACAAAGAAAACCATTTAATTTCATTACACAGAACAGAATAAGCCGCCATTCATTAAATGATGTTAGAATTGTTAAATTGGCCGGCGAAAACGGGAAAAATTATGTGGTACGCAATAATACGTAGTCAAAAAATTGAGTGAAGCGAATTAAATTATAATAACAATATGTATTCCAGGGATGTGCAGATCTTGGCTCGCGAACAATATCCCATCCAAGAGGGTTCATTAGCGACACGCAAACCAGGATAAACTTCGGATAATCAAACATTCGATCGGAAATTTTCAATTCGGATAAGTGAACATTGTACTAGAAATTTTATAATATACGATTGGAACATTTTCTCAAAAAGTAAGTCATCGGGAAATTAAGAATAAAATGAAAGTAATACTACAAACATTGTTAAAGACGTACTGGGAAGAATTAAGTTCAAGAATTAAGTCTGAATAATCCATGATTCCAAAAATTACACTGAATCAACGGAACCTCGATTCTTACAGATTTTCGCATCCCTGGTGTGTACCTTACGCGGAAGCAACTCCCGCCGCTCCCCCTCCCCCAGCCGCCCCAAAAAGCCACCCCAAGTTGTATCGTAAATTTCCACTAAACAGACCTTTGTTTTACGCTCGTCACTTGTAAGGTTATTGTTTTTTTACTGCCGCGAAAAAGCCTTCTTCTATTTTGAGTTAATTAGAAAACGAATACCTGCGAAGGCTGTAATGTAGCGGGATTGACTGATGGGGCGCGCGCTCGGGCCCACCCCCTCCGCCCGCAATCAGGCGCACAGCTTTTTTTCATATACACTTTGATCGATAGGAGAACCCAAAAAAAATCCAAATAGATTCTAGTATGGTGGTGAAGGTTATTTTAAAATCTTTTAAATAATTTATTTAATATTATTGACAGAAAGTATTTCATTTTGATATTATTTTAAAATAAACACTATATTTTAAATATGAATATTATTGCAGCTATTTTGTTGGTATTCTTGAACGAAGACTATGTATGAAATGCCAACAAGATAAGTTGGCGAAACAAGTCACACTAAAAATTAAACGTGGGAAAAATCATAAAAATATATTTTATGTAATAATAATAATAATAATGAAAAACTATTTCATGTAGAAACACCAAATCTTATTTGTATAAATAAGGTGTTATTTATGTAATTATCAAACGGAAAATAGAATTTAATAAGATTGATAATTGTAATTTGAAAAATTCGTAATCAAATATTTTTTATTGCAGAAATTGCAAAATCACTGTTTTTTTTTGCAAGTTTTTTAAAAAATAATGAAGATTGAGAATCAAAACATAAAAAATACAAGTGTTAAAAGTAAATAAATTACCTGTAGATCTTGTTAAATTGCTACATCATTCCGCAATAAATTTTAATAAAATCAAATTGACTTCCCGACAGGCGTTTTTAAACGACTTACGTACTGATAATAATAATTAAAATTAATATTCGTTATTAAATAAAGAAATAAACATTTAACGGCATAATAATGATAAATTATTTTATATTCGTGTGAAGTAAATAAGACAAATTGATGATTAACACTTCATAATTATCATGTACAATTGTAAACTAGAGAGTAACTTTAATGTAGGATAAAACAAAATACAAAATTAAAAACAAGAAAAAAATAAGCCGTAAAACAAAATGTCAGCTAAAGTGACCTATAATTATAATTAGATCTTACCAAATTCTTAATATGACCATCTGATTTAGAAAACATTATCATAATAAATTTGGTAATAGCTTTTTATCTTGAAATATAACTCATTAAATGTATGTAATAATTATACTAATGAACACTTAAAAATTCACAAAAGGAAAACTTAAAATAACACAGCGATAACGACTATTAAATTCCGATACAAAAAAATACATGGCATTGCCGGCCTTACGGAAAATTCCATTTCACTTTAATCGAAGGGAACCAAGAGCCGTACGCGAAGGGAATATTTTTCAGAATATTTACTTAAAAGGGAGCACAGTAGATCCAACGAAAATTAATTTAAATTCAAGTACTAGGCCACGCTGGAGATTCCGCAGTTTGAGCCAATATCTTCGAGGATTCGTGTAATAAAACCCTAAGAGATAAACTTGGGAATATTTAATTTGGTTACAATTAGAATAGCCCGGGTTGATAGAATAATTGATGGTTAATCATTAGCGATAATAAGATAAATGATTGGGCGTTGTGTTCCGCGGAACATCAATGCCTCCGCCTTAAATGACAATAATGAAACCTCTGGTATTTTTATACAGTAATTAAATGATTGATGATTAAACTCCAAAATAATTTCTAAATAAAATATCGTGAGAAATGAAAATTAAACTTAAGATGACTGCAGCGGAAACTAACAATATCTAAAGGAAGATTATTTAAATATATATATTATGCTATGTAATAATATATCAAAAAATAAGACAGATATATGTGTTCTGTAAAAACAATATGGTGACCTTGAAATCATAGAAATACAGTGAGTTATTCTTTGACTACATACTTGTCGGATTCTCAAGAGTACTAGAAAATAAATACGTCTATATAAACAAAGGAGCCAATAATTTAAAAAATGTGAAATCCAAAGTTGGGTCTGATTTAATAAAACCTTCTCTGGCAGCGTTAGAATAAAATTCATTTTGCTTACAATAAGACCATCTGATTCTGTGGTAGATACTAAAAGTGTTCCTTCAAAATATGACTGTAAAATGTTATATAAGTTCTTCGCGTAGTTATGAAATTTAATATTGCATTATTAATTATTATATTAAATGTAACATTGCATGAGTGTTTAATTGAAATGGAAATTAAAAAATATATAATAATATATAAAGAAATGTGGTTTCTATTGTGTATAGACCACACACAGCATTTTTATTAAATTATTCTTGCTTATCAATTTGCTTGTGTTTGGATTTTAAATATTAACCCTATTTATTTTATTTTTGCTAAATATGAATAAACAAATTTCGTAATAACTCCCATTATACAAGTGTTATTTCAATAATTCGCAAAGTAATGCAGTATTTTTACTATCGGAATTCCATTAGTAATCAAACTAAATATGCTTCCGACAAACAAACAGCATTTTGATTAATTTTCATATTCATCAATATTATTTATTTGCATGAGAATTACTGACTGGGCTAAAACTACACAGCCTTAAGTAACACTAAAACATTAAACAGAAAATGAGCAGTGTGTTTTTATTATTTATTTTTTGAAAAGAGAGTACTGGAAAGTACCATAATACTTTTACTTTTAATCAATACTAGCGGATACCCGGCGTGTGCTACTACGCTAAATAAATAAATACTTTTTTTTTATTTCTTTGAAAAAAAGGAAATTTTGTTTTTTATTAACTTTTTTATCTTAATGCTAGCGGATAAACAATCTATTGAGTTTTTTCGGTAGATGTGTAAACAAAGATTTTTCGGCTTTGATTTTGATTGCGGCTTCGATTAACTACGTGGCGATAGTTTTTTAACGGCAAGTTTTATTCCGTTGCACAATTTAGGTGGATTTAAGAGGTGAATGAGAATCTATGGTGAACCAACTTTTAAAGTTAAGATGTGTGATGGCATTCCAGATGGTCAAAAGGTCCAAAGAGTTAAAAATCTCTATTGGATAGTTGACTCTATTTTGGAACTTCATTTATACAGCAATTTTTCGCAAAATTATTGTTTCTGTGCTGCTCGTTATTCGGATTTTTTTTCAGTAAAATAAAAACGTTGTTCGTTTTCTAAATGAACAGCAAGATGTTGAACAGTTGGATATCATTCGGGAATACTGAAACCAGGAGTTTCATATTTTTTCAAAAATAATTCGTGAATACCAGGAATCAATATCATGTCAATATCAACGTTTCTTATTTTATGGTGGTGATGAATCCTCCATCTTCTGGCTTTCGTCGTCTGTATTCCTCACCAGGAATTGTATCTCCGAATGTTTTCCAAATGCTTGGACAACGTTGTGTTGTCAGAAACGTAGCTTTTAAGCGGATCAACCTGCGTTGACAACTTGGCTTTTCCATTTGAACAACACATACCGGGTGATTCCTTTTGAAATTTCAGTGCATGGCAATACAAACAAAGAGAGCTCATCGCCCAATTACAACATTCGGATGATTACTGTAGTCGCAGTCTTTGTCATAATTGGATGCCGCCAACTGAAAATCGATTTTCTGTATCGATTGAGCCGCTCGTATCTGATTACCTTTAAGCCTGTTTTCATGTTGTTGAGGAGTTTCAGCAGCTCTTGCTGTGGTAGCTCTGATTCGAACTTGTTCTAGACGTGCTTCATGTTGTTCTGGTGTTTCTACAACTCTTGACTGCCGCTCTTTCAACCTATTTGACTCTGTACGCACTTTTCGTTTTCCGGCAGTTTCGGCTGCTCTTTCGGCTTTTTTTCGTTTCGCATCTGCTGTATTTTTTCCAATTGCAGCTCTTTTCGGTGGCATTTTTTGATATATATATATTTTTGATAACCACAAATGATAAAATTCTCTGTTGTGAATGACAGATAGTGATTTTGTTTTATGCGCGATCTTCACAATGTTCTTTTTTCAATTTTTTTGCGAGGAACGATCTCGACTTTACAAATGTTGAAAATTTTTGTATGGGAAATGTCGAAATCGACTTAATTAATAGACCCAATGTATTTAATGTATTGTTTTAATAGTCACAAAGATTCTTCGTATTATTGCCTTTCAAATGAAACCAGTTTGGGGCACATCGGTTCGATGGTTTCAAAGCCTATGACGGACACACAAACATCTTTTGTGTTTTATATATATATAGAAGATAGATAGATATATTGATAGATAGATAATGTAATACTATATATTTAATTTTAAATAGAACGAATTCGCCAACATTTTAATGAGTGAGTCTCGTATTTTATGAGTTACTATCCCGTTTATAAAAAGGAACATCAGTGTAAGCATTTGTTACATGATTCGAGATGTCTTTTCAAAATCATTTATCTATCAAATAGTCTAGTAAAAGTAAAAGGATATTTCTAACTATACAAGCGTGGAAGATCTAAGGTTGTGGGTGTTGTATCGATTTATTTTAATAATACATTAACATTAATGCGAATATGTTAAATATTATATAATCAAATGTCGAGTGACATGTAATCATTTGTATATAATATACATTTTTATTCTACGGGATGAATAATATAAATAATATATTCACTAACATTTAAGTCGATTAACTCTACAAACGATATGAAAAAGAACAAGAGAGGCAAGAATTGATATTGCCGAATAAATCGACCGCATAGTTTCAAATAAGAGCCAGAATAAGCTTAATATTTCGCTGACGTCAATAACCGAGAAAAAACGTATGAAAGAAGCACAAAGGGTCCTTTTTCTATTCGCGAATGACCTCTGAAATGCCTTTGAAAAATCAAATAAAGACTTGAATATGCAGTGCTTTTCAGACCTAAACTTCAACAAATTGTCTCAGGAGAAAGAAATAAAACGTTCGGGAGGCTTAATAGTTCTGTAGATAAACTGACAGCCTCCCATTTGAAAGAACTTAAAAAACTGAGACAAAATGATAGTCCTTACGATATATATGTATTTATATATATATATTAGGGTGTCCCTTAAAATTCAAGTTCAATATTTTTTTACGAGTACCTTCTTAAAAGTTTAGTAATAACCCTATATTGTCTAGAAAAAAATATTAGTTCGATTTATAAACGGTAACCCGTGCCGACTTGCGATTTTAACTTGTCCATACAAGTTGCGTAAGTACTGCGCTGTGACTTGTAACTGCATGTTTTATTTGTCATTTCATACGTGATTTTTGAGATTAGTAGTGCTCCATTGTTTAGTGCGTTAACATGTCGGTGGAATTACGGAGTGATAAACAAAATAATTTCCTTATCGGTTTGCCTAGATATCAAATAAATGGTGCAAAATTACCATCTAATCGACAAATTCCCTCGGTCCTATTTTACAATATTCGTGAGGTTAAACTGATTGTTAGTGAAAGTGCAAATCTTGTGATTAGGGAGTGCATCATATATTGGGAAAAAACAAGAATTCCAACAAGGGCATATCCTAACTGCGTGAAGAAACTTGTTGATTTATATCATGTTTGGAGAGAGTTGCAAAAAAAATTGTAAGAAAACTCAGGTTACGTTCAAGAGCCGTGAGAACAATTTCAAAATTGATCTTGATAATTTGTTTGATATTGCACATGCTGATGCTTTTGAGAGAATGAAAATAGAGTAAGATAAATTATTTTTAATGAAACAGAGAGAGCCAGATCGACCAGGATGCTTAGGTGGTGTTGATAAAAAATTGTCGGAAAAAGAAGATAGATCTAAACAACGACGATTGGAAGAAGAGGAAAGAGTTGTAAGACAAAGATAACCACTAGCTGCTGAAACTAGAAAATCAAGGGCAGAAGCAATAAAATCTGACCTCTTTGGAAGTAATGTACCCGACGTAGTCACAGTCCATTGGGATGGAAAACTATTACCCGGGTTAGATGTACGAAGTTCTAAAGAAGAACGCTTGCCAGTTATTGCTTCGTTTGACGATAAGGAACAGCTTCTTGCAGTGCCAAAACTAGAACATTCTTCTGAAAAACATCAAGCTAAGGCTGTCTCAACAGCTCTCTTTGACTAGAACCTTCACGATAAAGTACAAATAATGTGCTGCGACACAACAGCTTTCAATACTGGCCGTTTCAATGGAGCTTGTGCTATTTTGGAGAAACTTTAGGAAGAGAATTGCTGCTCGTCTGTCGTCATCATGTTTATGAATTGGTCCTAAAAGCTGTCTTTGAAAGCAAAATTAAGTAAATTACTAGTAGTTCAGATACTCCAATGTTTAAAAAGTTCAGAGAAAATTGGAAAAACATCGACGCTAGTAACATTGAACCATCTCTTAATTTCGTAAAACAACGTGTTGCCGAGACAGACATTCAAGCTTTTTTAATATTTTATAAGGCAGAATTAGACAAAGGTTATGTAAGAGATGACTACCGCAAATTGGTCGAACTGTGCGTAATATTTTTGGGAGGAGACTCAGAGGAAAAATTAAAACTAAGCCCCCCCAAAGCCATGCATCAGGCACGCTGGATGGCGAGAGCGATCTATTCTTTAAAAATGTGTTTACTTCAGTCACAATGCAGAATAACTGCGAAGGACAAAAAGACTCTACAAGATGTTTGCTTATGTTTGTAAAACACTGGATGATTTCGTATCGGAAAAGAGCAAACAATTTTTATCACGACTGCAGATCGACGACAGTTTTCTAAAGGAAGATGTATCTTCTTGGAATAATAATAGTGCTTTTGTGGAAGCTAAAAGAAAAATAAGTTATTTGAGGGTTGTGAATGATACTGCTGAAAGGGCTGTTAAAATGATGCAAGATTTTAACGGACTTATCGCGGCTGAAGAAGAACACAAACAGTTCTTGCTGCGCTGTGTCCAGGAACATAGAAAATTGTATCCGGACTGTAAAAAAACAACTCTATAAAAAAGTTACCCTGGCTGATTGTTATTACTTTATGTTTTTGATTAAAGATTAATGTTCATCTAATTGAATTTTTACTGTTATTTACTTAATTTATTGCATTTATAATGATTTTATACCAGACCGAAATATCAAGACAAAACACGTTTTTTACTAAACTTTGAAGCTCGGTCGGCACTGGTTGCAATTATGCTAGAAAGATGAAATTTTATATTTAAGACTCTTATAGCATTACTAAAAAAAGTAGAGGGTACCCATTTCGAAATTTGAAAAAAAAAATTTTTTGGTCATATAAGGGACACCCTAATATATATATATATATATATGTATATATATATATATATATATATATATATATATATATATATATATATATTTATTTATATTTATATAAACACATAGGAAATATCAAATGAATTCTCAAATAAAAATTATTTTACCAATAGTCAGCTACTGTAGTACATACCATCAAACCTCAAAGCGTATTTTTATTCTTCATAAATATGACAATATTTCATTGAAGAGTATTAGTTGTTATATTATTATGTGTAAATACATTATCGTAGTATTTTTAATAAAAAATAGCCTCGCTGAGTATAAATTAACTTTACTGTTTACCTAAACACATCCTTCCGGAAAGGAGTTCCTCCGCAGCACGAAGGGTGTTCATTCCTACCTGCAGGGAGGCTCACTCTATTATCTACGGTAGGTATATTTTGTCGTATCAACCCCCGGCAAAACTAATTACTTTATGAAGTTACAAACTATGAAGCTCCATTCAAGTGTGCCCATTGTACCCCCAGTGTTTAGGTAAACAGATGAAATTTTATATTTGAGTATATTATAGCATTAGTAAAAAAAGTAGAGGGTACCTATTTCGAAATTTGAAAAAAAAAATTTTTTGGTCATATAAGGGACACCCTAATATATATGTATATATATATTAGGGTGTCCCTTATATGACCAAAAAAATTTTTTTTTCAAATTTCGAAATGCATACCCTCTACATTTTTTACTAATGCTATAATATACTCAAATATAAAATTTCATCTTTCTAGAAAAATTGCAACTAGTGCCGACCGAGCTTCAAAGTTTAGTAAAAAACGTGTTTTGTCTTGATATTTCGGTCTGGTATAAAATCATTATAAATGCAATAAATTAAGTGAATAATAGTAAAAAATCAATTAAATGAACATTAATCTTTAATCAAAAACATAAAGTAATAACAATCAGTCAGGGTAACTTTTTTATAGAGTTGTTTTTTTACAGTCCGGATACAATTTTCTATGTTCCTGGACACAGCGCACCAAGAACTGTTTTTGTTCTTCTTCAGCCGTGATAAGTCCGTTAAAATCTTGCATCATTTTAACAGCCCTTTCAGCAGTATCATTCACAACCCTCAAATAACTTATTTTTCTTTTAGCTTCCACAAAAGCACTATTATTATTCCAAGAAGATACATCTTCCTTTAGAAAACTGTCGTCGATCTGCAGTCGTGATAAAAATTGTTTGCTCTTTTCCGATACGAAATCATCCAGTGTTTTACAAACATAAGCAAACATCTTGTAGAGTCTTTTTGTCCTTCGCAGTTATTCTGCATTGTGACTGAAGTAAACACATTTTTAAAGAATAGATCGTTCTCGCCATCCAGCGTGCCTGATGCATGGCTTTGGGGGGGCTTAGTTTTAATTTTTCCTCTGAGTCTCCTCCCAAAAATATTACGCACAGTTCGACCAATTTGCGGTAGTCATCTCTTACATAACCTTTGTCTAATTCTGCCTTATAAAATATTAAAAAAGCTTGAATGTCTGTCTCGGCAACACATTGTTTTACGAAATTAAGAGATGGTTCAATGTTACTAGCGTCGATGTTTTTCCAATTTTCTCTGAACTTTTTAAACATTGGAGTATCTGGGCTACTAGTAATTTACTTAATTTTGCTTTCAAAGACAGCTTTTAGGACCAATTCATAAACATGATGACGACAGACGAGCAGCAATTCTCTTCCTAAAGTTTCTCCAAAATAGCACAAGCTCCATTGAAACGGCCAGTATTGAAAGCTGTTGTGTCGCAGCACATTATTTGTACTTTATCGTGAAGGTTCTAGTCAAAGAGAGCTGTTGAGACAGCCTTAGCTTGATGTTTTTCAGAAGAATGTTCTAGTTTTGGCACTGCAAGAAGCTGTTCCTTATCGTCAAACGAAGCAATAACTGGCAAGCGTTCTTCTTTAGAACTTCGTACATCTAACCCGGGTAATAGTTTTCCATCCCAATGGACTGTGACTACGTCGGGTACATTACTTCCAAAGAAGTCAGATTTTATTGCTTCTGCCCTTGATTTTCTAGTTTCAGCAGCTAGTGGTTATCTTTGTCTACAACCCTTTCCTCTTCTTCCAATCGTCGTTGTTTAGATCTATCTTCTTTTACCGACAATTTTTTATCAACACCACCTAAGCATCCTGGTCGATCTGGCTCTCTCTGTTTCATTAAAAATAATTTATCTTACTCTATTTTCATTCTCTCAAAAGCATCAGCATGTGCAATATCAAACAAATTATCAAGATCAATTTTGAAATTGTTCTCACGGCTCTTGAACGTAACCTGAGTTTTCTTACAATTTTTTTTGCAACTCTCTCCAAACATGATATAAATCAACAAGTTTCTTCACGCAGTTAGGATATGCCCTTGTTAGAATTCTTGCTTTTTCCCAATATATGATGCACTACCTAATCACAAGATTTGCACTTTCACTAACAATCAGTTTAACCTCACGAATATTGTAAAATAGGTCCGAGGGAATTTGTCGAGTAGATGGTAATTTTGCACCATTTATTTGATATCTAGGCAAACCGATAAGGAAATTATTTTGTTTATCACTCCGTAATTCCACCGACATGTTAACGCACTAAACAATGGAGCACTACTAATCTCAAAAATCACGTATGAAATGACAAATAAAACATGCAGTTACAAGTCACAGCGCAGTACTTACGCAACTTGTATGGACAAGTTAAAATCGCAAGTCGGCACGGGTTACCGTTTATAAATCGAACTAATATTTTTTTCTAGACAATATAGGGTTATTACTAAACTTTTAAGAAGGTATGCGTAAAAAAATATTGAACTTGAATTTTAAGGGACACCCTAATATATATATATATATATATATATATATATATATATATATATATATATATATATATATATATATATATATTTGTGTGTGTGTGTGTCTATTCTGACAAATTGAAATACTTTTGAGTTACTAAACATTGCTGTAAGTTTTAAGATATCGTTAATTATGGTGTTATATAAACATTCATACATTTATCATAATATCGCCTAGTAAAAAAAATAATAATTCGTTTTTTGCGACTTTTTTTTCTCTGCGCCTCTTTGGTATGCTTAACACATAACAACGCTGAATTATAAAAAAAAAGTATTCTTCCATAAAGTCGTCTGCGCAATAAAGATCTTCGAACCGCCCAATTGTCCTCATAACACGTTTCGACTCGACAACGACGGAGCACTACAAAGAAAGGTCAAAAAAGACTTGAAATAGTGCATAGCTGTAAAAAAGGTCGTTGAATAAATACATACGATTATAATGTTCATTGCTCGTGTCAAGACACAATAAAATTCAAAACAAATGCAAATTCTTGGCGTTAATTTCATCGCATTAGTTTTTTTGTTCAAAATGTAATGATTGATAAAAGATAAGACGAGCACATTCAAAATGAAACCCGATACGCCTGTGTCTCGGCGATGCCTCCCGCGCACGGGAGGTGCAAAAAAACACGAATAACTCTGCGGCGTCACTCGAGCGACTCGCCTGCAACTCGTCTGCTACTCTAATTAACGGGCCGCTCACCTTTACCTAGGGCGAGGTTCAAATGCAAAGGTTGTCTATCACTCGGCGATTCCACGTGCGTGTCTACAGCCTGTAACGGCCAATACTCCTGCGGAGATCCAACATTTACACAATTTAATGATCGAAGAGTTTTAAAACACCTGAACGTGCTTGCATTCAATTTTCCCAAACAATACCATGCAGAAATAAAGCAAGTGGTTGTGGACAAAACAGATTAAAAAAATTATTTGCACGACATAATAGAAATAACAGTATTTAAAAAATATGTAAAAATAAAAGATATATGAAGGCTTAATTTATTTGTATTCAATAATGCTCACACATGTGTAATAATATTATGCGGTCATACAAAGCATTTGAATTTCAGCAAAATTTCAGACCAGTGTTGAAAACCGTTGATTGTAATTTTGTGATTGTATAATTGTACCGAACGCACAATATGCTCATTTTAATACTTTGTACTATTAAGTACAATTTCCACTATTCGTGAATAAAAATGATTGCACATAAATATGATTTGAATGATTTTATTCAATATCTAATAACGTTAACAATTTGTAATAACGTTAAAAATGAATGTTAAAAAAGTATAAATTTAAAAAATAAATTAAAACAAACATTTTTTTCTAGACACAGATGGGATTCGAACCTAGACTTCTCCGGCCACCGTGGCTCGCTGGTCTAGCTAACAGCGCGTGTGAATTCGAGGACTTTCCTCGACATTTCGTCTATGTATCAACTACCTAAAAACATATTGTAGGGCATAGATCTGAATAAGTACGAGCATTGCATCGCGTGTGGTCGTGTGCGGCCGCGTGTGGTCACGTGCGGTCACGTGTGGTCGCGGCTGGGCCAGGACGGGCGCGGGGATCCGTCTGGTTGACATCACTGCTGGAAACGAATAGCTCAAGGTTCACGCTTCAATGGCCGGATGACACGTTATCTACGACTCAAATATTGCAATGGCAAGATGATGAATTGTTCCTGTCAATTTCTCCTTTGTTCAGACGTCTCGGAAATGGGAATCCGGGCTTGTATACTTGAAGCCAAGAGTCACCTACATATAGCGGTCGTGATATTCCAAACACTAAGTCCTTGATTTCATTGATTTATATAATAAATAAAAACCATATGATAATTCATATTAAAATATAAATATAATAATTTGACAATATATCACTGTACATGCTTAAATACACGAAAAAATACCTGCTAAGAGTCTGGCGTATCAGCTGGAGGATTTTTAATATTGATTATAATTCATAATATGTTTCCATTTTATTTACCAAATCAGATTCGTATAAATCGTGGTTTGATGACGTCACAACGACACATAAATATGAAAACTAATTGTGGCAAGTTTATGACAAGGCATAAAACCACGCCTCGCGGCGATCTATTTGTGGACGACTCTGTACGGGACAGTGAGATGCATCTGATTTCATTCTCGTTTATATCTATATATCCTTATTTTTTATCATGTTTAAGATTGATCATACTGTGTTCTAAAAACTTTACGAATTTTTTAAATAATCTGAGAGCACATGTGTCCGTGGCGCGCTTGGGATTCATCAGCATTTCGTTAGTCACCACGCGGGCACTCGAGCAGGTCGCTGCAAGTCCGCTTCCTCCCTTATACCTGGCATTGAGAATTTCTCCGAATTGCCCTATCCATGCGACCATGGCGGATTGTTAAAAAAAAATCTCTCAGCTCCACTTACAGCGGCCTACTCAAGGGCACAACTGACGACTGACCGATAATGAGCCAAATAGCGTCATTTTTTGCATTATTTTTTTGTCAATACAATTGAAAAAAAAATAGTGGACGCTCATGGGTTATTATTGATCAGTTGGCTGTAATATGTGTAAAATCACAATGCGAGTTTAAAAACAAACAATACAAATATTCCTTTGCTCTGCACAAATATTTTTGTATTGGGTGTTTTTTTTGAGCCCAATTCATTTATATTACTTTCAAGATAATTAAATAGCTGTCTTGTTCTAAAAACTACATTAATTCAACATATTAAGCAACGTGAGTATTCGATACTAGTTTCGAATAAATTAACTCGTTTTAGGTGGTAAAGTCGTGATTATAGTAAAAACTTACTAAATAATAAAAAAATCAACAATAATGTGCAAAAACCAGTAATCAGTAATTACATCAAAACTTTAATAATTCTCAAAAGAGTAACAGGTATAAGCATATATTTGAAATCATGATATTGTTCTTAGACTGTTATCATTATATAAAATCCGACTAAAAAAATAATTCTACAAAATTCAGAAATTCAGTGAGTGCAAAACCGAAAGAAATATCAATTTATCTCTTATAATTTGAGCCTTTTGTGCACATCTCATGCTGGTCAGAATTTGTACTCGTAGACATTCAATTGGATAGATATAACAAACAAATTAAATAATAAACAGATTCTATCAAATGTTATTTAAGGTTCGCAATTATAATTTTAAATGGATTTGGTACATAAATACAATTAAGAGGGCCAAGTCAAATCTTGCGAATTTGATTTATAAATTCGTTATTAATTTCAAAGACCGTGGATAGGTTTCATGGATTATGAGTCCAAAATATCCAAAGCTTGTAACTAATAATCAAATTATGATTTAGATTTATTAACGTTTCCATAGAAAACGCGCATATTGATTAAATCTAAATTAAAACGATTTGTAAGCTTTTAACATCTAACTGAAAACATATAATCCAATAATTAAAAAAAAGTTTTATATTTGTACGTATGTATTATATATAAAATCGCATTGCAATAAGAAGACAGTAAGCTTTATTTATTATTACGTTACTACATATGCTCACTTTAGCTTGTGGATATCACCACTTCTTCAGAACACAAGAATGCATCAGTTCCGAGCCATTAGCCGCCTGAAGTCCAATTGCTCTCCAGCGAATCCGAATCGATGGGGGTAAATATCTTCATTTGTAGCGAGTGCAGCGGGCGCCGCGCCCTGCGGGGGTGGGAGTGGTGATGAAGCTATTTGCGGCATCGACGATGATGGCGTTTTTGTGCCGATAAGATCAGCGTTTAGGGTTGATTGTGATTCGACTATAATGGCGCTGAGTCACCCTCTTTGTAATAAACATTGAATTACACTACAGTGATAATGAAAAAAATTGTGAATTCACGTTTGGGAGCGGACCTTCAACCCTCACACCCCCCCTTAATATAACAATCAGTCATTTAAAAAAAAAATGAAAAATGGCTTCAAAATTACAAGTTGATTTTCAAGAATCAACAACAACTAAAATTAAATCTGTTCCGTGAGTAATGTAACATATTATTATTACGACTTGTACACATGACATTACGTTCAGGGAAACAAGGTCAGAGTAGTAAAACATACATTATAAAAAGATCTTCTTTCGTTTATCATAAATTACGTTGAAATAAATAGATAGTGCTAAATTCACGTTACAAAAATGTATCAATCAACTTAATTTTGAAGTATGATTACAATATAAAAATTCATGGAATTACAAAGCAATACTTAACCATTAAAGTCACGTTCTTCTCATCCAAAAATTAATCAAAGAAACCGTCTGCCTTGGAACAGACGTGTGTCGCTAATTTATATACGGGGAGTGCTCGGCGCGTACAAGGAGCTTCATTAGGAATGTGATCCCAGCAGGCACTCACTACTGACATACATTTCCATAATAGGTGGGAACGTTAAGGTAAAGCACATCCTGCAAGCGATCATAAATGTCACCAGTTGTAAAAATTTTCATACTATATTTAAAAATACGGCTTTGACATTAATTTTATTGACGATTTGTACTATCCCATTGAAAAGAGCAATAAAATTAATTAATTAATAAAAGAAACAACAGCTGCTAAGTATAGACCAAAAGAATTATAAATTCGTAGTTTTAAAAATTGGTCATTTACTCGCGATGCGAAATTGTACTGTCAATATTTCCCCGGGTACTTCAGTAAATTTCAGTAAATTCAATATTGATTATTTATTCATCTCGTATAAATTGTTTATTTATAAATATTATAAATGACAAGAGTCTCCCAGTTCGATTCCTATACTGACAATCAAAACCAAAGCTGAAGCAATTGTTTAAGTAACACTAAATATGATTTTCACCGGCTAAATATGTCAATATTATAGAAGCGAGAAGAAGTAAAGATGCGTTGGCATGCAAATAACTAATATAATGAGTTTTGAACAACTTAAATACTAGCCAAAACGGAAATGACACAAAAATAATAAATCTAGTTTCGAAATAACAGGCAGGAGTGGAGCAATGATGGCAGCGCTCAGTTTTATACAGTTATCTTCAAAACGTGACATCGCGCCGGGCTTCATAAACTTTCACAATTTTCGACAATACTCAGGCAATTTCCCGCATGCAGGGTTGAAGGAGGGATGGGAAGGATGTTGAAACCTTGTCGCCGCGTCCCGCACCGCAGGCCCTCGCACGCGGCCCCATTTAAATTCATATTATAAAACAGGCGCCATCGCATTCGAAATATGCAAATGGCGCGTGTTAATTTGCATAATATCCGAGCTGGAGGTTCTCGGAGGCAGTGTCGCGCTGTCGGCCCGGCGGTGCGGCCGCGGGTCCGCTAGTACGCGCCCCGACGCCGGGGTGCTCCAATGCGGCGCGAGAGCTCCGGGAGTTCGGCATTCAGTCTGAGATATTATCTTCCGGCACGGGAAGCTGAACTCAATTACTCGTGCTGGGCAAACAGATATGATTGCGATTACACCGAGCGGCGGCGGCTATCGCTCCAACTTTATGGTGCATCTCCGGGAAGACCGGGCAGTCACAGTGTTAGCAGCGAGCTTACTATAAGACTACCGAAAAGTCGCTTTATTAACCCAATATTATTTTAAACAAAAATAATTCTAATTCAACTAATAGTAGAATGCCTTCAAAATTTTTTTTTTGATAGAGATAAGTTATCAAATGTTATCAATATCAAGTACTTTTGGTCAAAATAGATATATAACACTTGTAGTAAACAGGTGATTAGTACAGCTTCTTATTGACCATGGGGTCTTGGATTCAGATTTGGGTAAAAAATTTATTTAACCGCTAAAAATAATTGAGCCTCACTGTATATTCACCCACCTATCTTCTGATAGAGATAATATGTGGATTACCTGTTTAATAATTGTAGACTTTTTAATAGAATAACTGTTTAACTGTATGCGAAGTTCCAATATAATTAGCCATGTTATTTTTAAACGAAATTGCTATGCTTACTTTTAATACAAAAAATATATATAAACATTGAGTA
This sequence comes from Atopsyche davidsoni, assembly GCA_022113835.1. Taxonomy (NCBI): domain Eukaryota; kingdom Metazoa; phylum Arthropoda; class Insecta; order Trichoptera; family Hydrobiosidae; genus Atopsyche; species Atopsyche davidsoni. Next base: position 7,273,256 of record JAILWY010000007.1, read on the forward strand.
AAATAGTAGTGAAAAGTATTTAAAACTAAAACTATTATTTTTTTATAAACTTAGATACTTCTCCATAAAAAATGTATAAATATACTCAGTAAATTTCTTAACTACGATATAAATACATTTTTTTAGGGTAATATTTTTATTAAGTAACCTTTAACAAATAAAAATACTTGAAAATATTCAAGCAGTCGTTTCTTGAATATGTGAGCTTAAATAGCAACCACAAGAATAACCAATGTGCCAGGGGTCAAACCGCAATGTAAAATAATGCCTAGCTTCATACCTCATCGAATATGTACGTTAAAAGCTCAATTTCATTAGCATGAAATTCATGAATATGTAAAGAACAAAAGCACACCGCAGAGTCACACAATAAGATCGACGAGTCGCCCCGTAATGCGAATATAATGAAAGCTGACAAACTATGCAGGGTTAAGGCGCTCGTCTCGCCACCGTCTGCCGAGGTCTACTGAGGTCTGCCGAGGTCTGCCAAGGTCTGCTGAGCTCTGTCGAGTTCTGCCGAGGTCTCGGCGCAAATTCTACGACGACGCACAGTAGAGCGCATCAATCCAACACCGTAGAAGAATTGTCTACTCACTAAGAATACGTGTAAACTAAAAGCGATACACTTTACAAAGTTATGTGCCTGTCTGCTCTGAGTAATTGCCTTAGCCAGTTAAACATTCAAAATAAAAATTTCCACAAAATAAAGACTTGTGCCAGCTTTTTGAGAGAACTGTAAGTTATTTATATTAAAATGTAATTTACAACGAAACGGCACAATTAATATAAAATTCACTTTCGAACTGTGTAAATTCCAATCCTTAGAGAAATCATACATAATTTTCAGAAAGACCCTCATGATCCTCTTAGGTCTTGCACGTTACTGCCATGGGCGGGGGCCATAAAAGGACGGCCGGAATTATAAATCAACGCATGCATACAATGTGTGGCGAAGTTTACTGCTCGCTCCCGAGGATGCAAAGGAGCAGTCCGGACTGGAGTCCCAGTCCCTTTAGTCTACACCCGCGAACTCCCTACGGTTTTGACCATCTCGTCGTATTTCAATATGTCGCATCTTATATAACGTATTATTATATTTTTTAAGACGAGGCTTTTTAAAAAATACGACACAAGTCGTTATACAAATAGTACACAAAACATAAATATGTGATTTTATAAACAAGGATGCGTTTTAAAGTCCAGTTCAAAATATTGCAATGCATAATTGTACTTACGTTTATTCAATGATTGAGATTACCTTGTGTTTTGTGAGGAATCACGGTTCGGAGTATAATGCGATGGGATAATGATGCGACGAAACGTTTGCAACGAAAGCCTGCGCCGCTCGAGCATTCCGCAGCGCCGCGGTTTCGCGGGGGGAGGTTATTACAGCATTATTGAGGATTAAATTTAACGCAACACGCTTCGATATTATTCAGTCGGGGATTAACGCGAGCTCGACTGCTCTAAATCTGTTGCCGTATAAAGTGGCGGTTTGAAAATTCCTCACATAATACACTCCCCCGCCTCGGAGGAGTCTCTGTATTATTATTTATTGAAAATTGTGTTCGACATTCTGCAGCGCGAAATAAACATACTTCGTAATTTGTATACATTACGTGTATACGCTACATTCTGGTAGCCGAATCAGTCGAAGCCTAATACCGAAATTTAGTTTTTAGTTATTCGAAGAAAACTAATATATATATATATTTAACGGGCGAAACATGAAACTGAGAAATATTTGAAGCCTATAATTGCTAACCCAATGTTAAATAATACGATTATTATATTAGATTACGTTTGTTTAAAATAGATATAGTTGTATTCTCGTTCGACCGTCAGCCCTCTACTCGATATTCAGAGGTTTCAACCTCCCCCCAAGCAAAGTAACTTAAAACTGTTTTTAACAAGCTAAAAGCAACTGAGCGAAGATGATTTGTCTGAAAAGTTTTAGATTTTTTTTTACAAATGCATTACGTCCAAGTAAAATTAAAGATAGCGAATAGTTTATTTCTTTAGAAACAAATATAAGAATTATAAAAATTGTTTTAAGTAGAGTCACAAAAGAATAATGTGATTTTTATGAAAAACTGAAAATAGCAGTTATAGAATACTGGCTGGCTGTTGCATTAAGCCCCTGAAAAGATAGAAATCAACTTGATATAAATAGTTTCTATCATTTTTGTAGCAACAAAAAGAAGAAAATGGATTCATTGGCATAAAATATGCTTAAACTTTACACAGCTTTTCGTGTCAATTTATCGAATCACAAATTACCAATGATACAATTTGTATTTTAATTTAAATTCGGTTAGAAGAAATTTTAGACAGATACTTAGCTTCTTGAAAATCAGAGACAGATGCCATAATACAAGCAAAGTCAAGGGGCTTGTAATCCTTAGAGAGTGTTGGAAGGATTCTTTTACGCAATTGTAATGCTCACACTACCCATACTCGTCTGTTCTAAACTATAAGATATATATTATTTAACTTGTAGCATAAAAATACGTTTATCATAAAAATAGGTATGTTAAAAAAGCTTTTTTGGTACCTTTTAAGGTGAATAATTCAAATTTATACATTCAACTTATTAAATTAAATACTTGATGACCTTTATCTCAATAATTTAAATTCGGGATGGTCTTAACCGTATAATTAATAATCGCATTACAAGAGAGGAGAATCCGAGTTTCTATGTTTGCCCCAACACTAGAGATAATTAGCCAGACAGCGGAGCGTATGCATGTTCCCGGGGTTTACACCATGAATATCCTAATAGCTCATTAGGGCTGGGAGTAAAGCGTAAACGCATGCATGCTCATGCACAATCACAGAATAAGTAATCAAGCTCAAAATCAAAACTAAAATTAATACTTTATTCGCTAAACTGAAAAAAAACCTGTTAAATTATGATCAGAAAAAAACGGTTATATTGGTTTACACGTCATGTCTCGCATTCGTGCAACTTCCAATTATCTGCAGTTGAAAAAATGTACGAGAACAAAATTTTATTCAGAAAGTATAAATTTAGAAATAAATATATAATTGCTATCGTTTGAAAACGTCCGTGTCCCGAAAAGTTCAAACTATCGACGACACAATCCAAGTTGAGAACTAATTTATAAATGGCTATTTGCTGAATAGTAAATTTTAAAATTAGATTTGAATTAATAGGTTAAATTTTAAATACATCCACGCTCGGCAATGTTGAGACAAATAATAGAATTTAAAATTTGACAAAAGGTCAACTTTACGGATCGTGTTTAGAGTACAAATTTAACAAATACACGTCTACATAAAAGTTCAAACTGTGGATCTATAAAACAAATTCAAATTCAAATGTAACTATTTTACAGATTAAAATAAAATTCTTTGAAACCTTACGAAAGATTGTGTATTTTAATGAAATTCAATGTATTGGAGAGCGTGGCGTGTTAAGAATAAGTTAAATTTTTAATGGCGTTCAAACTATTGAATATAATGAAGCAATTCATGTCAAAAGAGACTAAACAGAGTCAAATATATATTACGAATAAAAAATGTACGCAGTTTCTTGAAAGATTCAATAAAAGTAGAATAAAATATTATAATCTTTTGTTAGTAAATTCTCACTTTCAGAGCGTTTGGAAAAAAACAATAATACATTCAAAATAAAATAATAGGACATCGCAGACGAGACATTTATTGATTTATTGAATTCTTGGACTTCAATTATAACAGCATTTTGTATTGACAAATTTTTTGTGATTTTTTTAAATTTTCCCTACATTTATTATATATATAAATAATATTAATTTAATTTTTTTTCGTCATACACTGTTTCAAGATAAGCAATCGAAGCAGATCCATCAAGTAAGAGTCGCTGCAGACCGTGCGGCGTGGCGTCTTTCAGTGACATGTACAAAAGCGGGCTTATTATAAACTCTGGGAAAATTCGAAGAGAAACAGTTATAACAAAGTTTAATACAAATAGAGAGAATTTGAATAACAAAGGAGGCGCGCTGATAAGAGAATCGGGCCATTGATTCTGTATGGAGGATTCCGCGACTGTAAACAGAGGCGGTGGAAACAAAAACTTGCGATAGCTGGAATATAATTATAAAGTGAGTCGTGTCACGTGTCACGCGTCACGCGTCACGCGTCACGTCCGTGACAGCCGCCATGTTCTCAAAAGTGTTCACGGCACCATTAATATTCACAAATATCTTCACAGTGAGTTATGAACTCGCGGTACTTATTCCGGTTATCCCGCGACAGGGGTTGTCACACGTTTACGTAATGCGGTCCCTCAAAGCAAAAAGAAGCAATCTACGCTCCTACCTCTGCTAATTCGAGATTACATGTACACGGCGACATCTGCATTGGTGGCTTCTATCACAAATATGCCTGATTTAGATACGTTTTTATTTTACTCTCTCAAATGTCTATTCAAAGCTCAAAATATGTATCCAAAATTTTATGACAACCACATAGACAGAAGTAGAACTTGAAAGACACAACTCAAAACGGGACAATCTGCCGCTTCGCACAAGAATACCCAACCCTAATAGTATAAAATAAAAGTTTTGAAAAAAGTTGATTGCGACCAAGTTATTGCAAAAAAAAATTGGTAGATATGTATCACATGAATCACCAGGTATGGTCTTTGTGTAGAGAATACAGTGGATGCATCTCGTATTGCAGATCAAAATTCGAGAATGCTTTTTCAAGACTATAGATATTAATTATTTAATCAAATGCGGCTCCACCTGTACTTCTGTGGAGTGCACATTCTTCAACCATCGTCCGGTATGTCGTGTAAGGCAGTTTGGCCACCTCTGTGAGCTCGATTGCCTCAATGTTATTCAACGCTGAATTTTGGGGGATAAAGTCGGAGACTTGCGGAGTTAGTTAGTGTCGAATGACTCCCGACTCGGGAGCGCCTAATTCCATTAATCTATTTGTTCTTTGTGCCCCGCAGTATTATACGACGTAATATTTTTATGTGAACGCACGCAGCAAATAACACTGTACGTATGAAAGTACTACAGCGAACTAGTTTATTTTCAACACTCTATATTTGATAAAAATAATACAATTAATGTCCAGAAGATAACTTAATTAATATAAATATCTTTCAGTGGAAAAACTTCGGAAAATAAAAGCGCTTTAATAAACCAAATGCTGAACTCATATATATATTTTTTAAATAACTATTTGATGTTCACAGTCAAAACATTAGAATTAAAATATATTGAATCAAAATTTATTGAGTATTTTATTATATACTGAATGAATTTATTCAAACAAAAATTATTAGGGCCTTCTGAAAGTCATACGAAATATAGTAAATCCAGTGTTATTCATCGTGTATATACTAAGGAACCGAATTTTTTTTTTAGTTCAATTTGGATAAAATATTAATAAATGATTAGCTTTTTAATTTGGCTGCAAGGAAAGTCAAATCTTTCCAAATGACTTTTAAGAGTTCGATCTTTATCCTGACAGATTAATTTATAAAAGTAGGTTCACACCTATTCAATTTGATCGATGGTGATTTGTACTGATACCAAAGGTGAGGGTACAATTCGTTGGAACAAAACTCCAAGTAGAGTTACAGCGTTATGCGCGGTGCACGTGGATGCGTCGGTAATATTGTAATTCCATCTGTCGGTTTCTCTCGCCGGAAGTACCCTGCGTCGCCTTAAAGTCTTACATGACAATATGAATTGTAAGCCGCAACAATTGAGAAGGTTTCGCGACAGAGTGACTGAATCCCGCAGTCGGTGGGTGTATATTAATTAATACGCATCTTAAAACGCGACTGAGAGTTCAGGATGAATTAAACTGGGGATAATACACTGCGGGAGGAGACTGGAAGGGTCCCCACCCCCCGGCGAGTAGTAAGTAAGCAACTGCCGCTGACATGTAAAACTAGGCCATTGTTTCAAGTGAATACCTGTACATTAAACATTATAATGTAATTATAGTAAAGTATAAATCGTACAACAACAATGATGAGTATTGCAGCCGGATGGAAATCTGTAAAGAAATTAGTTTCTTCATTATTCTACGAGACACGAGCTCCGGTAACATAAGAACAACGATACATAACCAGACTTTTCTGTTAAGAGTAGGATAAGAAAGTAAAAATAACCCTTGATAATAAATAACGTCACCGGTAGATTCGAACCCACGTCTCGGCGGCTATCGCAGCAGGGTCTTTTTTTCGCCGTTGAATGTGTTAATTGGTTAATATTGTATACGCAATAAAGTTGTTGTGGAAAGTATGATTTGGTGACTTACCGAGACGATGAAGAAGTCCCCATGCAGCAGGCTGACGATGCCGAAGTTGGTGTAGCGGAAGAGGCGGTCCATGATCCACATGAGGCGCGGCAGCACGCCGGGCCGCGCGTTGAAGGCGCACATCAGCAGCGGCACGTCCGCCGTGCTCTGGTGGTTGGCCAGCACCAGCGTGCGCGCCCCACAGCATGGCGAGATGTCGTCTCCCACCTCGGCCACTGCAAGCAACACCAAAATAAAGCATCAGAATTTTCTAAACACACCTGCAACGACCTTGTCCTTGACTGGCAGAGAAGCGCGTCCTCTTTTGATTATATTGCAGACACGCGGCATATTCCTGTTCGACTTCGTAATAATGTTCATTAACATCAAACCTTTTCGCTCTCCCCATTCTGTTGCTTTTGCATGACTGCCATTCTGTACTCTGTGAAAGATCGGTAATGGTGTAGTTGACTTGGAATGATTGTGGAGGGATGTGCTCTGGAAGTACCTTATCGAGGTGGGGGGGAACCTGCTATTGTTTCTGTAGCCTGCTGCAGGAGTATCAGACCTAAACGCCAGAGCTTTGTAAGGAAAGGATTATATAATAATGCTATTGGGCAGCAACAATACGCAGACTTTTCCTTCCAATATAAAACTGCGGTGTAGAAGGACCCAGGGTCCCACTACACTATTTTTCCCTGAGAAAACCATGAACACTAGTTCAGCATAAGTATGTATATGCTCAGTGAAATGGTCGCCAACCTCCTCTGAGGAGAGGCACTTGATGAAGTACAACAATAACATATATTATAAGCCAAGCATCTAAAATAACTATCAGAGCGTTGGAGCCTTTAAAAGGCGAAAGTGCTCAGCACAAACATTATATTAATGAATTCCTAGCCATTCAGCCCTTAATCAACCGTATTTACAATTAAAGCAGTCTCTCTTGAATATCTCATATAGAAATAGTATTAACAATATTAATAATATTAAAAAGATTGGTTTGTTGGCCTAACAGCTGAGAACTGCGACTATTGAATGAGAAATAAATTTGTCTAATAAAAAAAAAACTTTAAAAGACAACGAATATTAAATTGGCAACTGACCACCTTTTATAGAGAGAAATATTAATTTTAAAATTGTCAAATATCAATTAGAAATGGCTTTATTTCATATTTTACGAGCTGAAATCTCAGGAAATATAAAATTGAGCTTTGGTTTATCATAAAAAACCTTCAATATATCATTGAATAAACGCAGAATTATAACGGAGTACATGTGAATACGACCTTGCATAATTCATAGAAATCATTGAGTTATTTTCTTGTTTGAGTTATTCGATATTAACTATCCAAAGTAACAATTTCATAACCATAAAAATAATTTGTGCCCGGAACGCCGACAGTAACATCAGAACAACAATGGACATAACGTGAAAAATAATTAGACGATAAAAATAACATAAATCTAAAATAATAGACCGCGTCTAAACATTATGCTAAGATTACCCACAAAACCAAATAAATATGTAAATGACCGGGGTGAGGTAGGCCGAGTTATAGACAATACCTGGATTCGGTGAGAACCGAATAGGTGCGCGTCGTATATCATTCTTCTGGGTACAGAATTAATCGTTAAAACTCTTTATGTACCAGTAAAGGTGTTGCCAAGCCTGAGATCTAAGGACATACGTGTGGCCGTTCTAAAATAGTGTTTAATTATTACGTTCAATTTTGCTTTGTTTCCAGTGGATTGTTTTTTTTTTTATGAATTAGTGGTAATCCATAACAAAACTCTTGACAGCTAAAAATAAACGATGTTTCAGGATAAAATTATTTAAAATTTAATTGCAACTCTCTTTTCTTCGCTTTACACAAAGAGATATTCATGTTTAAATAAGAACAAAAATAAAAATAAAATATTTGATAATGCCAACGTGAAAGGTTGGCGAAACCGGTCACCAATAAAAATTAGCATGTGGAAAAATCACTTACGTATTTAATTTAGAATATTAAGTATACATTTGTTAAAATTCAGTGTTACACAAATACACAATATGAATACAGTAATATTCACAGTAGAAAAAATACACATCTTAATTTTGCTCTCAAAGACATCTCAATTTAACAAGAAAACCCACAATTTTCACGAAAATTCCACCAAGGCAATTATTAATAAAGAGGTTCCGCACCTCATTTGAAATTCATATCGCTAAATTCGCGTCCTAGACTCGCAAAGGAATAAATTACACGACACGACATATTGATCAACCGCCGGTCCAGGCAGACGAGAGACAAGAGCGGCACATCCTGCGAGTTACGCAACCCCGACACTCTTTTAATACGTCCCCGGATGAACCCATCACCCGCTCCGCCTGCACCCCGTCACCCCCCGCCCGGTTAAGCGACTGACGTCAACCCCGTCAATCAATCGGCTTAAAGACGTTTCTATACCGGAGATAACCCAAAGTGTCGCACAAATTTATATTAGATTGTTTCTGATAGTTTGTGGACGGAGGGTTAAGATGGGGAGCCATTACCACTGGGGGCCTTGACAACTAAATGATTAGTTAGCGAAACTTGGTCAATTTGTAGCAGTCGTTGAATGCTTCGTTATACAACGAGATATTGAGGCTATTTCCCATACAAAAACAGGCAGTAAACGTACCAAATATGAATACTCAAATTTTTTTGTAAATTTGAACATTGCTTATTTTAAAGAAAAAATGGATTTTTTTTAAAACAAGTTTTGCGTGATTAATAAAAACTAAAATCACAATAAAAAATTATTCAAAGAAAATTTGATAAAACACTAAACGTTTCACGAAACAGATAATATAAATTGTTATAGCTTCTTATATCGTAGCTGAACCTCTTTGTTGCTTTTCATTTCGTTATTCATATTAAATTTTCAGACAATGTATTTTAATATGAAATAGATTGTATATTTATTCCGAATTCAATACTGAAATAAGCGTTTGCTGAAAAATAGTTTAAAATTAGCTGTATTAACGACCTAAACATCGAAATGACCCATTTTTCAAACAATTAAAGGTATTCATTCTTATTTTATTTATTGATGTATCATATAATAAATATGATAAATTTAATTTTTGTAACGTGGTGCCTGTCAAAGATTTTTTCTTAAGTAACACTTAAAATAATATCACCGGATATTTACGAGAAAAAAATTGTTTATTTTCAGTATCCTGTCGAAAGTAGTGAAAACATTTTTATTTTATTTTCATATCATTTGTATACGCTTCCTTTATTAATGTAATGCCCTTTTATAAGTCTTATCATAAAAAAGTAAGTAAAGCTTTCATAACACCTCCGTCTTTGTTCGTGAACAAAAAAATCCGATCACATCAAAGAAGTGTGTGTTTATACGCTTAGGTATATCGCTGGGGATTTGAATCACGTCCTTTTCATTAAAAACATGATGTGTGATCCACCCTGTAATTCCATTGAGGGTCCCATAATACAAAGAATACTTCCAGGCCTGCAATTACAGACCTCGGGAACACGCCAGGGGCGCGCGAGGACAGCGATGAAATATTATTTTCTTTCGACTTACAATTAATTTGGCGTTGAACATGTATAAGCAAGCTACTTTATACGTTTATTTTCAAACCGAGTTCAAAAAATACTCTCAATTTATCTTACGCGAAAGAAAAATACTAAAATATTATAAATCAAACTACCATGAGTTTATTGTGTTAATATATTTTGGGTAGTTGTAATACTATCATAAACTGCACGCGATATATAAAAACACAAGATGCAGAAACTATTTCCTTGACATATATGTGAGCGTTTCGTTGTAAACAACAGTTTAAGTATTAATAAAGCAGTTACGCAGGGCAGTGCCGTTTATCCCCCGGAAGAATGTCTGGCCCTGGCCGCCCCCGTCGCGTGAAGAACCACAAATATTGACTCACCGAGCCATTTGTACCGTGAGCTCGGAAGGAAAGTTGATCGAAACTAAATTACCGACTGAGTTTGTCGAAAAATCGACGTCACTATTAAAAAGTCCGGATAACATTTACATATAAATTTTAGGAATTTTTTTTAATTCAGAAAATCATAATTACGATATCTAGATGTTTGTTTGGGTTCCTAAATATTGAATTCGATGTTTTTTAATGAATATATAATATCCCCACTCCTGTGTTATAAGACCCGAATTATTAAACATTATATGTTTATGTAAGATTTTTTGTAAATTTGCAATGACTGTATTATTTATACAATTTACTTGGTATTTAATAGAAAAAAATTCAATACATCTGAAGTTACGTAACGTGTACTATGAAAAAAAGGGACATAATATCGGTTTTTTTTTCCTTTTAAGTAATTTACTTCAGCTTTAATTTATACTCAGTATTGGGTCAATTTCAAAACATCTTAATAAATATATTATATTTAGGTTTTTATTATAAAAAATATAGAAAAATATCATACATGAGCCAAGTATAGATTCAGCGACTTTCATTGATTTCTAATTAAGACCACAGCAAAAAAATAACGTGACATTTACAAATATGCACTTTCAAACTCAAGCATCTCCATAACTTTAAAAAAATATTGTGAAAGTATAAATTTATAAATCAATCAATTTGTTTTTCGATTAATATTTATCAGTATATTTTCAATGCTTTCGATAAATTCGTGTTCCTCCGACGTTCCTTGTTCCTCGGGAGTGGGCGGGCGCGAGGACCGGGATACCTCACGCGGTTCGGCGTACCTTTGTCGGTGGAAGTCTACGGTCATCATAATCAATCATGACTTTTCTCCGTTCGATTTGACGCAATCTGTCCGCTATCATTCCGGCATATACGCATTATTACCAGCTTACTGCCAACGTGAGAGATCAACGCTTCATACATGATATAAGAAAGGGCTAACGCGGAATGACTTATCTGCTTCGAGAAATTCACACTGAGGCATTTCAACTAAGCGTGAAAATGTGTTGGATTCATATTAATGTATCGAGGTATTCATGAATTCTATACACACATATCACGTTGGTTTTTACGTTAATAACTTATCAGTGAAGCTTATATAAATTTGTTACATTACCTTTCTGTTGAGATTAATGTGGGAATTAGTGGAATGTCATTAAACTGGGCAAAGTATCAAATCGCGTTTGGAGGAACTAAAATCTAGATCTGAAAATTGAGATCATTGTGTATTGTGATTGTTTCCTTTGTGGAGGTAAGATTGAGATTAAGGACAGGCTTATTGTTTAATAAATTTCCTGAGACGTATCCTTGGCATCGAGTGGCATGATACTCACCAATATCTTGGAAAGTCCTGATATTTTCCTGTCCTGAGTTATCTAAACAAGCTGGATCGCAATAAATAAAATTTTATCAATGGGATTAATCAATAGCGTATGAATATAAAATGGCTTATTTATTATTACAAACTGTCCGAGAGGCATTTGCAACTGTTTCATGTATTGTATTAAGCGTGTTTCTATTGCAGGCGAAATATAAAACAAAGCTCTAATTTATAAGCATTGTAATATTTATTTATGCATTGGAATAAATGTGTTTTAAATTTATTTAATTTATTATTACTGAAAAAATATATTAATGTAGGGTTTTCTCATAGGTAGAGCTCATTTACTACTCGTTTTTTTTTATTTGGGTGAAGTAGAAAAAATCTATGAAGTTATTTACATATTGGTAAACATAAATCATAACGTAAGACAATACTCCACAATCAGGGTTCATTACATTCAGAATTCCAGGTTTCCATTGACGCCCGGCCGGGAGGACAAAAAGGCAGCGAAATGAGGTTCTGGCTTTGGAGCGATTCGGCGCCGCGGCGATTGGGCGCAAAACTAAAAAATGTGATTAAAATTATGACTCTTTAAAGTAATTAAACAAACGGAACTATAAAATAATGAGCGGTGTGATAGTAACGTTTTAATCAGTAACTCTTCTCGACTCGATAAATTTTAAGCAATTTACTTGTTTTGCACGCAAAATCATATTTTAGAGTTATCACTGAAATATAAAGAAAAAACACTGAGTTCGCTGAACTATTTACAAATATTAATAAGAATGTGTTTTTTTCGTATATTTATAGACTGTATTTAGAAATTAACTTTTTGTATATTTTGTTTTAAATAGAAAATTAGTTTCGGTTTTTTTTTAAGTTTTGAAAATATAAAATACGCTTGGTATCGTAGGCTGTATTTGAAAGCCGCGTCGCCCTGCGCCGAATGGTACGGGAGCCAGATCAGCTGACCGGCCGGGCGGCGTGGGAAGGCTGCAGCGAGCGCGCATCGCAACTCACCCACGGCGGGTGCGCGGCTCGCGGGGAGCGAGAGGGACGGCGCGATGCCGGGGCGCGCGCCAGAGCGAGCGCGAGCACGGCCGCGGCTCTAACGGGACCTGGCCTAGGATTAGTATCGTGATTGTTTTAATGATATGCATTGTTTTGTAAGCGTTGATGATAACATATCGTTTCTCTTTCAGGCCGGAGTACCTAATAATAAACATAAATCAACCAAATGTATATACTCTATTAAATTATTGTATTTAAATTAATACCCTACAATATATTAGTATTATTAATGAGAAACTATTAAATAATATTAAACCATCAATTCTGGTCTCTCTGGGTAAAAGTCTATAGTCATCATTTATTGACAACGATATATGTCTATTTTGTACCGGTTATTTATATGAAGACTGATAAATACAAAAATACTCACGGAAAAATCAAACAATCATAAGATAGTCTTTATATTATTAATTCATTCAATCTCAACTATTAGGAAAGCCTCCGTTTGTCGATTGAATTGATAAATAATAAATACATTTACTTTGACATTTCTTGTTTATATGCATGATTAAAGTTTTGAGGGAAAATTTAAAAGATATGGTATTGTGCTTAAGTTAAACCATAAAGATTTGTTTTAAAAAGCTTTAAGGCATATTTTCCCTACTTGCACTCCCACCAACTAAACCGAAATTCGTGTACGCGACCGCCAAATATAACACAATGTGAGCCCCGAACCAGCGCGCAAGAGCAGCAGACAGTCATGGGATATCAATATAGTAAAGTAGTCTTAAGAAAGCTGTTTTTTTTTAAAATATATTATATGATAAAAAAAATTTTCTTATGCGACGGCATTGTCCAAGCCCTCGCGGCCCGCGGCCACGGTGCAGTACCGCGCGGCCCGCATTCCTCGGCGGACCGGTCACTCGGGGCTCCGCGGCGTGTCAATAGCCCGGCGCGCTTGCCCTGACGAGGCTTTCGCACCGATTCATCTATTGATGACGAATCGGTCCTGACGATGAAAACGACAATGCTGTTTAGCTACACCCACACCCTTAGCACAACACATTGTCTTTGTAACACCTGTATAACGTATTCTTCAAAAAAGCGCTGATAAAACTACGGCGGAGCTAACGGGTTTTCGTCTCGGCGAACTATATTGCGCAATATTACAAACATTTTTTTTGGTCGAAACTAGTCATGCAAAAAGTGAAGAAAGAATACAAAGTTATCTTTATCATTATAACAAAAATGGATCTTCACCAATCAAATGCCTTGTCCCTCAACAAGATTACAAACATTGTTTGAAAATATATTTTCGCACCTTGAGTGTCTTTTCGGGTCGATCTCTGATCGTTTTAGCGTATTCAGTTCCAAAGGGTTAATTTCTTTTAAATGGATTGATTACGGGGCACATTAAAATAAAATATTAATGACAAACTCTAATTAGATAAAATACAATAAATTCTCCAAGCTTCCGACTGCTAATCACGTGAATTAGATGCAGTTAAAATTGTCGCTGATATTAGTATACAGTAAATTACACAAAATATAGAATAATATCAAGGAAGGCTGATAACCTTATTATTTGAAAGTATGAAAGGGCGGGTATGCTGCTTGTTTTCAGGTGAAGTTCTGTTCCTTTAAAAACACTCTGACGGTCGCAAGTCCCTAGTCTTCCCTCGTCACCAAGCACGAGTCTCCGAATCTCTCACTTCTTTGACATATATCTGAAATTGTACTGTTTCCTGAATGTATACTTTTTAAAATAATATTATTAGTAGCAACTTTTTTTATTGTGAATACAATTCTCGCTTCGATATAAACGCACTTGAAAGAGAGTCAGAGACAATGCACCGCCTGCACCTCCCTCCCCCTCCCTTCCACCTTTCCCTTCCCTCACCCCTTCCCACGCCCCTCGAATATTCGAAACGATTTTCTGCGTTCATTCATGGGAGCCCGTGGCGTGTCGACTGGCGGTGCACCCCGGCCGGGCGGCGCGGGCGCGCGGCGTACACCGTCTGGCGGCACGGCCCGGCCGAAGGGCGTGGCCCTCGGCGGGACGCGAAAACGAAAGCAGCCCCGCGTCCGCGTACTTTGAAATTCAAGTATTTTTTTTATTTTAAAAGTTTACGTGCATTTTTTTATGGACAGCTTAAAGTTAAAAGTTCAAATGAATACTAACATCGTATCCAAAATATTTTGACAACTTATTTTAAATGTCCAAAAAATAAACAAAAACAATATGTGATATTGTGATTTATATAAGAGTTTAAGGATCTTAAGTGGGATCCAAGCCCACGATCTTTGAGTTGGCGTTCCGATTAAGTTACCAATATCCTTAAATAAGATGCTGAAATACAAATACCTGGGAAATAAGTACTATGACTAATATATAAACTGCAATACCACTTTTAGAATTATATTGTGATACAAAATATATGTGATATAAAAATAAAGCTTATTTTGTAAAAACAAAAAGACTTATACCCCCCCTCCCTACTTAAATCTTCTTAAAGTAAAATTTCAATAAATTGTTTTTTAAAAAAAATAAATCTTTACGCGTCGGAGCAATCACGTTTCTTTTCCAGCTTTTTAAGATATTTATAGAATTGCACAAGGGAACGTATTGTTTATTTTCAGCAAAGGGACAAAACAAATACGCAAAAGGTGGGTTTTCACAACGTAATCCCTGAATTCCAGACGCACCGGAGGCGGCACCCGCGGAGAGGGCGCGCCGGGGACATGTGCGAGAGGGAATTGAGATGTCTGACCGCAGGTGGGCGAGTGCAGTCCCCACCGGCACTGCACCGCAGATTGCAATCATTAGTAGACCGATTTGTGTTGTGCCTGTACCGTGTAAATCGACTAATTGAAATATGACTATACTATGCTACAAAAAACAAAAAAAAAGTTTTAAATTTTTGACGCATTTTGTGTACTCAAATAATAACAGTACAGGTATATTCGTATAAACATTTTGATAAACCTCAAATATATACTTGTATTAATATACAAAAATACTATACAATATATTAAAAAAATATGACGAACAATCCTATAAACGAAATAAATTATTATTACTACATGTAGTAAATTGGTGATTTTAAATAAATAGACCAATGTATTGCGGAATTAAAATTAAATTCGTTCATAAATATTACAGTGCTAAAAAAGTGATATTACCATAAAATATAAAGACACGAATTGATATCAATATAAATAGAATAAAAAGTGTGTAATAAGTAATGTTTATGAATGGTTTTATGAATTCTGTTTAACCACAAATATTGATTAGATAAATGATCTAAAATTCTGAAAACCGATTAGTCTTCATATACTTAAGCTTCACTAAAAATATTTTTTTTACTCGTAAGAATAAAAATATACAATTTAATACTTATACAACCTTATAAATTACTATTTTTTACAAAAAATACAAGAGAGTGGTAGCGACATTATAAATTCACGGGTCATTATAATTTATTGGTATTTTCCCTGAATCGTTTTGTCCAAAAGGCGGTTATTGTGTGATTCGATATATAATTCTTAATTTCACCAGAATAGCTTACCTGATACCGACGCGGCCCAGATAAAACCGTTCCGACACTATTCACTCGGAAATAAATCATAATAACAAGAAATTGTGAGCGTAATGATATACTTTTGGAATGATTACTCAATTAGAGATAAGAATTTTCAGAATAAATTGTCTTGCGTTGCGACAGTCGGGAACAACAGATGTCGCGACGTAGTAAACTTTCATGCTGATAAAAACACCTCGTAATACGGACAGAAGAAATAAATAAAAAAACAAAGCACACGAACTGTCAAGTATTCCACCTATTCACTTCTAAATTCATGTCTATGTTTTTTATATAAAAAAATCTATACTTATATCAACTATGTGCTTTGAGGATAGCGCTTCACACGTGAAACAATGAATGAAATCTTCGATAGTTACAATTCTTGAAATTCACCACTTTTTGGCATAGCTTAAATTAATTGTTTTTTTTTTGTCTCGTGTACATATTGTCAACACAATTTACTAGTCTTCTTCCCCAGGTGTTCCTCCTCAAAGGACCTTGGTGACCATATCGCTGAACATATCGCCATCCTGGGCCTAGTATTAGTAATGCGGCTCTACTTCCAGCCAATACCTCATATTCAACATCCTTCGATTTTTTCCAGCTACAGTAGACTATATTTCGTTTATCGTAAAATATGGTCAAAATATGATGCTTTGAGCTTTTTTCCATCGTAAGTTCTTTTTTTTTGCGCATTCTGATCAAGACTCTCTCATTTATTAGTACGAGTATTAAATATTTAATTTGAATTTTAGTTAAATTATTTCAAGTATCATTTCAAAATGTTATTAATTAGTTTAGCTTTTAATTCTTATTATTAAACAAACAAGGTATAAAACATAAAAATCAAGATTTTTTTATTTTTGTTTAAAAAAAACTTAGAGCGCCTCTTGCAACTCGACAGGTCATGCAGTATAGCAACGTGGACCCTGACACCACTGCTACCGGTACAAATAAACATCGACTGGCCAATCAAGAGGAGTAATTAATGCAGTTAATGTCTCAAGTAGACGAGAGGCTTCCGTGGGTCGGCAACGGTGTCGCGGGGACTTGACACAGTCACGGAGCGACCAGAGCGACGAAGCCCATAAACACGAAAATAAAGAAGTTGAAATAATAACCGTTCCTTCTCGGTAATCATTGCATCAGTGTAAGACGCGCGAGTTGTGTAATAGAGGAAGCAATTCAGATAGACATCTCCCCGATACAAAACGTCTTCACGAGAGAGAACGGTAGTCATGGCGCATGAAGATACCCGGGTTTATTTTATTATAATACATCAGTGGACTTGCCTTGAAAAACGTGATGGGATTCTACACATAATCGTATATTATGCAGCCACTTACACACTGAACCAGCCTAGCCGTAGGAAGCGCTGGAGTGTCTCGCTGGCGCGGATTAACACTACTTACGCTTAAAAATTTTCAACGCCCAAAAGCTCGGAGAGAAAAATGTACGCGATAACTACAATAATTTTTGTTACGTCGCTTTTGGTTTTCGGACGTTTCTTCAAACATTCGAAGCCATAGATTGTACAATCTTCAAAAAGTGAAAGCAATCACAATCAGTACCGTTTAGTAACATTATAGCAGCACAACGAATTTTATTAATAATAAATAATTAATTTTATTAATGAATATAAAATAATCTAAGACGATAAGCTAATCGGAACGACACGATGACACCACGTACTTATTAAGAAAATATGTGGACTTTGCAGTTGCATTTACTGATTTACCACACAAATAATAGCCTTGGAACAAGCGTTTGAAGCGTTTTGATAAAAGCACATGTTTTCTTATAAAGTATTATTAAAATATCTATTAAGGCTTATTTTAGAATCATATTAAAAATCGGTAATTCTGTGTGTTAATTATTTCAATATTTAGCACTAAATAGTAAAACAAATTTTAAAAATCCTCTTTTTGATCATGTCAAAGCTCTAAATAACGCAAAACTATTACATTTATTTTCATAATAAAACAGAACGTGCTACTGTATGCCAGCCAGCTTTTAACTATTGAATGTATTTTTTTTTCTTCATTTTACTGCCATTAGTGAAGGTGTGTTAAATCAGGCACAGCTGACATAAATGAGTTAGTGGATTCCGCTGTGATAATAAAAATAAAGCGTGAGCATTCCGATTTACCTAGTATCTCCATAACGCTGATGTCCATTGCACTACCTGCTTGTTATAGCGGGGCGACTACTAGTCCCTCCGACGTTTATAAGCTGAATTATCAAATAAATGTTCGTTAATCTTAGTAACTCGTAGAAATTTATTCAATTGCTATCAAATCCGTGACTGCGCTTTGGGACTAACCTTCTTGAAAATCATATTAAGATAGAGAAGCAAACGTAAAAATTAAAAAAAACAGTATACGCAGTGACAATATTAAATTCCGTTATGGGCCAATTAGCATATTGCTAGAATACCTCTGATCAATATTTGTGTTGAATGAAGATTCGAATACTCTGTTAGTAAAGAGGTTGTAAGAATTTCTCGGAAATTAAATACGCAACCTTAAATATGAATCACCAACTGCAGGACAAATTCCTGGAAAAGGAAGGCGTAGGCTATAAAAAGATTCTTTGCCAATAAACTGAAAGAGCTTTGTTATTATGTATAATAAGTTCCTTGTTCAAAGCTTGCGATATTGATCACGCAAATATTCACAAAGCAAAGAACAATTCTTATCAATAAAAATCTCAATCATTTATTCATCACTTTTGCTTAGAATTTTTTACTTTTTTATGGGTGGAAAAATTTTTCTTAAGCTTTTTTTTATGAATAATAACTTTTATGGAAATACAATCTTAAACAAAAAAAATATTAACAAAGCCTCATAATAAAAATATAAGCGCGCCTGCGTTCGAATGGTTGGTTTACAGTTATGAATTATAAACTCATTGAGTCGTTTTGCCACCACACTTTATTAATCCACACTTTAACCGAGTACCCTCCGATTGATACGCGTGAAGGTATAATTTATTTTTATAGTGAAGATAAAGAAATAAATCAAAAAATAATTTAACGATCTAATTTCGATTCTGATTTCATCGTGCTTTACTAGCACGATGAAATCATTACTAGCTTTCAAGCATTGTTATCTTTCAATAGGATGATAATTTTTTACCGTGTAAGTAATTATTTTTAAATATTTTATATAATATACATTTACTTTTTTATGATTCTATATATAACGTTATTCTGAACCTAACCGTTCTGATAGTGAGTGGTCTATTATGCGTATTGAATATCTATTATACAGAAGATTGAATAGTAAAATGGATTATGTATCGAAATATCAAACCAATGCAGCGCTCTCGTTAAAATATACAGAAGTACGTGCACACTTTAGTGGATTCAAATTTCCATGTATATTTTATTCATAAGAATCTCGCCGGATTACCCGGAGACGGGCACAGAGACAGAGCACGCGAGCAGCGGTAAGCTCCTATTTGTACGTAAGCCGCTTATATTTTAAGTAAGATCGGTTCGATAAAGCACAAACAACCCCAAATGTATGTAAATATATTATGACAACACACGAGCTCGCTCCGCGTGCGATGACTCTCCCCGGGCGCGACTCCTTGAGGAGAAGACTCTTGCCATCCTCGGCGCGCTGTTTTATACATTCACATTTCAACTTTGACAGGAATCATCAAAACCTTGATACTGCTGATCACGATCACAAAAAAGGATACCGAGACAACTATTACTACTTTTTATTTCAGAAAATTTTCAGTCTAAAGCAATCATTATTGTTTGTTTAAACATCATTACATATTAAAAATGATTTCTCTGTAAATATGAACATAAAATAAAAATTATAAATTAGTTAATGAATTATTAAAAAAAAAAAAAATTCTGTGAACAAAGAGGAATAAAAAGACTTTTTTGAAAGTTCATGGAAGATTCAAAATTTTTTTAGAGACAAAATGCTATGACTTTGAAACTAAACAAGATAAAAATTATTTAGCATATAGGTAATGGTACCATAAAGATTTAATAAAGACTTCATAATAATCACAAGATATGTCAATAACTATTTGTAAACACTAATTGCGCTAAAACTCGTATCAGCACTTAAGGGGAAAAAAGTGCCCGTGTCCATTAACAAAGCAGTAAGTTCATAAACTTTAAGAAAAGTCTGCCGAGTGCCAGAATTTTGTTAAATCTGCCGAAAATTCTACAAGTAGTGCCAGAGGAATACTCATCGGCATATTCTTTGTTCTGCGAAAACATTCATTTCCTTGAGCTAAAGTTTTAGTAGAAGTACCGCATTTCTAGTTTTCTAGAGCACGGAATATTTTTAGCGGAGCAGCACCGAAACCAGACCAGCATTTGCATACTCATATACAATTTAAAACACTTTTGATGTTTTCATACTGAATATAAATGATAACAGAGTATTATGCACACAACCTATATCTTCAACGATTGAATAAAATGTTTAAAATATTATATAATATCCGATAAAACGAAGATATTTTATGTTATATTGTAGTATTCAAATATTTAATTTTTAAAACAAAGTCAAGTTTATTTATTTCATCAGGAAATCCATGAAAAATCGTATTTACTATTGAATACTACGCATTAACTTCAAACGAGTAATTTTACAAGTTACCTCCTGTTTTACTTAAAAGTAAAGGGCATTTTAAAAATATTAGATTTCACAATTGCTCATTTGCATTGTTAACAGTTCGTTGTTTATAAGTACAATTAGTAAAACCGTTAGAGATTTTGGTAAACATATTAAATGCATTCGTAGAGCTCGTGTATTACACATCCATACGTGTACTTCGCATCCTGGAGTCCGAGCGAACAGCGCAATCCGAGGAATGCGCACCTCAAATAGCGAACACACAGCACTAACAAGTTATGGACGCTCCTATATGATTTTGTGGTCAGCATAAATTACTATAAATCAATGCGGCATGACAACATCCATGCCCGCCGTGAACTCGGGGGTCAACGCCCTAGAAATTGACCCTGCCTAGCCTCCGACCTCTATTAACGACGACGAGATGGACGAAAGGAAAATCTCGGCGGCAGATCGTGACCGTCTTTGACTTCAGAACATTTCTTGCATCACGTAATTCGATAACATAAAATTACGTACAATACTTAGATCCATTTAAATATTTTCTAAAATTATATAATTTTAGCTTATTTGTAAAAAAAATTGTAAAAGGTTTAACCTTACAAAATATGAAAATATGTGAGATTTCAACAATATGCTCTTTAGTCTACTTGTTAGCATTAATCTATCAATTAAAATCATTATGTATCCCGCAAGCGATATCATATGAATCAATATATAGCTTTACATAATTACGTAAGCAATGAATCGATACACATTGAAATAAAAATGAAAATAAGGCATAGTAAAATAAACACGAATATTACGTTAGATATTTTAAATTTGCTTCAGACTGAATATTCGCTTAAATAAAAAGATATTTGGCAACTTAAACAAGAGGAAACAGGGAACCTGGACCGCAACTAAAATACGGTAGTTATTTAAATGTTATAAGCATACAACTTGTCAAAAATAAAAATATATTTTTTCAAATAAAAAAATGTGTCTCATTTAAAAATAATTATGTAAAAGTGATGAAAGAATCTTTAAATTTCGTATTTGTTATTCATACACATATTATTTTCTTAAAAAACTATATATTCATACGAAAATACTCTCAAAGAATATGCTATTCTCATATTAAGATCAATACATACCTCCAAGCTCTTGAAGATTAATATTACTTTTCGAGAATAAAGAATAAGATCGAAAGCTTTAGTAGACAGAAAGGGCCAAAGAAATATATGTATGTAAAAATAATACTTATAGTGAGGAGAAGTTTGAAAGATTTATATAAGAAATAAGAGAAATAAACGAAATGTGTCTGATATGAAGATATCTTTGTTTTTTCTCCGCCAGGTGTGGTGTGCCTCGCGAGAAAGCGGAACTTCGGCCCCGGGAACAAAGGAAGGAAAGTTTCCCCTGAAAGGAGTTGTTCTTCCGGGCAGGGGATACTTTAGAAATTAAGAGTGGCGATTGAAAAGAGGCGTTGTAACAATACAAGCATTTCTGTGAATAGGGTCGCTGCAAAGCGGCGGGGGTCCCTATGCAAATTGAATTACGTTTATATGAAATGTAGTAAATACAATACGAAAACCGTAACAATTCATTTGTACAAACTTTTAATAAAAAAGTTGAAGGAAATAAAGTAAGCATTTGATTTGAAAATTTTAATATAAGTTGAGTAAAAGATGCAACAGGGTTTACACAAACACAGAATGATATGGTATTTGCAGTGTGATTATATTTAATTAATATTTATCGAAGTAATACTACAATCAGAAATATATAAATATATATATATATATTATAATATTTGGAAAAACGCCTTTTTTCATTTACATCTACTCTTTTCAATCAGTGATTATTGACAAAATTCAAAAGTATTTTTACATTAAATCAAAAAGTGTTTTGGTAGTTTAGAACTAAATAATTTATTTTATTGCTTAAATTTAAAGAGTCACAAGAATGTTTACAAACTGTATAGGATAAAATTATTCTTGGCCGATTTTGAATTAGGGACACCGCAAATTAAACATTTAAAAGCTCTGCTAGTTTAATTATAACCGATAACAGGAGACACCCAAATTAGTTTCAACCGAAGCGAAAAAACACGAAACCGCACAATCGCAAACACTCCTCCAACTCCTGGAGCATTAATCAAGCAATCAAGTTATCACCACGCATCCAAAAGGAAAAGCCCCAGAGCTGCCCGGCCTCCCGGCAAGCGAGTTCGCTTCGGGGGTCAGAGCGAATGAATTGTCCTCGAGGGGGGGTGCGATTATAACTCCAGAACTTCCGCTTCCGGGGGAGCAGGGCCCGCCCGTCCCCCGCCCCACCCGGGCTGCAAGGTCAGCAGGGGTCACGGAGGGCTGCAGGTAAATGGATAAAGTTTGCGGACGCGGAGGTGTCTCTGCGCGATGAATAGTGATGGGTGTTAAGGGCCGCAGTTGATAAAGTGAGGTTTCTGTATCTGTCTGGAAAGAACCCTTTGCGTGTGGATTTAGTTTTTGTTAAAATAAACCTTAAATAAAATAAAAAATTACACAGAATCATTTTAGAATCAGTATTATATATGAACGAAAGAAAAACTTGGTACATTCCGTTCTTCTTCAACCCATTAATATTAAAAATAAAAAATAAATTATACGCCTGATTTCATAATTAAATCGACATCTTCTGTGCGGCGGAAAACTTATTAAAATAAACCGGTTTTTATAAGTAATTTTGGGAGGATTTGAACATTTAAACAAACGTTCTTGTGTTTTATGATACCTTTATAATAGTTGAAATTATGAAATACTATGATAAATCGACAGACTATTTTAATAAATATTGCCTAGAGTAAGATGAAAACTTATGCCAAAAAAGGAAATTGAACATTGTTCATCCGTATTTTTTAAATACAACATAGGCCAAAGATATATTTACAAAAATATATTATTATATTTCAGTTTCATCTGAAATATTAAAAAGGTATTTATAGTAATCTTATTGAAATATTTCAAAAAAAAATGCAATAAAATGTCTAAATAATAAGCTTGAATATTGTTTACCAAAACATAATGTAAACATAATAATAACAGCAAGAAAACAAACAGCAACAGCCGTACTTTGTTATTCCAGTTCATTATTTTCTAAATCAAAAGAAACAAATAAATAACATTAAGTTTCCGTTGTTGTTCACGGTGCAGAGAGGAGACGAAACCCGATATGACAATAACAACTACACAAGAAGAAAGTATTCCATGAGACCGTTTTATTTATTCATAGAAAAATATCTCTAACTACTTATTCAGAATCGCTTTGGTACCCGACATTATTGTAGGAGTTGAAACAGCGATAACATGATACCATCGCTCCTTTTCATATCTAAAAAAAAAACTTCCCAACAAAAAGCCTGGCCCCTCGAAGTTTACGCAGACGGCAAGTGTCGCAGATCGCCGAAACGACGAACAAAAATCGTTTTTCCTCCCGACCGCATATTGTGTTCGAAAAAAGTCGGCATCTTCGGATGACATGTCTATTCTGAAACTACACGGGAAAGTTCAGCTCTCGTCAGGGTGTTTCACAACATGTACAAATAGTTTTCAGGGGAGGACGCCGAGCTCCCTGTCCTACAGCTCGATCACCAGATGTCGTCGCATCCGCCGCGGCTGAAAAACTAGAATATTGATTCCGCGCGGCTTTCAAGGCCGGGGCTGATGGCGAGGGCCGAGGATTGATGAAGTTTTAGGAGAGACCCGCCGCGGAGGGCGGTTCATTTGAACGGAGCACGCAAGTAAACGCGAAA
This sequence comes from Atopsyche davidsoni, assembly GCA_022113835.1. Lineage (NCBI taxonomy): Eukaryota > Metazoa > Arthropoda > Insecta > Trichoptera > Hydrobiosidae > Atopsyche > Atopsyche davidsoni. Next base: position 7,297,788 of record JAILWY010000007.1, read on the forward strand.
GATTCTATTTCGGTTCGGATATCTCATTGAAATCTACATAAAAATACAAATATTTCTACTTTTATAGCTTCGATCGAAGTGGGGAAAATATTTTATAACCTTGCTGAGTAAATTTTCGAAATCAGCTGTCCTCGAGTAAAATAACTTAAAATTACTAAAATTATTCCAGAATTTGAAAAGAATATTGGGCGGCTATATTGAGTCGCTTTTATCTTCTTTAACAAATATTTTTAGTAATTGATTAGATCGTGAGAATAGCCTTGAAAAACTTGTTACACTGAAGTAGACGTGTGACCACATTAGATAAAACGATGGAATCAATCTAGGCACTAATGGCAAGGTGTCTACAATGTATATACAACCAGCAAAAAGTAGAACATAGCGGAAACCTCTCGCTATATAATACAGAACGTTCGCCGGTCGAGATGGTCACGATCCTTCGTAATGAGTCGACGAAATTACTTTAAACGAAATTAGTTGAATTGATTTAACTTTATATATATTTCACATTTATGCAGATTAAAAGTAAATCAAAGTTTTTGGGTTATAAATTACCGATAAGATTAGACAGATATGATATTAAATTTATTAATTATTTATAAATTGAAATCATTAAAATAAAAATTTAAATGCTTATTTTTTGATTAACGTCAATCAGATGCGTATTTATTACCCATTACGAGTTTATTATATTATTAATAATATGATTAGGCACATTAGTTCATACATAGAAGATGATTTAAAGATCTTTAAATCATCTTCTAACTAATGTGCCTAATCATATTAGTATAATTTTTTTAATATTATATCGATGCTGTACAAGATAACCGTAGAGATGGGTAATTTTATAAATTTATTAATATACATATATAGCATGTAAAAAAAATCACTCATCATTTTGATTTCATAAACCTTTGTAAAGTTGTAAGCTGTTAAGAAATGGATCATTTTAATAAAATATACTGTGAGTGTATATTTAATATACATTTTAACATAATAACAGATAAATTGAATTACCATAAAAGTAATTGAATTCAGACATTTCTGGGATTATACAGAGTTTCTGGACCAGATGCATCTGTGACTGAAAACCCAAGAGGTGAAATAAGTCACAGCAGAAGCCCGCCAGCGCCAGGTGTGAGACACGAAATATGGAGGCTAGACAGCGTGTAATATGTATGCTTAGTGCAATATATTCAAAGCAAAGAATTCGCTGTTAAAATACGTGACACACACGAAGGTTATTGCTCATACATTTAAAGGCGGAAACAATCAATACAAATCATTATTATCGATTAGCAGGCACGTATTGTTTAGGATTCCATCACACAGGACGCGAGTTGTCTCCACTTGCAATAGTTCCTTGAATAACGTGTGTGCAAGCATAAAGCAAAATAATATAATCGCCACTCTGGGATAAGCATGGCTCATTTGCCACACGATCCGAGCTGCGTTGGGAAATCCTTTGTTTGCGAAACGCGCGGCTCTAAGCACTGGAGTAATATCAAATAAACTAGCTCGCCGCGCCGGCCTGCAGGCGCTAGCGATCTATTCCCACGCGGGCTGATACTCGTCGGCTTCTGTCGCTTTAAGGCCTCGACACACACAGCGACACAAATTGCAACAGATTTGCAATCACCCAAAAGCGTCCCTTTATTTTTTTATGGTATTCTCTTAAACAACGCAAAGTAGAACACTATTCGCTAGCTGCAAGTAGTTTAGAGGGCTCTAAGGCCTCTACACACGTCGCAACAATCGTGTATCCTCGACATGCAGATAGACAATAGTGTCCCTTTATTTTGGGTGTTTTTTTATAGTTTTGCTATATTAAATAACGCAATCTAGGATGCTATTCTAGGCTAGCTGCAAGTCGTTAGCACGATTTGTTGCGACGTGTGTAGAGGCCTTTAATGTGTAAACACCAGCACGAGCAAATAGGTGACGGTCTTGTTCACTGAGATCGATGGTTAAAACTCATTAGACATCTCGATAATTTGCTATTCACTTAACACAGTAAAAGAAAGAGAAAATTTAAAAAAAAAACTTTCATTGCATTGTAGTTTTGGCTTGCCATTATAATTTTAAACAAAATTAGTGTGTTCAAAATATTTAAAGATTATTTAATTTTAAACAAAATTATTTGTGTTTGAGGGATGTAAAAAACAGCTAAATTAAAAAAGACCGAAGGTAACCTTAAATAATATTCAAATATTTACCTTAATTTTTTTTTTACTTTATAAATAAAAAGTTTAAAAATTTACTTCCAAGTTTTTATAAAAACAACTTTTTATGCGAAACGGATAAAATAATAAGCTATGTTAACATCTAAGCCTTTATTTCTTCGGCAGGCTTCCAGAAAACACACAAAAACACTCTCGCTCTCGGCACAGGAAGGCAAAGTTCCCTCATTTAGGTACGGACTTATAAATAAAATGTCTTTTGAAGATAAAACCGGCTCGTAGACTGTTATCAACGTAAAATCCGTATCATCGCATTTCCCTGTAATTCGGCCAACTTTGACAAAGAATTCAGAAGTTCTAATCAAAGGCTTCTTCATACAAGTCCGAAAGTTAAAAGTATCGACAATAAGTATTTCGCAAAATGTATCCGGGCGGAGAGCCCGCTCGGCGCGGCGGGTAATCCTAAAGAGCCTTTTCATTTTAGAGAAAATGGAAAAGTTTCTTCGAAGCCCAAAGGGCCGGAAAATACATTTTATTATATATTTTTACCTGAAGGAAGTAGCTATTAAAAGTAATTGTAGGAAAAGCAACGAAAACCGTCGTTCTAGCTATTTTGAGATTAAGTGATATTCTTGTAAATTGATACAACGATAGCGGCCCAAATCGTTCCAAAGTAAAATGCCATATTTCAGGCAAAAAGCTCAGCGATTAAATTTATTTTTGGGTACGATGTAATAAACAACTTCTTAGCAATCATTTTAATGAACCTTGTTAGGCATATTAACACAACTGAAAACATAAAATAAAGGAAACCGAGCTTAATTTATGACCAAACATGCATTGTTTAGATGTGTATTCAAAGATTTTTACATTCGATTTGTCACCAAATAGTAGCATGTGTATGTTGATAAAAAAAACATAGATGGATGCGTAATTTGCGACAGTAGCTGGAAGTCGAGAGAGAGTAGAGCCCGAAATAAAAAGACTGGCCCAAAATAAAGACATGTTCAGTGAAATGGTCGCGAATCTCCCCTGAGGAGAGGCACCTAAATAAGTAAAAAAGTTTTATTACAGGTGTCTTAGAACTCTTATGTTATTTTTTTAAATTTCAATAATATGAAATAATTAATTTGAAAGCGCTCTGTACTTTAACTATGTCAAGAATGTTTACATGTTCTCAAATATTTAACACTGATCGGGTCAATCGGCTGCAAACTTGTGTATAACGATTGAAATTCTTGCTTAGTTTCAGGGTCACGATGGCAAAATGAATTGAGGCGCTAGCCCGCAATAGCCATTAGCTATAGGTCTGAACATATCTCGCGTGCGTGCCAGAAAAAAACTTCTCGTATTTTTATGTTTGTACCGTTTTCAATCCGGAAGATATTTTCATGGTTGAGTATGAATCAATTATCTAAAATAAAAATCACCTGAAAATTTCAGCATTTAGACAAAAAAAAGTGCAATTGATGATGATGTAATCATGCTATGTTTTTTACTTTCGTGTGTGTATACAAAACAATTATCAATAGTCTGCATGGAATATCAGACCCTTTGAGTGCCGAGGAAGTCGCTTGAGTCGGCCGTCCTATCGATTAATAACAGGAGGAGTATCTGCGACCTGACAGGTGCCGCCGCCACAATTATCCAGCCCCAGGCTAATAAATATCATTGTGAATAAATCACTTTCGCATTGGTATAACCAGGAATCGACCCCCGTACCCTCAATTATACAAAGTGAAGTTGACGCCGCGGTACACTCTCAGATGAGGGGAAATATAATTTATTCAAAAGTTTATAAATACGTTTAGGTTTTGTAATTAATTAGCAAATTATTTATCTTTATTTAGATTTTGAAAAAGTACGAGAATTAATTAATCATTTGAAACAAACTTCAGTAGTTTAAACGTGAAATATCTGATAAAGAAGTTTTAAAATACGATTTTATATTTAATAAAGATTTTCATGATATTTCAATGGGCTTTTTCCACGGTAAAAAGATTAAAAGCTCAGTTATGAACCTGTGTGTTGATTTTCTCACAAAGCTTTGAAACGCTTTATTAACTTCCCACTGACCACCGTATAGTTATTTTCGTTTTGATAGACTGCGAATATCACGTGTCGCTACATGAAGGTTGAGTTTTGGCTCTTATCCGAAATCTTTTATTTTAGAAACCACCAATAATGAAAAGCCTTCAAAGACCTTAATCATCTAATTTTGTTCCGGAAAATGTCTTTCATCCTTCGCAAGAAAACTGTGTTCAATCTTTATATGTGAAAAACGAAAACTGTAGTACGTCCAGTTATCTGAGGAATTCAATATATTCTGCCCGATAAATGCTGTCTTTGCCATGATTTCCACGTCATATAGAAAATTGGAAAATATTACAAGAAAAAAACAAAACGAGTTTTGAGAATGCTATAACATTAATATATTATTTCTAACAAGACATCACACTTAAGCTATTTCAAATTTGCATTTAAAACATCATTCAACGCAATAAACATATTTTGTCATGTATTTTAATGGAATGAAACAAATTTACAGTTAATACCAGATAATAGATAATATTTAATTATCTAGCTACTTTATAATAAGTTAAAGCAATAATTAAAATCCTATTTTAGTACTTTATCGATGAAATGAATAGACCTACCAGTCTTGCACCTTGTGTGTGAATGTCTTAATTTAATATTTGTATTTAATTTTAAATGGATTAACAAACAAAGACAGAACGATATAAGAAGTTAAGAAAAAGATAAAAACTATTTGTTCCGGAATTTTCAAGCAAAGGCTTTTGTAATGAATTGGGAACCTGAAAGAGAATGCTTCATGGTACTTTTAATTCACTACTTGTATATCGATTTCGACGAGCGGGCAGTAAGAATCGAAGCAGTTGCTGGCATTGATGGAGAGGGACGAACGAACCCACGTATTTTACTAAATAGAATTGAAGTACACGATTGGTATTCAAATTACCAAGCAGTGCGGGCCATTTGATTTAGCTGTGTTGACGGTCATAAAGTGCAAGTCGGCCACGGAAGCGAACAAAGCGTCCTCATCCCCCGGGCGTGTTATTTCATCAAATACAACATTTAGTGTGACAGCTTCATGGAATGAAAATAATAAAATCGTACGAAGTAAAAGTATTAATTAGTATGGTAGGATTTTATTTTAAGAAAAACTATCAGAAGCATAATTCACAGGTTTCAATTAAAAATAAATAATACACATATACTTCGTGTATAGTTTAAGAATACTTTCAGGTTTTACTAAATTACTATATTTCATATAATTGCGTTGCAAATACGTTTTAAATGATAAATTTCAAATGATACGTTAACGGTACTAAAATTGAATTCATACATCACTAATAAGTTTTAAAATAAAGTAGTCCGAAAACAGTGATAATTAGCACTTTCTCAACAATAAATAAATATATGGAAACTAATATCTTTAATTTGTGTAAAGGGATCCTATTCGAAGTTACCGCAATAAAACATCGTGCGAATACTCACACCTGCGCCCACACATGTTCCCGAAGCCCTACTTGTTACGCTCACCCTTATTTGACCTTTGCATTTGTAACAAAATATATTTGTGTATTTGGTTTATGTATATTTATATTCCAAAACTTTTTGTACAAGTAGGTCCCAGAAAATGTAATGGACGCTAAATCCGTAGTGATTAAATATTCAAGATTTATAACAAAATATATACGAGTCAACGTTTTTTGGTTTATTTAAAGACAGAGTAAATTGATATTTTTATGCGTACACTATTTATATTTGGAAAATTAAGCACAAAAGTTCAAAAGGATATCAACATGAACAATGGATTTGTATGGATGTTATTAAAAGTGACAAGACTCGTTTAAAACATATTGTTTTATAATGTTTTTTTTACAGTAAATCATTTCATTAAGTGAACGATACGTAGAGGTTAAAACACGATAACGTAGCAAAAAATAAGTTCCGTTAATATAAGACTACAAAGAATCTAAGTATATACATATATATTGATAAACGGTTATAAAAGTAAGGTGTAATAAAATTATTACACTATCGAAATTGAAACTATAAGAAATTTTCTTAATTGTGAACATTCTCTAATATTGTTTAAACAATTTTATGTAATTAAAATTCATGTATCCACCGAAGGTATAAACTAATATTAGAGAATATTTCTAGACAAGTCAACAGATACAGTTTAAGATCACTATTGTTTTATTAAAAACATTTCATGTTACAAATATTCGCAATTTACGATTATAAAAATAAACTTTTTTGTAATAATAAAAATTAAGTATTCCAAGAAATGTAGCAACGTGAATCTACCCTCTTGTCATTATAATTCTATGATCTGCTTTGTTTATTCTACGATAAAATATAAAAGTATGATTTGATTTACTTTATTATAATTCTTTTTCAAAACAATTTCTCTTCTTCTTTGAATAAATATATATTATATTTATGTACAACCAAAGATGAAATAGAAGAAATCAGAAAAAATAAATGTTGTATTAAAATCATGTAACAATAATAAATCCTCTATATCTGGTTTTATGTAAGATTATAAAACAATAGGCTCATTTCAATTTGTAGTATCAAATAGATCATATAGTTTTTTTAGATTTTGAATCTAACCAAATCCAAAGATTGATATTTCAAGCATTGACATCAGTCAAAAAGTTCATACAGCGCAAAATATGTTTCAAAAGTTTATTAATAAGCCCAGAGAATTGCGCATAAGCCCAACGTAATAAAAAATAAAATATGCACAGTGAGAGCCACGTGTTAAAAAAAACACGCCAGTTATAAATCCGAAAGTAAAACCGAGAGCACATAAATACGAATTTAAAACTTCTCAAATGAATCAGCCGCGAGAGAAATTCGTTCGATACAGTCCGGGGTGGGCAAAACAAGGGCGGCGCGAGGGGGCGGAGGGCGAGGGGTGGAGGACCCGGGGGTGGAGGCCCAGGGGGTGGAGGCCCAGGGGGTGGAGGGCCACGGGGTGGAGGCCCAGAGAGTGGAGGGCGAGGGAGGCGAGCGGGGCGAGTGATGGGCCGCCGTCGTACGCGATATGATAATGTCTCCGCGGAGGGCGCTCAGCCCGGCTAATGTGAAAAATATTGATTATGACATTTCGCCTCTCGTGCCGCGTACTCGGCCGGTGAATAATGTATGGCCCCATCGCTCTATCTGTGGTCAGATCCGGGGCTGGATTACTCGCTCCCCGAGGAAATAATAGTGTAATCCCCCCCCGGCTTATTTGTGTATTGTGTAATGCTCAGTCTGGCCGGATGTTAACACTTTAAGTTTGTAATTTAATGTAAATTCCACTTTGTATCAGCACAATGCCCGGATAATATTTTATTCGCATGAGTAGGACGAGAGCCTTGCACACTTTAATTTATAAATACGTATCCACAAATACAATTTTCATATTTTATGCTACAGCAGAAAATATTTTTATTTTTAGAAGACCTCTAACTCGGGTCAACAAAAAGATAGCATTTTTTAATCAATTATTTATCTAATAAAATTAAATTAAAACGCTTAAATACTATAATAAAGGTAATATATTTCGTAAAATATAAAATAAAAAAAAATGTTTGTAACTAATACACATATTTTTATTCGGATTCTTTTCTAAATCATAATGTTCATCCCGTCTAACGAGCGTTTTGCTTTAACGTTTTTTTATACAAAAAACATATTTTTAAAAATACGAAATAAATTAAGCCTACCTATCACAATAGCAAGGCAGACTAATGAATATTATTACTCTCCAAGTACAAATATGAATATTACCGTAGAATACGAAAGGGGAAAATACAGCACTAATCTATATCTATATAATATACAACCCCGCCAGGTAATCCATTCGAGGTGGACGATATAAAATGCACGCTGAGTGTATGATATCGGAAATGATTATATAATTGGTATCAGAAGTGGCGAGCGGAGCTTCTCCGCCCATTACGGCTCCGCGTCGTCCTCGCTAATGTTCATTTAATTGCGATTGTTCCGAGACATTGATTTGCCACTTAGCGTTAAATATTTGTAGGCAGCCTAGCTTAAACGGTTTTGAAATGGTGCAATACACTGATTGCGATGCATGCAGTGATGTCATATATGCATTTATACCAATAGGTACAAACTAGTAAGGTTTAATGGGAGACCGAGTTGATCCGACCCAGCCAGACAAATTAGCAAGTCGGGGTGGATTGATTTGTCCCAACAGTGAAGCCCGCGCGGTTGTTAAGCAGAGTCAACGCTGAAATAACCACACATACCACACAGTAGTTATCAAGCTGGATAGCCTGTAAAGACGTTTTGAAAACGATTTGACCAAAGATTTATGCGAAGTTGCTTACTTTAAAATCTCATAATTAAGAGTGAGCAGTAATATTTATTATTTAAAACAAATTTGATAATGCTGATAATCCCCTTGCAAAACTTCGTTGTACTTTCCCTTGCGTATTTTTAGGTTTTATGTTAAGTAATTGATTCTGATGATAATGTAGCTTTAATATGTACAATGTTCATTAACAAAATTTAAAAAATGCTAACATAATTTCACCCGTGAGATTCACATATAAATGAAGAATATAAATGTATGTACATAATGTTGTATATATATATAATATAATATAAGAATATACAAAATATTGTTAGATTTTAATACTAAAACATCACTCCATAAATAAAATATAGATACTGATACAATATTTCCAAGTACATTAATTACTGGTTTAAGCAGTCTCATGTTATCTAACTGAAAATAATAAATAATATTCGTACGGTACAGCCTATAAAGTAGGCACATGGAACTTTGGGCTATGAATCTTATTTACTGCATAAATAATTTCCCTTTCATAGTTCCTCCACCCCATTACCGCATTCCTAACATTCTCAACCCCTAGATAAAGCCCTACCTTTAGTACCAGACCATAACTTCACTGTATATCACAATACCAAATATTCCTATGGAGATATAAATATACGACCGCGGAATATATCGTAACCCAAAAAAAGAGGTTTTCCCATGCTCCTAAAAAGAAAGTACCTCAATAATCAATAAATAAAATAATATTCCGTGAGTAAAACTGAGAACAAAAATAACTATAACTCTTTATTGGACGTATACATTTATGTTTTTAATTAGACCAATAACGATATAAAAAGTTGGCATATTTTTCCGAATTTCTCGGATGTTTAGCCGTGATAAATATGATGGATGTTTCAATGTTTCAGCTAGAATGAATAAACGAATCTAATGTGTCAAATTTTAGGTTTATATAGATATGAGTTGAGAAAAGACTTAAAAATCACATGTAGTAAAAAATCATGGTTTATATAAAAACCACAATTTAAAAACTCAAATATCTGATATTCGTTGAATTAGCATTATTTAAATGTAAAAAAAATCTTTGTTAATAAAAACATTTATGTTTAACAATACCCATAACAAAGCTAAAAAACAATTTAACAAATACATATGTCTAAGTATTGGCACACACCACCAGAGAACAAATCTATAGTTATTTAAAATATAAATACAACATTTATATGTTTTTTTGTTTGATTTTGTAAATAAGTTTAAATTATATATTAACCTTAACCAAATTTGATACTACAAAAACACGTAATTAAATAATTCATTTTCCAAGAATAGCTCTGTAGAATTTTTTCTAATCCTTTTAAGATTCAACAGCCTGAAAGCAGGAAAAAGTCTGTAAGCAATTAAAAACAGGTGAAAGCGACGGTGTTGGTTTTTTTATGTTATCAACAATTTTCTTATTAAATACAGAAAAATGTCGAACTCAAAGGAAAATTTTCGTCGTCTTTTACAAAGAGGTTTTAATATACAATATAGTGGAAACGTCACGTAGAACATTAAGTAAAGTTAAGAAAATTATTACATAAAATTTTTTGACAATGATGATAAAATAAGCAATGAAAAAGGTTTTTGGTGTATTAGAAATAATTAACAATGAAACAAAAAAAATGAACCTGTTAAATATTACTGTGTAATATTGTTTTTATAAAATAGTATTTACGTTGAATATAAACGAAATTTCCGTTTGGAGCTTCAAGGAGAGTACATGAAAGGTAAATATGATAAAGGGGCAGGTATTTGTGCTGTATTAGTTTTCAGTTAGCTAGAACTTATGATAAACAAAGTGCTGAGCAAAGTCATCCCGAATCAAAGTCGCTGAGCCCCGTAGAGAAAGGCTCCACAGCCGAGCTAATTTATTGCGGCATTAACTTTCAATAATGACGTCTGAGGACAATGCAAATGGCAATGCTTGAGGTCGCCGGGGAGATAGAGCATTCGATATTAACGGCGGAATTATACAAGGGTCACCAGATAACCGAATAGTGCAACTTATCTCACAATTCATTTATTTGTCTTGAATTGTTTAATAATACACACCAATTTTAACATTTCAAATAGCAGTTCAATACAAAAAATGGTTTTCAGAAGTCAAACCAATTTAATACTTTAAAAATGATTAAATTAGATCGTGCTTGGTAAAAGTGGAATAAGAAAAAATATCTCATCAAATAAATTATAAAAACCGGTAAGAATATTTAGTGTGTAAGTAATTTACAATTATTAACGCGTTATTTAAAATTCCCCTACATGATTCGGGTCAGCTCATTAGCCCTCGTATTAATAAATTTTTTAATATTTTTTTATTATAATTCCGAAAGAGATCATAAAGGAAGGCAGTTATTTTTAATTCAAAATTATGTTGTAATTGATTTTTAGTTTACCGCAATATTATTAACAGTCCTATCAATTTCTCGTGTTGAAATAATCCACAGGGAAAACTGGTCAGGTACTCACTGAGGTCTATTAGTGAGAAGTTATACATGGCATATTAATATTTAAGGTAGCCTTGTTAATTTGGTATGTGAGACGGCCGACTTATGTTCAATTTCGTCTAATTTCCAAGCAAGCACTATTAAGCTGATAATGTAACCAGTATTTAATATGAAATACCGATTGAGGAAATATTATTTGGTGATATTATCAATAAAGACGATAGCGCTTTTCACAGCAGCCATTCGATAGAGCAATCTCTAGATGTGCTGATTCAGAAGGGTCAGATTAGGACAATAGCAATAATTAATTTTAAAGACTATAAATTATTTATTAAATGTTTATATTTCGATACGTTGGGGACCATTTTTATTTTCAAAATAGTCCAGTATTTCACACTAGTAAAAGATACATTGCTGTCACCGAATAATGAACTGCAAACCATTTTCGGATTTTATTGAAAAAAAATTAAACCTTTAAAGAAACGAACCGTATACACTTATTATGAAAAAAAATTATCGAGAAAGGAAATACTACATGCAATCCAACGCTATTAAAATAAAATAGCTAATTGAATATGGCAAAAATAATATTCGTAGATATATACTACGCAATAAAAATGATTGAGATTTACTATAAATATACGTTTTATTTAATAAAAAATGTTCCCTTAGTAGAATTATATTCTAATTCGCTAACAAGTGTGAATTTACGACAGAAGGTATAAAAGTTCATTTGATAAAAAACTTTTACATGTATTTTTTATTTCATAAGTTTCAACCCTAAAATTGTTTTTTTTAAAACGTCTTGCTAATTGAAAACTCTCTGTTATACAAGTATTAAATAAATTCAGTACAAAGCGACAACAATCGTGTCATCGGACAACCCCGACCCCCGGACTCGCGGCCGGGTCCTCCGCGTGGCCGCAGATACAAAAACTTGAAATCGGCGCAATAAATCGATAATGACAGTCAAACTTGAGCCCGGGCGGCCTGCGAACTGCGGAGCCATATTTCCGAAAACAGGCAAGATTTACCGGGGACCCCAGTCGCCGGGAATTTATGGAAGGCCGGCCCGGATCTGGGCAACTGGACCTACTTTTTCGCAAACTTTACTTCCTAGAGTGCCATGATCAATGTAAACACGCTATCTCGGGTGGGGTTCATTCAGCGGCATCGGTATTTAGTTTATCTGTTTGATCGGGTTATGCGGAGTAAACAAATCTTGGTTATTGTTTATGTTATTAAATATTTAAGCTTGCGAATTTGCAATGACATAACAGAATATCAAGTTATACATATATGTAATATAAATAATAGAACAGTACAACGTATCGAAAAACATACCGTGTACAAAATTTATTTTATAAAAAGGCGGAATAACTAAGTTCTTATGCATGAAAATTAAAAACGAATAATCAAAATGTTTAACAATAATTAAGAATTTCCATAAATCGCCAAACGGATAATTACCTCATTTTTGCTAACTAATCAAATAATAATAGGTTTCATTTTCTTTTGGGTGTTCTATGCCTGTTTAATGCTGCGTACTCCTGAATAAAACATAGCCTAAAAATCGCCGTGAAAACCGTGACACGCCGGAATTAATCTTGGTTAAAATGATATTTAAACGGCGCATAATTACACAACACCATTCAAAACAATGTTTCTGGGATTAGTTTTAATTTTTAATTTATATTTCATTCGTATTTAGCACATAAATTACAAGAAAGGTCTAATTTACATTTAAATATTAGAAAATAATTAATGTATTTTAAATACCATCTGCACGTTTCGGCTAACAATATCCAAACTTTCAGTCCAAACAGAAGCGCAAATATATGCATTCAACATTCATAATAATAAAAAAATTAGTATCAAAAGAAATTAAACATCATTTTTGGTATTTCGGATCGATCAATGAATCCATTCACTATTGTGAAAAGTTTTATAAAAAGGAACAAAATTCAACATAATAATTTATTTTAAACTTTGATAATAAAACGAAAAAATGTTTGAAAAAATGACAATACGATTTTAATATAATTAAAAATGAAGCTATTTTGAATCTAAAACATACTCAAAAGAAGAAACGCCATTTTTTTTTAAATTTCGTCTGGTTAAAACAATGTTTTGGGTTAGGTTAGGTTAGAAAAATAAAAATAGTATTAATGAAAAATAGTATTAATAATATATATTTTGATGTTTTTTATTTATATATTAATAAAATACTATAATGCCCAATGCCCTCTGAAATGCGAAACATCACTCGGGAAGGAAATACGTATTGAATATATTTAAAATTAAATCAATTTTAAGCAATAAAATATAATGTTAATTTTTCTATGCATTTAAATTATTTGAATTGACGTTGTATCTTTTTTCATATAGAGAGATCGAAATCTTCTTTTAGACATATATGGCCCTTAAGTTAGAAAAAATCACCGTTTATTTTTTTATTAATCATGCCAGACGTATTCTTTATTTGTAAGTAATAAATAAACGGAACTCTCACGGTCTTGCGGCTCGGACGACTACAGTTATAGATATACAGTTTTATTTCCAAATAAATTAATAGCACAATAGTCGCCCATTAAGTAAACATTCGGTTTATATCACTCGGAGTAGCGCGAGAGATTAAGCTATCGATGTAAAAAAATATCCGAGGCTGTTTATCTCGAGAGGTCAGGCGGGTTCGCCTCGATATTGATAAATGGACGGATGTGAATACAACCGTAACGTCCGAAGACAAAGGATGCCAGTAAATCAACGCTGATTTCGAAGAATCTGCTAAATAAATACCCGCTGTCGGAAATGCTTAATCTAACTTTAATCAATCGGTCGATCTGTCTTGAAGTTGGAAAAAAACTGTTAGTGTTAATGCGAAGCGGCCGGAACTCTCCGCTCTACACAGTGTGTATGCGATGACGCGTCACTGAATAATTGCGATTCGATGAGATCGCTTGCTGATAAGAGAGGTGGATACAACGGTGATTCGTAAAATGTAGTAAGCTATTAGGAACACCTCGAAAGCCAATGACCAAAATTTCTGTTCAGAAAAAGCAACGCTTTTAATTCAAACGTCTTGTGTCAACGTGCCAACGAAGTAAATTACGCAATTTAAAGCCTTCGTATCTCAAAGACTCATTATTACAATAACACTAATTGATTCATCTAGATCTAGATTATCTAGAAAGATTAATACCTGTTTCATAAGCAACATTTTTGCTAAACATATTAAATTGGCAAATAATAAAACAATCTAATTAATACTCAACAATAATAAAAGGAAAAAATAATATTAAAAATAATATTAAATTAAAATAGTCCGGTCAATATTTGCATATGATTCATTGATAAAAAAATTGTATTTATCAAGTTCTCTTTTCTATCGTAGAAAGTATCCTAAAAGATGACATACATTAGGCACATTGTCCTGAACGAGTAGTTCAGAATGTACAATCCACATCACGTATATTGATTAAACTAAATTAATTACAATTGTATATACTTCCGTTCAATTCAGACTCGAAATAATTAAATTATATTAAATAATTACTTTACTATAAAACAGATAATACATAAAAGCATACTAATAAATTAATTAAGTAATCATCTGAAGAGTTAGCTGGGAACTCGATGGTTGACGGATTTGTACATTAGTAGCCCAGGATATCCTGAACAGGCACCGTTAGTACCAAATATAATTAATTTACATACTAACTTGTAATAAACAATAAATGGAACTATATATAATACGTTTTATTTTTATAACACGGAAGCCCTAAGAAAGCGAAGCATACTTTTTCAAAAAGAGTACCAATACAATACACTACAATTTTCATGCAAAAACCTCCAGATAGCTGAACCGTGCTATTTTTGTATGAAAAAATTGTCGCGAATGATTGATTGCTGTACTAAGGCTTCACTTAAGGTAAGTAAGGAGGTGCGGGGCAGTCCGGAGGGGAGGCGGTCTGAGATATATGGAAGTCCTTAAAGTAAGATCCCATAAAAAGAACAAAGTAATCCTTTCTTTATCGACACGTTTTAATACATTCGCGCGCACCCCTTCTCCGCGTATTCCTTGACTAAGCCCTGTCTTACGTAGAACAGGGATAATGGACAACACGAGGGTGGCGCAGCTCGCCTCGCCTATTGCCCCAATAAAAGAGACATGTTTTACATTTTCGGCAACTGTTACGCTTGCTTGTACATTTCTCAGAAGAAAATTATCCGACGAGGGTGAAGGAGAATTCTCCGGCGCTAAAGTAGTAAATAATATAACGAATTCAGTTTTATTCCAATGGACTTTTCTTTCCATTTGTCTGAGATACTGCCCTGTTTGTTTTAAGGGCGAGTTCAAATAACAGCACCCAATAGGGTAGTATTTTCTACCAGCAGTATTACACAAGATAAAAATAGCATTTTATTCAATTTGATATACTAGTACGGAGCAACAAAGTTAAATGTATTTTTATGCCAAACTTCACGCACGGTCGAATCTTAGTAGACATTAACATTTTTTTGTTATTATTATCAATTCTTCTTTTTTACAAATTAAATTCATTGTCATTAAACTAACAATTATTTAAAACTTCAAAATGAGCGCATCGATTGACGATACGATCGTACTCCAAGCTAATTACATAACGATGTATCTCAATGCAATACAGCTGCACGGAAAGTATTAACATACTTAACCTAGTACCTTGATATATATATATATATATACAGAAATAGCACTCCGAAAAATATAGGTAAAGATATAGTAGAACAAGATTAAAGAGAACACACGAAAAGTTTCGCTTTATCTGCCCCGGTTATCTCGCATATTCAGAGTATGTTGGGTAGGCGCAACTAAACAACTTCTTGGTAAATTAAGTCCGTTCTTAATTATGTAATAAACAGCAAACGATGTACAATTAATTATTTACAACTTGCAAATAAGAAAGCTGGCCAACGCTTTATGTTATTTATCGTTTAATTATACATAGTTCCCATTGGTTTGGACAACAATTTTATGAGGACCGAAACAAACATTAAACAAATAACGAATGTTTTAAGATTAAGAGTCGCAATATAATAAAGTTTTGTCGTTAAATTTTGTGACTAATAAACCAATGCCAGAAATTAAATAGTCCGATCTGATATATATTTTTTCCTATACTTTAAAATCTTCTCGTGATGAAAACAGAAGTCAAAGAACAGTCTAGCTCCTAATATTATTTCTCAGTAATTAAAAAAAACCGTATAAACGAATCTCTTTCAGAATATTTAATTACCGCGATGTTTTCAACGTAAATTTTTCAGTTAAAAAGAATACTCGTCGCTCCTGGGAAGGAGATTACATTTCAGTAAAATCACGTAGACAAACATGGTATTACAAAGTAATGCTTTAGAAAAACACTCCGCGTGGAGGACTCGCCGCTCTTCAAAGGGAGAGGAAATATGCAAGTAAATAAGACGCACGCCGGCACTCAGTTTGCGGTCGGGGGTTGTTGCACTCGGCGGGCTTCCCGAAGCGCCTGAGAAAAGGGCGTTATTTGCGTTCAAACTTTGAGCAAACACATTTCCTTCCCTTTGAAAAAATCTGAAGCCTTTTTGCAGGGGCGGCGGACGCTTTGGACCGCCGGGCGAGGAGGTCAGGTTTTTTTAAGGAAACAACGCCAGGGGTCGTAAAGTACTCAGGGTTGTTAACCGCGAGGGGCACGCCAGAGCTGCGCTAAGTGGTGCGTGCGCGTTCAATTTCGGCCGCGGCGGGATTGTTCCGAGGAAACAGCCCGTCGGCAACGGCTCTGATTGCTCACCTCTTTCTTCGCAGCCCCACTGTGTTATAATATGAATACTTAATTTTTACAGAATGTAGGTTTTATTAAAATATACATACTTTATAAAACAAAACAAGAATAAAGAAGAAGTACCATTCTAGTATAAACGACGAGACAGAACTAACTGAAGTGACAATAAGTGACCACCAATACAAAAATTTACATTTGTAAACATAAATAGAGAATAATAACTATCGGACGTATCTCAAATATCAAACTAAAGCATCCTTGAAATAAAAACAACTTCAATTTGTACGACCAGAAATCAATACAGAATCATGAATGAACTTGTCTTTTCTTATTTATTTTTAGTAGAGGTCAACCAAAGATCAAATAATATTTATAAATAAATGTTATCTGACAGTCATAACAAAAATAAATTTATACACGAGCACATTGTCAATTTACTTGCGCTACATCAAGTTTCGATATCTTCCTTTCTCCAAACCAAAAAAAAAAACTTCGATCTGTTTGATCGCTTATCAAGCAAAGAAAATATTTATTGTAGAAAAACTTCGAGCAGTCAGAGGCTCGGAACAAGCGCTATTTCGGTCGCCATTAGATGAGGTGAGGTAAAATTGGTGGATTTCGTCGTGTACGCAATTTGCCGATGTCAAGAGTAAAATGACAGGAAGTGGGAGACGGGTCACGCTGACAGACACGAGAACCGCCGGCCGATACAATAAGTGATATTATAGTACCCTCGACATATCGACCCGCAGAAGCGACGTGGTGATTGGCACTTTAGACCTTCAGGGGACAAGGACTCTTAACGTAATTAAATTTAAATAATACATACACATAACCATTTGTATTTCAATTTCCCTCAGATCGGTTGCAGTATATGAAAACAGTGTATAAATAGACCATAGGTTCTCAACGGGGGCGGTACCGCCCCCCTGTGGGCGCTGGAGCTTTCCAAGGGGGCGGTGGCGAGCCCAAGAGAAAATGGGGGGCGTTCTGAGGTTTACGGGGGGCGAAAAATCGTATTATTATGGCCTAAATTTCAACTGTTAAAATCTCAACCTAGTTTTATAATTAACAGTATAGGGATCTAGAATGTTTTTCAATCATATTTATTAGCTTTAATTAAAGCCTGCACAGATATCGCTTTAGATTCCGCAAATAAACAAGTACAGTGTGTCCAAAAAGAGTATCGGGTATTTGTTAGTTCAGCAAAACAAAAACTACTAGTAATCAAGTATTTATTTTATTGTTGATTATAAGTATACAAAATGGAAAAGTATTTCAAAATAATGATTTTATCCAAACGGTGACCGTTACTCTGCTGATACTCTTCTAATCTGGAACGAAAATTGTTGATAACACGCTAACAGGGTGTCCAAAAAGTGCATCGGGTATTTGTTTTAGCGTTGAAGTTGATTCGAAGTGGCTGAGGGGCGCGGAGAGAGCGTCGTGGAGTCCAACATTTTGTGGAGTTTTAGTTTGCCAACCAGACACCAGAGACAGTCCAATCGTGTCATTTAATTAATTTAATTGTCACTTTATTTTGCTATATCGAAAATTGATTTTTTTACAGAGTATTAAAAAAACTATAAATTATATTTATCTATTTTTTATTATTTAATTAACGTCCATTTTAAGGGTAAAATAAAATCATGAAGATGTTGAAAAATTGGATAAAATGACGACTTTTCAAAACCAAAGTTTGTTAAAGATTTTTTTTTTTTAATTTTTAAAATAAAATGGCGCACATGGTTTATATTTAATCTTTTAATTTCAATTAAAAAAAAAAACTTTTAAATGTTTAGGACTCTTGTAAAATCGGCCAGATGAATCTCCAAATTCCTACACTTCAATCGGAATTTTTTTTTTTTATCACATTAATAGTAAATTTATAAGAAATAAAAATATATTTTATTAGGAAGAAGGAATGTATCAAACTTTAAGCATTTAAATTTTTTCGATTAGTGCAGTGGATTTTTCGCAAAACGGACTAGAAAATGATCAAAAAAACTCGATTATGTGGACTAGGCCCTTCCGCAAATTGATGTTGTGTTTGCGTATCATCTTCATCCAACAACGCTTACAGATTGGCGTCCTCAGAAATAGATATAATTTAACAAATTGTATGCAGGCGCGGAACTGTGCGTGGGGCGGGCGTTTTTCGTGACATTTCGCGCGAACATATTTATATGCGACCCGCGCTCTAGTACTAGTCGACCAAAGACGACTTAACATGCGACCCGCAAACAATGTGTTAATAAATAATATACAGAAATAAAATTGGTATAATTATAACTATTATGTCAAAGGGGGCGTTTTGAATTTTTTTTCTTGTCAAGGGGGCGGTGGTCAATAAAAGGTTGAGAACCTCTGAAATAGACGGACAAAAATGTGAATGACTGATTCTTTCAATAGATTAATTTGTAAATAAATAAACGTATATTATGGGTTCGTCTGAATCGGGTCAACGTCGGAGTCGTCGCAGCGATCGGCAGAGACTTCGCAGGCGTTAGCATCTAATAATTTACAGACTGGAGGTAGTGGAAATTCGGCATCGCTTCGTCGGTGATTTGGGCAGTACGTGCGACCGGCGGGCCGCGGCGTCAGCGCAGATAGCCGGCGAGGATGTAACGGCGGTAACATGTGTTTTTCACTTTCCTATTGTTCCGACTGGAAATGTTACGTGCGAAGAAAGTTGTCGGCGGGCGTCGGGGGAGCCCGCGGGGGAGCGGACACGGCGCGAGACAATGGCGCGCGTTATGTAAGGCAGCGCCATTCTTTTGAGCGCCGGCTGGGTTTTTATGCGGCTTATCGACCTTCAGCGCTTAAATTGTCATTGAAATGAAAATGAAAACTGTGCGGCGCGGCGAGATCCGGGCCGAGTGAGCGGTGGAGCTGCCTGCGAATTTAATAAAACCTCTTACGGATATTTACATAATGTCATGTGTATTGGAGAGTTTCCTCTTTGTCGAATTCTCTATTGCAGAGTAAAAACATGGCATCGACACTTGAAGAGATAGCTTTTTGTTATTACAATCAAAATATACACCAGTAACATATTCAAATATGCTTTAAGTTCTCTTATAAAATAGCAACAGAAAATTCAAATTTTATTCACTAAAGCACAGCACACCTTAATTTGCATAAGTTTATTTTTAAATGTTTGGTTCTAGTTTCAATTCAAATTTTATACTTTTGGGGAGTTAATTAGTTTGTCTGTGTTTTATTTAAGTAGCAAGAAGCAAAACCGTTGTTTTTTTAATTTTTTTTTGTTGAATCTATGTAAAATCAACAGATTGTTAGTACTTTCAAACGACGGTGTGTGTTATCACAAATAATTTTAATAAAACCTTTTTAACAAAAGATATCTATAATAATAAATAACCACGACACAGGTGGAATTCGAACCCATCTTTTCATGTGTGAATCGATTGCGTATATATCATATTTTACAAATCATTATTAAGGCATAAGTAATAAAATAATTATCTGACACGATAGCGACTTCATAATTTCGAAACGATAGTGTAGTGTACCCTTAAGGTACTCCAATATTTCATTGCATTAAGCTAGCTCAGCGCACGGTATTTCCTCTAATTTAGCACCTCAATTTACTTCATAAATGACGGCGTAGAACCTCAATAAATAGCCAGGCCGGGCGTATCATCGGTACGTCAATGTCATGTATGGGCAAACATTTTTCACACGGGAGACTGTAACTTAACCTAACCACCCCCAGCATTTATAAGGCATCGGCCCTGCAGAGCAGTGCGGAAGGACTGCGGTCTGTGACGGTGTCCTTAATCATAAATAAACATACAGTGACCCTCTATTTTATGTCGCTTCGCTAGCGGGGAAATCTTTCTACATGTCGGACACCCTCTGGTTCTAGTCGATAGGGACACATCTGTGGATTTTATTGTCTATAAATCGTATTTTTTTCAAAATAAGCTTTGTTTACTACAGATTACCATATTGTATAATTGCGATATGTAAAACAAGTCACATATTTAAACATTCAAAAAATTCAAGAACAATAATTATATTTTCTTAAACTTCTCGATAATTAAGATAAAAGAGTAACGATACTTCTCTTAAACTAAAAACAAATAAAGTAAAAAAATGAAACAAAATGTATAATAAGAAAAAGAGTAACTTACAAGCAAAATATATTCCGGAAACGCTTCTTTTGTTAGTATTCAAAGTAAATGTTTCTTACAAGGGACGGGCTTCTCCGCGCTCTCCATTGCTTTTATACGACTCAGGGAACATCTACGCCCGTGGCAATAATCAAAGTTCGAGCCCTTATACTCTTACATAACCCAAAAGTTCCACTCTGCGGTATCGATACGCCATAAGGCCCTCATAAGTCCACGGGCGGGTTATTAAGGGCGGCGTGCTGCCGGTGTGTCAATGTCAAGTTTATACATTTTTTGGGCTGCTTTCATTCGCTTCCCCCAATTTGGCAATCCATCACGGAATTTGGCGGGGCAGGGGGAGGCACGCGTGCAGGAAGCCCCCCCCCCCTCCTCCCCTGCTGCCCCCCGTGTGCGTGGCAGCCATTGTTTGGGCATTAAACAATTTAAATGTGCGTGATAACGGCCGATGAATTCGATTATGCTGTCTCCATCAGGAGGCAAACGAAGGAAGACTTTCATACTGTTGACTGAAAATTTGAATAAATTTCCAGCAATATATATTTTTCCTGCTGCAGCTATGTTATTTATTGCGCGGAATTTCAAAAATAAATGAAACCAAATATGTATCTAAAATACAGAAACCAATAACATGTTTTTTATTTCTATAAAAAAATATTTTCTATAAAAAAACCAAAATTAGGTTGCTAAAGAACTTTAAAAATTCACAAAACTGGTAATTTATTAAACGTCTGTGTAACATTGTATTTTATACTGCTCTTGAAGGGTTAATTGTATAGCTGAACATTTTAATATTTTTAAAGAGTTATGAAATAAAAAAACACATTATAAACACTACTTTATTATTTATTATGAAATAACGCCGAGAATTTTTATATATTGATAAATTTAATGACAAAAGGTGATTCTACGTATACTAGTGATTTAAAAAAACAATTTATTTATATAAAATTTATAGTCGAGTTAAAATATAAAGATTATTTAACTATTCTCTATTCGTCTATTTTTTTTAAACGTACAACGTCAAAAAACCCTACAAATATCTAGCCTATCTGAAAAAAAACTACTGTAATAAACTTTTTTGAAAAAAGTTGACAAAACAAACGGACCTAACGTTGAATAATGCTACCTGACAAACAACACGAATAAAATTTATTCTTCTAAGAATAAACGAGTATCCATCAATCTTCTAATAAATTAAAACAGGTATACATTTGATACACACACTCTGCAGCATCTCAATTATGTGCGTGGGTACAAAATAAACATATTTAATTAAGATTCCTTAATTCGCCGATAAATCTAAGCAACAACAATCCCTCCACCGGTGCCTCGGTGATAATTTTTCAGTCTGAAAATATATGTAACAATCCATTACGGTCTCCTCCCCCGCCCCGCGGCGGAGCGATGGGGCGGCCCGACCCGCAGCCCAGACGTGTGCGCTGCAAAGCACCGCGCCCTCACGGAGCCGCATTACCTGACTGGACTCTTTATTCATCACAACTAAAAACAATACATCGAACCACACTTTTCAGCAACCTACTTTCTAAGCTGCAGCTATCAAAGTCGTGCCTACGATAGACACAGTACAGGATGTCCATTAATTAATTTCCATGTAAATGTGTGAGTACTCATGTATGATGTATATGTGCCTATAGAAGTTCAACCTGGTAGACATACTGAGTCCAAATTTTCTCTATGATTAAGCACGACATAAAGAATGAATAAAATCTTTTATTAAAATAATTGTATATGAGCAATTTCCATAAAAAAATAAATATTGTCCGAGAGCTGCAAGTATAGCGATGATCAAATAATATATGCTTTTTCCAAAAAAACTTGCTCTTGTTTTGTGGCTTAGAGGTTTACTTGTAACACTTTAAAACGATGGTCTCGGCATGTTTGTAAACATCACAACATAAATGTCCGCAGTACGAAAGCAGTACATTTGTAAAATCTCAAGTAGTTAAATACATTAGGACTTTTCTCGAAGGTATTCGAATAGTCCGGCAAGGGGTTGTACGACCGCTCCCCTAATCGAAAACCCACCCGGGCCGGCACAATGGCGGGCCGGGAATCGAGCACTCCTAAAGAGCTTTCCGGTCAAGTTTATGCCGAGTTTTTAACTGGTTTTCTTGTATATGACAGGTATTAACTTGTACTTTTTTTATTTATCAAAAAAGGGACCTCTGGGATTTCCGAGAGTTAAAGGATTTGCGAAGTACTTGTCGCCCGCGCGGCGTCTGAGCGCGGGGCCGGGCACCTCGGCGCGCCAAGAACTCTTATACTCTTCAAAAAGCCCAGCTAAAAATAAAGCACGAAAAAAAATCAAAATTAGTTTTGCATAACTGTTTCTCACAAAATATCTAATAGAAAAAATGAGTTTTACAACCAAAAAAAAAACTACAAACATGAATATCGTATTTCCTCTATTATTTCCCAAAGTTGTGTTAAATATAACCTGTCACACTGTTCAAATGAACAATCCTATTTCCAAAAACTGTAATTTTTCCTAGAACTAGTACCAATATAAATAAATCTAAAAAAATAACTTTTTCAATATTTATATCAATCTTCATTTGTGTATCTTCTCTACTACACGGTGAATAACAGTATCTTACTTACTACTTTTAATACACGGTATTCTTACAAAGTTTGCCGTAGTTTTTTTGATTTAATATAAACGACTAATCAGACTTAATTTAAAGAATTAAAATTAAAACGGATAAACAAAAGAACAGTATAAGAAAAAATCCTATCGAAATCTGGAGGTAAATGCTCTGAAAACAGTGAATGGAAAAAAAGAAAAATGGTCATTTTTTCAGGAATTGTGTGTATGATAAGAGCTCTTCTTAGCGATTTATATCAATAGAAAAAAATGAAACGACCTTCAGAATTGAAAATAAACGATAAAAAAAATTTGTACCTTCTTAAAGAGAAATCCCTTCCAAAACAATAGAAATTATTTTACGTAAATACATTTTCATTTTTGTATAAAAAGCGACACGATTTGGCAAAACAAGTAGAAATTAAATTTTATTTATTTATACAAGTCAGCACTTTAGCTGGGGATCCAATTCCACGTTGTGTAAATATCATAACCGTGAGAAATCGCATTTGACTTCTTGGTTTAACAACTTCTCGCAGCTTCCACTAAATCACAGAGGGATTCTGAATTAGAGTATCTTTGTCTTCATAAAGAACTAGTTTATCTCTCAAAGGAGGTATAATCCTCCATAATAATTTCTCTCACCGTTGTGAGGATATGCCGTGATATACGTCTCATATATTTCACCTTGAGAGGGAAACCATGAGAAATAACCGATTAGCTCCCGACATTAATATCCCCGTTCCCCTTCACGTCGACTTAACAAATGCAAGATTATTGAATTTTGAAATTACGACACAGAATTAATGTTGCCATATCCAGAAGGTTTAATATTTGCGCAAAATCGTTGGCAGATGCCAATCAAAATAAAATGTTAGAAAATATAAATTTGATTTTTTTCTCCTCCTCCAATCTCCTTTCATTTGAAATTAACTTTGTAATGTTTCAAGTACTGTGAATTTAATTGGCTCCGGTAAACGTCGGCAGACCTGTCATATTCAAACAGACAAATAACTCCCTTTTGCTCGAAAATTCAGCGTAGTAGAAGCTGACTGCATAAATAACTATGTATACTTTTTGAATTACGTATAAATATGAGTATTAACTTATTCATAAATATAACAATTTAATTGATTACCAAATACAATCTTCTGAAAGCTTACATCCCTCAAATTTCTAGAAAACAATAAATAAAATAATAACTTCAACACCCAGGACCAGCATTAAATAATACTTGGGGTAAAATTTTGATACAAAGGCAGATCATGAGTGTGCCTTGAAGATTTAATTTTTTTGTTATTCACTTGAGCTTCACAACTAAATCAATTATTTGACCCCATGAATTATAAAATTCTTACAATTTAAATTAAGTTTCTTGGTAAGGAGCTGTGGCCATATGTATAGCACAATGTATAGTCAATCAACCCATGTACATAAACTTCCTGAATCGTTTTTGTTAACATTTAGAAAAGTTACCAGAAAGGACACATAACTCAATATATGCTTGACCCACTATAAAATATTCAACTGTAAATACAGTAATACTATAGAAATACATACAAACTATATGATAATATTTTTGAACTCAAAACGTCATATTCAGCTTTTATACATAATCGATTAGTACTGAAAAAAATATGATGCCATATCAGTAAAAAAAAAACCTAACACTTACATTTGATATATCCAAAAGACCATGATTAAAGACCGCAAACGTTCACAACGGAGACCCTGTTGAATGGAAACTGCTGAAATTTATATAAAAAAATACTTTGTATTTAATCGTTCGTTTATCCGAAAAGAAGTTATGTTTTATGGCCGCGCGTCGGCCTCGCGTCCGAGACCCTTCAGTCCGGGTCGGGGCAGTAAACGGCCGTGTGCATTGCCCGCACGCCCAGGCCGCCCCTAAAAGGAGCCCTAAAGACCCCCGGGACGGAGGGGGATGCCCTATTGTTTTTAATGACACTATTGATGGTCTACAGTCTAATTTATGATTCCATCTCTCTCAATACCCAAAACAATTTCAGTAAAAATTCATATTGTTAAATTCGACTTCGAATAGAGTTAAATTCTGTAGAAAATGAATTATATACTAAATATACTATAATGCTCCAATTAGACGTTTATTTTATTTTTTTTAAATGATATACGTTGCAACTTTTTATATTTTTAAAAATACTTCCATTTAAGTAATCAACTCACGATATTTACTTGCATTCCACCTTACTTATTTTACCTGCAACATTTTCACTCTTTAAAGTTAATTTAATTTGTATGTTTTGATTCAAAAATTATTATGTGTCGAAGTTTTTAAATGCCAATATAAAACCAGAATCGGTTTAACCAAATCAAATTTTTTAAACTTTTATTCTATAATATTCTTGTGACATTTGAGATTAAATAATACAAAAAAACCTATAACAAGAAAATCACAAAATATGTTTTTCGTTCTCTATGATCAATAATAAACCGAAGAGTATATAAAGTATTTTTAGTAAAATCCCCATGAAATTGTCTCCTTAAAATATAATTAATCAAAAATGTTATGCTTTTAAAAATAAAATATATTTTTTTTTACGTTATCTTTAGTTAGCAAAAAGACGAATCGTAGTCTTGCTCATCTGAGCAAAAAATCATAATCTATCAGGATATGAAATCATGTAAAAAACAACCCTGTTATAACATTATAGAAAAAGCAAAGGGAAACCTATTTCATTTCCATCAAAGGTTTCCTTTGTTCAATTAGCTATCCAGTTTAATGTGAAGATGTACGGAGGTTATTTAAATCCAAGGCGAGCTCCGGAGAACAAAGGAGGCATCTTGTCGAAAGGGAAGTCAGTTTTATAAAAGAATATTCTCATTACAAAAAATGTGCACACTGAAACAATATTAAAAAGTTCATTTGACTTGCATTCATGTGGAATTCTGGTTATACAACATTTAATATATTTTTTCTACAGTTAACAGCAACAGATATGTCTTAAGACCGTCTACTAAGTTCTAATACTGCAAGCAATAATAAATATTTTGTTGAAAATTCAGTAATTATTTTAATAATTGATTGATATAGAAAATGACACCAGAACTCATTACACGTGATCTGTAATGAATATATGTTGGATACAGGATAATTTTGCATACAAATTTAATCGTGGAAAATATAAATAAACAGGGCTTAAGATTAACTAACACATTCAGATTATTAGAATACGATAGTTAATATCAAATGACACTTGGCACATTATCGAAAAATTCAGTAAAAAGTGTAACATTGTCTAGAGTTTAATTTGAAAGAAAAGTGGACGTTGAACTTTCCGGCTGACGGCAATATCTCACCCGCACGAGGCGTTTTAGCTAAACATGAACCTGAAGTGTTTTTAAACATATTTTAAAATTCAATTTGGCCCCGGGCAGACATTAAACTCAGGTGTACAAAGGACATTTTTTTCTATTATGACTATGTTTGGAGAGCATTAGACCGTAAAATCCTGGTAGCTGTATTGTCTACGGCCGAGCGATAACCGTTTATTTTCGTTTATATTAAAATTTCAATTTGTAGTTACGTGTGTGTAAGTAATTTTCCATTTTTCAGAAGTTTAACAACACTCTAACCTTTTATGTTTGCCATATTCGGCTTTTTAAAGCAAATATAAATAAATTTCGTTACGCGTGGATATCCCCGGCTTTGAATATAACATTTAATCAAAAAATAACTTTGAATACACACAACTGGACCAAAAAGCCAAGGTAGGCTACAAAAACAAAAAAAAAGCTTTACTTTGATGCGACTAATGAGTTTTTTTTTGCATTAAAACTATCTTCGTGGTTTTTTTAATTTTTCAGGCATACAGCAAGGACTCTCTGCGTAAATTTCGCTTAATAATGTTTTTAAATGAAATCTACTTTCTCGCTCTCGATATTGTTGCTCATGCACGGCTGCCATTCTGTACCCTGAGCGGGTGTAAAAGATCGGTAATGGAGTAGTGGACTTGGAATGATTGCGGAGGGATGTGCTCTGGCAGTACCTTGTCGAGGTGGGGGGGATCCTGCTATTGTTTCTGTAGCCTGCTGCAGGAGTATCTGATCTAAACGCCAGGGCTTTGTAAGGAAAGGATTATATAATAACTAGAAAAGTTGCCCGTCACAGAATGACGTTTTCGGAGGTATTTTGAGTTATTAATGATGTGATTAATAATTTCTAACGCAATTTCGATAAAAAAATAAAATTGGTACTTGTGTCAAGCTGACATAAACTGAAAATTTCTACGAAGCATCAAAATTTGTTTTTTTGTAAAAGTTTTAAATTTGAAATTCTCGCGGTGAACAACAAAATCCTATATTGAAACTCGCTAAAGGATATTTTATAATTTTATTAAATTAGTTTATGAATAAAAATATTATCCTATCGTCTTGAAATTCGGCACATAGCTGCGGAAAAATTTACTAAACATACATGCAAAAACTCAGCGTTGTATCTTTTAAGATATTCTATAGAAAACCAAAAAATGAAACATACACACACACAATGGATATTATTATAGTAGATGGTATTGGGCAGCAGCAATACGCAGACATTTTCCTCAAATATAAAACTGCAGCGTAGAAGGATATTGGATATATATATATATATATATATGTGTGTGTGTGTGTGTGTGTGTGTTAAGGGAGTTGAGGAGAGGTACCTGCAGAAAAAATGAACAGATAATTTTCTATGTGCGGTAGTGAAGAATGACCCACTATACTATTTCCCCCTTAGAAAACCATGGAGATTGGCTCTGCAAGAGTATATGCTCAGTGAAATGATCTCCAACCTCCTCTGAGGAGAGGCACTTGATGAAGACGTAGTTGCAACAAGCTGAATATTAAAAAAGGAAAGCTCAAGATGGCCGCCCTTCCGCGCGCATTGACCGGGTGCGGGGTGGCGGGGTGGCGGGGAGGCGGGGGGCACTCTCGCTCTCGCCGGGCCGTCAGTCGGCGCGGGGCGCGATCGATCGCCGCCGCCGGTGCGCGCGGCAGACGCTCTCGGCGGGGCTCGGGCTCGGGGCTCGGCGCCGCGGCCGTGCCCGCGCTGCTAATGCGGCTGGCTCGGGCGGATGCGTTCCGGGAGGCGGGGGGAGGAAATGCGCGACGGGGCTGTACGCTTTTTATTTTATTTTTTGTAATAAGAATTTTTATTATGAAGGATATGCTCCGGCATATTGGGTCTTCGCTTAGAATCTCTCTTTGAATGCCTCTCCAGGAACGATTTCATATTTTACAGGAAATGCAATTTTTCAAAGAATTTTTCTATTAAATGAAATATGTAAGTCGTCAAATACGGTGATATTAAAATTACTCGAATGGTTCTTTTCGTCACAAAGGATACAACGCACGATATATATTTGACAAATAATAATATAAAAAACATACTAATTAAAACGTACAGACAGATCTATCTAAGTCACTCGAGACTTGTCTCCCTGTGATCGGGTGATTTTTTTTTTTTAAACATAAATACTCAATCATTGAATGTCGTCTTTGGAAGTTGTCAGGGCTACCTTCAGTGTAGAGGCCGAAATGACGGTATTCAAATCCCGGCACCCGATATATCGCCCCATAAGACACTTCCTCCGGAAATAAATCAAGGAGTTTGTGCCCCATAAATATCCTTAAAAAAAGCTTTCAGATCGACCACAGACGAGCGCGGAGGGGCTCCGCGGGCTCCGGGCCGCGTCCGCCGCCTCCGCCCTGCACGGACTGCGGCCCGTGCAGATCCTCACAATGGATACTATCTATCGCCAATATACATCAGCCGTGTATAAATCAGCGGGGAGGGCGCTCGGACTGCGCGCTCGGAGCCGCGCCCGCCCCCGCCCCCCCCCGCCCCGCGCCCCCGCCCCGCCCCGCGCGCCCCACCTGGAGCGCTGAAAGCGATTCCGAGCCCCGGCTTAATGCCCTCTGTTTTCGCAGCAATGGGAATTGAGCGATAAGAAACGAGAAATTTTCCCTACTACAATTATGTAAGAATGTTAATCGCGGCTTAATGGGGCGGGCAAATTAAACGCGGAAATGTATATTTCCAAGTTAATTAATAATCCCTATCGGCGCCCGATTGAGGCGAGCGGAACGCGTTATTCATCCGCGACAAAGAGATCGCGGGTTTAGTACCTTCTCGCGCTGCTAAGTAATTGGCGGGGGGAGGGGGCAAGGGGCGGGGGGGGGGGGGAGCGCCGGCGGAATGGCGAGCCGCCGATTTCAATTAGCAACAAAAAAGACTCCGATTCACATTTTCAAATTTATAACCGAAACGGCCCCGCCTTCCCGCCCCGGGGATGATTTTTCGCGCGGAGATATTTATTACGGCGTTTCTGAATAATTTATCCGATTGCCTCGGAATTTATTCATGAAAAAATATGTAAATAAAAATATGAATTGTAATGTTCACTTTTTACAGGCGTAATGCGATCGGACGGGCGCGCGTCGGAGCAAAAACACTGAAGTTCCGCGACGCCGGGGATGGCAGATAACGCGAGCACGCATTAGCGCAGACCTGACATCATCAATTCTCGACTCCGGCACAACCCTCACTCCGTACCATTGCAGGTGCAAAATTAGTAAGTTTGCCATTTCAAATGCTTTTTTTTTTCAAACTACATTATATGTTATGCGTTTACATCAGTATTAATGAAAAATAAAAATGGGACCTCTCTGTACAATATAATAAAAGACAATAAAGAGCACCTATAATAAATGAGATTATAACTCAATAACATGTAAAAATTAGACAGTAGATATTTTTTTAAGTCTTGTAATTTATTATAAATACTTCCTACCACTATTCATCTATTATATTTATTAATCTGTCGCGATTGTTCGTATTACCTTATTGTGAATATTGCAACTTAAGATTTTTACTCTTTTCAGCTAATAACCGTAGAAACATACCTCACCTAAAAGCCCTCTTCTCGAGAGAAGTACTGTGTTCATTTACATAGCGCTATAAAAAGATTTTTAATTTTAAATATTAATTTGAAGTACTATAGATGTAAATCGTAACTGGATATTAGAAATAGTGTACAGAAATACATTTATATATTTTTTGTTCAAACAATAAATATGAAAATTGCTAAAGATACTTCTGATCTCAATAAAAAGAAATTTAAACTCAACAAATTAGATTTTTTGTAATGTAACATTTTATTGAAATGAAATACAACATCAACCTATTTGGATTTATATTGCTCGTTAATTCTGGCTGGCAGTGTACGCTAAGACTACGTTCAAAAAGATCGTTGACAAATGTTACAAAATGATCGGTAAATATCTAGAGACTAATACTTCAGTATAGTTTGAAAACTGAAAACTGAAGTAAAGCGAGTGGGCGGCGCCTCGCTGAGACTGTCGAGCCCCATTACGGGGACACGTCCCGCCCGGCTTCATAATTAATCAATTTCATTTCGTGGGACGCTATCGAGCGGCTGATCTCAAACACAAGTTTCTCATTGTTTACGACATTATTAACTCCCAGGCAGAAAGACGCAAAAAAAACGACGTCTCGTTTATTTTAACGTCCGTTTAAGAAGCCGTTTGAAACAAAAACTAACGATTAGAAGCCTTCGTGTTTTCCGCACAAGAGTAGGCACACACAGAGCTGCTACATCTTCTTATCAATTATTTATTCAATTTTGGAAGAATTGAATAATGTATTATATAAAAGCTTCGGGCCGAATAAGATACATAAATTCTAGAAGATTAACAATATATATGAAAAAGGTAAAAATAAGAAAAGTACA
This sequence comes from Atopsyche davidsoni, assembly GCA_022113835.1. Taxonomy (NCBI): domain Eukaryota; kingdom Metazoa; phylum Arthropoda; class Insecta; order Trichoptera; family Hydrobiosidae; genus Atopsyche; species Atopsyche davidsoni. The sequence continues at coordinate 7,329,135 of JAILWY010000007.1, forward strand.
AGAGAAAAAATACTGCGGATGCTTTTTGTCAACACGGAATATATGTATAGACAACAAAACAAAACGAAAAAGCTTAATGTTATTTATATTGAAAACGATTTTTTGTGCGATGATAATTATGATATGTCATTATTTTGTTACAGGTATGGTTTCATATCTTCCGAGTTTTTACAATTAAATAGCAAATTGTAAAGTTATAAAATAAGTGAGCAATGGGCGTAATAAACGACTACAAAATAAAAATAAGAATAAAAAAAACCAGATTTGTAAGAAATATCAAACATAAATTTTTCGTGGAAGACTATAAATACTAAATACTAAAAGAAGCGAATATTAATTTATATTATTTTTTTATATCATTGAATATATATAATGTTAATAATTTTATTTAGTCATAAAGAAGACAATGGGCGCCAGTTGATAGATAGACAATGTCGATATTTTTTAATTTTTATCGTAATTTCCACAAACAGCTCCAACTTTTAAAACGATATGATAGCTGTTTGGTCGTAATTTATTAAAAAAAACAAATATATACAAAATTGCGTGTAGCTAAATTACCTGCATTTGTTTGATTCACACATTAATGTACAAAAGACATTGATAGGTTGGCAGAAATAATATTTCCACAGTCATAAATATTGATTTATGGCAAAGCGCTCAGGATTCTACACTCACTGACTGCTAACTAATCAAAGCCGTTCTCAGAAAACGACAAGGGCATTTTGCACTAGAAATAAATAATTTGCATTACATTCGGCCTTTAATAGCCAATTAAAGTTTTAATATTATTAAAAAAACATCTGCTCGTTTATTAAATTGACTTATATTTCAATATTTTGAATAGTGTAATAACAATTACGAGTTATATATAAGTATCAAACTATCCAAGAACCTTCCGATCTAAATAGCAATAAGACATTCTATATAAAATAAGCGATACCTCTGGCGGCTGAAATCTTAAAATACTATGAGTGATTAGGGCGATAGTTTTCAACGAAGCCCCAGAGCCTCTTTACAAAGAAGACGTTTCAGGCGAGAAAGGACTTCTTAATAATGAACTTGAGGAGGGATAAAAGAGTATAAGCCCTCAAGCATTTTACTCGAGGCGTCTGGAGGGCGGCGTTGCCACATCTTAAATAAATTTCTTTTGACTAAAGTATGTTTCGCGGCATTATTCAAATTTATTCGCGTGACAATCACTTCTCTTCGTTTCACCTGAAAAAGGCACTTTCCTTCTCCCTCTGTCTTCCTCCCTAAGAGCTTTCCGAGTAATTGAGTGTATTAAAAACGACTCGGATTATGCTGTACAATTGATATGGATAAAAACTTCTGGAATATCAGCTTATTTGTGTTTGTCTGTGAATACGTTTTCCAAATGAGAAGATAAATAATTCAATTTTGATAAATAAGTTCACGGTTTTATTTTTTATTATTCATCATTATATTTTTTTTTCTGTGAAAATTATGTGAATTTTCTCTGCTTGTGTTATGTAATAAATTTTATTTGTTTTGTTTTACTATTTTGTATCCTCACCTGTTTGGACAATAACAACACAACCTTCTTGATTATTTGTAATAATAATAATACATGATTTGAGCAGACGCAACAGAAATATCATTCAAAAATAAACATTAATGGTCCAAAAGTAGGCATAGATGATTTTTAATGAGAAGATTTTTTTTACTATCTACTTACAATTTTTATATTCATTAAAAATCAAAGGAATAAAATTAACTATTAGATATTTTACTATTGAATAGACGCGTTTAAAATAAAAATACTTCATGAATTACGAATTAATAAAATTTAAAAAATGCACTTACAGTTATGGTGGTATAAAATGTCATTTCTTTGAAACAAATATCACGCCAAAGATTCGATGTCATTTTAATCGTTTTTTTCAGCTATTTAAGTGAAATACAAAGTTTTTTATTCCTCTTTCTATGTAGTAAAGAGATTCCAATATCTAGATTGTTCAATATATAATGAATTTGAAAGTGAATATTAATTACTGCTAAAAGACAATTGTGCGCTTAGATTTTACAAAAATGCCTTACGGTGTCGTTAAATTATAAGCTAACCGATACAATAAATACCTGGAGCTATCTTAAAGTGCAGCAATCCCACAACAGGAGAACTTTTGTAAAGTTGGACATCGCATGTCTCGTTCCCAAGAATAATTGCTTTTCGTGACCAGTATTGGCCATTCGCTGTCTTTCTATGACCATGCACAAGGGAAATAGCTGCCATTCCGAACCATTTATTATGGAAATATAATTCTCAAACAATTCATTCTACCGGTGGCGAAATACAACCGATAGGGCAAATATTTTTGAAAAACACCGACAACTGAAGAGCTTGCACCATCAACGTGTTTCACAAAACAACTGATGATTTTAAAATGCATTCACTTTGTTCCGTATGAAGAATAACATTTAAGTAACATGTAGGGTTATGGTAATAAATAACAAATAATATATAATTTTTTTTAATCCAGGGTTTGAGAATTAAATGAACATGATTTTTCCTAAGAAAAAAAAATTAAAGCAATGAATTATTCATGTATTAATTATGTGTATACTCGGTGTAAGGTAAAAAATTCATTGAATTTAATTGTTAAATATATAAAGAGCGTTGTACTTGTAATTATGATGGTTAAAAGCAGTCATTAACATCAACTACATTAAATAAAAAGATTAAGATAAAGACTTATGTCAAAACTGAATAAATATAGTGGTCAATTATGACATGACATCTAAGTTGCTATATGATTATAAATTTTTTAATAAGTTTTTAGATATGAAATGTATTATTTCTTCAATATAAAAATAAAAAACCTTCCATCGAATATATCAAAATAAAAAAATACGCAACAATACACATAATTTCAACGAATAGAAACAATTTAAAAAAATATTATATTGCTATATATAAAATAATTTACTCTCGAATCACCAAGATATGTCAAATATAAAAGTTGGATGACGTCTCCATAGTACAAAAAAGCTCTCACTGTCATAGTGATAGGCCTCAGTAGTTTTGTAAACCATTTGATTTAATTTATAAGGATAAAATAAATAAACAGCACACACAATTAAGATTATCAAATTGCGAAATTGATGACTTATTTGATACAAGTATAAAAACAATCGTTACAGTAATTAAAATAAATAATATAATAACTGACTCTATGAAAAAAATGCAGTCTGTGTGCATGTCCCAAAAATAAAATAACATTGGTGTCGCATTTGGTTTCTCTGTGCGAAACGCGATGGCGGTATGACATGGCGCGTTACGCAAGCGGATTAAGATAAATTAAATCATTTCAGGGGGTCCGTAATCCAGCTGTGAATAAACCCGTACATTCAAATATTCATTTCTGAAAGAAAAACCTGATAGTACGTATACAGGGAAAGCTGCCGCATCGGCCCCTTGCGCATTTTTCCTGTCTACTCGCATCCGTAATTTACTTGTATATCCCTCCGAGCATTAATCATATGACCGGCGCGTCCGCCAAGAAACCCATTAAACTCCTTCCACGCCGGGCGTCGGGCGCGAGGGCGCTCAGCAGGGCCCGCGCCCCTGGACTCTCGTTACAGGGGAAACGCGCCAAGGGTTAACACTGCAATAACCACGAGAACTATAGACTAAGTGTCAAAAAAATATATATCAAATCAATTGTGAACCATGAAAAAGTATTAAATCTTTAGACAATTGAGAAAAATCTTTAGACTTAAAAATATAAAAATTCACACAGACACCCTCCTCCCCTAGCTACTCAGCTATTTTACTATAAGGGAGTTTCAAATATCTCCCACTTGTCTAGCTAACAAATCTGGTATCAAATATTAAAAATAAATTGTATTACCAATTATATTTCGTTACCCCAAAGACTTGAAAATAACATCCAACAGACATCAGCAGTTTAAAAAACGGCAAATAAAACCGTCTACAAGAATAAGCAGAAAATGGACGGACAAAACCGAATTTTATACGTGTGACATAACTGATAGCTTCTAAATAACAGCTGTTTCTTTAAATTGCTGCAAAATAAGTCGCAAGGGACAACAAAAGAAAAAGTGAATGAGTCATAAGAGAATATGTAGCAACAGTAACTACCCCATAGTAGGGGAGAATTACAATATTCTTTGTACGAAGCCCCATGAGATAAACGTAATACATATTCTTGGCGCACTTTGAATACGAAGGAAAACTAAACATGCGTAAAGAACTAGTTTAATCGCTAAAAACAAGCGCAAACAAAAACACACAATGAAAAGCTGTATCTTGCAAAGGAGCCTTTTAAACACGAGGAGACAAATGGAAAACAAGACATTTATCGCTGGAGGAATAAAATACCCTACACACGTACCCAATCCTCAGGAACCACAGTTCAGCGGTCATGAGGGCCATTTCTCTCCAGAACGAGCCCCGCCGAGTGTCCACGTATAGTCGCCTCCCCGCCAGTGACAATCGTGAATATTTAACCGAGCTGCGCCAGGTGGATGCCCGAACAAAGCTCCTGTGCTTCATCTTCAGTTATCATTTATACGAATTAGATACCACCGACTAGCCTCCGTCTGTTATTAAAGAAGTAATATCGTTCCGTGTCCTTGGATACGTAATAAGAAATACGTGAATATTGATTTGTTTCATGTATGTAATAATGGAATATGGTAAAATGAATTTTTCATCGATCGATATCTAATAACTGAAGAAATTTGTCTTGAGAAAGACATTTTATTTTATATTCACAAAGATATCAACCTTCTATTTAATAATACTACAGTACCGTTATATGTCATAAAATATGCTGTAGACTTCTGAGCATTCTTCAATGCTGAAAACAAAATATAAATAATTCATAATTGTAAAACTGTACGTAGTATTGTTTAGAAATGCAAATACAACCATATATAAATGAAAGATACAATGTATTTTTTAGAAACTACAGATTGGAAATGAGAAGTCATATAGAAGTCATAAGTCCACTGTGCCAATAAAGTAATGTTACAAGTTTTTACGATAGCAGCAACCTATAAAACGAAACACGAGTACTCCGGTTTTAATCTGATTATCACACAGAGAGAGTGTGCAAGGATTCACTACAAAATTGCAGAACAAACTTTGTAAATGAAATTTAGTGCGCGGTGCTCCGGCCATTGTCGTAAACTTATCCCGTATTAACCCTAACATCCCCATAAAAATCCATTAGGCATTCTGTATCGAGCAAATTAATCACACCGAGGCTTGACGGTCGCCCTGCACCTGCTGCAGCGCGCCGGGCGGAGTGGCGGAGGAAATTCACCGGCCACAATTCCTCGCTTGGCAAAACTGCAGTCGCTGCTTAAATTGTATTGAGAGTTGCTCACGAATAGATCATCCACATCAAATGGTCAATAAATTAAAATTTTATAAAAACTCAAAACAAAATTTTTGAATAATAAGATCCTACTTGCTATACCATGTTAGAAAAAAATTACTGCTTAGTATATCTTATGAAAGAAAACATGTACATAACCGGTCGAAATTCTATGACCGCTACTAATATTTGCAATATAAATATTGAACATTACAAATTGAGCACGACTTATTCAGACATTGAAACAATTATTTTTAAAGTATTTTTAAGATTTAATTTACGTTACGATTCATGAGTACTTGTTTTACCTGTTGACAACAGATACCAAAAAAACCTAATGATTTTAAGATATAATTATTCAGTGTTATATTGTTAAATGATTTTTTTAATTGTTTCTTTAGAGACACTCAGGAGCTCGAATAATTACGATGAATCGCTAATTATCGGATTGAGATTGGTGAATTCTTAAAGTAATACACCCCGGCGCGGTCACCTGCCGCCCCCGCCCCGCCCCGCCCGCCCCGCCCCGCCCCGCCCCGCCCCGCCCCGCCCCGCCGCCCACGCCCCGGCCCAGGTGCTCCCCGGGAATTTTCCCAGCAATTTGGCGGAGGCGTCGATCGAATACCACCGGGCGATGTGCCACGTTAAAAAACAACGTGCGAGTATTTTTTAATATGCCATCGTATGGTGTTTCCGCGATGTACAGCTGGAAGTGTACACTGTAGCAATATTGTAATATCAGCAGAAGAAAAATCGCTAGCCTTTCTATAAAGGACTATCAAATATCAATCTGGAAAAACGTAGTATTTCCGTTACGTTTTAATATTTTCAATTAATTATTTTTATAAATATCACAGACAGGACTGTAAACAATCCACTTACCATATCATATTAACGGTTGCTAGTATATATAACTTTAGAACAAAATCTTACAAGAACAATGGTATATTATTAGATACTTATATTTAAATTAAATAGCAATTTATTTTATATTGTGGGTACTCTTATGATATCTGATTTGTTTCAATAACGAATGTAATGTATTAGATTCAATCCTTTTATACTTTCTCAAGAGCCACATCGTACAAACGTACTGAGCTAATATAAATATAATATACTTCTACAGATAATTTTATAATAATATTCATATGAGATAAATAGAATTCCTTTTAATAAATTTGCTTTTAAAAAGTGATCTTAAATTGGTTAATCTTTGTATCTATTGCATTTACTATTCCCATTTACAATTCCATATTTCGTAGGATTTGTATTAACGGTACAGATGTCTAGTAATCAAATTTTTATCGCCTATACATGTTAGAAATAAATATTAAATTTACTTTTTTAAAACAAAGACAAAAGACAATATATCCAAAATATGTATACTACACAGATGTCTAACTTTATTTTAATTTAATTTCATAAACATTATATAGTCTCGAAAACCAAGATTTTTGTATCAAAACAACATAGTTCAAAATTAATTTAATACTGAGAATTATTTTTCACGTTCAATGTAGAATATCCAAGCTTTCTTTAAAAAATGATAGTGTATTTTTACTGTGCAAGCTGCAAAAACTTAAAAATCGCCATCGCAAGTAAAATTTATTTAATATAAATTGTAACGCACTTCTCGGCTCTCAATTGTATAAAATGCGTTATCTCCCAAGCCCACGCGCAAAGCAGCTCTACATTTTGCATACAATCTGAGACAACTTCCCGAAGTCGCAGGTTTTCCCGGATCTCCTGAATATGAGACGCTATTTCCGGAGAAGTGCGACCGTGTGGGTGGAAGAAAATTTAAAAGAAAAGACTTGCACGCCCCCGCCCCCACCACAACAGGTTGAAGATGTATTATTTCAAGGGTGACTTGCCGTGTAAGGGAATTTTCTCTCGCGACTCGAGCATCGCTTTGTGAGCCGACAGGGAATATATCAACGCGCGTACCAGAATTTTTGCATACGTGTTTACTTGCGGGCGGTAATTGGTATTTTGTTGAAGCGCTCGAGAAGCGACTGCGAGGCAGACAAGGATATGCAATGTATACACGAATAAAATATAAAATACTGTAATAATTTTCTTTTTAGATATATATCGCTAAGTTAACAAAAAAAGTTATGCTTGCTTCTTCACTTCAAGGTGTCGTACGAGTATTATATTTTATTTATCATTTAAGAATACGCTAGATACTTTTTTGGTGGATATATGATGTATTTAAGGACATGATAAATATCTACGGGAACAACAAAATGTCCTATTCAAAACTTGCTGGATTAACGAAGTATTTCGTGATAGTGTACCAAGGCACAACAAAGCAAAGGATCGCTGGAAGGGAAAGCATTTGGGGAGAGTCCTTATCCAACAACTGACTGGAAATGGCTTAAGACGCTAGTGATACTGTAGTCAGCAAAAAGGATGCACAATTCAAAAACAATTACAAATTTTGACTTTTGATTATTTGTAACAAATATGCAATAAAAACATAGAAATTTATAACCATCGTCATATTTAAATGCGACGGTTTAAAATAAGTAAAAAAATTCTCCATTTGAATGTTAAAAGTATGAGTGTTTGGAAACAATCCGCATTTAATAGTGTTAGTACAAATAATATATCCGGATACAATAAGAATTTTCTTATACTTATAATTTTCACCAATATTTTTTCGACAAGATATTATAAATTGGATAATTTACTTAATAATGAAAATAAAAACAAATAATAAGCGTATAGGCATTTCTCAATACAACTTAATCAGAGTCGAAATGACGGCAGTAAGTAAACTTTGATTTAAGCTCAAACATTAAAGGCCGATCACTGCATAAAGCCTTTCCTCGCACAGGAGGGGGTGGCGTGAAGTCGCGGGGGGACAGTTCCCCAACGAGAATGATCTTGCAGTAAAGGTGAACGCAACATGCCAAGGGTGGTTCTGGTAGGGTAGCTCAGTACCGCGGGGGGGGGCGCCTGGCTATCGACCGGCCCGGAGCCCGCCCGGAGCGACGGGGCGGCGCGAGGCCCGGGGCGGCAGAATCGATCGCTGATGAGATCACATCGGATCTTTATGTCCCCGTAAAGGAAAGTGATATTTGAGAGCTTTTGTTGATGGAGTGATTTTCAAAATGCGCTCGATTGTTGGGTCGTGATAAAATTGTGTCTTTTGTATAGACTGCGTTTTATGCGGCTATTTTGTTTATCTCGAAATGGTTTTTTTTTTTGTGTCGTTAAATGCAGTAAAATATACACAAATAAAGGTTTTACGGCGCATTTCCTCGAATAAATATCAACGTAAACTATAAATATTGTAGTTACATTTTCTCAGGAACAAAAATGTAACTTTTGAATTAAATTCTTTTAAGATAAATGATTGTGAAATTATTTGAGTGTCGCAGCAGATATAAAGTAAAAATCGTAACTTTTACCTAAAGAGCACTGCACTACTCGCGCTCGTTCGGAAAGGTCATCGATATTTTTTGTTATTCCGCTTACATAAATTGTGTTGATGGGCTTCACACAAAATCAGCTTTGATATCGATACATAGTGAAGTGCGTAACCTTGTTAACAGTTTAAAATGACGCGTTTAAACATCTAGCATCATTGCCGGCCACAAAAACAGATACATACTGTGTTTTTACATTATTCCAAAATTCGAGTTAAAATACAATAGGATTAAATTATTTTATTTTTTCTATTTTCCCTTATAAAACCATGAACATCAATTCGACATAAATTTATGCTCAATGAGAAGGTCGCCAACCTCCTCTGAGGAGAGGAACTCGAAGAAAAATTAAATTATTTTTTCAGACTTTTTAAGGCAAATAATTGCATTTCAGCGCAAGTAGATTTAATTTAACGATGCGCCACTCCTGCTATCACTGATCACAAGGTCCTGACGAAGAGTAGCTGAAACGTGCTCGAAATGTCGATAGCCGTTTCACTGACACACACGAGCCCAATTCCTAAACAGCAACAAAGGAAAATTACTAGAAAATTTACATACGAAGCGAAGTATAAAAGACATGTGGCCGCTTTTTATTTGTTTTGGTATAAATATAAATGTTGCAGAATAAGAATTCGGGTACAATATTACAGTCTATAAAGCGTGCGGGCGACGAGAGACGCCGGCAAAATATCACAAGCTCCGAGAGTGACAATAAACCCATCGCCGCATACTTCACTCCGCGCAGCTGGCAGGGAGCAGGAGAGCGCGTGAAATCGGGATTTCTTTATTCCCGGGAATAAACGCACTGCCGGCAGGGACTTTAAAGCCGGGGCGCCGGTGATGAGGAGCGGATACGACCCGCCGGGCCGCGGCCTGCGTGCGGGCGTGGCCACCGCCTGAACGCTTCGTTTCAGGAATGCAACCACTGTCATCGATGCCGATCGGTGCGTGATAGCTCGACGCTTCACTTATAATCCATAAAGCCTTTCAGATTAAAAATATTGTATATACATATAGTAGTTTTCAATACGAACTATATATACTTATCAGGTTGATTGAAAACATCCTGATTAAAATTGTTTTCAAATAAATAATAATAAAAAACAGCCATGATGTACAACAATTATGACAGTTTTTATTAACATATCATACTGCATGCTTATCGAATATAAATTCATCATTTTCCAAATTGAAAAAAAATAGTCAGCAATATTTGTATGTTAAAGCTTTCGTTAACTAAAAGAGATCAATCGCGGATAACAATTAGAAACTGAATCAATTGATAAAAATATAGCTATACAATCAAATATTTTTAGTCATGATTTTTGCAATAGAACAAATTGGTGAGGTCTCTTGGTCGGTAAAGTGCTGTAACACTAAACAATCCTGAAGGCGGGCAGGTCCCGCGAAGCGATCGGAAACCCACGCAACCGCGTGACGCTGACGGCCTCCTCGGGTTGCAATAAGGGCTGCAAGCAATAAGGGGGCGTCGTTTGTCACGGGTGCCCGTCCTCGCGCAAGGGGGCACCTCCAGCCGCGGCTCGAGGGGAAATCTTTATTCCGGATCGCGCTCCGACAGCCAAACGATCTAGGAAACGGATATCACGAAACTCGCGATCGCTCCCGACGATGCAGAAGAGCATTAAGTAAACATTGTAACACTTTTATTTATTCACCCATACGAGGTGTCGCTCGTCGTTCTGAATATGAGACACCTCCGCCACTTTTATGGTGCTCGCTTGGATGAAGTGAAGAAGGTATCTACCAATTCAGCGATCCGGTCGCTTGGTTTTATTCCTCCGTCCTGGCACGCCGCCCACTGTGACAAGCTATTCAAGGCATCGTTTGACATGGCTAACGATGCAACCGATATTTCAATGCACAGTGAAAAATTTGTTCCAGATACACAGTGGTTTTGTGTTCTTGTTTCTCCAATAGGGCCTTTAAGAACCTAAATATATATTTTTTAAATTAAACGTGATTACCAATGTTTTCTATAAATGTAAAGAATTGTACAATAATTTTACATTAATAATAAACAAGAAAATTAATATGACCACACAGGTTACTAAAAAATCTACAATTTGCAAAACTAATGATAACAATTATCTCACGATTGGCCTGGCAACACCGCGCGAGTAAAATTCAAATTACCTTCGCTTCAATTACACCCAAAATGGCGCACGGCCACAGGAGGAGCGCGGGGCAGTTTTTCCGCCGCTTAGACGGCCGTGTGGGAGCGATAACGGCCGATGGCCGCCTGAGCGGACATCTTTAATTATTTACCCCGCGTTTAGAGACGCCATCATTAGGGCGCCCCGACGGGAGCCGCGGGCTTTGTTTGTTTTGCTCGCAGGATTCTTCATTCACTCCGTCTAATTGGCATTTTACAATTTACAAGTGCTAATACTGTACTGAAAAGTCAATTTAACAAATTTATAAATGCATTCAAGGTATTGATTGAATAAAATTTTTGCTGCTTTTGGGTATTTAGATAAATTGAAATTTCAATAAGATCAATTGTCTTAAATACTCTAGTAATATTTTAAGACTATTTAAACTTCAATTGTGTGATAAATTAAAAAAATACTTTAAAAAGATTAGAGTGCACATATTATGTATACAAATTTATTTATTTATTAAAACAAAACGAACGGAGCAACGAATAAGCAGAGGTTTACTGTGTTCTGTATAATAAACTTTTTCGTGATATCGGTTGACTAACCAGGACCATGCAAAAAAATTTATTTCCAATATTTACAATTCAAGATCAGTAAAATCTTACTTAATATAATTACTTTTTATAAATATAATCAAAAATATTCAATATAATAAATAGTATAAATGTTCTATCATAAAAATAATTATAACGACAGTTAAATCTCTTACTTACGAATTTTTTTTTTTTTGCATTTAGACCATAGATTCCAAAAGTGGTCCATATCGACTCCCAGAGGTTGATTCTGACCTACAAGAAGTCCACAACAAAAAAATGGGGTGCATGAAAGGTATACGTGGATCCACTAGAGTGGATTCTAGGTCATCACCATGACATAATCTTCCTAACACAGATTAATAATCTACACAATACAGTATTAGAAAAACTCAATTCTTTCAGTAGGCACCTATTTGCATTTTACAGAGGGTTGAATTAAAACTACATTTTTTTATTTTGAAATTATCAATATGTCCTCTCGACAGTTAACCCCATAAAAAGAAGAAGGTCTGTGTAAGTTATCAAAAACACGTAAAAAATCAATATTAAAAAGGCAGGGGTTCTACAAAAACAGAAATAATCGACAAGTGGTCGAAGGGACAGAAAATTTTGGGGACCTCTGGTGTAGGCGATGTGATAAGTTTTGAAACACCGCCTATGTGTACTCAGAGAGACCTTTGCCATCGGACACGATTCAATTCATGCAAGTTTGAATGGCGGATCGCGTATTTCGAAACGACTCTCGGCGGGAGGCGCGAGCGACGGGGCCGTAGCTTTCTTCAGTGAGCAATTAGATTATGTGTTTGGGCAAACAAAAGGTCGTGTTTGGATTCATTTGCGTTGCGAACGGGACGACGTCTACAATACAGCACTTCCCGTCTCGACTAATAGCATTTTATTGCCTCTATTCAGCTTTTGCTTTCATTCGACTCGCGTCACGGATCGGATGAGACGTCATTTTTACGAGAGATTCGTTCCAACTGTCCGCAATGCAACTTTTCACGAAGTTGAGTTAGGTAATACTCAGGCATTAAAATAAATAAATATATATATATATATATATATATATATATATATATATATATATATATATATATATATATATATATATATACAAAATCTAAAAAAATTATTTTTTACGAAAGCGTCTAACAAGATAGGCTTAATTCCCTTCTTTCGGAAATGCAAATTAGGCTTGCTTTGTATAACTTTTCCATCACACAGACCTTGTTATTAATTTTCGAAACTCTCGATTTCTTTTTTCAACATTGATTTAAGCTTCGAGTTACCTGAGAAATTTTACTAAGTAATCTATTAGACTGAGTTAACGTTAAAATCTTTCGAAGTTGTTTGATTTTTATTTACATTTACAAATTCAAAGCAGAACTTATAATAATTAAAATGTTTAATTTAATTATTATTTAAAAGTTTTAACACAAGTCTAGACTTTGTGTCTTATGATATGTTTAACTTTAAGAACTATTAAAATTATTTTGTTCATTAATATTTGATAAAACGTTAAAATTAATATGTGTGATTTCTTTCAGGTGTATTATAAATTATTGTGAAATATTAAAGACTGTTAAATCATAAAATATTTTAAGAATACCGAAGTAAAAAAGGTTAAAGTAAATAAAACTCCTTATTTTAGTTTTCAAACAATTCAATAGAGTATCACGTAGATCAGTTAGAAACTAAGCGAAGGGCACACGTGCAGTCCCAGCGACGTGGTATAAATAACCGTTAGTACATTTCATGCCGCACCGTAAAGCGAACCATAAACTATTCTCCTCCCGTGGCATTCCCCGGACGTTAAAATACAATTTTCCAGCCGTTGTAGGGCGCATGATAAATATGAAGGGTTGGTCTGCTCCCCGCAAAGAGACTAAAAAATCATCCCTCAGATTAACCCCCCCGGGCCAGAGGTCCGGAAGAGAGATTCGACCGATAATAAAGACAAGTTCGAAATTGCGAAACGAAACTACACCTTCCGCAAAGGAGTAATTACGATGGGTTGAAAAAATAAAAACACTCACATTTCTTTGAAATTCAATAATGATACCTGGTAGTGAATACTTGTTCTCCATTTACGTAACATTTGATCAAAATTCAAAAAAAATCAAAATTTGAGACGGCATAGTACTCAAAAGGGCAAACCCAATGATAACAGTCGCCAAAACCTGTAAACTCAAAATATAACTATGTTTTAGTTCCTGTAATGTAGAATTCACACCACAGTATCACGACGCACATGGCGTTTAGTTCACATTCTCCAGCACAGACTCGTCCACTAATGTACGGGAGTTCATTATGATACACCGCGGTAGAGCTGAAATTTAATGTGGCGTAAAAAATAACTGTGAGCTTTACGATCGCCCTCCTGTCATCTGACCTACCATAACTGGTATATGCACGCTGTAAATTAAATTACACATTTTACAACAATAACGACAAACATGTAAGATCGTGGGATAATACTTTTTCTCTTGTATCTATAAACTATACTACATTGTAAAAGCAGAAGTCGGCAAGCAATCGAAACAGGTGCGCAAGCAGTTTGCAGCGATCAGGGGCAATCACGACTGTGTCCGCTTTGTTGCAGCGAAAGGCTTTTTTTCGATAGAATTTTTGCTTTAATCGATTTCGTCCGTCATATCAAAGGCTTTTTGCCTTTGAATCTAAAGACAAATTGTATTTTTTAATTGATAAAAGTTAAATTAATGCACCCGGTTTCGAGATCGAGAATCAAGCGCGATAACAACTGGAACACGATACGATTAAATTTCTGCCTATATTTGGATTGTGCATCTCATTGTACTCATAAAAAATCAAACAAAAAATTAAATCATATTTATGCGCACTGTGAGAATTATAATCTCTCGATATTCAATCGAATTTTGTTTAGAATAAAATTTATTTTTTAAGTCACTAAGTAACTCTATTTAAAGCCTGGGTGGTTATTATAGTTAATATTGTATGAAAATTGCTGTTTTATAGAACAATGATACTATAATATATGACAAAAAGCGAGCAGCATGACTCCAGCTTTACGGCCTCCCCCACACGAGTCTGATCGAAAGCAGAATATTAGGAATGCGTTGACACGCCGGCAGAAGGAAGTCGGTAAAGTTTACTCTGACGGTTATGTTTATCAAACCTCATTTTACAACCCTCACTCGGAGGAGCCCCGGAGCCCGCGTCCTCTTCAGAAGGACGTCCTTATCGCGGGGGAAAAACTTACAACAGCACAACAGCGTCGTAAAAATAATACGGCGCATTTCAACAATGACTGCGAAATACGTCTCGGGATACGTGATCGTAATATATTTATGAATACAGATGACACCGGGCTTATAAAGCCGCGGATGAGGCGCATAAACTCGGCGCGAGCGTGAGCGTGAGCGTGAGCGTGCGTGAGTGATGAAAGCCTGCCCGGGCGGGGTCCTCGGGGACGGGGCGCTCCGCCCCCGCGGAGGTGGCGGCGGCCTCTCCCCGACAGTCGAACGCGCCCGATCCGAGCTCGGATATTGTTTGAGAACGGTCGGATTTGATATTCTGATTTATGAAATGCCGGCGGTGTAAGTGATGGCCGCCCCCGGTGACGCGTCGCCCGGGAGACGCGGGACGCGGGACGCCCGGGTTAAAAATAGAAAGGGCCGCGCGAACGGCGCTGTCGAACGTCCTCGCCGGGGGATTAGGTTGTATTGATATTTGATCAAAACCCACCACGAATTCCGCAAATGCATACACTGTAGTTTTTGACGATTTGTGTGTACATGCTATTTTGAAAGTGTGTATTTAAACGAGTAAACTTTTAAAACACACACCACCTGAATGCCGCAAGCTGGAGCTCAGGGCATTTCAACTACCATGACTATATGAAATAACTACAATATTTTAAAAATAAATTGCAGTTTTAACTCAATAAACCATCAGATTTTGTCAACCCAGTCGTCTTGCTTTTAAGGAATAATTACATATCAAATTTCAAAAAAATTTAAGTTATTTCAAGTAATATCAATAAAAATGTAATATTTTTTATAAAATTAGATGGTCTACATAACGTTTTCAAAAAAAAAAAAAAATTATACCATAGAGTTAAATTTTAAATATTATTATTCATAAAAAAAAGGTTTTTCTTCTTTTCAATAAACTGAGTGAATTTACTTTCAGTGGTGATATTTTGTATTAAAAATATATTTAGTTACGTAGCAGAAAAGCTATATGAATTTCCCAGCATTACTCAAAACTGAACATCAAAGAATATGATGTATTTCTTTCTCCTTTTGAATTTAAATTACGTTCACGAATAGTAAATATTACTTTTCCTTATACGGTTAACAAAAATATCTCGCGATCGCGGAAGTTTAAAAAATATAAACGTCACATGAAACGTTTTCTGCAAATTAAATGATTTAATAATTCGTACAAATAGCACATATCTGATGTACAACACGCCAAGTTAAAATTTGTAACGCCGGACGCGCGATCGCCGGAATAGTTTAATCCTTCGGAATAGTTTATTTATCAAAAGACCCTTTGAAACACCCGAAAGAAAACGCCACCAGATCCCGGGAAAAGATTCGCCGGGGGACCGAGCCGATGTAGTAATCCTGGAGGCGCGGGGAGGGGCCAGGGAGCTGGAGCCTCTCGACTGGCAACAAAGCGCCCTCGTCAAATAATGGACGAAATTAGGAGACAGCTAATCTCTACAAATAAATCAGTCCTTGTCGGTTTGGTTTATTTCTCCTAATTTCTATTATAAAAGAACCGCGTTTAAAAAAGACCCTTTTTCTATTCTCGGAATATAACTGTTTTGAGACCTATACGATTTTTTTACTCTTTGATTTTCTATTTAAAAAAAAATCCAGATAAAATGAGAACATTGCACTAATATAAAGAAAATTTGTGCAATTGTAAAACTTGCTTTCCACAACATTAGAAAACATTTTTAGATGTATTTTATTGTGCTAAATGTTAATAAATAAAAAATTAACTGTTTATTTCTAGTATCCGAATAACTCTTTATACAAACTAATCAACATGATTTGATGAGAACGTCCATATCGTCCATAGTTCAGAGCACTCTTCGAGTTCCAAGAAGCAGTGCACGCGCACGTGAGTGCATCTCCATTGCGTCAAGTTGGCGTCGCATCGCTCGTATCATTCATTCAATTAAAGTTAATCCGATGCAGGTTGACATGCCGTCGGTTCTAATGCAGAGTGATTGGTGTTCTTGAGCACGAGACCAGCCAGTATAAGAACAACGGGGAAATATGCACGAATGTCCTCAACGAGCTCTCAACTGCGCATTTTATCAATTGCATTATGATGCATCATAATCATACGATATTATGTCATAAAAGTATGGCAATAAATGTAAGTAACATTGGTATTATATAAAGGTATTTTGATCTGAAAAAAATATCAACGGAAAAATTCGTACAATAGTTAGCGAATTTCCTTCACGAATAGCATAATTTTTTACCTATCAAAACTTGGGCTGTATAGTTTGAATATTTTTATCATATCTCGTAGCATCAGAGGACGTCGCTCATTCGTAGGAATTACGACGGAATCCAATTGTCTGCAAGCGTCGCTTTTCATAAAATACGCTTTTAATGTTTACGTTTTTTTTAATTAAAATTTTGTGGCCAAGAAACCATTTACATCATAAAGATGAAAGAAGAATCTTGGATATTTTTTTCTATGAAAAATTCAACGCTTTGACTGTTGGAAAAATACTGCTACAGAAATCTTACCGCTATTTGTAGAAGAAAGACTGTTTTTTTACGATGTTCATTAAAATGTTGACAAAGTCCTATTAGCATTATATGAACATTTATATTGCAATAATGGAGCGAGAAAAATTATTTAATAGTTCAACAAGAAAAATACTAAAGAAATATATTGTACAATATTCCTCGATAGAACAGGTTTTAATTTATATGTTTTAATAAGTTAATATCGACGTTGTTCGCTCTTTTTTCTATTTGCATCTTAATATGTATTATATTTCCTGACTTATGGTCAAATAATTTATCTCGCCTTTATTTCAATTTAGTGGAATAAACATAAAGAATATTAATTTTGCACTTATCTAAATGTTAAATAAAATAATAAAAAAACCTTATTGGTTGATTTTATTCAAACTTGTAATGGGTTATACTTGACTTAAATTTTTTCGTATTTTTCCACAGTATTAATAAATAGGTCAAACGGAATTTTTGGAAACCAAAGAGTTCCAAGTTCTAATCTGAGTGATGTAAAAAGTTTTCAAATTATTATTTAATTATACATCATTTTTCGATTTAAAGAGAACGAAGGTCCTTAAAATGAATCCTTTTCGTAAGCAGATTTTCTCCTTACAAATATATCTTCTGATGCCTCTCCTCGTGGGAGGTTGGTGACCATTTCATTACCATCCACGTAAACTTCCTCCTTTCAATGCCCATTTTTCCTTCGATTTTTCAACTGCAAGACTCTCTCATTTGTGACGCGGTCAACCTCCTATGGTATTTTAATGATTCAACTATATAGCCACATTTCAACCGCCTCGATTCCTCGCGTAGTAGCTGTCTTGAGTGTCGAAGCCGCGTTTCTTATGTTCATAAAGTACAGATACAAAAATACAAAGATTTACAGTTAAGTGTAAGTACACATAAAGACAGTTTAAATTTATGTTATTGTTGTCAACGCAACAGTCATCAAAAATGAAGATTGTGGCGTTGTGACGTTGTAGTATGTAATGTATTTTTAATTGTTGCCATTGTTAGCCCATATCCTTGTGGCATATACGTAGGTCATCGATTGCGGCGCGTTGCGTGAGGCGCCACGGCGTGACGTGACGTGACGTGACATGACGTGACAAGCGCGCCGCGGGTCAATGGCCGCCCGGCCATTGTAAAACGTTATAGTTGTCCAGTAATTAATATTTCCGATGGGCGGCCGGACTGCAGGCGGGCCGCGCTCTCCATGCACGGATCTAATCTTTTGTGTGCGGCGGCGCATTGTGGTTTAATACAATAATTGTCAACCTCTCGAGGACCAGGTGATTCGTGCTGGGTTTTATCAACGCCATCGGTAGCAAAGGTAAAATTGAAAAATTGTATTGAAAGAAAAAAAGAGTGATGCGATGAGTTGTATTAAGCCGTCGCGACACAACTTGCAACTGACTTGCAGTTAGCCAATAGCGTTTTACTTTGCTTTGTTTACTTAAGCAAAATCATACAAAATACATTGACTGATTGCAAATCGGTCGCTGCTTGTATAGAGAAGCCTCCAGTTGATACTTACAAGGTATATTATATAATAATGTAATAAATTTTATTGAATTACATAAAAACAAAAATGTTTAATTTATGGCATCCAAATTTAGATGTGCACAATTTTTCATAAAAATCATTAATTTATTCATTGCTCAAGGATTTGTTTTTTTTTTGTATATAATAGAAGTGGAAGCAATCACTCTTGAAGAGCGTATTATTGTCTTGAATATTAAATGCAGCGGTGATGGTTGTCCGGGCCTGAGGGGGTCCCGTGAATCACAGCTCCCTATCAGCGCGCCGCGTGTCGCCCCGCCCGCGCCGCACTCTATCGCGGCCGGCCGGACGCAGTTAAACACACTCGGGCTTTGCATAAGATGCACTAAATCAACCAATTTACGCGACGCGATGATACCACCGTCACAAATTAAAAAAAAAAAAAAAAAACAATCACCGCGTCGGTGTGAATCAATTACTCGACACGTGAGCACAGTGCGTATTTGCAGTTTTACTTCAATCGATGGAATTCGAATTACGTTTCGACCGTTGCAAGTTCGTTTGTAATGCGAATGACCTTGGCGAATACCAAATTATTTGTTTTTATTTTTAAAATAAAATATGTATTTATCTTCTTAATACAAATAGGGGGCTGTTGGTGATGAAAGTAAGCCGATTTCGAGAATTGTTGTCTTGTTCTTCGCGCTCTCTAAAAATGAAGTTCAATCTTTCCGTGAATATTTTATATAACATAATTTAAAACAAGAAAAAGTATAGATTTCGAACTGGAATGGTAAAAACAACGTTATCGTGCATTTATTTATTCTCGGTCACCCGCCACTCTCGGTGCATTAATTGTATCGCGATTGATAATCGCATCGCGTAAAACGGCGGTTGCATCGGACCGTCCGACTGTGACACATCGAGCGTCCGCCACATTTGTTTATGCAATTAGTGCAATAAAAAGAACCCCTTCAGCGGCCGCATCCGAGAGAATGCGCCAAGGCCTGAATAATTGATTCCATCGCCGGGCGCGAAGAGGTTTCATGCGGGCCGGCGCAGTATCGGGTATTCCTGTGCGGCATGGATATTTTATCATAAGCTAGTTTCACTGAATACATTCTGCGCTGTACGTGTGCTATGCACTAGCTTTTTATACGGGACATTCATAGGCGAGGCACGAATACTGTTTGGTTTTGTTTAGTTTTTTATGAATATTTCCATGACCGTAGCAACAATATTGAATTTCAGCGTATTTTTTCGAATATTTGATAAAATATTTATGAGTGTTATTCGTTTTTTTTGTGATGTGTGGTTTCTGCCTGCGAATATGCATCACTATCGGATTTAAATGGTGATTGCATTTTTCATCCCGCTGTTTACAAAACAGACACGCGTCAAAATAAACTCTATTAATAATGCTGATATTACGAATTTTTCAATCTGATTTGATTTTGATTTAGGTACAAAACGACGCCCGCAATATTACAACAGTCAAAACTTCCTTGACAATCTACAGAATCGATACTGACAGCACTTAAAATATTCAAATCTAAGATAATTTACTATCTCGAATAATAAGTATCGTAACTCTCAAGGTTCTCTTTATTATATTTAAAATAATCAAATACTTGTCAGCTATCATCATCAAAATCATTTAAAGCCACACTTCATCAGTGTGTCTAATAATGCACCCACTTAG
Organism: Atopsyche davidsoni; assembly: GCA_022113835.1. Taxonomy (NCBI): domain Eukaryota; kingdom Metazoa; phylum Arthropoda; class Insecta; order Trichoptera; family Hydrobiosidae; genus Atopsyche; species Atopsyche davidsoni. The sequence continues at coordinate 7,349,621 of JAILWY010000007.1, forward strand.
TAGTAAGTTCTATTGATGGACGTTACACTGTTTATGTATTATATTCTTTAGGATATTAAATATTGATGAGTGATATTTTTTAGATAATATAGTATAAATTCATAGCGAGAATAATACTTAAGAATGTACGAATTATTGATGGTGTAATATTTGTTTTATTAGACTATTTTGAATGGACTATTTATCAAGATATACAACTTGGATACACCAGTTGTGACACCAAAAATATCGCAATTTGACTTGTTCAGCTCATTTTTGTGCATCACGTTCCGAGAGCATCGACGATCATCTGCGTGAATCGTTTCTTCGTTACAGTCTCTAGACCTCGTATTGAGCTTTCTTTATTTTTTGTTCTTGCGTATTCCAAAACTTCAACGTTGCGAATTTTTAGAGTTCTACCTCTCTTGTTGTTTTTCGCGTCATCAGAGTGAAAACCTATCTTCTATAAAAACAATCTTCCAGTGTAAAAAATTATTTAGATTCTAATTAAAATGTTTCGCGAAAAAATAATGATTTTTATTTCAAAGGATTGCTTGCTGCAAACAAAATTCAAATATAAAAACCCTCTAACGACAATACGTTATGTTTTTCTTTTGTTCGGTGACGTCAGGAGGATCGTTAGAAATACTCGTTGCAGAGTCGGGAACATTCCGGTGGAGTGTTGATAAAGCCGGAACAATTCGCCGGCTCCTTATCAGTAATGAACCGACCGGCGGGGCAGATAATACAATTTATATTCTACGATACGGCAACGCCGCTTTCTGGTGATTCATGCGATATCCGAGAATTCTGAAACAAGACAAATCTCATCGGGGATGCTGCCGCGAGACTTTTGTGACCGAAGCGACGTTGTCATATCGAGACAGCGCGAATTAATCTTCATTCAAAACGGGGACAATGATTTATAAATATACTTCAAAACTTGAAACGTACACAATAAATAACACAAAAATTGTGTGAAAATTCAAACACACCGCGGATAACAGAAACATGCATGTAGTATAGAAGGCTGGAATCCCTCTACGACACAACATGCAACCGACTTGCAATTATCAAAAATAAATCTATTTTGTGTTTTTTGCATAAGCAAAACAATAAAAAAAAACACCCGAAATTTAAAGTCGCTATTGACTGATTGCAAGTTGTGTCGCTGCGCGTGAAGCCTGCTTGATAAAGGCACACCCGTAATGACTAGATAAGAAACGATATGAATTTTAAATATATAAACGATGCCTCAAAATGATTTCAGCATGCTAAAATCGGGGGTGCTCCGTTTAGAAACCTTATGAGACGTCCTGTGTATGTTCTCTAGCGGGGTACATGGAATATTCATGAAGTTTCAATACTTGCACGAGCACGACTATTAGTCGAGTCGGCACCCTGTACCTTTGTACTAGGAATAGTTTGTACAATACACGTTCAAGTTGTTGGCACAAAACTAATCAACGGAGTAGTTTTTAGTTTTTTTGATGACATCTAAATATATACTCTTTCAAATTTTGCATTTTTACCAAATATAATATGAATATATATGGTGATTCAATAACATTTTTCTAATGATATCTGAAATCTACAACATAAACATTTTCCAATTAATATTTTGTAATATCAAAACATTTAACCGATCATTATCTCTCCACCGCGTGTTATTGTACATGCTACGTGACACACATATGGCCTACTTTCCTGCGTGTTTGTGACGCGTCTTCAAACTTATCATTAGGAAAGAAACCTGTCAAATTACCTTTTGCAACGGAAACCTTGTAAAACGCTAACCACTCAAATTCGTTATAAATTGTCGCCTTACAAGAGCATCTTTTCAGTGAGCTTCAAATAAAACCAAACAGTTAGTCTCTGGTAATAAAAAAATATATCACAGAATAATCGCCTTGGCGTTAGACACTTTTGTCTACATTTCGTATTTTAATACAATATTTTTGTATTCTTCTCCGGAATTTATATTTGTAAAAATTAAATTTATTAAAATAATATACTACTAGGAACTTTACAAATTTTACAACAGTATTGCTAAATTCAAATACACATACTAATGATGCGTTAAAAATGAAAATATAAATCTACCTCTGATGGGAAAATAATGCACACAGGTTTGAATTATAGTTTCGTTTAAGACTTCAAATAAAATTATTAAAAATGATGATAAATAAATATGAGATTATCAATAGATATCTCAATATAATATTCAAACAATGGTTAATTATTATATTACTAGATATTGACATCATCGGTGTGAGTTCATAATACAATATTCAAACCGCCTACGCAAGCATAAAATAAAATAAATTAAAATTTCAGGTATTTCACAAGCAAGTCACCGATTGTAATCTACCAAATACAAATAAATATTAACGTGACGTTCCAACACAATATCCGATTCGATTTGTGCTTTCTAGTGAAAACGTCCATGGAAAATCGTCCGCTGGTAGCGACGATTGGAAATGAACTCTCCCGGCGTTTTTAATTCGGGCTGTGGGCACGGCGGGGAATCATAATTGTTTTGTGTGCATTACAGTCGCGCCGATGGAAAATGGAATACTTCGTGGAGCGCGAGAGAGAGCGGGCGCGACGATTTCGCCGCTGGCTTTTGAGAAATTTACAGGGATGGTATTATGTGGTAATGATATGCGAAAAAATATCTTGACGCTTATAGAGGTAATGCTCCATATGAAATTCGTGAGAAAATGAGAAATGACTATAAAAACCACATTTACTCACACTGTAAAAAACCTACTTCGTTTAATATGCTTATCATCAAGTCTGACGCCTGCACGTCCTTGTTAAAGTAAACAAGACACATCTAACATGAATATACACATATTTTTTAATTATATTTATTTAATTTTATGAATTGTTTAAATATATATTATACCTAAAAGTCTCAATTTATTTTAAAAAAATAATTAAATTGAATTTTACTGTTATTATTTGATGTTTTTGGTTTTTGAGTGTTGAGCTGCTTGAAGTTTTCTGTCCGAAGTTTCGGTCCCCGTGCGTTCAAAATTGCTAAATATGGTGACGCAACTGATAAACAACTGACTACGTATATGTCAATCAAAATTTGATTTTCAAAGAGAATTTATAAAAAGTAAAACACAATTTTATGATAATATTAAAATTTTAAAAGAGCTTCAAGAATCTGAAACAGACATCCTGTGAACAACCCTTAAAATACAAAGCACTTCAAATATACCATGAAATATTCAATTTATTTTCCCATGCAATATCTTTCTTAGGGGTGAGATTGGTATTGAGTGAAATTATTAATTCAGAAGATCGTTGTTTTTTGTAATGAAACACCCTAATTTGTTAGGTACGTGCGTATTCATATTTAATTTATATATGTCATTTTCAAACGATTTCAATGTTCAAATAGTAATCAATACGTAAATGTTTGTAAATACGTTCCTTTACAAAGTGCTAGAAAGTTTATTTTATATTGAATTCTATATATTATTATCGGATCGCACGTCGATCTGCCAGCGTGCGAAGCTTCTTCTATTGTATGTTTATCAATAGAATATTATTGACAGAAAACCAAAATCGAAAAGTGCGAAGCAAACAGTAAAATGTGGAGGATGGAGACAGCGAAAATAATGGTTTTCCCTTTCCCAAAATTGTCTTTCCGTGTCAACCGAGGGCTGTGCGTACGTCATATATAGGAATATTGTTGTTCCCGTGGAGAAATACGACAAAAGATCAAAGCATCACACTAAAAAACATTAACGCTCTAGAAGAATCACGGCGAAAACAGCTGTTTTACTACGGCGGATGGCGTCCGTCTGGAATTCGGTCAGCTAGCGACAATGGAGATTCGAAACAGCTTTCATTGTACCACCGACAAGCTGTGACGAAAAAATCTAAACCCGGCGCAGATACAATTAAAGAAAGATTCGAAAAAATCCAACGCCGGGTTGAGGCGGTGTCGAGTGCGGGACAAGACGTAAAACGCGAGACGCGAAACGTAAATCGCGAAGCGGGCCACGTGATAAGTGCGAACGAAGTTACGGCACACTCTAAAGGAAACATAAAGCAGCTCTTTGATGTACAAGCTTTAAGTATTTAGATTCGACACGCAATATTGTGCTGACTTCTGTAACTTTACACCGAGGAGGATGAATCGAATACCTAGTTGATTCCTTTATAGCACACATCCTTCCGCTAACATCTCATGTACGAATATTAGTAAAAATAAGTTCACCCCACACACTCTTAACTTCAAAAGATAAAGATAATAATTACGTTATGTGTTTTTTGGTCTGCAAAATCTAAAAGATAATGCATGCCTTACAGTATTTTTTAACAAAACTCATATAATATGTTTTGAGCTATAAGTATTATTTCAAAAAAACCACGCAAAAGATTTACCAAAAAAAGTTGACATTAGAAAAATATATAAATAAGGTTTTAAATGCGAACAAATATATATTTTTGTATTACTACTAACAAAAGAAAAAAGCAACCTCATATTAATAGAAAACCATAATTATCACATTTCCAAAATTTCATGAATATATATATGAAATTTAATCAATGTAAAAATAAATAAAACAGAGTTTTAAAATTGATATGTAGGTACCACGCCACAAATAAAAACATATTACCAAAAAATGCACATTTTATGTATAACAACCACGCAATGTTCAAAAACGCAATGAATCGTAGAATTTGTGGAAACTGCGCGCAAAAGCCTTATCACTGAATAATAATTTCCCAGAAAACTCACAAAAAACCCCTCGATGCAGCATATTCGCAAAAGTGAATCATACGTACTGATACAACCACAACATACTAACAGTTTCGTTTTGTTTGTATATGAAATGGCATGTAACAATAGCGGATACTCAGTTACGTGTGGTTATATATAAATATAGTTATTAATGTTTTAACGCAGGTGCTCCAGTGGGTGTAACAAAGTCTTTTGTTCTGCCTAAAATAAAAACAGTAATCTCTGCCATTAAAGTGAAGCACAAACACCTCGGCCGAGCATGTGATGGGCCGCACGTCAGGCAGGGCATAACTGTGCGGCGGGCGGCCAACTATGGAAGCGCGTTAACTGTTTCAGAATGAGACATACAATTTCAGTGATTCACTCATGCATACAGAATGAAAAGAGCACACAGAAAACAGCGAAGGAAGAAAAAACAGTCGATTTTGCTGGCTGGAGAAATTGAATTTAGACCGAGCGCGTAAACCGAGGGGAAAGCCTTCAAAGCACCTTTGCAATATCTAATACAATACGCGAGCTGAGGAAAAAAGTTATCTTATTATAAAAATATGTCTGCAACAACTACTGCAAAAATGAAATTTGCTCAACTTTTATACCAAGAGTGAATTTGCAAATTTTTAAAAAGAATATCTAAAATGTGTTTTTATTATTTGTTTTTTAAACATATCTATTACATAAGTTTCTATAATTGCGTCGATTTATTTATGTATTTAAAATTACAAAACTTTAGACTCTTTGATATCGAGAATAAGGAGCTGCTTATTTAATATTCATAAAAAGTATAATAAAAATTTCTAGTAATATTATCGACTGTGAATACTACGTGATCTTTAAAATTTAAATCGAAAGAAAGTATACTTCTATTCTTTTCAACCAACATTGACAATACTGGTTTAGCCATTCGAACTCATCCAGGGGCTTAAAGCACATTATACAAAGAAACTTTCCAGGCTTATCCTACACTCCCGAGTTAAACTGTCTGAGTTTAACAAAGATCAGTTTTTTTACGATCGATGAACCAAAGATAATACGATTAAATGTGTCTGGTGATTTCAAAAAGGAATTTCACTGAAATGTTTTTTATATATATATATATGTGTGTGAATTAAAGGAGAACAGTATTTTTCCAGAAAGCTCTATCGTTCACAAAAACAAAAACTGTATTGGCAATTATTTCAAATATGACCATTGCTAACTTTTTCAACATACAAAAGTAATTGATATTTATTTAAATTAAACATACTAGTACGATCAAAGATAGATATATGGCAACTAAGATCCTGGCAACATCAACATGTCATAATAGGACCCGGCCTTATTGTGTCGACGACGTCGTCAAGATCGAACCAATACTGACGACACTCCGACACATTTTTGAAAACCCGAACTGTTTCTTTATAAAATTACTTCGAAGTATTATAATAAATAGCTTGTAAGATTGTAAATTTCAACTTTTCATTACAAGGAAAATTTTTTCCACGACATACAGATTTCATCTATATGTATTTATAATAGAAATGGTCAACTTATTTTTTTGCAGAGGTTGCATTTCAAGCCTTGGAAAGGAAAATTCATTAATATTCACTAATGACAGATAAAATTATTTTTTTATAGTAATCCTATGTAATTACTGGCATAAATTAACAAAATTTCAAGAATAAAAAAACAATGAATATTATAATAAGAGGCAAAATCAATAGGTCTGCCTGGCTCGGCGTATGAGGGCGAGTATGATAGACACAAAGCCAACATGTTTTCCACGTTTCCAGGCGGTTATCTCCTCTGAAAAAGCAGTCCACACCGTTCCTAAATTACGGCTAATCTGTCGCCGTCGCGTGTTCCTACACAAAATTGCTCAATAACTCAATATTACTCTAATACGAAAAAACCCGATTCACTGTATACGAAAAATAATGTAGACATCCAGCAAAATGGCCGACCCATATGCCCAACATTATGCTAGGAGTGTCGCGGGAAATCGGGCCACACAGGCCAAATGCTCTATAATTTCTTAATCATTAAAGTATAACCTATTTATTATATATTTCGTAGAATATAAATGCATCGGTATACATAAAATTAGTGTAATGAGAACTATGTTTTGTAAAAAGGGCAACCTAACAACATACCGTTCAGACCTTAAAAAAATATTTAAAGTAATATACAAAGAAACAAAAGTAATAATTTAAGCTCTGAAACAATGCGTATCAAATATCAAAGGAAAATAAGCAAACAGTACAGAAAATAGATAAAGACTTTTAGCAACACACTTTTCGGCATCAGATCATAATGCTGTGTGGTTTTCAATTGTCTAGTCCGGTGAGGCCCTGCTTTTAGTTTTATAAGTAAAATATTTACATGATTATTATGGCCATTGTTCTTTTGAATAATAAATAACAAAGAAGTGTAGCTTTAACCAGTGAAATCCATTTAAAAAAGGCTACCTTAATGCCGCATAAAATTAACTCATGAATTCCTGTAATAAACGATTTTTTATATCTTCTTTCATTCGATAAAAATATATTTGACCTAAATGCCAAGGTGCATTTATAAAGCACAGTATTTAAATTATATATATTGGAAATATAAGTTGGAATTTTAATTCAATACAAATTTGTTTTTTGAAATGTCGTGTTGTGTCAGAGTTGAAATCGCGTAAATTGTTGTTCCCGGTAATGTACACAAAACGACATCTCTCCGGGCACTGAATGTTTTTATTCGATACCTAAAGTCTACAATGTACCCATATCACCAGGAACTTCGACAGTTGTAGCAAAGTTGCCGATCCCAGAGGCGGTATTTTTTTAAAACAAAGCCGCAGACCCCTCCAGCGCTCGGCCGGCCCGCCGGGGGAGCGGGAGGGAATAAAATAAAACACCCCCCCGGCGGGAGGAACCCCCGCCCCAGACTCGCGGGGCATTAATTGGCGAGGAACACAAATCCGAGGCATTTTCCCGCCAAGTCATCCGGATTACGGCCCGCCCGGGAGAGATGCATAAATAAATTACAAAATTCGATGAAGAGAAACTTTTTCCCGGAGCCGAACATCAAAACGAAATCAATCGAGGCGCGCTCCTCCCGCCGAAGTTTCTCGCTCCGGTGTTTATTTATTTTCTCCTTCCGAACGATAATACGAATCCGCAGGCCGTGAACGTCTCCGAAGGTAGTTTGGGAAAAAATATCACTAAACTATTATCTTTCACTAGAAGCGCAAGCGCGTCCATAAATCCCGAGGACTGAACGTAATAATAAAAATCACAAGAACTTTTCTCTCGTAACAACCAAATTATGCTAATTTTATAGGATCTTTTGATGAGTCACAATCGCGGAATCTATCCAGTGAGATATTAAAATTTAGATGCAAGCGTAAAGATGATTTTTGTCAATATATTAGCTTAGTTACAGGTACTATTTTTCAAAATTTACGACGGGTTCGACTCGGGTGCACAATATTCTGAAGAGACGCAAAATTGTTATAAAAATAACAGAATCAACCATTTTTTATCCGATGCTTCAGGTATATTGTGTAACACTTATTCAAGACGATTATGCATGCCATCACCGGAGCCTAAACTAAAAAAAACGTTCTTAAAAAAATCGATTTGGACCTTATCTGTGTAACTAAAAATATAAAGTCATTGGTCGCGATCCTGAAAAAATAACACCAGACACTAATCTATTTTCGATTTCCAAAAAAGAAGCTGCACTTACCTTTTCAATGTGTATATCCTAGCTAGTCTCCTACTCCAAAAAGTGGCAGTAAAGAAAGTGATATATACTCTGCAAACTTACCTGTAAAAAAAAATAATTTCGTTAAAAAAAAACTAATTTAAGAATATTAAACATATTTTATACAACCTATACTTTTTATCTGTCATAAAAACATGGACCTTCAAAAAATATTTTTTTGCTGATATATTATTTTATTAAACAGTTTCGTTAGAACGCAGAAACCTAATAGTATAAGTTTGAGGTTGTATAAATGGAAATTATTTCAGCGAATACTCGGTAAACTTTAAACGATTCCAACAACCAAGCCAACCCTACGAAACGATATGTGGAAGGCTAAATGGTGAGAAAAATAGTAACGATGCAGGTGGGGTTAAAGACCGAATTCTTTGGAAACCAAAGTTTGAAGCCTTTATCTAATTCACATGCCATCTCTTTATACTTACTAACCCTTTTATTCTCTTTTCGATTGAGTATTTCAATAATTTATATTTACGTCATATTTCAAAACAAACAAACTTTTATAATTATGAGAACGTATAAATTGTAAAAAAAACCTATTGAGTTAAATAAGCATAATAATAGTTAATGTATTTGTTTAGTTTTCAGTTTAATTTTAAGAGGAAATAAAATTTTATTGAACAAAGGCCTGATTGATATATTGGAGTTTTAAGTTGGCATTTAAAAGAGCGCTGTATTATTTCTGGTTTGTTCAAATAATTAAATAGTATGAATGCCAATTACAAATTGTAAATAGAAAACGCGTATAAATTACCGAGTCAGAGACGGGCGGGCATCTCGTTTTTGTGCGAAGTGAATGGATAAATTGAATAGAGGATATCGGAGGCGTGAAAAAAAGTAAATGGATGTTGACGGAGAGAAAACTCTCGCATTATAAAATTTATCATAACGTTTCTAAAAACAGCGATTTATTTAAAACATGTCAAAAATATTATTCTACTGGATTCCACTCGAGCTACTAACACGGAATTTTGGGTAAAACTTTTATTTCATCCGGTAGAATCAGTGTTTTAAAAAATAAACCAGCACCGCCGAGATTTGATAAGATCAAAAAAATATTAGTAAATATTAACTTTAGTCATTGTCCTATCTCTGATTGGATAATTCAGTAACCGTTAATTTATGTTGTTTTTTTTTCTAATCAAGAACCTTAGAAGTCCTCATTAGCCTTAGACCTTAGAAGACTCCATTAAATATATGTTTGGTATGAAAATAATCTATAGTATAAAGTTAAAACAACTGTTTTAATTAATTTTATATAAGTGTGTTAGAGCGCGATATGTGTGAACATTTAACTGTTTCGCATAAAATTTTAATATTACAAAAGATTTGGATCCTAATTTTTGAGTAATAAAAAAAATTCACCAAAGAGCTTCAACCTGAATGCGTAATTCTCTCCATTGTCCAATTTAAGGCGCGAATCAACACGGACAGAATCAATTTCCAAACAAGAATGTTCTCAGAAAAACGGAGAATTTACAGAAACCATTACAAGGAATTATTAGTTCCAGCTAACTAAATCGCTCTGGATAAAGCAGACCTCTCTTAAATCTCAAATTGAATAATTTATCTTATTTGCTTGGAGCGGCGTTGCTACTAGAGGCGCTACACGGCCGCGCCTTCGAGCAAAACTCCCACTCGACAATACCTAATAACAAGCAAAACTAGCGAATATCTGCCGGCTAACTAATGGATTTATTTATTTGAACAAGCTCCGTGATGTTCGCTTTACCAATTAACACCGGAAGAAATGCGACTAATCGAATGGACAAAATTAAATGCCTACTTGAGAAGTCTGGAGTAATAAGGGTTTTAGACGTGCCATTAAAATGTTTCAGTTTTAATTATTTGTTTTCACTACACGATTCAAAATTCAATAACAACACGTTTTGTTTTTAGTAGAATAACATACAATAATTTTGATAATATGAGCGCATTTACTGTTCAAGGATTTCATCAAACTTTAAATAGCGAAATGACTGACAAATTAAAATTATCTTCATCTTATATCTATTTTGCTGCTCATATTTGTTTTTTTTTTCTAAATATAAACTTATTCACATTAAAACCAGTATGATGTGGATTTTAATGAATTAATAAAATTACTTTAGTGCTGATTTCAATATGATTCATAATAATTGGTAGAAGTGATGTTAAAACTGATACATTGCGAGGGATGAGCACAGTAAAATACAAATTAAACGTTGCACTATATGCTAGCTCTGTAACAATTGTACTAATTACCTAAACCATAGTAAACCAATTAGTAATTTTGTTCAATCGGTTCTAAATTTTTTTACTGCTAAGGTTTTTTGTAAAGAAAAAAACACTTTAAAAAAACGAACGGAATTGCGTTTGGTACAGTAAATTTTACTTTAAGAGATAAATTCTCTCCAAAGGCAGGTCACAAACAAATAGCTTCAAAAATTTTAAGTCTTTTCTTTATTATTTTAGGTAAAAAAAATTACTACTCAATCAATCAGCTACATACAAGACAAAGTAAAATAATCCAGTTTCTAAACAGCAATCTTGTTAACAGAAACGATCGCTTTCAATTCGTAGTATTGTCTATAAGGTAAAACAAAATTATCTAGAATTCTCCAGAGTTTTCTAAGCTCTGGCGTGTTCACTTTTATTGCTAATTGATTATTACAAATTTCATGATCTGATCGCCGCCCCGGCGGTGTCGAAGCCTCTCCCCTCACCCCCCCGCCTAACTGCCAGGGGTGGGGGGGAAAGAAAATGCTGGCGTGTTTAAGTCCTTTATTATCCCGGAGAGAGGTATTTTTATCGCGCGCACCGAACCGGCGCTCCTGGCCGGCTAATAACCCATTTCTACACCGCCTCGGCTGCTTGAGGCGCCCCAAATCGTCATCGCGCCGTGCCGCACTCACACACAACAAAGAAACCAGAAAACTTCTTAAAAATCTGCAGAAAAGACGTATTATAATAGACATATCCATTTTTTGCAGATGATAATATACGTAATACACGGACATGTCGCTGTTATCTCGTAGCTTTTATCAATATTTCAACGACACAACACGGTGTGGAAATATAGACAAATAACTTTTTATGCGTTTTCTAACATAGCCTACTATTCATAATAGAATCTTATCAAGAATAAAATTAAATTTGATAAGCTAAAAATATAATAAGACGTGAAATTCAAAAGAGCTGTGCAAAATTGGATACTGCCCTGATGAATTGAATTGAATATGAATCAAAAGAAAATACAATTACTTTTTAGAGACCAATTATGCTTACAGGTACTGAACAATCGGTAAAAAAATTATATACCAATGTCTTGATGTGGAGCGATAATTACTGCTGAAGAAGGATAATTACGTGGAGGCAGGAAAACGGCGGACAACATAATAATTACCAAATAAATAAAATCGTGTAAAAACTAATGCATCCTTTAACAATACACTAGAAATCTAAAGAATTGGCTTTCGTATGAAAATGAATGTATGAAAAATTCTTGATTACCGGGCAGATCTAATTTAATGTCTTGGTAACAGAAAATATTCAGTCAAAAAATACATGACATTAGGTATTAAGAGGGCATCCTTAGACACGCTAAACAGTGCTGTCGATTCGTGAATTTATTTAAAAACATAAACAGGAGGGCGGAAAACGACGTGAGGTGGCGTGCAGCGGCGTGACGACACTCCTCGGAGGGGTCGGCGGTTCAGTCCCGTGCATGTCGTAATAAAATAAAGGAGTGCATCCGCCTGGCTTCTCCGGGCCGAGACAGCCGCGCCTCGAGACGCCCTCCCCGGCCGGGCGGGAAAGTGGCTTCCGCTAAATTAAGCCGGGTTTTTTTATAGTTTGGAGTTCCCAGAGAGCCTGAATAAAATTTGTAGTTAAATCAGGCCGCGCTGCTTTCATTGCAGTTTTATAAGCCACGGTAAAAAAAAACTCAAACGGAACCAAATGCAGGTAAAGAAAATATGAACGGAATCGCTGAATAAACAAGGATTCCAAGTATAATATTTTATTTTTATTTTAAAAACCTTAAATAAGCGAGACCCATGGCATGCTTAACCCATAAGATATAACCAAAAATTATAACAACAAATATATATTCTTAAAATTGTCAAAATATATACGCAGTCGTAAATAGAAAAAAAACAAAAGTGCTCAAAAAGAAAAGTTATCGTAATCTTCTAGCTATCTGGTTATTCATTGATTTATTAGTCTGTTTTGAACAAAATACAAGGAATTTCTAGTTTTGTTATTTAACATCAACTTTCAAAATAAATAAATAGTTATTCGATATTTTTTTTTACTATATAGTCAGCGTTTTCGGTGTTCTAAAGCAGAAAAAAAGTATGAATTACTATAAAATTTACATAAACGAAATTGATTTAGTTCATTTTGACAGTCTAGACAGCGCAAACAATTTAAATGAAAATATTTTGTATCGACAAAGACCAATTTCATATTTGATAATATTTAAGACTATACAATGGAGCAATAAACAAAACCTTGATTTGAAAATTCTGTAATATTAATTTATTATTAAAGCACATTGAGCCTCAAAATAGAGATATATTCATTTAATATAAATCCGAAAGAGTATTTTGATAATGATACTTGAACGTTAGTTATACATACTACAACCGAATCAACGGTCTGCCAGTAATTTGATAACGTATCTACTTTGCAAGCAATCAAACAAAATAAACACGCGAGACACGAGCGAAGCCTGGCAGGTCATACGAGAGACTCGTCGCTACAAATTATGCACCGTGTAGATTTAGTATTCGTCTACTCGCGCTGCCGTGTGCCCTACTGTTGGAGAGGCGACGCGGCCGCGAGTGGCGTGCCGCGAACTGCAGTGCGCGCAAGCTACGAGGCGCCACCCAAATGATATTAAACCCGAGAACGAAAATATAAACCATCGAGATACTGTTGCCAAAACCATTCCCGGCCGCATATCTCGCGTAAACTCCGCCGCGCTTCACGGTGCTGTAGTCAGCTTCTTTTTTTGCGGGATTTCGCCGTCGTTGTTCAGTGTTTAAAATGAACCACTAAAAACGCTAACCCGAGGTTCCGAGAAAACCCGGCTTTCTTTCCGACGACTACGGCGGGGCGCATAATCTGGTTTTACTTTTACGGCGCCCCCGAAAGGAGAAAACGCGAAAGGATGAAATAATTCGACCGAAATAGAGTGGCTCCGGGTGCGAAATCATAATAATAAATCTCCTCGAGAATTCCAAAAGGCGATTTTAATTTCTGAAAAAATTTCGCGCGAGATAAAAGTTCAACGCGATGTAAACGCCGGAGAAGGGATCCCGCGGCGCGCCCCCGGACGGAGAGGGCCTTCCGCCGTCGATGATTGAACATTTAAAACATTGTCACACTTTTCGTTTAGCATTTAAATCCGGGAGCTCGCTCGCGATGGCGGCGCGCCCCGAGGCCTCACCTCCGCCCGGGCGGGATTTTCCGCTCGGCGGAGTGCTCCTTTATTCGGGGACAATGCGAGACGCGGCCGTTACGTAAACCGTGATTCGGGAGCTCCAGAAGTGACATTACAATTCGGGTCGGAGCGGTAATGAAAAAATAAAGCAAACCGGAAAAAAATATCAGTTCATCCGGGCGGATCGCGCGGGGGCGGGGCGGGGAAGGAGGGCGGCACTCGCGTGTGCGTTACCGCACAGAATAATTTGCGAGAAACTTTTGGGCGGCCGTAATGCCGCGGGAATCGGCCGAAACTTTCCGCGCCTCGGCGTGAATCGCATCACAGACGCGGAAGACGTCGCCGAGCTTCGGTCTGATTTCGCAACGCTCAGCATTCATTGTATCGTGACGTGCGGGCGGAATTTGATATTTGCCCCGGCGGATAGCGTTTCCGTTGCTAATTTAACGACGTCGGCCGGAGAGGGTGAGCGCCAAAACGCCCGCAGACGAGTGCAGCCGGCCGCCCTCCACTGTGCGATCAATTTACCTGTGCCGCGCTTTTTATTACGTTTCAGGTAGCTCGAATAACGAGTCCCTTTTCCGGTCATGCGAGGTTTTACGCCAGCGGAAAAGTTGAATTCGTTTAATTACGTTTCTGCTGTAAAGTATATTGCAAACATACGCAAAAGTTTGATCGAAGCAAAGCTGTAGGTATTGTAATACGTTATTTCTGACCGGTTAGCGAAATAAAAAAGCACTGAAATTTTCAGCACAGCGAAAACCACAGCGGAACTTTCCTATTGTGAAGAAAATTTATATTAATATAAATAAACCTCAACACACAAACGAATAACAAGTGAATCTGCATAAGTGGAATACTCTCTCGCCGTTAAAATGTTGCATATTAAATAGCTCGTTTTGAGAACTCAAAGTAACTTTAATGCTGGAAAACTTGTATTCACAAAGCGTAAAATTACACTTAATTGCCATATTTCGTTTAAATGTACAATAAGTGTCAGACAGAATACAATGACAAGAGAACTGAAAATTTCCAATAGGTGGACAAACTAGTCTCACTATATTCTATACGGGAAGTATTTATTACAGCATAATAGCACCAAAACTCATCAATGATTCCAGTTGCAGAATATATTGTTAGACCCCTTTCGTAAAAACCCTCTTTGGAATCTCACATAAGGAAGTATGTGGTACCCCGATGTGGTTCATAGACGAGGTGGGTCGATGAAGTCTAGGGCTTCCTCGCTCCAGAGGGACGGGCGGCTGCACGCAGCGGGGATGAGCAGCACCGCGTGCAGAAGCCTTGCAGCAGTGGATCACACACTCCCACTCAACACGCAATCGATATTAATTACAGTTAATAAAATCAACTATGACTTATGCACGATTTGTTGAATGCCAAATCATTCGAAGCACTGAATTCTTGACAAATTCATTATCCTTTGTATTTTGTCTTCTTTGTTTTATTTATTTGTGTAACAATCACACATTGTTTTTATAGTTCCTAACCAAAAATCAAATAAATTGAGACGGCAACGTATTTTATTTAAATTAAGAGTATTGTGATTTTTTTTGCCTTTATAAGACGAATGAGCTTTTACTTAAAGTATTAGTTGAAATAAATTTCTTAAAATCATATTGGTTTGTAATAATCAAATTACTTTTTGTCTACGATAACAATTAAAACCAAAGTCATAAATTTACATTAAATATTTATATATTTTCATCAATATATAATTTAGAATATAATAAATAAAAGTATTGAATTTTTTAAGTTTTAAAATATTTTACAGATTAGTCATATAATTGTTATCTCATCCCCACAGGGACTTTTTCACGTACTTAAAATCAACTCGTTTCTTTAGTCGCAAGACAATACCAAGCTAATATATTCCCACGTATTCCCATCACAGGTGCGCATCACATTGGGTAAGTCCCCATTAACACACTGAACAATCACACAACTGATTAAGGCGCGATTTTGAATTACAAATTCAAAATAATCAGAAATGTAAATGCCAACTGATTGGCCGTCTATATCGGCGAGACAGTGAGTCCGGAGATGACGTAACGCGCTCTAGCCAGTAACTTGTTGCTAATTTGTACGCAAGTCTTGTGCCAGCAAATATACCCATATGCCTCCCAATCAATGCCCCGGCCTGTAGGTTACTAAGTTAGCGTAGAAGAGAAGAATTACTGATAGGGATAAGATACTAGCTTCCGTTAAATATATATATAAAGTTACATACTGATCTTCTAAGTCCGGTATAAACAATCGTAGGTTCTTATAAGAAAATCTGACACATTCATCACATGATAGTTCAAGGCAGTAAATCAACATAGTTGGCTTTTCTTTAAATAAAAAGAGCCGAACGATTGTATTTTGCACTTAACTAGGTCACCTAGTAGTCTATCAGTTTAAACAAGGGATGATTCGCTCTCTGGTACCCCGAGGATTTAAAATAAATAAAAAAAACATTAAATTTATGAATTCTTCAATTATCTCAAGGATAAATTTGATATACCTTAAAAATAATTGAAGATATCAAATAAATTTACCTTGTTTTTCAATTCGTTATTTTATACGATGAATATATAAAGAGCCAGTCAAGAGGACTCGATCCGCAGATGTATCGCATTTCTAAATAAGCATTGTTTGCGAGCACTTCATAAAAATATTTCTAAGTACTCTGTTGATTTCTGAACAAATAATAAAAAAAACAAAGCAACCGAATCAAGGGAGATTGCCTAAAATAAATATCTCTGATTGTCGGTACACAAGCAGCGGAGATTCCCTTTGAAATCGGCTTCGATTTATCAAGCTCGCTGAAGAGATTTCGGCGCAGAAATAATAATATCGCCATGAAGCCTCCGACTCGTCATAGAAAACGGTATATTTTGTAAACAACAAGAATCGGAATTCGTAAAGAGTATTTATTTGAATCGTCAGTTTTTATAATCAGCAAATTTATTTTGATTCAATACATGAGTTAAGATAAAATAAACTATCAAGTAAAAGTAAACTGTAAGGTTAAGGATAAGAGGTAAAAGTTAACCATAAATTTAAATAAACTAGACGATATTTGGGGTAATTTTAACAGAAAGATTGACTTTAACAACTGTGAAAATTTAAGGTTAAATTTATCGGATTAAAAAAACTATTGTGTAGATTAATTTTGTAATGATATTGTTTCCGTTTTAAATGTATAATTTATATTATAATATATTTAAAAAAAACTGATGATAATATTTTTCTTAATTTATCAAAAGATTGCATTGAATTGGTTGAACTATGAAGAATAGGCTATTCGAAACTTGGATTACAAAATTACCTGTTACGGAAGGTAATTAATATAATAACAATAATTATGCACTACAATTAAAATAATAATAAAAATCAGGCACTTCGAGGCGTGAAGCGTGCGCTTGCAGCACATGAAGACGACTGACAGAAGTTCTCTAACAAAGAGATCGTTTGTCTGACAAACGCGCAAAAAGTGCAATTTGCCAAAGCAAACGGCCAATTAGCCGTGCACGAGGCGCGGTTATTGTTACCATTGCGGGGCCACGACACTGACGTGATCTCGCTACTTTTATATACATATGTTTTTTTTTTTATACAGTTGAGGATCTAAATGTTTTATCTGTAACCATGATTATTACAATAAATCAATAGACTATAATTAAAAGTCTACTTAGTTTTTATTTGCGTTGCGAATAATTACATTTCATTTCCAATACGGTCACTTACAAAATTAATTATGAAAGCAGGTGTGAATCAAGACTAATAATCTTTCCTTATAAGAGAGAATGTAAAAGCTATAACGTTAGTAAATTGAGATTATCACAATCAAAGATGTTGTTGCATTGAAGTTCTAAATAAATGCAAAAATATTTTCTTAATATTATACTGACAACTTAAATATTTTTAAAATAAATATTCATTTTATATAGTAGAAGTATTAGAAAAAATAATAAACAAATTATAAATAACACGACTGATAAGAGTCGTAAAAGGTCCCCTTGCCCATTAGGTCCCTCAGATATTTTTTTATATAACTTGTATCGATACAAATGCAAACAACTTGTTCAAATGTAATATATAAGACAAATCAACCAATGTTTATTTACTACTTACTTACTTACTATATATTTTTTGTGCATTACAATTCAGTAAAGTCCAGAAGATGTTTGACTAAAACAAAGATTATATTTTAATAGTAAATATAGTAAATTATTATCTCACAGTTACAATTCTAAGAATCAAAACCATAACACAAAAAAACGTATTTATTTAACAAAGCGAGAGTTGTACGTGCGTCCATTTTTTTCATCAAGTGCCTTACGAAGAGGTTGGTGGCCATTTCATTGAACATTTATTTATTCTGAACCAGTCTTAGTAATTTGACTGCGTTCATTACATTAGTTATTTCAGCGAATATGTACTAGGTAAAATAAACCGTCAAATAATACATCTGAGCCACGCTATTCAAACAAAAAACTGATAACGAAAGGTCGGTGGCACTAGCGAGCAAGTACATCCATAAATCAATACGACTTTGTTTCACAGAAAATCTTTCTGCATGAATACAAAAAGAAACCATCCGAGTGCTGAACGAAAAAAAAAAAAAACACCCGCTTCAACACAGCGTACGAAATTGGCCTGAACAAACGAAAGGTAGTAATGTCTTAATAGGCAGCGGAATCGATTAAGAGTCTCGGCTGGTTGGACATCGAGATGATTGATCAGATCACGAAAGCGTGACACGGCCAGCCGGATCCACCACACATCGGCGGGCAGCCCCTTCCGGGCAGCGCCGCTGCGGGCCCATTAGACGCCATCGATCTATAGTATTTGGGCCAGTCGTGGCCGCGCGTCGTGCCGGGAGGCAGACCACTTCTCCGGGCCCCCTAATGAGCCCCATTCCGAATGCACCGCACTTGGCGCATCAATAGGAGGAATTCAGCGATATAACTGTACTTGATATCCGATATATTTAATTAACCATTGGTACCGCTTCGTGGTTAGCTCGTTTACCGACCATGGGGGTATCGCGGTTCAATTCAATTTTTAAAAAAATAACTCAAGATTCATAGAAAAGAATCACCTGTCAATCTTATTCTGTCTAGTGCGAGTTATTTATGATTTTCCATATAGAACGAAATAAATGACTCAAGCATAGGCACCTCTGATCGCTTGCTTATCACTTCTTAAAATTATCTGAGCTAGGCTGGGTCTCGCTCACAAAGGACAAATAAATAATTGCAATTTTACTGCAATAAAGGCAGACCACAGTTCGCTATAAATTTATTAAAAGCACTTTATAAGTAATAACGCCCATTATCTTACAAATTATGTGTGATTGTGTTAAACTTAAATTACGAAAGTCTGGGATATTTTTGAAATCGAAAAACAGAGAACAAATAAATTGAAAATTTAGAGAACCCATCTTTCCCAAGTGGGTCATTGGTGTTTATGATTTATGGGATTATTATTATAGACCAGTGCGAAAAGTGGCGATATCCGAAATTCACTGTGGGAATTAGTAGGTGGTGAAATTACTTTCGCATGCTTTGGCTCTACAGCAAAAATAATTCTTCAGATTGCCTTCCCATACGAGATCTCGGCAATCATTTATAATCATCCACTTGGGAATTTCCCTAATGGACGTCCGTTGTTCTAAAAATAATATAAGTGCTTTTATTAAGCGTATCTACGTAAAATTCCAGATTTAAATTTATTACAATGAATAAAATTTAAAAAAAAAATGGCTAACGTCATTTGAAACACTTATGCATCCACGGGCTTAAAAGTAATATATTATTCAAAAGTATCACGAAGTACTAATTTTAAAAATTGTTTTTTTTTTAAATTATTACTTTTAATTATTTATTTGAAACATACAAATGGGAGGACAAAATAAATAAATGTTTATTTTGTTTACGTGCAATTCTTTCCAAAAAGGTGTAGCGTTCTTAGTTAGTTCTCTAAATATAACGTTTTTTAAAAAATTTTAACATAAAAATGATTGTCACCTATCAAGAATCTAATGTTGGAGCTCTAGCTATATTCTTTCGTCATTTCATGCTTTCAAGTTCCATTTGGACTTGCCTATTGTGAAATAAACTAAAGAAACGAACTATCCAGTCTTGAGTTGACAATTTTAATGGTCAAACCAACAAACTATCCGATACGCCATTAACAATATAAAAAAAAACATTAATTTGTATTCTTGTCTGAGGCAAATTATTTTATTTTTGTTGTGGTTTATACGATATGCACAGTCAACTCTTTCTTGTAGATTCCATGGGTCTTAAAACAATTGTACATTAAATAATTCCAGTCTTGACAACCAATCTCGGCGTATAATTTAACAATTGTAATAATTGTGCAGGCGGCCACAAAAAAGGCCTCAATAACAATGCACGGTACATTTTCGGCATGCAAAATTATTGCACCACATTTATTCGACACAATGCAATAGCTATGGGTCGAGATTCGTTAGGAAAGCGCATCTGACCTTTGCCTGCAGCAACGACTGATCCCAAGGTCACGCCGCAATCATCGCTCAACTTGAACTGCTTTGTCAGGCCACCAGAAGCGGCTGAATGGTGCTAATACACCGAGTGTAACAGCTGACGCTCTGTCTGCAACGAGGTGATTGTCAATTGTGTGAACTTGAAAATTTAACACACCGACCAGTGTAACAATCAAACTGCTGTAGTACGAAATGCGACCTAGTTCTTAAGTCGGCTAACTGAGCAATTCCCAACCATCCGACTGCAAGCAAGAATGCAGATGTTAAAATCTACAATGATTTCGTTCAATACAGTAAATAAAGAAACAAATTAAACGCTTATATATTAATCTTAAAAAAGGCCAATGCCAATGCGATTTATAAAATAAATACATGTGTAAAAAAAAATGTGTTGTGATGTTAAACAAATTTAATTTTCCCTAAGTGATCATATTAACTGTACAAATTGTAAAATAATCGAAATTTAACGAGTAATAAACTTTTAATTAACAGCTCTATGCAATTCATGTTACACAGACAAAAATGGCGAGTCAATCATGCACTCACCGATTTAATATCCGCTTTCCGCGATCATGGCACCCCATCCTCGCAGTTAGGCACACAAATTGCACTGAGCGATTACACAAACGGAATAAACTGAATTTACTTTAATTATTTTTGAACACTTTTTTCCAAAAACAAATCACCGCAGCTGACTCAGCCGGCACGCGCTTCATACACCAAAGATCAAAGACAAGGGGAAAAGACAAGCCACACTATGGTAAAAGTATCCGCGGGCTCCCTGCAATATCGACCCGGAATTTATTTTTAGTTTTGATTTATGGTCGTGTCGAATTTATCTGATGGTGTCTTGCTTTATGATGCCATTAATTATTCGTGATATTTATTTTGTGTTTATAACTAAGCAGTTGTGGTGTATTGTTAATACGCAAAAAGTTAATAATGTTTGTCGAGAAAAAGAGTAAGTGGCTTTATTTCCTTACTATGACAAAAACACACTGATGGATTAGATATAAGTTTACATGCTTTAGCAACACTGCAAATATAACTCACATTCAATAAAATTATATTAAATACTTGATTTTAATATACTTACAAAATGATCATTTGTGAATTTATAATAGCTATAAAGTGATCAAAGTTTATATATTAATGTCAAAATTCAAGTGTGACAATTTACAAATATTCTCTCAAGAAAAATACAGACAAATCTAATAATCTCTACGTATAATCATACATTTTATAATTTTCAAAGTGAATATTTATATATACGAACAAAAAGTTTAAGTAAGAGCATAAACAACAATAGTGTCTTTGAGCCCATAACTAATAGTAAGAAAGTAGTAGCAACTGCAAAATAATTAAACTGCATTTATCTTGTATTACAATAAAACTAAGTATAAATGTAGTGAAAAAATCAACATAAATCATAGGCCAACGCCAAAGTGTTCCGAAGATGCGCCCATTGCGGCGAAGCGGATTCACGACAGCCCAAGTACGTAAGTGTGCATATTTCGTTTTGCAATTTCGTAATTTCTAAATATAAACGTAAGAGATTACGGTGCGCCGTTTTCTCTTTGTTCCCCGCAAAAACAATGAGATTGTTTTATCGTGAATCCATTTAAATCATGATGAATATGCTTACGTTTCCCCTGAATAATGTGTATCACCGGCTTATGATTCAGGGCCATAAAATCTTCGTACGTAATGAAATCACGTTCCTCCATTTGGGAGTCGAGAATTGAAACGGCGCGGCCGGCTGACCGGGCAGGGCCGCCACCTCCGCAAGAGCTGACACGAGGCTCTCTATTCGACAGATATTTAGTGCCACTCTTGTGATTCACACACACACACACACACACATATATATATATATATATATATATATAATAAGACATAAAAAAAGATTTTCTTCATCTTCTTTGAGGTGCCTTTCTTCATAGGAGGTTTGTGACCGGTTTATGAATACATATTTATCCTAGGCCGGTCTTACTAATTCGGCTAGACACTGTCGTAAATTCTATATTTACGCAAGTTTTCACTTCCCAATGCCTCTTTTTCTTTCGATTTTGGCTTGGAAAATAAGCAATAGAATGCCTTATAAGAGTATATTTATATTATTTGTTATTTACCTTATAGAATCTCTCATTTGTGACGTGGTCAACCCGTAGTATTTTAAACGCCTCAATGTCAAGGCCTCATCTCCAAAATCAAATTTTATGATAATAAGACAGTCATTAGTAGACCATTTCAAATAAATTCTATGTAAAAATATTAAAAGGGTATTGAGTTATCAATCAATTATCACATAGTATGTACGTAATGTGTATTTGACTAAATATAACAATTTAAATTCTAAAACACCAACATTAAAACTTTGTATATTCCAAATACACACTTAATGTTCGGTTTATAAAAATAAGCAATAGCATACCACGTAATACACAAATATAAAAAAATATTTCAGCAAAGTTATGCTAGGATTTTTTTTATGTATCTGTGAATGACATTAAAACACAACTGTAAAATTAATCACTTGCAACATAGGTAAAATTACTGATCTCATAACCAATTCTTTGATATGCCATTTTAAAATCACCAAAAACAATAAATTTTGTTTATTTCTAAATTATTCTGACTTTTTCGTTTAATTACATAAAAATTCAAATTATAAACGTAGCACGCAGATACCACCCAGACTCGAAACACTTGCAAAAGGTGAAAAAGCAATAAGCAAATCGATAAATTTTAATGAAACTTTTGAACAAAAAGATTTGACTTAGCGATGCAAGAGATGTCTTAAAAATGAAATATTAACGAAGGCAAATCATTACAGGAAAAAAGATTCTCACTATTGAGCAGAATATATCCGAAAATTGCTTATTCAACGCATGGATAAACGACAACAAAATAAGTATGAGTTAAGGCATCGATATGAGACATACCATGGACCTTTAGCGACGGAAACGAGAAGTTAAATGTTTTGTATACCAAGAAGTTTGTTCGTATATACTTTAGGTAACCCATTGATTATCAGTTTACAAAGTTTTGAGAACAAAAGCAACCTCGGTTAGCTTCGTGGCAAATTCAATGTAACAAACACCATTAGTGATGGTATATTAAACGGTATCTATTTAAATTCAAGAATTTAGTAAGTACAAAAAAAACGCAGTGTTTTTGTACAAGCCTTGTAGTATATAATTAAATAGATATAACATAATAACAAAATGCCAGCTGCCGTTTCGGTGGATTGCGTATACATAACTTTTGATCAAAATGGAATATGTACAACGTATTTTCGGCGCTTTCTACGCCTGCCTTTTCAGTCGGAGATGAGCTCCTCTCTCCTTTGTCCTATTACACAGCAAATAAAAAGGACTCCCAGCGTAATCTTCATATAATTATCCTTTATCTGGAGTTAAATTAACCGTTAGACGCAGTAAGCCGGCGACTTAGGGATGTAATGTCCTATAGGTATAAAGAACTTGCAGATTTAATCTCTGCCGGGGATGTCGCTTTTTCCCGTTCCGCGAAATAAAAGCTGTTAACTATAAACCGTGCTTTTTCATTCTTAAATATTCAAGATTGCTATCGGCGCGGATTTATTCAGTACACTTACACTTTTGTAAGTTTACTTTTTTAATTGTTATCTCAACTTTAACGTCGACCTATAAAACGAGAGAAATAACTTAACATGGTTATTTATTTAGGAAATTGAGTTTTTGCGTGTATTTATTTTTTGTCTCTAACCTTAAGCGGTATTAAAACTACCGCACAAACGTTTTTTTTTTCTTTCTTAACCATTATCTTCAATAGAAAAGGTTGCCATCACTCCAAACGTTGACTAGCATAAAAAAATCTCTTAATGTAGAAATTCGAGCAGTAAACAGTTAAGCGAATAATTGATATTTCCAAATTTCAATAAATCTTTTTCAAATGACCATTTTACGCGTGCTGTTTATCTAAAAAAGACTTCAAATCAGATAGATTATCAATTAAAACGTCCAAGGAACAGATAATAAGTATTCACTGCGCATACCAACACAATTTCCTGTTTAAAATATTTTTAAAATGCGACAAATGCTCTAAATTAATTAATCTATTAAATTATTATAAATGTACGACTAAACATAAATATTGAAATATGAATTCTGCATTACTCAGTCTTCAATGGGACAGATATTAACATTTATTATAATAATCCTCGCTGTATTATGACATGCGGTATTTTTGTATTTTTTAACATATCAAAAGTGAATAAAATAAATACATATTCATGAAGTTATACTCGTGCATCGGAATGCAATGTTCCGTAAGGCCGAGTATTAGCGGCGGGGAATTAGCATAAGCAGTGTGTATTCCCTCAAACAAGCATTTGTATTCAGCCGTGTAAACTTAATTATTCGTGTTTGGTTTAATTGTTTTTTTATTGGTAATTTGTAAGACATCGGTTCTTACAATACTCGGATGCAAAAGGCGAGGGTGGAATAATGGACATTGTGTTAAACAATTGCACAATAATCGGAGATTTGAAATCACTTGTTAATACTCTTAGCATTAATGCAGATTTTAGGATATTAAAAAAGAAACGTACTATGTTTAATTATAAAAATCTAACAGTTACAGCCTGATCTCCAAAAACACTTTTTTTAATAAAAGATATATACTTTTTTAACTTTAGCGAGCAGAATTCGAAAACACTTTCTTCATTTTTCAATTTTATATTAAAAAATATACAGCACGTTGCTTTCGTACATTTAATATATTTTAATCAAGCGTAATATTTAAATATTATGTTACATGGTACAATTCGGGTTTATTTCTTCCGTATAATTCATTTTATTACTTGGTATTCAAATCTACAATAATTCACGCCCTCGATGCTTAAAACATAGCATATTATTTAATCTTATCAATTCTAGGTAAAAAAAATTACTGATAATAATTCTAACATAACCTTGATAACAATAAACCAGGTTCATTCTACATAACTTTATTAAATTTAGTAGCATTGGGCGCAAGAAATCCTAAAGATCCCTTCGTGTTTTCTTTATGTATTCTTACTTAGATGTAAAGAAAGATATTCCACCTTCCCTTGCAAACGAAATATAGTAGCATTAGAAGTATAGCGTACGTGGCGTGTGTAGCTTCTGTTACTCCGAGCCGTGGGGGCGTATGTCCTCCATCAGAGAGAATTGGAACCGCTGGGGCGAAAACGCAGACAAGAAGACCAGGTGGTGCGTGGAACACTCGGGAATGGATTTATTTAACTCCAAAGATGGGAGAAAAGAATTACTGATCGGCAACAACAACAGGAAAATTCTTACGATTCAATCTATTAATTACAAGCGAGTATTTTTGTTCGATTAGTTCGACCGGAAATTTGGTAATTATTAAATACGTCTTGAAAACTACAAGGCGTTAGGAGCATTTCTCGATCTTTTGACAAATGTATAAAAAGTATGCCTGTTTAAATTTAACATGACATGATTGTACTCTGTATTTTCAAGACAAGAATTATTATTTAATAAAAAAGTGATAAAAAATAAGGCAAGAGAAAATCAACAAAAATATTATTAATATAATACTTATAATCCCTATTTGAGTTCATACTTAAATAAGGATTAGCTATACATGAAATAGTATTTGATTTTTGTTTTATAAAAAAACAATATCCTTACATTCAATAAAAAAAACTTTGCAAAAGTGCTCCGTAATCTAAGCAAGAAATATGTTCATCTAAAGTTATAAGAAAAATAAATTCACAGTTAAATGTCTTTCATAAAACTGAATATTAAGTAACGTTACGTAAAATATTTACGCGACAAAAAAAACAAAGTTTGCTCTGAAATGCTCGAGGCACTCGGAGCGTATCCCATTTTTTTTAATATTTGGAAGCTCCCTGTAAAAAGAACATTCTAGGTGGATAAAACCGTTGTGTCCGATGGCCTATTGTAAAGAAGGGTAGAAACAGATTTAGTTTACTCAAGATAAAGAAACGGTACTCCATATAGAGAGCGATGTATTTCAATGAGAGAAAGCAAACAAGAGAAGACAAGAGTAAATAAAATTGTGCGCATTCAAGGTCAACTTTCAAACCATTTTTTTATTTACATACCTGCACGCTGATAAAACAAAAAATCCCCCTTACTTCAACAAACCGCACACGACTTCTCGAGTAAATATACCGGGTAAATAATATAATTTAAAGTGCGCACAGGTGCAAGGCTACTCAATGAGCCGGAGGGACAGGTGCGGCTGGGGAGGAAGCAGGAAGCCGGAGCGGACGCAATGGCCGGAGACATTTTTGAGAATGTTGCCATAAACAAAACAAAACCACCAACCGACGCAACGCAGCCAATTAGCGACCAGAAACACAAAAACCTCTCAAACGACCGACCTGCTATGAACGCGTTTACGTTCTGAATTATTTCCAAACGTTCGTTTATTGTAATTTTATCGCTTTATTTGAACATTTTTGCGTAAGTCCAAAGGCTAATGTCTTAATAGAACCAACCGACAACAGAAATTATGTAACATTTTATCATTTTAATGGTTTTTTTAGATTTACAAGATAAACATACGAGTGAAGGTTTTTTCAACATTTATCTGATTTATGTAATGCGACCGGATTCTCGCAAATGTCATATTTCCGTTAATACAAATCAAGTTTCAATTAAAAAATATTACCATATGAAAATATTCTCAATTCTTCATCGTATTTACAATAAAATCTCAAATTAACAAAATGCGACAAATCCCAGAAAATAAACAAAATTGTTAAAAATCTAAGCAATGAAATGACACTCAACAGACATTATCATTTTTCGATATAAATTCGCGGATTACATTAAGTGGCATTGAATTTCAGTTTCAACAATCAGGTTAAAACGGCAACCCATAATAATAAATAACGATTCTAATTATATATACATAACATAATCTTCTCATCATTAGGAAGATAAGATGAAGTTACAATACAATAGCTTTGACTTTTTACAATTGTTGCAGTAATAAATCAAGAAATCTTCAACGAAATAATCTAATTGCAGATTCGCAGCAGAGGTCCGCTGGGACATGGACACCCCAGCGCATCTCATGATTAGCCACGAGGAAGAGTCCGGAATCAGTGTCCAGGAAGAGCAAGGCCGGCAGACCTGATGCACCCACCACACTTCAACAAACCTCAGGTTCCCACGTGGCCAAACACGTTGCGAGCGCAGTTACCTCTACGGGCTTAATCACAGCTTTGTGACATTATTAACAAATGCATTCACCTGCTGGAATAAATTCTGACGCTTAGACACAGCATTCGTTTTTATAAAATAAAATAATTTAAAACCTTTGTATCAATTATAGTATATATGTAATCACATTTTTCAAACAAACGAGAGTATAATCACTGTAAATATTAAAGCGATCAAATGTTATTTAAATATATACTGCTTATTTTTATTTCAATGTGGTTTTTTATAGTGTATTATTTTTTAATCTAAATAGTTTTTAAAATTGTTCTTTATCATATAACTATTATTATTGAATGTTTTTTTTATAATATTATATAATCCTATACTAAGTAAGGCTTGCTTTTCAACAACATTATTTATTCCATTGCAAATGACAACGTTACAGCAATAACACAATATCCACCTGCGTAATATTTAAACCACGTTATTTAAACTTCCCTTCTCCATCTCCATGCTAAAATTAATATCCCCAGCGACACGTCGCCTCGCCGTCGAATATTCCGGCGCAGTAGGCAGTCAACACGTTGTATCAGGTTCAGATACATTGTATCACAAAGTCTTGCAGCCTAACAAGCGGCAATCCGGGCGGGCTTATCTGAGCACTGGAAGAAATCCTCTCCCGCAAGAACAAAGGGGCGCGCGCTCCAGCCGGGTAAGTGGCCGGGGCTGCTCCCTCCCAGGCATAGTAAGCCTATCACAAACAACAAAAGCGCCAATAGCCCGGATCCTGTTGCGACCGTAGCCATCTCCATGTTGCAAACGTTGCACTTTTATTTATAAATAATTTTAAAACACTGCACGTTGAGTGTTAGCATGCCACTGCCTGTATTTATATGCATCAGACCGCATGGAAACTCAACCTTCAGCTGTTGCCTACAAACTCAATCATGGCGTTATTTTATGCAAAAGTTTGAAAAGGATCAGACTAGCGACCCTGAGAGCCTAGCAGTGTGGGTTGTCTTACGTAAAACTTCATCCCTTCAGTCCGCGAGGAGCTAGACATGGGATGGATCTCACGGGACACTTTACGAACCAATTCATGCCAGGTCGTATACCTTCTAAATCTTTCTTTTGTACAAAGTTTATTAAATTGGATTAGGCTCTTTTTTACGTATTTGTTCATTGAGCACAATCAAATATCGCGAACACAGCCAATTTAATACGTGACAAAATATTAACATTAATCCGCAACTATTATAACTTCACTTTTGAGACCGTTTTGAAACAACGACCATCCCCAAAAATACTTAATATTTTACGAATTTACGAAAGGCTTCAACAACCTTCTATCTTGAAATCTCGATAACCACTAATTACCCTTATTAGTATATCCCTTTTCTTGGTGACCTAACTAACTACCGCAAAGTGTTTTCACTGATCACACTGTCTCCTGCTTACAATTGTCCACTGAGGACACTAACAAATTTGACGGATCATAGTGGGCTCTATTTACCCAGGAGAAACACGGCTAGCAGCGATCCCACATGAAATGTTTTTATTTTCAAAATACTACCTACGCATAAGAGTAATAAACATTTGTTAATACTTATTAAATAAAATAAATAATTTATAAAGTATATATACAGCAAATTCAAATATATTTGAAAATGTATACTTAAGTATGCCTAAATTGTTTGAAATATAATGTAAGGTTTTACAAAAATAATATTTGCTCAGAAACCAGAGAGATTTAAAAAGAAATTCTCGTATTTTCTCAAGTAGTTTCAGGCAAAAAAATCGCCAAAGACCTTTTGCTAAAAATACTACTTACCTTACTTGATAAAAATAGAACCGTTTTAGCTTTTTTAGCTCGGTTAGAAACAGAACCACTACACCCGCTAGGGAAAGAACGGGCGAGACCCCTAAGCGCTTTTAATTGCAGATTTACAAAGGAAAATCGTATGAAAAAATAATTCCCAACTGGCAAAGGAAGGCTTATCAAGTAGCTAATTAACCAGATCAAGTGCCTTGCATTGTTTCTTTGTGAATCGTTTTCTGCACTATTTGGTATTAAAAATGTTCCGTTATATTAAAAGCCGTTCACTAAACAACATCTAAGTGAAGGATGCTTTATTACGCCATGGTCTGCTTTTAATTGCAAATTCTTTAATCTTCAATTAACTTAATAATAAAATACTTAACGTACACCTGCATAAGTGCATACCTTTGAATAAGATGGCTAGTAGTTACAAAGTGTGTACATTATAAAAAAACTTTTTTTTTGGCTCCCACATAATTTATACCAAAGATTATTATTAAACACACCCTTAAATTACAAAATGAGTTGTATATAATAAATAAGATATCAAACTTTACAAAAAAATATAAGAACATAACAAAATAAAAGTCTGCTTTATTATTCCACCAACTTCATTTCATTAAAAAATGTTGGTTAATAAAGATCAAGATAAACAACCCGTGAGTTAAGTAGCGTTTTTATTATATTTATAAAACTTGTCATAGTTTCATAATTCCAACATATATATCGTTTGTATAAAATTTAATAGTTCAAAATATTTTGTTAACGATTTGATACGTTTATAATTTAGATCGATTATATTCAATAAGCTCGATAGTTTATGTTTGCTTTAAAAAAATTCACTTCTTCTCCTAGTAACACAAAAACCTATACTTTCGAAGGCTGCTTTTCCGAAAGGTGAAGTCCGGTAATCCCTTGCGCCTCTCGGCGGCTTATTTTCGGAGAAGTTACGCGTGACAACAGCGGGCCCAGGTGGGGCCATACCTGCGCAAGTGACCGAACGGGCAAGACAAAGACGACAACAACAAAAAACACAAAAAAAACAAGTAACTTCATACAATCGCAAAACTATCGTATGCGCCATTGTGTTAGTAAATTCTATTTCAACGAAAAGAGATCTTTCGGTTTTTTGTTCTTTAAAATAGTCTACGCACGGCACTAACAGTAATAGGCCAATAGCGTCCAATTATTTCGGGTGAGTTTAGTTTCGCCTTAGTAAACAACGCTCTGATCATTTGTCTGATCGATTGTCAGTTGTATCGAAGCATGTGTAGACCGCTTTTAAATAGAAAACGGTACATTGGGATGTAATTTAAAATATATTCTAGATTCATAGAAATCAATTAAAAAAAAATGTTGTTTCATTTACGATAGATAAGTTGAGTAAAATTACGACCAAAAAAGATTTCAATGCAAATTGTGTGTAACGGACACAACAGACTTTCTCCACAATAAAATACTCAATTGAATCAAAATATTTGGTGGTTTATTTGACAGTATCAGTAGAAGTTTATATTTAGATGTTTTCAGTCATATGACTGATGAGACTCATAATGAATCAATTTTTGTTTTTCGATGACATTTTCACACTTACATACTTTCAACCGTGAATACCTTATAACTAATAATACGAGAAGAAATTATTTTAATATTATTACTATTGATATATTCGTATGCAATGCATGATATTTTTTTAGGCTTCAAAGACATAAAATAACTATTATTATTAGTACCTTATTTCAATATTTCTTCGAAATAACGCATAATGAAGAAATCAATAAAATCAAAAAAAAAACCTCCAAGTATATTTAAACCATACGGTTTTTTTATTATTTCAGTGAAAGGCCATATTTTGAGGCAGTATCCAGGATCTGTCACCAGCATCCACTTCACCGTCATTCCGACAAACCACTGCATTCTTGTCTCCTCGCGGGGCAGCACATCGGGAGCTTGCCGGACAAAGCTCACTTTGCATAACCAGAATGCTGCCTGAATTGCAAAACTTTCATACCCACATCTCTCACTTGTTAAAATTCTCAAATCCCAAAAAACTCGAACGCAGCGACATGGCAGATGTCGAATAAATTTATGAATCTGCCAATAATTTAAAATTCAGTGCGTCTCTTTAAAAAATATATAAATTGTTGACAGTTTTGTGCAGCCCGTATTTTGAAACAATGCATTGAATGGTGCGATATTACCAAAAATATATCATTTTTTTAAGCCACAAATATAACAGCAGTATTTTTCTATCAAACCCCACAACTAGCGAGGATTCATAGATTTATATTCAAGGAACATATGCTGTAAAAAAGAACGGAATAATCTTTGCCCGATATACTTATACGTTTCAGAAATAATTTTAAAATGCGAAAATAGACACGTAGTTTTAATTATATATATATATATATATATATATATATATATATATATATATATATATATATATATATATATATATATATATATATATATATATATATATATATATATATTTCCATATGCATATTTATAGATGTACCCATTTCGGGACAAGAGTCCCAATTTCCTACAAGAAGAAGGATCTGCTACGCGAGCGTCAAAGGATTAATTTGCAGTTTATAATTCGCATATATAATTAAACGCTTGCCGTATTATGCAATGTCGTTTACCAAAGCAATCCTACATTAACTATGTTTCATTCAAAAAAATTTACTAATACCGACTTTCAGGAACGTCGTTTTATACGATTATGCAGAAAAACTACGATGTCGAAGGTTTGCGTAAACCATAGTTTAGTGATATCATTGTTCATATATATTTTATGATAGTATAATCTATACGCTTGATCACACTCGAAGCTATAAAATAAAAATAGTAGCATGACGAAACTATGACTCTAATAAACAATAGTTTACAGACAATTAAAAAAATAAATCTATAAAGTTAGCTTATAAATGTCCTATTGAATAGTTCGTCATTCCCGTTTGTCCCGTGTAATTAGATTGCGAGGCTGGCGCACGAGTAAGGGCGAATTTCGCAAGAAATATGAAATAAGAAAAGTGCAGCATCACACAATTGTGGGGCACTTCCGGCTCGTTGCTTTTTGTTTACTCCGCGGAACAAACTCAATCTAAGTTGCTGTGCGGCTCGCTGACTCACGGGGCGCCTCCAAGTGCCGCACAAATGTTGGCGACGTGTGCGTGTGCGCCACACTCGCCGGCGAAGGCGTAATAATATTTATTTATTCATAACGTTTTATTGTCATAGGCTTTAGTTGTTTAGCTACTTAAATAATACGATATTTTTTGAAAGTCTAATACTCTAATATATTACTTTAACAAATTAGTAACACCACGATGAAATAAAATATCATATTTTAGAGTTTTAATGCATTAAAAGCAAGGATGTATTATCAGCAGTTTCAATGGTAATTACAAAATAATTTAGTTATGCTGATAAAAAAATGCGTCATTATCTTTGTTTTTCTCGAGAGGATAACAATGTGAGCTGTAAGAACGTGGGCGACGTACTACTCGCGAGCCTGCTGCTCGGAGGCGAGAAAATATTCGCATCAAGATTTGGAAGTAATTACTGATAATTGTGGATGTAGCTGAAAGCTCAAATCAAGATAATTAGATAATCGAAATCAAATCTTAACGACTTCTAGAACAGTTCACAAAATGTTTTCTGGCACGTTGAGACAAAAAAAAGAGCTGATTGCTGATTCTTGAACATGCATGATTCACATAAATAAGGCTTATCAACAAGAGAAATAAGAATAATAAGAATGAAGTCGTAACATTTCAAATAAATCCTTTACTCTATTGACGCGTCATCATTTTTGCAGACCGCCAAATTTGAAAGGTTAAAATTTAATATTAAATATAATAACTTAATCATATTGTTTAAGTTGTTAAAAAATTATAGATTGGTTTAAATTGTGCAAATTGCATGGTATAGACTGAAACTCCTTGGGTGCCTTCAAGACGTGAATGAATGCAGTAAACACTCATTCGAAACTTGTTGATTAGCACGGTTCTTTGTTCCATTCCGCAACGTTTCTGCGTCAATATAGTGTGACCTTTAAACAGATAGCATCCTTGAATCAGAAATCATAAAATAACAAATTTGTATTACTGTGCTATAGTCCAAAATTCTGAAACTGAAAATCAAATCATAAAATATTTTATATTTATATGATTGTTCACCATTTCGAGTACTTAGTATTCTAAATCGCTGCATTATTTCCAGTTAACGCCCAATTGACAAGCATTCAAATCCGAGCAGAAAGGCGTTGCTAATTAAATGTTGACGGTCGGTGAAGACTTACGAAACAGAGACGCGATAACACGATTCTCACCTCGAGCCGATAGCCTATCCGTTATCACGTAACGACATATCTGGTGATGTTACGTCACGCGTTCACGCCGCAGCCGGCGCCAGCTTGCAGGCAGTGTGTCATATTATTTACTCTGGCGGCCTTGGAGGCGACAATGTTCAGCGCTGAGTTGAAATATATCGGGTACAGTGAATGCTAATCGCATTATCGAAAGGTTAGGCGCGGTCATAGGTGTAAAGCGCCGGCGGCCGATACAGCAAGGAAACTTGGTGAAATTTGATTAGTTATAAGCTGCTACAGCAGAATGTGTGAAAAATTCTTATGACGATCGATGCGCGAAGACTTGTAACCGATGCCTTACAGGCACTGAGCTGTCTGGGGCAGTGGATTTCAAAGTATGAGTAGCTAATAAATTCATACAGATATTTCAAATTTGTAAGCACGACACGTCCGTCTAGATGTCTAGCTAGAAGATAAAATATATTTATTTACTTTATAATTCAGCATATACGAGTTTATTGTCGCCTCATAGAAAAGCTGACACTACAGAACTGGAAGTTCTAAAATACAAATCTTCTATAGTAATCAACAATTATAAATAACTAAAAGTTAGATTACAATATTTTTAAGAGCGCTTTCGCCTTTTAAGAACTTTCCCTGTCTTAAGAAGCCCTTGAAAAGCGAAATTGCTCACAATTCAAAATTGTTGTTATCTCCCAGTCATATAGCCATATATTTGTTGTTAAAATTTGGAGTATTATAAATAAAATAAAGCTGAAGAGGATATTCCGTAATTATCATATGCTAACGCATAACTGATTATTTACGTGTTTCAATTACACCAGCTATCCACATTAAATAATCACTAGCAAACAAACATAAATTTTCAATCAACTCCTAATTCAACCTAATATTATCAACCGATTCTATTCGTAAATTCCTTGCGGCTTTAACTGAATTTATAATATTTACATTAATTGAAGAAGCAAGTTGTCAGTGTGAGAATATTAAATGCCTCCAGGCATCATTTATATCAAGAGCATGAGTCGAATCACCAATCCAAGCACCTGAGTCGAATACTGAAATCGCATTGCTTTCAGAATTCATAAATATGCTTACACTATTACTAAAATGCCAATATGCTATGGCCGAATCAAATCATCCAAGGTAGATGCTGAAAAATACAAAATAGTTTTTACATAGTTTGTCTGATCTTCAATGTCTATTGATTTCAATGCTGGTATTCTTAAAATTTTATATTCTAAATAATATAAGAAATGTCGTGGTATAATTATATTAGAAAAGGAATTCATTTGAGATTATAAACCTATTCGTCTGAACAAAGTTTCTTTTTTTTTTACTTCATGGAAACAGCCTTTTGTCTGTCCGGTGATATATTGCGAGAAAAAACGCACATGTGCTTAATGTACTTCCGTTTCCATCGAAACACTATTGTTTTAAATTACAGATGACATACAGATAAATTCAACTTTCTATTGTAATATATTCCGGGTGAATAAAGGTCGCCAATTCGTAATAAGTTATCCTCAATTTAAACATTTTGACAATATTCACATTTCATTCGATATTTATGATTTTACTGCTTGTACAAATAACTTATGCCTGACGACTTGCATCTCTGTGTTCAATAACTGAAATGCTGACAGAGTGACGTACCAAGATATTTTAAATGGACACAAAAGATAACATAAAAATGAAAAGGTATTTTGGTAAATAAAAGTAGGTTCTTGTAAGAATATTTATGCCATGTAGCTTACAATTTTTGAAATGTCGACATTGAAAAAATAATAAATTATTCTTTTGAATTATCGTTGCTTTTGACAGGTGCATGCAAAAATATCCGTTCATGAGCTATAAGGACCATCAGGAATTCCAGTCCTCGGCCTTCAATGCTAAAGTCAGTGCATGAATCTCAATTACACCCTTTGGCCGGAGAGTAATCGTATATTAGCATTGTGTAGAAACGACAGGAATCTCCGAAGGCTTTATTGAATATAATTTTATCAATCATCCAAATTGATACCATTAGGGTATTTGTACTGCGAGGCTAACGGTAACTGCCGCGGTGTACGGCCATTAAAAGTAATTAGATTTATACAATTCTTAACAATAAACTCCAATGGTGGCATGGAACCCGCCGTACTGTCACAGTTCTGTATTTTTTTTTACATTAAAAGTTGTAAAGGCTGCATATTTATATCTGCATGTTTTATTGTAGAGAAACAGGATTTTTAAACTCATATTAGAAAAAACTAATCAAAATGGCCAATAATATTTTATTTTATTTGAACATTATTTTATATTTAATTAAATTTAAAAAAACAATGCGTTTAAGGAAAAAAAAAAAAAAAAAGATTTTTAGACATTGAAAACACTTTATAAACTAATCATATTTCCATATCTCACGGATCATCCGACAGTATTTTTAAATATAATTCAAAAAAATATATTAAATATTAATTAAAACAGCTATGAAACCGTAGAAAATAAACTTATATAATTATAAGAAAGGAAGTTCGTTATTTATAAAAAAAAGTGCTACACATACCATGAGGTTTCTCATACCTGTTTTAAACATCACATACTTTTTTTGTAAAAACAAATTTCTACGCTCTAAGAAAAAAAATATTTTTAAAAATCTCCATGAAAGTCCTTGAAACAATAAATGTGAACAGCCAATTAACTAAGAGATTATGAACATTTGTGGATGTATTCGACATTTATTCTTGAAACCCTTGAAAGTGCTCGCAATCATAACGATCGTTATCTCCATACTTTTTGGCTATTCATATTTACAAAAAATAGCTTATATTTAAGCGTGCATAATCACGTCTTAAATCGCCGAAAACAATAGATGGAAATGCCTTTCCTGGGCGAATGACAAAATATCTAAGTGGGCCCATTTGCATATCGCAACGTTAAAATTTTCACACTGCGAGGCCGTCGCGGGGAACGCGCCGCGCGGCAACGACGAGACGGCTCGACGGCATTTCTATACTTCTATTGACGTGTGAAACAAATTACACTGTAGTTTATTAATATGAATTAGAAAAAACATCAGACTACGCAAAGAAATCAAAAAATTGGTTTTCAAATCTCTGCGTTGATTTATGTCTAGTAGATATAGATTGAAAATGTATATTTGAAAGCATGCTTGAAAACACTCTCGTGTTATTGTTTTTGTATATATATATATATATATATATATATATCAATTTTTATGATTTCAATATGGCATTTCAAAAAAAAAAAAAAAATTTATAAACAAACATTTTAAATAAACATTTGCACTTAATCAAATGTCATTGCGTTTAGCACATTTGCGTAATGCAACCACTGTGGTTAGAATGGACTGATTGAACATCTACTCTCTTGTATTACATTAATGTCTTAATTTAATGTCATTAATTTTCTTCTTTTCGATGATATATCGTAGTATCCGAGATGTGAATGATGTCACACGGTTCGGTAGCCACACCGGCGGCCCGCACGAGCCTCACGCAGTGTCATTGTGAAACTCGAGAACACCACGTCGTGGACATCAAGCATTATTATATAATATAATGCAAGAGAACCGCCGCGGGAGATCCAGGCCGTGCGTCCGCCGCGATGTTACAAACTTGATAACTGACGGATTGAAACAAATGGCTTTTTAATTAATCCCAGGCCGAGATTCTAAGCGGCGAAGTGAAGAAACAACAATAATCATTTAATTGGAAATGTCAAATCTAGCCGTCCTTGTATAAAAGCGTTCAACAATATAATTCGCCGACATAATTGATTCATTGCCAATTTAAGCAGCACTTTTACTCTCAGCGCTACTCCATCTAAGTACATTCAAGAAATTAGAAAAGTGATCAATTTTTTAATTATTAAAGCAAGATTTTAATACTGCTTTATAGATACGGCTAATAATTCATTGTTATTTTTCAGATATCGTAAAAAAATCAACAATAATCTAAAAAGAAATTGTGTAAGATGAAAAAGTACAGAACAATACAATCTGAAGAATGAAATATACTATATCGAATTATAAATATAACTTAATTTGACTAGTTACGCATCGCGATAAATAATGAATTCATAATCTATACAGATTTGTAAATAAACGATTTGACCTAAATATAACAAGTCGATAAAAAAATAATTATTTGTATGTATAATTCTGATCAAATTTTTTATTTGATATGAGTCGCATTTATATGCAAATATACATAGAAATAATAATATTTGCATAAATTAATTAATTATAATTGAGGATTTCAAATTCTAATACAGACATTTTCACTTTTGTCACCGTTGAATATTCAAACTCGATTGCGAAATTCAATAATTACATTATTTCATTTGTATGTTTTCATTTTGTTCGCATTGAAATAAATGCAATCAACTGTATATCAAGGAAGACCTGGTTTTTTTTCTAAACCAGCTATCAAGAACTTGATAAAATAGCACTAAACTTTCTTATTTGAATTACGTTCCTTGGCCTTAAAAAAGTTTTGTTTGTATAATAAAAGGATGCACACACAAGTACCACTTGTGAAGCCAAAACCAAACCCAAGAGGTTTTTGACACTGAATTTACATTGCTGCAAAGTACTATCACAAGTCTTTTGACTGTCAAATTCATTCAGTCCAGCGTCTCTCGGTCGAGTTTCATACAAATAATGAACACTGCACTTAAATGCGGATTCGTACAAATGAAAAGGAATCAAAAACCCGGCGAGCTTAGCCGAGGCTAATTCGAGGGAGAGTGCTAAGTCGCGTCGCGCCGCTTAATGCGCCGGCCGGGGAGGCCACCCTTATTAGCGGCTCGTTCCCAGCCCACCCCGGCCTGGTTAAGATTAAACACGATCAAATTTATTGCACAGTTATCTGAAAACGCATTCAGATATTCATTTAATTTTATTTGCGAGTTTGCGAATCTCGGCATGTATTAATAAATGTGTATTTGGTAGAAACTAATCCCAAAACTGAATAACATAAAAGTATATGCCATACATGTTTTGATAAAGTAAAGGCAACAAAATAGACTAAACTCTGCTTTCGCATTTACCGAATTAAAACTCAACACCACGCTGACCGTATAAGTTTTAGATAAACTCAATTTTAAAATAATAATCATCAGTAGGATTCAAACCGTGAGGTAAACTTGATCCTACAAAGAAAAAAATAATTTTAACTGTAAATTGTAACTGCTTCAATTACTGGTTCACATTTTCTGTTTTAATTTTTTTAAATATATTTAATAACTACCTCTGACATTCTATTTTTATTTTATTTGAAATAGACAGTATATCTCTTTAGGAGACTAAATTTCCGTCTGTCTGATTGTATGCTGTATTATGGAGTTATTGTACTATCTTCGATATGATATATGCAGTATCTTTACTTGACTCAAAACGTAATCTATTTACGGTTTGTAGTTTCTCTTACTTTATTTCTATTCAAATATTATTTTTCATGCAATCCATATTAAATTATTTATGCCTAATATTTTATTGCATCAAATATTTTTATATCTAAGCACTTCTTATCAGTCAGAAATCATGAATATTAAGCAAGTATTTATTTATTTGCATTCAGATTACTAAACAGGTCTCATGTCAAAAATAACAATTAATTATCTTTTGAACTTGTTAAGATTACTGCATGATGAAAACAAAGAAAAAATGTATTTATTCTTGAAATTATAAACAAATGGGTATAGTTTATATATCACGTGTCGAAAAAAGTATTTTGTAAATTTCTTTATATAATTGTGGTTGCTTCCTTATCTCACCACAACTCAGTGGACACGACAATAATATAGCTTTCCTAGTGTCTAGCTTGGTTAACTAAAACGTTGTGTAAAAATTAGATAAATTTAATGTTTAACATGAAAAAATCTAAAAATAACTTCTATGCGGTTGCTTTAACATAAATAAAAAATGATTCAGAAGTTCAGACAACCAAAAAATGTCAAACATTCAGAATTTTTGCTAAAACCAAATATTATGTCACTGACTAAAATGCAGTTAGCTAAAAACAACACCACATTGAATGTTAATTTATTCTTACTGTCATAATATTTATGAGTAAGTTTATATATATACAATGTACGCAGTTAGATATGTAATACTACAATTAATTTTAATTAAATGTTTCATCACATTACAACGATTTATCACATCAAATACGCGCATATATTTTCATTAATAAAACACGACGTTCGTTGTAAACGCATTAAAATACAAAAATAAATATTTGTGTAGCATACACATCTGGACTCGTTGTAGATATTATTTGATAGTTATAAAACATACGAGAAAGAACTTTTTTCTTAGAAGAAAAAACTCAAGAGTGTACACAAATATAATATAATAGCATAATTATTTTAATTATATATAAGTCTTGGTATTCACATTACCAACAAAAAAAATTCCAACAAACAAATATTGAAGAGAATATACTTTATAAACAAAATAGATATGATATAATAAAGCACACGTTCATAATTCAGCAGTGAACCCTCCCCGAGGCCCACCCTTCTCGAGTTACCCTAATCAAACCGTCCGGAAGTCCAAAAACAATGACGTGATCCGTCATTGTGAAGGGAACAGCCCGGAAGCGGATCTTCAAAAACTCACTACGTTTAGTTTGCTGTCGCCCACGCGAGCTCCGTCAATGTATCTGTCCAGTCTGATAAGTGATAACCATTACTGGTAACGAAGGAGACCGGCGGCATTATGATTGTCATTCGAAATTAATGAATGATCATCGATGCACGATTTTATGTAATTAGATCGATCAGTCAGTGTAGAGAATGATTTTGATTGATATTTCATTATCATCAAACCATTAATATTGGATAAATGTTGAAATTATCATTAGAGTATCGGGGAATTGTTGTCATGGCAAAATATCGATGGACAAATACGACCTTGGGCTGATGCTCTAGAAAAAACAAACGAAGAGGGTGAACAATTTATTAGAATTCTATTGTACATATGCTATGTATTATATAATACTTGAAAAACACGAGTAATTATCTGTATGATATTGAGTTTCGTATATAATGAAGACTATTTTCAATACCTGGTTTAGGTTATTTTGTAACAACACTTGCCATTGCTCCAATACACACTTGAAGACGACGGAACAAAGTGTTTCAAAGTATATTGCGAAGGACTATTATAACGTAGTGGACTTCTCACATACCAAGTACCAGTTCTTATTTAAAGTACGTCAAACACGTAAAAAAATCTTTTAATAACTTGATATGTTTATTTCAGTATACCGCGCAACATTCTCTCAATTCGGTAATATTGAATCATGTTGTTTTTTAGGCATTTGTAACTTTTTGCTCTTACTGACACATGATCCGCGTTTGTTGCATAACTTATTTACAAAAACAGTTATTTAGAATTATTACGTAAGCATCTAACTCAGTAAAGATGAATCATACCCACATTATCTATCAATTATCAGTTTTCAATAAGCAGTAATTAGTGTTTGTAAAATAAAAACAGATAAACGTTGAAGGTTTAAGTGATTAAAACAATTAAACAATTAAAACAATTTCTTACACATAGTAAATATTTTATTAATTCAATATTTGGGACGCACCACGTAGAAACATTTAATCTGGAATTTAGTCGTCGTATACTTTTCAGTTTTACATCGTTCACATTATAAACGTTTACCATCTTTGATAATTAAAATACCTCAAGCAATCGGTGGAAAATGCTGTTTAG
This sequence comes from Atopsyche davidsoni, assembly GCA_022113835.1. Taxonomy (NCBI): domain Eukaryota; kingdom Metazoa; phylum Arthropoda; class Insecta; order Trichoptera; family Hydrobiosidae; genus Atopsyche; species Atopsyche davidsoni. The sequence continues at coordinate 7,391,167 of JAILWY010000007.1, forward strand.
AAAGAAATAAATTAGTTAAAACCTCTTCATTAGGTATAAAATATTCAAAACTAATTGCGAGCCTGAGGAATAAATTACAGTTTCAGGATATTTAAAAATAATTACATTTCATTCCGAGACCGTGAAAATTTATACGACGTAAATCCTTTTTGTTACATTTTAAGTATCGCAGATTTACCATAAAATTAATTACTTAATCCAAAGTCCCATTAAAAACTATGTTACATTAAATTATAAATAATCGATAACTCTCGTTTTTAATCGCTAAAATTTAATGAAGAATATAAAAAGTTACCAAAAACCAGGATCCTAATAAAATTAAAATAATTTTTCTATTTTATGCCTGCTTATATAAAAAAAATAATTCCCACGGCTTAGGGGCACGGTGATTAAATCCGTCTCATCTGGAATGTCTTAAAAATTGACTTATCTTTCTTTGAACATATATGTCATGTACTTGAATATTAATTATATATATAATTATATAATTATATATATATATATATATATATATAAATATATATATATATATATATATATATATATATATATATATATATATATATATAAAATTATATATATATATATATATATATATATATAATTATATATATATATATATATATATATATATATATATATATATATATATATATATATATATATATATATATATATATATATATAACATAATAACATAAGAACGCTTAGACTTTTCAGAATACGATGGCTTTCTATCCACATTAAAACTATGTGCAACTGTGAGCAAACAATGTAAGGAAGCTCTTTAGTTAGATTAACTGGAAACCTTAGATTCCATGTGCATTACTCAATTACTTCATAGGACAAGTATATCTAACGACAAGCAAACACTATGCATGTTAAGTGTTGAAGGTATTTTTATACTTTCGATTGTTGCTTAATTAAAAATTAAAGGTTACACCAAACTCTGACCGAAATATCCATTCTATCCTCATCTCCTCAAACAATAGCTCTAAGGAAATATAATTTAAAATACCCAAATCTAAATAAATTAGTATTATGAACTAATCGAGCATTAAAATTATTTGAAACTTTTTTTAATGTCCAAGGATCGAGTAGTACTCTTTGAGATACAAGTCTGACTTTTTTTAACAAAACTAGCGCCTCGGTCCACTTTTCTACTGAAACTACTAGTAGATATCAAAGCAATTAAAAACATAACCATGTTTTTGAATTGCCTAGCTAAAACAAGTAAATACTTGTTTTTACCAGAAGTTTCCGTTAGATAAAGCAATACATACATCTTCTTTTAATCAAAGCCAGGTAAAAAGATTGTGGTTTTGGACGCCTGTCAGATAACGATACCAATAATAGCTAATATGCTAATAAATTATATCAAATATCAGTGGCGTGGCATCGCAGGGTGTATGTACCACGTGCTGTTAAATCGGACGATCGGCTGCTGGCATTTGGATCGTGGCATTTATCTTTGACTGGCAGATCAGAAATTCCGAGCCAAATTAATGCCCATTCTGGTTTGGAAATCTCCGAGATAAGATCTGGAAATGTTATCCCGATTATCTATTGATATTTTATCCTATGAAAGAAAAGCATTTTGAACCGCAGACGCTGTAAATCACACAGACCACAGACAATAACGACGAAACTACGTGGATTTATTTCATAACCATACTTTGAGCAACGAATATATGACGTCCGATTTGTCCTCTAAAATGTCTGGCCATATGTATTTAGAAAACTAAATTACCTAAATACATGTGAGATTTTTTTTGACTGATAGAGAACAATAATTTTTATATGCATATATACATATGTACATTAAGTGAATCTTGATAAATTAAATATAAATAATAGATTAAAAAAGAGATCGAGCATCATTTTTTCGGATGAAAAAGATGTATACTCTTACGATGTTCATAGTAAATCTGTTTTTGTGTAATTTCTGAATTAATTAAAATATAAAATCATGATACATTATCATCATTTATTTTATAATAAAAATTATTCTCAGCTTAGTTAAATTATAACACTCATATCTGTATTATATAAATATTTACTTTGAATGTAAATATATGCAAAAATTGAAAGATAATTAAATAATGAATTATTTTTAAATGTTCCAGTAATAAAGTATTAATTTTAAGGTAAGATTACATATTTCACAGGTAATATGCACGAGGTAAGTTGTTAATATGGATGAGTCACTCTTAGGCACGATTCTCATCTTTTATTATTTATTTCCACAGATAAAACTGACCAAGTAATTACTTACTAGTTGTTAAATTACATTTCAGACCACTTCCCAAAGAAAAAAATGGTTGAATAAATACGATCGTTTCATCGGGAGGCAATCTTATGTGAAGTCATTGTTTCAGAAGGTACTACACCTGCCCACTCTCACAGGCCGCATCCACTAGAGTTAGGGGTGTCGGGGGTGTTTGGGGGTGCGTATTCAGTGTTGAGAGCATAAGGGAGACTTCTTAGCGGAATTGGATCATGGCAAAAGGTTGAATCAATAGCACGTATTTGTTTCGCTTGTCATGGTAGTATTTTACAATTGAAATGAGTTAGACTTTATCAGGTTTTGTACGAAAAGAATATAACAATATAAATACGAATTTATATAGTATATATAAATATATCATGCCATTCCATTCCTCCTTTCCTATGACAAAATGTAAGTATATACTAACTTTTAACTATCGTGTCTGAAGTTTGTCAATTTCCTAACCCAGCAATGTTCTTCTGGACAAACAGATTTCCTAAATTTATAATATTCAAGAATGGTTGAAGTACTCTCTATTGAGCTCTTTATACTAAAATAAAAACGATAATTTATTTTGACCTGTAGTTGACTTATTTTGAGTATAATATGTGTTTATTGACCTATAAACGACGGCTCAATAATGAAAAGAACATCCGAGTAATTATTCGGAAACAATCTGTTATTAGTTGACATAAAAAAACGTCTGCATAGCCGAGGTTCGACCACGGTGCAAGTCGCTCAGCGAGAGCGGCTCCAGATATGAATTCCCAGCCAGAATTTAACGCTGTAATTTCACCCGAAACGCGTCAACGCAAAAAAGCCGTGATATATTCGGTCTCAGATAACGCCCAGTGCTCATACGACTGTAATTAAGGCGAGGAATTAAAACAAAAACCTGATGGCCGGCTCCGCGGCCGCGCGGCCAGCTCGGAGCCGCGAGGGCCTCGCCACCCCTCCTTATCTCGGCAAGCCTTTCCAACCCGACTTCGCAGCTATTAATTATATTCCAGTCAGGCAGAGACCATATCCTATGGTTCTGCCCCATGCAAATTCCTTACGTGATGAGCTATTTGACATACGTATGAAATATGACCCACCATTAATCGGATCGTAGGTACCAAGCTGATCTCATTGATCTTTCATGCAAAATATTAAAGTTACCCCATATATATTTTTTATTATTTTCGGCTTAATTCCCTACTTCTTCTCTAGAGTCGTTCCCACAATTTGTTCACAATCGAAAGAATCGATTCTTCACAAGCAATTAGCATTAGAAAGACCGAATGAATCGGCGTGTAAAATGTATGTTACTTCCCTTCCTCGCGCCCGAGCGGGGGCAGAGGGGTGGAGGGGGGAGGGGGGTGGGGGGAGGGGGAGGCGCCCCTCGGCACGGACAGAAAGCACAACTTTGCGGTTTGACGTCCCATGCCGACTTTGTTTTTTTATGCTAATTTGTTGGTTAATTTCTGCGGCCGGCCGGGCGCGCCTAATGTCACGGAGCGAGAAATTTGAATATGCGGTCCGCGGGATTACTCCGCGCCGGGAAGATTTCACCAGACGCACTCGGGGCTTAATTGGCTTTTCGGGGTAAACTTCTCCGAGCTCGATTGAATCGGATCCCCGGCGACGTGCCGACAGACATTTTGACAAAATTTTAAATGAAACGTCCGCCGGACACGTCCAGCGGCGAACTTTCGCCAGGCGCGGTTGAGTATATATCAGTCGGTCACCGGAGTCCGCCTTCTGAGGCTACTCAGCCCGGCAATAAACGATGTTTCGCTTGTCTTCCTCAGCAAATATCCGATTAAATGAGGTTTTTGGGCAATCTCGCAATAAATCCGTCATTAAAGCTTTACAAATAAGGCTTTATAGGCTGTGGCAATAGAATCCTGGATTTTTTTAAAATCGCAAGTAACTTTGGGCAATGGAGATCGTCTATAGAGCTTGCGAGTGACTCAAATGGCCTAATAGAAAATACCTAGCCATGAAATTTTACGACTAAAGCCTTTTTCTCAGTTTATGAAGGGTCAATGTCAAGCTATTTGGGAGCTTTCTGCCACTCGGTAAACCTCTTACCCGCAAAACTCAATAGCCAAACATTAAACTATTACCGTTATATCCTACATAACCAAGAAAATATATTAAAGGATTGCTTTTAATACTGCAATTTTTAAAGTATCCAAATAAAAACGTTGCTTATATTCTTAGGGCATAAATTATGTTAAACGCTTTCGTAATACAAACACGAGCGCGTGTTTCTTACTTGACCCTTTACGGGGCGAGAGAGTTCCAAGCTTTCCGCTTGAAAACTAGATTTCAAGAATATGTCTTGTATTCACCGAACTCAGTTTAATTCTTATTTTAACAGGTTCTTAATGCTGTGCAGTCATTGTGGAAAACATATATTTAAATAATATTATATTCAAAGAAAACTTTAAATTCATACGATATATGAAAGTTACATTAAAAATATTAAATTTTATATTCAATAAAATAATTATCAATCAAACAATAAATCAATCAAATCTATCTAGAATCAAAACAGTACAATTACTTGTCATGCAAGAAGTAAGTTTATATTAAAATACGAACTCGAATGCTCCCGAGATATATTTATAAAAATACGTTACAATGAGAATGAGTCGGTAAGAAAGATGTTGATTTAATAATAATACTATGCTAGAAAAATATATTCTCAGGAGTAGTGGCAAGAAATATTAGATGATTTTGTCGATCTTCAACAGAGTGCATAATGTTTAAACAAAACTAACAATTACGGAAAAAAAAATGCCATAAAGTGTTATTGGAGATTGTAATTTTGGGAAACGCCATTATTGAAACAATGCGAACATAAACACGTGGTTACAATAATTACACAACACCTGTAACATCCAAGCCTGCTTCACTTTAAACGGTTCCGGGGGAGAGCAGATTGACGGCCGGATAGTTCTCGGAATTCGATAATACACACTTATACGTAGATAAGTAACCGTGCACCAAACGTCCGAGTCTTGAAGCCCAACTTGCAACCGACTTGCAATAAGCCGATAGCGTCATATTTGCATTGCTTATTAAGGCAAAACCATAGAAAAATAAATCGGTCGCAATATGTGTCGCTGCGTTTTACATTTTTAACGCTTTGCCCGGCGTTGGGAAGAGTTGCCGGGCCGCAGCGGGTCGAAGTTGCTCGAGTATGCCCGAGAGACTAATCAACGAGAAAATAGGAGAGTATCATGGCAAGCCGAGTAAAAGTAACGTGGAGATGTTTCTGCTTAAGCGAAGTTGCGCTGATGCACTAGATCAAGCAGAAACTCGCAAAAATGTTGCATTTTAATGACGCGCCGAGCCCTCGCGAGACAAAGGAGGTTGTATTGCACGTTTGTAAGTCTGCTTGATATACTGCAAAAAAAAGGTGCGGATTACAATTTTTGTATTAAAAAAATACTAAATTGTAACATATACGATATTTGAGCTCATTGACTGAAATGGCTGCTTCAAAAATTATTTCACTTCAGTGAAATCTCACAAAAATGATATTATTGAATGAATAATATTATTATCGATAACTTATTTTATCCTAGCACACAATAATTCATTCATTAAAATAATTATAATATAAATACGATTTCTAATATCTTTCCACTTTCTTAGCGTGATATTCTTGAAAACAGGTCATTTGAATGCTTTAGGAGAAAATGAAAAATGTATGGCATCGTTAACAGCAAAAATAAGCATTGCAGACAGGGTGGACTTGAACCCACTCACTGTTGATTCAGTAGAATTTTTTTCGAGTGCTTCCTGTATATTAATGTGCAATGAATAATTCTATATTTACAGGTGTTTTAAACACCCTTTACGCATTTTAGATCTTACTCAGTACAAACATTGACAAATCCAGTTAAAACAACTTTATGCTTACTTGCAAAATATACGACTGATAAATGCAATTTATGTGATATTTTATTATTTGTTATATAAACAATCGTGAAGCGTTTTTAGTGTGAATTTTATTTATAACGCTTATCGAAGAATATAGCGTGAGCAATGAGGGATTAATTACTGTGTGAAGATAATTGGTCGTAGATATTAAGTGACATGTACAGGGTCAATCTAGTGGCAATCAGCGGTTCTTCGCATCCATGTTATCAAGTCACTCGTCCTTATATATATTTACATCATGAGAAGCGAGTTAATTAAGTAAATTTATTATAAAATTCAGTAGCACAATCACCGCGCTTTGGCCGCGTGGTGCTCGCGGCCCACGGACTGTCTCGCGGCAGCCCCGGCCGGAAGTTCTGCCGTCTTTGTGAAGTAATTGTCAATTAAATAAGCCATCTGAAAATTCTCAGTAAGGACGGCGAGTACGAGTACGCGCAGCTGTAGACGTCCTCACTCTTCAGGCTATAAAGAACTCATCTATAATATAAAAAAAAAAACGTAAATACCTTTTATTACACAAACTCTTCAATAACCCTTTTTATGTGAATACTTCCATATACGGTAATGTAATTCTGATTTCACATATTCAAATATTCACATTCATAAAAAATATTATATTAAAATTATAAATTTGTATATTACACCAACATTTAAAATAACATATTTAAGCTTTATTCAGAAGATTTGAGCTGGTATGTAGAATAAAAAAATCTATGTGATGACATTTTGAATAAATCTAATCTTATATACTTATGACTACTTTTGATGTTGAATTTGTGCTTAGCAACTATGATCGTAATAAAGGTTCTTAATCGATATAATTTTCATTAAATTTTCAAACGTAGCTCTTTATCTGCTTAATATAATTTCATTTACTAATTAATATTGTTCAATGAATATAAAAAAAATAAAAGAAAAATTTGTGATAACAAGTTACAATGTTTAATATGTTTAGTTAATGTTAATTATCCAACGGTCGCTTGCTTATGGCACAGTTTAATCGACTAAGTAAATACCTACATGAATTCATATCCTTTTATAAGTTGCACCACAATCAAACAAAGAAATGCATGACGTCATCTTGCATGTTTTCAACAAGCTGAAACTCGTCTGTCCCGCATCTTCTGATGAGTGTAGGGACACCCGGCACTGACGCATGAGTGAGATCCTTAAGTTTATTTGAATGTGAAACCAGTTATACTCGAAAATGTTATCTCTACGAAAATATTTAGAGTTATTTGACGTTTAGAAGAAGACATCATTTCTCAAACAAAGCAATTCTATAATGTGTTTATTATAAACTATTAGCATTGATATTTTACCTGCTTTTAATACAGGTGTGGCGTATGCTAATTTCAACACTTATCCTTTTCAATAGCAGAATACTTTTACTGTTTAATAAATATCCACAATGACGGATATATTTATTATATAGATACCTCCATAAAATTAGAGATGCAATCCTATTTTTGAAAAATGTTTTTACTATCTCTTTTTTTATTAGCATTTACATCAAATAACTAATTCCATTTGTAATATGTATATTTTACGTTAGCTATGGTATATAGTCAACAAATTATGAAAATGAATACCAAATGAAACCACGTAGGGTTTATTTAGTGGCATGGCTTTGTATAAGAATATATTATTATACGAGTATGATATTGGATAATAAATTTATAAAGAGTGCTCGGCTACCACACATTCCTGACAGGACATATTTCTGAATTTCCATGAAGCGATTTTCCATTCCAAGCTGGAAGCACTGTCTTCGAGAGGATTTATCGCGTCACAATAAGGAAAATGAACCTGCAACCTGCATTAGAAACGCCACAAAATTATCTGCTTTCCACTTGTTCAAATTGGCGGTATGTAATCGAACCGCATTTAATGTGGCGTATTCGTACTGATAACCTATCTTATTGCCACAAGAAGAGACTCTAATGTATTATACATATATTTTTTATCTCTAAAATTACACATAACCGTTCAAAATTATTCTTAGCAAGAAATATAATATCGTATATTTTTATACCGGGAACAACGCCACTTCAGCAGCTGATTAGATAATATGATATTCTTTTGCGAACTGTACTGCCATTTGATAATTTTTAATAGGGGGATCGATCAGGTGTGCGTCAATAATAATAATATTCCGTTACTATTTCGTGCATGCTCGGTCTACGCTTTTGCAAGGCACAGGTGTTGGATTTACGTGTACGACATGACATATTGATTAAAGATCATCACCGTTTATCATACATGAGCCGATCTAACAAATCAAGAACTTTGATTTATCAATTTATTTAACGATCACAATCGATAAACATAAAAGAAAATACCAAATAAACGATACAAAGATAAATATTATAAAATAATAATATAATAAGGTGTTTCAGTTTACGTAATGCGCCTATGTGATTTAATATATATTCATCAATACAATATGATTCAAATGAATATCAGAGTCAGATTTTTTAAATATATAGGAAGCGTTTTTTTTTAGTGATATCACAAAAAAATATAATATACATTTATTGATTATATATATATATTGATTCTTCGAGCGACTTCTCAGATTTAATTTCACTGTTAAATATTATTTAAATTAAAATAATACAATAAAAAGTATACCTAGGCATTATTTGGATAAATAAGAAAATAAATATTTTAATTCCCAAAATTAATCAGCCTCATCATATTATTTGAAAGCATGACCTTTTACACGCAAAAGCGATAAATTTCTACTTCTGAAGAGATAATATTTTCACGATCTAGATTCTCAATTATTCCATTAAAAGTAAATAAAAACCAATCAGCAAAATATAAACCTCCGTTCTTCACACTTTCCGCGTTCTCATCAGAGCCGGGCTCGTTAGCCCGAAATCAAAGTGCCTCGGCAATATTTATATTTTGGGAAATAACTTATTAAATGGGCGCTGTCCGAGCGCAAATTGCCTTCAACACCTCCACTTAAACATTTACACCAAACTCCGAACAACTCAATTTCCCCAAAAATCCCGCGCGAGCTTCCCTCCTCAAAATGGCGGCTCCTGGCGGCCATTACGTGAGAATTATATTTTAGATTATAATACCTTATAAAGCCGTCCACACTAGCACATGCACACTCGCACATGCACACTTCACTCCTCCCAATTAAGGCACGTAAACGAGAACTTTGTAATACCACACGTTTTCAGCATAGAAATTTTGATTTAATATATTAATATAAAGTTTATTTTTGAATTTTGATATCAAAGCCTATTATTTTTTAACTAGAAAATACTGAATGATACTTTTGAGCATACAAATTTAATATACGTAAATATACCTAAACTTTTCGTTGCGGTTAATTTTATAATGTAAATATATTGCATCAAAAGAGCACGTATTTTACGAATTTAATGGAGTGTATCGACTGACGTTACAACCGCACAAGGAGTTATTTGTACATCGTTGTACATGGTACGAATAAGTATACAAAAACATATAAAATATCTGTTGCATTGGTGAAACTTGTTTTCCATCACATTATAATAAAATGCAAAGAATAATTCTCAAGCCATACACAATACAGCCCCATAAGAACGCAAAAAAATAAATCATGAACTAAATCCTCATTGCATTTGTAGACACTTTTTTTTTAAATGACCGATATTTTAATCATCGAAGATTTTGTTAAAGACAAATACAACGTTAAGTTCGTCATAGCATTATCAAATATCTAGAATTCAACTGATCAGACAAAAATATCAGTTCATTTGTATACAAAAATCTATAGAAATAATGACGACTAACAGCATTTTTAACAATTAGATATTTACTGAGTCCTTTTTCACGGCACGCACAGATTTGATACTACAATATCTGGTATATTGTAAAATACGATACATGCCTGACATTGCTAGACAACCTGCGTGAAGGCGTTACATCCTACCTGGTATTCTCTGCGTGTATAGAGTTACACAGGGAACCTAACCACTGGAATTCGACTCTGTTATAGAATAATCTTTGACACGCAATACGTGTGATACTCACCTACGTGTTAAAAACTCCCGTTACGTAAACTTATACAATTATATAGCCACATGAACTTACATTGTACATATTACATTTAAGAAATGTTTACCTTCAACACTGAAAATAGAAAAAAAAATTACCCTCTGTACAGCATAGTGTTCGAGGATGTAAATAATGATTAGGATAAAAAAAATATTAATATGTTTTAAATCATCTTTTAAGATTAAACACTTCTGGTGCTAAAAATAAATTTTTCAAAACGCTAGTATTATACGGTAAAAGTGTCAATTTCCGAACCTGCATTTTTGATATATTATATTTACGCTTAAATGTATAAAAAAAGCATTGTAAAATGATTGCCACGTTTTAAATGACCGATTTCTAACCAAAAAAAAAAAATAACCCTCGCTTCGAAATATACGAGTATTTATACTCATTGAAGAAAGTAAAATTTTATATAATTTTCACAGTTAGTCAAAATGTTAATCAGTAATTAATAATACTAAAAATATCCCGATTTAATTTATTTTAAACCAAATAAGAAACAATGAAAAAAAATCAAATGTAGTATAATTATTATATACTTTGGTATTCGTATTGCCAATATTGGCTTCAATGTAAATAATCCTTTCGATAAGATTACTCGTCCATTTGTATTTTATCGGCGTGCCCAACATTTAAGATTGCGTTCAAACGCAACATCGCTTGTCGGAAACGATGATAAATAACACTGACAACATTATTTTTATCTCCTCGTGTCATTTCATTACAGAGCGGAGATCGACCATTATCGGCGCGATATGCACTTTATCACCCACACCCAAGCGACAATCTCGGCCTAGTGAGAATATAAAAAAATCATTTAATTAATTGATTCAAATGGCGGTATATAAACAGCGTCGCCGAATTATATCCCGGGACATTGGGACCTGTAGACGCGCCGGGACGCGTGGAGGCGTCGGCGTCTCAACATTTAGATCCTTCAGCCGATAATCGCATTAAATTATTCACTCTTCCCACTAACCCATATTTAGCTTTCTATTTCGGAGGGCTCGGCCGCCTCCGCCCCGCGAAATAAAATTAATCGATAGAATCAATTATACACGAGCCGGGACAGGTCCTTAATTAGCAAGTAGAAAAGGTGGAAGATTTAATTTTATAGGTTTTTTTTTTTGTGTGATGCAGTTTTTGAAGCGTTGGGTATTTGTTTGCTTATTAGCATAATGTAAAAAGATCCGCACAGAGCGGACAGTCAAAATTTAATGAGAAAATACATTAGACAACCCGGACAAGAGAGTGTACCCGGAATCGTTAAAATCATCCTCGTTTTACTTTAGATCGTAAATGGAAATTGTGTTAAGTGTTTCTTAAAAATATACACTGATAAAAGATCTTTGATAAAAAAATTTATAAGATATTTACAATTCGAGTGGATGCCACTGACTGTTAAATTTTAAATGCGATAAAATATTTTTTTGTATTTGCTCTTATGGTGTATTTACGTTAATATTTTTGTATTTTAAGAGCTAGATGTTCGCAGATAAAACTTGGCTGCATGAAATGTAGATTATAAAGCAAGGTATATTAAACAAAATTTACTCAAATAAAGCGGCTATATCCTGACGTAACTTTCTTCGTTTCCTGTAACTTCCGGTATGGCAAGTATATTAAAAAAAAAAATAAAAAAAAACAACCTAATTCCCATAAACATTTATTTATGCAAAAACCTTAAGTCCGGCGCACACCCAAAAGGGCAGCATTACATAAAATTAAAATAAATTATACTTTTTTCTTAGCGGTTTTGAAACTCTGTAAAATATACCTTAATTATCCATCCCCTAGCACCGCGTGGTTTTTCTCTCGCAATCCTCCCTTAAAAGTTATCCGAACCTACCCCTTTGTAGTCCAACACTCCTTCCAATATCCCACCCTACCTAAATGCTTAGACAGGATGAAATAAAACTTGTTAATTATTTTTACCCAAATGATTATTTGTTTCAAGCCCACCCTTCCAATTTTGATAATAGGGATCTCTTTGTATGAATTCTAGCACCGGGTAGTTACAACAGGAGAACAACACCAACAATCAACTGATCATTCAACAACTATGTAGTTTAACTTTTTTTTCTATTTCAATCCTGCGTCTGAAAAAGTTTTAAAAACATTAAACAATCCTCTAAACTACTAAAAAGTGAGCTGATTTTTATTTCATAAAATTCAATTTATTTTTTGTCGTTGTTAAACGTGATAAATCACTTGGCATTATAAATAATTAACAAAAATTATGCTTTAAATAAGGCCAGATTCCAAGTTTCCGAGATTACGAGAGTACTGATCGCAGATCGTACATCTTTGTTTTATTTATTTATTTTTCACAAAAACTTAGTAATTAAAATCATACGCTAGGAACGTAACTTGCATTAAAAACAATATGAATCTGTTTCAAGTTAAGACTTATCCTTATTTTACTAAATCATAATATGTATCAAATATTTAATAAATTTATTCATAAAAACCAACACACAAAAATGTAATTATGAGGTAGTTTTAAGATTGAAAAACATACAAATATTTTTATTCATAAATGAATCCTTGCGGTAATATTTTACACAAGTAGCGTACACAAGTATGTAATACAAAAGTAGCGTATCAACTTGATTCTTCATATGCATATGAGTACGTCAATGCATTGAACAATACCGGATGGATAATAAAGCCAAGCTCTGATCTAGAATAAAATACATAAATCAAATTCCTAATCTACTTTTATTATATAACTGAACGAAAATCTCAAATACGTTCGTGACTCAGTTCCCTGTATTATCTGGAGTGCTACTTATAAAACACAACGAGAAACTGTACAACGAACGCGTGCGTTTACACAAGTAGTAAAAAAATAATTACTGTCGTAAAAAATACCGAAGCAAATAATTATTTTTCGAAGCGTATAATTTGCTAACGTTAATGTAAATACAAGTTTTACTAAACTGGAGAGAAATGGGCGATGGGAGTGTTGGAGCGCTGATGGAGTTCGCTCTGCTGCATCCGGGACTGGGCGGTGGAGGAACCCGAACACGCCCAGTCCGGAAGACGACGGTGCTGAACCAGCGTTTCAGCACCAAGTTATTTAAAAATATACATATCATCTTCTTTAACAATTATTGTAGTAATTTTTTTTTTTAAATTCAATTTACTTTGAAAGAAAACGACTGTTGGTTATATATTAAAGCGCACGTCTCCACGTATTCGCAATAATGCAATAAACGCAATAATTTGATTGTTATTTTTAATATTTTTATAATCTTTGAAAACAAGAACAAATCTTTCTTCCTTGTCTTAATATATTTATTGACGATAAGATAAATGCCGGAGAATAGACAAGCATAGCATAACCGCAAAGAAGCCTTTCCGTCTCATCACCAAGCAATCAACCCGGTAAACTTATAACAGTATTTTTTATCATCCCTCATCATACAAGCGTATGATGAGGTAAAAATTGTTATATGTTAAATTGTTAAATGCTCTTAATAAGAAAAAGTCTGACTGAGCTCAATGATCAGGTTCTTAACCAATCCGGTAAAGCTACAGGAGACCCTCGAAGCCCATGGGAGAGGTCACGAGCCATCACCATAGCCGCTGCCCATATCTCCCATAGCCATGACAGATAATTGGGTTATTTCGTGTCAAGTGGATTAATGTTGCCGGCGTTTCGGTCATTGTTGAAGATGCCGTTATCTACACGCTCAGAAAATGGACGAGTTGGATGAATGAAGACGCCACAATGATTTTTTACCGCCTGGTAGATAATGGTTGACTTTATTTTTTTTTTTTACTTTAAATCAGTCAAGGTGACAAGTCAACGAGGCACAATGAATTTAAACGCACGATATTATATTACATTAATTTGGGGGAAATACTTCATTTATGGCAACACAGAATTCAAACGACGCTTTGCGGTCTTCATTCAAAATATTACAATGAAATTGATTTAAAAATATTTTTTGTTCCCATCGATTAGTAAATTGCAAAAACAGGTCATTGGTATAAAATAGCAAATCTATTTTGTAATTATGGCTAGTGATTCATAACGTGCATGTTTATGGCCAGCTTAAATAAAATTATATTTTTGGACGTTGAAAAAGATTATGAATCGCCTTTTATTAAAATGTCAAAAACATATACTAGTGTGTCCTAATAATATAATTTTTAATATAACTAGCTGGATTATTTACAATAACTGTTTTAGTAATAGATTTTATTATAAATAAAAATAAACATTAGCACTAGTTAATTTAAAAAAAAAAACTATTTAAATTGCGGTTTATTCTATATTAAAAATATTTTTCTAAGCGTTAAATATCGAATGCGATTTTTTTTTCTGCGTCTTAATGTGAATTTTATTACATTCAAATTTACAATTTACACACACAGTGTTTAGTTTATTTGTTAGAAGCATGTCCATGTGGCGAAATCAATAACGAAAGGAAATAATCAATAACGCTTATAATTTAAACTCACAAATATTCACATGTATAAATACTTTTATTGTTTCCAAAAAAACTATATTAAAATGTAAATTTTCTTTTTTATATACTGATTATTCAAATTCTTGAAGAATACGGAAAACCTAAATTAAGTCCACCCATACTTAATAAAATTAATAATTTACAACACCGATTTAAACTTTCTCAGAAAGAATAATTTATTGAATATATATATGACAACAGATAATTGAATTTCCTAGAATCAAATGATTTTATTATATATTTCTGATAAAGACTGAAAAATTTTGTTATGAACGGGATGAATCACGGTTGCTAATGTTTTTGATATGTACGAAAATAAACTATATTATCAATGCTGTAATTGGACTGTGTGAGTCACAAGTTCTGCGTGTTTATGCCAGTAATTAAATATAATAATGTGTAAAGTAGAGTAGAGAAAGGAAAACCGCGTTTAAGTTTCTGCAAACAAAGCAAAATATCATTACAAAATGCAGATAGAAGAGGCCTACGCAGTTGGTAATACTGATTTATACAGCATCGTTCATTTTATTGCATCAAACAATGAACAATATTATTATACTCAATTAGACCTCTAATTTCAATAATTCACAATACAATTAAGTATCACTGTGTAGTCAATAACTACATACCAAGACAATAATATGATATTTTGGTTTTAAAAGGGAAAAATTTAGACTAAGAAGAGTAGTTGAATCGAGTCTTAATAAGGAGAAATTACAGAGAAAAAAAGTCTTTGAGTTGAGCTTCTTTGAATATTCAGTACTTCGATGTTTCAGTCTCCGTGCTGGGGCCATCTTCTTTCCTAACACAAAACGTCTGAGTACCGAAAACTTGAAGCAGCTCAGCATCCAAGCTGCATATACACAAACATACCCTGTAAAATATAACTGATACTTTTTTTTTTTAAATAAGAAATTATCAATTTAAAAGTAATTTAATAGGCATGATCCGCAAATACGTAAACGCACAGCCCTAGGAGCGGGGAGTTTAATCATCGCGTCGCATTGTGCCTCGGCGCAGTGCACAGAAGGACGCGCCAGCAGTGAGCATCGATAACGCTGGAAATAATAATATGAATTATTAAAGCAAGCAGATAAAACGCTTCCCGTTTTGATTATTCAGCAGACGCGGCGGTGCATCCGTCGCCGAGTGGAAGGAGGACGGAGAGCGCTTGAGATAATAAACAATGCAATATCCGATACGACGACAATAGCCGCGGCAATGCCGGCCGAGCCGCAGGACCCGATCGATGTAATAAAACTATTATTCGGCCTATCTGCAGTCGGTAATGCCATGAATATTGAAAGGAAGCGACGCCGACGAGTCCATTAAGTCCCACATTGTAATCGAGTAATGGAATAATGTCAATAATGCGACAGGGCTTTCCTGGTGTAATTAACTTTGACTCTGCTACCAGGTACAAAAGTTATAATAAGACTATACCGCCATATTGACATTTAAAGTGTGTTGTGGTGTTATTGTGAGCTATTAAAACGGAAAGAATTATGACGTCAACATCCACAGCAAGCTGTTGGTAGTATTTTTGATGTGTTGAGTTAATCGTATTTCTTCTAGCAACGCAGTCGTATAAATACCAATGGCGCCCTATTTATAGACAATACACTCAGATCTTCATCATAGGCAATGGCTCATATTAAACTCTATAAGAATGAAAGTAGGGAGATTAAAATGTACGAAAATGTTACAAGTTCCAGTTTTGCCTTTCAAACAGAAAGCTATAAATATTCTTGTTCAGGAAAACATTACATATTTCAAGTATTTATTTAAAATTTCATATACGCTTTATAAAAAAATTCATACAATGCACTTAACTCTATGAAAACATGGATTTGCAGAGAAACATTACGCTATTAAATGCAACATTGTTTCGCATTGTAAAAAATAAAGAGTTTTCTAGTGGATCGCATGCCCGAGTGCAGTTTCCTCTCGAGCGGGCAATGTTAATAATAAACCAGGATCACATTTCAGGAGCTCCCGCACGAGGGGGTAGTTCCTGCTACTTGTTACTTTTATTCCGCTAGTAAATGGGAGACAGTCGCACGGAGCGACGTGCCGTAATACAAACATGACGTATCATATCTGCACGGCGTTCTACTGCTCGAGGTCCATGGCAGCGCAGCAGCCACGGGCGGACTTTTTGCTGCAGATCAAAATGAGACATCTAGAGTGCCATCGAAATAACAACACTTCGTGAAAATCCTCGCTTGCAGACGATCGTATCTTTGTTACATTTAAAAAAGGATTTTGAGCTAAAGGACTGAGCACACACGTCACCCGCAAGGTGTGAATGTTTCTGAAAGTACAATTAAAAAAATTGTGTTCTGTGAAAAGTTGCACAGGTGCCACATTAGTGTCGTTCCAGCAACACTTTAATTTCTGAAATGTCTCGAAAGACAACATCTGTAACGAAACATGAAAATTCATTTAACATGTTCATAAATAAGATATCTAAGGGAGATTCTTATATTTCTTGCTCGTCTGTAAATTTATCCTTCAGTCAGATCGTGTTTAAATCAAAACAAAAAAAAAACATTGATATGTTAAATAACATTTTGATTTAAACGGTCATTTAGTTTTTTTTCTAATACGGGTCGTTAGTAGTTTTTTCTCAATACAAAAATGTCATTGGCGAACTCGGCGCAGCTACGTACGAAATTAATTATCATAAATACATAATTATCCATGTAAAAATCGAATTATTCAATCGCGTCTTAGCATTATGGATGATATAATGTAGCCAAAGTTTCATTACATATCCATTAACATACTATAATTAACTATTAAACGATACCATACAAAATCATATAGTAGAAAAAAACTCACCCAAAACAAAGCGGCTCAGAATAAGCGGCGCCGATTTTTTCCTTAACAAACAAACAACTCGATAATTTTACAGTTAAAATCGAAAACAAATCAATCATTCGGCTAATTCGATTAGGCGAATGATAATCCATCAAGCGCAGCCATGTTTACACCTTAAAGAATTATAAAGAATGCCGGCAACGGACACCGGCGTAATGACCGAGCGTCGCCGACCCGGCACAGAGCAACTGCGTGCGTATTGTTGCAGTGAAATTATTACAAACATGAAATATATTGTTAACACCGGTATTTTTTTGGATTAGGTTCATTAGATTACTGCGATTTTTTGCCTAAGGAGCGATGGTGATTTCCAGGAAAAATACATTTGCAAGTTGATCATGTCAAGTGTGGTTTTTATGCGATAAAGATTCCGAGAATACAATAATAAAATTTAATAAATATGTTATAAAAGACACTGCTAAAGAATCTCAATTGAAAGGCTAAGTATAACACAAACAAAAAAAAATATTATTTGCTTGCTACCTAATAGAAATAATGTCAGTTCAATTAGTAATTGATATGACTTTGCTCATCTTAACTCACAGAGTCTCGCAGAAAGTGGCCGAGAATGTTGTGTCAAACAAGTCAGTTCAGAGTGTGTGTTTTGAGCGGAGACGTTACAAGCAAAAAAACACGAGACTACCGAGGTGGAAATAAAAAAAACTAAATAACTCCGAAGCGATTATGCTAGTTTGCTGTTCTCGTAGACTTTCATACAAATGGGAATTCGTACGACAGAGCCATATAACCCCGCCGTGAAGCAAAAACACGAGGCCAAGGCCCGCGAGAGCCGCGAGCTCGACACTGGAGACAAAAAGTACTTGCGAAATATTAAGATGTCACCTAGACAAGCCAGCACTGACGTTTCATACACGCCGGGAAAAACGTGTTTAATAATATAGTAAATTAAATCTTTACACAATAAACGAGAAACGATAAAATTACACGTACAAAAATCATACAAATAAAGCATGTGGGGAATAATTTGAATTGCTTTCTTGGGTGTTAGACCGCGTCGACTTGAAGTTAAAGACAAACCGAGGCGGATATAAGCCAAATAAAATAAATTATTAGCAACGGCCGCCAAAACCCATACACGTATATTATTATTGAGACATTATGGCTCCAAATATTTTTGTATATTAATTGCATCCTATTCCGTTGTACAGGTTACAATTACAAATCACTGAATTGTTAAGAGATTAAGTATTCATGCATGAGATGCTTTTGTAGTGTTTTCTTACTGAAGTATTTTTTAAAAATAATAATAAACTTTAAATAATTAATAGTCAATATTTTAACGCTAATAATTGTAAGCGGTTGCCTACCAGTTTCGAAACACCTGTACACAAGCATCACGTCAAATATAAAAAGTGTCATGATGATAAGCTTTAACAAAAACCGACAAATCCAAAAAACAATTTCACACAAAAAGAGTAATATTAAAAATTCCTGAATGTTTTGAGACATGTTTACCAATAATAATAACACGGAGAATGTATATTTGAAAATATCATTTTGTGACAATAACAGAAGTATTGTTACCGAGGTGGCTATCATTCTGTGAAGGAAGAAAAAACGATATAAACATATTTCCAATTTCGCTTCGTTTCCGAGATATTATTTATTATAGCATGTGAGGTTGTGCGAAGGGGACGGAGCCCTGCGAGGGAGAGGAAAGGAGCTATCGCCAAGGGATTTGCCTGCTCTTCCCTGCAAGATTGTACGTCATATTCCATAGGAGATCGATTTTTATTATGAAAAAAATAACAATATCAAACATCGTTCTTCATTATCGAATTTCGGTATTTTTTGCAGAGGATAAAATATTCAAAATATAGTATTCTTAAGTGGCAGGTTGACACGTAATCCTCCATAAACCCTACTGACTTATTAAATATCCTTCTTCCAATAAGGTAAGGAACTAGAATATATACTTGTATAACATTTTTCAAAACTTATTTACACACTTATAACAGTTATTTTATAATAATTTTATTAATAACATTGGAAAATAATAATAACTAAAAACAAAAAAGTATATTATATATTTGTATGAGTGAGTGAGGTTAACCGAATGCCATATATTTTAGGTCATTTAGGATCCACTATTAAAGCTGACAACTTGTATCTTGCTTCAGTGCAGAAGGCATGTAAACTGGTTTTTACAATAATATAACGAAAACCTGAGTACATTAGTGAACGCTTATTTTGAATTTTAGTATTTTAAATAAAACGGTACTAAAAATGAGTAATAATGAAAATATATTTACTTTTTTTTTTAAATTAAATATACCCTATTTGTAAGTACAGTTTAGCGTCTCTCATTTTTGGTTATTTTTAAAATAATATAAATATTCACAAATCTATTAAAAAAAAAAAAGAAGCAGGCGGCAACCTTAATAATGCTGCTTCAATAAAATCAGAATATAATCATGAGAAGAGTTTTTACGAGTTTTTAAAACTACATAAAGTCAAGCTTTCCTTTAATAATGTATTATTATTATGTAGGAAACGCAGCGTGATATCTACAACAGGCGAAGTTTAATAAATTCGGTATTATAGCGAAAGTTCAAAGTAATATTTAACGACGTACGGCCGGGAAGTTACCAGACAGTTAGCAGACTCCGCCGGGCTCCTTACTTTTTTATTATCTGAGCTTTTCTTTAAAATTGTTTCCTCGGGAGGATCGAGAGAAAAAACAAGGATATTCAATTTGGACTAACCAATATCGTACAAACTGCAATCGTACGAAAGGAAATCCCAGCGTAATCGAAACAAGATTTTTTATCATTTTTTTTAATCAGTGCCAACCCCCCTAAGAGCTGTCCTATAATAATAATAAGAATTGTAAATAATTGTTATTCTTGTATATTTAATACCAATTTCAAATGAAGGTAATGCAATTGTGTCGATCATATTGCAATTATCAGTTCATTGAGCGCTAATTAGAATTTCTCTATTGTATATAAATGTACCTCGAGTTATCGTATTATCTCTATACATTCTCGTCCAGCTAATTAGTATCTTCCGATTCGCCGATCAATGCGTAATTCCGATCATTGTTTGCTCACAATATCGATAAGTTTACTGTTACTCCATGTGGTAAAACATTTACTTACGGAATACTTTAATCCGGGGACAAAATACGTTCAAAACTTGCAGTATGCTAGAATAAGCCACGTTTGTTTGCAACCAAAAATCAATGTTGTAAGTTACTAACAACCTTGACGTAAATACATTTTTTATTAAATGTAAGTTACGCCCAGAAATAAATAATTTATTTTTAACAAACCAATGAGTCATAAAACAAGTTGTTTTGACTCTCCAGCAGCGTTCAATATCTCAAAAGAATGTTCATGACAAATCTACACGAATAGGAACAAAAATAAATGTACAAATCCGAAGTAATTAATTATTTAAGTAGCTGAATATATCCGAATTCTAAGGATTTAGCTGAAAGCTGACCCATATCCCGTGTAGCGAGTGTTTATTCCTGGCTCCCCGGTGGAGGGATGCTCTGTTTTCAGCATTTGCAGTGCGAGCTGTAGGGGCGCTCTGGAAGGGTGCCAATGTAACAAGTGAAAATAAATTATGTTATCTGTGTATTTATGAGAAATTTGTAGGGTGGATGCTCATTATTAATATAAAATGGGACACAGTAATACGATTCAGCCACTTCTCATGGGAGGACTATGAGACGCAATCGCGTGCTGGGAGGCAATTTTTTCGAAGTTATGTGCATACGCCTATATCGCTTTAGTTGGATACATAAAATTGAAATAAATATTTCATAAAATAAAGGTTTATTTTGCGTGAAAGCTGTAGTTTATTGGATATTGTACATTTTTTTTATGATGACGATATTTTTTGAGTCGTTTTATACAGGAGAAATATAATATATATACTTCACACTGTATCAATGATCAAAAAATTATTGAAAGCTGATAAACTAAGGCTTTGTTTTATTTGAAAATGCCATTTTTGACTTCAATACAATGGACTTTTTGCATTCAAATCATTGCGTCTCAAAACTCGCAGACAAAGAAACTCTAAGCAAATTCTTCTGTTAATAACCCTATATCAAGTAAACTTTAAAATTCAACAAACAAAGTAAAATAATGTTTTACCAACTATAACACTCATTGATATACTCATATATATAAAAAAATATTTGATATCATTGACTGAATATAATTCCATGTACCTATAGACGTAACGCATTAGATTAACTAGATTCACGTGATCTGATAGCTCATTCGCGTATCTTAATTATCAGCACTTCACAAATAAAGTATCATAATCAACGCTATTTTTATTAGTTATACGTTCGGATATTACGCTCATAATTAGAATAAGACGTGTCTGAGCTGCCAGTCACGGCACAAAGTGCCTTGCAGAGCGCAATTTTTCCTCTTCCGCCGTTTTGGAAACCGCTAATAAGATTGCGAGGCCCCCGTGCCCCGGGGAGCGCCGCTCTTATGAATAATGGCGGGGACAGGCCATAAGACACGGGACGGAAGAGGTAAGATACGGTTACTCCCGGCGCCGTGACGCGCCGCGCATGGGGAACGAAGGCCTGAGGAGGCTCTCCCGCCGAGACGACATTATTAATCAAACGTGAAAAGGTTACGTGCAACAAAAACACTGAAGCCGGGGGACATTGCGGGTTATCCACTGCCCGCTTGACTCCAAATGAATTACACATTAAATTTAGACACAATATATTAATATTCATTACCGACTTAATATTTCAATTGAGATCGGGAATTGATAAACTCAAGTGATATATCATTTATTTGTTTTAAACTAGAACACTTATCTGTTAGCATTAATCTTGATCGATCACAATTGAATAGTTTTTCTAAGACTGATTTCGGTCATAAAAAATATTAAATCTTTTGAAAAATCGGTTAAATTTAAAAATAAAAACAATGCGCAAATTACAATTTGTGTTAAAAATTAAAGTTTGGTGTTTTTATGGTGATAAGTACAAACTTTGAAATTATTTGAACGCATTTTATCTCAAAATAAAAGTATTTGAAAAAAAAAACTTATTTTTTAAACAATAAAAGTAGATTTGACAATATTAAAAATACAAATGTGAATTAGTATTGTAGTATTAGTAAAAATAAAACAAGTATTGAATACCCTGAATATTATTTATACATAGAAATTTTCGGTCGCAAATGACTTTATGCAAAAAAATACGCGATTTGTAACAGTTCATGTTGACTTGATATTTTTTTTTATACCTAAGACGGCTAATTTTAATCACGAACATAATTGTTCAATTATTTATGAATTCGACGTAAACCATTTTGAATTCATAAAACTAATCAAATACATCAAAATTATTTGAGTTTTAACCTAGAACTAAATATTCACTGGGTACTTCAAATTTGTAACTGGGGCGCTCTCGAGGCGAATGGCCCATAAAAATAGCGTGTCGTAATTCTATAAATCATACAAATAAAGTCAATCCTGTCGTGGGCCACTGATTATCGAGACAACGCCTAAATTTATTTTCCGAATACCAAATCATAACGACCGTTATTCGTTCCAATCATAGATACAGTGAAATTTAATTAATGCGGACATTTGATAGGGCTATCAAAAAAATACTTTGAAAAATTTAATTCTTACTATAATCCTTTTTTGAAAGAAAGAAAAATTTAGGTATAAAATTTTAAAACAACAATATGTATATTCTGATCTCAAAAATCTTAACACCATATAAAAAAAACACTTACATAAAGCATAAAATAAATTTCGATGTTTAATTTACAATCATGGATTTTTCGAAATTCAAGCTAATTTTATTTATACAAAATGTACTTAAAAACCTAAAAGCTTTTCGTACGAAAAGATCTAAAAAAAATGTTTTTAATGTGCAAAGAAATTTACAATTTTTATGTATTTGTCAATATTTTACACCTGAAATTTTCCTTTCCTCTACATTCTTTTAACTTAAAAACATGTAGCATTATCATATAAATTAATATTTATAAAATCAAAACGTCATGTATAAATTATGAGATCGTAACATAAATTCACAAGAACTTATTTTAATCCAGTATTCCTTACATGCATTAATAAAATAGAAGTCTCAACGCTGTAATATTAGAGGAACGTGCATATTAAAAGATATGCAGTTGAAAGTTTCGCGTACAAGGAGAGAGGAGCAACTTCTGCAGTTCTAGGAGCTCTGGTCATGATCATCGATCAATCGGAACAGAAAGATCCGGTTTCTGATTTAAAAACAAAAACAACCAATAATAGCATAATGAAAACCACCACTCTAACTAATGAACAATTATTGAATTAAACTTGAGGTCATTAATAAAAATTTCAAAGTTATTTCGAATCTCATCGATCCCAACGACACACTCTGGGAGCACATTCATCATGGGAAAATACACTAAATAATACATTTACTTACTAGGGTAGAAGTAATTATGCACATAGTATAATCCTGGGGAATATTACGTAAGCATGTTACACCATCGCCCGCCCGGGGCTGCGCGGCGTACAGCGTGGCTCTGCACTGATGGACAGCTGCCACGCTGTACAGTATTGAAAACAACTAAAAATAACCAGTGAATTTAATCGGAAAAACCTGCACGTGCTTCTGATCGCATTGACATAGTATAACTTGTATAGAATTATATGTTATATTTGGACAAAAATTAGTCAATGTACTAATTTAACAAGAAAAAAATTATATCACTGAAATGATCAAAACTCGTCGGTTTTAAAATGCGTATTATTTTTCAATATATATATATCCTTATCTTTAAAGTCAAAATAACAACAACAAAAAAAAGAATTCAAATTACATATAGCTTTGTTACCATTCAAATCATTCAAAAATATAACAATCTCAATACTTAAAGAACTATGTTATTTTGATAGCAGTAACAAAAATCCGTGTAATTTTTAAAATCCAATAACAGTCAAATTTCCTAGGATAATATTATTATGTTAGAGGTTTATCGAATATATTTTTTGAATGGTAATGTTGTGGTGAATCATATGTTCAATTTGATACATCCTTGTGTCATTTGATATATTTTTAGTCATGATTATTTGTAAATATTCTTACCATTCATACTCGAAACAATTCGCCGGTGTGCATCTTGGAAATTCCACCGCACGGTTGGTTACTCATATTACAGATGCCTTAAAAAGTGTTCATTGAAATTAAACCAAACAACTCTACAAAAAGATAAAGCAATCAGCTGCTCCAAGACAAAGTTCGGATTGAATGGAACTTCGTGGCCGGAGAGGCCATTGTTTAATTGGTAAAGTACTAACCACGAAAACTGAGCACGCAGGGTTTGTGTCCCAGCTGTTTGTCGATTGCTATTCTACATTGCTATTTTTGTAGTTCAAAATGTAACAACTGTTTTATATATAAATCTAGAACGTACATTATGTATTAAGTACCGTCGAGACCGAACAGTGCATACATATTTTACAGATGTGCATTTACTTTAAGAGGCAATCACGACGTACGCGAGGAGATATGATGTTTAATTAATACATTACAAAGGGTACACCCTGTAGAGGCCCTGAAAGGCTTCAATTAATTAATACCTTAATAATACAGGCGCATTAGAGAGTAGTATATTTTAGTTACAATCGTATGAAACTAGCGCGGATTCAGAATTAATTTCGCGAGGACAGGAAGCGATCCCGGGCCGGGAAGCGGGAAGCGGGACTCCGCGGCTGGGACTCGCCTCGTTTCCGCGAACCCTGCAATTATGCCGGCGCGCCTGACGCTAATGGGAGGCACGATAATGGCCCGGTCCGGATTGCGGACGATCCCATTTTTTCACAGATAAAAGCGGTCATCTAGCAGCTCGGCATAATGGATAGAGGACTTTCTCTTTCCAGGCGTACGTAAATCGGAGCATTATGTGGCTGCGTTTTACCTGGTGACAATTAGCCGGCCGAGCGGTCGTCGCTGTCGGCCACCGACGCCGGGAATAATCGCTTTATTTTGAAAAAGCACCTTCCACGGGGAATGACTGATAAATAATGGAAGCTAAAAAATACTCTTGCGTGCGATGCGGCAGTACGATATGACAATAAGTTACTCCTGATAGTCATCTGAGTGTAAAATTCAAAAGAGCTCCTTGTGTATATGCAATGCTATCACGAATAGTAATTACCTACTACTCTGTGATTCATTACAACGAATATAATTTTATTGTTGTTTACTCAGCACGGCGAATCTAGATCGCGAAATCGTTCATCATCCGTAAATACGATCTACCGATCTGAGATTGGAGACATGGCGATTAAGCCAAGCGTTTGGACATCTGGAAGCACGCTGGAATCAACATTGATAATTGCACGACTGCAATAGTGAATCATACGTGCAGATCTTACACCTCAGTTGGCTGAGTGAGTAGACATGAGTAGCAAAGCTTTGACAGACTCCCGTTGTTCAAGATGTTATTGCCACTGAAGCAGACAATTGAGTTATGGAAGGTAATAGCACATATAAATACTCCGACGCGTAGTCTCTACTGTTTATGATAACCATATCTTTACTATTTATTTTGTTTTTCTTTTTATTCATACATTTTTATGATTCCCCCCAAAATGAATAACGTTTGCTACTGGGGTTACAATAGTTTATAAAATAAACAGCAGCGCTTAGAATACAACACCTAAGTAGCACCAAATCATTCCCATTGCCCTGATAAAACTATGTTATTTTACTGAATTAAAGTAATTTGATCTCACTCCGCAAGTTTGAACTCGCTCTAGTTACTGCGGCTCCGCTGGGTGCTTTAAACAACTTCCCATTCAGGGATTTTCCTTATGGCATTCATCCGGTAATTTAAAACACTCGTATTCAGCCATACGACAAAAATTAATAGTGTATAACAAAGATATAAAAATACGGTATTTACAGTAATTTTTTTTTTCAGGAAATTATCGTATTTTTGCCGACAAAAAATGTAATATCTCCATTGAACGGATCTGCAATAATTGTCCATAGTGACATTGAAAATAAATTATCTTTTAGAAAATCGGAGAACGAAGTGCACGTACATTATTTTTTTTTTGTTAAAACGAACACGGATAAGTTCTCGGAGCACTCACGATACTCGCCTCCGACAATGAATGGAGTTTGTTCGCTCTGGGAGTCTCCCGCAGCACGGTGGGTGTTTAGATAACCGACAAGTCCAGAGAACTCCATTCAATTAACTATTTTTACTTACGGTCTCGTTCTAGTGTACTCTCCGTCCGTTTGCTCCAGCGGCGAAGTTTTCGGCGTTTCCGAAGACGTACGACGGACGCCTCTGTTTAAATATGTATTTTCTTAACTGACAATTAAGATGCTAAATCTTCGGAATCCCTGCTTCATTATGCAGGCAATTTCAATTTGAAGGTCGCAAAATAAACACAATCGAATGAGTTAGGTAAATACGAGGCTTACTCGAATTGAATTAAATAATGAATACAGCGAGTGGGGATCTCTACACCTTAATGAAAAGGTATGCAAATGTAATATGCAAATCTCTCCAGTGGACTTTTAATTGGAAGCGATGTGAACTGTTGTAATCATAATTTTGTACGGGTTAATACGCTTACGATCACCTAATTACAGCCATTCTTTAGCGTAGGTATTGTTTTTGAATAATTTTATTTGAGTCGAGTCACTTGATTGAAATCAAAGTTCATACAACACTTAACTAATTAACATAAACAACAAACACTGTATAAATATTTATGTAGGAACAAAATACTCAAGAATTAATTGTAAGACAAAAAAATATACAATAGTTTACGAAACTGCTAATTTTAGAGATAAAACAATTAAGCTCTATTAATTAAAAATAAATTATATTAATTAAGAACACTAGTTATATTTACATTGAATGATCCAAAAACGCGCGTGATAAACCTAGCAGCAAAATAGGTTTGTTACTAAAAGAAAAATATTAAGTCGACATTTATTAGCATGATAATTATTTATTTTAGGAAGCCTAAGATACTTTACTAAAATATCAAAATTAAAATTTCAATTAAAATCCAAACAATTTTTTTTTAATTTAATGCGGAAAATTTATCAATGGGTACGTTATATTACAAGGTATACTTTAAGTATAACATACCATCCCACTGATTTAGAAGCTCTGGGTATATTATGGCTAATATATTTACAAATTGAAAAAAAAACCATGATAGCTTCTGTTTGGCGCAACGCTTATCCAGTTTCTCGCAAACGTTGTTATGCAAGTGATTTTCGCCGAGCGTAATTACACTTTTTGCTAAAGTTGCATATCACTTTTTATGTGTTTTGAATAGTTTCACTTCCTTCCGGGCCCGGCTACATGAAAATAAATCTGAGTTCGTGCGCCCCGCTCGATATCGACCACTCGCGATGCGTGAGATTAATTACAATACAGGTAATTAAATAGCGATAGCGGAGATCAGCTGGCGGCAGAGCGCGCACGCACCTGCCCAGCCTCCGGTCGGGCGAGACGAGGAGCGGATCAGAGTTCAAACTATTCGTAATTACAAATGTGGCGATGCTCACACGAGACAAGTGCGCCGCCGATCGAAACGGACCCTCGTCGTATTCAATTTTCCGCGAGTGCTTTTTTAATTACTCAGATAGCATAATACACCCGAGCGTATCATAATAAATCGATTAAAAGCCAACAAAAGATTTAGGCCGAATGTAAAAATCGGTCGTTGAAATCTCTTCAGCATCAAATTTGGTAATATTGAGAATATCTTTAGTATGTCGAGCATGCTATTAACTCACTTAAAATGTGAATATATTTTCTCGTAAATCATTTCACGATAACCTACTTAGGTTTGTCTGCGATAAATTGAATTTAACAATACCTGAATATTTGTACTAGGTAGTCGGAAGATTTGTGTGACTCTTTACTAGCCATATAAATATAGTACGTGCATTATGTTAAATCTTATTAAAATAAATATGATGTAACATCTACGAGCTACCTGAGCTTCCTGACTTTATGAGATTTTTGCATGCTCGTGTAGAACAGAATGGTGCACGGAGACTTTCAGTGTGATCGATGGCACTATTATGTAGAGACCTCACTTGAAAAGTCCAGCAGTGCGTTTCCTTTTCCTATCCTAAAAACCTTTGTTTTGCGAGCTTCCCTGAGGCAAAAAGAGTTTCAAATAGCAGCAATAATTGTAACAAAATAAATTATTATTTAACATAATTTTATAAGGCCATTGCGAGCAGGCACGAGCTACCCAAACTCTGGATTCTTAAATAAGAAGCACTAGCAGTATTAACTTTACATTGAATATGTGTTGTTAAAGAATGTACAGGCTTTTTTCACGATGAACATTGTTCACAGTACACGCCCTGACTCCTTCAGTAGTTTTTTTTATTCTTACATATACTGTTGTGTGTATGTAGCGATAAATCTTATATTTACAAAACGTGTACTGTTAATTTAACAGATACAATTTTCGATTTTTTTGACATCCTACATGTACAAAAACTAAAATAAATTTCGTGGAAGTAGGTCGCACATAATCGACATCATAACACAGCGCCTAAGTTAAATGTTTAGCTACGTTTAATAAAATCTACCGCTAAAATTACAACAATAATGTTATGAAAAATACATTGCTAAATGTCTTGCGCCACAGTGCGCACGGAACCTGTCAAAACATCGCTCCAATGGCATGCACGTCCGCGACTTACGTCTTGTAATGTATTTATTTCTTTTGGAGTTCATTAATGCAAATACGCCTTGTGGGCGTACTGGGCACAATGCGAATATTAGAACATCTACATAACTCTGGCTCGACCTGCATTGTTCCGAGACTAATGCACGCGTCCAACAATTAGAGCCGGGCCGGGGCTTGACGCTGCTCGCGGTCGCGGCGCGTGAGGCCGATCCTTGCAAATAAATGACGTTAATTATGCAGAAAAAAACACTTTCGTGATTCATATCGTTGATTAATTGAGAAACGTTTAATGCAGTTTAATTATTATGATGAATTTACAGGCTGAGTTGTTTACCCGGATTCTTTAGTCAGGACATCTGAGAAAATGGTGACGGCGCTGAATAAACACCAGTATCGTAGTTTTCGAACGGTTAATTTTCTTTTTATATTGCAGAAAGTCGGAAAATTTGTTCTAGATCTTAGGCTGTATTCTGTCAAAAAAATAATCACTTTGATATATATATATATATATATATATATATATATATATATATATATATATATATATATATATATATAAATATATATTTCTATGTATATTTGTAGTATAAATATACCGACATGTTTTGACTTAACAAAATGTTAACATATTATACAAAATAACATATTTGTACACAGAAATCTAACAAGGATTGAGATCTTTTGCAAGAATACTTAAATAAAAAAACGAAACGAAAAGTATTCAACATTATTCACAATAGCTGGACAATGTCATGGCTTAGAATACATTTTTTTTAACACATAAATTTGTCTCTGAAATACTGAGTACAGTTTTGTTTCAAAGTTATGAAATAATATTTGATACTGAGATAAGTCCGCAGTACATACCAAAACATTTTTGTTGCGACTCAGGTAAACTATAGTGCCACGTGAGTATTTTTTCTATGTTGTAAGATTATTGATAATTTCAATATTACACTACATGCCCTCCACGTAAACTAAAATAAATAGCCAGTTAGCGAGGTGGATGGGGCCTCAGCTCATTGCGGACACCGCCGGCGTACTTGAGAGTGACCCCGCCGGGAGACAGGCCCTGGCGCACGAGCCGGCCCGGAGCCGCGGCTGCTGGAAGAGGTTAGGAACGATTGTACCGAGGTCGATACCGATAAAGAAACATAGATAGATCGATGCCACCATAGCGGACGATTTATGAGAAACAGATGACACTTAAACCCCTGTTATTTATGACCGATCACGCCATAATGGCTACCGCAATATAATCATATTTAAATTTCTATTGATAATAATAAAGAAGTGATATGTGGTTAACATCTCTTATCTCGGTTATAATAAATGTAAAATGAATTGTACAGCCTGTATTGAAAATATCAATGATATTAATAATAATAAAAAAAACTGCTTCCGCTGTAATCTATTAAAAAACAATGAACCCTAGAAATAATGTTTTCAATTTATTAGAAATTCGACATTTAATTACGCATACATTATTGAACACGTTGAGATTTTTTTGATACGATGTTCAAAATTCTGGACTGGCTGTCATATTTCATAATAAATCATATGATGTAATAATTTTGCTGATAAAAGTTTAATCGTTTTTATATAAATGTATGTATACCACAATTACAAAAAATCTCTTTTTTGTGTGAAGACGTTAAATTGTTGTTACACGAAGTTCGGAGAGCCGACAAAAAATTGGCATTTTACAATCGCGACTTCAGCAGAAGATCTGATTTCATTAAAAGAAATATTATTGTAATAAATTAAGATAACAATAAAATAAAAACTTACACAAACCCTATTCTTTGAAACCCAGGCTTTCAGATAAGCTTTCTGATACGTAAAATATTATTAAATTGAGCAGGGTTTTTGGGGTTGTGTGACGAAACCGCCACTACATAATTAATATTATCTAGAGATCACAAATAAAATAATGTCCTCAAAAAATATAAATGGCGCTTAAAAAGCCTTCCGAGCGTGTAGGGCATAAAATATACATTTTAAAAAACGCTGATGAAGTCTTTTTCTCTCAAAAACTATTATGTGTTTTTTCTGGAAATTTTGATGTTTCACAGGTTTGGTTTTTTAGAGATAAGCCGCATTATTAATGTGAGAGCTGAATAAACCTGTCGACTAGCTTTAAAATATGTATGTATGTCAATTGGAAAATTCCGAACTTAGCTCGAATAAAAGTGATTTTTCTATAATATAAAAACCGGAAGTGCAGGCAGCATGTGATATTTAAGTGAAATCACAATAATATAATAGAAAAGTAAAATTCAATTAAATCCACGTGTATAGTATGTTAACTCATAACACCTACAAACTTCGATAGAATATTTTAAGGACATCACATTAAATTTTGAGTCAAAAATTTACGAAATAACTAAAAATACATTTTAAGTCATTGGCCCGTTTAAGATGGATCGTGTAAATACCGTTCGTTATTCTAAATAAGATTTTAAATACTTGGGAACCAATTTATTTTGCATTGTGTAAATCAAATAATATACGCACGACAAAATAAAACTAATTAAGTATAAATATTTTTTACGGTCTTTATGACTGGTTTAGACATCAAATAGATAATTGTAGTACCAACGAGTTAAAATGTTTGAAAATATATAAAAACCACCTTTTAGGTCTACTTATCGGGTGCCTCTCCTCAGAGAAGGTTGGCAACCATTTCGTTAAGCATAAATTTATGCTGAATTAGTGTTCATGGTTTTTTGAGGGGAAAAGAGTGTAGTGGGTCCCCGGGTCCTTCTACGCCTTATAGGTAGGAAACAATAATTTCTACTGTATATTATTTACCCTTAGATTAGATACCCTGGAATAGTAATGGCATCGATGCAATCGGTTTCGACTGGCGTGCTTGGCGCGCCCCGGCTTGCTGTAGACCGCAAGCCGATCGGCCGACGGACACCCGTGGCCCCGGGGCTCCCAGACCGCAGGCTCCTCCCCGGTGCCCGTGCCCGGCGCCCGGCGCCCGCCTCCCTCCGCCCGGATCTCAACCGGCCATCGCCGGACTCGGCCGGGGGGTCAAGGGTATCCTCACACTACACAGGTTCGCCGCTGCGGTCGGAATGACTGTCGGCACTCAATGTGTGAAGTAATTCATTGGGATTTAATATGAAACTCGTGGCTGCCGCCTAGAATTTATATTTCTATTTTGCATTGAAATGGAAATGGAACCTTACTTACAACACGAAAACTGTATTAGGCCGACAGCTCTTGAAGGCGACCCTCGAAATGTGACACGTTCTGGCAGTCGTTGACTACGCTTGGTCAGTTTTAGGCCAAGAAAAAATATCGACACATAGAATACCATCCGTACCGAGGAGCCGTGTTCTATTTTATTTAATAAATGAAAAATCTTCTCCCCTCTGCCCATTCTGTTGCTTGTGCATGGCTACTATTCTGTACCCTGAACCTAATCCGAATAAAAAAAACTGCAATGTAGAAGGACCCGGGAACTCACTACACTATTCATTATAAGAAAACCATTAGCACTGACTCAGCGTAAGTATACGCTCAGTGATATAATCGCCAACCTCCTCTGAGGAGAGGCACCCGAAGAAGAAGATAAATAAACAACAACAAAAAACCGTCTGAAGATATACGGTTGAAGGACAGCATTGAAAATCTATCAAATATACTACATAGCTTTACTAATAATAACATTTATTTAAAAATATATTACATTTAGAATAAATAACAGAACCTCATTTTTAAGATTTAATGATAGAAAATTATTTTTCATAAAACGTGTAACCATTTGCGTAATTTTTATTTTTTTTACGATCGTTGACAGACATTGCGAAAGTGTACCCACAATTGACGGAAAATGTTCCGCTCAGGCGATCGAACTTCATTACGGCGGCGGTAATTGCGGTTTCGTCCGAACCTCGGCGCGCTCGGAGTCCTCCAGTTCTGCCAGCCGCCCACTCCGCGACATCGGCGACTGTACCTTTCCACGTCTGCCCGATCTTTTGGTTACGATGTAACTTACCTACAAGCTGAGTAACAATAAATTAGTTATATTACCTAAACTTCATTTGAACGTTCGTTCATGTCATAAGTACCTTGAATATCACTTTCTGTAACCAATGCACTAAATGTTTCCGTGCTTATTCTCTTGCGAAACAAGCCTTACGAAATCATTAGAGCGATGTGACACTTCCTTATTCCTTATTATTTATTTTGAAGCGACCGATTTCACTCTCAAGGTGTATATAAATAATAAAATTGTGAATAGTACGTAATATGGTCAGGGTTACCAGTCATATCTATGTAGATTCTAATTTTTAATAAATAATTATGATTACTTTTATTTTTGTTAATCCAAGTGAATGTTTGTGCTGAGCGACATTGTCAATTACCCTGATTGTATGTAAATAGCCGATTATATTTCTTATAAAACATTAGGAAATAAAATATAAGAAAAACACTAAAATGTATATAATGAAATGTATATAGTTTACTTATTTCATTATATTAATGGATCTTCACCATGCAAATGCCTTGTCCCTCAACAACACTAAAATGTATGTTTAGAGAGTTAAAATCCCAACGTTTCCCTTTAAGAAAATGTATTTTTATAAAATATATCATTTACGATTTAGCAGAAATTTCTTATATGTATTATAGAAATCTAAAATTCTCAAATTATTTGTAAATAAAAGCAATCGCGTTTTAGCAATGAAATAATTAACCTTAAAGTACTTATTACAAAAAATACACTCACTATATATGCTCTATATAAAATAAAAAATATGTTAACAGAAATAATTAATTAATTAAATTCTTGCTTTTTATTTGCCCATAGTAGAAATCGCTTAAACACTTTTGATTTTTTTTATTTTTTTGGGTTTTCCAGTAAAAATAAAAACACGTAAATATCGTAATTCAATGGAAAAAAATACATATTAACATTACTTTTTAGATCTTTGGACTTTAAATAATTTTTTTGGCCGTCGAAATACCAATACCTCGGCGAGATAAACTCTATAATTATAGCCCTTCTACCGAATCGAAAGAAATAGTCCGTAACAAAAAATATCGAACCGCGACGAACAATAATTTAATAAACAGAATTGAAGGAGAACATGCACCTAGAAATATTCCAGTATGGCTATAGTGACAGCTCATGCGAATGGTCATACGACATAACCACGTACTGTACACCCAAGCCCTTTTTTTTTTATTTATAAAAACAGAGAAATCTTGAAGAGCTTGAAGTAACAATAGTAAGAAATTACTTTTGAAATATTTATGATGAATATAGATGTATAATAACTACAAATTAAAAGAAAATACTGTGCATATTGTATTTAACACACAACAACACACTCGTACGACAAAAAGATCAGGCAGGACTAAAGTCACCATAAATTATATATTTAATGAGACAGTGGCGAACGATGAACTCCTGCCATGAGTTGACCTTTTTTTCAAATATGTTGGGACTTGTTCTCAACCGCCGACAGCGAATTGATTAATTGTAAAATTTTAAATATGATTTATTAATAAATTCGGTTAAAAGTGGACTTCTCGGAGTCCTTAGACGCTCAAACGACGGGTTAGAAATAGCCAAATATTTTTCAGACGTGCTTTATTTGCTTTGAATTGGGTTTTGAAAGTGTCGCTCGCGTAAAGGTACCTATAAATCCATATAAAGCCGAGGTTCAGCGATCTCACCAATATATTTTCGTCATTCTAATTTTCTACTTTCAACAGTTAAATTACAAAATAAAATGTTACATATTTAATGTTCTTTTGATTAAATATTTCCTCAACCGATCACAAAAAATATATATTAATTTAGTGTAACGTAAGTTGAGATAAATATGTGATTACAAATTAAATTTAAATTCAATTAAAAAAAATTACGTTTCTGGTGTCTCCATTATGAAATAATTGTTTAGAGAAGAAAGTAAAAATATCGCCAAAAAAACCATATTTATAAGATATATATCTGAATGACAATCGGTAACATTTTACGACGTTGGTCCATAATATTTAAGCCGTACATAATAATTTTATTATTATTATTATTTTCATTATTGCATAACCATTTAAATTAAACTTAAAATAATAAAAAAATTCTTACATGATAATCGACAGTGAATTTCGAAGAACCTTAAAATATGTATTTATTAGGTAACATGTACTGAAAGAGCTCTTTGACCAGCACATATTTGAGCAGTTTCGTAAAAATATAAAGAGGACAAGTCGACGTCTGCTCGTCAAAATCGATCGGCGGGCTTTTTTAATGAGCTAATAATTTAATATTTAAATTTTCAAAAATGTCAACAATACGTATGAAGTATCTTGAATAAACACCACAAAAAGAGAGCAAAAAACGCACCTAATTTATTCGATATTAGCATTCTCGATACGTTCAAGCGCGGTCATAAAAAAACCAGTTTGATCCGAAGGTAATGGATCCGAGGCGCAGGCCGGGCCGTGTTCTCATCTCAATTCGCATTGATATAGGTTAGGCACGCGGGATTCGAACCGTCTGCTTTCACCCGAGCAGGTCAGCCGAAGCCCGGCTTCCGAGCGGCGATCGGCCCGACCAAACTTCACGGACACGACAAAGCCACTTGAGTGCCTGCGAGATAGTTCGGCATCGCTCGTATTGAAATTTCGTCCGGAGTGCTGTTATATTTAAGGGCGACTGCTGCCATCTTGTTAGTAAACAAAAATATCAATGAGTAAAAATTATTTATAATAAGTTATTTGCACCTTTTGGTTCAAATTTATCAAGGTTTCTATTTAACCTAACCTCCCTTCTAATAGGCCAATGGCAAATCACAAAATAAATATATACAAGTAATAAAGCCTGTATAAATATGAATCACGGTTAATATCACATTACACCCAATAAAATTTAACTGGTGGTTTTTAAGATGTTGCCTATTTATTTTACGTCTTACGAACTATCTATTTATATTTTTAATTAAATTAGGCCATAGATTTCATGATTATCTCGTACGAGACTTTAGCAGCGGGCGTCATGCACGGGAACATACTTTTCCATTGGATATCAAACTTTCAATTCTCAACTAAAACTTCATA
Organism: Atopsyche davidsoni; assembly: GCA_022113835.1. NCBI lineage: Eukaryota > Metazoa > Arthropoda > Insecta > Trichoptera > Hydrobiosidae > Atopsyche > Atopsyche davidsoni. The sequence continues at coordinate 7,427,593 of JAILWY010000007.1, forward strand.
CCGCTGAATAACTAATGCTCAAATTCGATCGTTATAAAATGTTTACAAATATATTTTTTTTGACTAGTTCATTAGTATCAAAATAAAGATGGGTTATTTAGGCGAGAAATAAAATGCTACCTGAATATCTAGATGAGAATAATAATTACAAGTACAAACTTTGACCAAATCGAATGTACTTCAAGTATTATAATTAAATATTCATTTCCAAGCACGTTTTGTCTATAATAACAGTTAGTCTAGTATATCCATTTGATATTTGATTACCAAAAAAAAATTAGCAAAGCTAATTAAAGATACAGTAACCATCAAACATGCACTGAGCACCAGGCGCACACTTCTAATGAACGGTAATGGTGTTCGCGGAAGGCCGGAGGAGCACACTTACAATTTGAGCATTTAGGCGTACTTTGTAAAATACCGTAAGGCCAGAATCACAGTCACGCTTCCTCGGCGGTATCGGAGCGGCCGTGCTTCCCGACGAGACCCCGCACCGACTCAATCACACCAGGCAAAAATGTCCGTGCCCTTCGGCTCCGGTGGATTGAATAAAACTCTTCAATTCGTGACCGCAGATGGCCGATAAGGTCGTTTCATTCACCGAGCGGGACGACCAGGTAAGACAGGTCGGCGCTGAATCCCTTCGTGCAAAACTACTATACAACGCAAATTTCACGAACAAATACAACATGGTATTTTAAAGGGTACAGGCAGCACTAGAAGTGGGAAGTCGTGAAAGGGGGCTTCCACTGACAGGAGACTGACAACGGCTGACGTGATAATGATAATTGGCCCGAGATAAGTGTAATACGATAGAAAGGCTGTTAAGTACGAGAAATCATAGTAAGCATACGACAAGAAAGCATGTTTCTAGTTATATCAAAGTAAGACATAAAGAGCAGGGATTAGTATGACGAAACTACGCTGCGTTTATACAGACACAAAGCATTACAATCGCCATATGTGTCAGCTACTCGAATCAACTTTAGTTGTTAATATTTTATTAGTACATTTAGAGCTCTGGATTAAAAAAATATAAACACTAGTACATGAAGATTAGTATGCCATCGATACTGCTAAAGTATATCACATATCGAATGTACATATTATCATTCCCATCGTATATTTAATGCTAACGAGCTCTCTCATGTTTAAGTCAAAGTCATGTTTAAATAAAACTTAAATATTAAGGAAAAAACTGTTCTATAAATGATAAAATGGATTTAACCGGAATAAGGTACGTGATCTATATAGGTATATGACTATTATTTGGATAGACAGTTCTCATTCACAGTGGGTCTCGAGTGTGCAGCTCCGGGGCGATTACCCGAAGGTACAAGCAATTTAATATGGATTTTATGCTAATGGCCGCTAACGAGACTGCTTGGAAGGATTATGGTATTGGATTATTGTATCTACGAGAAGTTGGCTATGGAATTTAAGTTCGGTGTATATCTTTTTTGACATTTATCTACAATGAAATTGCTATTACGTTATAGCTTACATTACACCAGCCATTGAAATACTTTTTGTGTCAAGTACCAGACGGCAAATAAAATGGCGTGCATAGTTGACGCAGCTAATAATTTGGGGTTTTAGGTAGGTAGAATAAATAAAAGTACAAAATTGTTTGAAAAGTTTTGATAAATATTTTTGTATTTAATTTATTCATAAAGGTATTATATAAATAACACTTGACTCTATAAATAAAAAAATCTTTAAAAAAACCTTTCACGGACGGCATCATGTTTTCAAAGATGTTTTTCAAAAAATCGTTATAAAAAAAAAAATGGAATTATTTATATAATAACACTAAGGTAATACCATTTTATTAATTCAGGCGTTGTTGTGTTCAATATTAAATTCATTTAAAATGTTTAGTCACGCTGCTCCGTTACGCAGGCAAACACTTGTCAGTTAATTAAGTACATATATTTAAAAAATAAAAATGAATCAACGCAAAATATTTTTTTGGGTTCACAATACGTGGGGTCAACATTTCAACAACATGTCCTAACCGGAAAAGACATTCCAGGAACGAGTTAAAATGTAATTTGCAAAAAAAAGTTTTTAAAGGGTTTATTTTGCAATGTAATATTTTTTTTAAATTCGGCATATTAACGAATTTCAGTGATGTTTCAACTATAGAATCACAAAATTTTATTAAAATTTAATGACATAAAATAAAATTTAATTTAGGATAACGATAAAATTAATTATTTTAAATAAATTAATAGAATACGAATTTAAGAATTATCAAGTCATCATAATGAAAATTACAAAACAGTTTATAAACATAAATCAACAGTATTTCGATTTTCTTACATTTTTTTAAAAGAAGTTTTCGCGACTTTCATCCACGAGCCACGGCTCGGATGCCTCCGTCGGACAATTCCCGTCATTCGTTTATACTCGCAACTGCTAATCCCCCGAAAACGTTTTTGGAAACTGTAAAAGAAAGAATTCTCCGACGGTTCGGAGATCTCTCCACCTGCTCCGCAGATAGCGGATCGATAGCATCTTTATAATGGCCAAAAATGGCTCGTAGCGATACTCCTTCCACCGAGAGATAATCTACTCGGCGTTTAACTAAAAATAGTTCCCGAAAATAGCGTAAACGCGAGCTCGAATATTAACCGTACCCGTCATTGAGGTCTATACCTCGATTGGCACGACTTATTGCTAGCAGGCTACACACGCAGCTACACAACTTGCAATTGGGCAATAGTGTCATCTTTTGCGTTGTTTACTTAGACAAAACCATAAAGAACACCCAAACGGACGCTATTGCTAATTGCAAGTGTGTAGCCTACTTTTGTACGGGTCGGGCATACATCACCGGGTATCGGGTATCGAGGGACCGGCAGACTTGTTGCGCCGCCAAGAAGTCAGATTCGCGCACCATTCACGAAGGTTTTCACTAAATGATTTATCGATTATTTTGACTCGATACCTGTTTGTCGGAATTCGTAGCGTGGGCGCAGGAGTGAAACTTAATAATATCAAGATGAGCTATTGCGTCAGAAGTCCGTCATTGGAAATGTGATTACTCGCCTGGCCCGAGCTTGGATGCTTTGTGAGAGGACAGGTATCTACCGTATTTTAACAGCACACAACAAACTATCGATTCGTGGTATAATTTAGATTATCAGTCAGAGTGCTGGACATTCGGAGTTTTTCGGACAGCTTCGGCGAAGCTCGGAGCATATTATTCGTGAAATGTTCACTGTGCCGTGTCTATCACGCAACGGGGAAAAACCGAATATAACGAACCAACAATGACAGTATGTATCTGAATAAAACTAGAAAAAAAAACTACTGATATGCAGTTTACTGTAGATTGTACGCTTTTATAGTTGGATAATTAAATTTTTATTAAAAACCGCTAAGTATCATAATATTTTTTAAAATTATATTTGCATAGATTTAATGTTATGTTGCTGTCTATATTCTTTATATTTAGAGCAACGTGTATTCCGTAAATATAAAAATCACACCGTTAAAATAATGGTTTAAACAATATAAAATTAGCTCATAATCTCGGCTACATTTAGGCTTAAATTGCTTTAATATTATCAATTATCAACATTGTGTTGTATCTAAAAATTTTCTGCCTCTCGTGAAAAAATCCGTGTTGATTTCTCTACGAGAGACTATTTAAAGAACATGACTGTGTAAAAAAACTAATTGAATTGATTTAAGAGTACGATGACACTTGAAAATATTATTTCAAATCAAATTCCCAATGGTTTATGCACAAAAAACAACTATAAAGAAGGCATTACACTTGTAGGATATTAACTGTTAGGAATCCTCTTGAGCTCGTGAATAGCATTTTTATCACTAGTTTAGTAGACTAAGGCTTTCGAGCACGCAACCTGTTATACCAGTGGAAGATATCGAACTAAATCCTCCGCAATTATCGACGATTCTCTCACGAGCGCTGAAAAAATGGAACGCGCCGGAACCGGCAATGGGCACGAACGTAAATAAATCTGCTCCACTCGGCGGCCAGAAGGACGGTGCTGCAGTCGCCTTATCAGCTGGGCATTTCTCTTCATAAAAACAATAATTGCCCAGTTCCTGCCGTATGGGAGCGACTGTGCGGTAACGGCCGGATAAGACTCCCACAAATCTGCATAACTGCGAGAGCACAGTGCGGCCGGGGGGCGAGAGCCCAGCCAGGTAAACTAGAAATAAAACCATGCATCTTTTTGATAGTAGACGCACGAGGATACCTATTATTTATTTTTTTAGGCGTAAACTACATAAATATTATTTTAAATTATATTTGGTAGCGAATAATTTATATATATATATATATATATATATATATATATATATATATATATATATATAGGGAACTGCTGATATCTTTTTATATTTTACACAATATTTAACTAATTTAGTGTAATAAGAAAATATTTGTATGCCAACAATTTCAAACATATTTGTTCAACTAATGACACAATCTTTATCAAATATTTGAACAAATCTTTAATAAAATATTTAACATCGTATAAAATACAACAGTATAGTTGTAAATTAACAAAATACATTAATGTTTCAAAGAAACCTCAAATGACCTACGTTCGCCTACATGAAGAAAAACAATTTTGGATTTTGAGTCATCGCTGTGCCCGCCGTCAAAAATAGCAACGCAGAATCAAAAAAAAAACTTCTTAAAATAAAGCTCTCATTGCTGGCGTGAAATTACACTACAGCCCAAAAATAATACAATTACTTGACCCGTCGATGGCTGCGTCTCTTTATTCGGCAATAGTCGCTCTACTCCGCGCTGCACTATGTCTCCGGCCAAGAAAGACCGAGAACATGAACAATGTCGATGACTCCTCGTTTCGACGAATAAACAATCGCTTATTCGTGTAGATAGCAGCAATAACAACGAACAAAAACAAAAGGAAATTAAGAAGCAGGACCGTGAAACTTAGGCGCACACTGTCCATACAAAAACCATTTTTCTTACTCGCTTGCACGATCCAATGCTTAACAGACATTATCAAAAATATAAGTGGAAATAAAAATACTAAGAAAAAATATATCTATCATTATATTAGAGAAAGCGTCTGAAATATGAAAACTTTATAAGAATAAAAATGTTATCTGATAAGGAGTATATCATATATATTAGTGTTTGTTATCAATATCACTACGTGGACACGACCTAACTCCGATACCAAGCACGTATAAACACGAAAATTAGACTTTGAGCATTGCTAAGTCGAACAAAAAGTACAGTCATCACTGGGCATTTCGCATCATGCGCGGTAGATAGCGATGTTGACTCCGAAATGTAATTAATGGATGAATCAGCACGCCAACAACGAACAATGCTCCTGGTCGTCCACATGTGGTGTGACTTTCCCGGTACGTTAATTTTTACTCCTTGTTTACATTAGGTCCGTCTGCAGATTATTGCCGCAGTGTGTTTGGATCCACTTCTGACGCCCGCACAAGACCGTTTATTCCGCTGTGAGTTTATAAATATTATTTAGTCCGTTTATTTACATGGCCCGCGGGAAAAGCAAAGGATGAATGTATCCTTGTGTTATGATGTATTTAGTGAAACGTAAATAGATGTACACTGAGTTTTGAAGCGCGTTGCATTAGAAAAAAAAATAATAACATTGAACTATTTTAAATACTTAAATTGTAACATTCACCCATTAATTTAATTTCGCAAAATATATTATCAATAAATTAACACCTATTTTTATATTTTCTGATGAATCATCTATACCAGAAAAAATACTGTCACTCATTGTGAGAAATAATATGTATATATATATGCGATTCAATGGTCTGATATCTGAGAAGTAGTGATAAAATAAGTTAAATTACTTATACGCTAACAAAATACTTAAAACATGCATCATATAACTTCTTGCATTTCTGTGTGCAAATAAGACGGAAGCAATTCCCGATATCGTTGATGGTTGAAAACCGCTAAATATTTGCGCGGTGTAGATTAATTAGTATCCTGTTTCTTATTACCAGAATAAAACCGCACTAGTACAAGCACTCAAGAGACTGCGACGAAAATGTATTATTATTCATAGAATATAAAATAAATCTCGTAATTACTTTTTTATATAGAAAATCCTCATATATATATAATATAACCTACAACTTTAAACGATTATGTTTATCAAAAATTTGTACAACACTAAAAGATATATGTAAATATTACTTGAAACATATTTTAGAGCAATGGAAGGTTTTTTGCTTGTAATATACTACACGTCGACGGTGCATGTACCACACGCCTTGGTAAGCATTTCACTGTGATTATTGTTCCAGTTTATATAATATTTTCCACGTTTGGATACAGCTGTTATTGTTTTTTTAAAAAGGAGCACAGCGGTACCTGTAACGTTTACCACCGTTTAACTTCAAGAGTCGAAACCGTGCACACACCACGAAATGCATAGAACACGAATTGTAAAAGACATCCAATTAGGTATTGTATTTGTATGAAAGGTTTTGTTAGTTATCTTGTCGGGAATACGCACTCACAAGGAAGGGGGGAGATTTAATAAAAACATTATTCTATTCAGGATATAATAAATAACAGAGATTTGATAAAGTGCTCATTTTCCCTCGTAATTGATTATGGCAACATCCGGTCGAATCGTAAAATAAACTTGGAATTATTTGAAACACACGGGCGCATCCGCTTCGGACGATTACACAAGCGTATTAGTTTATTACTGATTCATACATTCTAACGATATTTACCAAACAAACGAATTGCACCTCGCCCGCGGGTGACCTCCCCAAAGGTCATCAATTAACATAGGTATGCTGTACACTCGTGACTTTCAGCACGCAACGATCATATGTTAGATCATCCGTGAAATTCCCAATTTCGAAAACACTATCGTCGGCTTTCATTCGAGTTTCAATCTGTTAAGTTTGAAACGGGAGGTCATCATATCTCGATCGAAACTTTGGGAAATCGACACAAAAAACTGAAGCTAAAGACAAAAGAAGCGAGCGGAAAAAAGCACGCCCGCCTCGGCTGGGAGATGAATTCGATCCATTATTTTTAATTCGGTATGTCCCGTCCGAGAACAATTACTGGGGGCATTCAATCCAATCAGCGATCGCGTTTACAGCAGATTAAAAATAGTTCTCCATTAACGGAGCGGAAACCATCAAAAGGAGCGCCGAAATGTCCCCCGTGACATTCAATTATCAATAAAGTACACCGTCGCACTGTGCAGGTGTAATATCTGTCGCCGTTTGTCTCCGTCTGTATTCGCGGAAAAGCTGCAAAAACTGTGAAATGTAAAGCTAGCCGGCGGGCCCTCCGAGCTGTGCGGTCCCAGGTCCGCGCTCCGGAAGCGGCATAGCGCGGCGCGCTTACAGACGCAGACGGGTATTAACGTTCTTCCGGAAAACGGCCAAATCATAATTACCGCGAGGTATTCAAATGGGCCTTTCGCGTTCGTCCGAGACTCGCCCGAGAGGCGAGGCGAGGCGAGGCGAGGCCAGGCCAGGCCAGGCGAGGCCAGGCCAGGCCGGGACTCCCTGAGAGCAAAAACCGCGAGTGCGGGTGGTCAGCTCGTTCCAAATGCGAGAATGCGTTTTTAACCGCACCGCTGACATCTTTAATTTAAACAGTAATTATGCAAAACGAAATGGCTAGCATAGATATGCAAGAAGGTAATTAGGCGGCATTTCATGTAAAGAATTTGACCGATCGAAATGTGAATATTTGGGCGCCATTGCAAAAGGTGTACGACATACTTTAGATTGTTTTGAAGTTACGAAACAGGGGATGAATAAAAAATTGCAGCCATAATGAGGACACGATCGCATGGGAAATAAGCCGGTATTGCAGAGGCGGATAAACGCTAGATCTGTGGCGTCACTTTGGAATGTTCAGGATTAATAGCATCCGTAAAATTGTCAGAGTTGCTCGGGAGTTTCGCGACAACAGCTGGCGATAACGATGATGATGATGGCGCCTTTGTTTTCCACCGTCGCAGGGCTGAACTTCGTTTGCGATATATATCAAAAAACAAATCACACTCGATCACCTGGCGGCGCCGGCTAATGGCGGAGACGCCGCGCAGTGAAGGTCCGCGGGGCCGGCGACCGCTCCAGAGAAATCGGCATGATTTATTTTCCCTCCATCACGACACACTCCGGCCGCTTTCGGAATGTCAGCTGATGAAAGGTCACGCCGAGCAAAAGGTCCCAATCCGTGATCCAGTAAGAATGTATATCAGTTTTGGTTCTGTGTGTTTTCGATGAAAAGGCCAACTAGCGACGGCAAACGAGCGCGGCTGTGCTCCGCCTACTGTTTACAGAGTAAGGGCGTCCGGGCGGGACCGGCGAGAGCCGAAAATCCACCGTTTTTCTGAATCTTCCTTTAACGCTTGAACCCGAACCGGAACTCGACGCGTGAAAGGGTTCACGCATTCGGAACCCGTTCACTGAACCGTAATATTTCTATCGGATGCAAAGTTATCTATGAATCTACGCGTAGAGTTAAATTTTATTTCTGAACCCGACGCAGATGCTATCTTATAACCGAATCGGCCATTCTCATTGGTGGAGCATGACTCAAGTATGTGTAAATATTATTTACAACGTTAAAATCGCAATCATTTGGATAATTTATACAAAATCTATAAATACTGACTCAATTTGGTATCGTTAAAACTTCGGAAGGTACTTCCGATATCGATTTGCAAAGCCAAGGAACAAAGGTTAACACGAACGTTCTAGTTCTCATAGGCTCAGCATTGTTTGTTAGAACACTTAGTTGTGTTTGCATCGAAGATGAATCAAATGTAACAATGAAATGGTTGAAATATCTCTGATGTCGGAATGCAGTGCGACTGCAGACGAGGAGGCGCGGAGCTCCGGCGGCCGACGGAACAATAAACAATAGGAAATGAGTCGCGATTCTGCCAGTCGCCTCTACGCCGGTTAATAAGTTAACTCGAACATTAAAAAAATAAAAAAAACAACAACAACACAAGAAAATCGCCCGATGAATGTGAACACAAAAATCCCAAATATATTAGAATGCGTTGAGGCTTGTAAATTCTGCTTAGCGTGAATGTCAAGGAGGCGCCATATTGTTTCGAGGCGTTGCGAACGATTTGTTAAATGGATTTAACAACTCTTTACGAACGGTGCATGGGGGCTTATTGTGAAATTGTAAAAATTTGTAAGTGAATGTTAAGCCGAACAATAATTCATCCTCTCGTCGGCTCGACACAAAATTAATCTGCAGACCACCTTCACCTTTATTTTTTTAAGGCACCGTTATCATTAGAGGAATCATCTCAAGGTCACTCGACCAATCCAATTCAAATATGAGGTGCGGTTTTATAAGATGCCTTCCTCATTCTGTACATATACAAAAAACCATCGTTGAAATAAAGCGTCCGGGAGACACTCCCTAAAGATATCAAATGACTTTATTTCATAAGGAACGGTGGTTATGTCTTACGTAAGGATTCCCAATATTGCGATGCTACAATACAAAAATTCAATTTTGAGATATTACAGATTAACCGTGAAATTCACTTACAAACTACAGTCCCAAGTCGCGTAGTAACATCTTACAAAAAAACAACATCGTTTTCTTTCCAACAGTCCGAATGCCAAAAAAAAAAGCTCTTTTCCGGTTACAGCTCTCTTTTCGCTTTAGTTCCGGCCGTATTCCGTGCGATTCAATTACGTAAACGTATTTAGCAGCGAAAAAACAGATCAATCTGCGTGGAACTGTTGCGAGTTTCTCCGGGAGATGCGTATCGGGGAGAGTTTAAAATTAAACGCGAGAATCGCCCCGCGCCACTTCTTATCCGGCGAATTTAAGCGAAGCCTCGCGAGCCCCTCGACATGAAGCCCGCGCCCCGGCTTGGCCTGACTAACGACCGGCTTCGGTGTGAAAACGTCAATTGTAATTTCTGCCAACCGGCCGCACGGACAACGATAGGGTCCGCGAACGACTTTAAATATTCCCTTCAGAGCTGATTTTCATTAGAGATTAAAAGCGAAAATCCCAAATCGGAGCGAACATAACTCTGCGTGTTTTTCACGCAGTGTTATCCCACGCGGTATCCAGTGCAGTCCCACGAGTAATTTCAAACACTTTTAGTATATTTTTTTATATCACGGCTACTTTTTAAAGTACCAATCTCGAGGCCCGAGCTGCTATTTGACTAATCAAGAGTAATTATGTAAATGTTTTGTCGGACGATCGGCTAACCGAGTTAGAAAGTGATCATTTCCTAAACTCATCATAATCTATTGATCCATAACCGATGGATAATTGCGTCAATATGTAACACTTAGGCTCGGAGATTATACTTGAGTAAGTATATCCTCGTATTGGCGTTAATATTAAAATACAAGTCCCGTGATTTGATTGTTTTAAATATTGCACTTAGCCTCGCACGCTACAGAACAATTTCGATAGACAAAAGCCCCGGTACTGTGAACTTTAACGCGGTGCTATATTTACGGCTCCAATGAATGTTATAATTGAACTATGTGATTTCGTTTTACCTCTGACACTGACTTCATAAAATCCAACCAGAATAATCCACCAATTGACAATCTATACCTTCACAGTCGAGGCAATCAGTATCATATTGGTTTCACGTAAAAAAAAAACTGTACACTAGACGACTGAGTACATGGCTTTTAAAATTATTTTACAAGATAATTTTGATAACAAATTTATTATCGCCTAAGAAACGTTTTAAGATTGACAAACAAAGATATACAATAAATAAAAAAACAAACCTGTCATGTGGATACTTTATTATAGTATAGTTTTGTCAATAAATGCAAAAAGTCAGATGCATGGGCATGTAGTCGAAACAACATTTTACAATATGCATATTTATAATGGTTAATATAAACGCATCAAGTGTTTTTGGACAAACAATATTTTTTTAAGGTTATTTATTTAAAAATTCGTGTAAGTAACCGAATAAACCTGTGCTACAATATAATAAAATAGAACTGATTTAATCAATACTACACACGCTTTTCTAACCCACTCTCCCCCTCTGAGGATAAAACCTTTTGATAAATACTATTTTTTCGAACTTTCTCGGGGACACAGCAAGAAGGTTGTTTTAAACGTCTCAAAGACCGAAAAGCACAAAGACCCAGATGTCCAAAAAGATCTCTTTAATCGGAGACCATTTCCGTAAGTCTTCGGGCTTCCCTTGGGAATGGACCTTTCACTGCCAGGATAGCAATGAAGTTGGCTTTCTAAAGGGATATTCTTTTATGTAAGAATATTGTTCTGGGACGACAGGCAATGAATTTACCAAAAAAACATGGTTTGATTAATAAAACTACGGAATAAAATATAACCAAACAAATTCCGCATAATCAAGTTAGGAAAAAGCTACAATTGTTCCGGCAAAATACCTTATCTGAAAAAACAAAGCGTTTCAGGAAAAGTTTAAACCTTAATTTACAAAAAAAAACACGTATGGGACTTTTTTCATTAAGTTAATTGTTTTTCACAGAAGAAAAATGTTATATAATTATATAAACAATTTATGTATAGAGATCATATCATGCAGGCTGATAAAATTTAATAAACATAATAATTTAAATAGAAAATTATTGGGAACTGAAATTGTTATATACATTTTTTTTGTTAAAACAAATAGACACAAAAATAAAAATAAATATTTTGCGCAATATATATATTTGAGTATATAGAATTAAAATATCAAACTACGTAAATGCAATAATTGAAGAAAAAAATAATTTTGATATTAAAAGAATAGTTAAGTTTTTACTCCAGTACAACGGGCATGCATGATTGTATTGAATTTACTTGGAAAAATACAGTCGTAATAATAAAGTAAAGTATCAAATCAATTTCAACGTAATGGCAGCGTATCCTGATTGAAATCGGAAATGAAATCCTGTAGGGAATAAAGCTGGCATTCTTTTACCAATAACACGGCACAATAATCGTTACCCGTCAGGGCGGAGAGAGGCGCTGACGCAGGGCGGACCCTCGTTAGGGAAGGGATGTGTTCAGCACAGCGGGCGGCGCCCCCGCCCCATCCCATCCCATCCCCGCCCCGTCCCCGCGCATACCTTAACTTACTTCCCAACTTCATGCCGCCATTATAAACTACCGTGACTAGTGAACTTACGCCGCCATACCTCTACCGCTTACCCGAGAAACAACCACCCCAGTCGGCTGTTAAGCGACGTACGAGGAGAAACAAATAAATAGGATCCGGAAGCTCTTACAGTATCCTATTCTTTTTATATATAATAGTCGCACACTCAAGATAAAAAAACAAGATAATCGCTCAGTTGCAACTTCGTTTGCAAAACTTCTATTTTCCCGATATTCTATTATTAGAACGCTTTTGTGTGTGATCACAAAGGATCCTGAAGAATATGCACAAAAATAATGCCAAGATCTAAGCGTTTAGGCAAAAACAAATTAGGTTATAGTCTTTCATAGTCTAGTAAAGTATACATTTTTTATTTTAATATTAACTCAAAAAAGATCATTATCAAGAGATAATAAATATTAAAATGTAATATATACAGACGAATATTTGCATAAGTCGTGATATTATAATTAACCTGCCTTTCCAGTCCCTTGCAATGTGGCCAAGGAGCTGAGGAATCACGGGAGATACAAAGACGATAGCCCCATTTATACATACTTCCTCAGATGTGCTCGCTCTGCCCGCAGACCAGGAGATCTGGATTATACGACTCTAACATTTCACGACGGGCAGATCGATCTGCTTCTTCTCTTGAGTAATCGGTAGCACTGGTTGTTGGCGCTGTTCAAGATGCATGTATCTGCCACAGTTTTTACGAATCTATATACAAGACTAGATAATAATAATAATAAAACTAGATCGTGCGATTATACGAAATATTGAACACGTTACAATGGCATCTTATTGGCATTTTAAAATTATGCACTCGCATTTTTAGCTACCCAGTTACCGGCGTACAAGAATTGCATAATATTTAAAAGAGGTTAAAAGTCAAATATCTTACTTAGAAGCTGAACATTATTTCGAGTTGGTTTAGTTTGTAGAGTTGGATATGATTGGGGAATCGAATGATGGAACATTATAGTTCGACTACTGTGACTGCAGCTTCAGCGATTGTAATAGGAAATTTCAATACTAGTCGAGCGTAAATGATGTCGGAGATCACTTTCTAAAAATACGTATAACGCTGAAATACCGACAGAAATTTCACTGATTGCGATCCTCCAGTTCGAGGGGGAATGCTTGCCGCTAATATGATTGATATCGGGGACTCGTTAATTAGTTTATACACTAAACCACTCCCGCTAACTTCAGTGTCTAAATTAAAATAGTGCGTCGGCGTCGAGACGCCCGGGCTGTGACGGGCATTAATTTATAATCCCACGAACACAGGTAATTTAAGTAAATTTGAAATTTCCACAGGCAACGTTAGAAAAGGGCGCAGACCCTCGTTACGAGCGCTCGACTGCTCGCCGGAAGCCTTCTCGTGTCCAAACTTGTGGATATTTAGGAATTCCTGGAAGCGTTCCGCTGATGAAGAGTGTAAGACAATAAAATATTACATTTTATGTAACGCAATAAAGGCCCGTTGACGAGGGACGCCACCCTTGTCAGGGCTGATCACCTGGTAATGCGGCGCACCGCCAGCCGCCGCGAGATAACTCACCCTCGCCGGCCAATGGCGCCCGATCGGAAAGCGAGGCCGTCAGCAGCAGCGGACATCAACAATGTCAGCGACAAACTACTTGTATGACTACCTGACACCGGCGAGCTCTCGAGGCCATCGGAGGCTTCTGCGGCAATCGGCAAGCTCGGTGCAGTCCTCCGCGGATTCGCCGACCCCCCCCCCCCTCCCCTCGATAAACATTTGCTTTTACCGCTCGGCAGTCGCACTCCCCGAGAGCGCAATACCGAAAACTTTTTACATTAAGGGTTCTTTTTGTCTTTCGCTTGATAAAAAAAATGTTCAAATGGCTGCTTTTCCATAACTCGGCTCCCCTTGTCTGGCATAAATACGTATATAACTCGAGCTCACTGTGCGTTTACTTTACCGTGTAGTTTTAGAGACGGTGCGCTGAGTTTTTTTTCCATTAGATAGTATCTCCATCAAGATGAAGTCTACGAGCCCGGGTCTCACTCTACTTAATGCCGAGCTCCGACAAGAGCGCTTGTCAAGCGACAGACCTAATTGATGCAGCAGACGTGTGTGTTTTGAATTCCTGACATTTGTTTTCGTTCAACAAATCAAGTTTGTTGAAAATTAATAGTCGGCAGAGAGAACTCAACCATTGTCACCGGCGTGAAGCACACTAGTGGAAGAATGCACTCGCGATCAAAGAAACAGACAAGAAATTATATTGAATCGCATTCAGAGTCAATCAGGATGCGAGATGCTGGCGCGGCGCCCCTCTCGACTCACCCGCGGCTAACATATTTCGCGTTCCCATATTACCGCATAGATTCCGGTTTTTGCTGACGGGGCCCGCGGGGTGATATCTCTCCCTTCGGAAAGGGTGACATCTTTCGCGGCTACAAAAAATCGATACGCTCCAATAACTGTGTGCGATAGTTTCGCCCCTATGAATAAACGCCGACCCCGACAAATAACAGACCGTATACTTTTTAATATTTCTGTCGGGGGTCGAGGTGGCAAAAACGACACCATCCCAGAGAACGGGACCGGTTGGAAGTGTAAATTTGGGGACGTATGATTTAGGGAGCATTGTGCATTAGGTCGGGTGAATGGAGATATATATTATTTGAGCATTGAATTATTGAGATGGCATTTGTCATTGAAATGGGAAATACAAATGACAATCAGTTTCTCCCCTGGCACGCTGCGAAGTCTAGCAGAAAGAATATTGGTTTTTTATATCATCGAATACGCTTATTGTGGTTATTGTGAGTCGGCTTAGGAAATTTGAATAATCACACCATATTGTGTATTGTACAGAAGAAGAAATATAAAATGTTTATATGTAATAAAAATAGCAGGTATTTGTTACATCAATTTCAATATATATTATGAATACCACAATTTAAATATTGAATGTGATTTATGAAAATTTTTCAATACAAACATAAATATGGAAATTAATCAAATGTACATTTCAACAATACAAACCTTGTATCTCGTATGAAGACGAAGAATGTCAATATTTACATTTACTGAACGGAACACCGACATACATAATTCCTTACCTTTTTCTGCGGTTACCTAAAAAAATACACTTCCTTGAAATAAACAAAAACCAGTAGGACCCGTGCCCGTTGCCCGACTAAAACTCGTATCATAATTTTCATTACATGTCACTCGTTCCGGTAAGAATCAAAGAGAAGTTGACCAACATATTCAAGTCTTGTTTTATTTCCTATAAAATATCAAATTAGCAGAATTACTTATGCCGAACACATATTTTTTCTTGTGTCAATAAAGCTGTGAGTTAGACAAGGCGTATAATTATTTTTTAGCATTTTATTGGGTCAATTAACGAGTGGCTGGAACGCGTTCCTCACCACCGCCGAGTCGCATTGACATGAAATCGCCGAACCGACTTGCGGCGAAAACGGGTTCTGGTCACAGTTTGCGTTTCATATTTTTACGTATATCGAAATATGGTCTATTGCACAAGTGAACAGACTGACGAGACTCTGGCTCGAGTCGCGTTTCTTCAGTGCCAAGGTAAGCGACAGTGCGCGCTGAGCATTTCGAATAAGGTCGATAACCTATTTCATAATTGAAAGCCATATCGGGCCGCGATTATTTACACGGAAATCTTTCATTCCGCTAATATGACGCGAGGAATGTTGATTGGATCAGCGCGGGGATCCGCGCTAAGTTTACAAACAAAGCCACGCCAAAATAAAGTAATATAATACACGGGAATCCATTATGCCGCGCAATAAACACGGCGATATTCATCTCGGTGCCTATTTCTGGATTCAACTCGCAATAAAACAGAAGGTCTTGTAATAGAAGTCTATCTGACAAAAAATAACACGAACAAATGTGGCAAATATTCGAATGAAAATTAAACAATCTAAACTCAAGCATCGAAGAAGGATTTATGACTCGATGTTTTGCAGGGGCACAATTGAATGTAGTGGTATTAAACGTCTTCGCGTGCATGTAAAGCACTTTTATTTCGATCGATATTTAACAACGTCGGCAAATCGTCTCTACACGTAGTGCTAGTTACTCGCAATATGGCTAAAAGGTTTTCTCGTTATAGAGCAGACGGTGCATTTCTTTTGCTGTCAACCGTCAACGTCCGCAGAACAATGTGACGATTGACGATGCTCGGAGGTGATCAATTATTATGAGTGCCTTTTAAGTCCGGAGAACTGGTATGGACGAAATCGCGTTCCAAAGGCCGCCCCGGCGCGGCGCGTACATCACCGAGTCGACTGACGCTGGGACCATTATTTGCATACCGGTCGACTGAGTCCCCTGCTCTTATACGGTTATCTCCGGGAACCGATAGCGAGCGGGGATCTGTCTCAGGTAAATGGCAATGCGATTCTTGAACTGAATAGTAAATACCGCGCAGTGGCCGACGCTGCGGAGATGGATGTGAACTCTCAAATGACTGGCCGTTTCAGACTATAAAGTAGATCGTGAATCTGGCGGCTATCAAACCCTTCGCGGCCACTGAATTGATCTTTGCTTCTACAACAATATCGAGTCTACCTCGGTATAATGGTACTGAATATTTAGCGAAAATTGGCGGCAGTAATTGAAAAAATATTGAAATTCATCTCGTCGGCTTCTATGTTGAAGTCATCAACGCCAGTCCCTGCGATGTGTAAAGGTATTACGCTACGAAGAGACAGCCTAGGTGGCGAGTGCGCGGATCGACGATGACATCACTGGTGTTTAGCATCTTCCCGGCATACTAATGGGCGAAAATGATAATTCATAAATTATTTACTTTCTGCTATCTACATCGCAGGTCATGTTAATCTCTCGCTGTATATTGCGTTGATGGAATAAATAATTAATTATAATTACATTTGTATTCATTACTTCACATACCTTACCATTTGCGAATCCACTTACGGCGTTAAATACTACACACATTTAAATACAGACATCGGCCAAGATAGTACAGGTGAGACTGCCTATTTTTGCAGGTGTAGTATGCTGACTAAAATTACCCAAAAACACATAAAGCTGGTTACACTAATAACTTAATTAACTTAAGTAAATTCTTTTTAAAAGCACACCTACAGCTACCTATCTATTTATATGTGGTTTCCCAATATATGTTTCCCCAACACCATAACCTAAATCCGTCTCGACAAAAAAAAGGTCCATATTTTTTCAGCAGATGTACATAAACCACATAATATGCATAAATATCGAGTTATTAGCGACTCAATAGAATTAGGATAAATGATGTTTTTGTTCTACCACAGATATAACTGGAAAGTTTTCATGGCAATAATTCTTTTAAATATTTTTTTAGTCAAGTCTTATAACTTTTTAGTGATTATTAATAATTAGGAAATCTATTGTAGATGTGTGAAAAAAACACAGCTTCTCTTTCCATTCCCATAATAAAAAAAACACCAGCGACTCTTTTTTGAGTCAAAGAAATCAGAACACGATCAAATATTGAAATTTTACAAATATTTATATGTCGAGGTGGCTAAGAAGTATTTTTTGGCCATTTTGTGTCGATTAAAAATTTTCCGCCTACATACGTTCATATAAAATATTAACAGTAATACCGAGTGTGTCAAGTATTTGATCGTGTTGAGAAGTTCAAAAGCGGCGACGTCAAGTCGAGATCTACGCATACCGAAATATTCCAAATATAATGTAACGGATCGATCGAGTGGAAAGCGGTCGATCCGACTCGTCTGTCTGACTCTCAGGAGTCGGACAGAAGCGCGGCTTGCGGTTAGAGTTGCCATTTCGGTATGCGCGAAGATTCGACCCTCGACACGACCGCGGAGGAGAGCGGACTTACCTTCGTATCCCGCGGTGGTGGCCCACAGCGCCACCATGGACAGCAGCCAGTGGAACAGCAGCCCCTCCACGCGCCAGTACAGCGCCGGGCAGGCGCGGCGCAGCGGCGAGATCAGGCCCATCCACAGCACGTAGGCGGGGATGCAGTACACGTTGTTGATTACCACAAATAGCACGCGCAATACCACCCTCAGCAAGCGCCCCAACGCGCTGAAACAATCACCACACCACCCGCGATGTCATCTACCGCCCTGCACGTGATGCCAGCCGATGAAAGGGAAAACCGGGCGAGCCTGTGACCGACTGAGCCGCGCCGTGGGAGCCGCATTGTCCCGAGCGCGGAGGCGCGAGTAGAATCGCTCGCTTTCATTTATTTACATACAAACTTTACATCGAAGGGATGAATGTTTTTCTGACTATACAAAGCGTTTCAAATGGACACTGATTAGAGAATATGAGCATTCGAGAACTAGAATTTAAAAAAATCAATCGGAGTTATTATTCAAAAAACGCCGCATCCATAACTAGCGTGGTTAGATTTTGCGTTATGACTGATCAAAGATTCGTTTCGATTTGTTATCACCGGTTGTTACGAAAAATTTACTGCAATAGCGCACAACGAAGGCTAAGTCTGGCGATGACTTCTCGCATTAAATCGTCGAATTCCATGCGATACTCGATCGCGGTAGATCGAATTTAATGATATCGTAAACGCCGGCGAAGGTCGACGTCCGTCTTCCTACGCGAACCGTTTCCGAGGCGCCTCGGCGTGGAGCGCCCCTCGCTGCAGACCGCGCCGGGAGCCAACATCGTGCAGCTATGGAGTTATTCAGAGGCTAAACCATACGTATCGATGCTTTTCGGTTTAGTGGCAAGTCAGGCTATGCGCTACAATGAATCAACAAATAAGATTTAAAAAGTTCAAAATTATCAAGATTATGTGATTAATAAAAAAATGAATGAGATGTTATCGTCGTCGGACTCGGGGCCGGCGGAGGTGTCGGCTCGGCTCGGCGGGTCGGCACCTGTGGATCCGCGCGGGCGACGCTCCGGTCCCTTTCATCGATCGGGCAGCTGGGAATCCGCAGTAGTTCGAATGTGTGACCGTGAAAGCCTTCAGTGGAGTGAGACGAGCGCGCCCTCCCGCAGGAGGCTGAAGACGAGCGCGGCCGCGAGCGACTCTAGTTCGGAAGTTGGTTGTGTAATGCCAAGGCTTTCGTGTTCTCGGATGACGGCGGGTGGTGTGGTCTCGGGGGACGCGGACGGACGGGGGAATAAAACTCGGCCTTTATACAATTGACAATATTTATTAATGGAATTATATATTTCTCTCGGTTATTCTGTAAGTAGGGTGTGAGTACAAATTTAAAAATACTGTTAGTGCTCGGCCCGGGCGGGCGAGGCGAGGGCGGGGCGGGGCGGCCCCCCGCTACTTTACTTTACTTGCACACACGATTACATTCAATTATTTATTGTAAACATTTATTCTGATAAAACACCAAATTCGTGTTGAAATTCAATTGTAAAAAAAATAATAATACATTTTCTTTAAAATCCCATAATACAAAATTTGTAAATAGGCAAAAATAAAATATAATAAAACGAATGAGATAAAAGTATACAAGTTCTTAGTATAAATTCACGACATTTAACCGTTAACACTGAAATATCTTTCACTTGTAAAGCATACATATAGAAATATACTCTGAACATAACGAGTAAAGTACGGAAGAGTATATCATGTAAAAGACTAAACTCGACGTCGGACCGACGCGACTTGATAAATTATTTAGGACTGTACACTATCTAGTATATACAACAAGTTCCATTCGTTCAGCCAGATATGTTTAATTAATTGGCAGTAAGCTAAAGGTACATCAGGTGGCAGCCGGCGCGAGCGGGGCCCGGCGCCCGGGGAACAATTGTCTATCTAGCAATACTCGCTAATGTTACATACCCTGATCCGTTCCCTCCTAGCTATCTCCCTGCGCGCGGGCCGGGCCGCGCCCTCGCCGGACTGCGACTCACAACAGACAGATCATTATCAAATCTTAAACACAGAGCGACGCGCACTCGCGCACTCGCGCAACGCGCACACGCACACACCTATCGATCACTTACATTTACATAAATATATACACATGTATACTACATCGATTTATACTAAAACAAAATTTGTATTGTACGCCTCCAGATAAATTAAAATTAATTATTGCAATTTGAGTCGCGAATGTACACATCCCTCGTCAAATCGATTAAAATGCCGATCGGTCGGCAGTCCGCACACGTCACTGGTAGCGTTCACCGAGCCGTCACCGCGCGCACTGAGCGTTCACATGGGGTAGTCGGGCGCCATGAGGTTGTGCACCTGCTCCAGCTTGTAGGCCAGCCGCTGCTTCTGCGAAAATTCATCCTCCTCGAGCGTCACGATCAGCTGCTCCGAGTACTTCACGGCGTACGAGTACAGCTCGTGCAGTGCGCAGTTCGTGTTGAACTCCTTGGTGTGCAGCCGCGACTCCTCGGCCAGCATGGCGTTCATGTCCTGGTCCGAGATGGCCGGCATGAGTTTGATGTCCGAGTAGTAGCGCTCCACCCACTCCTTGTACACGGGAATGTCCTTGGCGTACAGCAGCTTGGAGCTGGGCGAGTCCTTGCCCAGGATGTGATCCGACGTGGAACACGAGTCCATGAACGTCTGCGCGATCACAGACAGGCACGAGTCTACCGTGTTAGACTTGTGGATGTCGAACACGAAATTCGGGTTCTTGATGAGGTTGACCCAGAAGCGCAGCGGCAGGCTGTTGCTCTTCCAGGTGTGCACGACCTCGGGGTCGGAGATGGCGTGCTGCAGCGCCTGGTCGTCGAGGAAATCGAACATGTACTTGATGGC
This sequence comes from Atopsyche davidsoni, assembly GCA_022113835.1. Taxonomy (NCBI): domain Eukaryota; kingdom Metazoa; phylum Arthropoda; class Insecta; order Trichoptera; family Hydrobiosidae; genus Atopsyche; species Atopsyche davidsoni. Next base: position 7,448,507 of record JAILWY010000007.1, read on the forward strand.
CAGGGGCAGCGCGGAGCCGCGATGCGCGGTGCTGAAGATCGTTTCGAAGAGGTCGTCCACGAACTTCTGCAGAGTGCCTTTGGTGGCCAGCAGCCGCGTGAGGTAGATCTCCGACACCATTTTGTTGCCGCGCTCGCCTTCCTTGTGCGCGTCGTTGTCGTGGTGCTTCACCAGATGCCAGAACTTGAGACCGCTGTTGTGCTCGTACTTGAGCGGACTTGCAGGCGGGCTGGCCGAGCTGAACTTGCTTCGGTTCAGCGTCTCGTACATGTGCGACTTCTCGTTCTTCTCGGACAGCATGGCGAGGTTGTATATAGAGCTCTGCTTGGACACGAGGTTGAGGCAGCCTCCGTCCGGGACTCTATAATGATTGAGCGTATTCAGTTTCTTCCACTCCCCTTCGGATTTAGTCGTAGTGTCTTCGTCGTAAAGTATCAGTCTTCCGCATGCGCCGGTTCTCCACTCGAGATCCAGGTCATCTTTGTTGGGTCTTTGGGAATTGGGTGTGGCTCGATATATACTGTCCAGGCACTTCTCTTTGACCTGACTTATGGTATCGCAATCGAGCACTTTAACTTGAACATTTTCAGTATTCGATTCTAAGCCACTGACGAATACCGTCTGCTGAGAAATAGAAACGTACACCGACATAGGCTTGAAGTCGATAGACTGCCTGATCAGTTTTTCTTCGCTCAGAGAATATCTGGCTTCCGACGTGATGGCATCGACGGGACCCTTATCCACCTGACCTTTCATGGATCTGAATAACATGTATAGAGGTTCTCCGGCACACTCTCTTAGGAATTTATAAAGTAGGAATGTAAACCATGCACTGAGCATTTTCTCCGCGACGCTCTCTGTTCTGCGCAACAGGAGCTTGGGGTGACTCTTTCCTTCCATGCATTTCTCGATCAGCTCCGCGAGTAAAGTTTTGAGAACGTCCGTACAGTACTCCATTTTGCTCTGCAGTGTTACCATGATCAAGGAAGCTACGTTCACTCTGTCTCGCATGGAGAAATATCTATTGCTCTCTAGAGTTCTGATGAAGAGAAGCAAGAAAGTCTTATTCATTATCAGCTGGCCGAACATGCGCAGGCCTTTTTCCTTCCTCAAAAGCTCCGGTCGCTCCCATTGCAAAACGATATGATCGTCAATATTGGGAAAGAGGATTTTCATAGCGTATGTGCGGTAATCTAAGAATGGAATGCCGCCGGTGACGTCTCCCGTGAGATCTGTCATTTCGGTCTGAAGCTCAGCAAAGGCTTCCTTGCACTCGGCAGCCACTCTCAACTCGAGTATGTCCATCTGCTCTTGCATATTCTTAAGGACTCGAATGCTCTCGGTGGACTTACGTCGATACATGACGAGAAATACGACGAATATGAGAAACAATACCACTATACTGGCGACTACTCCGGAAATTACAGGCTTACTCAAAGTTCCGTGGAGTCCGGCGGGAGAAGAATAAGATAGTTTCCCTATAGTATAGTGGAGAGTGTGACCGACTTTGACGATTACGTCCGGCAGATTTTGATCCGAAGTCACCAGCTCTTCTTGAGTCGGTGGCCTGCAAGTCAATTGATGACGCGACAGTGATGTGACATTGCAGAAGCTGTTTCCGATCATTACTTCAACATCGCTCTCCTGGCAGGCTCGATCCAAATTTTGGCCATTTATAGTTAAATATTCCGATTTGTAGTATTTGACTTCTTCGTCAAACTTGTCATAAACGGGATCCGGGTATAATAGGAACGGACCGTAATTTCTCTTCGAAGAAAGATTCTGCACGCTCTGTACGTCGTCCATGAAAAAACCGTATTCCAATTTGAGCGGCTTCTCGGGATCCAAGTCCCGGCCGTCAACTTCGATCGCCGGAGATTCACAAACCATTTGAGTATTGGACAGTATATCACAGTGACCAACAGCCATCTGACTCTCGTGATAAACATATATTTGCGGGAACTGTATGGAAGCCAAATGTTTACCGATTATCTGAATTCGGATGCCTCCGGAGGGGATACCTTTTGGCACTCTGTTTTGACTCGCCACTCCCGAGTCAGCGTATTCTATGACGGGATCATCCACATATTCAAACTTATCAGTCTCCAAGGACCTCTCGCCTTTGTCAAACTTCATTCTGAGTTTTCCCATCCGTAGATCAGTGGAGTGGCTGGTTCGGCACACGGCCTCGTTATTCTCGGTGCTGAGAATGGCGCACGGTATCTCATCTATGAAAGCTTGAATATTACTACCGGCATTCAAATATTTTCCAGTTATTCTCAATTTAGTTCCACCCGAGATCGGGCCATACTTAGGACTGATCGAATCGATCGAAGGATCGACAAAAGCAAAATGATGCTTCGATTCTCCTCTGTAATCCTCCACTCTGACTACGACCGGTCCCGTTCTAGGCTTTTCTTCTTCGCCAGATCCGTCCACGGTGCAAACGATTTGCTTAGTTTTAATGTACAGTTGTTCGATAGGCTGGCAACTCATTCCCGCAATTGTAACCCCGGTGTAGATATCCGTTATGTTGCGACCGAGATTGATACCTTCTATTGTAATATTCGTGCCACCCTCGAACGGTCCTTGCAGAGGCCTAAATGAGTGAACTTCAGGATTCGGGCAGGTTTGAGTTCGATTGAGCCATACGCTGATTCCTCGGTCACATTGTTCTTTGACTTCACATTTATCAGAACTCTGACACCAACCGCAGCCATACTTTTCTGCCAGAGCTAAGCATATACCACAATTGTCGGCCATTTCCTTGCAACGATAAATCAAAACGTGGATATTATCAGGATTGTCCAGTGGCTTAGAACCTCCCCAAATCACTGCAAACGAAGCCGTTATGTTGGGAGCTTTGGAAGTGTAAGTGAACTCCATAGGGTCACAGTAAATAATATCGCCCAGAAGTTGTGCATTCACGCTGGTCACGCGCCCTTCAATATTGAACTGACATACAAATCTTGTTTGTACAATAAACTGACCAATTATATGAACTTTGACCTTGATAGATTTTTTTATTCCAGATGGCACTAATATCTCATCAGATCCACCAGATGTGGCGTTTATCGTCGGGCAAAACCCTGGGCCGGAGCGATAGCTCGGGCCAATACGACTTATTCCTGTGACCAAAATATCATTGCGACAATTCTCAGCAGTATCATGAGTGCAGCGATGCCCATCCACACACCAATCGCATGGAAACAGTGAACTCACACACTGTGTGCAAGAACTGTACGTATTGCAATCAAAGAAAGTAAAATTAGTTGCCACAAAATCAGGGCCCGATGTCATTCTCACTGATAGTTTAGAAGTGAAGTGGTGTTGACCCGTAGGAATGGATGGCAATAAATCTGTTCTCGGTGTTGTACAATTTACTCCATAAGTTTTCCTCGCAGCGCTAGTTATCAATGTCTTATCTAGTGCAGAAAATGCACATAAAAATTCTCCTTTAAGTGTGGGTAAATTTTCAATAACGAGATCAAGGGTTCTTGCGGTGGTTCGTTGTAGCTGATTAGGGTTGACTTGAGTTATGGTGGTGCAACGGCCACTTCTATATGAAATCCAATATAGAGGATCGGTGGCTGCATCTTGACAATTTGAACGGAGGCTGCATTTGTTTTCCAGCGAACACCACCCGCAGTACGGATCTTTAGCACCGAGGCATTGCAAGCAAGTAGTGTAAACACTGCACTCTTGAACTTTCACTTTTGATACCTTTCTTTCGGTCATTACGTACAGATGCATGAGTTGAGTATCAAAGAATAGATCCTTATTCACAGGAGATCCCTGATCAACAGGAATATCACCGTATTCGAAAGCAGTTGACGAACTTTCAACAACAACTTTTTTGAGATGACCTTGAGCGGTTCCCACAAATACAACTGTATAATCTCCAGTAGAGGTAGCAGCAATAGCCGTCAGCTGAGTATTGAATAAAAGCACGGGCACAGCCTCAATGGGCTGTTCGCCCCCAAGAGGAGTGTTGACGTCGAGTCCGCAGAAGTCTTCCCCGATTGTCTGAAGCTTTGTACTAACACAAGCTAAACTCGGAGAGACAAAATCTAATCCACGTTGACCTTGACCACTAAAGCAGTTCTTGATGTTGGTCATGAATTTTCTTCTTATAGCTTTTAGAGAATAAACACAGAGCCCGGAGAGATCACCGGGATTATTGGTGTGCATATTTTCACTCTGACTGAATACACCGAAGAGCACATCATCCTGAGCCGTAATACCGAGCTCACCGGCTAATATGGATCCAGCCTTGCCAACATAAGCAGCTTGGACAAGATTATAGCCAAAATTCTTGCCACCTTCGCCGGTACATGCTAACGGTATTTCTGTGTAGGAATAATAATTTTCATCATCGTGGCACACTCTGACTAGCTTGCTGTGATAAAGGTTGGTTCCTATGCTCTTCGGCTGAATCGTCAGGAAGTAACTAAACCCCTCCGAGCTGAAGCCATGGATGTAGGTAATGGGGTAACGCTCACGAGAAAGGGAATTGACGAACATCCGCGTACCGGTGGTGACAGCCGTGTGAGAGATAAGGAACATCTTGTCCTCTTCCAGGGAACGGCTGCTCACAGCGGGGATTTCGGAGCGATATGGGGAGTTTCCAGTATATGTAACCCCAACGTACATCACTTGCGTAACAGGCGGGTTAGGCGGGCCGGGTGCGATAAAGGCCACCGCAGAAGCAGTGGCATTATTAGCCACCACAGGCTCGTGCATGTTCTTGACGTCTGACATATTATGAAGGTTCCGCACTGAGCACACGCCCTGGTATATGGAACCACACGATATCAGCCTGGTAGTGGTGTAGTCAATGACAAGAGCTTTGTTCACATTATCGGTGGGTTTGCGCACTACATTAGCAGGACAGTCCGTCATTGAGCACTCGGAGGAGTCATTCTTAGGCCCGGTGACCACGGTGAGCGCGAGCTCCAGGTCCGGCGACAACTGGTAGAGCTTGTTGACCGCCCCGATGAAGAGACGGCCGGTGTTCTTGTCCACCACGAGGTGGTTGAAGAGCGCGGTGCCGATGGAGTCGTTGAAGGTCTTGACGATGTCGGGCGAGGGGGGCGAGGGCGCCGCGGGAGCGGGGGCGGGGGCGGGCCCGGCGGGCGCCGCGAGAGGCAGGCAGAGGACGACCAAGAGGCCGGCCAGCAGGAGACGCCGCATGTCCGGACTGCTTCTCGGCCGGAGGAGCTTGCCCATGCCTGGACCGGCCCTTCTCCAACATGTGGAGATCACATCTACCCGAGGTGCGCTCTTAAACAAACTACTCTGCACGGATTCGACGCTCGCGATCCGTTTTTCTTCTCGGGCATCTGCAATGGTGATTGAGCACACTCAGAAATGGTAGCCAGGGCCGATAGCAAAGAAACATTCATGACTGACAGGTCTATCGCCCGCGTAAATATTTAGCGTTTAGTCGTCGTTCTCTCCCGGACGTTACTGTGAATCGAGAGACTGGACGTCTGCGGATCGCGCGCTTCGGCGGGTCGACAGGAAAAGAAGTTAAATCCGCGAGACGCGGCCGTAACGTCCCAAACGCGATCAATATTCATCGAGTGGCGATGAAAGCCTTCGCATTATCAAGACAACTTTTAAAACTTACAAATCAAATCAAATGTCGCACAAATCGAACACATGCAGTAACAAATCATAATAATGTTGAAATAGTAAAAATGCAGAAAAGCAGAAATGAATGTACAGACTCGATACGGATGACTCGACTCGACTCGACTGAGAACGAAAGCGGTGAGGATGAAGCGTCCAACTTACCCACTGAGTGCCATGGTCCCCACAGGGCAGAGCGAGGGGTGCCGCGAGGGCTATTCCGGGCGAGGCGCTGAGGGTGCTGAGGGTGCCGAGGGTGCTGAGGCTGCAGAGGCTGCTGAGGCCGCGCCGATCATAAACCTAGCGACTGAGCGGGCTTCTCGCGCGGCAGGCCAACTCGCATGGTGCTCTCGCCAGGCTGGGCGCCGATCGGATCCGCGCCGACTCCTCAAAGGTCAATTCGTTTCGAGAACTTATGCGTCTTTCCTTATTTCAATTCTGAACTCGAAATCTGGAAAAGTAAAATTCTCGCTTTACTTGAGAAATTCCAACCTACAAAGTCTCAGAAATCAATACGCGCTTATACATAATGTGGAGGCATTCCGTGCACTAATGCTAGATGTTTGGGTTTGGACAAATACACGGGGTCGATTCGACGATTTTATTCGCGCGGACGTCTCTAACGTTGTCTACCACTGAAGCAATCACGAGCAGATACGACGGCACAAAAACAAATTCAATAAGTCACCATCAAGCGGGCAGCGGGCGGCGGACAGCGAGCAGCGGACATATTTCAAGTGAGGTAGCCGAGAGGCACGCGAGCCGAAGCCAGCCGCTCACCGCGGGCGCATATGTTTCAATGCGGTCTCCGATATTCCGAACCCGGAGGTATTCGCGGCCTCGAGTCGGGCTGGGACTCGAGATTGTTGATGAACTATTGAATTTCAGCAAAAGCGTAAGTAAAATTCGACCGAGCCTCACCCTCTGTAACATTTCATGCTTTCACTGGAACTGGCCACTAGCAATATTCATTCGTGCGAAACCGGATTGACGTTTTACACTCGGAAAACACTTTATTCGATGCACTTTTGACTTATCCGCACTCGCTTCGGCCTTGCAGTACTATTTAAACGCGACTTGGAACCGGATCGCACATATTCCCACCGACAATTCAATAAAACTCCCAGAGCCAGGCCCGACGTGCACAGCGGCTCCCCGGCGATTCTGTGAGTATGAACTTCGGGCGTTTCCGTCAAATGAGATCACGTATTTATATAGGCGTGACTGGAGCCGAACTTTCCCGAAGCCGCCCGCCGACAGCCGAGCCGCGCCGCGCGCCCCGCAGAGGCCGCTGGCGGCGCATGACAGCGCACTTGAAATTTTACTTCAAATTTTTGTCACGGCGTTTGAAATAAATATTTTTACTAATTATTTTATTTACGTTCACGGGACACTTTTCAATGAATTATAATATTTAATAAATTTATTCTTTGTCATTACAAACGTTGTGTCTAAATATCTTCATGGTATATGCGAAAACACGTATCCTCTTTGTTTATGCTCTACTAAAAAAGCATAGTTTGAAGCTACAAATTACTACCAAAACCGTCGGAAAATTATAAATATTTATTTACATCGTTGATTTTATAGATTGTCTGTTTGCAATTGTACAATTATCAAGGGAAAGAGAATGTAAATAATGCATTTCTAGCCGTACATGCAGGTTACTGCCATCTATTTCCTAAAATATTTCTTTAGTATACTCTCTACAGTACATTTGGTTTTATTCTTGGATAAATATTTGTTTATGGTTTTATTGTGGTATATTATTCACTATTGCTAAAATTTTTCTTTAAATTGTACCATCTACCCACATACATTAAAAAAGTTACGAATGCAGTAGCAAAACTAAATTGTTTGATTTGTCATAATTTTTCACCCAAAAATCTAAGGAAATCACTACTAATCAACAATTTTATTTTAATGTTTTAGTGTCGTTTTGCCAATTCAGTTTTTAATAGCAATGAAAGTGTCACTGAAATATTTTCACGGATGATTTTTTTATTTAATTTTTCGGTTTCACATATTGAAAGTATAATATCATTAAAAACGTAAACGTTCAATTAATATTCTACATGCTTTTATCTGATCGATCAAACATTTCATCAACAAATCTAAGCACTGTCAAATGCAATAATATATTTTTTTAGATTTAACTTTAATCCATCAGATTATATCAAATCGAGCATAATTAATGTAACGGTTTAATTTCGTGACTGTAAAATGTTTGACTATTTCATATTTATTACTTTACTTTTTAACCAGTATAATTATTTTTCCATTGAGATTGGCAATACTAAGTTTAAAACGTCAATGTGTTTTATTTCTTCTTTTAAGTAATATCATTAATAAAATAACTAAACTAAAAATTTAAATTTGATGGTTTAATAATTTATAATTGAATTATTTTTTATTTATCTTTTTAACAGGTATCATAATTTTTCCACATATTTTTTTTTCTTTCTTTAATACGATTTTTATTTTATTAGAATGGCAATACTATCGTATAAACGTCTTTGTGGTTTATTTCTTCGTTCAAGTGACATTTTTGCCGGCTTTTTATTTTCATAGTCTGAATAATTCCTCACCATGGCTTTACCAATTTTCCGCCTTTCTCGAGGATGCTCTGCGCTTTTCTTGAGAGCCGTATCTCAAAACATTCGCATGTCAGAAATCAGATGTATTTCCACTAGCTCCGTTATGGCAAAGGTATGAGATTTTCATTGCATAATACCTCTTTTCTCAATGAAAGATATATAATTAAACCATCGTTCACAACCATGATAATTTTCATATCAAGATTATGAAATAAATATCAAAACACTTCATGTATCAAATTTGATATTTAGTTTCTACATTTAACAAATAAATGCTGTGTACTATACACCTACCTGAAAGTTTATTTTGTAAACTATGCAATATATCATGATAAATTCGTGTGGTCTTAAATTTAGAAACCTAATATAAACTTTGTTTTGTAATTTAATTAACATTTAAATCACATTTCTAACTTTAAACTTTATATGTGTATAATAATAAAATAAAAAATAAAAACAGGTTATCTCTCATATATTTATACATGGTTAATATTTTAATTTCTAAAATTATAATTTTCCATATTTATTATTTCAATGAACTAATACGTGCAGGTATAATCGATTGCTCAGTATTAAAAGGGAAAGTTATAACTAAAATGAGTGCTTCGATGGTGACTAAAGGCTCATGTTTATTTTCCTAATTGTGTCATACTTGTATTTAAAACTGCAACTTAAAAATTTTCTTACTCACATTTGTTAAAGAGTTTAACTGATATTCTTTTAATTGTTAAGTATTGCTGTTTGTTAAAAATTTGTCGTATTTATAAAAAAATGTTGGCCATGGCTTGCCCAATTGAAACAGCTTTCAGATAAAAATATTTTTTTTGCTTTTTTGAACATTTAGAGACCTAAGCAAATATTATTAAAGCAATAATATTATTGCATATTTTGAAGACTTAAAAATATAGTTCTAGTTTAAACTGATTAATGAAAGTTATGATTAATAGTTTAAAAAGTATAAAATACTTATATCACATTAAGATAAAAATAGTGAGTGCACCAACTCACATAGAGGGTCACCGGTGATAATTTAGAAACTATTCTTGTTTTCATGTATTTACTTATTTTTATAAAATTCAGAAAACTAATGAAATGAAAAAATATTTTACATATAAATTATACAAATAAAAATTATAAATAATTTTGTCAATGCTGTCTATACTAACTGCCATAAAACGGATATACACTGTAGCGGTCAGTGCAAATGCACCGAGCTACAAATTCTTCGACAAGTTTGGACTTGTTAGCACCGCCCCGACCACAAGCTCGGACTTGGCTGAGCGGGTAAACTTTCTAATTTACAACCCATACAACCCCCAGCGCATTACGCACCGCAGAGAGACTCCAACACCCAACCAGTAACCATGCGTAATTTTGTCTTGTGTCAAATATAAATAATAAATAACGAATACGCAAATATTTCTCCAGTCTTTTGATCTACATCGATCACACCATAACCAACTTAAAACCTTCGGCAAAAACACAATCAGAATGATGACAAATACTATGTAATTTGATAGTTTTTATAAAAATTATACATTAATGATGATACGTTGCTACACAATTATTTGCCCAAAAATTGCAATTACCAGGAACGTACTCGGATACAGTAGTTAACAACTATTATAAGTGATGATGCATTTAATATTATTTAAAACCACAGCTAATCCTTAATTCCTCATCACATTATAGATTAATAATTTTGCATAATTATAATAAATATAATTTTAAATTTTAAATCGAGTCCTTAATTTATATGTCAAATCATTTCTATTTATTTTTTTGATATTTTGAATTCAATTTTATGTTAAAAGTATCAAAGTCATTGAAAAAAAATGATGACGCAGGGTAACATCCAAGAACCAACCTTTTTAGACTCATAAATTATAGAATTAATGAGTTTTTACATATTAGTGATAAAATCTCTTAATATCATAATGTTTTGTTGACAATTGACATTAGAATATAATAAATTTAATTTAATTGCAATTAGTATGTTTTAAAATTATTATTGTTTTATATACATATACATTCATAATTTTTTTTTGCAATTAATTGTGATTCTCAAATTAAAATGTATTATATAAATTTGACATACCTGCTATTCTTTGTTGATTCAATTTAATCACATTAATGAGGTATCTGCGACCGTATCATAAGTAGTATTGTGGCTGACTTATCCTTTTATTTTGTCAAAAATTGTTAATAGCCACTAATTAACTGTACTGCATCGAAAGTCCTTTTAAGAAACACAAGACATTAAATCTTAAACATATTACCAAAAAATTTTAAATCTACTTTCCAATAAAACCTCCAATTGAACAATGAGTGCGGTCACTTTAAAACTATTTTTTATTAATTTGTAAGAAGTATTATTTTTTGGCATTCAATTTTTTTTGTTTTTCATTTAATTAACAGGTTTTTAAATTTGTAATTACTTTTTAATTTTTTTTTTTTATAATTCAAAGCTTTTCAAGTATGCAATTTCTAAATATATTTTAACTTATTTCAACCTTTTATGAGTTTTAAAAATTACAATCGACAAGTATGAAACAAACTGTGTATTTTGTCAGTCAAAAGATTGTTCTGGTTTACCGTATCCTAGATGGCCATCTGGTTTACTTTCTGTGTGTATTTTTAATAAAAATAATATCTACTGAAAATATTTTAAATATAATACTTGCGATTTTTCCATACGTCTACAAACTTGTTGGATCTTCCTGACTATTGCCCAACCTATCTATTGTCTTGTATTTGAAACTATCGTCAGTATCGACTTCAGGAAAATTGTCTTGTCCATATCTTCATAAGACCCCACATTTTGATGATTTGCTACTATTAATAGCTTATCAACGAACTCTATCTTCTTTTGAAGATAGAGGAGTATTTCTCTATTCCAATGTTCCATAACTGCTAATAGTACAGTTTGCATAAAAATCTTGTAATGCTTTGCATTGTTCCTACTGTAATCACATACGATAATAACAGACAAATAGATTGTCCAATTATTTACATTTTACAATTGAATTAGAAAATCATCATCATTGTTCCTATAAATCCCACAAAGTACTGAACAGTTAGATGGACCAGCTCCTTCATGATCTCGGTGGTAATGATTGCTTATATTAACTGAGAACCTGATATTTTCATTTTGCTGGATCAATGCATCCCAAGACTCAATTTTTCTAAAATTTACTTTGATTCTTATAATTTATTGTTCGTTTCATCTTGGGTTATTTTATTTCTTCACATAATTGCGAATAAAGGAGGCGAAATTTTTTTTTTCTCCGAATAGTTGATTTCCTGACAGAATAGAAAAGAACTCGTACTAATTCTCGAAATCACAATTTATGTCGTTCAATGCAGAATAAAACGTAATAATTTTTCACTTTTTTTTACGAATTGACGTGATAATTTTGTTTTTATTGTAAACGTCGCGGTACCAAGCGCCTTTAATTCTAAAAGTATTCCTAGTAAAATCACCGCAAAACGATGTCAACAAATCGACCACATTTTGGGCCGGCGTATATTCGATATGCTCGTGTATTTCGCGTGTGTAAAATCCGGTTCTGCCCCATGCCTAATCGCTGCCATTCGAATTGAGGTGGGCCCGCCTGGGAGCAGCTTCACTCCATCGACTGAACAACGACGGGACAGTCGTCTCCAGCTCCGGTGTCGTCTAGAAACTTCGAACCGAAGTTAAAACTGAACTAAAGCTACTTCGTTTCGTTGAACTTGTGCACGGCTGCGTAATGGCTACATCAAACACGGTAAATATTATTTCAACTACACTGACTTTCTTGTTTTATTGGGCAGCCGCTTTTGAATTTTGAACCGACGAGGAGCAACTGAAAAATAACTTTAATTGTATTGAGTTTATTTGATGTCGATTGAATCATGGTGGGACGGTCGCTTCTAGTTTTGTTGCCACTATTTTCTAACCGAAGCAAAATTAAATTACTTTTTATTCGATTTCATCGAATTATTCATGATTGCAGTTTCGGTTTTCACAATAAATTGGAGTACTTTCAAAATAATATTTTAATTTCTATTCGTCTGTGTCTATATATATTTTTATTTGTGATTTTCTCTGGTTCATTTATAAAATAGATACTATCGATATTTTCTTCAATATATTCGTTTTCTTTTACAAATCAGGTACACCCATACCTCGCTTTACGGCCTAGATACGTTCCACGAAACTTGGCCGCAAAGCGAAACGCCGTATAACGAATCAATTATTCTAATACAAATTCATACAAATTCAATGGGATCGGTTCCAAATTTGTTAAATATGTAACACTTTTTACACATTCTGGCCATATTTTTTTCCAAACATGGTTCATTGTTGTTAATTTTAATTCCTTCCATGATTCACTGATGCTGTCAACAGCATCCTTGATGTCATAGTTTTTCCAAAATGTTTTAATTGAAGCTTTACCATCGGTTTCCATTTACCACTTATAAGTTGTTGGAAAGTTCGGCGTAGGTAATATGCCTTAAAAGTGGCTATTGCACCCTGATCCATTGGTTGGATCAGAGCTGTTGTATTTTTCGGAAGGTACTCAATCATGACATCTTCAGATAGCTCGGATAAATTAGTAGGATGCCCTGGTGCATTATCCAAAATTAGCAAAGCCTTGTTGGTTAAGTTATTGTCTCGCAAATATTTTTTCACTTCTGTACAAAAGTGATTTTTGAACCAATTCTCAAAAGTAGCTTTAGTCATCCAAGCTTTCTTGTTGGATTTCCATATGACGGGTAATTGATTTTTATTTAGTCCTTTAAGAGGCCTTGGATTTTCGGACAAATATATTAAAAGTGGTTTTAGCTTAAAATCACCCGCGGCATTTGCACCAAGTAGCAAAGTTAATCGTTCTTTAGACACCTTATAACCAGGCGCAGATTTTTCGGCTTTTGAAATGTACGTGCGATCAGGCATTCGCTTCCAATAAAGCCCTGTTTCGTCTACGTTAAACACTTGTTCAGGTTTATAACCACCTCTTTCAATAATTCCCTTTAAAATTTTGGGATATTCCTTAAATGCGTCCTTCACCTTTTATTTTCGAATTATGCAAATCAAATCTATTTTTAAATTTATCAAACCATCTTCGGCTTGCTTGGAATGTGACATCTTCAGCAGATTCATCGGTATCTCCATTCTTCAAATTTTCGAAAATACTTAAAGCTTTTTCCTGGATAATCATTTGACTCATTGGCATTCTCCGTTTGTTATTGTCCTCAATCCATATAATAATAAAAAAATACACATAAAAAAAAAAATGTATTTACGTACCAAAAATGTCCCTAATTATTTCCAATTTTTCCAGTTAATGTGTAACAATCAGTAATAAATATGTACATAAAACACTCACATACAAGTCTAAACCAGCCGCTCTATGAGCACACACTGAATAACGCTCGTAAACAAAATAACATCGAAAAAAAGTAGTTTTTGCTGTTATAGCGAAACATTTTAGGCCGTATATCGAAAACGTGCCTTAATTGAAAAGGCGAAAGGCCGTATAACGAGCGGCCGTATAGCGAGGTATGGGTGTATTATTGTGGTTTTATCAGCTCACCTACAACCGCGCAAGTGATAATATTTATGCTCAACTCAGTGAAAAACATCTTGATAATTTTATTTTTACTTCTGTTTGTTGAATGTGTTTACGAGGAATGAATATACCGCTGTGTCAATCTCTAATCAGAGTGTATTTAACCCTTTGCACTCGAGAGGTGCGGATTCCGCACCACACGATGTAATGCCGCAACTCGAGAGGTGCGGATTCCGCACCAATTTGCTTGGTGCGGAAATTCGATGTGCGGTGATAACTATTTATGGTTTTTTATCTGGTGATTTCTTGTTTATGTTTATGTGATCTTGTTCTTTAAAGTTCGTTACTAAGCACTGCCCATATAATTTTACAAAGATCATGTTATCCCCCTTTCAAACTACGCTAGAATTTCTTATCCAAGATTAGTGCGGCACCATAAAGCGAACTGCATTTTTGGTCTCAGTTCGACCTTGGCAGCCATGGCAAAATGACTAGATGTGTACCTAATCAACCCATATATTTTTTGCTTGTACTTCTTATCGTAATCATTCATTTGAGGGTCCTTATTTGCTTAAACTTATATTGCACTGAAGAATAGACTTTTTTCTCCCTCACAATATCAATAACCTTTCCATTCACTTATCGTACCATTATTTTGTTTGCTTTATAATATATAATAATATTATGATAATGTGTATCTCACTAAACAGCTGAGAAGAGAACAGCCGCTTAATCACTTGCGGTATATGAAAACCTTAGTTCGGCAATTGACTGGAGATTTTCGTCAGACACGTGCTAGAGCTTCACTTCAACCTGCGATTCCGAAAATCCGCCTAAGTGGAAGGCTGCATAACGTTCTAACAGGAGTTAGGAAGGATTACAAAGTCTGTTCTCAAAAAAATAAACCCGGCAAAAGACATCAAACGACATACTTTTGTGATACTTGTCCCGAAAAGCCGGGCATGCATCTCGGCAATTGTTACATGAAATATCATACAAAGCAAAATTACAAAGACTTATGTTTACGAACCTATCTTCGTAAAGACGTAAATATACATTAAATATTAAAATTAAAAAAATTATGTGTCAATTTGTGTGTGTGAACATTTTAAGTTAGAGGTAAAAAATTCACCGAAAGTGATACGAAACGCTTCGAGTTGCTGATTAGTCCGCGCGGAAACGGTCTCGAGCGCAAAGGGTTAACACACTCGAGCGTCCACTCAATCATTTTTTTAAAAATATTTTGTTTGATGCTAAATAAGTACTCCACACTATGATCAGTACTGTACTATTGTTATCAATACTCAACAGCATTTATCTATATTTTATTGTGATTATATCCTGTTTCTGTTTCGTGTTAATAAAAAATAAACAAAAATCTAAAGACGAATTAAGAAAAATAGCTTCGCATCGTAGCATTACGTGAAGGTTACCAAACAACATCCGCCAATAATTATTTTTTTGTTGATCATTAATGAGTCTATTATTATATTTTTATAATCAAATAATAATAAAATGCTTAATTCAGTATAAATTCGTCTTTAGTAGTCAGCCGCCGGTACAAATACGTTTTAAATCGTGTGTATTTTTTTTAAATTTACAAATAACCGATATTTCCCGTTGCTTTTTTTTTACCTCGAAAAAATATGTTTTTCGGAATATCATTGAAACTATCGATTGTTTCATTGTGTTGGCTTGACGCGTATGTTTCTGATATTGAATCTCGGTAAAATGATGGATTGAAAGTCTCGTATTGAATAATTGATTTTCAACGTTGCCTGTAAGTAGAAAGCGAATGATCCATAACTGGTTTTTATCGCCGTTCCGCGGTCACATCCAGATCAACAAATCTTTCTTTTGCCGTTCACGTTTCAACACATTCTATTCATAGTCCTTCCTTTGGTAAAATAAATGTATTATCAAGATTTTCGACTGCCTCTGTACTATTCACACGACCCTCTTGTTTGTATGGGGATCTGTCTGATTTTTTTTGACAACAATAAACATCAGTGGAAGAGCGCGCAATTTCATACCAGCTTGCGTGACATTATTATTTAATAATTACATATGCAGGCGTCTGTAAAAACTAACTGAAAAATGTCACAATGCTATTGTACAAGATCAACAGAGCCACAAGTAGTGTAAAATACATTTATCCATTTTGAATTGCCATTGGCTCACCGTAATTTTTGGGACTGAATTGGCTCTTTTCATTCGCAATTGCATTGTTGTTTTTTTTTTCTACACCAAGTTAAGTCGAATTAAAATGCATTATCATTTCACTGAAGGTTTGTGTGGTGCTAGTTTATTGCAGAGTTAGTATTATTGATTGACCTGTAGTACAGATAGGATTTAGTCAGAATTCAAGGTTTCAAAATGAAAAGGGACACGTTGGTTAGGCGAGTTAATTAGGATCTAACGATATTGGATTGTTATACTTAAGCATGAGGTTGTAGATATTACATAGGGCCGGGGAGTCAGAAATTATTGTAAAATTTCACGCGAAAAGACAGCACCGTATGTGTAAATGGTTTCTTTGAGTACTTCCATTTTTCTCTCTGACTCTCATAATTAATTTCATTTTTATAAGTCCAAAAAATAAAGATGACTTGATCATAACATCTCTTTAAATATGACTCAATCGATATTAAATATAAGTTGATTAATTATATAGTACCTCCATTTTCTTTTTATTCGTAACACCTACCTACGTCATCATTAACATCACAATATGACAATATATAATTAATTTATCCAATTTCTTACTTCGACACCATATACATAATTATTTCAATTTCATCAGTTTTGTTTTGTCTTTATACTATATTGATGTTGTAAATTATTTCCAGGGACCTGCCAAGAGCGGCATCAGGAAGGAGTCTGACACTTTTGGAGAGCTGGAGGTGGGAGCGGACAAGTACTATGGAGCTCAGACTCTTCGCTCGGTCATGAACTTCCCCATCGGTGGAAATCCGGAACGTATGCCTGTTAGTATCTCGCTAGCTTCCAGACTCCCAGACCTTGTCAAAACAGAACCCATAAAACTTTTGCTCTATCTAAATATCCAACGAATCGTACATATTTTTCTTAATGCTTAGTAACAATATACCTTTTTATGTAATTATTTTGACTTTACTACTCAATTGGGATTATGTGATTATTGTATTTTCTTGGTTGTTCTAGTATCCAGTCATCGTTGCCATGGGAATTCTCAAGAAAGCAGCTGCTGAAGTCAACGTTGAGTTCGGACTAGATCCAAAGATCGGTATGTTGTATGATCTATTCAAATTATTTGTTTTTTAAATCTAAATTTAGTATCATTTCTAATACATAATTTTATAATATTTCCAGCTGGAGCCATCTCCCAGGCAGCTGATGATGTGATCTCTGGAAAGTTATACGAAGATCACTTTCCTCTTGTGATCTGGCAGACTGGATCGGGCACACAGACAAACATGAACACCAATGAGGTTATTATATATCCCACAATAAATTTTTTTTTTTGTAAGAACCATGTCTATTCTCTTATTATTTTATTATTGTTAACAGGTAATTTCCAACCGCGCTATTGAGATTTTGGGAGGTGTGCTGGGATCGAAGACACCCGTTCACCCCAACGATCACGTCAACAAGTCCCAGAGCTCTAACGACACTTATCCAACAGCTATGCACATCGCTGTAGCCATGGAAATCAAGAGTCTACTTTTGCCAGCCTTGAAAAACCTGCATGCTGCCCTTGATAAGAAATCCAAGGAATTCAGCAGTATTATTAAGATTGGCAGGTGATTTATCAGTTTATTTACAATATTGACTGTCAGTAGAAAGTAGGTCCAAAATTAGAATAAGGTTGAGATAAAGCATATTTATTTACTAGTCTATTTAAAAAAATGGAAGAACCATTTACTTTAAATATTGCCTAAGTTCACTACATCCCTCACATTGTGTTGCTGGTAAACTCATAATTAACATGCATGTTAAAATAACTCAGTTTTGTGGTTTGTTCAGGACTCACACCCAAGACGCCGTGCCCTTGACCTTGGGTCAGGAATTCAGTGGATACACTTACCAGATCCAGCAGGGCATCGCCAGGGTGAACGCCACGCTGCCCAGGCTCTACGAGCTTGCTCTAGGAGGAACCGCCGTGGGCACTGGACTCAATACCCGCATCGGTTTTGCAGAGAAATGTGCCAAGAGAATATCAGAGCTCACCGGTAATATATCTATTATAATATATGAATTATCTGAATTATTTTTCAGTTTATTACTTAAGAAACTTTCACTAGCCTTATTATTATTGATCTTTTTTTTTTTACATTTGTGTAATACATACAATACTTGAATAACATCCTCAATTTCGATATCCACTGCACGACACCGCATGATGTAACTTACTCTTCTAGAGCCACGGAGTCAATTTTATTTGTGAAAACAAACATGAAAGGATTTAATAGTTTATTGGAGATGTAATTTGTGAACTGAAATATTTTAATTCCTCATCAGATATCCCATTTGTGACCTCACCCAACAAGTTCGAGGCTCTTGCTTGCCATGACTCCATGGTAGAAGTATCTGGAGCCATGAACGTGTTGGCCTGCTCCATCATGAAGATCGCCAATGATATCAGGTTTTTGGCTTCTGGACCTCGTTGTGGTCTTGGGGAGCTCAGTTTACCTGAGAATGAACCTGGATCTTCAATTATGCCAGGTATGTGCATATACTCATTATTTTTATTGACCACCCTTTATTATATATTGATCATTATTGTTACAATGTGAGGTGGGCTCAAACTTTTTCATCTTTATCATTATCTGTCGTGTTTCACAATTTGACTACCCCTGAAATGCTGAAACTTTTTTCAGCATAGTCCAGCTATTTTAGCTTTAACCTTTCAGATTTTTTTCTGTTTTAAAATGTGGTCTCGAGTTTTAATATAATAGAAATTATCATTGGTAATCAATATATTTTTTACTCTGTTTAAATAGTATGGTTTCTTGAGTCTCATACATTTTGATCTAATATTTAAGTTTATATATAGACATCTTTTATCAACTATACAAAATTGAAACATGGTTGTGTTCAAAATATTTTTCAATAATTAATAACTGAAAAAGATATCCTATAAAAGCTTTGCATGTTAAAAATCTTTGGGATTAAGTGGAATCTCCGTGCTAACCTAGTTATTATATCGGTAGCTTACTTCCAGGAAAAGTAAACCCCACTCAGTGTGAAGCCATAACAATGGTTGCGGCTCAAGTGATGGGCAACCATGTGGCTTGCACGATTGGTGGCTCCAACGGGCACTTTGAACTCAATGTCTTCAAGCCCATGATAGTCTCTAACGTTCTCCGCTCCATCCGTCTTTTAGGTGAGAAGTCAACGAGTTTCCTTAAAATTTCTCCTTTGAACCGGAGTAAATATAATGTTGACATGAGATGTATATTTTTTTAGGTGACAGCTGTAACGCTTTTACTTCCAACTGTGTCAATGGAATAGTTGCAAATGAAGAAAACATTGCCAAGATTATGCATGAATCTCTCATGCTGGTAACCGCTTTGAACCCCCACATCGGTTATGATAAGGTAAACTCAAATATACATTTTTCATTCACACTCGCATAGATTGATATTGTATTATTCATTTTGAAATATTTTAATTAATTTTATTTCAGGCTGCCAAGATCGCCAAGACTGCACACAAGGAAGGAACCACCTTGAAGGAGTCAGCCCTGAAGCTCGGATACCTAACCTCTGACGAGTTCGATAAGTGGGTGCGACCTGAGGAAATGCTGGGCCCCAAGTAAATACCACCAGAACCAATTCTGTGAATTGAATCTATGTATTAGTGCTGAGACGAAGTGACTGTGAAACGTGCACATCGGGCGTAAATGTATTATTTATTTTATTGTTACATTTCTTTATCAACAGAAATGTGTAAATATTATATTAGTGACTGTTTTATAATAATAGAAGAGTTGTGTTTTTAATACTTACACTGTAAAAGTTTCAAATTTCCTCATAAAAATTCAATATTGCTTGTTGACATACGAGCTGAAAGGTTATCTATACATTTATATAAAGTATTAATAATAATGCATTTACTTGAAAGTAATTATTATTATTGTTTTTTTTTAACCATTTTGTGTAACATACGTACTCATGAAAATTAAAATCTTTTAAAATGAATTCTTGTTGGTTATTAATTTCCTGTTTCTTTTTTGACAAACTCCAGAGTACTTGTATTTATGTTTTACAATTTAAATACAACATAATAGTATTTATATTGATTGGGATATACATATAAATTTCAACCCTCCTACTTCTGCAACAATTGTATTTTTATGAGCTCTGTCCGGCACCAGATAAGTATGTATATATTCATTAAATTTAGAGTAATAAATAATATACGAGTATGTTTTCAATGCTTCAACAACTTTGTATAATTTTACAAATTTTACAGATTTTTCAAATACAATAGTCCCTTTAATAGCATTTATCTTGCACTGAATTCACATCAGCGACTTGAATGCCTAGATTGTGGTCGTGTAATATACTGTGTAAATATCTTCTTCGATAGGTACATCTGAGATTTTTTTTGCATATTATAATTACACATATGGTACAATATGTAGCTACTAAGAAATATGATATTGTTTTCAGTACATGTGCACATATTTCATGCATATCCTAGTATGGCTTAGTTAAACAAAATTGACAAGACACAAATCTAGAATCACAGCAGATTTATTTTACTGGTAGAGAAGCTCTTTATATATTGTTTGAAATTTTCAACACAAAACAACTCTACTACTTGTATGGTACATTATCCGAAATTACTAGTTTAGAAAAGTAACTAGTAAGTACTTATAACATAATAGGTTAAGTTGACTTTTAAATTAATATTTGGCAAAATAAAAAACATGTAAACCTTTTAGCCGCTGCAGCAGTAAGCTGTTGACAATAATATTTTTAAAAATTTGTGAATTCACATTTACATTAACTCACCTGGACTCTCATTTGACACGTGCCAAAATTGAACGTCCAAATTAATTCATTTTTACCATATTTTAGAGATGAAATTATTTTTAAATTATACATTTAAAATTTTAATACAGAATATCACATAGAAGTCTATTATATAGAAAGTTAAAGTAAAAGGACGATAAAAACAACGGTCACGCACAATTGTCTGAAATTATTCTACCACAGCGATAAATAAGGTTTATTGACTATACATAGTAAAATTTAAAAAAAAAATCATCTTCGTCTAGGACTAGCGATAAATTTGGATATTTTTCAAATCTTAGGTTCAATGGCTAAATTATAATTTAAAAATATATAATAAAATAAGTACAGTTGAATGGTTACAATATAAGTCAGATCTTCAAAATGCAAAAGTGTAATCAACAAAATCAATTCTCTCATCTTGTAAATATTTCTTTTTTCTTCAAAAATACAATTATTCCTATAACTTTGTACTTTATAAAAATCATGAATTTCTAAAAAATATTAATGCTCATAATTTTGTGCCACCGTTGTCAAAATAAAATTAGGTAATTTATTAACATGGCTACAATTAAACAATAAGTCCCGTCGTAATCAACTTGCAAACTTGCATAGATATAATAATATGGACATCCTGACTAGATAACAATGAATTAACGTAATAATTAGGAATACATTACATGTTGCAATTTATCTACAGAAAAACAAGAATTAATTAGAACAATTAAGATAAATGCATAAACTTTAAAGATAGATACATAATATATAGGTTATATTGCTTAATCAGTAAATAAATTTTACATACAGCATAATGAAGGTACATATACATCAAATTTATATTTAACAATAATTTATAATTTAAGTCCATAATATTCTGTGTATCAGAATTGTCAAATTAAATTTCTAAACGCTATAACATGGCAAATTCTAGAAAAGAAAATATAATTTATTAAACAAATATATACTTTGGACAGTAATACTAGTTTATAGGAATGTGCCAAAACTACAAGGAATGTGCACTTGAAATACTTTGTTGTTCATTGGACTTCTTTCTCCGCAGGTACTTACTTCACTACATAAATACATCTTTTATGTTCTGAAATTGCCGCACGGCTAAATCAACAGGGAGATCAAACTTATAAGAAGTAAGGCGATCCAAGCTCTGTAAACTGTCCTGAAAGCCCGTATTCGCCACATAACTAGTGGAAGAGTAACAGATCTGCATCACAGTTTTATTTTTAAATATAAGGTTAAGCCATGATACAAGTTTGCTTGCATTAAGGCCCGCGCAGATGAACGCTTTGAAATGAGAATCGTAGCTTCTCTTATACGGCATGTGGGAAGCCAGTATAGCTCCGATGGCACTCAGCATACTCTGCTTGTTGGATATGGCTGTGGCACCTACAATATCCAAGTTGAAACTTTGAGATAACTTCCGCGCCGGCGTTGAGTTGTAGCATTCTCCATTGTTTATTTGATAATATTTCAAAACGAGTTCCCAAGCATGCGTTTCCTTTGAATGTGAACCTTTTCGAATCGGAAAGCAGCCAATAAATGGAACAACTCCACCTATATCGCCAAGAGGCAACAGCCCATGCTGTATCAGATCTCTAATATTAATAGCCAAATGTTTCCTGACTGCCGTTGTAAGAGGAACATTATTGAGAATGATAGGATTTTCTTCAGAATCACTATCATAGTTGTCCATCTGTGAGCTTGGACGGGAATTGGAATGTTTCAGTAAGTTGAGAACCGCATCAATGGACATCTCAAGTCGTGCTCTCAAGTCTCCCCAGTGGTTGCCAAGATTAGTTCTCTTGAGATTGTTCTTACGGAAAACATCAGAGGAGCAACCGAACTGAGCCACAGCAAACATCTGCAGGAGAGCGACCACTTTCTTCATTAAATTAACTGTTTCAGCCCGAAGTTCGTCGTTCTTGCTAGCAGTATGTTTGTTTTTAGATTTTTGAGATTCAAGCTTTGGTTCTTTTTTTGTATTCTTTTTCTCAGTAGGAATCGTCTCCGGTGTCAAAATAGGCGTCCCGCTCTTTAAAAATGTAATAAACCTCTGCATGTCTTCCACTTGTCCTTGGAGTTGAGTGATGAGGTCCTGAGTGTCACTGGTTCCGCGAGCTGCACTACAGGTCGCTTGATGTCGCAGCTCCTCAGCGGTAAGGGGTTGCTGCCACCCCTCATCAAGGGACTTACTAATGTTTTGTCTCAAATCATCAATCATTGTAATGCGACTTTCTGACTGATCTGTCTTCCCTCTCCGGCGAGATGTAGATTCACCGGTGAAATTGTCCAGCTCCTTGAGTTGACACTTCAGCTGTTCAATGAAATCAGTTTGTTTCTCTCTCTGCTCGCGCAGTTTTTCATCCAGCTTTTGACAGTCGGGACAGCCGGCGGAGTGCTCTGGAATATCCCGAGCGATGCCAGTACCAACAATAGAACCGAGATCGGGTACGCCTCTGAACGTGAACTCTTCCAGAGATTTCAACATTTTTTCTTTGTCATCCAGCGGAGCGTCTACGATTTGACGCAGTCTGAATTGCACTTGCGCTAAGTGCGAAGTCAAGGAAAATAGTGATGATGATAATACTTCCTGTTCCTCTTCCAGAGCATGCAGGCGTTGTATTTCGCAAGTGTCGCATTCTTCGGATTCCATTTCGTCGCTGAGAGTGTCTTTAGCAGCCCCCAGAGGCTCGCATCGTTCGCCTTCCCAAACCGGCTTACCCTCAAAATGATCGGGACCATCGTCGAAATCACTCGAACATGAATCCATTTATCGTTGGGTGTAAGTACGACACAATTATCTAAAAACCTTTCTACAAAATACTTTTGTACGGTACAAAAATATTATTGACGGGATAAAGGTGTTGGGACGACTGTTATTCTACTAAATAGGTAACATATTGAAACTAAATACTACATTTGATAAAGCGCAGGACAATATCACAAACAATAAATTGTCATCCCACTCGTTTGACATTTCGACGTCAATGCTCGGTGTTAGCACATATTAAATAATATATTTCATAACATATTTTTTTCAGTTTTAATGAACAAAATTAAATCAGTCAGTTCATATCATAATGAAAATATTTTTTGGGAAAAACATAATTTTACTTAAGTTATTTACAATTTTTTTTACCAATTTTAGATCATTGCTTTGTCTATGACAATAATTTTAAAATACAGATACAATGCATTAATTTTAACCCAGCAGGCAACAACATTTTGAAATTATTTATACATACCTAATAGTCGCCAATTAAGTTTAAAATATTTCTAGTGATCTCCAATCTCACATCAAGCCTTTCAAAAAGTTTATATTTTGGGGCTGCTCAATATCCTTTGAGATCCAGAGACTGTTGCCTTGAGAAAAGTGGAGTCCAGGGGTTTGCGACCTTCATAGCATGCTTGTAAAATTTTAGTGCTTACATTACATTTATTTATCGGCTCTACGCAATAAGATTTTATAACTGCAAGTGCTACCACAAGGAACGAGGCCACCAATCTCTTTGATAACCCCAGACCATTAAAGATGAGTAATAATCTGCCAGAAGTTGGCGAGTGTCAACTTTCAATTATACTGCATTGACCTTAAAAACAAGTTCTCATAATAGCAATCAAAAGATTGAAATTTATTAAATATTATCCCATGGTCCTCTGGGATGTTAGATTCTTAGGGAATGGGTTCATAAGGCTTCATATTTTCGTGGTGACTGACTTTTTTCTGCAGTCCGAGTCCAGAGTGATTTAGGCTATAAAGACCAATACTACTCTTTGATCTGAAGAGGGTTGAGGGGTCGGCCATCTCTTTAATTTGGAGGTAACTCAAGCGTCAAGTTACGATAGTGGAATCTTTGGGGGTCATAGGCTAAAAAGAACCATGATAACAGTGAGGTTACATGATTATTACAAATTCAGATTTTATGTAGAGATAAAAACAAAAAACTTTGTTCAACTTTACAATCAGTTATAAACACTGTTATAAACAAGTCTAAAAAAAAACTTTATTGACATATAGTATATATGAGGTTCCAGACAAAAATATAATCTATTACTTCAGCGGACAGAAGTCCTTTTATTACTTAATTGATTACCTAAAATACTAGGTAGGTACTTAAAAATGCTTAAAAGTGAAATCTGATAGTTATTTATAAATTACAAATAGGTACAGGCAACGTTTTTTTATTACACCTATTGTATCGGGTAAGTTTTATTTTAAATATTGGCATTAAGCACTTCTGAAAGTAAAAATTACACTTCTACCCAGTTTCTGTAAGGCCAATAAACAAAAACAATTCATATTGTCACAATTGTACAATGGCAAAAAGTGCTACGCTATAGATAAAAGTAATGGCTAGCTTTTGAAATGCATACATGGTTAATAAGGTGAAAAATGTCTTTAGCATTTTGTGACGTATATGACAGCTTATTATCAAATGCTTTTATTCACCAGTCTTTCAGAAAACAGGTGTTATGTACTAAAATTGAAAGTAAACCACTTCATATTACATTTATTTATAGCCTATTCCTAGAAAGAGTTCATTTTCCACGGACTTCCATATTTATCAACAAGACAACAAACAAGAAAATTAATTGATTTTTTCTTAAAATGGCCCAAATATCTTTGTAAGCATCCTTACAATGGAACATACTCATTTTTATTCCACATTTATTAATTATAAAGATTTAGGATACAAAAATATTACATTTTAATAACAGTTTGAGGTTGAGTTTTCGAAGTTGAACTAAGACACCGCAGTGACAAAATGTTAGTCCCTCCTGCTTTTCTTGGAGGAGTGCCCAGATGGTTCATGGTCCCGTTTGCTGCCGCGGTGCGTGGGAGGTGGCGCCGGAGCACTGACTCGATCCGCTCTCTTGGCTTCTGTCAAGAAACGATCCAGACCGAAGGGATCAAAGTCTGCATCGGCACGGCTATGACCCTGCAAAAAAATAATATGTTTATAACACCATTTTAACATGACACTAGCTTCTGACTCATAATACAATGAAAAACTAAAATATATTAATTTTTTAATTTATTAAATTTACTTGTTCGGAGGGTTCCCTATGTCCTCCATCTTTTTCGAACTGTACGGGACCGGATCGTTGTGCAGCACCAGACCATTTCTCAGCTCCTGAGAATTCTTTATCTGGCACAAACCTGTAAAAAGTACACCAGTCTTGACAAAAAAAAAAATAAAAGCCAATGTATGATATATACTGAATAAAATAATAAATAAGGTATTATGGGTAAATAAAAAACCATTTAAGGTATTACCGATTGGTTTTGATGATAGTCTCGAGATCTCCTCCATAGTTATCTTTGTCAATGTTCTTGGTAGGACGGTATAAGTGGTTACCAAGAGAGTTCTGTTCACGCCAAGGCTTGTCATATACATTATACGCCTCATCATCGGCAAAGCCTGAAATTGATAATGAGGCATTTATAAGTAATTTAAATATGTAAGTATTCCATTGTTCCTGTAAGTAACTTGTTAACTTCTCACATGCACACCATCAAATTATTCATCATAGTCCACTAAAGAACACCAAGACCATAAAATAAGGAGTGGTCACAATTGAAATAAATAGAGTCATTCCTAATTTAGTATAATTCTATAAGATGTAGAATATTTTTGATTAACTAATGGTAATTTGATTTTTATGTATAAGTTATATTTCATACCCGAGTCCATTCCTTTAGAAGTATTGAAGAGTCTCTGATCAAACATTCCCTCGCCACTCGCATTAGTCTTGGCAGGCATACCCAGAGCAATCTGCTCAGAAATGTCACGTTCTCTTTCCTTCACCAGCTTAGACCTGAAATTTGCAGTTAATTTCTATAAGATAATGTAAAATGTGGTCTCTAACAAAAAAAGATTTATGATTATAAAGGGAGTAAATAAAGTATTGAAGTTCGGAATAATACTGTGGAGTAGCTGAATGTGCTGAACGGTTACTGAATATGATCCGTTGTATTGCTTTATTTATATTAGGCTGCTACAATTTTTAGAAAGTAATTATGATCAGATAATCACAACTTTGTATTTGTATATTAACAGTCTTAACCTCTTATCGGGTGCAGCTCTGGACATGTTACGGTCCCGTTGACGATCTCGCTGGCGGTCGGCGCGCATTCTGTCTCTGTCTCGCTCTTCTGATACTTCGTCTCCATCACCTACAACTCCAGCTTCCTCCAAGTCTCCTGCATGACCTCCGAGGGTTCTGATACCTGCAACACAATAACATCAAGTTTATATTGTCAATAACCAATATTAATGTCAACCAAGACAGAAAATCATAACTTATATTACCATTTCTGTCATCTCGAGCTTTCTGAGCCATCATCCGGAGGTGGTCTTCTTTTTTCTCCTTTTCTCTCTGTGCTAATTTTCTCTCTAATTGAGCGCGTGCCTCCACAGCTTCTCGGGCCTTTCTGTAATGCCAACCAAAATATTAGCAAAAAAAGTTTACAAAAATGTAATTGAGCTGCGTTGATTTTAAAAAGAGTGGCCACTTAATATTATCAAATATAATAATAGGAATAATTAAGGAAGCATGATTCTTAATACTACTGTTTTTTGTAATTTATACTGACCTGTCAGCAATGTAAAGTGCTTCCGCAAGTTTGGAGAAGTTTTCGTTAATGTGCACTTGCTGTAAGCCTCGGCCATCAGCTGCTAGCCTCTTATCTAATGGAATAGTGTACCCTGAAAAACAAAAAACAATTCCATTAATAAATTTTCTTCATAGCGTGTTTTTTTCTGGAAGATGTTTTGTTTCTGTACTTCCCTGATCCTATGACTTGAATCAAATGTGACATTATCAATAACAAAACTTATTGACATTTCATTGATTTTGAAAACAGTAAGCATGGATTTTCCAAATATGTGGACCTACCTTTAGCGTTCTTCCAATGACTAACACAAGGAGGTATCTTCCAGTCCCTCTGCTGACGTACGGACACACGGCGGGGTGGAGAGTGTAAGACAGGGGCAGGAGGAGAAGGGGCTCCACGAGGGATTTTCCGATTAATAGCGAAACGAGGCGGCTCCATTGGATCTGATTGAGCTTCTACCATTCTGTGATGCAAAATAATATCAATTTTAAAGAAAATAATATTTACTTTAAATACTTAAATCTTATTTACTTCATTACAATTTTTTTTTTAAAATTCAGGAATCTGTACCTTATTACTCTCTGCTTGGCTCCAGAGTTAAAGGCGGCACCTTGTTGAGCAGGAGTGTAGCGGATATATTGAGCAGGGGCCTAAAATACAAACACAAAACTGATTATGCACTGTCAAAACAACTATTATTATGTAAATTTATTAAACACAAGTCGTAGATAGGGAGGTAACAATGTTACTGACTGTCTTTTCATGCCACCAATGTAAACATATGCATTTTAAAAATATATTTAGTTACAAAACAATACTAACACTCTTCTCCACACATCTAACAGGCATGGCAGCAGTAATCTTTGAGTTTGTAAGTTTTTCTAAGGCAAGTCTTGTCTTCTCCGTAGTTTCTTTGACTTGTTCGTCGTCAGGCTTTTCCAGAGATGGGTCATCTTCAGCAAGTACCTCTGAAGGTAGAAGATCACTCAACTTTGTATAAATAATCTGAAAACAAGCAAAACTATTGATAAATAATAATATAAAACTCAATTGAATTGGCCCAAAGTAGTCCAAATGGAAAAGGTTTCAGCCAGGTCACACTATATTCTGGGCTTCAGCTAAATATAATATATGAAGAATCCACAAATCAAGGTGAAAACTGAGTGCCTAATAAATATTCCGAATGCAGAGGATTACACTCACTCGAGAGATAGCATAAGCTACTATAATTAAAATTTGGTACTTTAAAAATTAACTGAAATGGATAATGTGAATCACCACAATTACCATATTGATAAAGTAAATATCAAAAATATAATCGTTAAGATTTATTAGTAATTAGTTATACAAACCTTGTCTTTTGAATGTCCCTGACGGGCGATGGCATCATATTTTACACGGCCAGCATCATCAAGCCGCACAGCTAGCACACCACCCTTGCCCCCTTTGGTGCCTTCGGCCTCGCGCCCGCGCATTCCCATGGCTCTTGGATGTTGAGCCACTGGGATTTCGGGGAATGCTCCCCCATCTGTGGAAGGACAGGGAGCATAATATCACGAATGGTAAATTGATAATAATATTTTTACTGATTTTTTAATTAATAGTTTGTCATCATAAGTAAAATTATGGGTGATTAGAAAACAATTGAAAAATACCAACAAAATAAAAATTATTACTAGTTGTAATCGGTGAGCACCTAAGTGTGAATCATTTTTAATATAAGACAGAAAAATACATATTTACCTCCAAAGTCCGCTTCAGTGCGAGGCACCCAACCCTTGCGTTGGCCATAGGGAGGTACTGAAGACTGACTGACCATCAGGGCCCCACCTACGCGCTGCACTGTTTGTGTACGTCGCTCGTCATCTCTGTCCCAAATTGTCTGCGTTGGAGCAGGTAAAATGCTGCAACATAACAAATAAAATAATTAGAAATGCCCAAGTAGCGATATTAAATAAGAAATATGCATACTATTGCGACTAAAAATATCCAAAATATAGAGTAACACATTCTAGACAACAATTGAGCAATGTCTGTTATCCTTCTAGGGTTAATGCTCAATTATGTAGCATTATTAAAAACAAAACCCCGTATGACAATTTAATCTTAAATATACTACACATATGATTGAATCCAATACATTTACGTGAATAATGCGTACGTTATTTGGAAAATGTGTTCATTTGCCATGGAGTGATCTAATAAATATTTCAACATAGCTATAAACTTTTAATTTACCTCGAGAGTGACATCTTAATTGTGTTATTCCAATGCTACGTTTTATTGGTGGTGACTTCTATAAACAAATTAATAAATAAGAAATGTATTATATTCCTTGGATCTTGATTCACGGCCGTTCTAGAGATGTTGACAGCCGCGCGGTGTGGCCAGTGATGCCCCAAGCAGTCTCTCTATGGCTCTAAGGGCCTCTACACACGTAGCGGTACAGCTCGCGACCGACTTGCAATCAGCCAAAAGCGTCCCAATCAACTCAAAAGCGGACGCTATTGGTCAATTGCAAGTCGGTCGCGAGTTGTGTCACGACGTGTGTGAGGGCTCTACTTTTGCTCGTAATAAATTTACTGAAATGACTTTTTATTTTTTCAGTTAATACTTTATTCTTTATTTAAAAAAATCACTTATTCATCGGGTACACGAAATATTATTTCATACTATGAAAATGCATAAATGTGTTTGGAATAATACCAAAACCAACTGGCCTTAAAAAAAGAACGTTAATTTATAAATTTTAAAATCTATTGGCCATTTTACTCTATGGATTAAGCTACAAAAAGTGACGTGTATCAAATAGACGTCTGTGTACGTTAAAAATATTTTTTAAGATTGTTAGTCAAAATGTTAGATTTATTTACAATTTTCAGTAAAGGAGGAATCGTACTTTGGTGTTTCCAGAGTACGAGTGAAATTTTCACTCCCTCAGTAAATGCCCTGATTCGCAGTGTCATATTACAGGTAAATCCTAATTTAATTATGTTATCTATCCATATGCATGAATGAAGCATGTGTCTCTCAAATTACTAAACATGTTTTTTTTCAGGAGAGAACGGGTAATAACTCGTTTGATCACAATTCTCTCACACTTCAATATAAACTCGACAATGAGTTTGAATTAATTTTTGTTGTGGCATATCAAAAAATATTGCAGTTATCATATGTAGACAAGTTTCTGAATGATATTCACCTGGAATTCCGTGATAAATATAAAAATGAGCTGCAAAAGTCATGCTATTTTCAAGAGTTCCACTTTAAATCTGTTTTTCAAAAGGTCCTTCAGAGCTCGGAGCAATGGGGTAATTTAAAAATCACAACTTTAGTAAACTCTAACAATTTAGATATATATAAATATATATATGGATAAGTATAAACTGATTCGTTGTTTCAGGTAAAGCTCAAGCTAAAATGCCTAAGCAAATGAAAACTTTTGAAGACTCCTTGAAATCAAAAAAAACAGTGGCCTCCATGATTGAACGTAAAGGCTATGAAAAAGAAACCAAGAAAAGTGGTAAGATGATTATTGGTGTAGTTTTCGAAACATGTTGTTTTCATAAATCTTGTTTACTCATTCAAAACTATTTCTAGTCAAAATTGTTGAGGCTAAACCAGAATCCAATGGTAAGGCAGCTCACAGTGATGACTTTGATGAAAGTGTCATTGCAGCAAACAGAGCCAAAATGGCTCAGAAACTTGCTCCCAAAAAGAAAACTGATAAAGTGTAAGCATAGATAAATAAATTACAGAATTTTTTTTATGGGCATTATACTTAATGTAAATCAGTGAATTTATTTGATCTTGTTATTTAAAGTAGTTATTTTATTTATGCAGTATATCAAAGTCTCCCAAAAGTCCTCAAGCTGACAAGGCTGGTAAAAAACCTCGAGTGTGGGATCTAGGAGGAAATACTCGAGATATTCCAGATCTGGATCGCTCCAAAGACAAACCGGAAGACATGAAGTCTGACTTTACTCCTGAAGCTCATGTATGTATTTTTCCCTCTTTCGTGCATC
This sequence comes from Atopsyche davidsoni, assembly GCA_022113835.1. Lineage (NCBI taxonomy): Eukaryota > Metazoa > Arthropoda > Insecta > Trichoptera > Hydrobiosidae > Atopsyche > Atopsyche davidsoni. The sequence continues at coordinate 7,479,956 of JAILWY010000007.1, forward strand.
ATTATAAGTTCAAGTGGTAATTAGTAATTTCATATTTTCAATATTAAGTTTATTATAGCTTGGTAATTTTTCAAAACTATAAATATCAAGTGAAGTAGGAAGAAAGAAGGAAGCAAATTCATTTTACAAATGGCAAACTACTACGAACTGTCTGAGAAATTATAGGTTTTAATATTATTTTACAGATTGTTGGAAAGATGCAAGGAAGTATTCGCGATTTAGAAGTGGAGACATCAGAAGAAGAGTACAGTAGCGATGAAGATGATGCGACGCCTGCCCAGAATAATTCTAAGCCTGTTAAGTCTGGGGGTGTCTTCGGATTGTTCAAAGGTAGATTGAATCAAGCATCATGATATTATTAAAGCACATTCGGCAACACCTTATCAAATTTTCTTATTTTTAGGTTTGGTTGGATCCAAGGCTCTCACTCATGAGACAATGAAACCAGTTTTAGAAAAGCTGCAAGATCATCTTATTGGCAAGAATGTGGCTACTGATATTGCCAAAAAGCTCTGCGAATCAGTGGAAGTAAAATTGGAAGGAAAGGTATAATTTCTTATTGATTTGACCTTCAAATAATTTAATGTTTAATTTTTATTATTCGTTTAATGTTTATTATAATAATTTTAGGTATTGGGTACATTTGACCGTATTGCTACAACTGTCAAGAACACCTTGACAGATTCTTTGGTCCAAATTCTATTACCCAAGAGGAGAGTTGACATCCTGAGAGATTGCATTGAGGCAAAAAAACAGGGTCATTCTTATGTCATGTCATTTTGTGGGGTAAAATATTTTTGCTTTCATTTGATTTCTTTTTAATTATATTCTTTAGACTAAGAAACGAGGTCTTGTGGTTGACTTTTATGAATTTTTTTCTATATTATTGTCACATTATCGCTAACTTTTCATGATGTAATACTCCTTGTACTGCCAATTTTTTCATTTTATGCTGACCTTTGGATACTGTCATACTTTTTTTAGTATTGATGAAGCGTTTCTGCAATGTGCTTAAAATATTGACGAAAGATCATTACCATATCAGATCAGAACGCAATAAATAAAAAACTAAAACATAACTAGACATTTAAAAAAATCACTCGAGATAATAATTTTTTTACTTCACGTTTCTTCATACAGTCCATAAGGCTCTCAGAAATTTTGAATATATGTACTGGATTTCTAGCTTTGGGTTTATTTCAGGTGAATGGTGTCGGAAAGTCAACAAATTTGGCCAAGATCTGCTTTTGGCTGATTGAAAACGAAATGTCTGTGCTCATTGCAGCGTGTGATACTTTTCGCGCTGGAGCTGTTGAACAATTGCGTACGCACACCCGTCACCTTAATGCTCTGCATCCTAATAGCAAACATGGTGGAAGGCAAATGGTACAACTTTATGAAAAAGGCTATGGTAAGTGTACAAATAATTTTTTTTAGCCTTTAAAACTGTTTGTACTGTCTATAAAATAACTAGCATATTTATTTTATATCAGTTTGCTTTTCTTTAATAATACTCATCAATCATATTGATGGTAATGTGGGTAACTCTTTATAAAAATATAGATGTACACATACCACTGTTGCTATTAATGTGTAAGCTGGCACAAGAATTATAATTACATCATTCTGGCCACAATGCATCTTGTTGCTTGTATTTAAATCGCTCTTTAATTATTCTACAGCATGTTTATTAATGTACTAAAAAACAATGACTTGATAAATATATTCAATAATACTTGGTACAATACTATTTCCATACCTAAAGGGTCAAGTCCGCCAGTTTATAATTTTTAAATCAATTGTTACTATTTGGTTAACCATTTTATTTCTTTACATATGTTTTTATTCACAGGTAAGGATGCCGCTGGTATCGCAATGGAAGCTATACGTTTTGCAAATGAGTCTAAAATTGATGTGGTTCTTATTGACACCGCTGGGCGGATGCAAGACAACGAGCCTTTAATGAGAGCATTGGCAAAACTGATCAAAGTCAATGAGCCTGATCTTGTCCTCTTTGTGGGAGAAGCCCTTGTTGGAAACGAAGCTGTTGATCAGTTGGTCAAATTCAATCAAGCGCTTGCTGATTACAGTTCAAACGTGAATCCCCATATCATAGATGGAATAGTCTTGACTAAATTTGATACTATTGATGATAAAGTCGGCGCTGCCATATCGATGACGTATATTACTGGACAGCCGATAGTATTTGTTGGTACCGGACAGACTTACACTGACCTGAAAGCCCTCAATGCTAAAGCTGTCGTCCATGCCCTTATGAAATAATTGTTTACCTGCGTGGCCTTCAATATTATTCATTCATCACACACAATCATTCATTTACACTGCTACTAAAAATCAAATTCTTTAAATGATGCTCAGTTTTAGACGCCAAAAATTCTGACTTTCCAGTACTTCATTTACCATTTTTGGAGTGCAAAACGAATGAGATCAGAGCAAGTCAAGCATCGTTTGGACAATTTTATTTTTACTAGCAGTGCTATTATTTACCTAATGCAATATATTATATGATATATTTTATAAATAAATATTATATCTCGCCTTTGGAACAACATTATTTGTCAGAATACTTTAACTTTGTGTGTAATGTTACTTATTATTAAAAGTGAATCAATGGAAATGAATATAGTTATGTAGCAGGTTGTGTATCATTTAAAAATTTATAAATATATTGATTGGCTACAATGATAATGGTAAGACTACCAACTTTTGTAAATCTCTTTCAACAATGTGTTGATTTAATCCTTGTCTCAGTAGCCAAATTGCAAATTTAGTTTTTTTACATTTATCAAATATGTTAATAAAAATGATTAAAAACTAAACCTTCTACATACCTACCAATGATTCCTTATGTTAAAATAATGCAAATAGAGGCCTTAATCAAGATTATCGTTTTGTTTTGTGCTGTTTAAACTTGGTCATTCAAATTTATATATACTATGAAATAGTGTTATCATTTTGTACTTCTTATCCTGTGATTATGACGAACAGGATAATATTATAAACAGGTTAAGGGAAACTTGTGTAATGTTATGCACTATTTATTAATAAATTGATACTTAAACATTATTTTTTATTGTTTTTCTGTAACTGCCAAACTGCGAACACATCTAATAAATTTTCTATCTGGAGAATTCAGTTAAAAAACAGGGTATTAAATATGAAAATATAATTTATAATATCCATTCTCACAGCAAATATATTACTAATAAATATGAAAATACAAGTATGAGGTTAGGTTAGGTACTTTTCTGTAAAATTTTCCATTTGCAGCATTTTTTTTTCAAATTAGATCAAAACAATTATTTAACAATAAAATAATCACCTAAACCACAAAATTAAAACTTTGTCATGCCCTGGTAACTTAAAAATAAATTAATTTTATGTTAAGACATAGAAATTTCCATTTAAATTAAAAGAAATTAAATATTAAAACAGGCCATTTCTTATAAATTTAAAAATAAATTATTCTAATAATTTTTTTGATTTAAATATCACGTAATCAATGTACGTTTTTTTTTTTTCACATTTTTTAAAAAAATGATCAAAATCAGTACGTGTATAATTTTATAATTTATTTACACCAGTAAAATTTCTAGTAACGATGGCAAAAAACGAAATGAATTGCATTCGCGGTTTTCAAGGTTCGCGTCATAGACAATGATATTCTCCAATACATTAGTCAAAGGCATAGACATATATAAGTCACGACACATCCATACCTTTATCCGTGCCTGGTAGTAAGTTGATACGGATTTAGCGAGTGGCCATTTGTATTCCGCCGCTCACATGACCCGTTTATTTGTCCCCGTGATCAAATCGTGAAAATTCAAAAACATTTTTGACGGTATGGCTAAAATTGAGATCGATATGCTGGATACGTCGCTGGATAACAGGTACCTGACATAAAAACGTTCAATATAATAATAGGGGCGGATAGATTATATAATCTACATTTTATTATTGCTGAAGGTCATATCTTGGATGGAGTTTTGTGCAACTTGGCAATTACGGTCAACTTATTTGTTGTCATCAATTATCAAGTTATACTGTACAGTGTTGATATGAGTGTCTTATCTCGGAAATCGTTATGGAGTGCGTTATAATCTATCGTTGCTAGTTCGCTCGATGTCTGTTTACAATAAAGAGTCGTTTGTTTTTTTTTCAGTGGCGATGGAGACCATGAGATCTTGGGAATGGTAGATGAAGGATCCTTCGGTGAGCTTATTTCTATGCCATAATTTTACAGCGCCTGGTTTATAATACACATTTTATTTAATTATACGGTGTGGATGTTTTCTGAATGTTGACATGTCTGCACATTCTTTCTGCATGCGATTTTATATTTTTCTTTTATGAAATTGAATATATTTTTTTGTAATAATATATTCAGACGAGATGTAAAACGCACTGTTTTTTTATTATTATAAATGAAGTAGCGTGTTTCGTCAACATTATTTAATTCATTGTATCAATATTTACATTTACTTACATTACAAAATGCTTTGTATGGATATAAGCATTTATTATGTTATTCAAATTTCGCATCATTGTAATAATTTTAAAGAAAATGATGGTAAATTTAAATTTCGTTAAATTATAGTTGAATTGTTTGATTATTATTGTAGGTAGTGGTGGTGATGACAAAAGTCATTTAGCAGGCCAAGGTTTTTTGGATTCAGGAGAAGACGATGTCACATATAACTACATCCGAGATACGTGTAAGATGCTTTATTTTATTATAAGTTTAATCCAGGAAACTCATTATTAATATCTGATAACCTAGCTATAATATACTCTCAAATGTACAGGATAACTTTTTCAGTGCTATTCTGAAACAATATATTTTATAGAGAAGCCAAAATAAAACAAATCAATCAACCAGGATGTCAAATCTCCTATCAGTCGGCCCATTGTTAATATCATGAATTAGTAACATCCGGGAGCTGACTAATTTTGATAATGCAGGTATATCTAAATGCAATTTTTTGACTGTTAAAATAGTTAATTTTTGTAGCAAGTGGTACAGTGACTTACCGTTTGGTACACGTGGGAGGTGAGGATGGAGAAGGCGGAGGGTCGGGGGGTGCAGGGGGGACAGCCATGTACAATACCAGCCCGTCTGCTGAAGTCGCCCCTCCACAGGCTGTGCAGACTGTGCTGGCTAACCCACTAAATGGTAATATTCTATTTTAATGTACTGCTGTACCTTGCCTGACTTTATTTATAAAATGAAAATATTTAATCAATTTATACTCAATACATTCAACCTCAATTACTTATATGGTTATTATATTTAATAAAGTCTCATGTGTAAACTTCTCTTACATTTAAATTTTCAAACATTTTTTGATGTTATAATTTCAGGGCAGTTTTATGTAATTGGAAATCCAAATGATGTGTTTTCTGCCACCAGTAAAACCATTATTCCTAGAGACACACATACGAGAATCACAAACTCTGTTAAAAAGGTAACTTCATTTTGCCTAACTCAATGATAAAGATAGCTCACTGGTTGTTAATTTAAATATTTTGATTGAATAAGATTACAAATCTCTTAAACTGCACTATTTTCTGCTACACAAGTATTATAATTTTTAGTCCATATTTAAATCTTTAGCGGGATGACCGGCGCAGAGCAACACACAATGAAGTGGAGAGGCGTCGCCGAGATAAGATTAACAACTGGATTGTCCGGTTGTCCAAGATAATCCCACCCAGCCAGGAGAGCGGGGACAAAGGAGGCCTGGAGCTGCAGAGCAAGGGAGGCATCCTGGCCAAGGCTTGCGAGTATATCGCAGAACTCAAGGACAGCCAACAAAGGTCAGTCATTTTAGAAGTAATTATGCAAACATATTTTGCATTATAATGGTTGTTGATTTCAGTAAAGACTTTTGATTCTTCTTGTTAAATCTGGTAAAAAGTAGTTTAGTATTATTGTTGCTGTTAGTTGACATATTCTATGGGCAATGTCATTTCTAGAAAATAATAATCATAATTTTTAATTTGCGAAAAATTGAATGATTATGTATCAATTAGTTACTTCCAACATTTTTGTTGTAAATATGTCAATTTGCTTTTCTTCCAAGAATGTATGTCGATAACTTCTACTTATATTTATTTTGTTTTCAGGTTAACTGAAACTTTGAGAGATAATGAACGTCTCGCTTCAGAAGTGGTGAACCTCACACTTCGAGTGTCAACCTTAAAGAGAGACAACCTTTCACTCAGAAACCAACTCTCCCAGCACGGTATCATGCCACATTCAGAGAGCGCAGATGGATCATAGCTCCCAGCCAAGGAGCACGTGTACCGCACTGCTAAAGTGTGTTCAATCCCTGTCGCTGTGTCCCAGAGCCAATACAAAGAAAAAAAAATAGCATTACGTCCGGGTAACGAGATCCAAAGTGTGTGCTGATAAATATTAAGACTTAGCAAAGTGTACAATGCAGGAAGGTTAACCATTAAATATACGAGTCAAATTATTTAATTTATATTCCAGTTGTTAATTGTTTGTGAAAGTTATTTCAAAGGATTTTTATTATGTACATGTATATGAGGTATCTTCATAAACGTAACATTTGATTCATTAAATGTTTATTTTCAATAATGGCCACGTGAGTTCATAAATGTTCAACGGTCTATGATATTTTATGGATAATTCTTGGTTTATTTTCATTCTTTTTACATTTTTCGATTGGATTTATTCCAAAACTAATCATTTTTATGGTTTGATATTAAATCATCACAGGATATTGATTTTTCTTTTATCACGGGGTATTGGTTAATTATAAGGAAATTTGCAGACTTTTGATTAATATTCTTTAGAAAAATTGTTTTTTATCTCCAATAAATCATGTAAGGCTTTAGTAGGCCGTTGCGGCTATAATACCAGTTCATGTTTAGGAATCAAATTATCCATTTTTATATAAGCTTATCAATGTATAAATTTGTATATGTAGCAATCATACTGTATCCTAACATTGCATCTGCTTTATTTATGAAGTTCGACATAAGTCTTGGTGCTGGATTAATTTTCTTTAAAAAAATCAACTCTGCATTATTATTATAAAATTATTTAGAAGGAATTGGATATTTTTCATTAGAATTATTTCCCTGAAATGAAGCAATTACTTTGTCCTACTGATCAGTGTATGTATTTGTAAATGGAAACTTAGATAGCTTGATCTTGATTAGATAAGGTAACTATTAAATGAATAGTGCTATAGCTATAATTAAATATCTCTGATAATATAAAATTCCTCATCACTCTAAATGTGCCTTTGAAAGTGGCTCGAAACCAACTCAATAATACTTTTATAATATCTATATAATAATAATAATGAATAAGTCTCAACAAATTAATGTTTATATGCAAGCAATTCTGGGGATCTTTTCAAGATACTATTATCTATGCTTTTGTATTTACAGAGATCTTTATCACACAAAACTATTCTGCAGGTTACGAAATGTAGAAAGAAATTTTGCATATTCACTTATTTCAAACACTTATGCTATTTATTTTTATTTAAAAATATTTATTTGGCTTCACTTGCACTTTCAACTAAATAATTGCATAATATTTTGTGGCAATAATCTACTTTTTTATTATATTGAATTGTGCCATATTTCAATATGTAAAAGGCAATTATGTAGCATAGCAATATAGGTTTATCTGCCAACACAGCATTACGGAAGAAGACCATTTTTTAATTTTAATTTTGTAACAAATTGGTGTGAAACATGTTTTGTTCTTTTAACAATTATTTATTTTAGTAGTTCACTTAGCACTAATCGATTTGACCAAAAACTTATTTTTTGTATTATTTTTCCAAGCAGGCAACCAGCATGTCGCTTAACTGTAACATGCTATTTGTGTCACAATTACTGGTGGGATAGTGTGTGACTTAACGTTTATTTTATTACAAACTAGACAATAAGGTGTTGATTTATGTTTGGTAGGTATTTCATATCAAGTATCTTTAATGATGTAATTTTAGGTTATTTCTAATCATTGTTGCTGTAAATAACCTGTTAGAAGAAAAAACTTTACAGATGTTTGTTTATATGAAAATATATAAAGTGAATGATAATAATTCTGCACATTTTTTTATCTCGTTACACCCTTATCTTTCTCTCGAGTCATTGAAATTTTAAAAATGTAGCTTTAGACCACCCGACGACTGTTTTTGAAATAAAAGTAGTGTTTATAAATAAATTTTCTTTATATTGAAACACATAAAGAATCAATTTGGAGGTTTTATTCATAACGAATTAGAACATGTTATTTCAATATACATTGAATCGGGGTTCAGGTTGCATAAATTTAATTGGGGGTTTGGGTTAGTGTTAGTTTCTAGCTATTGAAAGGTAAACAAGGTACCCAATGATGACTGCTGTGAGGATAGGAGCATCTACATTGTTCTAGGGTCACTGTAGTCAGGGATGATTTGACGAGGGTACATGGATTATTTTGTAACTTATTCCAGCAAAACAGATCACTGGTGATTGTTAGTGTATACTGAAGTAAATTTAAATTTGATATAATATAAAAAAAAAACATCAAACAAAAATAAATAGATAAAAAAAAAGTTCAATGTTTTACACTATGTGATAAATTATCTCATTCCATAGTTGGTTGGTTGGATAGCAAGAATATCAGGATAGTCTATAAAGGCAGATCGTTGTTGAGTATTGAAGATGCTGTGATTCACAGTGGCCAAATCTAGAGCCCGTTGGTTCGACAGAACATCTGAAAGTAGAAGGTTTTGTTTACTTGTAATATCTTGGTCTATAAGTCCAATCACTTTATTGTGTACATCATTATCACTGATGACCAAGATATTGTTTGAAGTGACCAATTCAAGATCGAAGACTTTCTCTTCAGTTTCATTGTCTTCAATCTCAATTTTACTATTTGGCAGCGGAGATTGTTTCGTCGAACAATTTTGTTTCAACTTTGAAGGTGTTTTTGAAACTTCAGAGTGACCATTTTCAGTTTCTATTTTTTGGCAGACGGTTGAAGACGCAGGACTGATTTCAATATTTCCTCTACTTTGTGCCAACAAGAGAATGTTGCTTTCATTATCAGATTCATTCAGGGATAAATTATTAGAACGGATATTAGAAGGGGATACCAGGTTATGGTTACAAGTATTTCTTTTTTTGTGAGAAGCCAGATCGTTGGATTGAGCAAATGATCTTCCACACATAGTACAGATGTAAGGTTTTTCACCTAAAAAAATAATATGTGTTGTAAGTAATAATATTTCATTATTATTATTAATGCAAATTACATAATAATTTCAGCTTACCAGTGTGTGTTCGCATATGTATTGCTAATTTGTCAGATCGAGCAAAGCCTTTCTGACAAACATAGCAAATAAAGGGTCTTTCACCTGTGTGCTTCCTAAAAATTCAAAGAAAAAGTTCAATGCAGACTTTTATATATGTTAAATTACCACAAAATGCATACTATATGTTAAATGATTACCTCATATGCAGAGTGAGATCAGTGGTGCGAGGGTAACCTTTGCCGCATATCTTGCAGATGGAAGTCATCGTACCTGTGTGTCGTCGCATGTGGACTGCTAGGTTGGAACGAGAGCTGCAAGACCTGCCACAGGTGGAGCACAAGTGGACCTGAGAAATAAATATTCCAAAATTTTAAAGGCTGCTTCCTATTAAACTGAGTGGTAAAGAACAGACGAGTGGATCTAAATGTAAACATTACATTTGTGTAAAGGAATCTAAAAAAAATTGAATACCTTTTTATTAGGATTCATAATCTGCTGAATACTGCTGTGGTCTCCCAATTTATCCTTGTGTGCTCTCATGTGTAGCTGCAAGTGATTAGAATGAGGTACTATTTTGCCACAAAGTGGGCACTCATAAGTTTGTTTGGTTGAATTCTGAAATTACAAGTAAATATGAACATTTTATTATGATTGATTTAACATTGTACATGCAAAATAAATCAAAAGTAATATGTGAACCGAGTGACACTTACAGAATGGCTTAAAATGTGTTTATCGAGATGACTTTGCTTATAATACCCTTTTCCACAAACAGAACATAAATATGATCTTTCGCCTCGATGGCGCTTTAAATGGTCAGCTAATAGTTGGGGTCTGTAAGTAATTTCATGTTACAATAAAAATATATATTAAAGTGTTGATGATAATTTTATTTATGTGACTGACTTACTTTAAGAATCTTTTGTGACATTCATCGCATGATAGTTTTGTGGAACGGAATGTAGTTTTCTCCGATTTTATATATTTTCTTTTCTTCTGTGATTTTTGTCCCTCTATTATGCTAAAAAAAATTAAAAATAAAGTCAAAAGTATTATTTAACATTTACATAATAATTTGAATAAATATATGAATCTTACCTAATGGTTTTTCCTTCACTATTATTGAAATCGCTGTAACCAGGCTCAATTTTAATGTCAGTAGATTCATCTAAAAGATCATCCATCATTCTTTTTCTTTTATTTGCCTTTTTGGAAATCTTTTTCAAAGTATCAGGGAAAAGTTCTTTTGCAACAAAATCAGAATCAGAAAAGTTTTCAGCACCATCAGAAAGTGTATTTTCTAGATAATTTGAATCGTCGATACCATCTATAAAATCTGTAAAATATAATATAGGTAATCAAACATTAATATTGAGTACACTTTCTATAGATATTTAATAAATTAGACTTTGAACATGTATTGTAAATTCATAAATGCGTACCATCTTCTAAATTGAGTCCATTGCCTACTTCATCGGTAAACTTAGTTTCAAAAGAAGAATCTGGATCATCTAGTTCTTGGATCGGCTCAATTTTGACTGTATATAGAGAATCACTATTTTCTTGTTTTGGAAGAACCAGATCTTCCGCAGAAATATTGCATACTGTATTATTTTGTTTGTGCCTTCTCTGGATATGTCTTTTAAGGTGAAGGCTTGATGTGAAAAAGCAGTTGCATTTGCTGCAGTTGTGAATTGATTCCTCGAGATGATATCCTATATAAATATATGATGATATAAAACAAAGAAAATTTTCACATGCAGATGTTGAGGGTTCTTAGAAAATAAGAGAAAAGACGGACATGAGGATAACTACGCCTCTTCATCTCATAAAAAAATAGAATTTTGTGCTTGTTTGGCCATTTTATTGAATATTGTTTCCCATGAAATAACCGTAGCAAAAATTGCAGCCTCTCTTCTCGAAAGCATGGAACATGCATTAAAATGTTCATGAAATTGTTTCATTGAGACAGTGAGAGTTTTGTCATCTTTCAGAGGCGATTATCAAATTGATCTCTTTGAAAAACAAAAAAGTAGAGAAAAAATATATATTTTGATGTTATTGCAATACGGGTTTCATATTGTAAAGATTCCCTTTTGTAGATGTGTATTATACAATTAATAAATGTCAAAACGAATTGTCTTTGACCAAGACGATATTCAATCCCAGTTATATCAGTTTGGGATTCAGATTAAAGTAAGCTTTTATTTGAAGATTTTCTAATTGATAATTAATAACACAAGACATGTACAAACCTGCGTGTCTAACCAGAACTTCATGGCGTAAAAAATGTTCTTCACAAATTGGACAAACGTTGGTAGTTCCTTTATAAGTAAACTCTTTGTGAGAAACTAGATGTTTCTTCAGTTCAAATTCTTTAATATATTTTCTGTAACATGAGAATAAAAGAACAAATTAAAAAGTTACAGATTATATCTGAAGGTTTTGAAGGTAAAAATTTATAACATGACAACCTTTTACACAGTTCACATTGGTAACCTTCTTGTTTATCTGATAAAGGAGCATGCTTAAGTAGAACATGATTGATAAAATCAATTCTTGATTGGAGATTTTCCTTACATAGAGGACATTCTAGGGATTCATTTAGTAATGAATTATTTGATACTTTGCATTTTGATATGCTGAAAGAAAATTAGACATGGACATTACTTTTTATAATATATATGATATGACAATTCCATATATGTTTCATACGTCATGAGTTTTATGACAAAGGTAAGTAGATATGACTATAATTTAATTAAGAATCAACCTGCTATCTATGGAAGCCTCAGATATTTCGTATTTAAGAAAATCATTAAACTCAGTTATACCGAGATCATTATTTTCCATTTTAAATTCTATTTCAGGATGATCTTGAAAGGCATTCATAATATAATTGCGTAATTTTACATCTGAATTTCCACATTTCTGCTTGAAACTCCAGGCATTATCAACTTGTTGTAAACATTCTTGACATATTTGTGCAGGGAGTCCATCATTTTTGTTTATCTAAAATAAGTTTCAAAAATATCAAATTATAGGCTGTCTTCAACTTTTAATGAATAAAACTAATCAATAATAAAAAAATAAACAAAATAACCTCTTTACAAAACGCACCTTTATATTAGAACAAGTCATGACGATTTCGCTTATATTTCGTCCCGAATCGAATAAATGAATCATTTTAGTGCACTCTAATAAGCAAACACGACACATGCGCTCAAAATTATAGCGAAACTTTTTATCCATTTTTATATTTATAAATAAAAATTGCTAAAACGTCAAACTCCTCGAAGAGTCTATCATAAACAATAATATAAAATATTTTAGTGCATTACGACATTCAACGGATCAAAGCGCTTATTATATTAATGGCAACATTATTTAATCCAATAAATTGTTATTTTGAAATATTACACAATACATAATTTTTATGAGTAAATAAAAAAATATATACTATATATACTATAGAAGCTTATATATTTTTTTTGAGTCTATCATAAGCAACTATATAAATTATATTTAGTACATTACTAAATAAATAAATGGCAACATTATTCTACACAATAAATTGTTATTTAGAAATATTACATCATAGATAAATGTTGTAAATTTATTAATAATAATTATTCTTTTATCAATACAAATTATTTGTCAAATCATAGTTTTTTTTGTAATATAATATTTTTAAAATTTATTTCTTAAAATACAGAAAATGGCGATTTACATTCATGAAAAATATGGTGGCAAAATAAGCAATAAAAAGTATATTTTTTCTGCATTCGTTTATAATATATTATTGATATAATATTATGCTACGATAATTCAAATCGTAGTCTATTGCAAAAACTGCAAAGCAACATAAGAAGCTCAAACGTCATTCCTATTAAGCACAATAATATTATGGTTTCTCACCCGTAAATCTGTTTTGTGATTTAAGGCTTATTAATTTGTATTCAAATGGATAATCCCCTGCAAGATACACCAGTAGATGTATCCGGCGAAGAAAATCTAGAACTCAAGATAAACATTCGCAAGCCTAAACGGGTAATTCATTGCAGTGACGGAGTTATCGAAGAATTCAGTGATGACGAGGTCGACGGCTCCAAAAATGCTAAAGAAATAGTCGATACGGTAAATTAAATAACAACATCGATTACGTTATATTTAATAGCACTATATGCAGTATATCTAGGTCTAGAGCAGTGATGGCGAAGCTTTTGAACTCAGTGTATCAAAATTCAAGAAAAATAAACCCAGATTAACAAAGAGTCAAATGTAATGTTCGGATATGTCACCAAATATGAAAATTAACTGAATGATAACTAATGTATGGATAATTTTATTTTAGAAATCACTAAAATGGGGTCCATGGTTTTCTCACCATGCTTGGTCCGGAGGAAATAAAGTTTTGGAGTACTGTGACTATGTTGGAGAAGGTCTAGCTTCATTTTTGGGTATTACGACACCGAAGTATCAATTAGAGATCTCAGAACATGAACGTTTGGAAGCAGCAAAGAAGAAATCCGAAGAGGAAAATATTGGATGGATGCCTAAAGATGGAAACAGCGTTCCTTTGGTTATGGCTCAACCACCAGCATCGGGAGCCATAGGCATGGGTACACAACAACTTTGAGTTAATTTATATTTCTCTCGCAAAAATATATTATTTGCTTTACAAAGTTTATAATTTAAAACAAATCAGTGTGATTGTGATGTAACAATATTAATATTCATATTAATGCTTTATATGTATTGAATTAACCTCATCTGAAATTAACAATGCTATTTTACGAGCCAAAATTAGAAGGCTATAGAAACACCAATTTGTTTTATAAGCGAGTTGACATTTTCTTGTCAAGGGTATATTTTTACTAATTAGCTTGCATTAAGCAAAAGGAACGTAGCCTTAAAATGTAAAACGAGGTCACCTGCTTTTGCTTGGAACCTTAAACAAGATCTATAATATTTGCTAACCACTCTAAAATTGAAAATAACCCCGTGCTCTCAGATTGAGTCATTTGAAATTAAATGGTTTAGGAATTTATATAATTTGAAATAATTGTACACATCAATCATCACCCAAAATAAAAAGATCCCCTTAATTTCCCTTCTATTAAATCATTGCAAATATTGGATAGCATAAGAATAAATACTCTTATGCTATTTGGTCAACCGACATATTTTTTCAAGTGCCCCTCTTGGCATTCTTCGTACATTTGGCGCACAATCATTTTCAATGTTATATCTGTTTTTTTTTTCCCAGTCAGGGAAGACATTTATTCGGATACATTTGAAAATATTGTATTTTTAGATGCAGCTGCCGTGGTCGACAGTGAAATCAGTGCCTTGTTGGTTGAGAAATTTTATAAATAATACTATTGTCATATTGTCAGGATGTTACCATGTTAGGATTACAAATTATTGTGATGATTGTTACATCAAATGTGAATTAAACGTGGCTCAGACTTGGCTTACATCAGGAAACAAATTCTCATTTATAAGTAATACTTTGAACTTTCCAATGTTATTTCAGGTCAAAGTAAAATTGTTGACTTATATATTGTTGTCATTTTGAACCGAATATTATTTTATTTGTAATGTATGAAGTATGATTGTAATATTTTTTTATATATATTGTGCACAAACCTTAGTGTAATGTATACACAACATTAAGAGAATTACTTGTTTGTAATTTTCTATCTAATAAATTACAAATATTTGCTTTGATAGTTTGCTCCCAGTCAAGAATACAAAAAAAATGAGTATTTAGTTATGACGTCATTTCTTTTGATCTTACAAGAACTAGAAATATTAAATGGTGAGGCAAGATGAACTTACTTTGGGACACGATGCCATTTTCATTAACTCAGGCTTTCAAAGTGTTGATTGTGCTATAGCAAGATACACGGATAATTCAAATAATATTTTACTGTGGACAGTTTTTTTAAATAAGACTGGTATACCATTTTAAGACTTAATAACAATGATTTTCTTGTTTGTATGAAAATGGTAGTGGATAGTTACCATGCTTGATAATAATTCAAGCTAAATTGATAAACTGCTTGATTTCGGTTTATTACTGATTACACAAATAAATGTTGAAACACAATGAAAAGTTGTTACTTTTATGATTGTAATAAATATTCCTAAATTAAAACATAAGAAAGCTTTATTATAATTGACGTATCTGCTATAATACTGTAATATTTTGGACTTATGAATACATTATATCAATGTAATAAGATATTTAATTTATTGGTTTAATTTATTAAATGCATTTGGATTCTGGTATTCATGACTTGTGTGTAAAAATGAACACAATAAGTTAAACATTTCAGATCTAAATTGTATTTATTTGTAAAATTTTATTTTAAAAAAGTACCAACATAGATTCATTTGGCGATATAGACTTTTTAGACTATTTAATGATGATTAATCCCAAATGTATAAATATTTTTTCTTTTCAAACTATGGTTTTTTTCTATGGTTGGAGCTAGAATTAAAAATTGTATCTTAATTCTAAATATTGTGATTTATTGATCAATAAAATATTTTTCATATTTTAGCTATTTTTGCATAATAAAAAAATTATTCTAATATATTTTGATAATATGCACATTTATTGAAAGAAAAATATATCTTACTGACAATTTCACAATTGGAATTTACAGTTGGAAAAAATGACCTAGTACTTATTTTTTAATATAAATGATATTGCTAAGGTATCTACGCTGTAAACGTCTAAAAAATATCTTGCTTGCTTACTTGAAGTATTGTCGTAAATGAATGAATGACACCATGTAGGTACAAGTCGACTTGACAGATTCCTCACTCATAGTCGCTATAAATTTGAAATCACTATCACACTTTATCATACAATGATGTGTGCTTACTTATTTTCAAATAAATTACCAAACGCTTGTCAAATTGTCTCTTGTACCATTTGATCTTACGTCCATTAAGTATGCCTAGTGCTTATTAATTTATTTTATATTTATTAAAAAAATTGAGAAAATAACATTGTTTTTGTGTATAGATTTAAGCTCCCCACAGACGTCATGGCACAACTGACAGTAATTAATCACCTAATAACATTCTATTCTTCGGTAAAACTTAGGCCAGTTTGGGGTTGGTTCTAGAACGTAAACTAAGTAACATGGAACAGGCGACCAAGACATGGTCAAACCTGGTGAGGCAGGGGTACTACTCATACTAATGATCAAACGTTTGTGTATTTGATGAGGTGAGATTGTGAGTACAGTGTATACTGTATACCGGCGTTGACTTGCGAAAGTATTATTAACTTGTTGACACTTGACTTTTTTTGCTTTCCAAACGTGCCAAGAGTCAGCATAGTTTTTTGATCTCTCGTCCAACTTATTTGATAGAGTTTTGTTTTTATAATTTTTGGCATTTTTATGATTCATTTGTTATTTCACAATCTCTGTAATATGAATCGGAATAAATAATTGATTGCATTGCGATAGTATTTTTAAATTGTATGGTTTTTCGTAAACAAAGGATGTACCGCCATGATTTTACAACAAAACTCACGTTGAATTCCTGTTGGATTGTAATTTAAATATTTTTTAATAATAGAAACCAACAAGAATTGTATTTCTAATTGGTCTTCTGTAAAACTTGCAAAGTTAAATGATTTTGTGACATATATTGTTACGTTTTTTAAGTACATACTTTGAATTTATTAAAAATCGTTATCAATACAATAAATTTACACTGGCGTGGTCATTTGTCGTATATCTTCAGGTATCTCCAGGAGAATTTAAAAAAATACAAATGTAAATAATGCAGCAAATAACGTATTAACAATAGCTTTTGTTAAAAAAAAATTTGAAAGGTTTTTTTCAAGCAATCATTTTAATAATATACCTGTATATTATATATATTTATTTATTTTAAAATAAAAGGCTGTCTAAGTCAGAAGGGGAACAAAAATGACTTTGAAGTAGGAAAATAATAGTGCCTATTACAGTAACAAATTTACTCGTACAGAACCTATTCATTATTTCGTGAACGATATCGCGATTGAGAAAGTATGCATGTGACATGAATCACACTGTGAAGGTATATTATTATTTTGCTGTGTGATGTTCCAGTGGAAAATATATGAGAGTAAAAATGATGGATGCATTCAATCTTCGAGCTTAAAAAACACGGTCATAAGTAAAGCAAAAATGAAATCAAGAGTAAACTTCCAGATTTGCATAATACAAAGAGACAGCTGAAAAATCCTTTTAAGAGTCGTCTTAAAATTATTACACTTAATTTGAGTTTTATGTAATTCATTATTTATGTTGTTTGAAATATGTCATTAAATTGTAAATATTTACATTGCATTAACTTCATGTTGTTTGTGTAATGCGTTGTAAAAAGCAACCGATTTCCTCCGTTTTTCAGGTAATTAGCAAGAACTTGTTGAGTTCCATTCGCTTGGATTAAAAAGTCAGCTACAGGTCTCTGATTAAAAAGCGAGCGCGAATTCCGAACAACAACCTTGCACTTAATGAAAGTTAAGGACAATACAATAATAAGGATTTTTTTGCATCGCTTTGTAGTCAAAGTGGATAGTGTGAATGAACCCGACTCGTGGGTGGCATACAGTTTTTTTTAAAGTGAACTCCATTAGTTTGTTGATTCGCAAACACTACAAAATTCAGAGGCGCGATTAAATATTCAATAGAGGGGGGGAAAAAACCATTCCAGTTGGTATCTACGACGCCATAAATCACTCGTGATATTCCTATCACACCCAAAATTCAAAATACCGTCCAGCAGCACCCCCGCCCCCGTGAATTCGCATACACGAGGGGGTTAGCAGATAGGGGCAATTTAATATAATTCCACGAGACGGGAGAGGAAGGGAAGGCGAGGGAAGGCGAGGGAAGGCGAGGGAAGGGAAGGGGGGCGAGCAGGGCCTCCGCCCCCCCCGCGGCCCCCTTTGATCCTCACTCACGATTGTGAGGCATGCTTTAGATAGCGCCGGTGGCGGAGCCCCGAGAATTCCCTGCCATGCTTTTGATTTCGGAAATGCCGCGGTATGCGCCGCTCGCAGTAATCCGAAACGCTGTTGCCCGGGAGCTCGCGATACACGCATATTTTGGTGCCTATGGAAATTTAATACGCCTACACTGTTCTAACATAATATTTGGATCTAAAGTAACCCGTACACTTTCGCTATACGAAATAGCAAGCGCCAACGTTCCGACTACTTCGATACCGAGCGCGACAAGAATAAAGCGATACCCAAAATATACAACAACAACACTGCCCAAAATGTGTACATTACCGTACTGCAGATGCTCAGAATGAGAAGCCTATTCTAAAATAATACTGCAAGCGAAAAAGACAGGCGAAGGTTTCTTTCATCGGGATCTAAAGAGAATTTTGTGATTTTTGCGTGGGTGATTTTTTTCACCTTTGTAAAAATCGACTGTAGTTATTCAATGCATATCGTTCGTGGGGTGGTGCAGAGTTTCAGCGTAAATAGATATATTTTGTCAAGTGATCGGTAAACACGGCTACACCCCGAAGCCTCCGAAACCCCAAAACAGTGAAAGGAGGACAGAGAAATCGTACAGGCACGCTGTGTAGTGTGGGGGCACCCGGCACACATATATAACCCTCTCGGGCGGGGGAGGGGCCCTGTGGCGGCTCTCAGCGACCGGCAGTCGAGCCGGCCACAGGGCGCCCCGGAACCACCGACACACTCAATAACACAAACCCCACAGGAACATCAACTGCATTTCCCGTACTCTTGTTGTTTGCTATGATATATGTTAGATTAAATATTTCATGACTTGCTAACATTTGGCATTATCAAACCGAGTCTCAGTTTGATAATGCCAACGTGAAAGGTTGGCGAAACCGGTCACCGATAAAAAATATATTTCACAGACAAACAGCACTACTCTAGTGTTGCTGTTTGTATATAAGATCGCTAGTGAAAGATGAAAGCGGATTGAAACAGATCAGAGGCAATCGAGGGTTTTTCCTCTAATAATTTCATCTCTGAAATTTACCTCGTTATGAAAGCAAAACTGTTATTTTTAAGGATCTGAAATACTAATAAGATACCCTAGCCTCACGATCGGCAAGCAATCTAACGTAACCCAAAAAAAATATACAGCTTTGTAACTTTGAGTCAAGATAGTGAATGAACGCTTTCCATGACGTTAGTATCGCATGCGGCACGTGTAGAAAACGATAATTTTGAAAGTCGATTTTTAGGGGATGAAGCAGATCGAGGGGGAGATTGTTGCGGAACACGGTGTGCCGGGAGGCTGGCTGGCTGGCACATACATTGAAAGGCTCATAGGGGTGTCCGCCGCAGATCAATATGCATGTTGTAGTGTGGGGCCGGGCGGGGGCGCGGGGGGCCGAGGGCTATGATTGGCCGCGGCCCGGGGGGGGCGTGGCCTCCTCGGGCGCCGCTCCGCCGAGCCCCGAGCCCCGAGCCGGCCAGCGCGTGTCCGGGTGCCCGGCCGCGCAACTAGTCAACCCTTCCCGGCACTGGAGTGCTGAACGCTATCTAGCTCCCCGAGGACGGCGCCAAGAACCACCAACTCTCCGACCGATCTGCCGAGCTTACGAACTCGAATAAATGTAATGATCAATTAATCGATCAAATATTTTTAATTTTAATTTATACCGGATCTAGAATGATAACGTGCACGCTTATTGCTACATGAAATGATTATAATTTTATTTAAACCATTAATCTCTTATTTACGTGTAAAACTGCATATAAAATTAATTCACATTTCAAAATTTTTAATCTTAAAATACCTAATGATCAGATTGGGTTAGGTTAGTACTAAGAGTTGAGTACTAAGTTTTTGCACGCCACTGGAGAATATAATCTTACGAGGCGAAATCTTATATTTATTCGTTTAGTAGAAGGTTTAATGTTTAAAAGTATCATTTACCAATTAAAAATAAATATATATAGACAACTTTTACAAACCTGAATTTATTTTAAATTTTTTTTTATGATATATGTAGTTTAATTACTATAGATTAATTATTATAATTACTATAGATTTGTTGTGACAAATTAAAACAATGTTTAAAATTGATAAAGTTTATTTTTAAATATGTAATATAAATCGTTAAGTATCGTAACGACGTATGTAAAATCCTAACGACCAGCAAGTTTTAACAAAAATAACAGTCTGTTTGATATACAGGTGCTTGAAAAGTTGTGGTATCTCTCGAAAAGGGGAAACTGGGTATCACAGCTCGACCACAAAAAAATAATTCTCAGATATTTCCTACACAAAAATTTAAAGTTTTCATAGCATATATTTTATGAACAAATTTTTAGGGTGAAGGTGATAATATGTACTATGAATAAAACTGTTGAACTATATTAATTTATTAACTAAGTAAATGTTTTTTGAGTAGGTAAGTGAAACAAAATATACATTTTATTCTAAATATTGAGTAAGTATGGTATTTGTTGAATATTTGAATAAAACGTGTCATCTCATAAAATATACCAGCAATAGTAAAAGCGCAAGAATTAATTCGAGTGGCAGCCCCGACAGACGCAGTGTATCATTTTCGATCCTCGCCCTGTTTGTCCCGCCCATGAAACAAAACGCCCGAGAACTGTAGTAAAGGAATAGGTTCTCTGTTCACGGTTTATTCATTTTTACGATTCGGTTCATAGGTGAATAAAAGCGAAATATGTGTTATATTATGCATGGATAGTTCGAGACGCGAACACAATGTACGGAGCGAGATACGTTACGACTGCGATTCCTTCACATTTGTTCCCGTTTGCCAGAGTGAGATATCCCCGAATGCTCTCGAATGCTCGCGAGCGTTTCACAATTTCCCGACCCGCTTTTTCATATTTCAGATGTCGCGTCATAAAAAGGCGAATTCATAAATTCGGCATAATCATGTGGAAAATGTCGCCATGCGACGAGATGCGCTCCTCGCGTGTTGAAATGCTTGTTTCGTTTGTTTATTAAATTGTAATATACACGCGAGCGTGGAGCACGACCACATCTACTTGCGAAACCGAGAAATACTAAACTTGTTAATTTATTTTCAATTTTAAATTTTATAAATATGTTATAAAATACCTCAAAACCCATTTTCAACGGCAGCTTACTCGCCAGTGTATATAATAATCATCATTAATAAAAGCAAATATTTTGCTATCAAAATGAATTCTGTAGTTGACGATGTATTTTATAAAATAAAATATAAAATGTTGATATTCAAATAAAATTATTGTTAAAACCGATTGCCTCAAAACACACACACACACACACATATATATATATATATATATATATATATATATATATATATATATATATATATATATATATATATATATATAATTTGAGTATTGTTGAACACTTTTGTGTCAAAAAATGTTTATAATTTATATTAGATTTTATTTTGATTTGGTGTTTAGTTTTTGTGATATAAAAAATTTTTTTTTTGCAGCAATGATTACAAATAAACCGTTTGGTAACATACTAGAATAATACCTGACGAGGTGGGATAGTTGCGAATGTTCAATAAAGCCTTGTCTCCCGCTTCCCCCGGTATTTCAAACAGACAAATGATGCAAGTTATTCCATCCATTTAGCCTTAATTTAGTGCCTCATTAGAGCATTGCTGGCTGTACAATAATGTATCACAATTGGAGATATGTGGAATTCGTACCTATTACCGCTGCTTATTGCTGGAGCGAAGTTTATTCCGGGAGTGATCATTTCGTATTCTATTGTACAATATGCCGGAGATATCGAGAATCATTTGCGATCCCCGCCGCGAGAAACACCTTACACGTATTTGCACAGTAGAATGAATGTGAAATGCATTTGTGAGGCGTTGAACTGCAGGCTTCTGGGAGTTAACGGCTTTGTTTGCAATATCATTAAAGTTGTCTTCAAACGCGCGTAATTATATGAGATTAAACAAAGAAATAGTATGGTATTCATCAGCGAACTCCTGATCAAAAAATCAACGGTCTAAATAATGATTTTCAAATAATATCAGCATCTCCCAGTGTACTAATAACAAAAAAAGGTCAAAAATGCGTGTGTTGCATGGAAGTTGTATGTGTAAATGCTCCTTTAAAAAAACAAAACTGAGTGAAAATAATACAACACGGTAAAAATACAGATGCAACAATAACTGGTACATAACAAACTGATACAAGTATTTTCTTTCACAGCAAGACCGTTTCATTCCGTTTCCTACCTGCGTCATTTTTTACGAGTTACCCCATAAAGCGGGACATTATTTAATGCCGAGGACAAACGGCTTGTTATGGCGTGCGTGCGGTGTGAGGGTCACTCCTGTCCATTTAGGGCTCCGCTGACCCCGGCCTGCGCCCCGTGCCCCCTCGCACGAGCCCCCGACCCCCCGACCGGACCGGACTACCTGCGCAAACTGGAAACGGAAAGATACAAAATGGCACCAAGCCGATTTACACAAGTTTTTTGTTATATCGTCTCAGTTCTCCTTTGTAGAGTCGAAGCTTGGACACTCAAGACAGCTACTATGCGAAGAATTGAGGCAGGAGAATCCTTAAGATACCATGGGTTGACCGCGTCACAAATAAAATAATCTTGCACAGAATGCCCAAAGAAACGTTTGACGTTGGTAAAGAAGCGGAAGGTCTCTTATTTTGGCCACATTTTTCGTAAAAATAAATATAGCGTCGTCTAGCTGATTGTTCAAGGAAAAATTGAAGGAAGAAAGGGCATTGGAAGAAGGAAGTTGCGCCAGTGGCTGGAGATCGGAAGTCCGGCCGAATTGGTGAGACTGGCCCAGGATAGGGATATGTTCGATGAAATGGTCACCAACCTCCTATGAGGAGGGGTATCAGAAGAAGAAGAAGAATAAAATAAATTTGGTGGTGACCGCTTTCGCATTAGATCTTTTAAAAATGCGACTAAAAGATATCATAACGTATTTTCATTTCTGAAAACATTAGAAAATAAATATTTTGTAAATGTAAAAAAATTTTGACAGTCACAATTAAAATATTTAGTTGTGCTCAAATACAAATAAGGCTTTAATAAATGCAATAAAATAATTAACATATTATATTTTTTTATGATTTTCAAAAACATTTTTAGAAAATCTTTTCATAGTTTATGTCTTTCTTAAATTCATTAGCCATAAACCACTGAGTAAGTGCATTTCGTATTGTTGCAATTATTGGTTATGGCCGCGGCGTGCTGATTGTTCTGCTGTCAGATATGTACTGTTTTTCAATCGTTATTGTGTTAGTGTCGAGTAAAAAGGTCAGTCGGTTATTAAAAAGACAAAAAAATAATTCCCACCGGGATTCGTTGTCAAAGGTGGCGTCAATATTATGGAAAATAGTAAATATTAATCAAAAGTTTTGTATTCATCGTGTCGCGACAATTTGTTGTAAAATCAGCCATTATTAAAAAAAACGTGTTTGTGTAATTTTATTTCACTTTACTTTTAAAGATGTTTGTAGAAAATAATATAAGGTGTAATCAGTGATCTTTGTGATGTAAAATATTCTGTTTGATAATAAATTTTAAGATTTGATGTAAACAAACGTTCGATTTAAATACTTTTAACGCCATTGTGAAATGTTGTATCCGTCGCGTGTGCTTTAGTAAAATAGTACTGAACTTGTTGAGTGTTTAAAGAGAAGCCACAAATACCTTCAAGCCATCTTCTGCAACCAGTTCATCCTCCACAAGCAGTAAAATCACAATCGCTGACACAAAGGTACGTTTTAAATATTTCTAATGTTTTACTTCGGGAATATTCTCTCACCAGTTACTCCTCTCGCAAGTAAATTATTAACACATCGATGAAAAATGCTTTATAAATTGCTTTTTTTAAACGCGGTACACTTAAAATACGATCACAAACACATTCGTAACTTATTTAAAAATTACATCAGATGAGTAATTATTGTGAAACAATTATTGTGACAAGGTTTTCCGTCTTCAGCGATGTAAGCGTATATTTGACTGGCCTCGTGCAATTATGTATCACTTGCGTTTTTGTAACATTTTTATTTGGCCCAAAAATTCGGTATGTCTTCAAAATTTCTTAGTGTTTTTGATTACAACTAGATTTAATTTTGAGATTGAAACTAACGCTTCGAAAAAATCGTCCAAAAATACATATTATTTTATATTTTTTAGATAATATAAATAAAATATAACGCAGATGGAAAAAATAGTTGTTGGCACGAGTTGCCTCTGGATGATATGTAAATTCCCAGCACTCATCCCTCATTGTGCAATTTGGATTCATTTAGCGGTAAAGGGTGGTAGGCCGTTGCAGCGAGTGCCTCTGCAGTTTGTTATCGGACTCCTTATCAGAATCTAGATCACGTCCTCGACGGTTACATTCAATTTTATTAAGCCGCCACATTTGGCTCGCTCCTGCATGTAGCACCCGTGAGAGATAAAAATTCATTATTGTCTACGGAATTTAGTTGTTATGTTGGCGTGTATTATTCAACCTTTGTGATCTCTATTAGAACTGTGATGGGAAATTCTATTATAAAATTATTTAAGCAACTGGCTGGTTAGATGTTGTAAACATTCTATATAAAACTTTTTAGATGTCACAGCTTCTCGGCTTAATTTATAGTTCATTTAGTTTCGACGCGTTTAAAATGTATTCAAATGCCGGCTAGTCAGATACAATACCTAAATATAGTTTCATTAAAAAACAAATTTATTATATCGAATTGTAGCCCAGTTGTCCCTCCTCGGATAGGCCGGGTATTTAATAATGCAAATTTGCAGCAGATGGTGCCATTTTAATCTAGAACTTCATTTGCAAAAAGGTTCTCTCATTCATTGTATCAAAATGAGTCTCTACCTGGATGCAACAATGAAGCTCGTATGCAAATTTTGGGTTTTATAACCTTTACGATTTGAATCCAGTCCATGCAACTTACTGCACGAATAAATTTGCCCAGGTACACTAGAATATATGCACAAATACCTGCAAGCAAAAAGCGAATGCAATTTTATAGTCCTATTCAATGTTCAATCTCGTACTTGAGTTTATATAACCTCAAACATGTGGCCAGCTGCTCGAAAATAGTTTAATATTTTATAATTAAATTGAAGAGAATAAAATTATATATTTGTCTAAAAAAAAAAAAATATATATATGGTTAGGAATATAAGAGTACTTAATACATCATTCACATGAGCTAAAAGAATCGTTATATTTTGAATGCAGTCAACAAAACTGCAGTTATATGCCCATATCTAATAGGTATTGAAATCATTATTTTATTGACACATTTTTAACAAAATATAATGAAGGTAGTTTTTTTTATTGGCTCTAAAAATATGGCCAAGACGATCCCAAGCATATCTATACCCATAGTAATATTTGATTTTTTTAAAGTATTTTTTTATAATAATCAATTCAGTTCACAAATAATTTGTAAATTCACAATTAAAAGTTGTCTGAAATATTAAAGACAGCGTGTAAATATGCATGATCTCGTTTGCACATTCTCATACCTATCAAGGCCCCGACGGCAAAAGCAGTTCATGTCAACCTGCCGTCGGGGAGTGCTCTTCTCGAGTATCGCCAGTATCACCGTTTCAATAGGGAAAGTTTAAACGATTTGAATGAATTAAGATGCAAATATAATTCAATAACCATTGAATATTAACTGCTATTAAAATTCACCCCTCAAAAATCAGGTTATTCAGTTAATTTTACTTCCAATAACGTCGCATACAAAAAAAAAAACAACCAGTCGAACGGCACGATAATTGACTAATTCAACTCAATCCAAAGTTGGTTAGGTCAGCGAGAACCAGTCACTCGTGGTGTTGGAGCAATTCTTATGTATTAAACATTTGAATCCCCCATAACGTGTTTTTTCGCGAGGATCCAGAAAAACCGGTAGAAGCTCCACAATGCGCTCGTGCCCTTGCGAAGTATCCGACAATAAAAAATAACATGATGCGAAAATGGAGCCGGTTCTTTGGCACGCTTCAGATTTTTAATTCGGAGTACAACGCCCTTAGAGAATAAAGGCCGGCGTCCCTCGCGGCCATTGGTCAGTCCATAAATCATGCGCGAGTGTTTACATGCTCCCTGCCCCATGGTTTACACATTGTTGGTCAATATTTGGGGTTCCTTCCTTCCGATAGCTTAGAAAATGGCGAATCGCGCTTTTGTCCTTGGGAGGTCGGCTATGCCGTAAATCAGGCGGTTTTTGGTCCGTTAGGTTTTATTTGGCGGTGGCGGTGTCATCGTTCGCTTTGTGACGGTTGTAAATATGAATAAATACGATAATTGCTTTACAGCAGTTATTTATTGGTACATTATCTTTTCATATTGCGGTATACATTTTTTTATGATTTATATCATGTACCTATATTCTTTAAGACTATTTTGAACATCTACATTCATTAATAATATGCGTAAAACATGAAGGCTGTAAAACAAAATACCAATAAAAATATTTTTTTAAATTCTGATACAAAATATCGAAAAATACTGAAAATATATAAGCAAACATGATCCTTTGATATTTAGCCACGTTTTAGTTTTCTTCTTCTATTTGCAAGTTTTCCGTTTTTTACAGTCGGATTTTAAAATTATTTTCAGGAAATAATGACTAGTAACGAAGTTCAAACAATAATGTACAATACCCGTTGCTCAAAAATTAATTGCATATCACGTTTAATAGTGGTTAAATATAAGATTTTTTAACGGCTACCAACAGTGAAAATATATTTCTTTGAAACGTTGATTTCAATGTAATAAAGGTTTTTTGAATTTATTCAGTCTCAAAATCTGTAAAATCAACGGGATGCTATCAGTGTATGTTAAGAAAACAAAGCAATGATATTTTATTTAAATTAAACATAACATGATTTCAATAGAAAAAAATTGTTTACTCAAATCAGAAATTGGTTTAAAAAACACAAAGAATGAAACGTGTGAAATTTTTGCAAAAGCTGACATTTATTACTTACAAATCTGCATTATAAAACAAACTTGGCAAAATAAGCAAAAAAATCGCAACCCAAACAAAAGGGTGGCAAGACTTTTAAAAACATCCGTGAAAGGATTTAAATAGCTCCGAGGGAGACGGCGCTATGGCCGGGAGCGCGCGGGCGAGGGGGACGGCGCATCGGCGGCTGTCTGTAGACAGTATTAGGGGAAAGAAAGAGAAAAGTGTATAACAAGAATGGAAAAGATTGCCGGCGGAGTTGCTAATTATGAATGGAGAAAAGTTGGCGCGCTGCTTGTACAAAACGGGAACGCCGCCAGTGCCAGCGAGTGGTGGGGTTCATTCAATTATATTACAAAAAAAATTATCAAAACCAAACACACAACTAAAATTTTATATTATAAAAAAACAATCTTATAAGTCGTCTTCAACGTTAGTCATTTATGAATCTTCTTCATCAAGTGCCTCTCCTCAGAGGAGGTTGGCGACCATTTCACTGAGCATATACTCATGCTGAGCCAGTGTTCATGGTTTTCTAAGGGGAAAATAGTGTAGTGGGTCCCCGGCTACACCGCAGTCTTATATTGGAAGGAAAAGTCTGAGTATTGCTGCTGCCCAATAGCATTATTATAAATCCTTTCCTTACAAAGCTCCGGCGTTTAGATCTGATACTCCTTCTGCAGCAAGCTACCCACTAGTCCACTACCCCATTACCGATCTTTTACACACGCTCAGGATACAGAACAGCAGCTATGCATATGCATGTTTAAGAACGAATGATATTATCCAGAGACAGAGGACATATATCATATGTTAATAAATTCTCTACGTATGTTTTTTATTGAAGTGTTTTCACATACAATTCTTCACAAGTACATTTCTAGACATTCATTTAATTTTAAACAAATTATAAAATATTTTTGCATGTTTCTTAATTGTTATATATCACATAAGAAATAATGCTCAATTTATTAAAAACGAATGGCATTAAACAATGTAACATGCGTTAGTGTTATTCTTGCTCATATCGGTGCAAATTCAGGTTAATTATAAGTATCAATATTTAATTAAAAATACAAATTAGCCTCGTCGTCGCCACCTCTGCATCGTTTGGCACTGAACCGAATATAGTCCTAGGTCAAGGCCGCATTTTCTTTTTACTACGAGGTATCTGAACTCTCGAGAGCCGCGCCACGTGGCTTCGTTCGCCTTACTTTATATTAACACGGTGCCGGCTTGAATTACCGTCTTTTTATTGGCTGGCCCGCTTTCTTATTAGCCGCCCGCTGCACAAGTTTATCAGCGGAAAAATAGTTGGAAGTTTCCACGGGAACTTTGCAGATTCGCGGCGCAATCCTCCGCCAAGTATTCTGTTCTGATTTTCGACGGTATTTTATAGGTACTGAACGATTTATAATATAAAGATTTCCTTACCATCTTATATTTTGAATCTTCTTCTTCTGATGCCTCTTCTCATAGGTGACCATTTGATTGAACTCTCTCCTGGGTTAGTCTCACCAATCTGGCCGTACTTTCGATCTACAGCTACTGGAGGAAATTCCGCATCCACGTAAACTTCCTTCTTCCAATGCCCCTTTTCCTTTGGAGACCTTCCGCTTCTTTACCAAAGTCATGAGTTTACTTTCTCTGCGCATTCTGTGCAAGATTCTCTCATTTGTGACGAGGTCAACCCATGGTATAGCCACATTTCTGCCGCCTCAATTCTTCGCATAGTAGCTGTCTTGAGTATCCAAGCTTCGACACCACAAAGGAGAACTGAGACGACATAACACTTGGTGAATCTGTAGCGACTACATAAATATATAAATAATATTTCTGCCACTTGTTTTAAGATAAAGCTACTTAACGTTTCCATTATTTGTGTATTATTTGTCTTAGTTCAAAGTGATTTATCGAGCCTTAATTTATCACGCAAGCATCTGTGATATAAAACATCATTTGCTTTAATGGAAAATAATATAAAAAAATGGGTTTTTACACATATTTTTCCCAACACAAATACAATAACGAAAATGGAGAAATTCACGTGTGCTACCACCTAAGCCACACCTTGTAAGCCCCACAACCTGTGCTAGGAGCAGGGAGTAGACACACACCGTATTGTAAGCATAGCCTAATCTTGAAATTTTTTTTTAATGTAAAAATAATATGTAACTCAAAATGAATAACGTCGCCAAAATATAAAATTACTTAGGTGTAAAACTTAGCTACACATTCTTGTAAATTTTCATCAAATCACACTATGTTTTATATAATAATATTGGCAAGTAAAGAAAGCAAACGTAAATATTTTGTAAAGTATTCAAAATTTGGTCGGAATAATGATTTGCAATAGATGAAGTGAAATTCTGTCAGTAAAAAAAGTAATGGAATCAAAGTTGATTAAATTTGAATATGACAAAGTTGAAAGCATTAAAGCCCTTATTCTTAATAATATAGATTTAATTGAATTATTATACCAAAATGATTAATTTTCCTCGATGCCCGCGAGGTGTTGTATTCGCGTCCGTCGCAGCAGACGTTCTCGTCTTTTCGCGTCTTTTGATGCACTTTTGTTCGGCGCCATGAATGCACTCTCGCCAGCCCCGCGGCCGCCCCCGGAGGCTGAGCCGCACAAAGTGCAGCCTTAAAGAAAGGGTTAATTAGTGCCAGGCTGGCGTTCAGCGGATGTCGTATGGCCGCGACAGGAAACCGGATCTCAGGGGTGGCAGAGCTCAAAATTACAAGCATTTATTCCTAATTAATAAACACCCTAAAATCTTCATTATACATATTCAACTTTTACTAACATATGTATGCATCATACGGTTGAGTGATGCATATATAAACAATACAGCAATAAAAATAAATATCATATTCAACAATAAACTATTATATAACACAGCGTGCTAGTTAATGAAAATATTTTCCAAGTGATTTATTTTACTGTT
Source organism: Atopsyche davidsoni (assembly GCA_022113835.1). Classification (NCBI taxonomy): domain Eukaryota; kingdom Metazoa; phylum Arthropoda; class Insecta; order Trichoptera; family Hydrobiosidae; genus Atopsyche; species Atopsyche davidsoni. The sequence goes on from JAILWY010000007.1 coordinate 7,510,213, forward strand.
ACACTAATGTATTTTTTTTATGATTTGTAATTTATTTCAAACGTGTGAGGTGAAGATATTCTTCCACATATATCTTATAAAAGATATTTAATTTGTCGGGAACCCAATTCAGTAATCAACTTGATTCTTACTTCGTTTATAAAGTTTTTTTGTAAATTAAAAGGATATCATCCATACAATAAACATCTAATATATATATATATTTTATTAACAAAATAATTCTATACCTATTAGTAATAAATGGTTTTACATTAAAAAATATAAAATTAAAAAAATATTAGATTTAAAAATGAATTTGTAATGCCACCCTTAACTGCCACGAAGTTAGGAGCTAATTAAATGCTTTTTCAGAGGCTTTAGTGTTTTCCCTTACAATTTTTTGCTTTTGTTCTGAGGGTAGAAGATTTTCCGCAGCGATTTTTTTAAAAGTACTAAATGGTTATTGAACACCTGTTGTTTATTAAAACAACTTTATAAATGTCTATAAAAATTTACACGTGGTTTAAAAAAAAACTTGGGCCATTAAGAGGTTTATGAGTTTTATTACTTTGGAACATAATTAAACGATGAATATGTATTCAAGTTTTTAGTGTTTGTTGTTGAAATTTTTCTTTCGAATAACTTCTTGCAGTTTTTATAAATTTCAGTAGAAGTATGTTACTACATCATTAAACCTGTATTTAAATGGTATTTTTTACATTTTTAAATAATAATTAATAGTTTTAGCTGTAGATCTACTCTGTTATCGCATGTCGATTAAAATTCAATATCAATCACGCAACCCCATAAATATTTTAATATGCTGCATCGCTAATTTTTATCAATAGACCTTGTTAGTTCCCTCCTTTCAAGTGTCAAGCGCCCAAATCAATAATAATGATTGTGAAATATACTTCAGTGCGCGTCCAACCGACATATCTACATCCCAGAACTGTTAGCAGATGTCAAATGATGTGAATTTCACCCCACGCAGATATGAAGTAGATTTTGTAGATTTAATTTTTTTTCTTGTATCTGCGACATACTGGTGTAATTTGTAGTAACCCATACATATAATATACACATTTATAAAGATATTTACATTACAAAAAATATAAATTTGGATGTGATCTCATACTAGCTTTGATTATTTACAATGAGTACGACCGATATTTTCAACAGAATAATTCTAACGTGAATACACTAAATATATCTTGTTCCAAGATTTATTATTAAATAGACGAATAGAATTTTAGGTATTCATTAGACTTATCCATGTTTAATCAGTGCTCAATAAGGTGTTAAATTTGTCATTATTTCGCTAATTAGCGATGTGATTTTAAGATTTATTCATTAGTCGTAGATCGTATTATATATTCTATGTAAACCCTCCGATTATCCGAATCCCTTTCAGAATCAAATGCCTATTTATATACATATGATGTATTTTTTACTAAAAGTAATCACAATGACTGTTTTCTGGAGAGATCAACGCTATAACTATGTACTAACACTTGTCTTTGTTTTGTAGGTGAGTCGATCCGTGACGAGCGCAGTTTCTTCAAAAATCGTAAGTCCCAAATTCAATATGGCGAGTTTACACTCGCCGCTTTTTATATCCCGAAGGCGTAAAAAAAATCTCGGCACATAATGCAAATTGGTCTTTAAAATTACCGAGCGGTGAAACGGCCTCGAGGGCGAGGCTCCTCGGCGTCGTAAGTAACAATACAATCTCGCGGAACACGAGCGGGCGGGCATCGCCAGACGGCGCACGTTTTTAATATGAATTCTCCGGGCCGAAAACATTTTGTTCACGCACACTCGCATTGCCCGCCGATCTTTATTAGTTTGTTCCCGGGAATTTAAATCGTGCTGTATCTGGCAGCGCCGACCAGCCCGCGAGATGGTCTCCCGGCATTAGCACCTGTTGGCTGTTATTTTATGGCGAGCGCTTTTTTCAGCGGCTAATGGCGACGTCGGCGCCCGAACCCGCGCGAGGTGAGAATTAAAAATGCAAACGGGTCGTTCTGCTTTAGGGCCCCGTTGGCCGATAATGTAAAATACAACGGTTATAACTTTTTACTGAGTGTTTTAGCGCGATGTTTAACGCTACGACATTATATTAAAAATATAATCATCATAACGCATTTTTAAGATTCTGATAATATAGCGTTTCCGTTTGATAGTTTTATATTTTAAATTCACTATGTATATAAATAACTGAATATAACGATATCAACAAACCGCTGTCTCATTTTTTTTCTAGGGTGTACTTGCTACTTGTGTAATTTTACATAATTTTGTACACACTATTTAATATAGACGTATGTATTCATCGCTAAAAACTCACACTGTGATTTCAAATACTTACGAGTGATATTTAAAATAAAATTTCAGACACCTTTCTGCCACTCAAAAATTACACCTCATTATGTTAATACAACCCTCAAAGTGCAACGACTTTTGTCAGCATCTGGGTTGGTTTTTTTTTTACCCCCTTTACTACCCCCAGGTAGTTTTTTTAACTTGAGGGTAAATCATTTTGAATTATAATTTCAACCCTTCTACGCTCCCGGGCTTGATGAATGCATTGTGCGCATTCCTTTAGAAAACTGCATTCCCACCTATTGAGATTTGATATTTTTAATGGGAATATAACACCCGTTTGCATAAAAATGTGTTAGAGATAAAATCAGCAGCCTCTAAAGGTTTTTATTTAGTTGAACTATGTATGATCTAAAAAAATAATCATATAAATTTTGGACAAAAAAAAGGAAATACTATTTATTTAGTAACCTAAATCATTCGTCGTGGTATCATTCTCCTTTTTAGTCTACCCAATAATGCTTACGAGCAACTACACATTTCAAGATATATAACACCCATTAAAAATAGAAAAACATAATTTAACACAATAAAGATCAATGGTTTTATACTTTTATTTACTGCAAAATTTACTTTATAGGGAAGTTGATATTTGAGCTGACTAAGAGTATCAAACATAAAGATCACATTTAGACATCAAAAATATTTCCGAAAGCGTCTTTTTAATATCAAAAGCTTCCTTGCATTTAAGTTCGTATTCCTACGTGGTAGTTTTTTACCCTAGCAGGGTGCGATTTCATGACAGGCTCGGGGTATTTTTTATGCCGTCTGGGTCTGTTATTTTGCGTATAGTGAATGGCAGAAGGGGTTAAAATAGAATACGTGACACCATTTCATTGTGTGATCCGATTCTATGTACAAAATATAAATTGACATAAAAAATAACCGGCATTGAGCGGATGCACCTATTTCTGTATATTGAATGGTATATTTCATTGTTGAAGTTTTGATGAGAACCGCCACTATGGGATTATCTGCAATCGCAGGCAATAAAGAGTCAACATCACTACAAGTATCTACTTATTTCAAGTATATTTAAATATTAATACTTTGAGGTATTTCAAATTGATTAATAATTATTAAAAATAAGTGATAAAGGGTTATAAAACACGTGGTTTACAAATAAAAATAAGAAATAGTTGTAGCACTTGTTGCTTGCTGGTAATATAATATGAAGAACAACTCATTAATATAATTCCCTTGAGGCCACCTCTACCTGATAGCTGTCTGAGTAGATTAAGTTAGGTTAGGTTGTGCGTCGATCCGTTCATGTTGCGTGTTCTTAGAATATACGATAATGGTTTAGTGCTACATTAATAGAGGTCATGTTAATTCAATCTCTATTATAGTGACAGGACATCTCTTAAGTAGGCCCTCTCAATTCGTTATTGTGGATATTATTATTTTCTTATGTATTAAATTAATATTTCTGGAATAAAAAATATTAAGGTTTACAAACACTTTAAAACGATCACAAAGTAAGTCTATTGATTTTGTAATTTTTGAAATGAACTTTTGCGACAAAGAAGACAACCAAAAGGTGATTGATATAGATTTTTGATAAAAATCACACAAAAAAAGAAGGCGCGATTGGCTAATGACCGTTTAGTTGTCGGTCGTGTCGCAGCGTGTGCAGGCAGCTTGAGCAGGCTCTGTCTCCGCGGAAGGTTCATTGTTATTCACGAAGTATTCCGGCGTTCAGCCCTTCCGAGCCCTCCGTCCATATCTCGGGCGAGAACGTCAGTAATTCAATAGAAATGTACCCCACTTTATCGGCGCGCATTGATTATCTATGGAAAACATATAAAATATTCCTTCCTGTCTAACGTTACTTCACCATTCATTCCCCGTATCTCGTTTCAATGTGTCTGATTTTTTATACAATGTTTAGTTACCCACATTTTTTGTTACGTGAATATATTTAATTTGCATTGGGGTAGAAAAAAAAAACGCTACCCGGCGAGATATTTTGCATTAAACACAGTGCGTTTTTTGTTCGCCTGTCTTTTGTCATCTCTGAGAACGCATTGACTGTGTATTTTTATTTATTATAATTCCATTCAGATCATTTCTATAGACGCTAAACATTCGGGCTCCGCGGACTGGAATAAATCGAAATCGGGGATACGGCGGATCGAAATTTGTAAATTATCGACGGAAGGGTTGAGAAGGGAAGGTCGCCGACTTAGTCACCTATGGGAATTGTACAAGTTAAGATTTAATTATGAAGTCTCTCCCGGAGGGATGAAGACGTGAGTGCTGCATTAGTGACGGAATAAATTTTGAAGGTTGAAGATGTTTCATTTAATTCCAGTGCGTGTAAAATAATACATAGAGTTTTTAGTGCTTCTTACTAAGATCATTGATATTTATCATAAACTTAACCAAAAGCTGTTATTTTAGCTATAATCTCTAAAATAACTATATTGCAATTTAAAAAATATTATCGTGTTTTGTTTAAAAGATTTTTTCAGGAGTGCTATATTTTAGTCATCAACTTTTAAAAATATATTTAAGTACTTAGTATATATAAATTTGAGTTTTATTTTTTAACGAAAAACTATAATATACGTTGTCATATTAATACAATCAATTTATATATGCAAAAATGGTGATCTAGTGAATAATAGGTTTTGTTGCAATAGTTGTGTACAATCGTTTATTTTTGTCTGAAAATAGTTTTTATTTATGAGCGTGGATGATAAGTTAAAGTAAGGCGTTTTATTGTAATATTTGATGAAGATTTGCGTTAGTGATTTGGTGACGTCAGAGTTCACTTTATATTTCATAATTTAACAGCACTAATACTTGAACGCTAGTATATATAATATTTATAAAAAAATCGCTTTGCCACGTTATTAAGATGTGTGTATCCAGACTGACGACAGACCGGTTTAATTTTGACAAACAAATATGAACAGCTAAAAGGCGATTTTTTAGAAATTTATTTTCACCTGATGAAGCTTCTTCAGAAAAGACGTTTGAAAGATGAAAGCACTCACAAACAAAACTTTCCGTAATCGCTTAGCCATTTGGCTTTCTATATTATGTATAAGTTATGAGTAAGTAAAATGACTCTGTATATGAAATTTATTATTCAAATATTAAAAAAGATATTTATTATTGTAGAAATAGCGTGAAGCACAAGTAAATGCTATGTTAGTAGTATTTTTTTGCTACCCTTAATTCAACAGGTAAACTTTTGCCTCAAAATTCGCATTGTATTTTTTTAATATGAGAAGTCAAAAAGTGTTGGTAGAGATGCAGTCATGGTGGCTGAGTCCCTGAATGGGAAGATCCGTGTTATCCGCTTTATCTATTTGGTCCAGAGCCTTTGTATTGTTGGTTAATTTATAAGGGTGGTGCTGGCTTTCTACTGCGGAGTGGTTGAGGGTAGTCGAATATAAAAGCGCACCCGGTTAGGAGAGGATTTAATTATTTTGTTATATCCGTCGGAAGTAAGAATATAATTAATTGATGCGTATTTTTGTATTAATCGTTTTTTAATATGATAGTAATAAGAAGAAAAAAAATACTTCATGAAGCTAAAATGAGTTAAGTCATAATTATGCAACAAGTTTTATATTTTGAAATATCAGGTAGACTTTCACATAGCTCTCACCTCACTTTTATCACCGCAAAAATATCAGATAGACTTTCACATAGCTCTCACCTCACTTTTATCACCGCAAAAATATCAGAGACACTTTCACATCGCTTTCACCTCATTTGTACAACCGCAAAAATATCAGATTTATATTTATTCAGCATCTTTTCCAACAAGTATCTGAACAATATCTTGAACGCATTATTAGAGGGCGTTTTTACAGAGACGACGACAAACCAAACTACACCCATAAGATGCTATTTCAATAGGTTTATTTATGATTTTCTGGAATGAATTATTTTTTTGAAAATTATAATGATATAAATATTTTTGCCTATATTTCTCTGTTTAATTACTTAATATATTTTTTTTCATAACACTTTATTGTTGACTTCAATAATTTTTTTATCGTGGTCGCACAGTGGCGGGCACACGTGAAACGGTCGGCGGGCGCCACGGTGCCCGCGGGCATAGGGTTTGGGACCACTGATATATACAATATGTGTTAAACATATATGGATAGTTGTTGGTTATAACACCCGTGGAAGTGTTTAAATACATTATTAGATTCGGCCGTAATATTTTTTCAGGTACAGAAACCCCATGTAACATTTCTGTTTACCCTTATGGATAGAAACAGCCGTCGTGAATGGGGATTAGCTCTAGCTTTGCAGGCTTCATTATTTATTTTACTATCATTAAAATAGAGTTTGTGAATAGAGCGGCTCTTGTCTGCGGTCCCGACTGACGTGCATCGCCATTGTAGACGTTTATCGTTATTAATCATACTGTTTGATTTATTTACAAATTTGTTTTCAATCGAGAGGATCCGGAAATGATAGATAAAAGATTCGTACCGGAGTTTATTCAAATAACACGCCGATATAATATTCACAAATTTGTTACTCTTTCTAAATAATTAATTATTTTATGTCAAATCAAAATGAGTTCCTCAGAAAAAAACGCCATAATCATATTAAATCACAAATAAGCTATTTTTTAATTAATCTAAAAATGATTTAATTAATATTTTGATAGCCATATTTTTATAACATGAAAATAGCGAATAGAATATTAATAACATTTTCACGTAAGGTTTTGGTAAATTTAATTGTAATGTTTTAAAATATTAATTTGTTTAAATAATAAAAAAAAAAAAATGTAAGCAAGGGGGTTAAATTCTTTTTAAAAATCCATGTTGCACAGAAATTAAATCTCAACAAAAACTTAAAATTAATTAACAATGCATACACGTAATTAAATAAAAAAATCATCTGGAATAAGCTTGTCCCATCGAGTAATGGAGTCAGTGACCTTAAAGAATTTTGAATGCTTTTTATTGTATGTATTTAATTACTCGTGTGCTGGTAATTCTTTGAATTTAAAAGTTTTTGTTGAACTGTTATTGAAGTATTGTAGATTTTAGGTAATTTATCCATCATCTTATATAAAACAATATCTGATATTTTATTTGTCGAAAAGATACAAGAAAAGCCGCATAAAATATAGGCAATCTAATACAGCTCTATCGTAATAAAAATAATATCAAAGCATTTAAATACCCCAGCCACTTCATTTGCTAAATAATCTCTTGTTACTCTAATATTTGTTTTAAAGAGTGATATTCAGTAGTAATTAGCTACAATACTATTATACAACGAAGATCTGGATTCAACATACAAAAATGCATATATTTATCTTTTGCACTATCATGTTATTACTGATATGCTTTGTTTTCAAATGCTTTGTTTTTTTGCCGTAATAACGCATTACGAATACATTAATTTAATTCATATCATATTTATTTAAATAAGATTCAACATAGTAATCTTTTGATAAATTTAGATCCGATGCAGATCTTTCGATCAACTCGCTCGATCCCTCACAGTCGGTGGTTGTTTGCAGTTAAGTTCCACGGAGGAAATGTGACCACGCTGAAGTTGTTCATCCCTCTGTGCTTCGGGGAACTTTCCAAGTTGATGGACTCGAATCTTCACTGGTGTTCAAACGAACCCTGCTGAACTTTACTGCTAACTATTATGAAGAGTATCTCTTTGTTGTTGAGCTTTGATGATTATCTTCTCACAATCAAGGTGATTGCAAAAATAACTTTAAAAAACATCTTGAAGACGTATTTTATCAAAATATATTTATTTTAGCATGAAGTTTTTTATGAATACTTCTTCTTATTGGGTTAATTTAAATTTTCATGTTTCGTTGAATAAATACACGTTTTTTGAAAAAAAAAAATTAAATCAATAATAAAAATATTTATTTTGTATATAAAGAATTATCCAGAAGTATTTTTTCTAGAAATATTCACTTGTTATCTATAATAAGATTTTTTATAAACATGAATTATGGATATATCAAATTTTGAAGTTCTAGAAATAAAAGCACACATGTTATTAAATATGAATATAAAAGTTAAATTAATTCGGATCCTTAAATATAACTAGGTATTTACATTAAAAAAAGTTCAATTTAAATTATGTAATGATTTTAATAATGAATTAAGAAAATATTAACACATTTTTGGTGTAAAAAAAGTTGTTATCTATGGACAAATCTCCTATTTTTCTATGACAAAATGAGTTTTATATACGGTTTATTTTCTTTTTACAAAATTTTATAAAGTTTATAGTTTGATTACGCATGTGTAAATTTATATAAGATTACCATTGTGTTAAAAATCTAGCTACGTGCCATATAAATGGATTATTTGGTGCTTGTAATTCAATAAAACCTTTTAGGTTCATTAATTGTTTTAAGATAAGTCATCAGGGTAGCGTAGGGTTATTTGAATCAGGAGTTAGCAACAATTTATATATATAAATAACCAAGAAAACTATATAACTAAAAGTGCACTTGATGTTAAAAATTATAAAATTATGTTTTGGAATTTTTTTAGCCGTAAATCTATCCAATTAAATGTAGTTTCAAGTTGTTTCCAAACACAATTTTTTAAAAAGATTTAGTAAAAATAGAAGAAAAATAAATAAAAAAATATATTTGTTACATACTGCCAAAATGATAGATATGATAATTTACTAAATTCAAAGGTAAACTTATCGCTTTTTTTAAGTTAAGATAGATATTAAATGATCCCTTTATAGAAAAATTAAGAGTTTTGAAAAACTGTGTATTTAGTGTACGTTTATCTTTTACACATGCTCACGACGTATTGTGATTTATAATTTTTAGATCTTAATATCTTATCGTGAGGATTTTTTTTTGTAGTCCTTGAACCGATAGTTCTGAATATCTTTAACCCTCCCACACGCCGCGGGCTGGTTCCTGCAAATGAAATAGGTAACGTAATTACAGGTCCCTGCTGTAAGCCTGGGTCCAAATTACCCCACGAAGTCGACGTCCCCTGGGCCGAGCTGCGACTGGAAGGGTTGGCGAACTTTCACTGCCAAAGATTAGCAAACTGCGCTATTTAATTCAGGGCGAGCGTGGGATATCTTAGTTACTTACTGCTGGATTATCTTTTTAATAAATTATTGCAAATGCGACTGAATCTTGATAATCAATACACCAATCGCGAACCTTCCAATCCATAATAAAAGCTATTTGATTTTGTTTTCTAGATCACATTGAAATGTAAAAATTAAAAAATATGTCTTGTTAAAAAATTATAAGCTTAGTAAAGTAAAAAAAAACAACCTTCACGTTACGGAATTTTATTTTACTGGAAGTTTCTCTGGCATAATCCATTTTAGAGTTATAACTCTTGAATATGGTTACAAGCAACAAGCATTACAGTACATTGAGGGTGATTGATGGCGTCTGGGACAAAAGATTTTTTTATGGGTTGACTTCTTTATATTTTTGACGCCCAAAATAGTGCTTGAATGGATATTGATTTTTAATCCACTGCTCGTAACAAAACCATTAAACGAACAAACGATTTTCGCATGGTTTGATGAAATAACAGGCAAGTAAATCTCTGAACCACGTTTACAATGCGAAATTTAATTATATTTAATTAATTAATGGGTGTATTAGACTGCAGTGGTCTAGATAAAAGTGCTGTATACTTGGCAAGAACTTTGAGCAATTACACACGACCGCAAGGCTGTACAATACCATTATTGTCAATTCAATTAATTAAATCATGTGGCCTTTTTTTATTTAGCATTTATATAAAAAATCGAAAAAATATTTAAATAAAATATGTAGAGCATTAAGCGGATTAGAGTTGCAGATATGTAATAAAATAGTAAGTGTTTATTTCATAAACTCTAGGCGTTTTGTACACTTTTTAATTTGTAAAAATGCTGTTGGTTATTATTTCAATATTTTATCAGTAAAAGTAATATTTCAGACGCTTTAACGAAAGAAAAATATTAAAAATTAAAAAAAGTATACTTCTTTATACTTATATAATTCGCTTTGTTTTCATTTTTCTGAATTCTTTATTCTTCATATATATAAGAGAAATTCTTATTTGTTTGCAGTTTTCTTTAATCATATCACATTATGCGTGAGGCAGCGCGCGCGGATAAGCGAGACATGTCGAAAAACCAATTCGAGAAACTTCAGTTAATATGATCAAAGGCTTCACGTCAGTTTTTGCTGTTCGACAAAAAAAATCAAGTTGACAAATATATCCACTCTCCCCGGGAATGATTGAGGATTCCAATCCCGGGAAAAATAAGACAAAACACGGCAATATGGAATATTCTCGAAGGGGTGGAGGTAGATTAGATTCACACCCCATAAAGAAACGGTTACAGCGGATTTGAATACGGACGATCGCAGTAAGCTTTTATATATTTTTTTGGATTGATACAAATTAATTGTAGTATTTGAATAAAGCGGCTGTTTCGTATGGTGTTATACTGCAAATGTAACCGCACCTTTAAGTGATAAGATTCCAATATTTTTTTACTAACTCGTCACGTAAGTACTTTTGGGCCTTGGAAAAGACAGTGGGAAATTTTGTTTAAAAAATTAATATAACACCCGGTCGCTAGTTTTTTTCTGTTTCTATAAAAAAAAAACATATCTGCTCGGATATTTTAATTTACATATTTTTATTCGATTTGGGAATATGTGGGAGGATGTGCGGAAAATTCGATTTATTTCACGTTAAGTGACTCATGATTTCAAAACAAAAAATGCAATGTTATTTTCATATATATATATATATATATATTGATTATGCAAATAAAATATTACAACGAATTTTTTTTATAACACATTATATAATATAACAAAGTCTGTAAAGATGTTTAAAAAAATTGGCTTATTTTACGTTATTTATTAACTGAAGTAAGTTGTTAAATACTAGAAAAATAATATATTGCATATATCAATGCAGTATATGGGTATGAAAAATTATTAATATATCTTCAAGTTTATTTCAAGGTTTCTCAAGCTCGAGAGAATTGTTGCCGTTGCTGATAATCCCATTCTAAAATATTTGTCCATGTCCCTTTGTTCCAGCAGTCGGTGATACTGTTATAAAGTTACATGGGTACTCTGGGTGGGGTTTATATAGAATATCCTTTCTTAGGTTGGTAGGCATGGCGGACTAATAGTTTACAGCCGCAGCCCCTCCCCCGCGCATCCCTCGCCGTCCCTCAGCCCCACCCCGTCGCCCATATCTGGGGTTATTTGCATATTCTCACGCAGCGCTCACACAATCATACGGAGTACAGTCAACTTTTCCACAAAGGAGCTCACTTGATGTGATGCCCGATGCTTTGTCCTATTTTTTTATATCTGAACATAATGCTCGTAGCCTTGTCTTATTTCAAATCTTGCTTCTTGACTTGTTTTTTGGCTGAGAAGAACTAGCCATGAAGCGGGATTCAGCAAGTTAGTTATTAATTTTATTTTATTGTTTACAGTTTTTCAAAATGTTTTAAACATTATTTAACTTTGAAATTTAATCCTCTTATGTTATGTAATCGTATTTTATAAAGAAAAGAAAATCAAACTTTGTGAAAGGTTTGATATATTTTTTAATGTTTGGTGATTTATTATTAATTAAAATATATGTTAAATTTGGTGTAAAAAAAATGACTATTGGTCACTATAGTAAATTTTCCTTTTTAGTAATAAATAATTTTATCTAAAGATGAAACAAAGAATAAAAAAAAAAAAAATCGGAGCTGACTGCAATACAATTATTTTTATATTTTTAATAGAAATGGTGCTTGTAATGCAATAAAGAAATATAAATTAATACTATATAGGTAAAATAGAGAATCCTTATTTTTCGAGGTGACTAGAATTTTCCCTGATAACGCCTCGACCCTTTCTGGAACAAAGTTTCAGGTCTAGAGGGTTGGAAGCGATCTTTGGATTTGAATTGCTTGCTGGAGAGATATTCTCCTTTTGCAGGAAAACACACCCAGCTTTAGTCTCCAGCTCTGGCTTCATCATGGCTACATCTTCACAAAAATCCTACACAAATTCCTAACGAAGAGACATATATGTACTTCCACAACTACCAAAACACATTATCCAAATACAATGATATTATAAATTAAGAGAACCTCATCGTTCATTCAATATTTTTATATGTATTAATAATCATTCTTTTTGTTTGGAATTTTGATACAAAAGAGTTCCTTTCAGTATCAGATTACGCGACGTCCTTCAAGTGAAATATTTCTCGAAATCACTCTTCAATATATTATATTTTCAAGGAAGCAATATCCTCGGAAGGTATCCACACAGCTGATGAATATTCCATTCGAGAAAATACACACCTACGGGACAAATAATATTATCTTAGAAAAGCGAAACCTTTGTAATATTCCAAATATGTATATTATGTTTGTTCGGAGAACAGACTCTCGCAAAATATACAATGTTCTTGATTACTTGCTTGTAGAAGAAAAGAGAAATCAAAGTTTCTATAAGGAAAAGCTAAGGGAGATTAATAAGTCTATCATGTGATGTTAATTAATTTCATCAAAGTTGAACTCGCAAGAGTCTTGAATACGATGTAGAAATTTGTCAATAAAACAGAATCGCTAGATTCGTGTTAAATAAATACTCGCGACAGGATACAAAAAACTTTATGAATTTTGAATATTTCAATGCCATTGTAAACGTATTTTCGTAAAATAAGTTTATATTAAGATAGGTAAAAAAAAAACTTTCTCTCTGTGTACAATAATTATTATATAATTATATTATTATTATATAATTATTATATATAATAATAGTTATAAAATATAAATCAGTTTGCTTTAATTTATAAAAATTATAGAATATACATATACATATCATAAAACGTAAATTTTTGAACTTTTCAACATACTACGTATTACCATAATTTTGCCGTTCATGCTTGTGTATGGAAAAAAATATCTGAATTAATTTGTTTCTGTTTATTGAAAAAATATTATATATTTATGTCCTAACCATGTAAACAAAGTAAAAGGTTGTCATTCAGTCATTTCCATGCGACGCTTAGAGACTGACCAATAAAACATGGCTCACAAAATCATTGAGAATATATTGATGTATGACTGAAATAACGTGGCATTGTTTGTGGATTTGAATTTATTGAATGTGTATGTTTATCTTCGTCACAAAGACCGCAGTGCTTTATGGCAGGCCGAGAGAGAGCTTGGCTGACGCGGCGCGGAGACCAGCTCCGTCGGATTTATCGGCGGCGTATATCACGGGTAACAACTGGCAGAGCCGGCGGGGGACACGCCCTGGAGATGTCACGGCAGTCCGATGAGTTACCGCTCACTAGCTCACTATATCAAGACTGAGACATTTTTGCACAAGAAAACACCCACTGCCGTCAATTGTGACGTCATGCCTTAGAATTTTTAGAATTGCAGCCGTCCTCTTTTGAAGCACCCCTAAGAAAACCCTACTGGGTGATTCTAGTCGCTGCGTGTATAGAAGGTATTTTGATAATCATATAGGTTTTGTAGTGCGAAAACGCTAGAATTTGCATAAGTAATATTATTTAGTATTATCTAGAAGTTTTTGCCTCCGTGCACGGGGACGGCCGCCGTGTATCAGCGGCATGAAACTTTGAAGCGTTATTCTCCGCGGGGTTTGATTTACGCTCGCGGGGCCCGCCGAGGACCAAGTACGCACATAAAGGGGAACGGCCACCGAGCGGCGCGCACTTACGACCCGGGCTCCGGCCTACGCAGTGACAGGGTAAAAAGATAATGTATTGATATGGCCGGGGCTGAGAGCGGCCTCTTGTGCTATCTGCGCAATTTGGGTCGGTTTGTGAGTCGTTGGGTACTGCCATAAATACGTGAACGCTGAATGGCCATGCGCGATGACGTCATCCCTGTGAATGTTGCTGGGCAGAGAATTCGGTCCCTGTGAGAGACGTAACATTGAAAACACGCTGGAGATTCACCAAATGTTATGTCGTCTCAGTTCTTCTTTACGGCGTCGAGACACAAGATAGCTACAATGAAAATAATTGAGGTGGCAGAAATGTGGAGAATCTTTAAAATACCATGAGACAGTCTTGCACTGAATGCGCAAAAAAAAGAGATTGCCTTACGATGGTAAAAAAGCGTAATGTCTTTTAGCAACAATAAATACAGCATTCTACAGCTGATTGTCCAAGGGTAAATCAAAGAAAAAAAGGGCATTAGTAAAACGAAACTTACATGGATGCGGAATTTACGCCAGTGACTCGAAGTCGAAAGTACGGCCGAATCAGTGAGATCATATTTAAGATTTTAATAGTAAAATATTTTTCATTATTACTCTACAAAGACAACACACTAACTACACATATGACTACGCAGTTGCTATTTAATATAAATAAATGACCCAGACTTTCTTTTCTATGTTTCTAAATAAAATTTTATTAATATAATTAACGTTTAATTAAAAAAATCTATAAAAATATTTCTGCTGAAATTTGTTTATTTTGATGTTTGCTTTAATAAACCAAAAATTATATTAACAGTTGTGGTTTCGCAATGCGACATTCCTAAAACGATAGTTTTTATATCGAATTTGCATATACTACATTTATCTTAAGAGATTCAAGAAAATTTAAATAACGCAACTTTGGTGTACCGTGCGTACATGTAACGTTTGGCAGTCCATTATTCACTTTAATTGAAGTCACCCCAAGCATTCCTGGGACCTGGCACGGCTCAGGCTTTATATAAAAAGTGAGATACGTTAAATGATAACAGAGATCAGGCGGATCTCCCGACCGGGTATTACCAGCCAGGGCTGATCGGGGGTTGAATCAAGGGATGGAAAATTCTTGATAAATACGTTACAAAGACAATATTTAACAATTTATATTTCAGTTGATCTATTGTAAATAGTATTCACAAACATCTTTTGATGAGTGCACTGCGTAATTGAATCAGTATTACGGATATATGTATATCTATTGTTTATTCAATAATAACCTGTTATCAATAGCTAACCTTTTGGCTAATTTAAACAAATCTAGTGAAATATACGATAAAAATTAATCAAAATTATGCATGCATCGTATGTTTCTTACATACGTGAGAAAATAGTTTGATATCTGTGATTGTTATTATTCTATATTGAACTATTGTCAATTACAAATAAATTTTAACTCACAAATGATTATGTATTTATAATTATTAGTAATATTACTTTACTGTGCAAAAATCTGGTATATAGCTGCAGATTTGCAATTTTTTTTAAAAATATTTTTTTTTATTTGTTACGATGCAACTATAGAAGCAAAAGTTAGACTTGTCTGATAGGTCAAAAATTATCAAGGTCAAGTTAGGGTAGTATAAGACAGCCTCTTGTCACGTTACCGCTGAAATTTCACCAAAGTCAATATACTCTAGTAAGGCATTTAAGATATTGAGGATTATTCCGCGTGCCCCTGTGGCAATCCTTGCCGGCGACAGATCCCAGTGATGCGTCACGGATTTGCGCAGACACCTGAAGATATATGGATTGGCGGGGCTCTGCGAGCCTGGGGGCCCGGGCTCTGGGGCGGTCGCCACGCATTCATCATCCCAGGACCCGTAATCAGATTGAGTAGCTCCTCCCAGACGAGGCGCGCAGATGGCTACCGCAGATACAAAAGGATTTGCTGGATGTCGTATTCACGCCGCTGTGCTGCTGGAGTCGGTGATGGATTACAACCTGTTATCTCATAACACACTTTCGTTTCACTGTGTCATTGCGGAGTTAAAGACACGCACTACTTGAATGTTAGATTTAAAAATTAATGCGCAGAAAACACCGCCACATCCACAGTAAGCGTCATTTTTAAATCTCATATTTAAACATACAACAAATTATTTGCTTTTCACTGCTGTATTAACGCTAAGAAGATAAAAAAAACTAAACTCCATTGCATCTAGATATAATGAAAATAAATTAAAAAATTTATGTTGTTTAAAGTTATATTACTCAATTGCCCAGTTACGGTTGATTTTCTTCCTGATAAATAAATGTTCTTATGCATCTTAAAAAATGTTTGAGCACCTGTTAATTATCTGCATGAAAATTAAATAACATAAAAGCTATTTTATATGCAATCAAAGAGTGAAAAATAATAATAGGAATCTTACACGCGTTGTTTTCATGTCATAGATAATAAATTATAATGAAATTCAAACAAAAGGCTTTTCACCCTTTGTTCCAGGCGAGCCTATTTCACATACACGCGAGAATTTTGTATGCGTAGGTACGTACTACATAACATAACATAAAAGGGACGGAAATTTTCCTCCCCTAGTCGCGTCCAAAGTATCTTTTTGAATTTCCGTTTTACTATTTGCGAAACAGGAAAACGCTATCGGCCCTCGAGGGGAAGGCGCTCTCGGCCGGCGAAACGAATGGCTCCGGCCGGGAGGGAGGATAGAGGCGGGATAGAGGAGAGGCAGAAGTAGGAAGAGCGAGGTCAAATGATGGGATTAAGAGAGGGTACGGCGAGGAGTTTATGGGTTTACGTCCCGGCCGCCGCGTCCTCACAATGGCGCGTAACGAGACGCGAGGATTCTGGCGCACGGGCAGAATATTTTTGATTTAGTTTTCGGCTTTGAAAATTTGGTCTACCAGTAGCTTATTGAATTTCGCGTTATGGTTTTATTACACGCGAGCATCTTAAGTATGATATACAAAAAACAAAAAAATTCACGGGAGCGTTTTGAATTAGTTCATTGTTGTTAGTTATCTAATTTTAGCAGCTGAGGATTTTTTTATAGTTCTATTATTGTTTAATTTTATGTTTGTTATAAAAAAGTATGTAAATTTTGGTATTTAGATATGTTTTTAATTTCTAAATTAAAACTATTTTAAGATACCAAAGTGACTACTCGGTCATTTTATATAAAAAAGGTAACAATCATTTTTATTATTTTTCAGCTAACCATCAATATTTTTTGAGTGTACATAAAAAAATATCAGTTCCAATGTGTTTTTTACGTTACTTTTTTTTTCAAAATCATTATATATAGTGCTTGACCTCGTACATAAGATTAATTGCCCAAATATTTGAAAATTGTACAAAGAGTATTCAGTACACGCAAGAAAAATGTATTTACAGGATTTGGCGGCCATTGCTTGATTTTTGTCTTGGAAAATCAACTGCAGTAGGCTATATTTATCATTTCTGAAAATATGACCTAAATAGGGATGCCTAAAACTTTTCAGGAGTTCTTTTTCTTTGAAAATTATGTGCAAGATTCTTTTATTTGTGACGAAGTTAATCATCAATTTTATTTTAAATATTCTCTTATAAGGCCACATTTCAAAATAAATATACTTTAAAGTATTAAATATCATCTATTGTATCTGAATTTGAATATAAACATTT
Organism: Atopsyche davidsoni; assembly: GCA_022113835.1. Taxonomy (NCBI): domain Eukaryota; kingdom Metazoa; phylum Arthropoda; class Insecta; order Trichoptera; family Hydrobiosidae; genus Atopsyche; species Atopsyche davidsoni. The sequence continues at coordinate 7,527,972 of JAILWY010000007.1, forward strand.
ATTATTAATTATACCTACCTGGTATTAAACTTGAACTATTATAACATAAATCGACCGTAAGTCTGATGATTCTCGTTTATCTCTGTGGTTTATTGTTAGGTTAACTAGGAATAATCACTACGAGTCGGATAATGAAGCTAAGTATATAATAATTGGCACACATTTCAGCTTAATTTATCTAAGTACTTACATTGTGTGCTGACACATTTACTTATATGTTTCTGTAGATAAATATCTCATCAAGTTCCAAATGAGGTGACTGCTGTTATAATTTATTGTGTAAATAACGCCATAAGAAATATTTCAGATCTTTGAGTCGTATTTACGTTTGATAGTCATTTTCTCAAAACGATGAATTAAAGAAGAACATTGAGTTCTTTAATTATGATTTTTTGTTAACACGCTAATGTAATTGATTGCATTTAAGGGATCCTTATGGAATATACGCTAACAACAAATACTTAATTTAAAATTTGATGTTAGATTTGCAAGTGGTATTATTTTCACGTCATATGATGCAAGTAAATAAATAGTTTTACCAAATTTAGGACTTAAGAATAAGTTGAAATATAGAGCCTTCACCAATACACTTACGCGTATACAAAATTCATATCTAATTACGAGGCCCGCACAATCGAACAAAGGACATGTCAGACGGCGTACATTCCCAAACCACTTTAAGTTACAAAGCAGGTGGCGCTCCCCGCCTCCTTGGGAAACCACCCCCGCACCCGCACCCCGCACCCTCCCCCCCGCACCCCCACACTCCGAAGCATACACACACATAGAGCGTTACATAAATCCACATTTTACCCTTGATTCCTGCGAGCGATTCTCTCGCAGCACGGCTCTAAATCACTTCCACCCGCACAGGTCGCTTGCGACGTTCTCACGAATGCCAGCATTGTTTCGTAGCGGGAGTTGTGACGTTTTGGCACTGGGCTCGGTCGCGTTTTCGGGCGATCTTGCCCCCTGCGGCGCAGTTGTCGCCCGGGGCAGTTATTTTGTTGCCCTTCTACACGGGGATAACTGAGTGGGATATAACATGTGGGTGTGCCCCCGTACCTAATGTCCTCCCGGTGCCGTAGAGCCGAGTTTGGCGCGGCAGGCCGAGGGAGGGTGCGAGGGTTTCGCTCGGCCGGGCGGCGGCGGCGGCGAGCGACTCTGACCCTTCCAGGCCCGGCTCCGCCGGAAGACGGTGACATTTGCGAGGGCTATGGGGTCGCGGGGCCATGATGGTTTTATGCGCCCCCACCCCCGCCTCCCTCCGCCCCTGGGGCAGTTGTGCGATATTAAATGTCCACAAAGGTTTTATTGTGTTCGTAAAATATTTTAAAAACGTCACAGCTTCGATGTTATGCTCTCTTGGATGTAATTTTGTTTTTGCCCGAAATTCTAACTAAATAATATCTTTTGAAATTATTAAATTTGTAACTCAACAAAGAATATATATTTTTTCTTAATTCAACAATTTTTTTATTTCAACATGACTCTAGTTAAAACTATATTTTATAATCTATGCATTCAATCCTTTTTTCACCTATTGCCTTTTTTATATCATAATTAAAGTTAAGCCTTGCTTTTGCATCATAATTAAAACTATCAAAACTAAATCTTATTGTGTTCAAATTATTTTTAGCGTGTTTAATAAATAATATAAAAATCGTATTATACACAATACAGTGAAATTATTTTTAATCAAAAACTATGATTTTATTTAATGAAATATTTTTACATAAAAACCAAAGAATCGTTTTTTTTTTTACTTATGATTAATATATTTTTTTAAATATTTGAAACATTTAAGAGTTTTGTGTCGTAAAATACGTTCTTCCATTTATCTCAACTAACACAACCTCTTTTTGATGCAAACATGATCAACGCAAAAGCGGTTTTTTCTAATATTCCACATACACGGGGTCTTAAGCGATAACCCCAGAAGGGGTGGAAGACCCACCCTTAATGGACTGATAAGCTTATATGGCCGCCAGCCCCCGCGACAATGGAGGCCCTATCGCCTAACGTATAACGCATAACGCGGCAGCCCGCCCTCCTCCCCGGCCCCCAACGTTCGAGAAGTACGTCCTTCAATCACTTTTACGATATGTTGTATAGAAAGTTGGAAGATGGGCTGTAGAAATTCAAATGGCAATAAACTTAAAGAAAGAAAAATAAATTTTCTGTTGCCTACCTAAAAAAAATTCCATGTTATACTTCGTGTTGCGTTTTTCCCGTCGATTAAATGTCGCTAAGTCTTAACCATAAATAGCTATTTAATTGATCATCTTTATAATCATTATAGAATTTGATTTTGATTATGTCATTTTTCATGATTTCTTACGATTTCAATCATCGTTGGGAGACAAATTTACAATATATTCTGATAATTACAAATAAGTACTCGAACATTGTAGTAATAGCAATTTTGGTATACATATTTTTAATCTTGATAAAAACACTAATGACTCATGAGCCCTAATGACTAAGTGAAGTCAAAATAGAAAGAATTTTTTAAAAACTATCTAGTCATCACCACCTTCTTTCTTTATCAACTTCATTTTTAATCCACTGAAACCTTCGTTCTTCTTCTGCTAGAAAATATAAATTATAATCAGTTCGCGTGGTCATTACTTCTCTCGTGTATTCTATGAGATCGGCAGATAAGAGAGCATCAATTGGTAATCGGCTGATGATAATGGTGATAAAAATACAAGCGAGATCTAATCGCGTGTAGTTATGACTAGAATAATTATGAAGTAGTGGTTTTGATTTGACAATTAAAACAATACTTTTGAGAAACTGAGCGATGACAAGCGTCGGTCTCATGGCTAGCGGTGAAACAGTGTTAATTTAAAAGCAGCTTAAAAGCAATGCAATTTAATATTTAGTAAAAAAGCAGTAATATGCTAGAACAAAACGTAATTGAGAAACAACAACAACCTAACAAATACTAAAGAATAAATATAATTGATAGAAATCTAAATAATTATTGTTGTAAACTAGTCGTCGATCGACAAGGGTTCAGATGTTCAGTCATATGTTATATTTTTTTAGAAAATTAAGTAAGTATCTGATGTTCCAGTAAAAGATGGGAAGCAAAATTTACCATGGTTAATAAGCAATCAGGTTCATGCAGCACTGGCTATGATATGCTAAATTTCGTTAAACATTTTCAAACGTTGCCCAAATGCTTAAAAATGATTACACAAATTTTAATGGTTATTGTAAAATATTTCATGATCACGCACAGCTCGTACTTCTCAAAAGTTTGTTTACGATCCAAACCCATATTTTATTTTCCTCTCCAAACGTTCTTTGTGTATCCCCAACAAATATCCAATGCAAGACCATACATAGAGTATTCCGGAAAATCCAAAACAGATACAAGGCTGCTGATTACTCGGTAATAAGATTCCAGATGCGAATCAGGCAAAGATTGTTAGAAACAATTTCCCCCAGGATGCGGGGGCGGCAGGGCACTGCACGAGCAGCCGGCCCTGGCGACATGTGCCCCCACTGCTCTGGGCCTCTTTTACACGGGTGATTTTTTGAGAACAATTATAAAATGTGCGACTCCACGGAAAATGCTTTTAATACTCAACGGTTAACGGTTAAATATGATCTTTAATATATTTATAATTTATTAAAATTGTTGGCTTGGTCCCCGTTCTGAAATGTGAATTCCACACTGATGTGATTGGAACACTTGTAACAGTTTGCTGAAAGACGATTTATATTGATTTATATTGACACTTGCATTGAACTGACTGAGTTAGATTCTATTTTCTCGTCTTCCTATTCACAAAATTAGCAATAGTTGTTACTATAATTGTATTTTTCAATTAAACAATCAATGCAAGCGGATTGATAGTGATTCAGTCAACGTTTATACCAAAAGGAAAAATACATACAGCCAGCCAGTGCTGTTTGGGATTTTCTAGACTTTTGTGCATTTGAAAGTACATATTTATTGCTTTCTACTTTTTCAACTTGTACGCTTGACGACAATTATTCTTCAAGTAATAAATAAAATCGCTTATTTATTTTTGTAAATGAAAATACAGTCATAAACCCTCATTTGAAATCTAAGAAGCTCGTGGAAATCAATTATATTCACAGCTAGATATCCGAAATTGGTTTCTTCGAATAAATATAAGTAATTGATAAAACGTTAATCTCGCAGAGGCGATACGTTGTGCAGAAAGCCCTCGCGTGTAAGGCGGCCCACAAAGGTCTCGCATCTGAAGCAGTGGAGATGTGGCGCTGTTCAATTTTGGCTGGTGAGTCTACTGTGGGCTTTGTATTATTTAGGAGATGTGGAGATTTATGGGAATTTCGGAAATATATTTCGTTTGGAACGTCGAAGCGCGTGAGCCCCGCGTTTGTCATTTGCTAATCCCCACAGCTCCTGTTGTGGAAATCTACAAATTTCTTACAGGCTTGTGGGATTTACTGTGTCGGTTTAAAATTTGCGGCTTAAATTCGCCCAAATTTTCTGAAGTTGCCTTGATAGAAAAACGGATGATATTAATTGAATAGTAAAATTCATATCAACGTACCATCTTTTGTTGACATCTGCATATTTAATTTTTTTAATGTTATTCTTTCTTGGGTGTTATGGTACTCGTGAAAATGGTTTTGATGCTTGATTCAGAGCTAAATTCTTGATTAAATTTAACATCTCTACAATCTTCTGTAACTTAATAAATTCAAGATATTACATATTATTTTGTTTAATTTGTCACTCAAAAGTTACTTGTTACACGCAAGAGCTGTGACAAGTTCCTGTTTTGATGAATTTGTTATAATAAGTAGATACATATAAATACACGTTTATTATTACTAGATAATACTTATTAGTAAGTTTTTTTTACTACATAAAATCTTGATTTTTTTTGTGTAAAACATTTTTAGCTTAAAATAGTTAAGATATTGATTTTTTTCTTTATATACCAACTCAAGTGATGTTAATAAAATCTCTTCATATCTATAACATAACGTTACAATAAGTCATCCCAGATTTATTACGCAAAAAAAGAATATCATGTTTTTGTTTCTCTAATAGAATTAACTCGTAGAGGGTGGGTTGATTTTGATATACGATATATCATAAGAAGGCTGACATTCAAAACATTTCAGCTCCACTCCAGCCCCTATATCCGTACGCGGGCCGGGGCTGGGTACCCCTGCCGCTCGTGAGCAATATATCGTGATCTGTCAACCGGCGAATTGGACTCCAGTATCTAGCCAGATGAGTCTAACCGATGCTGTTATCTATTATTTTGCTTCTGTTTTATATTCATTCTATCTATTTGTTGTTATAAAAAGTATATAAGAGTTTAAATAAGATATCTCACTGGGATTTTCTGTTGGGTTTGTTTAAGATTAAGAGCTGTTAATTTAAACAACAGTTTCCTCAGTTTGTTAAAAAAATAATTGCTTAAATAAGTTATAGATGTGAAAAATCCTTTGCTACGATTCTTTTTTGTAAACCAATAAGTTTAATTATTATATATTTTAAATAATTGATAGAATTTATGATTCGCCGGTTGATCATCATCAGGATCGGCAAATTTTAAATTAATTTTATATATGGTTTGATCTAAAACATTTTATATTGAAATTACGCCTGTTGAATTTATAAGTATTCATTAAAAAATATATTTTCATTTAATTAAAGCATTTATTTTGATCATACATAGACAACACACACACACAAAAATTAAGTTATTAAACGAGACATTATTAATATTATGATTGCAGTTATTAGAGTGAGAAAGTCTGCATGGTTGACGGGCAGTGATGCACAATAATTTAGTATACAATACATTAGCTCTGACTATCAGATACCTCTAAAATATTACTTGTTCACATAGGCGGTTATTACTGGTAAGGAATTAGGACACAGGATGCATCGTGACTTCAACACTAGAGTCAACTTATTTGTATTCACAACAAACTTCTGAGTGCTTCAAGCGAAAGATATAAAAAGAATAGATAGGTTTAATGTGCAGAAGATATGACAATATATTCGAGCACCTTACTTTTTGCATTAAAAGACTTATGATGCGTGGATTTTATTCACTTTTTCTTATATCATTGAAAAAGTATGCGTATAAGTAAGTTGATACATATAAATTTGAGCTGCAATAAGCCAGGCCGGGACTTTGGATTGATGAAATACATAAACTTGAAAAATATAGGCGCCTATATGAGTCGTAAAATACACACTGCCTTCAATCTTTTATTATATCTGAATAGTGATTATACATGGTGACTTTAAAGCGAACATATTCTATAATTTCAAATTGAATATTTTTACTATTTTAAAAAATATAATAAATACATTTAAAAATCTATTGTAGTATATCGCTTACGTACTTAAAATTAAAATGTTTAAAAAAATTATTGTTAAATTTCTTTTTCATATATAAATAAATGAAATTTTATGCAAAAAAAAATTATTCTAAATTGATGGGTAGTTTTCAGTCTTCTATTGACAGGGTGTCTCACGAGTCTTGGGACGTTGCGTATGACATAACTCTCGGTCGTATATTGTTAATCTGCCACGGACGGTGGGCGCGAGGGATGGCCGGGGGCGCGGGGGGTGCGGGGGCAGTGCCCCTCACGGGGTACATTCGGCATTTAGTGAAATTGAACAATAAATTCAGGCTCGGGTGCCTAATGCAGCGAGAGCGCTGGCTGCCGGCGCGGATGGGCGACCGTAAAGATCCCGGAGGGTTGCTGCTGCCTCCGCGCGCCGCCCCGGGGACGGAAATGAACTGCCCGGTATTTGTCTGCCGGGGGCTCTCCCCATTCACGCCTGAAAACTAATTTTAGTTCGGCAAGTGAGCAATCAAGACTATCTCTATGTTTGAATTTGATTTTCAGAGAAGTCTTAAGCCCGAAATGCCGCGTTCTTGAAATTCGTTTTCATTGAAATTTCCGACGTTTCGGCCCCGGTGCTGGGGCCACCTTCAGGATTTGTAATAAATAAAAATGAATAGGCGGCCGTCTTACATAAATAATTAAGCAATAATTTTCAATTAATTCGTATTTTTATATATTTTTTAAAATGATAATAAATTATTAATAAAAAATCAGACAAAATATGTTGCAATGCTTCAAACTATTTGTTTTTTTTTAAATCACGTTTGTGTTTGTCAAATATATACGAAATAAAAAAGTCATAGAATATTTAAAAAAAAATGAGTAAGGTAAATTTTTTGAGGTCAGTGACGAGTGTTAAATTAAATTAATAACAGCGTCAGTAAAATAGTAACTTAGGCGTAAAAGTTTATGAGAGTAATATAGCGCAAGTGTATTATGAAAAGGTAGTCTTATGACCTGGATATCACAATAACCGTTGAGCATTAATCCGGTATTTTTAAGTCGCATAAAGAGGCACATCATCAAAGCCGGGGGTGAATAAATCGTAAAATATTTTAATTAGTCAAATAACCCCGCGGCACTCCCTGCGAGTGTGGATATTGCCGCGGCCTCCGAGGGCCCAACTTCCCGGGACTCTTGTATGTGAAACGTAATAGCAATAATAAACTTAGTACGTTATTAATGTTGAAGGAACATAATTAAGGCTGTAGCCATGGCGACGGGAAGTTTCCTACCACTATTCTCCATATAATAAGACCGGTCTACCTACGGGGTATCTCGACAATACGAGCGCTGTCCAAACTTTTGTTTGCGATGTGGGAACGCTGGGAATTTAGTTACTCGCAATGGGGGCTGTCAAACTTTGGTATCTAACTCAATAGTGCTATCGAAGTACTAAGGAAGGCGCCTCGCCACCCAACCAACCCCTTGGACGTGTATTTTGTATCGGTAGAGCATCTACTTCAACTAAAAATCGGATTCTCCAGGCTCGAAAGTTTATCACACGTTTATTATCTACCTATTATCGGTAAAAGTTATTTTAATATAATTATCAAATATTCAATAAAAAAAAATCTAGTAAATAAATATATATTTTATTTTATTTTAAGAAGTAGGGAAAATTTCTTATCAAACCTGCACTGTTTATTAGTCTGTATAAGTGAAAAAGCTTATAAATAATTTATAAAAAAATAATAAGCACAAAAAATTTAAAAAAATAAAACGATAAACATAGTCATAATTTAGGTGAAATAATAATAATAATAATAGTAACGACATGCACGTAGGAAATAAATTTAGTAAAAGAGAGCCTAAAATATTGGTGTCTTGAAAAAAGCTTGAGCAATGTAAATTAGCCTTCCCTAGAAAGATAAAAAGATAAAAAGGAATTTATAAATTTATAATGAACATAGATTCATCTATAATTAAATTTAAAAATGTTGTAGGAACTTTATGATACTAAAATTATGTGTTTAGACTTAAACTCCGAAGTGAATTCGAGGATTATTTATCGTTGTTTATGTACTTTTTATGAGTTTCTTGATCTCTATTGACCACTTGTACTAAACATCGATTCAATAATTTGTAATTTTTTTAATGCTAATTTTTGTTAAATAGTCTTAATTAGACTACAAAAAGTAAAACAATAAACTTTAATCTACATATTTTTACAGGGACGTATTGAAATATTTAATTATTGAAAGTTTTACTTTAAAATATCCTAGTAATATAGTACGAAATTTAACCTTGGGTTTTTTATATTGTTTAAATTTAAATGAATAATCTTTTGTAATGTGTTAAAATTTAATGTGAAAATATATTCTTTGATATTCTAAAATGTAGTGTCCTATTATTCAAAGCTAAGCTTTTGAAGATCTTTGTACATTTCGAGGATATAGAGTAATATAAGTCTTTACACGTGTCTCAGTAATTTAAGATCTTTTGTTGATTACAATGTGTTTATGAATTCATATCAAATACGTAAATTGTAATGTTATAAACTTTATGAAAGCCTTAATAAAATTAAGTAATTTTTTTTACAAATCTTGAAACTAATCGCTTCTTAGAATAAACTATTAAAGAAAATATTAATTTTATTATAAAATACACGTAGATGAATAATAATGTTAATGTTGTTTAAATTAATAAACCGATTAAGTAATAATTTATAAAAATTGAGGTGAAATAGAATTGAAAACCTAATTGCCACTTTTTACCAAATTACTAATTTTATTAAACATTTCTACTTATTTTTCAAATCAAATTATTTAGAAGACCTTTGCTTTGTATTATGTTTAACGCTTGCATATGAGATATTTTATTAATGATTTTGATTAATCTGCTAATAAACTACAAAATAATGTACATATATATTAAAAAGGTAATGTAATCCGACAAAGTTTTGACAAATACATAATTGAATAGTATAAAATTGAAGAATTGGATTCGGAAGTGTTAGACAAAATGATTTGCGCTTTATTTTGCGTTTGATTTCATGCTGTAACACAATAAGTTTTAATTATCAATCAGATTTTATAAAAGATTTTGAAATGTATATGTTATAAATACGCTGGGTGTGTAATAAAACTACTAACGAATATTATACTCGACAAATCAAAAATGATATTTTCGAGAATAACTATTTAATAACTAAGTGTAATAACTATTTATCGTTTAAAAAAACCATTGCAATAATAAAAACTTTGTCTCGATATTAAACATATACATAGCGTAGTCAGGTTTCAGCAACTACCCCTAATAGTGCCTTTACGAAGGTTTAGTTCGCAGCATCCCCCGTACTCAAAGCTTCGTAATGTTTGAGTGGTTTTAGCTGGTGTATAGGGGGTCGGGAGGCTTCTCCGATAGCACCCTCTCCCCTACCCAGGTAAAGAAAATCACGGTTGAATTCACTGGTATTAATAATATTATGGCGAGCAATTAATCTGAGAGGGCGGTTACGGCGGCCGTATTTTGAATTAATAATAATGTATAGCGCCTCTTCCTGGGGGTGGACTTAATGCGGAGTTTATCCGTTGTTTAAAAAGCAACCTCAGCTGAATGTAAAGATTATTAAAAAATACAAAATGTAGGGCATTTATATTCCACAATTGGTCGCTTTAAAGAGGATTTTGAATTTCTGTATTTATTTTTCCAATCTCTCGCTGGTCATAGAACCTAACTACCTTATCAAAATACGAATGTACTTTTTTGGTCTGTTTTTGCCTATTAAAACCAAAATACTATTAATTTCATCTTCATCAAGTATCTCTCCTCAACCTCAAAGGAGATTGGCGACCACTTCACTGAACATACTCATGCTGAGCCAGTGATTTTGGCTTTCTTAGAGGAAAATAGTTTAGTGGGTCCCCGGGTCCTTCTACATATACTGCAGTATTCATTAAACAATGTAATTAAAATAATAGTTATTTTAGGTTGTAAGTAGAATATGTTAACCTATCTTTGTTCGTTTTTTTGGAGGTGGTTCAAGAGTTCACAAGCAAATCACACAGGTAAGCGTTAAAAGATCGCCTTATCTAGTCGGCTTAGGTGCCCATTGAGTATCGGGGGTCGGTATTTTTTCACGCCGCACTAACGACGGGGCCTCGGAGCGCCTTCCTGCAGGCAATTTATCGAATCGCTGGTAATGTTGGCGCTCCTGCCGTTTATCCTGGGGCTTATTGACATTCAGGGACTCCGGCATCGGGCTCGGCAGCCTGCCGGGGATATTACATAATGGGGGTCCTGCGGGCGAGCGGGCGAGCGGGCCGGGCGCCCTGCGGTGATACACGCCCCGGGGGAAATTAATAAACAATAAGTTCAATTTAAGCTGAAATTCATAATGCAAGTCATTCAAGCTATTATATTCTATAAACCATTCCATTTTTTTTACTGTAAATTGGACGCTGTTTGATACTGAATATCACGCTTTCCACCCATTTCCGTTTGTTATAGAATTTTTCGTAGAGCACGACCAACGGGAGAATATGAATAAGGTCTTAGTTGATATTTAGTTTATAACTATATGTCTATATTTATATTTAGTAAACGAATATAAAGATAGCAGTTCAACCCTTTTTACGTCGGTTAGTCGAACGAAACTATTCTCTAATCGATAATCAAAATTAAATACGACCCAGATTCCAGAGAAGTTTCCATTAAAGGCTGTATTTTAATAAAATTGTAATACTATTGTTGATTTATGTAAGTAGAATTTTTTATTATTTCAAAGAGTAATTAACGTTTCTAAGTGTATAACATTTACAGTTTTGTTTATGCTTAAGAAATAAATAGATAAATTTCCAGTCAAAAAATCCAAACACCCATTAAACCTACACTATTGATATTCACTGTGAAACCTACACTATTGTTATGTATTTAAGTATTTTAATAAGAAATTAAAAATAAAGATCATACCACTTCAAATTAAACAAATAAGATGGAGGTTTTGATTTCTATAATTTGTTGAAAAAACTCGTGGTGAAACAAAATTGCTCCATCAATATTTATTTTCTAAATATCAAGTAGAAACAAATTTGTTTTATTTACATTCGATCTGATTGATCCTAGAAATTTTAAATTGAATATGGCTTTCGAATGAAGAGTCGACGCAGGCCGTTGTTTAGGGGGTGGCCGGGGGTAGTTTTCGACAGTACATAGCGTGGAGTTTGGTTGCTTATGTACGGAGGACCTGGAGGGGTGTTTCATCCCCCACCCCCGCCCCAGGGAACGTCGGCCCACATCAAAGTATTCTAATTCGCAACCAACTCATCTTAAGATGTACGTAGAGAGCCTTGTGTGCTCGGGAGAATATTGGAGTGAAACATATAAAATATAAATAGTCATGGAAAAATCTCCTTCAAATATAATCTAAGAAAATTTAAGCTTAATCTTTAAAATAATACATAAACATAAATCATATTATAAACCTGTTTTTCAACTATTCTATAAAAATTAAGTATAAACGCCCTATTTCGTATTTATTATAGATAAAAGCTTATTTAATTGCTATATTTTAAAATTTAAGATTATTTTTAAAAAATGTGTTCATTTCTTTTTTTACTGTATATTATGATTATATTATTTTTAAATTTTGTTTAAAAATAAATATTTAATGTTGATACAAATTATTTTTTAATTAGAATTGAATTTAACAAAAATAAATAAAACCAAACCCATAAAATATTAATTGAACAAATAATTAGATTGTTTCTCCTAGAATATTATTAATTAGCCACATTTTGGTGAATAGGACTTTGCAAGCCTTTCCTGGTTTCTGACTAAATTTTATTCAGAACAGTATGCTGATCAAACTTTACCAATATGTAATTAAAATAGATTTTCGATAGCATCACCTTTGGGCCCAAAGAATCAAAACGTATTGTGTAACTTCCATTTAACGCGTATATTCACGATATTCCACTTAACGAAAAATTCCCAGAATTACAAACATTTATAAACTTGAAAGTTACAAAATTATATTTCTGTAGCCTTTGTGTATATATTCTCATAATTGTCACAATCTTAACATGAGTTTGAGTTTAGACATATCAATCAAACAGAAATGACTTAATTAACCTATTAACTTTTTTAAAAGCGGCATACAATAATTTTTTTTTCAATCTTATGATGAACGGAATGAAATGTCATTTAATTTTATTGATGTATGTATTTTGAGCGAGTTTGTGAAATTGGTTCACATAATCGCTTTAGTGCCGTGTATGGAACGTCGGAATAAGGGTTGTAAGCTGACGCAGCGTAACGTCCTGAAATCAATGTCACGTATCGTTTTTTTTAAATTTACTGTTGAAATATAGAATATAAGCTATTGCGCCTCATTGATACGCCTTTTGGCTATGAGTACTTGTCCGGCGCTTTCGCTGCCGGAGTGGAGCCGGGACGCACCGGTGGCTGGCATGTTATATAACATGTTATGTATTCTGTGAACCCACATGTAGGGGCCTTATGTAAAGTGAACCAAACGCGAGCACTGTGCTGTTTCAATTTTGCCGTTCTCTCGGAATGGCGAGCGGGCGGGGGAGAGGGGGGGGGTGGTGGGGGGGGGGGGGGGCTCAAGGGCGGCGCCGCTGCCCGCGCTGCTTTAATTAAACGTCCTTTCAAACGAAGGGAGGATCTGTGTCCTTTATGTGAATTTCGCTTATTGAATTATTGCTTCTTAGAGGCATACCCGAATGGAATTCTATTCTGATATTGTAAATTATTTGTTGTGAAGAGCTGCATATTTATATAAACACGCTCAGTCCACGATAACCCGATAGATATGTTTTTATTTAATTTTTTTTTTCAGCACAATTTTTCTTACGTTATGGTTCTTATGAACTATTATTTAGAGTTTATTTACTTACAAACACCTTATTTATTCACGCTTCGAAAAGTGTACATTTCCTATATGGTTTTGGTATCTTGTGTTTATGAGTGCGATATTTGATTATACTACCTGAAATATTCACGTTTTTCATTTTGAGAACTGGTTTTTATATACATATATTGATGATTAAACATAAAAGTTCACGAAATATCGATCGTGAAATAAAACAAAACAATGCATAATCGCACACGTATTGAATTATTAAAGTAACAACATGAATTCAGTAGTTTTACCAGTTGATTTAAAGTCAACATTTTCTTGGTGTGTGTTGAATATTGAGTTGTGCAAAAAATGGATCAATCTAACATTTCTCATAAAAATATAATAATGTTATAAAAGTAATAAAAGTATTTATCGATAGTTTATAGCTCAAGGCTTTACCCACGAGAGCCACTGCTAAACTAGGGTGGTATCGGGCGGGGGTGGGCATGGGCGGGGGGTGTTCTAAACAGACAGTGTTTGCGGTTACCAGGGCCGGCGGGCGGCGGGTGGCTTGATTAGAGGGGGAGGGGATGCGGACTGCGGGGGAGGCGCCGTCTTAAGGAATTTCGGAACACATTAGCGGGGGAGGGGGGTGGTTTAAACTCGGAGACTGTGTGTTTTTGAATGTGACTGTTAGAATTAGAAACTCGCTCTCCGAGGCTGGAAGATGAAGATAACAAAATAAATTAATCGTGTTTATGTATACTATCTATTCACTAACCACTCAAGGACTCCAGTACTTTGATATAATTCAATTGCAAAAAAGAATATAAAAATCACAACATCATGCAATTAATTAAAAAATTTAATAACATGAAAATTTATTATACTTCTTACAATTTATATTATCCTTTCCAGGAGCTTCAGAGTTTAAAATTTCCTTTCAGTTTAATTGGTACATCTGTGCTATGAGTTTAGTAGTTTCTTGATAGTTTTGTATAAAATTTAAATAATGTTATTCATCAATGAATTTATTGCTCAATAATTTTATTTAAATTATTAATATCGTTTTGGGATTATCATTGTCATATGAGATATAAAAAATATAAATATATTTTATTTTTTTATTTTATGCATGCATGAATTCCCCAATATAAAATTACAATACAGAAATAAAACAATAAATGCTTTGTGTCGTTCGTCATGTCTTTTTAATATTCGAAGATGGCATAATAGACAAATAGGGAATGGAGTCAGTCAAGTTTCATATCTGAAACTTTGTGAGATATGCCCGAAGGCAAAATGCAGCAGTTATAGGAATTGTGTGTAACGTTCCACGGTCTATCAAAAACACGAATAACATAATAAGCTCTGACATTTCGTAGGAGCGTCTCACCGGCGAAAGCTGCGCTGTTGGAAGGGCTGAGCCGAACTGGGCGCTGTTTAGTTCGATAAATATGTGATATGTTTTAAAATTAATAAGATCAAATCTGAATCTTAAGGTGGTGGTAAGCAATGAAATTCACTTTTTTCGGTTTAGGTACAAATAGTGTATTTTTTATTTAAAAGTTAGTATAAAATTTTATGGCACCTATCTATGTAGGCAAAACTAGTCGAAACTAAATGTGGAAAATCATAAAAATATTTTAAATAATACATATTATAATGGAATATTATCGAGTACTTTTTTAAGCACTCGATAGTAATATCTTTTTGATAAATCAATCAAATCTTTTTGATAAATCAAAAAAATATATGCTTTGCGGATGAATATAAGTGGTTATTTTACAAATAATTTGCTACTGTAGTGAAAAAGCATAAGGATAATAATCCATATAATTTATATAAACAAATTGTTTCCTTTAAAAATTGTTTTCATTCTTTTATAATAAAAACATATTAAATTTTAAAATAAAACGTGTGAAGTAAAATATGCCTGTTTGTATTTTTTTAAAACGCTTACTTAGTTTTAATTCGCATGAAAAATTTTAAAATTTATGTAGTTGAATTTTTGAAAGATATTATAAAATTTACATTATATAACACATGCGTTAAAAAATCCCGGTTATTCAATAATGAAATGAATTTTCAACGCAAATTATTACAGACCATTTTCACTTAGTCATTTCCGTAAATACGGCTCGTCCCCCGCGAGTGGTTAGCGCCGGGGCCTCCGGCGCCCCCCGAGTGCCTCTCTGCCCCTAAGTTTCCTGCCCCGAGAGCGGTTGAGGTGAAGCTGCAGGCTGCAGCCTCGGCAGAGTCGCAACTTTAGATTGTTATCTCGCACAGGCGAAGCCACGCAGCCCCCGAACTCGCAACACTGCGCTCTACCCTCCCCCTAAAGCACTGCTAATTAACTAAACTATTTATTTAAAAACCTTAGAGAGAAACCAAAACATTTGTCAGGCAGTTCACGTATCACATCCTAAAAAAATTGGCTTGTAAATTAATAAATTTTAAATTATAAAATGATTACAAATAATTTAATTAATTTAAAATGTAGAAGTATCCGATGAGAACGGCTTAAGTACAAATACTACTAAAGAGTAAAATTTTATCAAAGAAAACTTATGAAGCCTGTTTAAATACTATTGAAACTTAACAATATTAACTTATTCGTATTAAATAATATTTTAAGCAGTATAAAAGGGTATCTATTACATTTATAAATTATAGGTGCCATTTTGCAAAAATTATCAAAATCTGATATTTTTTATGAAAGCATTGATTGTTTAAACTAATAATAAAAGCGTTTCGTTTCTTTTGAATATTTCAAATAAACATTAAGCTTTGATTTGAAAAAGTACTAATGCCTTTGTTGCGACGCGTTAGCAACTGAGACCTCTTCCCCAACAGTAATGTGTGTAGGAGCACTGAGTGCGGTTTAATCAAGGCTTAATATTACCTGTATAATCTGAGATTGCATATCGCATGACGGCAGTACCTGGAAGACTGAGGGATAATATTGACGGGTAATGGCCTCCGGCGCTCGCTCGTCTTGGGGGAGTTGCCTACTCGTCAGGCGCAGGCATCTGCTTTGACGGTGGTGGTTTTCAGGTCATCAAAGCTATCTCGAAGCGACTACATTCTAACCTTATTATCTTTGTATGCAAGGCTAAGTTGAATATGACTATACGCGGAGTAAAAGCTACTAGAATATTACTTTACTTTACAATTACAGTTAGTACATTAGTTTAATTGAACGGTGTTTGAAGTCATGTAATATAATATGCTTTCACGTACCTCAATAATTCAAGATTACATTTAATATAAATAACATTTGATAATGTTGTACCCACGGTAAAAAAATTACGTTTTACATCAATATCTAAAAGCACTCGCATACATTTAGTTTGTAATCAATTACAAACCTTTTCTAATAGCACTTAGGATAATTTAATCCAAGGATCATTTGTCTGTGACGTTTAATTAAAATTAAACTCTACTCTTGTATTCTGCATGGTTCAATGGGTGTTTTAAACGAATATTTACAAAATATTAAAACTAAATAACTTAAGTCTTAAAATATTTTAAAAAGTAAATGTGTATAAACATTGATGTCTGTAAATTACACGATTGTGTGTATAAATAAAAAATCTATCTGTGACGTATTTTTACAGTTTTGGGCTGAATATAAATTTTTACATGTAAAAATGATGTGATCCTATTTTTTTTTTGGAGATTACTACTACAACTACAATAGCTTATAAATAAATATAATACAAATATTTAAGATTTTATTAATTGAAAAATACATTCATCCAACACTTTATTTTTTTACAACATGCAAGTATCTCAGATGTCTACATATAAAAAGTTTCCCAATATTACTTATATTTTTGTAATTCTCTGGATGTTTTACACCAAAAAACATATCAAACTATTCCGTTTTATTCACTGCGTCATTGTAGTACGTTTACTCCCATAAAAACTATGCGACATGTGTTCCAAATGCTCGAGTTACATTTTCTAAATTATTTAGAAACATAATAGGTGTATACATTTCTTGTTCTCTAGAATAGAGTTTTAACTTTCTATTATCGTTTTCACGTCACTTAAAATTACCAGTGATGTATCACGCTTGACGATTTGAACAGAAGGCTAGAAACAGCCCACAGAGTGGGTTGAAATTTCAAACAATGCCAGCAGCCCTATTTAAATATGACTCCACACACAAACTACGTAATCCAAATGACATTTGAATATTAACTTAATTTTTTTAAAGGCCGTTGTGCCATGCATTGTTTTAGCAAATCACCGTCCGGTCCCCGCGGCGACGTGTTTATTTAAAACCGCGAAGTAAAAAAAAAAATATTTCTGGAGTTTTTGTTCGGCACAAAGGCTCTCCGGGGCTCCCGGCCGGCGTTTGACCGTAAAGGGGTTGGGGTCACCCTCACAAAGGCGCGCCGGAACATTTTTTAATTGAGATGTCATTTCGACTGAGGCAGCTTTGTTTTAAGGCATTTTTGAATTCCAACCCCCCGCGGTCGCAATCGGCGGATTATTTTTGGATTCGCGGCGAACTCAGAAACATTCGTTTAAGAAACGTGAATAGAGAAATAACAAAAGTTATGCGCAGAGGGTATACAGCGCGTTGAAATGCTTTTAGTCTTGAAATGTATTTGAGTAAATATAAAGTTTAACTTTACTGGAAGCACAACTACAGTTTATACGTTAAATACGCGCTTCTTTCATCATTCCCAACATTTTACATTACTATTATACGTTTATTAGGTGCCTTTTTTTTAATGAATTATTTTATCTTTATTTACATTGACGATCTTTAGTCAGAAACAAGAACATCGACTAAACGCTAGTAAATATCGATAAAACTATCGTTTATATACTGAACCATTGCAATCAAAAATACTTCTTCTTCATCAAGTGCCTCTCCTCAGAGGAGGTTGGCGACCATTTCACTGAGCATATACTCATGCTGAGCCAGTGTTCATGGTTTTCTAAGGGGAAAATAGTGTAGTGGGTCCCCGGGTCCTTCTACTCCGCAATTTTATATTAGAAAGAATTGCTGCTGCCTAATAGCATTATTATATAACACTTTAATTACAAAGCTCTGGCGTTTGATACTTCTTCTGCTGCAAGCTACTGAAATAATAGCAGAAAAACCTTGACAAAGTACTTTCAGAGCATATCCTTCCACAATTATTCCAAGTCTACTACCCCATTACCGATCACATGGCAGATACAAAATGTCAACCATGGACAAGCAACGGACTCGAGCGGGGAAGTCAAAAGTACTAAAAACACTAAACTCAAAAAAATTTCTCATCGTTTCATGTGTGAATCGTTTACTTCAATTTTCGAATGAATGAAGAAAATATCATAGAATGATGTTTTGATGTTTGTAGGATGAAATATTTGCTGAGATGATTGGTAATATTACCATTTTGCAAACACGATCCGCACTAGAATCGTACGTCACAAGCCATTACATCGTTCAAAAATCGTCCAATTTATCATGACATGATACTCCTTATTCCATATTCATCAGGCGAGCTCCGTTTCCACTGGTGAATTAATTTGCGTTGACACGGAGGGATATTAATTTTCCCACCCGTGAGACAATGGGCAGTCTGGGGCGGGGGCGGCGGCATACATGGGCGGGACGGCGACGTATTACCGACATATTATAGGTGCGAGATAGTTACTTACTCATTACTCAGCCATCTGGGAATGTGCACGTTACATAGCCTTACTGAAAAAATAAAAACATCACTACAGTGATTTTTTCATACTGAGAATTAGATAATTTTAAAAATAAATAAATTTACAAAATTAATTGTCTCGATTGACAAATATTTTATAACAACGTAAGGTATTTGATTGTTTTTTTTTTTTTAAATATATATGTTTAAACTATATTGAATTAAATTAAAAAATATATATCGAACTTTTTTGCGAAAACCTAAACATTAAACATTTTTGGTAAAAAGGTATTCATTTCGCAAAAAGAGAATTTTAAAAACTCGTGTCTTTTTGTAATGTTAGCAATATAATATTGTATGTATAAAGAAATATCTTATAATTTTTATTTAAAATTTCACAAACAATATGATTGAAATGCTCCGTTACCATTTTCCACAAGAACCCAGAGAAACCATAATAATAATGAACCGACGGTATTGGATGGATTGCTCGCAAGCACGCCGGCGTTGTTCCTGTAGGTGAACACAGTGGCGGCACAACACATTGTGTATCGGGGGTTTCTAATATCCTGAACGCCGAAGGCTTCCTCAGGCAAATTTGCCGGGATTGAATTCTTTTGTGGTTTCGTCTAGATTGAGGCTTTTGTTCCCCCGCCAAAGGTTCGAGGGAATCCTTCCAAGGACCCGAATTGAATATTCCTTCTAAGACAGACTGATTAAAAACAAATATCGTGTCCCAGTCGACGCATGGCGAGGCGCGCGAGACCGTCTGGGTATATTACACTCTTGGTTATGGAGTTTTTGATAATATTTATTTTAATATTTTTGAATAAAATACTTGAGTGATTTTCCACATTTTTTTTTTATTAGTGATCGGTTTCGCCAAACTTTCACGTTGGCGTTATCAAACAGAGTGAGATTTTATATAATAATAAGCAATTAGGAAAACAATTGTTAGAGGGAGAGGTTGTTGGAAAGAGAGAGAATGATTGTCAGGTGGTAAGGGCTAATGTGATTTTAATGTACCTGACAAGTGGAGGATTCTATATAATTGATTCTATATATTATATAAAATTTCACTCTGTTTGATAATGCCAACGTGAAAGGTTGGCGAAACTGGTCACTAATAAAAATAAAAATGTGGAAAATCACTCAAGTATTTTATTCAAAAATATTAAAATGGAATTCCACCAAGTACTCTCTGTCAAAAATATTGAATTTCTTAATATTTATTTTGTGATCGAAATTACAATGCCGTGGTTGCAAATAATTATTTTAGTCCAGACATCAAACTAAATGAGTAGAATGACCAAGAAATCTGTGAAGGTAGTAGACTACAAAAACAATTTTTTTAACCAGCAAGTTTTCTTGGTTAAATATTTATAAAAATGAATATAGTAAAATACTTTTTAAAATCATTATCTTTTACTCAATTAACTTGTTGTAAAATAAAATTAAATGTAGTTGTCAAGTAATTTTTGTTACTTCAACTCGTTTAATATGATCGTATAAAATAATTAAATTTATTATTGGTTTATAACCTGAATGGATTAATATTAAAATAAGTTTTAAATAATATTCAGGGTTTGGATGGAGAAAACTTATGGGGATGCGAAATTTACGCCATTGGATGGAAGTTGGAACTGAGACTGGCCCAAGGAAGGAATATATTCGATGTAATGGTCACTAACCTCTTATGAGGGGAGGCACCAGAAGAAGAAGATATATATTTATATATATATATACGTGCATACTTTCTTTAAACAAACATGGTTGCCAAACACTCTCACTGCCGACTTAATCTCGTTTAATCCTTCGCGTTATTATCCTTACCTAACCGCTGAGCAGAGGAATTTTAAACCAGACGGATAAGATAATATAAATTGTTAAATAAATAAATTGAGCTACATACGCGTATAATTACACCCAGCCTACAAAACCAGGTTATTCTATTCAAAAATCCTATTGGTATTAATAAAATATTACATGTACCTAATAAAATACTGCGGGGAAGTTTTTTTAAAGTTTGTGAACTGAGATACCCGATCTCGTAATAAGAATATAAAAAATGGAGTATATTGATCTAAACATATATTTTTTAACTGGTCGATGACAACCCCATGATCTTTATTGAAGTTTGAACACATATTTACTCTTAATATTCTGTTTTACAGATTTTATTTTTTTACAAAATAGTATCATGTATTGCTCTGACCTTTATTATTCTAAAACTAGGGGCGTTATATGAGGGTTGATAATTCCGCCATTTATATTTTAAAATTCAACACGTACGCGGGCTTAGTTCACATTTTAAATTCGTACGTTTTCCAGAATCACGAAGGAAAAAAGGCACATCAAAATCACGAAGGCGGCTGTTATAAATAAACAAACTGTCTCGTGCAAGTCTTTGCCTGGGGCGATAAAATATTCATAGTTTTCTCCCAACAGAGTCTGGCTAAGCCCCACTTCTTATGGGGACTTTAGCCCGCGTGTGCGCCGCGGCGCGCTCACATGTGCGTGAGAGAAATCCCCGCCTGAAATGGAAAAGGACTCAGGTCATATTAAATTCAGGAGATAGGTTATGAAAAACTTACGGTGATTAAGTTCGAGTGCTCTCTCTCTGAGCGATTTGAAAACGATTTGAAAAAGCTTTTGGTGGATATTTTTGTTTAATATTTTATAAAAGCACGTGTTGTACCTGCTGCTTAAATATTAGCGAATTCGTGTATCGGGTATATTGATTCAGATTTTTTTATTTTAATCGTTGTGCATCCGTATTTTGTTTTAAATAAACCTTATGTTTACATAAATATGTAGTTTATGTGAACACCATGCGAGTCCAAAAAAACTTTTGAATTTTACTAATGTGACATTAATAAACCGTGCTACATAATAAACATAATATTTTATATGTGAATTCACCATACCTAAAGTAATGAATTATCTGAGGTTTATTCCGTTGGGTTTTTATAGAATCAGAAATATTAGCATTTGTCGTAATTTTGTGTTTTATTAAAATAAAATAACATGAATATTGAATTCGTAAAAAGCATTATAAACATATGTTTTCAAAGAAAATACAGTTTTCATCTGTGTAAATTTTACACACTTCAGAAATCCAAAATTATCTTTTGAATGTTTAAAAATATATGGCATAGAAAATTTTGTTTTTCAAATCCTAGAAAAGCTATTGCATAAAACATCTTACCTATTCATTGTTTTCACCTAAGCTTAAGACATATTATGTTTTCAATAATTAATTATCATACCATAATAGAAAGCAAAGTTGGTCGGGATTATTTATCTCCCTTGTAATATATGCATTACATATTAACCATGAGACACAAAGCCTGAAATAATAAGTCCCGAGGCTGGCTATATTTATTGAGGACCTCAACATTAGGCGGTGTTTTCCTATCAGCCCCTGCTCATAAAGCCTATTAATATCCAGCATGGTGGAGGGTGCGGCGGGCCGGAAGACGGCAGGTATCCGAGCGAGCCTGAAATTCGGTGGGCGGCAAGTCTTGTGTGATGCGGAGGTGCTTGGGTTCACATCCTGGAAAAAGGCACCCTTTGTGAGATTTGTTGAACACACAGTATTTCAAGCTAATTAGGAGTAAAATCAAGGGGTAGTTTATACATCAAAAAGCAAACATGTTTAAACCTAGCGTTATGAATATATTAAAAAAAATCCCTACCTTTAATGCGAACTATACATTTTTCTTGTTTTCTTTTAAGCCAACAATTAAATATGACTTTTATCATTTAAAAGTAAAGAGTTGCGCATTTAGGCTTGAGAATTTCTTTATTTTTAATTTTTTTACAAAAGCTACTTCACTATTACGAGATTGGTACTTTTTTGAAAACAAACAAACGAAACTTTTAATAAATAAATCCGTTCACTCAGGTTTGAAAACAAGCAAAGTACTCGAAAAAATACAAAATATATTTTCATGTTAATTTATACATTTTGTAGTTATTATGATTGACTTCATATACTTCATACAACATATATTTTACTCTTACGTTGAAATTGATATAATATAAGGTTTCGTACTTTTATACTATACAATTGAAGCGATTGTAAAATTTTTAAAAATACCTTTGTTGTATGTATGTATCCTATTTATTTATTTTTTGTTACAAAAAATATACTTTTTCAATTGCAAGTCACTAAAAAACATTAAAAATACTTTTCATGAAAAAAGAATCCGCCCGGAAAAAATATATCCGGCAAGTCAACACAGGTGAGTGGCGCCCTTAATATTCCAACCCCGATAATCCTCCCTCTCCCACCCCCAACACATGATGGAAAATGGAATGATAGATTGTTCGGGCTCTTTGTAGACTCCCCTGCGTAGGCAGGCAGTTTTTTCAGAGGCTGAAAATCAGGCGGTCGGACAATCAATCAAAATGGATGCTACCCTTACATTTTTTTTATCTTTCAAGGTAGCGAAGTAAGATCTAAAAGGGTTTTATTTTTTTATTTTATCTGGAGTAAGATTAATACCGGGTGATCGGATTATACATAAAAAAAATAAATTGATGATAGCTTAATGATTTCTTCGATTCTGAAGCTTGACATGTGAATTTTGAATTCGTGAACCGAAGAATTAAGTTAATGCCTAATCTTACTTCTATCTTCTATATAAAATTTTAAAAAATATAAATAATATTTATTTGGCCTCAGATACAAAGATTTATAACATTATTTAATATTTAAAAGTAATTTTGAATATAGTCACATATACTAAACAGTTAATGCTTCCAACTTTTAAATAATATAAATTATTGTATAGTTAATTACATCATAGTAAAAAATTCACACAATTTGAATTTATTTGACTTTTTGGACCACTTTCCTATTGTTTTAGTTGAATTTCGGAAATATTGGATATTTTCTTAAAAGTTGGGTTTCAGTTGTATATGGTAGTGTTGTTTTTTTGTATACTTGGGAATTTTATGCCAATAATATTATTTCCAGACTAAGCAACTGTTATCGGATATTTTTATTATTATCTGAAAAGAATAAAAATATATCGATCCAAATTCTATTTTCCTCACCCCCACACAGCGCGGAGCGGCCAGTGACAAGCCGGGGAGGGTTGCTTCCTCCCCCGCACGGTGATTTAAATTGATGGCTTTCCGAACGCACCCCCAATACTTTCATATGGCCGTGGAGTATGAAGTAAACTTCCTGTTTCGGCGGAAGCCCAGAGGCTGTGCTGCTCTGGAAGGGGTCGGGCTAGGGGATGAAATGTGTGAAACACTGGAGCTGCCATGGCTTGGAGGTATTTTATGCCAGGGGTGATATCTTGCATAATGTAATTTAACGGTTCATAATTGATTGATTGAAATTTGCGTTTAAATCTCAGCTTTAAATCTTGTCTATCTTTACATATATTTTGTGTGCCAATATTTAATTTTATGTCTATTGTATTTATTTTAATAAATACATAATGCTGGTTGACCTACGATATATATTCATTGCTGTGCTTCATCATATCGAAAGAAATCTTTGCCTTGCCATACTGAGACACTGAAATTGAGTCTCCTTGGAAATGTTTCCATTATCATACAACCCCCATATTTTCTTGTAGAATATCAACACATATTTTCACATACGTCTTTTTATTGTGCTCCCATTTTTTTAAGACTTCTCACTTAGGCAGTAGGAGTTTGAAGATTACAACGAAATATATAAGCTAGACCAAAAAAATCAAAACGTTGATTATTAAAGATTTGCTACTACATAAAAAAAATAATTTTCGTAGTTTTAGTAAATGCTTTTTAAATGCGGTTATTAATGATCTAAATCACTTCCATAAAAAGTATTTCAAAGCATAAATAAAGTATATATATAAAAAAAAAACCCACACGTTAAAAGTTAATTAAGAAAATTTATATATTTGTCATATTTATAAAATATTAAATGACGCAATAAATTTAATTTTGTTAAATTTCACGTATAACGCAATTATTTTGCTAATAGCATACTAAAATTGTTACTCTTTTTTGAGGCCTTTTTTTATTTGATACAAAATCAATATTTAATGTACACATCTAATGTTAAAAATTTATATCAATGTTATATAGTGAAGATTCTCTTATAAAGCCTAAAATTTTGACCTGCGTTTAATTTAACATACATAATTCGTAGGCTTTTCCTTCATGTGTTCATGGACACAGGTACATTTTTGTGTTAATTTCACAGCACACTTTGACGTAATCATGACAAAATGATTTAGTATCTTTCAATATCCTCATAGACACACCTTTCTCAGGCATTTCCTTAAATAATTACCCCATTAGGGGTCTTCGAGATCCGCATGCCAGCACGTGTGAATCGAGCCGGCGCAGTTCCTCTGCTGATAAACACAAATGTCGAATATAACATTTTGGAAATACATCTCCCGGAGGTAAGCTTATTTCACCGCAGTGGCTGTCACTTATTTTGGATGTAAGCCGCGCGGCTGTGAGGCGGGATTAGGGGTTGGCGCGGGAATGAAAGAAGAGAGCCTTATTTGGACAAACTTCAATTCGAGTAGATATTCTAAAGCTCTTAACACGTAAAAAAAAGCTTTATCACCCAAAAAAATGGTTATGGTTTTAACACATTTCTTTCAATTTTATTCCGGAAGTAACTTCAAAATATTTTCTACCAAGTACGAAGTTTGCATGCGCAAATATCAGAATGGACCACGTTATGAATAATTTAACTACCGGTTATATTTATTTGATTGTTGGATAACTACATCATCTGTGCAGAGTGCATCTCCGTGGTTCTATAAACATGATGTGGACAAGGTAGCAGTCAGATTTCAGACTGAAATAACGTGTTTGCACAATTATTTCGTATGTGTGCTAGTATTATAGTTTTGAATAATTAAAGTTATATCTTCCTATCTCTATATTTATACACTATGATAACAATTTTTTGTATCTGCTTATACAGCACCTTTAAAAATTGTAAGTATAATTTTTTAATTTTTTTAAAATACTCTGTACTATTAGCTAATATTGACTGATATACTATTGTGAATATCAGACAATATTAGCTACGTATATAGGTTGGGAATGCCGAAACGTAAACTCGACTACCTGTTTACCGCGACAATCCTCCCAACAGGCGTATGAGATAAATCACACCCTTGAGAGTCCGTACGTAATTGGATGGTGGATCAAGTTTGAAGATATAAGGAGTCAGTGATAATCGCGAAGGCTTTTCGCTATTCTGAAAGCCACCTTATTAATACTCACATTGTTTTCACAGTTCACTATTTTTAGACAGCAGTTTAGTCGAAGTTTTATTGGCAAAGATTTGTAATATAAACTTAAATCATACGCAATCTTAAGTCTATATATTATTCATAAAATAAACATTCATCTCGGGATTCCAAAGCATACAGACGTCTTCACAAATACGCATGACTGACTCTCCCTCCCACTCACACAACACCCGAGTAAGGCACTACTCACTCCAGCATAGTGGATGTAGGTGTGTAATATATACCCACAAAGGAAAATTCATCGAAACACAATTCATCGAATGACTTCACAATTAACACACATGTAATTGTATAAACCTCTATTTACTTTGAAATGTTTTCAAAACGGCTCTATTTACTTTGAAATGTTTTCAAAACGGCCTAGTGATACAAAAATTTATCGAAGTATCTCACTTTAAAAAATATTCATCGTAATTGAAATACAAAAACACCAATTTTTATCTGCTCATGTAGTTATTCATTTATAAAAAAAAATATGAAACTATAGGTTGTGGAAAGGATGATTAATTTAAACAATTTTTTTTCGAAACGCATTTGTTTAAACGAGTATTCAGTAAAACAAAACTATAGGAATATATTTTAGGCCGAATAATTAGCATACAAATTTATTTAATCGCAATTGCTCAAAAGATGTTCATTTTCTTAAAATATGAAAATGTATTAATTCTAAATATTTAATCTGCTTTTTAAATAAGTATTATATCGATAATAATTATTTAATCTGTTATATAAATTACAGTAGAGGTTTGCTTATTTTATTTACTTACGTAGAAAATTTAAATACACCTTTCGATGAATTTATTTTTCGAGAAATTAATCATTCGATCAATTTTGTTTGATTCACTTCTGAATGTCCATGTGTGGGGCTTCTCGTACTTCACACAATGTATGTGACGTATACCTCTGTCGAAGCCCCGTCCGGTTGCTATGGGACCGGTTGCCAGGCACCCACCCCCGGATGACCTCCCCCGTCGTACCCAGAATTAATGGATAGAGAGGGATGAAAAGGGGATAGACCGGGAGGCTGTGTCGGGAGGCATTACGGCGTTTTAGGGATGAGGGAGAGCGCGGTCAGATTCGATCGGGTTGCGCTATTTGAGACGATGTTATGTGGCTGGAGGTGTTTGAAGAAAATATTTTAAGTAAAGAGAATTATAAAATAAAGATCTTCACATAAATTAAACAAAGAGTTATTAAAAACATAAATAACAATTTCACAAATAAACATAAAAACACCCTGATGTAACACGTAGAATATTTTTATTAAATTACAAAAACATTATATATTGATATACAATCAATTAAGCATTCATTGATCATAATAGAGTTAAAATCACAGTTTTTCAATCAAACCACTAAAAATACCACTTAGGTTTTTTTACTTTTGGAATTTTACATACAAAAATGTAGCGGGTGAGTGTCACGGCTGTTTAATGCATATTATAGATCTTGGAAAATTCGTCCGTATATAATACATTTTCATAATTATTTTTTTTAGCTGTAATGCAAACAAAAAATATTTATAGAACATCGTATTTTTGTTGGTATCTATGGTGGTATTTTTTTATTGCTTTGGAGTTACTTGACACGAAAAACTCTTCTAAGCGTTTGAAAATGAATATGCGAGCATATTTGAATCTTAACTAAATATAATAGATCAAAGGTACCTTTTATTATAAATATTTACACATGAAAAATAATATAATCTATTTCTATATGAACAACGAATCACACTTAGCATCGAATTCTGTTTTCAATATCATTCTTCAAACGCGCGTACCTGCGCCGCTTCGGCTCGCACGTGCAAATGGTACCGTTGACACGTGATCTGAAATAATTGAGGGCTATTATACTGAAGCTCCCTTTGAAGTTCCAACCTGATGGCTTTGTAATGTCTTATTTGCGGATATAATCAAATTATACATTCAAAATAATGTCAGTCCAACACCTTTGTAGTTTTCAGGAATAAGACCACTAACTCAAGAATTTAGTTCAAATGAATAACCTTGATAATATATTTAAACAGTTTAATTTAAAAAAAAACTATAAAAACACATAATTGCAAAGAAAACCTTTTTATACATTTCATAAAAATATGTAGACAATATCCCAGAATTACCAAATTAAAAGTGACAAGAAAGTAATCATATGTGGAATTTGAACCCTAATCTTTAATTATTGCGGTCTCGTAACTTGATCCTTTTGATTTCAATGTCTTTAGCCACACGCGAGTAAAATTCACCGACATTTATATTTGTGAACATATTTACTCAAAATTTGAAGTAAATTTCTTGCCCGATATAAATATAATGCATTAATAAAATTATGAAGTTTTTCAATATTGATGAGTTATTTGCGTTTACCTTTATTTTTGGCTCTCTTTGTTAACTTGAATTCTATCATTTTTTAAATTAATTTATAATATCATTAGAAAACACCCACCTATTTCTATGCCCTTTTGATATTTCAAATTTAAAATAATCTATACAACCGTTGTAATATTGCTTAAACCTGCATATACTAATATTGTGAATATTTTTTTTATATCGGTATTTAAATTAAAATAAAAAATAATGTTATGTAATCATTTAGGCACGTTGCTCTTTTTTGCTAGTAGCGATTGTTTTTTCCGTTTTTCTAAATAAAAATATGATTTAGTATTATATAATTAAATTAATATAAATATTTTGGTATTTCGTTTGTTGTAAATATGCATAAAAATATTTATTTTGATTCAAATATGGTATTATCGCTAAAAAATAATAAAGTCAAAACGAAAACACGCCCGATGTTTGTGGATAAAATTAATAAACCATATTGATTGCTGTTATATGTATTATGAAACAAACAAAATAAAATAATTAATAAATATATATTTTAATAAAGAATATATGAATAATTGGAAGGATAGAATCACAAAATCTATTATAAAACATGTCACAAAGAGATTTTTCTGAAACATGCCAATTTCGTATCGATTAGGGGCGTAAACATCAGCCGCATTGCAAACAAAGTTGCAACACGGGAACTATCCTACGCGAGTCGAGAATATTGCTCGCCTAAGGAGATCGCTCCCGCTCCACCGGGGACAGCACGGAATGTGGTGAAATGGGTAAAATCAATAGCGGCGACTGTCGGTAGCCCCACACAATGGCTTGTTTCTGCGAGCGGTGGAAATAATTAAGCGCGTACAGAATGGCGGCTCCTAACCGATGTGTCTCGCGGCAGTGGAATTGGAATTTATAAGGACGCGGCCTGCGAGGCGTCGTACAATCCCTTCCGACTGATGTACATGGGGAGGGACTTAGGAGGACGCTCCAAGGGCGCGCCGTGGGGGGCGCCGGCACTCACACATTTAATCATTTGAATAGACAACCATAGTTTTTTTTTTAAATAAACCCATATGAATCATAGTTTTAAGAAAACACTACTTTTTATTTCAATTTCACGAGTTACTGTTAAATAAAATTTTATTGTAAATATTTGTAGTTTCATATTTGAAGTAAGACCAAAGCTCTCAAAATGTTATCATTTTATTAAGTAAACTGCATATCGATAGTATGAAGATTTAGTGCCATCAAATATATATATATATATATAAATGTATGTGTGTGTGTATTAAATTGTGAATAAATATATATTTGATGTGATAAGTGCAAAAGTCTTGTACACGTCACTGGATTCAAAATATATACGTATGGACGAAATATATATACATAATATGGAGAGACATTTTAGACCAAGAAACGGGTAGATCCACAAAGGCTCTGCCGGGAGGTTGGTTATTAGGCACGTAGCCTCCTATAGTTAAATGCGCCGCGTCCCTGTCTCTCCCGCGCGGGGGTGCGCTCTTCCATCCCTCTCGGATTGAACGGTAACGCTAACCTTAAATGTGGGAAGGCTTTGGGGGTGTGGGGTGGCGGGAGGGGGCCGGGAAGCCGGGAGGGGGACTTCCCTTATCTGGGGACGCAGGCGGGTCGTGGCGATTCTTGCCCTGTTTGGGGCTACAGCGGGTTTCAGCGGTGCTCTTTGAAGTTTGCTCGGAAGTTTTGAAATTCCCGGTATTTTTGTTTTTTTCTGTGATTTATTTGGGCTCTTGTTATTCCAGACATTCATTAAAAAGGTTTGAATTGAAAATTCAAAGTTTATCTTTTATTAAATCTTAAAATCAAAGTGTTTATTTTTAAATTATTCATAGCTAATTAAATATTTTTTTAGTACTTTGTCAAATATTCTTATTTAAGGACAGCATTTGTCCCCATTTCATAACAAGATTATTTATCAAGCATTTTCTTTTTAATGAGAACTTAATTGGTTTTTTTTTTATTACAGCTTTTTGATAAAATACACTTTTTTATGTATAATTATTGTTTAACAACTTTTATTTAGAGTTGAAAAAGTATCGTTAGTTTTATGATTTATAAAAAAAAAAAAACTTGACGAATTTTAAGAATAATTAAAAAAAAAATTGTCTCATTTTATTTCAGTCACACAATTATTATTGTGCACAAAATGAATTAATAACTAAAATAGTTATTACAAATAACCTCGCATCATATTAATACTTAAAAAAAGCCATTATTATTGAAAATAATAATGGTATTGAGTAGATTTCAGACTTTATATTTTCACACACCCCTGCGCGATACGACACCCTTCAGGTACGTATATAAATATAAGGGTGGGTACATAAGCCTGGCTTTATCAGACAGGCCTCGTCCGGCCGCGGCTATCTTCCCTTGAAGCCTTCAAGGGCCGGGGAGGAGGGCTCGAGGGGCGGGCGGTGTGGAAGGGGAGGGCAAAGGCATTATGCGAGATGTCAGGCCACATTGAAAACTCGAAAACTAGTAGCGTGTTAGGGCTTATTTTATGTATTAGTTTGAAAAAATATATGTAGTATTGTTTTGTACAGTGTAAAATAAAAACCATAACCATGGATATATTTTGTTCATGCGTTTATTTCTTCCGTAATGATTTTAATTGAAGACCTACAAACAATTTTTTAGATAAGGCGATTTGTTTTCATATATACATACACACCCGCGCGTTTTCTACTGCATATTATTTAGAAGCACAATTAAAAACAGAATTTAAAAGATGTTTCCTTGGTGGTGGCATAATAATATTTTATTTCTGAAGTGGAGGGGACAACAGTACACTGCGTTTCCTGGGGCCGGCGAGCCTCCTGCGACCACCCCGCGCCCTGCGCCCGCGCCTCGCCGTGTGTCGTGCCTGGGGATGGGAGGGGTGGGGCAGGGAGGGAGGGGCGCCCTGAGGGAAATTCAATATTCGGCCCCCGAGCCAGCCCGGCGAGGGAGCGCCTCGGACCAGACCCGCAAACAAGGAGTTATGTCGGTGCTCGGCCCCCGAATAACCGATAAATATAAGACTTTATTCAAATTCACTTAGTTCACCGATGGTATCTTATATATATATATATATATATATACATTTTTTTACAAAACTCGTCATTTCAATATTCATTGTATATTTATATAACATGTCGTAATTTTATTTAAATAAATATTTTAAATTAAAAAAAAATAGATATAACAATTTAACTCGAACTTGATGTAATGACTTGCGTACCAAACACCTTGAAGTTGAGATTTAATTAATACTCACAACATGTAGCGAAGTACGCAGCTATTTCCAGTATTAGTATGTCCATAACATTATACATAGGCTTACTGCTGTATCGGTTATTAAATTTATTTAATAGATACTTTATGCGTATCATAATTTAAAAAAAGACAAAGCACTGTCCGAGTAGCTTATTAAGGCCGAATATCATTACAGTGAGATCAGATCTCAAATTGATCTTCTGTAGCTGCAGCATCCAGCGTCCCTCGGGGCCGCAGGGCGTCTCGGGGTGGGCCGCCCCCTGACAAATACAGCCGGTAGAATACATTTATCAACATCCTTCATGGGGGTGGGCGGGGGAGGGGCGGGGGTGAAACAAAATGGCCGGCACTGGTCCCTGCGAGGGGTGGCCGTCTCTCTCTTGTTAGCCCTACTATGTGGGAGAAGAGTTTTGTTTCAGAATTTTAATATTATAAACTTAATACGCAAAGTACTATTCACATCAGGTCCATTGTTTTAACAGTTTTTACTTCAAAAAATATTAATTGTGAAAACGAATTCTCTTAAAAATGCGCAACAAAACACCATTAAATAAAAAAATATTTTTTGTAAAATAAAAAATATACGTGTGATACATCAAAGTAAGATAACTAACATTATTAAAAGAGCCTTTTTGTTTAAAATACTAATTTGCATATAAGCTCATCCACAATTTGTTGCTGCTAAACTTTTTAAGAAAGTAATAATTAATTATTTGATTGTTTCCCAGAGCGGTTTGGCTCTCATATTCTGTTTCTAGGTAAATCTTTCTTGAATTTTTTACCATCGGTAAGGTCCCGAAGAGTCTCTTGTAGATACTAAATAATTAAGCATTTACCAAGAAATCCGACTTCAGCTCTCAGTGCTGTACATTTTAATAATTAATATTGTATTTAATCTGGTACGATTCCGTAGAATTCATATCAAATAATAAAAATAATATATAATCGATTAATTTTGTCTTAATATTGTTGCTCAATAATACATAGATTGATGTAGTTTTAATAAACAGAAAAAATATTTATACAACGAATAGGAAAACTCTGGAAGTATCGTAGATATCGGTTTACACAAATAAAATATGATTTTATGTGTTTAATTATGTCTTGAGATTCTATCAATACTTTTAATAAAAAAACTACTGAAAATAAATAGGCACACGTTTATTAAAATTTTGTCTTCTTGTGATTATTAATATATATTTTTTAATATTAATATTAGTTATATTGCTGAAAACTTACAATAATCCTAAATTTCTATGTTTTTGTATTTTTAAAAAAAATATATATATATAATATAAATTAGAAGGAATCTGTTTCAGGTTGGTCGCAGTGTCTAAATATTATTTGAAAATATTATATGAAATTATAAAAATAATAGCAGAAAAAATACGCGATACGAAGTTTTTTTTTTAATGATTTTATATTGAGTTCTTCATACATATTATCAAATCTTAAATATTTTTATTTTTATTCTATATCTGTTTCACTGCTTCGAAAACTCTTTTCAATCAATAACAGGCTGAAATTTGTTCAATACAAGCTAGGATTTATTGCATATTTACAAAATAAATATTGTCTTACGTTTTCAATCATGTTACGTTTTATTTTGATACATGAATATTGCTCATTATACTGTCTGCAAGTAGTCGCTCATGCTCAAAATCTATATTTACGTGGAATTAAAATGAATGGAGGTGTGTTTTAACCGCAAAGAACACAATAATATGTAATCGTAGCAGAGTATTTGAAGGCACGCATACACACGGAGGGAACTAATACAGAGTAGGGAATATCAATAAACCCCTTATGTCCACACACGCGGGACTGCGAGGGCTACGCATGCGTGGGAGGACCTCGCACGGTCAAGTCTGGCCGGGAACATGGCCACCGCGCCGGGTGTGGGCGGGTGTGGGCGGGTGTGGGCGGGTGTGGGCGGGGGCGGGCGGGGGCGGGCGGGGGCGGGCGGGGGTGGGCGGGGTGTGTGAAGGGGCTGCGTGTGTCTGACTCGAGCGTACCACCGGGGCCTGCGCAGAATGTGCTTCACTTGAAGACGTGTATTACTTTCAAGTTTTGTTCTGTCATTATTTTTTTTTTTATTGTTATTCTAAAATATAAAAAAAAAAAAAAACAACTCTATTTTTGAGATGGAGTTGTTATACTTTGATTAAATTTTTTTGTTTAATAAAATATAATAATTAATAAATAAATAAATTAAATCAGTGGATCAACGCAAAGAAATATTTTATAAGTTGTAGAACAAAAAATTGCATAATTTTTTTTTAATGTACTGTTAGAAAAGAAAAAAAATATATATTGAATCAAAAACTTTGCATTATTCAGATTTTGTGAAGTCACTTCAATTCCTGTGTTTGTATTTAAGACGTTATTTATTATACTTATGATATACTAAAATATCATGGTTTTCTATTTTAAATAAAGTTTATGATTTTTGCCTTGTAATAAAAAACAAATGAACTATAAATATGAACAAAAAAAATATATTTTATAAATATAGAGTAACGATGGATATTTCTTTTTTTTAATATAACAATTTTTGTATCGCAAAATATTTATTTTGATATTTGCAATTTGTTAAATTTAATAATAATTTTTTTTCATTATTATAAAAAAGAGCTTATATGTAGTAAAATGAAGTATTTATGTATATGAAAACAATCAGTTTTAAATAAAAAAATAATTTATCGAAAAAGTATCAAAAATATATATTTAGAATCATAAAATAATGTTTGAGTACTACTACAGTGACAGCGGGGTAGTATCCCCACACAGATACTGTCGTAGCATCCCTTATATACCACCCCGGTGACCAGGAGGGGTGGGCCGGGAGGGGGCGAGCGGTCACCGAGCCTCGGTATTGATTTGTTGTACTGCACCCCTAAGTATGCAGACACCGGCCCGGCCGACAGACTCGCAAGGGTGTTTGTATCAGAGGGATAAAATGGAAATCTTCTAGCTTTGATCATAAGAAAATTTTCGCACTAATATTTTATAAGAATTTTTACTTATTGTTATATAGACGTATGATGAATATAAATCATAAATTAGTATTTATGTCTTTATTAATTCGGAGTAAATTTAAAAAAAAATTAAATAGTATTTTTTATCAAATTTTAAGAATGATTTATCAGAAAGTAACCGTGTTTTCGTTTAAATAATTTTTTTTAAAGCACTCGGTCCCTTGATTTCAAAACGGATTAAATGGCAATTATCATTATACATGTGTGAGCAAAGAAAATATTTCTATTATAAGAATGAGAGTTTGTAAAATTTACGATAAAACCACAAAGGCGTAACATCGAAGCCTTTCACCTCGCAAAACTCCGCCTGAAATTCAGAGACGCAAGTGCTGGAATCGTGCAGCGGCGCCCAACCACGAACGCGCTTACGATCATATCAGGGGCTTTTTAAAGTCGGTTATTCGTTGCACGTTTACACTGGATTGCCAACTAGAGACGAGTCTTTAAAATTCATTAGGAATTACAACGGTGAAAACGCCGGCCCGGCTCCAGAAGGGCTCAAGTCAGCGTCGGCCTGGCGCGCGAGTATGATTTATCCCGGAAACTTTGCCACTCGGTTGTTTCTGTTTTCTTTTGCCTACCGGCGAGAGTGAGATTTCTCGGTACATATTTGAGTTCCGTATCATGTGTGAGTGCGGCACAAAGGGACGCCCGAGGGAGACGGAGTTATCATTTTTTATTATCCCCCCTCTCACGTGAACTTGAATTTTTGAGTTTTTAAACTCATAACGCCGTAACGAGGGATTATATTTATTGGGCAATGAATTTTCAAACGATTTCCTTATAAAATGGCTTCACTTAAATGAAACGCATGTGATATTTTCAATTATGAATGATCAAATAAAAAATATTTATGCATTCAATAAAAAAGCTTTTTTATAATATATTATTAATTAAATATGCTTACCAATCCTAAAATTTTATACCACAAGTTTCTATTCATTATCATCATCATTAATTTCTGAAATTATACTAAACATCAGCAAGTGCATTTACGAAGATTAAATAATTGTTTGTTACAAAGTATATAAGTAAATAAACATTTGGAAATCATCAATGTTTTAGATTTTGAAACGACGTAATTAAAAGTCTTGATAATTGTACACCAAAACAATAAAAAAATCTGGACTCGGGCACGTTACCCGGGACTCGGTTGCGTAGTCCGGAATATTGTACTGTCAGCGGAAATAAAATGGAAAATCTCTTCGCCCGCGGTGTTATTAAGTGTCAATTATTTCCCCGTTGGAGGGCCCGGCCCGTCGCGCTAATTTTTTAATTCAATAACTACCGCCGTAACAATCTAATTGATATCAACTAATTTTTTTACGCTTCGAGGGGAAAAAAAAACACTCAATGCAAGGCGAAATCAGAGGCGGGTTTTTTTAAACATAGGGAAAACGAAAAAAAACGATTATTTATTTTACTGAACCTTTTTTAATTTTTTTTTTACTTAATGATTTATATAACTTTGGCATTGATAATTTGTATCCAATTATCATATTTTTCGTTCAAATAAAAATTATAAATACCCAAAGCGGGTTTGACAGCTCGACTAAGCAATTAACAAATCTATTTATTTATTTTAAAAAAAAAGGCTTTTCTTTTCTTAAGGTTTACGCAAAGTTTATGTTTTTGAATAATAAAAATAAAATGCTTCAAATAGTCGGCAAGCGAGAGTATTAATTATTGTACGGCGAAGTGGTCGTGTATGGTGTTTGACTATATGTATTTTAATATGTAGGTATCGTATTTCTAATGATTTGCATTGTTGAGTGCACAGGTAACATGAAACACCCAGTCATTTCTGCTCTCCGTTTTCCCCACAACAGATCAATTAATGTGAAAATTATTGCCAGTATCACCTGCAGTAATTTGCCGACACCCTCAGCCTGCCGAGCAGACAGTGGAGTTGCAAGGGAAATAATTTATCGAGTGTTCGGGGCTGAACAGGAGTGTTGCTCGTCGCTTTGAACATTTGCACGAGTGTGGCTGATTTGTAGAGGTGATGGCAGAAAACACTTCATTAGTTCTGGTATATATATAACTGCATTTATTTTTTAATTTAGATGCGAACTTATAGTCTTAAGATATTCACTAAAATAAAATACAATTAATTGTTAAAAAAAATCTTCAATATTGAATAAATCTGGTAGTACTTTTTCAGGACTTGATATAAATAATAACAGCAAATATTGGCAAAAAACTAAGTCAAGTTTACCATTTCTAAAGTCGCATCATTGTTTTTTTAGATTATAAAAAATAACTTGTACATTTTTAATTTAAATGAACTTATTTTTAAGTATAAAATGTTAGAATTTGTGTTGACTGAGTGATACACCGTATTATGCGAATAAGTAAGTTTGACAAAGCTTGTGAATATGATGGTCTATTGAGGTCATAGTAACGTGATACCTTACATTTTACTTTATGACTTTTGTGCATAGACGTGATGATTGTGTAACCTTAAAAAGCGACCCTTGACGTCAATATACAATATTTAGGTTAGTAGAAATTATAAAAACGCTTTCGTTTATATCGAGTTCTCAGGCAGAATAATAACACTTGTTTCAAAGTAGGCGGTAAACAAATCATGCAGTTTGGGGTGTTTATTTTCGTTCACTCGTTTTCCTTAAAAGTTCATGTATATTTAGAATGCCAAGGAGATTTCTTAGAGCAGTGTCTAAGTTCTCCGTCTCGCCTTGTTCTCGCCGCCATATACAAATTGAAGTGGGTGCTTCAGAAAGAACTGTGCGATTTCCTTCTCCGGGCATTTACTGGGGACGGGGCTGGCCGGGGGCCGAGGTACCTGGAGGGAAGCCGACGGAAATACAGGCCTTGCGATGACAATGCCTTACCAATAATATCCTAAGATTACTTATCGGAGTAATTATTTTTGCCTATATCCTTGTTTGCAAGTCGACCTATAATAAAATAAAAAAATTGATCTACAGAAATCATTATGAGAAATGACAGAGAATGAGAAACAATCGATTATAATAATACGTAAATTGCAGCAATTTTGTTATATAAAATTGTAGTCTCGCTTTTATTGGAATAAATTATAACTCAATATATAAAAATTAAGATATTTTACAGTATTTTTTATGTTGTGATTTAAGTTTAAACAGCAGAGAGTATACAAATTCAGATGAAACTATAATTCCCAAATATTAGTCTTTTTTTTAAGATTTACTAGACGAACATAAACCATGATTATAAATAAGACAATTTTTCAATATCTGTAATTTATATAGCGTGGAAAATTTAATTTCATAAATTGATTATAATATAGTTTGCATGAGCAATGCGTATTGTTAAAGTTTTCTATTGGTTTTAAATTATTTTATTGTCGAGTTGTTGTCCTTCTCGTTGGCCGCGAGAGCTGGTCTCAGCTATTCTCACGTCCCCCTAGGAGTTGCAGAGTAATTCCACGGATGTATGGGGACACCTTCCCGGAGACAGATGAAAAGTTGACAGGGAAAAAGGACGGGAATAAAGTTAAAGTTGGGGAGGGGAGCGTGTGTGGGGGCGGGGGCGGGGGCGTGGGGCATCTCGCCCCCTAACAGATAATTTAGAACGTATAATACAAAGCTTAGAGTCCAAC
Organism: Atopsyche davidsoni; assembly: GCA_022113835.1. Taxonomy (NCBI): domain Eukaryota; kingdom Metazoa; phylum Arthropoda; class Insecta; order Trichoptera; family Hydrobiosidae; genus Atopsyche; species Atopsyche davidsoni. The sequence continues at coordinate 7,566,388 of JAILWY010000007.1, forward strand.
GATGGAGTTTAGAAAACTTTGAGATATTTTAAAAATATCAGTCCAAGTGGAGTTTTGGCCATTCATTTACAAAATTCGCAATCAAATAAATATAGTATAGTTAATTATTCTAAAATTACAATTTTTGTAATAACTACATGCAAAACATTTTTTTAAATATTGAAATACATTGCTTGTGTATTAAGAAAAATCTTTCAGTGATATCATATTTTTTCATAAAATAAATTAGATTAGGTTTTGATTGATATATCAGTTAATTTCTCCATTGCAACACAACTGCAATAATTATTTCTACCCTTATGAGTGGTGGCCTGCCTCTGTTCAACGTCTGATTGGTCCAGGGGTTGTGTGGCCGGCAATAGGCTGCGTGCCTCAAGGGTGTCGGACGAGCTCATCCCGATAGCCGCACGGAGGGTCACTCGCTATGTACCACATTCATTATTCAAACTTAATTCTCCGCTCATGTACGAGGGTGCGCGCGTAGGGGATGGCGATAAGGGTACATAAGGGCTACGGTCATTGGGATTTTATGGATCGAATATAATTAAAGGGCGTCGCTGATTAGATTCAGTTGTTTGATGTGCGTAATCTTAAGTAAGTGTAACTTTCATGTCTAATAACAATGGCTGATTTAACCCAAAGATTGAAATCAATGTAAGCCCTTAGTTCTACTCGAAACTGCACCATACTTGTCGTGTTATATTAGTGAATGCATAGTGTAGTATTTTTTTACACTCGACACGTGTGTTGCTGACTTTATTATATTAGGGCTTCTATTTGTAAATTCGAAGGATCTACAAAAATACCGCTCTAAAAGCCTCATTATCAAATACGAGTCCAATTCAGGAAAAAATATTTTAAACTATTATTTGTTTTGAATTGTCTTGTAAAGGTTTAATAAAATGAAAAATATCCAGGCTTTTTAATTCAACATAGTAATTTTCAGTTATCAACAAAAAAAATATTACGTTGAGGAATTAAATTGAAATCAAATAATCTATTACAAAAAAAAACAATTCTATCAGTGTTTTGATGAAGTTTGAAATGCATAATTTTACCCAAGCTGTCTACTTACGTAGCGACACAACCGACAACCGAGCGGTATACCTCTTTTGCGTTTTTTCTTAGGTAAAACCATTAAAGATGCCCAAAATAAAGGCTAAATACCATTCGGTTATCAGTTTTGTCGCAGCGTGTGTAGCCGGTTTTATGCGTTGGATATGTAGAATTTCAACAACATAAATGTTATTTATTTATGAATAGTTTAATCATTTTCAAACCCCCAATAAATAATACATATAATGTATAATGAAAGTTATTTTTTAAAATGATTTATTTGTTACGGTTGCCTGCCTGCGTAAGCCCAACCTTATTTGGCCATAGACTGAAGGGTAGTAAAAATAATTTTAAATTTGCAACCGTCCGCGCCGCTTCCGCCAATATATTTTTGATTTTAAACACGCGTTATGCAATTATCGGCACTAAAACGGGTCGGGCTAGTCCATCTGCTGAAGACCAGAACTTGTGCACAGCGGCATGCCAAAAATTACCAATTTGTACGAAGACTTGTTCTGTAATTCTCCGCCGCTGGCTTTACATTGCTGTACGATTTTAATCCGGTAGGGTCGCGATTTTGCAAATATTTCAAATGACCAAAAGTGCCTGGTCAGTAATGCGAACAAACATCAAAATATTTAACGAGGTCCGTCCCAAAAGTGACCAATGAATTAAAGCCATATTCCACTCGAAAACTGACCGTAAGTTCGTAGACAGTTTACGGACGCGTTCAAATAGAAAAAGTGACCAGTGGATACGGAAGAGTCCCGGTACAATACGTTACTTTATGTCCATTTTCCTGGACATAAAATATTTTATTCGGAGAACGCGCACAGTTGTATTGAAAACGCGCTGTGAATTCAAGTCCACAATACATTTATAATAACACAATAATAAAAAGGGTTGCGCCAAAAATGCATGATCGTTTTTTTGTACTCGCCGTATGCAGGATCGGCCAGTTATATTTGAATGATAATATTTAACCAAACTCGGCCGGAAAGGGTCAAAAAACGACCCGGAGCTTGAAGTAAGAATTATGTTCTGTTTATAGCCGGGGGAGGAGGGACAGTTCGCTGGTCACAATATGGACAAAGGGTCACGGGGGCCAGTCCGGTCACTGCTAATAGGGCGCGGGTCACGCGGACCCCGCAGCGGCGCGGGTCAATTGACCCGCCCGTTGTGCGAGGGTTACCGTTCATATTTTCGCAGGAGGCTCGAGCCAAAGTAAATTAACAGCCTTAACTGGTTTTAAAATATTACTTCTGCATTAGAGGCGCGACGATTTTTTTTTTTTTAATGAAAACAATATTGTTTACATTTAAGAGTTTGCCCTTTATGAATCTAGAATTTTTTTTTTATTAAAAAATATATTTCAAAATAATGGAGTATGTTAAAATGTAAGCATTACTGTTGTAGTTTAATATATGTTATATTTAAATCGTTAACGATCAGTTTTCAATAAAATAATGCTACTAATAACTAACAGCAAGTGTGTTACAAAACTACAAATTCTAACATCATAACAATTTTACAGCCAAAAACTAAGTGTTTAAAATAAGGTTCAGTAGATAAAGTATATGTTTAAAAATCATCGTACATAAAGAAAAAAATAGTGTCGAATCGAAAGAAATTTATTTAATAATCAGATGCGGACTCAATTCTCTAAAGCTACAACACATTTTTCTTAAATTAACAAAATCGCTGTAAGACAGTTGTCTTGTAATTTTTCTTTTATTCAATTTAATTTCTAAGTTTTTTTTATATTTATTATTTGGTACATAAATTATATTGTCATATATTAGATAAAAAAACAAATATAATGTTTAAAAATAATCTAAGTAAATAAGTGAATAATAACACAGACGAAAGAATGCAGATAAATTTGTCTCTAAGAAAATCCACGATTCTCCGAGTCGCCCCATTCTTTAATATACGTTTAGCAAATATGATCAAAAGTCTCCCCTCCACTACTGTTAAAAGCAATATCCTTCAATTTTCCATTATGTGTTTTTTTTTATTCAATTATTGATTTCACATATACCAATTTTATTTTATAAAAGCATTCAAAAGGTTATAGTTCTACCTTGAAATATAAAATTTATTTTTATACGAACTAATGGTTTAATAATTTTTAATTTTGTAGTGATGCAGAATTTTAAATAAATATTTGATTAATGTTGAATTCAACTGAGAAACGTAAATTATTATTTTTACCATTATCATCAAGTTTTCCATTGTAATAATTGTATAAAATAATGATCTGTTATTTGCAATGTGGCATATAAAACATTGAGTGACCGCATTAAAAAAAAGTTCAAATACAATAAAATATTATTGGATACTGAAATTCATTTAAAATTTCCAAGAAAACATGTGATGATATCTAAATCTATGAGTTTGAGGGTGTAGAGGCACATTGTATATAATAGGATTACCAACACAACTCTTTCTTACCCTCTCAATGCATGGGAGGGTAAAATAAATATTGAAACACGGAAAATGGATATTGCAAAGTGTAGACACTAGGAGGGGTGTATCGGTTATTGGATATTATATTACGGAGGGTAGAAACTCCCAAAATGGCGGCCGTTGCGTTCTAGCCACCCCTCCCCCGCTCGGGGATGATGAAGGGGGTTGCTGCGCTGCGGAAATCGAACCCATAACTTTCGCATGACAAATCCCGCGTTATTCCACCGAGCCATCTTTTTACTGCTGAGTCAGTCAAGAGTTATCTTGGGCCTTTTTGATTTTAGATTCTCTAAGCTTGTAGGCGAAGCACGTGAGGGATATAAGTATCAATGCTATAAAGTCATAATAATAATAAAGTATTTGATATGAATATCTAAGACCCGTTGAAATTCTCTAGCAAAAGAGGTAGGGTTTTATTCAATAGTAAATTGATGATAACTAAACGTAAATTTATAAGAAAAAAATATATTTACTGTTTTTCTATTTCACAAGCTAGGAGTATCCGTGTTCACATAATCTATAAGAGTTCTGTAGTTCTAGGAAACCACAATGAAAACAGAAAGCTGGTAAACTGGGAGGAAAGCAGAAAGAAGCATTGATACGTTTCAGGCATTTTTCATGTTTGGAAAAAATCACACAAATCCTGCATCAGAGTTGAATTTTTCAAGGGTTTTTGTTTCTTTAATTTTTAAGTCATTTCATAATTGAACTGAATTATTTTTTTTTATAAAAATATTGCTCTATCCGTATTCGAACCAAGAATTCGTAATATCTACTAATGACAACCTTAATATAAAAATGTGTATTTGATAATGTTACATTATTTTTATGAGCAGTTTTATTCGAAAAATAAAAATAAAATAAAAAAACCGGCGCTACTATTTTTGATGTCGCTTTGAAATAAGGATTTATCAAAGTTTGGATATAATAGGGCCCCTTATTTTTTTCATTTAAAAGAAGATTTTTAAATTAAACAGAAACAAATAAATGTATCAAAAATATTTACTTAAAACTATTTTTTATTTAAACAGACTAACAACATTATGTTAAGGCTTTAATATTTAGGTTTTGTTAAAACGATGATTGTGATAGTAAATATTTATTATTTAGAAACAGTAAAAAAAAACTTGGTGATTGTATTATCAAAACTAACTTACAAAATTACAATTTTTTACGAAAGTATTTCTATTGGTCTTGGTTATGTTTATTTTTATTATTATTAGCAATTATTAGCATCTTTTTTATGCTTTAAAATTAACTACATGTTTCAAAATACATATTTTTAAGTATAAATGATAATTTAACACAAATAATAGAATCATAGTTGAAAAGTTTAACTAACAACAGGCCTCTCAAATATCCGTGGGCTCGGTGTTTTCTCGGGACGTTCATTTTAACATAATTATTCTGATTGTATAGATATACTGATAAATAATAATTAAATAACATTTCAAACATTACTATTTTTTTTTTAATAATTACCATTTTTATGGGAGAATATATCGACGCTATAAATTTTTTCAACCACGACTTATTAATAATCAAACAGAACATCATTCGTAAAAATACATATTCTTTAAATAATATATTTTTTGCGCGTTAAATATTATATAGTTTAAAAAATGGGGGGTCGTCACTTTTTGTCTACAGCTACGATATATAGTCCCAAATTAAAATATTGCACAGTAGTAAGTGTTTTAAATTTTACACAAACCAAGAAAACTTGTTATCAGGACCTTTGATTTGAATTGTCACTTATCACAATCACAGTCGAATCACAACTAAAACACGTCAAAAATCAAAAACAGCTATACCCTCACGTCTGGTTACGGGATTGAATATTTTATTGAAATTAGATCGGGCGCTCCTTAGGTGTGCTGGGTAAAAATGGAAGGGTAAAGGGTTAGGCGGCATTGTACTTCCGGGTCGCAAAGGGTTATAATGTATTCTATTGTGAGCGGGGCCTACCGTCTCATCATTATGTAGATCAGCTGCTGTGATTTCACGTTGAAGGTTTGTCGCCAACCTTTTTTATTCCCATAAATATTTAAAAAATAACATTACAGTATCGATGCAATTTTTGCACCCCTGGAATTCATAGAAATAGACATTCTCTAACTGAGAACGTTTTAGTTGTATTGCTTTTAAATATTTATTTCAATTTTAATTTTATTTATTTATTAAGAACTAAAACAATTGTATCGCATTGGGAATTGTAAGAGTATTTTTTGTAGAGTACACGTTTAATAATCTTTGTTTATTAGTTTAAACAATGCAAGGTTATATTCATAAAATTATAGAAAGATGTGAACATGTACCAAGACGTTTAACAATGTTGATTTTAAACTTTTAAAAATTAAGGTAATGTACAAATAAAATATATTTAAAATAATTTAATATGATACGTTTCTGTGCTTTTCATTCACATAAACTTTCTTTTCTACTAACCCTCAGCGACGCTCCCATATTTGACACTATCAGTTTTTCAAACCATCACTTTTATCTCGCGTGTTTGAATAGAGTTTTGTTTTTTACGAGCTCGCCATTATGCATCGAGATTTATTTATGTTAAGTTTTTTTTTTCCTTTGAGTTTGCGTTTTGGGTGCGTCGTTACATGAGTTATTGCTTTTATTGAATTTAGATGAAAGGATGCGTGCATTGAGACCCACACACGAAATCAGACTCTATGCACTCTACACGCCGACTATCTATTAATTCAAAAACATTTTTTAAAAGAAAATATGTTTACCATTTGATATCTCGATGCACTCAAAATATTAATAATAATCAAACTGCAATTTTTAAAATATATTGTGTTTTATTATTTAGTCATACAATAATTAGTAAAGTTAATTAAAATATTTTTGCATTCCCTTACACGCTTTATTTTATACAGATTCATTGACCTCTAAGATATTATTTAACAGCATTTAAGCATGTAAAATAAAATATGAGTTATATTATATCATTAGGTCTCTTTAATAAAGCATTTTTGTTATTATATAAAATTTTGATTTAATTTCAGGATAAAATATTTCAACACACTTTCTGTAATACTTGTCTTTTGAAATAATATTATGTTTATTATTATTAAATATAAATTACCAGAAATGAGAAATTTTTGCTCTTAGACAGGCAGTAACGATTTTTTTAAAATAAATTTGTTAGAATCAAATAATTATTATACACACTATATCCACTTAAGCACGTATAACATAAATAATATGAACGCTTTATATACAGAGTAATGCATGCAACAACATTGATTCTTGTTTACTTGTAATCAATTTTAAATTTGATTTTAAAACTAAGTAATATTTTTACATGATTTACTATACAAAGATATAAATGTAACAATACAGCGTAATTTCATGCTACATTTCACATTGGAGCACTCGCGGTAATTTATCAGATGCTTCGTCGTCCCCGCGTTTGCTCGTATCAAGATTTGTGAAGCACATTGTTGCAATTGACTCCGCCTCGTCGTCAAGAGTGCCTCCGCGGATGCACTCGAGTGCAGCAGAGGCTCGAATGCACCACCAATAACATGGAATATTGCAATAAATCTAACCTGATCTCCAATTATCTTTGGATTGATTCGTGTTATTGAGATTTTCATATTGTTTACGAATATCTGAAAAAATACATATTATTTTTAATCCTTATGAGTTACTGACCGATGTAATTATTTACTGATATATTTTTTATTCATTCGCTCACCAACTGAAAAAATATACATTTAATATATTGTATGTTATTTGACGACATGAAAAATAGTGGAGGATACACGCAATATAAAGTCTTTACAGTTCTATGAAAAATATTTGGTATAAAATTTATATATATAGATTATAAAAAAAGTAAGGAGTATTTGCCAAGGCTATTTTGGGTCGCCTGCATAGTTATTTGATTGACAAGACTCAAATAAAAACTTAAATTTGAATAAAATGCAAATTCACCGAACGGCAGATGTGTCGGCATAAATAAATAAAAACTACACAATACACAACTCTACAGTATGCAAATGGTTATAATACAAGTCGTGCTCGTTGTGATGCAAAAAATGCAACGGTAACCCATACAAAATATCGACAATGTGTCAATAATCAATCGGGAATTTGAATATAGCTACCTTGAACCCTTTGATAATATCAAAAATATATGTTATTTCCACACCCCGATCTTAAAGCTGAAGCTTAGAAGATTACACAGCTGAATAAAAATACATTTAAAAAGGACCAAATGTGAATGCGGAAATACGAGATTAAAATACTTTAAAATGCATGCTGTAATGATGCAGGATGCATTTTAGGAGGTATTTCTATAAGCCCGGGCGAGACACACCCTTTTTGCATACGCGGATCGGATTCATAAAAAAATATTTAACCCTTGGGGTATATATAAGACATTGCACAATGCAATTGTCTGGGGTGCAGTTTTGTCCAGGCCGATATCGATTTACCTGGGATGAATATTCAACACCTTTGCCTCTATGTTGATTGACATGTCTTTGTGTGCATTTTGATGGCTTTAAGATGCAACTAGTAATTTTCTCACGAGAGCTGCTGCAAGAGTACCAATTTTTGTTTTGACACAGAAAAAATATTATCATTGTATAGAATTATTTATTTTAAAAGTCTTTGTGTGAACCGCTTTTATACTCAAACCTAGATATTTTTAATGTTCAACAATCGTAAGTAATCACGATAAAATTCTTGGAAAGAGAAAGAAATAAAGACAATTAGGCATTAAAGCAATGTTATTTCGAAGTATCTGTTTACAAATTAATGCGGTGCATAAAATAATTGACAAAATTAAAATTGTGTTTAAGCTTGAATAAACCCTGTACGTTTAAATTTAATAAAGTTAGAAAGTGAATAATATACATGAAGAATCACGGTATATTAAACAAACTGAAGTGTAGAGTAATATTTTTACGTTATGGAGTTGCGAAAGTCGGGGCAATCTGTTATAACTTGGCGAAGGTCATGAACGGGAAAAGTTCCCAAGGAAAAGTGACACAAAGTTTTTCACAACTAGGAGCGTCATAATTTTAACTAAAAATTCATTATCACTTGAAACAAGGAGCGCTTTTCCTCAAAGTAAAAGCCGGTTGGCGCGCCTCCAGCGACGAGTCCCGCGGGACCTCTCGCTAGAGCAAATTAATATCTTTTTAAGTTTTATCATAAAAGTGATTTTGTTCTTTATCAACCGCGTATTAATTAATATCTAAAAAAAATAATTTTAGATTTCTCAAAAAAGGTTGAGAGACAATTTAACTCTGTTGTATTATAACAAATGTGATCTATTTGTGTTAGTGATTATTATAGCAATATACGAATATGATGATATTTCTGGGTGTATATTATTTACTGAAGATAATAAAATTTATATATGTGTTATTGCATAAGCAAAAACATATTAATGCAAAATTTAATATTCTGTTATTTAATATTTTTTAGAAAAATAATAAATATATATGAAAGGAAAATAAATATTCTAATGCAAAAATTGACTTTATAATATCATGGACTTTTACTGTTATTATTTGAATATAATTATCCAATTTGATCTACATAATAAAATAATCACACGAAAGTAGTCTTACAATATGTCGAGAAGCGGACGAGAGTAAGAAGAAATTCATTACCAAAATGAAAATCGAAACAGTGATTCGGTCATCTACTTGATTATTAAATATTGCGTTGCAAATCAAATAGACATATTATTAAATGAAATGTAAGTATTTTAAATGAATGTAGACATCGTTGACACGTTTAGATATTAATGTTTAAAAAATAAACCCAGCGACGCCACTGCAGCCTCTCGCTCAACAAGTAGACGGAGAGACGAGAGACGAGAGCGGAGTGTTTTTCTCTTTCCTGCAAGTCTCGGTATTTTTAGTTAAGAACTTTTAACTAAGTAGAATATTTAACTAAGTGAAAGTGAGGAGAGGTGAACGGGCCCGCGAGCTGCCACTGGCGGAGAAAAAGAGAGCGAGCGGAAATAAAAGGAAGAAGGCAAATTGTGCCAAGGTCGCGACTAACTAGCACCAAAGAGTTGCCAGCGGCTCGGGGTGGCAACTTTTTTTATTTTCCTTCTGAGAAATGAAGTTTACTCCAAAGACGAGTCTGCGAATTACCTCCAACATTCATTACTTTTTTTATACAAGATCCTTTATTTCATATGAGTTGATGTTGATTATATACTTATACAATTTTAAACGCGAAGGAGTTTTTATGTAAAACCGGTGTGATTTGAAATTTATACACTGTGAAGTATATTTATATGTTGTTTACTTTCTTTCTGAGAAATGAGCTATACATAAAATACAAACTTAAGTATCGTACGTGCGTGCTTATGCTAATAATACAGTGAAACTATTGTATAATAAACACAGTAGAAATTTTTAGTTATTTACATTAAATACATTTTTGAGAATCTATTGTTTGTTTTAAAGTTGTAAATCATATGTTACTGCGTATTTATACAACATCGGTGTATGAAAATAATAACTCTCAAAAATATTTATGTACTGTACCACATTTTGTAGGTGATCTTAATATCTTGTTTTGGTCGAAGATACAGACATTATTTGTCGTTGATTTGCACAAACGTTTAGTTGCTACAAACATTTTCAAAACTATTCAGAAAAGGCAGCGCGACCCTGCGACTTATGATATTCAAGTCACACCTGTTTCCGTTTGGTTAAAGAGGAATTGTATTGACATTGCATTTGTAAATATTAGCATTTCAATTGTATATTTTTTCAGGATGAAAACTTGTAACTCTTTACTTGCTACAAAGCTTGGAGTATTTTAAGGGTCATTGGTGCCAATTTGTTAATAAAGCGAGGAGTTAGATAATTTTCTCTTCTCGAGTGAACTTCTAGCATTTATTCAAACTTCATTTTAAAACAGACGTCTCGCCAAACCTTGAGTCTTTTGTCCTAATTATAAAATGCAGACTTGCCTCCCCTCTCACTCTACTGCAGGCGACCAGAAAGCTTCATTCTCTCACTCATTGCGGAAACGTAATTCAAAGCTGGAGCACCGTGGATAGGATATTTTACACCGGATCTTTTGAAAAAAATCCTAAAATTAAATTGACAAAAACATTATTACACTATATATTTGAAAAATGACTTAATGCATTTAATTTATTCATTTAAAATGAATTTCTACCTATCTATTTTACATGCAATAGTTCAGATAAATAAGCGTTTTTTAAACATTACTTGAATTCTGAAAAAAACCTGATTTCATTGCTAGAAGGTATCTCCGGTATCTTTAATTTATATACGTAGAAACAAAAGATAACTGTGAATTCCAAAAAAAACATTTTTTACAGAAGTAGAGTATTTTTTAAAAGATTTATTTAAGTGATAAGGAACAAAATAAGCAGTTTAATATAATCACGCATTATTTGATAGTGCTCGTGTTATGTTGGTTTACAGGAATCCTGCTGTATTTAAAAACTAAAAAAATTCTTTCCAATTATAACTGCTACGTTGTTTTTAAAAAAAATTGCTTCAAATTAAAAATATTTTGAAAAAAATAGTTTGTCGTAACAGAAAAAAAACAAGCAGTTATTTTAGCAGTTGAATTGAATGTGAGGTGTTATAACAGTTGGCTTAATTTAATTCCGAAACTCCGCGCCGGCTGCACTGGCGCTATTGTTTTTACCTCGAAAGAGAAAAAAGCCTCAAAGAGATCCTCCCTCTCGCTTGCGCGAGTTTTGTTGAGAACAGCTGCTCGCTTAACCTTCAAATAAAGTTGATGAAGAAGTTGAACTTTGATTAAGGCGCTTGATTTTTTTCCACACGGAGTTTTTTCAGTTGTTTTTAAGAAATATAAATATTTTTAGGTGTCTTATTTTTGTCGCGCACTCGATACAATGTAAACACGGATTAATTTGCACATTAAAGTAAACCGTAATTAATTTTCATGTAAAAATATAAATGCTTGTTATTCATAAGTAACATCGTGCAGTATAATAAAAAAATGTAAAAAAACTTACTTGATTCTAGTATTTTTAGATAGAATCTCATAAGAATATACATCGGTATTATCACCTGGTTGATCTATATGCCGGGAAGACAAAACTATCAAAAATATACACGCCATTCTTGAATTCTCAAGCCTTTGCGCATATTTTATTTAAGGTATTTTTCAGTAGAAGCTGAAAAGGTTTCTGATGTATTTTGGGCCCAAAAAAGAAAGTGCTCCGTAGATTGACACTCCTTTCTAAGGCACAAAAAATCTTTGCCCATCCCCCGGGGTTTGCGTACCTGCATACTGAAAAATGACATTGGAATCGTACGGACCGGATTGGGGTGTAATCCACTTAAATTTTTTACAGGAATAATAATAAAATATATTATAAAATAGATATGCATTTTTTAAAATATTTATTGATTTTTTTATTTAAAAGATAAAAAAAATAATAATCTAGATAGTTAAATATAGCTTAATGTTGCAAAGCGTAGGAATTAAAAGTTTTTTGGAATCACCAACGATTAGTTATAAAATATCGCTATTAGGCTCGAAATATTCCTGAACCATCATTATTTCAACTAATATATTTTATATAGCATGCTAGTCTTGATTGAAAAAATATTTATAATAGAAGTTGAATACCTCAAGTAGATGAAAAAATTGTGAAAACTTAAATATGCAAATATTCCGTGTTATGAAAATAAAGAACTAATAATTACTTTCTCACTGTGGTCTCAGAATACAAAAAAAAAATCACTTTTATTCTAGTTAGAATGAAACTTATCTTATATGAATATTAGAATATTATATCTGAAATAACGCCAAACATTTTATTCTTATATATAACCGGAATCCAACTAAGACCAACCCCAAAGGCTTGTACCTAGCATCCACAATCTACGGCCTACCCGTGCGCTGTTTTCAATTTCTTAGTGTAACCAAGGTGACGCTGATATGTGAGGCTCGCACCCTTTGTCCCTGCCGCCCCCGCCCTCTCCCCCAGCCCCGGGTGATTGATAAGCCCGACCCCCATCCCCAGCCCCCATTAGCGGGGGGATGCGGAGGACGCCGCCATGTTCGCTTGGTCAGCGGCCATCTTTGAATTGAGTCGGATGCTTCTCCTTGAGTAAGGCCGCACACATTTCGCTTGAACGCTGTTTAATTTAAGCTGGTTTGCACAGACAGCATTAGTGAAGAAATATAATAAGCCACTTATTATATTTGACAATCAATAAATTAAATTTTTTAATACTTTTTAATAAAAACCATGACCATTTTCATTCTAAAAAAATCATTACTTTTTGACTATATAACGTTTTTGCTATAAATAATTGATTTAATACATACTTGTAGATAATTTGTTCGTAATAATAGTTTTTTTACAAGCATTTAATGGTTTGTAAGTTATATAAAACCATTTTTCTGTTTATGTAATAGTGATACTTATTTAAAATACTTTTTAGACAAAAAAATATTATTCACTTTTCAATTGCTATATGTTTGAGATAATTTGATTTTTTTTGGCGTTTTAATAAATATAAACGTATAAATGAATATAACCGATTTTAATTACTTCAATAATTGCAAAAAAATGTATTATTTTGAGTTAGAATATAACGTTATAGAACAAAACGTAAAAGTTATAATTGTGTTTTATGAAAAATTTTGGTAGCTTCTCGACTATCGGAGATAAGTTCAACGGTTTACAATTTAGAGTTTTTATTGGCACATTCCAGTTGGAATTCTGAGAGATTTCAACCTCCACCATCAAGATGTGTGGAAGTACAACGACAAAAAACATAAAATGATTTCAAACAATGGCTATAAAGTGTATTTACCGAGCAGCGCCCCCTCAGGGCCGGACAGGGCGGGGGCGGGGTGGGGCGGCTTAGAACCTTGAGCAGCCCACACCGCATTCCGCCGGGCAAGTTCGCCCCCTCATCCAATTTTCTAAGTCTCTCAGGCAGCGCGGTCTGGGGGGCGAGGGAGATTGATGGGGACCCTTAGGGGCCGCCCTGGCCAACGAGCCGACAGGCCGCGGTGCGGCGCCGTTACATAAGCAATCGAAAATATTTTATTGATCTCAAAACTTACATTTAGAGTTTTTGCGTCTTGGGCTTTTATTCCCATAATCAGTGGCGTGAATAACATACAAGCAATAGCTCTAAAATATTTTTAAACATGTAAATTTAGCCGATGTTGTACTAGGAGACATGTGATAAAATGATGAACACTTGTGGTGGTATTTGCGTATTATATTGTGCGAATTCACATTCATTAATAAAAACTCCCATTCTTGATTTTAGATTCAACGAATACTCCAGATACTAATCTAGCGTTATTTTTTGCGTAAAAAAAATATGATACTATATTGCCTTATAATAATGAATGTTTTAAAATACAAGAATCTTACAAGAATCTAAGGTTATAATATCAAGTTAGTATTTGTAACTTTCGTAAATTCTCATATAAAACGTCGCAATTGATAATATATATATATATAGGTTATGAAGTATTAATTTAAAAAATATATATGTTTTTTTAAAGTTGATTCATTGGATAACATCCCGTTTGAGTACGAGATATAGTTATAGGGAATTGAAAAGTTTTTGGTAATGCTTAGTTCGCGCCATGTGCTGTTTGCCGAGTCGCCCCCAGATCCTTGCTAGCTTAAGGGTAGAGTCGGGGGGGTAACTTTGGGCACGTGGGGGCGGCGGGGGTTATTTTGCTGTAGTGGCAGAGGCCGGGACTTGATTTGAATTGAGTAAGCTTCATATGTTACGCCGCCCCGCAGTATGAGACGCGGGGAGTCCTCGTGAGTGGATTTGGGCCGGGCCTAAATAACTTTTCGTCTCTGAATACAAATATGTCTTGGCTGGGATTAAGCTTGATGGAATACTTTGGCGCGAGGCAAAGGTAGAGAAATATATTTTAAACCCCCTGCGTGGAGTGTATATGAATGTGGGACTATCGGAGTTAGTGTATTGATTATAGGGCGGCCTGAAAAGCTCCCATAAACCCTCCAATATTGTACACACCTTTTTAAACAAATTCATGTTACTTTATAATAACAACTGACTTATGGTCTATTGGTCATCGCACTTGCATAGGGTCTCATAACTGTTTTCAAACGGAATTTCTCTTTGTTATTTTTGTTCACAAGTCAACACAAATATTATTTTTTTCCTACAGCTGCTCCCTTTTTCTTTTAGTCGAAGTACGTATGACTGTAGATTAAATTACAATAAGTCATTGTTCTGAGTTTTTATTTGCCGATCGATACTCTAAGAAATTGCAAAGCTGAATTGCTGAAGTCTGTGTACCAGGGTGGTGAGATCTAATAAGTTTTAAAAGTTTGTACTGGCTTTAGCTATTGCGAGTATCGTGCGTTTGTTAGATTCATATTATAAATAATTTTACATCTAAGCAATAAAGTGTGTGTATCCCTTGTGTGACTTATTAAAGATTTTTATTTATTTTTTTCTTTTATGATTTATGTAAAATCATTTTTGGGCATACAGCATATAAACAATTTTAATGACTAAGAAGAGATTCATTAGACGAGCAAAAAATGGGAATTTTAAAGAGATATATATGACTTTTACAGTAACGTATCAAAGTATAGTTTGTTTTCATAAAATCAAAGAACAACTTGTATTTAAGTGTCTTTAATTCATAACTGTATAGATACCCTTTGGTGTTGAATTCGTGGTGGCAAAAGTCACAGATCTGTGAGGACAAAGAAAATAAAGGTTTTTCTGCATGCCACAGTTTCTTTATTCTTTGGATAAACCTTATAAGTTTGTCGAGTTCGTTAGTACAAAATATGTTGTATATCTATGTTGGTCTCAGATTTGATAATTTATTAGCGTGCTTTTTTATTGCTACCAACGATACAAATCTGGTTTGCGGATAGCGCCCTTTCAGGTTCGAATCACTGTTTGATTCTGTAGAATGTATATCCTAGTCCAAAATGATAAAAAACCTTTTTGACCAGGAGACGCACCTCACAGCGTATTAGCTTTTGTTCTTACGTATGGTGTGATTGATTAATATTGTCATTTGTGTATAGCCCGCAACACGCGATGCGGGAAACATGAGCGTCCTTTTATTTTAGGTGTTTTTTTTTAAATAGTTTTGTAATGAAGCAACGCAAAATAGGATGCTGTAATAATTGAAAGCCGGTCATGAGTTGTGTCGTGACGTGTTTAGTGAGTTTCAAAGCGTAGGATAGCATACCATAAAATTGACCGGCAAATAGCCAACGGCGTTTTCATTCTTTCGGATTTTATTACAGTCGGGAAAAAAATAACAAGACGCTTTCTGTTGAAGCCATCGGTGGGTTGTCGGTTGAATATGAGCAGGGTGTTAGTCCGTGAAGTAGGCTGCAGGCCACACACGGGGGCGCGGGCGGCACGTGTGACAGGCGGGCGCGCGCGCGGCGGGCGGGGCCGCGCGGGATCAATACCGGCCGTCCGGCCGCCCGGCCCTACCTGTTAGCCGCCCTGCCGTGCCCACGTGGGGGACCGCACTGGGGTGCCCATCGCTCCCACACTCCCGGGCCACACTAAACATTTAAAAAAAATCAAATTCATACGTGAAATCTGTTTCACTTATTTACCATGTAGGTACTCTACCACCTATACCACACATTGTACGCACCACAACCTGCGCGCAGGATCAGAGGAGATATTATAAAAAAGCATTAAATAAAATATTTGGATTCGGCGCCAGGTCATAATAGTGTTTTTTTGTATTGTCATTGAATGCAAATGAAGTGATTATTTGTATCTTATTTATTTTGGCATTAAAAAATCAAAATATTTTTGCATATATAATACTATGAAGTGTGGGTAGAAAACAATGGTGTTGCTCTAAAATGGTAAAGTTTTTATTTTGACATTTCTACATAATTATAATTCATATAATTATAATTCATATACATGCAATACATCCTCTTACCTAAAATGGTAAAGAAACGACAATTATCTCTCTTGTCCACTCCACTTCACTTTATATTATATTATTTCTGATATGATTTACGCGCACGATATCACTTATGGTTCACTCTCATTATGACCGCTCGGCTCTCTGTTTTATCTGCTGATAATCATTGGCCGATGGCTAATGATCGATGGCCAATGGTCGATGGCCGATAACACAGTTAACATTGTCCGCGTCGGTTAATCGAGTCTCGCTGACACATAATCTTTAAAGCACTTATATTGCTTTACACATATATTTATATTATTTAAAATCAATGTTTACTTTAATTATTCAGAACGCAATGTCTCAGGTGATTGTTAAATCTCCAATAGATCCGTAGTATCCAAATCAATGTTGGATATGTTATATAATAAATATATTGACTTATATTGCGCAGAAATGCAGTTTTGATGTCTATCAAACCTTGAATATTGTTTTCATTGTTTTTTTCTAAAAGTTTTTACCCAAAAACATGTCGTTAACACAATAAATATATGTAAACAAAAATACGGTTGTATTGAATATTGAAAATTAGTCGGTGGCACACAGTCCCGGTTGAATTGCAAAGTGTGGTGTCTGCACCTCCCCTGCTCGGCACAGTCGCTGTTATTGTGTGCGGGGAAGGCGGGGGACGGGGCGCGCGGGGGGAGGGATATTGGAAATGTGTTTCGATACAGCTTTGTGAGGCTTAGTACATACACATAGGTGCCCCACCCACACAGGTGCGGCTGTGTGCGGGCTCGCCGGTGTTAGTCATACGTGTGTCCAAACTGCGGTGGTGTGAGTTATGGATGTGTCCGTCCTGCGAATTGTACGCTAGGAGGGATGCTCCCTATTTAGTAATAAATAATTTTTAAAAATACATTGAAAAATGGCTTAAAGATCAAGTTAACGATTTACTGGGATAGTGAGTATTGGAATCAAATTAAGGAAAGTAACATAAAACTACTTAAAACAGTTGTGTGTTCAATTTTAAAAATAGCTTTTAAAACTTATTAAAGAAATATATGTTTTGAAGAATAAATAAATAACTTACGTGTACAATACTATTTTATAATATAAATTATTATTTTGGACGTATGAGATCGTACCTTATCTAGAAATATAAATTAAAATATATATACGATATTATTTTAGCCTAATTTAATTAATGTTTCTTTGTAAAGCTATCGCAAGTTATACAAATTTATGTATAATTATTTATTTCAAACTTTTGAAACAAATATATTGCATTGTATAAATATACTTATGGGTGTATTTTTTATAAATATTTATATATATATTTTTATTAAATTAAAAAAGAACCACTCTTAAAATAAAATAATATAATAAAACATAAAATATTAAACTCAGTGTTTAACAATCCGATGTGGTAGAGGCTTTAGATTTCTCCAACAAGATTCCAACACATGCACGTACAAAAATTACTCCCTTCTCAAACTTCACGAAGTGTGAAATCGCTTGATTCTCTGCGGATGTGTTGTGTGAGGGTGATTTCCGGAGGAAGGTACGGTCAGTAAGTCCACTAGAATAGAGGGTGCGAGATTTTTAACCCTCGGGGTGTAAATCGAAAGAATTGGCTGGAATTGAGTGCCGGGGAACGGAAATTCACTCGCCGATAAGAATTTATTGTTGCCCATGATTTAGTCATCCTTTATCCGATTCGATTTTCTTTCAAAGGATTTAAATTTTTTTGGAATTCTCATAAACGTTATTCAAGTTGATTGCCTAATTCACATGCTTTTAATGTTAAATTTGGTCGCAAAAATATTTGATTTTATTTTAAGGTATTTTCTGTTCGTTGCGTTTACTGGCTCAACAGCATATGAGGGCCCATCGAATACTGTACAGGATCTTTGTTTCCCATAAATGCTCGCAGCCGTGTGTGTGCGTGTGTCCCCCGTTATATGAGTTGTGTCCCCCCCTGGCCCACCGGAGCTTGCTACATGCATACGTGGGCGCACGCCACGGCCTCTGATGGGTATGTGTGTCCGTTATTCTCGTCTAGGGATCTCGCAAGCATGTGTGTGTTTGATCTTTACTTGTGTGCGTGCGTGAAATTTTGATAGGAGATTATTATTTATGAGCACAGACTTTGTATTTTCTTAGATATAAACAATAAGAAGGAATACGCTATAAAGCATAGGTAAATTTATTTGAGATATTTTAAAGGGCGAATATTATAAAGCTATGTTGAAATGAACAGCCTGTTAAATATATTATAGTTTCAATACATTTTATTTTTTTTAAATTTGAGTGTTTTATGAAATTTGAGTTTGAGAGTTTTAGTTCTAAAGACTTGATATACTATAAATTAAAATATGAAAACTCAAAGATAATTTTGGCGCAACCTTGGCCGCAGCAAGAGTCGGCTTCTGTCCTTGGAGAATCGTTTTTCCCCGGCTTTCATTGCAGTGATTTCCCATCTGCCGTTACACGGCATCATTAACGGCTACTAAATAAGTAGCGCCTTAATCAACATAACAAGTTTCACCACATGAAAGGTCATCCAATGTCATCTTCATATTTCTGAAATCCATCTGCTATGCTAAGCACTGTAAAAAAATTGTTGAGTATTTTAGAATCAATGTACTCAAAAATATTTATTGAACTTATTTCATCATGTCATTCTTCAATTAAAATACGTTTTTTTTAAAAATATTATTATGTATTTATAAATACGTATACATCAAATAATACGGTGCAGTCACTATTTCAAAATATATTTCGTTTATCTGTGAATTAAAAACAGGTATTACAATCATTTAACAAATAAAATGAAATATACTTGACTAAGCACATCTCACTGAGACAAGAAGAAGTTAACATTTAACTGCCCCTAGGCAACAATGCGTCCCTTGTTTGATTGACCTACCACCCCTAGTCAAAAACGTAGAAGTGCATTAGACGCGGCGCTCCACTCGGTTGGCACCCACTAAAATCCCGTGAAGCATTTTATGTATTCACGCGTCCCTGGCGGGCGGGGGTGGGGGTGGGGTGGGGCTGGGGCTGGGGCTGGGCTGGGGCTGGGGGCGGACTACCTGCCGGCAGGATGCTCCGGCGACCAGGGATGAAGCCCGAGACGTTAGAGTGCTGCCGATCGATAGAGTATTGCACCTGAGAATCGAATAGTCTTAAGTTGATGGATATTCAACTATTGTTCTTATGTCAAGTCTCGCTGCATAACTCAATAAATTATTTCCATTCTGTCTTTTTTTATTATTCGTGAGACCTGTCTTCAAAGAATTTTTTTATTACAATAGTACCTTTATGACACAAAGGAGTATGCTTTTTAGTTTAAAATACACGTATACAATAATTTAAATCAAAAGTGTTAAGCATTGTATCGTGTTTTGGTAGGATATATCGTTTTTTTGCTTATTGGAATGAAATTAATAAAAATATATATTAATCACTGGAATGAAAATCAAACAATTTTGTATAACAAAGGATTTATGTTAAATGTTTATCGCATTTATTTGATTTTTTTTAAATCTAAAACGTAAATCGCACCTACCTTGAATTATTTTTAATAAACATCATGAACTAATAAAAAAAAGTCTAAATGTTCATTAGTTGCATTTAATTAAATTAATTATGCTGAGAAACTCAAAAATGATATATTTCATAAGTTAAATCAGACAGTAATAATATACTATTATGGAACTAAATCAAGGCATAATTTTTTTAATATTTAGCCACCCCAAACAGTATTTAAATTATGCTTGATTGTGTGTTTATTATAATGATTTTACTACCATTATTTTACTCATCAACACTATTGAATTTTTATTGACACAAAAATCTTGAAAGCAGTGTCACGTGTTATTTTTTAGTAGGTGCTTCTTTTTAACAACTCTTTTAAGTTATTTGAAACAAGGTATTATCAGATATCTGAGTGCTTCTTAAACTTCTTGTAATTGGTACCGGTGCACACCCCACAGTAGCTGCTTGAATCGAGAGCACTAGCGCAGGACATTGTTGCCATAAACAATGCATTGTTCGGTTGACAAGTTTCATTTGTCGAATGGCGAACTCGGCGCCACAAAACTGTATATCCAAAAGATGCAACAAGCGACTTGTTAGAAGTTGGCAACGAACAGTGCTTCCAAGTGCAGCGTGCAAATTATTTCAATCGAAAAATACTCGAAAGGAGCACATTGTACATTCGTATTCAAATGAATAAATTTAAAGTGAGACAAAAAAAAAAGGTTTGATTAAATTGAACAAAATATTCATAAGTATTTAAAATTCACACATTTTTTTGAATTAATATCATTTCAGCAATTTATTATTTTTAGTACTTCAAAAATAAGGTTTTTTTATTTGTGTTTATGTTTTCATATAACATTTTTGATTCTCATGGTATTTTTTCTTCTTATGATGCCTTTCCTCATAGGAGGTTGGTGAATTTTATCCATTTTATCGAACATATCCCTATCCTGGGCCAGTCTCATCAATTCGGCCGCCCTTCTGATCTCCAGCCACTGGCGCAACTTCCTTCTTCCAGTGCCCTTTTTTCCTTGGACAATTAGCTATATTTATTTTTACGAAAAATGTGGCCAAAACATGAGACCTTCCGCTTCTTTATCAATGTCAAGAGTTCTCTTTCTTTGGGCATTCTGTGCACGACCCTTTCATTTGTGACGCGGTCAACCTATGGTTACCTACAGCCACATTCTGCTGCCTCAGTGCTTTATATAGTAGCTGTCTTGAGTATCAAAGCTTCGACTCCATTAAGAAGTAATGAGACGACATAACATTTTTTTTTCAACTCACTGTAAAACTTGACTTACGCGTTAGTTTTAAGTCCTTGATTTGTGTAAAAATAAAATTGGGAGTATTTCTATATATGCTGATTTGTGCTCGGAGATGTTGTTCACTTCCAGCGAGTGCTTTGGGTGCAGGCCTGGGGCTCCGGTCTATTCCACTTGCTGGTCTCGCTTCTCAGTTCTCAGCCGCATCTCAACTACTTTTTACAAGCCGTAAAACGTTTTCATTGAAACCCGCCGAGTCGCTCGAGAGACGCTCTGAATGCCTTCGCCGAACCGCGCGAGCAGACTCCTCACACAACTGAAAATGTATCTATTTACGTGTTGTGTTTTATTTATTTATGCTTGTAAATTTTGAGCTCGCGTCGCTTGTGATGAAAATGGTTTTTTTTTGTATTTCGTAATATCGATATTTTAAAAAATATTAATCAGTGTCAGACAGTTTATTCTTGCTTGTAGGGTCAAGGATTAAAAATTTTAATTTCTTTAAATATTTGGTGAATGTTAAATATAACCTTTTTATCAAACATTAAAGGCTATTACCATAGTATTTTTTATATTTCAAATTATTTTATATATTATAAATATTTACAATATCTATAGTTCTAATTCATTTCTAGGTTTAAAAGAACTACAAATTCATGAAATGTTTTATCATATTTTAATTATTTATCAATAACTTACTTTACCAAAATTTATTTTAAAAAGCAAAAAAGGAAACATGAGAGCTCTTTCATTCAATTAAATAATCGTTTAACTATTTATCAATCGGCATTAAATATTACATGTTTTTAAGTATTTTCAAAAAAATACATACCATAAGTAAAATTGAAGGTTTTATTTGACATTTGAATTACTCAATGTATTTTATTAATTTTTATATTCAATGCACATATGTGTGCTTTGCTACTTATAAAATGTTCTGATATGAAAGTAAACAAAATTCCGTGTGTTTTACACGTATCTGTCAAATATTAATGTTAGTATTGATTTTGAACTATGTCCAGTTAACCTCACATAGTACATGAAAGAATAATTAATTTAATGTTCAATTAAAATACAACTGTAAATAAACATCATTTATCTCTCAAAAAGCGGCAATAAAGTCAACATATCTTAGAGCTCCGAAGATAAAACATCCCCATTCGTAGAGGCTGTTTAATTATTTGAAACCACCGACCGCCCTCAAGAGCCGTACATTCATTTCGTCCCTAAACATTCTACATTCTATATGGCGACCCGTCGAAAACACAAGTATTCAATTTAGAACTCAAGTAACGAGCCTCTACGTTTACCAAAGACGTAAGACCACATACAGGGTCTACTCTACATAAACCCACACACGCATCACCCACACACGGATACGGTATATAAGGTCTACATAGAAATAGGGGTAGGTATTCACAAAGGCTTTTCGCGTAGCACATACTGCCTGAAGGTGGTTGCGGCGGTTAGGCTAGGGGTGGTCTTATCGTGCTTTTAATTTATTTTGCAGCCCCTCGCACGCCGAGATTTGGCTAGCTTTGGATAAAGTGTACAAGTATTACATATTTTTTACGCTTATATATAAGCTTATATTTACTTTTTGTTTGAGTAGATTTTCATATACTATATTTTTTAATATATTTTTTAGATTTTATGTTTACTATACAAACATATTTTTAAATTGGTTTTGAAAAAATCCATTATTAAGAGAAATGCGGTTAAAAAAATAAACGTTATTACAAGAATAAGTTTTTACTAACCGAGTTGTAATTTTAATGAAAATATTATCTCAACTTTATTAAACCGAATATGAAATATATATAATTTTTTTTTTTCAATACTTTATTTATAATTTAGAGCACTACAATTAAAACGAAACATGTACAATACGAAATGCACAGATGTAAAATATTTTGATTAAAATAAGCAAGGAATAAAAACAGTTTAGAAATAAATTGCATTACAACATACGTAAAATAAAGTTAAAAAAAACAAGTTTTTTGAGGTATTTTAAATATAAATTAACTTGCATCGATAAAATTATATGAAAAAAAAATTCGTTAAATCATTAAAATTATTTTATTTGTTATAATAGTAAAATTGTTAATTGTTTTACTGAAACTAAAAATCCTGTAGGTAATTTTCTATGAAAATATATATTTCAACTATTTACAATAAAACATTGGGTTTATAAAATATATTTGAGTCAAACGTTGCTTTAAAATGTAGAATCTGAAATTTCAGATCAAACTTGAATGATCCCTTGTGGGGTAGTTGTATGTAGGCTCCATAGAGATTCTGTGAAACGGCGCTCAGTCGTCCGTACCGGCGAAGCCTTGGGGAGGTTTAGTCGGCGAGGGAGTCGGGGGAGGGAGGAGGAAACCGGCGGGCGTGGGGGTACCGCAGGGGGTGCGCCAAATTTCTGGAATCGCTAATAACAGGAGGCCTGGAATCGTTTGGGAATAAGAATGGTCGTCGAGAATATAGGGGATGGGAATTTACGGTTTGTCGGAGCTGTGTACGACGTCAATTATTTTCAGATTTGCGATAAGATTCTGTGTGTTTGGAAATGAGACAGATAAATTGGGATGTTATCATTATTTTTGTTGTAAAGTAAGTGAGTCTTAAAGGGGGATAAGGAAAAGTTTATTTTGGTTTTACTGAACCCTAATGATATCAACGTAAGGCTTTTTGATATTTACTTATTGTTTTCTACATTACCTGTTACTATGTGTGTGTATATTTCCTGTATACAGTTTTGACTTATAACATTATACTTATTACTTGAGTTCGTTTTTATTATTATTATTTTTACTTTGGTATATATTTTTTTATCATCAGTAAACTATGAACAGTATTTTATAATTTGGAGATTATAAATATTTCAAAAGTTTTTAGAGAAAATTATAATATTACTGTCAATTTAATTCAGGGGTTGGGTAAAGCCAACGTAGCTGAAATTATAATAATATTGCAGCGTACCTCGGTATGCGTTATCACTCACGTTTGACAGAATGCTAAGGTAGATTGGGGGAGGGCGGATAGGGCTGCCGAGGGGTAAGGAGAGTCCCAAAGTTTTCAGGGAAGCTGAAGTGATTTTTTTTTAATAACCATCTTGAGACATAGGAAGTGGGATTAATTTATCATTATGTAAGATTATGTTACATTGAAATACAAATTAAGTTAGAACGTTAATTAAAACATTTTGATTAAGTAGTCTTTCGTAATACTTATTTTTTATATAAAAATTAATTCAATATTACTGTTATTTTTACACAAATACCTATACTAAAATTAGTTATATGTTTATGTGCTGTAGTTGTCCAAAGCTGATCATAGATAAAGTTTTTAAAACCTAAAATATAATAGATGCAAAAAAATTATATTACTTTGCAAGAAACTCACCAAAAAAACCTTTAAATTGCATTGTATAGATATTTGTGTACAATAACTATTACTTAAAACTGTACATTTTTACAAAACTTGCGTTTCATTGTTAAAAACACAATTATAACATTTGTTTTATAGAATTCTATGAAACGTCGATGATTGTTAATTTTATGTCTTAAATTTCTGCCACGACACTAGAACTAAATCTTAATTCGCGGGTAAAACTGAAAATGATTTTTTTGTAAATATTTTTTTTATTTTTTGTATAAATTGTAGAAATAATCGGTGTGACAATATAATGAATTTTTTTTCATGAGTAGGTGAGAATTCATTTATAAAGTATTATTAAGTCAGGGACATATTGGGCATACATGCTTGATGTGGAAGGTTAGGCTGGGCGTGGTGGGGGAGGGGGATGAGGGTCGAAGGGTGGAGCAGCCCGGCTGTTCCGAATTTGAAGCGTTTAAGGCTGTATTAGTGTGTTCGGAACGTGCATCGTAATTAGTAGCCAAGACCCGGCAGGCAAGCGGAGAACACTGAGCACGAACATGTCTAAAAGTAATGATTACTTCAAGCTAATGATCGAAATTGAATGTTGAAGATTCCCTGCTCGTAGTGGTGACATTAAAATCAAATCCCAGAAACCAAAAAAGAGAAAAATACTAATATAAAAAAAATAACAAAGTCTTCATAATTTGTACATATAAGTATTAAGAATCGTTGAAATAGTCAGTAGTGTTCATTTAAATATTTTATTTCCCATACACTTGTCAGAAACTTGTTATCAACTAAAAATTATGTATTTTTCAAAAACAAAAAATAATATTTGACATGTCTCCAAAGGTTATAAATTGAATGTACATAATACAGTTATGATTATTATTTTTTATGAAAATTTTGAGATAAACAATAGAAAGATTCATACTTACAAAGCTACTAAATATATTCTATATAATTCTTATTATCAAATTAAGCATGATGCAACAATTTTTTTTACAGGTATGTAAAGTAAAAACAGCACACCACATTTGTTAATATAAATTAGAATAGGATAAAAATTAAAGCTGTCATTGTCTTGCTTTCTTATTATAAATAAATACCACTATCCATTATACGATGTGTATTTCAAAACAAGTTTTCTTTAAGACCTCAGCATATACACTCACCCTTACACACGCAAGAGCTTAGTTCGCCAGCGGAAACTGTACATCCCCAAAGCTGAAACTTCGTCCGCCCAAATCCGTCGTCACTAAAATCAATTACGAAGCCTGTCTTACCGTAGGAGCCTATTGGCGCCGCGACGTCTCTTGCAAACAGCTTTTCCGTCAAAGCCTCCCCCGGGGTGGCGGGCCTGGAGGGGTGAGACTACTTCCGGGTCGCGGCGCTGCAGCCGGGGAGGATCACGGATAATCGGGGGCTCGTGAATTATCTTGCTTGGTTGGACGGTTGCCTTGTAAAGCTTATTTTTAAATTTATAAACACGGAAAATAAAAGAAACAAGCATTAAATAACAATACCGTTATAAAACCGACATTAGGTTTATATATTTTTTTAACGTTTTATTCTTCCGTGGAGAGTATGATAAAATTAGCCTGTATTTTTCTCGATTAACTCTTAAACCATCCATTTCCAGTATATATTAATAACGCTGTCATGCTCAACGCTAAAACGCATTTTTTTGTATTCAAGTAAAAAAAAGATTAGCTCGAACCAAATAAAGTTGTTTTAAGCCTTAAAAATTTATTCCACCTTTATTAATTGTATACATGGCGTATTTATTTTGGGTACCATTTATTTTTATCTAATAAACTAAAAATAAATATTTGATAATAAATACAAACTAAAGAAATCGAGTTACAAGTAGCATCGCAGACAGCTTTCAATAACTCTTTGACAGAGAGAATATTTGAATACTGAGATTTCTTTATCGACTCTATAACGGATACAGCTTCAGGTGCGATGTTTTTGTTGAGTTGTTACCAACTCTCCATTAAATATTGCAGCACAGAATTTTTTCAGATGTGCTTTCTCCATCTTCCACACCAGATGTATTTTTGGAAAACATTAATTTACAATTCTCCCTAGATCCATTTATTTGTCTTGAACGCTCCTCTGTTTTAAAAATTAAATATCTACTGTAATAATAAATGCACATAAAAATCTACTCCCTTTGTCTATATATTTCCTTTTTTTAATTATACATAGAACTATTAATAATTTATGCGTATATCATTCCCTAAACTATTATTTATGGCATTGTTATTTAATTTGTTATGTTGACTGAATTTATTTTTTATAAACTTTTTTGAATAAACTCATCGCTTTCTCAAATGTTAAAGCGCTTGTAGGAGTAATTTCTCGCATAGGTTGAAAAGTGTAAAAGAAGTGGCTCGTAAAAAACAGCAGTCTTTTAACGCACATAACTTTTAATATTATACTTTCTGTAGAGAGAAAAAAATCCCGAGAGCAATTTTACACAAGTTAATTCATAGCTTGTTTAAAAGCAAATGGGGTTTTAAAAATCACTGTGAGAAGTAAACCGAAAGGCTTTACACTTTATAAAGTAGCGGAGTTTTTCTCCCTCACTGTATTAAGTATTTATGGTGAAGAATGGGGAGTGAGTCAGTATTACTTATTAAGGGACTTTCTTTTAATTAGTTAATGAAGTGTTCTTGACTCCCCGAGACGCGGCTTTTGATTTCTGAATATAAATAAGTCTCGCTTTTTCTCTAAATTATAATACTGGCATTCTTTGAGGTATGAATGTCATTATATTTAACTACTTTTTTTTGGTAGTCGTAATAAATAAAATAGTGTATTTTTTTTAAAACATATGAATGCTTAAAATAACGAACAAAATACACTTTGTAAACACTTTTGATGCAATGATTAAAGACTTGTAGTAGAAAATATAAATAATATATGTATTTACAATTACAAGTACAAATATCTGGCGTTAAGTAATTTTTTTGATAAATGCTTGTTTATTTGACCTTACACGGTACTTAAGTATAATATAATAAACAATAAATGCAAATATTTTTGGAAGCAGTTTAAACGGCATAATTAATAATTATGAGGTGCTAAGATTAAAAGCAGATAAGAAGAAAACAATTAGACAAACAAAAAAAAACTGAGCACTTCTGGAAATAAAAACGCGAAGAGGAAAAATCCCTCAATTAATCTGTAATTACCCCGGAGCGCCTATCTCTCGAGACGTCTTTATGAATATCGTTTACATCTAACTAAAAATAAGGCCGCGGAAAAACTCCGTCTGGGGCGGGAGCGAGACGGAAAACACACGCCGGGTAGTGAAAGAAAGAGAGCGCCGCGTTTGTTTTGCTCAGCCTCCGCGGAGTGAAAACGGAATAATTACTTTGAACACGTTAAGTTGATTTTTCATTGCCAATGCCTTTCTTCCACTGCTCCGTCTGCCCTGGCTGGCTCTCGGGCGGGGGAGCTCCTCGCGAGGGGGAGCAAACTGCCTTTTTCTCGGAGCGCGGGGGTGGAATTTTTCAGAGTAAATTCAGCGAGAAGTGAGAGACGCTGCAGGTTCTATTTAGCCGCCGAGTACAAACATTAGAGCTTTGGGGCAGGTCGGGCTCTCGGTGAATAATTTATGAATTGTTTTAAAGAGACTTTGAGCTTCGATCGCGCTGCTTGACTTTTCACTTTTATGCGCAAACTTTTTTTGTGGGAGCTAAAACTTTTGTGGTTATTATCAAAACAAAACAACAGGTTAATACTTACGTGCTTACAATATATTAAAACATACTTACAGAATCGAATAGTGGTGGAATAAATGGTCAAAGTCAATGAAAGTGTTGTTGAGGACTTATAATGTCGTTAGATTAGGATTAGATGTTTTAAGTACTAATTGAATGTATTTTCATTTCTTAGATATTATATATTGATTAAATTTTATTTTACAGATATCTGAATGCTTTTTTATTGAGTATTTTTATATGCTCAATAAGTTATGGTTGAATCTTGATCTAATTAATTTATTAAACTACTAAAACTTAAATATATATTATTAAATAATAGCAGAAAGTAGAAACCAGCCAAACTTACACAGACAATTAACTATGTATAGTGATGAATAAAATAGGTAATTTTCTAATAGTTTCATATAGTTTGTTAACGTTTTGTCTAATGTCCACGGTTTGTGATACTTACATTATAAATACATGTCGACATATAAAACACAACATTTTAATTACCTTTTTTTTAAAGTTAAAGTACAATCAGTATTTATTAGAAAAATATATCTTTTTGGCAATCAAGTACACTGTTTATGTTTTTTATTATTTAAAGTGAACAAGTGTCGTTTTAAACGTTTTCTGGGCAATGCAGTTGAAAAAAACAAAAAAGTTTGCCAAGTAAAGAATTATTCAACAAGACATTTATAAAAAGTAAAACTCATTTCTTATGTTAATGTAAGCATTCATGTTTATATGTTAATTTGTTTCAAAGCTGTCTACATGAATAATACTCTTTTTCAAACATTTAGCACAAATAATATAAAACTTTTCTTGTCTTGTTGCTGAAATTCTTTCATTACATTTTAAAAAATCAAAACAGTACTGAAACTTTTATACAGCTTCAATGTAAAAAAAATAATTTAAGCATTCATTTCGTTCAAATAAAATTCGCTCACAAAACAGCGCAATAAAGTTTCCACATGCGCAAATCCAAATGACTCGCACATCCGACACGGCGAAACTTAATAAAAAAAATAAGAAAAGCGGGCTTGAAGTTGTTTGGATGCAGGGAGTTACGTTAACGTTTCAGCTAACTCATTCAATTAAAACATCCTGACGAAGGGGCGGGTCGCGGGGGTGAAGCAGGCCTACCCCTCGGGCGCCCCCGGGTTCGCATAATTGGCCAAGTTTTTGTTCCCGCACGTATGGACATGCAGGCCGAGAGCCTCCGAAGGCTGCTCCGCTGCACGAGGGCTGCAGCCGTACTTTGTGATTTGTGCTGTGAAGACGGATTTTTTCCAGGAAAGAACTGGTAATACATTTTACTTATTAATTTTCTAGCAACTTAATACATAAGCAACCGAATAATCTAACAAAAACTATCTCTACGTATGTAATTTTCATAAGAATAGTTTTTCAGTTACGTAATTAAATAACCGCTAATATTTTTTTAGGATTTAAATTGATGGTAAATGGATTTTATATATATCTGAAAAAAACAAGGAAATCGTGCTGTTTTCAGGCACGCAAGTCATCTGCAAAACTAACACAGCTGTAAATAGACAACGATATTGTTTAAAAAACCAATTTCGCTTCCATTTCAGATATCAATTATTAATCACACGTTATATTTCTAATCATACTGGAAACAATTTATGCGGTATCGGCAGCATTCAATCTATGTATATTTGTTATTTTTTATTCATCGTGCTATCAATGATTAGAGTCTTTTGGCCAATGAATGCAGTTAGTAGCTTCACGAGCCCTACAACTCAGGCACAGTTAAATTATGTAAGGGTCCAAGTACTAGGCTTGTCTCGTGTGTAAATATATAAGGAAAAATATGGTTGTTGAGTATTATTGATGCGATCAGCTTCGTTAACTAGATGAAAGCAATAAGAATGAATAAATACATTTTGGATAATATAATAAATATATATATCCCAGTTACGACATATTGATTATATTAGTAATACATATTTAAAAAAAAATCATTTTATACTTATGGAAGTATCCAGGCAAATTTAAGGAATTACGCATAAATCTATGATTTCTATTGAAATCATAGATCAAATCTATTGAAAAAGTCCAGTGCTTGCTAATCACTAAATATTGGTTGGCCTGGGCACATTGATTCATATGTAGAGTATGATTGTTAAAAATTCTCAATAAACGGAAGTGATTCGTTAGTACAAGGGTAGTACACCGGTCATGTAAACCAGGGGGTGTGGGTTCAAATCCCATACAAATCACGATGATATTTTTCTAAGAGTTTCTTTAAATCATCTTCTATGTATGAACTAATGTGCCTAATCATATTAGTAATAAATCTATGATTGATATTTCTAAGGTGTATCTAAAAAGATACGCAGAGGTTTTAACTTAATTAAGTTGAAATAATTTTAAAAATACGCGTTTGGAGGTGGTCCTGATCTGGGCATGGGCCGCGAGGCCTGCATATGGCTGGCTAATTAAAACCTTTCGTCTCCGTAAGCTCACGAGGGGCGGAAAATTTAGTTAATCCACTCGCTGAGGGGGGCGCTATTATACTCATTCTGAAAAACTCCCCACAGGGCCGGCGCGCTCGGGGCTCCAGCCGCACAGCCTCCGCGCGAGACAGCCTGCAGATGTATCTTTTGTAACTGTTCCACGGTGTAATTGTGAGGTTTAACATTTAACGTCTTAACTTTCAAATTTAAGTTTGCTATCAGAAAAAATCTTAACTCTACAGTTATTTCTAATTTTTTCAATAAAACTTTGATTTTTAATGTATTATTTCAAATCGATTAATTTTGTAATAATAGATGCAATCATGTAATATTGCAAATTTTTTAAAAAATATTAACGACCATCAAGCGTCTGACTAATTTTCAAAATATATTACAAGAATATTTTTATGAATTTACGATTATTAATATGCAACATTTATCTAATGATATATTTACTACCATAATAATATTTTTAATACAAGTCGAACGATTTCTTTCTTCGAACTTGTATATCTAGTACATTTCAAATAAATCCAACTGGATTTTATTTTCATAAAAACAAATTGTCCAATAAAGTGGTAGCACAAAGGAAATGAACGTTAAAATAAAATATGTTTATATAAAATTGCTTTTGGGCAAGTATTTTTTTAAGGGTATTCGATATCAAGTCTGTATATATATAATTATTTTGAATACCTGAAAAATTAGAAATGTTTGATCTTTGTGCTTAAATAGCACAATTTTTTTTACAAGTATGGTTATAAGATTCACAAAGGTTCACTTGTCTTAAACAAAAGTATTTGAAATATTTATTCATTTTATTTTTATTATTATTTTTATTTTTACATTACAATTTATTTCTGTTAGGGCTATGCTTGCAATATGGTATGGGGTTGTTGTGGGGCTTACAGCATGTGGCTTAAGCGATAGCGTGCGTGGGTTTTTATACTTTCGTTATTCAGTTTGTGCGGGGAAAAATATGTGTATAAAAACCTTCAAAGAAGTTTCAACGGAATTTTTTCCGTTATTTTTATTTAAGCCTGTTACTTCGTGCTCGGTTTGTGTCTCGGCTAAGTGGGGTGTCGCGGATAGCGCTTCCTAGCGGCGAGTAGCAAAGCTCAGACCCGCTGCCTTCACCGTCGCTCAAGAGGTGTCGTGCTGTTGATAAGGTCTTTCACTGCACCAATTCGTGTATTTTAATTTTCTTACTTAACATATAAAAAAAAAACAACAACGGCAAAATAGTTATATTGTTACAGCATAATTATATTGACTGTGTTTAAGTATGACGTCACTTGAATAATCCGAAGACAAATTCTTGTTTGATTTACTAATATTTACTGAATTTATATATAGGGCGTTCTTCTAGCACAATCTAGTTTGAATAATCTCTGTGAAAACATTTTATGTTAATTTAATGCTTTGTATCGCTTGTTTAGTGATGACCATCGTGGTAATACAAATACAAAACGTCAATTCCTGTTGTTAACGTGCTTACTTTTTCTAAAAAGTTGTTGCATCATGTACGGCGTGTTTTAACAATTGTATAAATATTGCTTTGATTTATTAAGTATACAATATATTATTGAGATAATCTGCTTCTACATATTTGCACTGAAAAACTATGCTTGAGTTTATCTTAAATGTGAACATCAATGTAACACGATCGACACGGACCGAGCTGGTTGTGGGCACGCGTGTGTTTCAAACACAATGGATATTTTAAATGAGTTATTACGAAAAATGATAATTTATAAATTAAGGTACAGTGACAGCTCTTTTATGAGTTATCATTTTTTGTAATAGCCCATTTAAAATATTCATTGTGTCGACGAAATTCACGCACGCGTACGGTTTGATTAAGCGGAGTGCAATCCGCGATAATTCACCGGCTTGAAAATATCAGTCTCTTAAGCCATTTGGCTGTTTATTTTTAGTACTGAAAGTTTTTATTAACCCGTGGTTTTTTTTGTTGTTTAGTCAAGAATAAGCACGTGACTCTTTTGTCATTCAATCAAGAGATATTTCTATATCGTTGTCTTAGCTGCCCAAAAAACCCTTTACGCACGCTGCGATATAACTGACAACCAAATGGTAACAAGCCAATAGCGTCTTTTTTGCGTTATTTATAATACTTATAAGACCATAAAAAACAACCAAAATAATGAGACGCTTTTGGCTAATTGCTAATCGGTTGCGAGTTATGTCGCCGCATGTGTAGCCGGCTATAGATTCGGAAAAAAATGCATGTTATTATAATTAGTTGTTTTAGTTTGTCCTCTTTACAAAAACAGCTTCATAAACAACCGGTTTTATGAGTATACTTTTTAATTAATTAGTTAACAGTTTAAAAGTCTTAGTGGTTGAGGTTGTCAATGCATACTACACAATTCATCGGTGTTGTTGAATATTTCGCTGTAGAGGCCATCACAAGGGCACTTGGAGCTATGAACGGCCGCCTATATTGAATGTGTTGGTACGTTTCACTGTAAATTTGGAGTGATCACTACTCACGTTTGCCCATATCTTTCACATTGACTATCTTACATCTTACATTTAGCTGTATCATTTGAGAAATTCATTTTTTAGTCATCTCCGCTATACTTTGAAATAGATGGCCACTGATGTATTATTTTTCAAGTAGCATTGTCATACCCGCAGGTAACTTCAAGCCCTAATTTATATTCTATTTACCACTGCAGGGCATGGTAGGCACTGGAATGCAGTGCATTAATATAATAAAATATTTTATGTCTACGATAAAGCATACTCATGTGTTAAGGTCGTTACACACTGGCAATGTGCACTGAAGGTAACCTGGTATATAATACAGCTACGTCAAAATATACGTCCTGGACTGTCAACAATAAGAATATGCCATATTGACAGTCAGAATTTCTAACACAGCTTGCTCTCGCCTTTACCATCGTTACATACAACCAACAGTGGATTTCCAATTAGCCAAAACCATTATTTAATTTGGGTAGTTTCTTATAAATTTGCCAAAGAAATAACGCAAAAAAGCACGCTTTTGGTCATTTACTGTTCAGTTGTGTCGCAGCGTCTGCTACACAACTGTCAACCGAACGGTAATTGACCAATAGCGGTTTCTTATTTTCTGGATGTATTCAGTGCAAAATAGGACGCTATTGGATTATATTATATTATACTGATGAGTGTGCCTTCACAGTTACTCGGCCGAGTTGAATATTGCGCTGTGAGAGACCTCCGAAGGGCCGCGGCGAGCTGGACCTGCTCGCTATCAGCCAGGGCTTATCATCGCGTCGGTCCGGTCTCCCGGCCAAGGCAAATAGGAGTGCAGCCGCGATGGCCGATAAGGCGATAAGCGGCGTCTGAGTGAGATATTGTCCAATATTTGCTTATGTGGGGAAACCGTCAACCGTCAACTGTCAACCGTCACAGCTCGCCGTACGTGGCCCTTGCTGATAAATGCCACCTACAATGCAGGCTTATCTTTCACCTAGGCTTTATTTGTTATACTCGCAGTATTGAATATACATGTTTTCTTTATGTTAATTGATCAACAAATAAGTGAAATTTTGAAATTTTATTGATTGCGATTTTGGATCTTTAAACAACGTTTTTAATTATGTCATAGAAATATACCATCGGAAAATAGTTAAATCGCTATTATAAAAATATTGAATTATATTCTGTTCGTTCTCGGGTATTATGCCGCTTATGGTGTTCGAACACCTAAAAGACTTGCAATATTTGTATTATTATTTATATATTCACTACAATGACTAAGTGATGACATAATTGACAAAATTGACTTAGTATAGTTTAGTCGTAATAGTTTTATCAAAACAAACTAAAATATATTAACTAAGATATATATTAATACAAACCAACAGTAAAATTAATCTACAAGATTCTTTTCTATCATGACATGCGAACATATATTTTTTTAAGAGTTTAGCAACAATTTTCAGTACAACAAGGAGTAGAAAGTTTGAATTTAACGCCCTTTGATACATTATGTAAGTTCAAAAATATTATTTACAGAAACTTGAGACTGATATTTTGTATTTGAAGCATATGAAAAAAGTTCACCGGATATTTCTAAAACAAATTAATTGCGTGATTTAACATATTTTTTCGTTTTTCAAGACCTGCAACTTAAGACGCATTCAAAGACATAATACTTGCGTACATATTTGATACTCGGTGACGTTCATGCGACACGCGTCAGCGCTACGCACTTTGAAGCTTATTGTCGTCTATACACCTAGACGAGAAAACACAATAGACCAGATTCTATCACAACACCGCCCATGACGTCACAAAGAAAATAAACTAATCTGCGGAATAAAACAGGGGATTTTTTAATAGAAATGTTTTGAAAACATACTCATACTTAGCAATGCACAATTAAACTATTTTTCTTTTACTATTAGAATATGGTAATTAACATAAGTATTGAAACAATGCATGTTTTGAAACATCTTAAAATTAAAGCGTACATACATTAGCGTTTCTTACTATTATTTAGTATAATCAACTTGTAGTCATTTTATTTGAGATTTAGCAGATTTTTGTATTTATTAATAATACTATGAATTTCTATGGTTTAAAAAATATAACCAAAAACGAAACATAGATTCATATAAAACGAGGTTATTCTGTTACGTAATAAGCACAGTAGTGCAGTCCGAAGATTGCTTTAAATCAACCCAAAATATTTTGGTATGGTTGTTTTATTTATTCTATAAAACCTGCTGAACAAATAAATGGGTTTGTAAAATTAATCATTTGTTTGGGAGTTTGGAGACAAACGCTGTTGATAAAAATTTCATAAAATATTTCATCTGTTGGGAGAAAAGCGTTGGTTGTCCCGTAGGGGGTGGATTATGTAAGAAGTAGAGTTTGGAAATCGTAAAGATTGCACAGGCTTACAAGGGGTGAGCATGTAGGGGTTGTTCGTCTACGACCTAAAGAGATTTCTTTACATATATACAACCTTATAAAAGAAGCTGCACCTCACCCTTATTAGCCTATTTAAAAAGTATTTCCAAATTAGGACCTTGCGATTTTTTCATTTATCACTCGGCACTCAACCTGGTGATGCTTACCTTTAATTAATAACATAGATATTATATTAACGATTAGTTATTTTTACACATACCAATAACATATTTTGAGTTCAAAATTTGAGTAAGCTATTTTTTTTTTCTTTTAAGATAATAGTATATTAAAGGTATTATGTAAATTTCTCATCGTATATAAAATCAAATAAAGCACTGCCATATTAAATGTAAAACATAAATTTATAAAAAAATATTAATTATAATACTGAAATAAATATTTCCGAATATAAAATAATTTTTAGGGATATTAATGTTTTATAGCTTGTATTTGGACAGCTCGCCTTGGTTATATAGTATATCTAGATTCTAATATTTAAGATAATCAAGTTAAAATATATCAGCAGGTTATCTGTAGCCGAGGAGTCTTTCGTGCAGGCCAAATTAGCGGTCCTCGCAATAAGAGAATAAGAGACAAGAAATTTTCCAAGAAGAGGAAATAAAAGCCTCTCCGTGACCCCGGGCTGGCCTGAAACTCCGGATTTACATATTTACCGAGAATTATTAAAACAAATGGGGGGCCGCAACTTCAGCGGTCAAGATTACTTCTTATTTATGGACGTGGTAAATCACGCACTCAGAAACAGAGGGCAAATAAAATGTTATAAAGATGATTTGTGATATCTTCGCGCCGCTCCGGCCGCGGCTACATTAACTTTATTGTTTACTTAATAGCTCGAAACAAAACAATTTTTCACCCTCAAATTTGAAGTCTATTAAAGTAGTGACAAACCGGAATAAATCCTCGAAGAGTACTTCCGTAAAAGTTTCAACACACACTCATATAAATGCTTCTATATTTTTTATAGTGATGTATAAATAACTTGATTTTCAGTTTTGAATATTTATTATATGTAAATTTGAGTCAACATTGAACGATTATTATGTCAGATCATAATCAAATTTTAGCCATAGAAATCCCTCGTTTTTAAACGAGGGATGTATTAGGTTTTTTTCTAACCATTTCATGCAGTAAGGCTAAACAGCGAGGTAAGATGAAACCATAGCATTTGAAAATGACTGAATAAAAATATTTAGACATGATAAAACTGTAGTTTTATTAGTGGAATTTTTGATTTGCAGGGGTCTGGGTGGTTGGAGCGTTCCACATCATTCGCAATTGAGCTCAGAAGCATTTATGAAAAATAAATATGATGAGCTTGAGACGTCTCAAGCTAGACATAGTCTCAATCATCTGTGAATACTCCCTAATTTTTGCATATCTGTCTCATCGTTTTTTTTTTACTTAATCCTTATATGATTTTTTTTTTGAAAGAGGTCCCGGTTCTCTGCATAATCCGATTTCTAACTTATATTTACAGAATCAATAATATTTACGGTGTAGTGTGTTTATACATATTTTTAACATTCTATTTAAAGATTGTAAATGTTATGGTAAGCTAAGTTTTTACGGAGAGCTTGGTCACTGCCACGTTTCAAGCCTGAACACAAGAATTACAGTAACACTTATCTAAATCCAGGTTGAATTGAATTCCTACGTGAGTCGCTCGGGTCTATTTTTATCAAACAATTGTACGGTGTAGTGACATTTGGGCACACAAACGGGGAGCGGGCCTATAATCTCGGGCGATATCAACAATAATTGTACACAATGAGTTCGGAGTTACGAAATACGAAACGTCCCAAAGGCGAGGGTCTCGGTGACTTGCACATCTCGGGGTGACGCTATCGGAGGCCGCTCGGACAGACCTGCCAGGGATCTGAAACCGCGTGTTCCCAGTTTGGGAGATGAGCTTCCAGAAAAAGTCATATTTACATCTCATTGAAAATATATTTATCATGAGCCAGTCTCTGTAATTCGGCTGTACTCTTGAACTCCAGCTATTGGCGCAAATTCCTTATCCACGTTTGCTTTCTCGTTTCAATACCATTTTTTCCCTGGAGTAGAGTTTATTTGGTATTTCGAAAAATATGACCAAAATAGAATACTTTACGCTTTTTTTTTTATCATCGTTAGACGTTCTTTTACTTTAAATAAATAAGGAGTTATCGAGTGTGTTGCAGTGGACGCATTGGAAACCTGCGCCGCGGTCCATTCACTCTCGGAGCTGGGCGGGACCGGATGAGCTGCGAGTCTCCAGTCTCTGCACATGTTATGATTCATTATTCATGCCCGAGAACAACAATGGACAGTCACTGGAGATGGTCAAAGGTGTGCAGGACTGTGACAGCCCAGGGTTGCCATATCGACGGTGGACTGAGGCCAGTTAACCTTAGGAACACGTCGAGTACTTAACATTTATGTAAAATACATATATTTTGGATTTGCATATAGGCCATACTACTAAAGCTTGAGACCCCAGAACTGTTAAATCGATGGCTGACTGAGGCCAGTTAACCTTAAAAATACGTTAAGTGCGTGCAGTGAGTTCAACTTGTCGAACCCAATTTGTCAATTGGATATTTTACTGTTTTATTGCAAAACATATTTATTGAATAATTTCAGTATGTACAGTGGAAAGTAGTCTTCGTGATTTTTTCGGTCTATGAGTATTCGACTCTAGGTATAAAGTATATCATGTGGAATATGTCTGCGCCTTTACCTGTGGCGATCAGCTGTTCGCCATCACGCCGGGCCGTCATGGTCGTCAGCGGTGGCGCTGGGGTGTGACGTCACATGCGCACGCTTCAGCGGCCGGAAGTCGAGTGCGCGTCTGACCGGAAACAGCCGCGTGCGAAACGGGAGGCTTCTCTTGCATTACTGTCATTACGCCTTTGACGATTTATGTTAATTGCACGTAATATGCTCGTCGGACAAAAACCGAATGTCTTATTTCTAACTAAACATGAACTTTGTGTTGTTTTAAAAAAAATATGTCGTATTGATTCGTTTTGTACACGGGAAAACCTCTTTTATTGTTATTATACATAAAACGAATAAAAGTGAGTGATAAATTATGCTTGGTGAATAGTCTAAAAAAGTATTCTGTATTTTAAAAAATGTGGGATTTTAAAACTTGAAGGCAAATAGTTATCATACAACAATTTCTGGTAGATATTATATATTGCAGTTTCCAACCCATTTTATTTGTTGTATAAATTTATTTAATTTACGAAGTATTTGTACTATATTTTAAAAAAGATTTGTTCTAAAAGCATAAATTAACTCAGTGATTCTAAGGGCGCAGAATTATCGTAAAATTATAAAAACACATTTTTTACATGATGATTTTAAATTAGACTGTAATTACAATACTATTTTCTAAACGACTTTTTTATATAAAAAATATGTATTAATTTTAGCAGACTTAGTTACACACCGGCCGAATTCTATGTATCCAGTTCACTTAGAAAAATCTTCTCATGTATACAATACCATTCGGTAGGGCCAGATGGATGCGAAGCGCTGTCTTGACTTTCTTTCCAAAAGCGATTAGAGCGAGGCTCGGCCGCGGGCAGTCTCGGTTCACATCCCACGCGTGCAATTATCCGCGCTCCGAGGAACAGAGTCGCGGCCCCGCGGGGACATCGCCGCGAGGGGGTCATGCGAATGCAGCTGAAGATGTGTTAATAGGGCCCTTATTAGCGGCAGAGCCTACACGGAATCACCTTGCATAATTTACCTGGAACTATTCAACTTTATTTGAGTTAAATTGGGTAGATGTAAGCTTCATTATTTGCAAACTTGATTGTATAAGAAAATGTTTTATATTTTTAGATCATCTGATATACTGTAAATAAATTTAAAAAATTCAAGATTATTTATTTTATTTTTGTTAATTTAAAATAGTTCTTAGGGTTATGCTTATAATACGATGTGTGTCCTGCGCGTAGATTGTGGGGTTTACAAGGTGTTGCGAGGAAAAATATGTGCTAAAATTGCCTTTTATGCATGAGTTGAGTCTTAATTGATGAATTAAAATAATCGTAAAAATAATAATAAAGCAATATAGCGAGTGTCTTTCTGGGTGCGTACATCGTATTTTAATGTTCAATACTGTTTGTGGCAGGTAAAAGTCATACGATTTATTTTCCCCAGCTTGTACAAAAACAGCTTTGAGTGATTTATAAATAGGTAATTTGTATATTAAAAACGCATATATCTAATAAGAGTAGTCTGTCGTGGATATAATCATAAAATAATCGTATTAAAATACACATAAAAGATAAACATAAGATCATATTCTACCTAAAATATGTTTAACGGTCGATTTAACAACCTCAAAAAGAAAAACCGAACACATCAAGTGGGGAAAATAAATTCCTATTGGCAAGTAGACTTCCCTTCCCCGGCACTCAATTCTGGCCAATTTCCTCATTTCTCACCCCCGAGGGTGGAAAACTCTACCCCGTTTGCCCTAGTGGACTTACTGACCGCACCATCCCCCGGAAATCACCCTCACACAACACTTCCGGAGAGAATTACGCGAATTCACACTCCCTGGAATTTGAGGGGCGGTATTTTCTATACTCGTATATATTGGAATTCTATTTAATAAACCATCGCTGACTAGAATATCATTCTGATCAAAATATGAAGTGCTATATATATTTATATAAATTTATTTGTTAAAAGTGATTAATGGTGGTTTACATTGCAATATTTTAGTATTTTTACCAGCAACTTGTAACCAAACATTTGTATTGATTATTTTATTTTGTTTTTTTTTTTCCATGAATTTGCTCTCCTTTTAGGTTTAAGTACGCTGGTACAATTTTCGGTAAAATGATATTATTTAAAATTGCAGTCATTAGCCATAATACCATGCAGAAATATTTATCCTTAACCGTTTAAAGAATTGTCAAGCACTGTTTTCCCTATAAAGACACCATCAAGCCAACTTCAAAGATCTCAATCAAAAATTTTCTAAAATTTTTTCGTGTTGTATATGAAAAAATAATAGTCTTATAATATCAAAAATTATTGTGATACATGGATAAAATCTAATTTCTTGCAATATATTTTTTTAAATACAAAAAGTTGTGTCATAAATCGAACCCAAATCAAGTTTTTGATAACGTCGGGTCATTTCTTGGTATATTTAAAAGAGGACCCCTTTCTTTCACAATACAAAAAACCTTTACAAAAACGCCTTCATAAGTGGAGATATTTCTTTATTAGATATGATATACGGCCGAGCCAAGGGTGTTTATTTCCCTTATCTCCTGAAGACCGTGGGCTGCTGCATGAGAGCCCCTGAATAAATCTTCGTCCATACAAAGAGAGCAACCCCGAGTGACCCGCCGGACACGATAAGGGTAGGATCGACCCCTGCGTTTAGAGAAGGGTCAGATGTTTTTTTTTTATGGATGGGGTTGGAAGCCGGATAAGGGTTAAAATCTTGAGGTTATCATATTTATTGAATCATAATAACGAACGTTCAATTTTTATACGATTCAATACCAAATTTTACATTCATAACGACGGGAATATTTAAGCAGTAGGCTCAAATTCCACAAGCATCCCAGAAAAAAAAAACTCTTCAGACCGTATGGAAATCTTGATTTTTTAAAGACAAATAAGCATTTGTGAATATTGTAACATTTCATTGTCATCAATAGCCCAATTAGAATTTTTTTTTTTTTTTTGTTTCTACGAATAATTTTATTGTGCTTTTAATTTACTTGAAATAAAAACTTTAAATCAAAAGGTTTCACTGAAATTTTCTCGCTGAAAAAAATTGTTCACAATTTTCTGAAGTCTTATTCTGAAATAATAAAAAATAAGATCTTTTATTATGACACACAGAAATTTATTCTATTTATTTACTTGTCATTAAAATATTCAATGTTGACTTGTACAAATCGTAATTTTTATAATAAATATTTTTGGTTCAACTATATTTTGTATAAGTGTGATTGTTTTGAGTAAGTGAGAAAAAATAATTGTATTAATTAAATTTATAGATGGACGCGTGCGGTCTATAATTACAGAAATCATTTTGTAAAAACATACAAAATATACCTGAGTACGCCTCTTTTGTATTCAGTAACAAGTAGAGAAGATATGATTTATTTACTACGGACACAGTTGGTTAGACGTTACAGTGCGGCGGTCAGTCTCCCCTATCTTACTAGCTTTCTTAACACCCCGACCCCTGCGAGGGTCGAACGTCCCCTAAAAAGTGCGCACTTAAGGGATATAAAGACGTATGTTTATTTAGCCAACAATGTATTTTTTTATTGCGGCTTTCTGGGTCTCGGCTGACCTGTTGATATGATAGGTTTACTGATTTTTGTATTGTTTGACGACAAAAGTTTGTCAATAAAATCGAGATCTTAAAATGTTTCATAAATGTTTCTGTTTGAGCAGAATAGACTTGAGGAAGAGCTATTTGAATTTTTTTATAACAGCATTATAATCGAGTCGTTGGACTTTTATTCGGAAGCCAGGAATTCCTCAGGCGTCTTTTTACATATGACTTACTTATTACATATTATTTACTTGTACATTTTTACATGTTTTGTTTGGCTCCACAGTTCTGAATAGTTACTTACCTACGAATTACACTCTTACGTATATGTACCAACTTAATATCTATTTTTTGCTTACCACGGTATTTTCTTCCTACATAAATACAGTGATTAATCATATAACACATTTCGGTACTTACTTCAATATCAAAAAATAATGCTAGCATGATGAATAGCTGTTATTTATTATGATAATAATTAGACAAGCCATTTGTTATATAGTAGGAAGAAGATTTCCTTTTGCTATTTAGTATCCTTGCAATATATATATATATATATATATATATATATATATATATATATATATATATATATATATATATATATATATATACATACATACATACATACATACATATATATATATATATATTACATTAAAGCACTAGAGACCCACATTGCACTGGCATTAGTTCTGGCGTATTGAACTTATGTTATGTTAAAAGGCTTCTTAGTAAAACATAGAACACTGTTAACTTTGCGAGTATTCTTCGAAGTATTAATACCAGTCGACTCGTGAGAGCCACCAGCCACCAAGTGTAGACTTAAACTTGAATGCACCACTCATTCAAGACAAGAAGTGAACTCCACATCTTGGAGATCTATGTACAAGTAGTCGTCCACCAGCAGTCTAGTATGTATGAATCTATTGGACTTACCAAAGCCACCCTTTAATATTTGGCTCCCAACTGAGAATCAGGTACAACAATTACTATACAAAGCTGCTTTTTCATAATTATGAATATAATAAACATCTGTTGACTCTTTTACTTGGAGTCTCTTCCCACATGTTTTCATCGACCTTAATCAAATCAAAGGAGGTTTAATAAAGTTATCAACGAGTAGCAATGACGCCAAAGGGTAGTTATTTTAATTACATTGAAACCATAAAAATGTACTGATTTTTCTTTGTATAATTAGTATGCAGCCATTATTATAGTATATACCCACGGATTTATTTAAAAATATCTGAAACATTTGATCAGACTAATGACGTATGACATATGAGGCGTCAAGGCGTCTACGGTTCCCTTACCAATTGTAACCAAATTCATATATGTTTCTTGGGAATTAATTACCTACCAATCCATTTAATATTCAAATCCTACTTACTTTCACACAGTCCTCCTTGTACATAAAAAATAAGGCTTTATAAGCGGGTAGACCTAGTTAGTTAAACTTATCACATCTAATCGATAAAGATGTGTATGGCTACTGTAGAAATAAGTATGCATTCCGACTTGGAGGAAGAATAATCCATCTCCCGAGGTGTCAGATGTAATGACTTGCAACATACCCCGAGACGTACACCTCTTGTCAGATCCTAAGGCCAGCGATGTTAATGGTCGCGCTCGTGGGACGTATTGACTGTTATACTAAATGATGCGCAGATATGGCCGACAGTCTTTGTTTAGGATTTATGAATTATGAAGCGTTATTTCTTAATTACTCGAGTGAAATCGCCGAACGAGTCAATTGAGTAATTGTAATGAACGCCATACCAGTCCCGAGCCCAAAACTTCACGTGTGCTATTCTCAAAATGCTCCATACTTATAATTTATAGCTGATTTTTAATCGTATTGTTTATGAAATTATATAAATGAGTATTTTTTTTATTATTGGTGGGATGAAATGAGAAATGTGTTGTAGCTAATTTATCGCATATATTGGCAAATATAGCTACACATAAAAAAAAACAATACGGATTGGTTATTGACCAAGATTTTATTTCTAGGACTAGCTTTGTGTTCCGGTGCTGTTCATAAATGACATATTATACTTTAATAAGCACAAGACAGTTATATTGTTTACGGTCACGTATGGCATAAATAAGAATTGAACTATTAAAGATATTGCGTTTCTTTGAAGTGTACATATTCTTTAATCATGCTTCGTGTATCTTTGTAAAAATGTGAAAAACATTTCAAGCAATTATACAAGTCCTCACTAATGTACACAGTTGTGTATGAAAGTATTCTTATTATTTTCTATAATCAATATCAATATTCGCTCTTGATACTAGTCCATAAAAAATAATAATTGTAATATTAGTTACTAGGTTGATTTATTGCGTCTTTTGATAACTTTTTTATGTTTGGGTCGTTTTCCTGTGTACTAATGAATTATTTAAATATGTCGAGTTTTAGACCAATATTTTAGAGCTAGTGAGCTAGTGAGTTTTATATTATTTTGACTAGTTTTGTCATTTGAATGTTTTCATCATTGCATATTATAAAATATACA
Source organism: Atopsyche davidsoni (assembly GCA_022113835.1). Taxonomy (NCBI): domain Eukaryota; kingdom Metazoa; phylum Arthropoda; class Insecta; order Trichoptera; family Hydrobiosidae; genus Atopsyche; species Atopsyche davidsoni. Next base: position 7,611,025 of record JAILWY010000007.1, read on the forward strand.
GCGTTAATCTATGAAATATTTTATCGTTGCAGTATGTACAACTTTGTCAGATTCCAGTAAATATATCATTTACAAAATTTGCCATGCTCTCGTTTGTCAGTTTGCAAAATCACAACAAACACGAGATTCATCTATCATGTCGGAAATTAGCCTCGCTTGATCTGCCGGACTTCAAAACGTAGTCTTTCTCGGCAGCGTTGCATAAGCCGAGAGCACCAGGTAAGATCCAGGTCGTTCTTATACCTGCCATGCTTATTCTGTTTGCATATGATCGATCACGTATTCGCTGGACATTGCGCCCCCGGTCCGCGGGACGTGTGACAATCCACGCTCTTGCGAAAATAATCAATTCGATTTGCTGCATAGAAAGATGTAGATTGCGAGTTCTGAATGATAAAATGTGCAGTTTTGTTTTTTTTTTTTTTTACAATATTTTACCGTGTTTAAAAATAGATAACATTCAAAGGCGTGGCATAACCAAAAATATATTCAATGACCTAAAATCAAGTAAATCGCTGTTCATTTTTTTGTTACATTTAAAGCTTAATATATTATTGATTTTAATAAGTTTTTAACCATAATAATCTATAAAAGATGTTAGCCGGAACATACAATATCATTACATCATTGAACATACAATAGATATGCAATTGTACGTATACATTTTAATTATATTGATAAATATTACCCAAAGGGTTGTTCTACACACGCAGCGACAAAACTTGCAACCGATTTGCAATCATCCAATGGTATCCCTTTATTTTGGGTGTTTGTCATGGCCTAGCTGCAAGTAGGTGTTTTTACGCGTTTAAAATAATTATTAAAAAAAATTGTTTTCGTTTGGATAGCCTTGAACGGTGCAAATGCACCAATAAAGCTTCCAACGACACTGCACAATATTTTTTTGTTGTTGTCGGGCATATGGGGTAAAGTTTTCGCAACGCCACGCGAGTCGCATTCTCCCGAGCGTGACCCAGAGCGGGCGGCGTCTATTCTCTCCCCGCGGGGCACTCCTGAGAGAGACCATCATCCATCATCGCGGACATTGCGTATTTAGGCCCGAGGTGAATCAAAACTGCAACTCACGGCGCGGCCCGTACTCGCCGGCGAGCCTCCACCTGGACGCCGCATTGTGTGGGGCGAGCGCTTTTAGTGTCGCCGGGCATTGCATTGCATACACGGTTGCATTCCAAATTATGGGCGCGATTTAAAGCGGTGTTACTAAACGCATATCGCACTATGCGGGTCTATGTAAACTCTGGCTTAACGACGCCCTCGTTTGTTGTTGTAGTTGTTTTTTTTTTTTTTTTTTTTTTTAATTTTATTCATTCACACCCATTACGCCTGAAGTCATCCATTGCATATATTGAAGCACTCGTTACAAGAATAATAAAGTGAATGAAATTTTTTTTCACACTGCGAGACTGAACTCCATATCCTTGGTGTTGCCAAACCTCAGTATCTTGTATTTGCCATAAAATCTTTATTAAAATTATTTATTAACAATATGGTTGATGATCGTTTGGTTTTTTGAATTTTATTTTTATGTAGCCTTTACATCTGAAGTAAAAGTAAATAAATTAAGCAAATAATTAACAACGATGTTATTCGAATATTTTTTTTTAATTCAGTTTATATCGTTAGAGGAAAGCATTGCCTCAAACTATTATAAGTTGCGGGTATTTATTCAAAATTATATATCAGACAAGTATTTGAATAATGCCGGTGAGCTGAGTGTTAGCATCTCAAAAAAATGTGTGATTCTTTTGAGACAAAGGACCGAGGCAGTCTGGCCGAGAATAGCCGGGCTCTGACCCTGCGTCCGTTTGACCACCAGACCATCATGGCGGCTATATCCGTCCCGAGTCAAGTTCTGGGTTACTGTGGAATGGAAGTCCAGCGTGCTGCGCGGTGATGAAGTGCTGGTGTGATTATGTCGCAGCACGGCTACTTTGTTTTGGTACTTATTGTGTCTTCAAAATGAATTCTTGGGTTTTTTGCCGAGGTTTTTCGGACTGACATTGACCCCATTAAGATGTGGTTTTTTTATAATCAATGGAGTCCTTTATAATTAAAAAAAATGTTTAGTATTGAAAATCTTATTATAAGTACATATAAAAGAACTTGCTTGGTTTTATCGATTTTTTTTCTGACTTGAACCGTGAATAAAACTCAAATAATAAGCTTACAATCATTTTTATGACTGTAAATGACTATTAATTTCTTTTTTTTTTAATTTTAACTACAAAAACTATTTGAGCATGGCTGAAGTATCAAAATACCTTTTTATTGGTTAATTTTAAAGTTTGAGTAATTTATTCTAGTATTTTTTACATTTCTCTGTTTGATTTTATTAAGGAAAGATCCATAAGTAAGATTGTTCAGAGCAAATTTCTAAACTATTGATGATTTATTAAAATATTTCAAAAATTCTGCGTAATAAAACGGAAAACAAAACTTTGATGTATTGTGTATTTGTAAACTTATCTGGCGTGTGCTTTTGATGTAAGACTCCTTCCCTCCAAAAAGTAGGCTATTTCAATTGTGTTAATGAATGCGAATTTAGGGGAAAATTTTGTTTTGGTCAAAGGTGGAGTTGTCATCAAAGGGACCTTATCGAAAAGTTAGCATCCATGCCGCCAGGAATCCTTATGGAGGAGGTCCGAGTTAAAACTTGGTCCGCGATAACTAACCGGGAGTGGAAAGTTAAGGTTGGTGGTAGTGCGGGGGTGAGTTGCTAACCCCTGAAAACTTCACTGGTGACTATCGGAAAGGTCTTAGTTTTACGTTAGTTTTAAGGTGGTAAGTTGCGGGGTGGGATTGTTTTTGAGGGTTGCTGGCAGATAGACTACCCGCAGATTTATTTTTGGGTCGGTTATCTTAAAAGTAGTTTGAACTCGTCGCTGTTTTTGCTTTAATTTTGATTGTGGATGATAAATTATTATTTAAATTTGAGAAGGGTATTCGATTATATGAATCATCTCTGGATATCATTGAAATATTAGAGCAAAATTATGAAAGTCTTATTAAGTAATTCATGTCAACAAACCATCCAAAAACGGTACAATCTTAAAATAAATTTTGATAGTTAAGATTTAAGTACATAAGATTCCATTTAAAAAACTAAAACTTTCTCAACATAGATAATGCATGAAATTCTGCTGTGTTGAATTCGTTCCACATATTCTTGTTTAAATGTTATTTTATAAGTTTATAGTAAACGTACTCATTGAAAGTAAAATATTTTGAAAATAATAAAATTACAACGACAAAACAAGGTGTACTATTATATATTTTTTAATACAAATGTATTAAAATTTAAAAAATATTTTTTAATTAATAAGGTTAGTAAGGGATAATATTTGTAAATAAGAAACAGTAAAACTTTTAAAAAATCTTCCCACGATTTAAGATTCGACACCTACAAACATCTGTTGATACGTTAAAAAATTTATTTCAACCATCACAAAGCGCAGTGGATAAAAAGCGTCAATTCTCCTCGGCTGGACATGCGAACAAAAAGGACTTCTATAGGACTGCAAGCACTCGGTACATTTCATCACATGATTATAGAGTAGAGGCTGATCGTCCGACAATACTCTGGGATCAGATTTCCAAAGGCGTCCTGCGCTGGGACAAAAGCTAACACCTTTAGTAGCCGATAATCTTATGGACTTTTAGTACAATGACAGTTTTTTGTGCCCTGCAAAAAATAATTTAAAAATAGGCGATCTAATTTTTCAGATTCGATTGAACCTCTTTTGGATTATGAAGCAAACATATGTCGCCAAAAACGTGTGAATTGCGTATTATATTAGGGCGAGCAAGTCGCTTGCAACGACACAATTAAGTCGCATTTTAAATTCAAAATTTAAATTAAATTAACATTAAACAGAAAAAAACAATTTATTAAACTTCCAAGCACGCATATATTTAGTCTCGATTGCCGCAAGTAAGACGCACGTAATGAAAAAAAAAAACAATTGGAGACTTCATTTTAATATTTCAATTCTTGTTTACATCAGTCGTGGATGCTCGCCGGGACTATGGCTGAATGGTCACAGGCGCAGGACAATGCGACCCGCTGGGGGGTACGCGAATAATTAGGGGGTGAAAAAAGCTCCCTTTGAAGCCCTGATTATTTCGGTGATAGCGATTTTTCAGGGTTCGAATCCACGGGTACTTTTGATCACTGACCATGCCGGGGAGGCCGCCTCCTGCAACCGACAGCTTCTCTGATCACGTTTAAGATTGCCGAAAACGATTGTTTTATTTTTTTAAACATTAATTCCGCAAGCGAGATAATAATCATTCATTCGCTTAAAAAAATATCCCCTTAAATTTTTGTGGGATCTTCGGTCTATATAATGTTTAAACAAAACACACACACATGTGTGTGTGCATACTCATTTATAATAATTTTAATTATCTTCTTTCTTCATCTTTTAGTCATTTTACTATATAGCACATATGTCGTTGTAAACAAAATATAAAAATAATACATAAAAAGTTTTTAACGTACAATACTCTAAGCTTGTCTTTTTAACAAAGAGTGTGAAATTTTATACTTTGATTAATTTATGGGTCAAATATTTATACTCGAGACACTCTCGATTCTTCAATATCGTAGGCGTTCTGTCTCTCTACAGGCTAGTTGCGCAAATTCTGTTTAGAGACACTGGTCGATGTTTGTAAAATTAACCTAAATAAAAGGCCATTACCATGAGGCGTCTGTTCAGATCTATTATTACATCCATTTGCTTGTGTCATTTACGGGAACCACGGGTCAAAAGATAGGCCGGTCTTTACAACAGTGCACACAACAGTACCGACTGGTTGTAATTTCTATATTATCTGAGTTCTTTTGATCAAATAAATAATTATTTCTTCAGGCGTTTTTATATTCGTAGTGGGATATTGCATTTTCATGTTTATATACACTTAAAAATCAAGAACTGAAAAATACAATTCAGGGAAAATTATTTGTTAGACTACACTGAAATGCTGTAATAATAAAAAAAAACAGAATTTTACTCATGATTTCGTAAACAATTGTTATCAAAACTAAGTATTTCCGTATCGGAAATAAACGTTTTACATAAAAACGATGTTCACTGAGTAGTCATGGATACGTACAATTAAATCATAGGTTTCCATTCCCATTGGGCAAGTCTTAAGTATTGACTCACGCGGTCTTACACGCCGAGCAACTCATTCATTCACGCGGAGGGGGACCCGGACAACGCTATTCGAGCGACAAAGTTATCGACATCTTTTGTGAAGGCAAGCGGAAAACCAGGGGTCAGGGGGTCAAGACGTTCCTTTCATCTGCGGTATTTCTTAACCACAATGTGTGCCGATCTTTCAGGACCTGCCGGGACCTCGGCCATTCTGTTCTTCCGCCGAAATCGGTTTTGAGATGGAGATATCTGTGCTAAGTGCGGCTGTCGTGGTATTGCGCGGTGTTAGTCTTTCTCAGCGGGCAGTCGCCGGTAAGATGCTTGCTTATAAATCGTACGCATAACCAGATAAAAGTTTTTTCGGTGGAATCTATTAATAAACATTAAATAAAATTATAATTCTTTTTTGAACAATATTGTTAAAAAAATATATAAAGCATTATGATATGAATAATACTTTGAAGACATTTAAATTATAAATGTACAAAATATCAGCAAATAATTTGATGTTGTATCCATCAACTTTTTATTTCTGCTTAAAATAGCTTTTCGTATAAAATAAAAAAACGGGGTATGATAAGACCATGAAGTTGATAATTCATAACTGGCTTCAAAAAATGACTGAATTAAAATATACAACTTATCTTTAAAAACCGAAAAGTACTAGATTTTTTTTATTGAAAATAAAAAGGTTAAGGTTCTCTACCTAACAATGCATCTGAAAACTTAATTAATCACGTATTTTTAATGAGGGTTGTGGATGATTTGGTTCATATTTTTTTACAGTACGGCTCATTTATTGGTAAGCAAATACAAGTACAAACAATATCGGGCAAATTCAATTGTCTCGTGGTCCATTCACAAAGCCTCGCGGGTACGTCCTGCGACAGCGATTATTATTGTTCTTATTACTTACCTGGACACGTGGTCGGGAGGTGCGGCGGCCATTGTCTCCCCTCCGCCCCGCCCCGCACCCCCGCTAATGGTCCGTCTTGTGCGAGAGTAAGCTGTGACACAATCTTTCTAAAGTTGCGTTTACAGCATGAGTATCAATAGTATTTTTATTGATTCTGAAGACAAAAATTAGTTTTTAAAATATCAGTACAAACATGACTTACCTCGTAAAATTCAAATTCATTAATTTTAGAAAATACCACGGTTAAACTTTTATTTTTTGCTCACTGATTTAGATATATTGTTTATGTAATTTTTTTTTTTTTTTTTTACATAAAAACACGTTTATAAATTATTGTTTGTTAGTATAAAATAAGCCTTTAAATATACGCGTGCAATCAGCATTTCAATGCCTATAAAAGCTATAGTCTCATTTATCATATCTCACAAAATGCGTGTTTTTACAATGATGCAGTATGAACGCACCCTAATGCCAAAATAGGAGCAGTGTGTGTTTTCCGTCTCTTTCTCCGGCATTGTGGTATAGCGCCGTCCCACTCTGGCGCGAGTCCAGTGCCCACCCGAGACCCGTCCACACTGCGGCGATCATTCAAATCTGCCTCAAGAGCCGAGCCAGCGACCTTACCGGCGCGTGTGAGGTGCGAGCTTTATGAAAAGTCACATAAAAGTCAGGCCATCAACTAATTTCAATAAACTTGTTATAATTTTATTGTGTATTTTAAGGTTGTCTATTTGATTTGAACGATTGCAATATTTATCAAGATTATCTTAATAAAATTTAAATTAAATCATTTTCTAATAACAATACTTGTTTGTGAGTGGTATATCTTTAAAATTATAAACGTTGTGATTATTTTGATGATTTTTACATGAAATTAAATGCATTTGTATAATATTTTAGTTTGATAACACAAATCTTTAGTTCAATTACGTCTAAACGGAAATAAAACGAATCGTAATTTACCTTAACCTAATTCATGAACTTCTCTCATTAGGAAGGCTTAAGTCAAAAGGAAATGAAATATTTGAAGTAATTGCTGTATAAATATTTTATTTTTATTTTTTTACGATTAGGACTTTTGGGTGATCTGTATATGTAGCGTTACAGATACGTCGCAGTCCGGTGATTTTTTGTCATCCGCGAGTATTGTCACTCACCAGACGCGGGGCTAAGCGGGCGGAACATGACGCTTCGTAGATATTAATAATTTTTTTTTATATAAAATAACTTCTTGCCATGAACTTGAACTAAAACATGCACCTCCAATCATATTCTATTAAAACGAAACATTTTTTTTATTAATATACGTGAAAATATGTAATAACACAATATATCCAAATCAAAATTAAAAAAATTGGAATATCGTGGCCTAACTTTTTCTTTTTCGTATTTTTATTAAATGCAAAAATACTATCAATAATAAATATTATAAAAGTAATACAAAGTGAGAACAACTTTATATTTTAAATGAAAAAAATAAATAACACAATAAAAATATATTTGAAATTAATATATTTTATTCGTTTTTGAAGGAGGTAGTTCTATGAACGTTATATTTAATCATTTGTTTAGTAATGACTTAAAAATTTGCGCTACACTTGCAAGTTTAATGTTTCAGATTGATCTCCACCTGGTTTGTCAATATCGTAAAATAAATATATACCAATTATGATATCAAGAATATATCATGAAATTGCTTGGAATTTTGAAAATATAAAAAAAATCTGTCTGCTGAACATAAAAAATATTACAGAATGAATTTGTTATACCAAATATGCATTTTTTCATGCATAGTTTTTTTAAACCATACAATGAGTTGCTGTTAAAATTTCTCTTTTTTTGTGTTTCATTGCCTCTTCTGGTGCATGCCCAATGATCCTGTGTAGTCCTCAGCTCTTGGAGTCCAATCTGATTAATCTATTGCAAGGACAAAAATCGTATTATTTTAATCTCTAGGATAATTCACACCTTGAGCCATGACCTTCTCCAGGTTGTCAACTACGTTTGATGCCCCCTACAAGGGAAATGCAGAGAGTGAATGCAACACCAGATATTGCATCGTAAAGTCAGCGCATGCAGGTAGTCGGTGGCTCCGTAATTAATCGGGCCAGGTGATTACCTGGGTGAGAGGCGTGTGACGTCACGCCAGGCAGCGCTACTCGCGCCGTGTAATTGTGGATTTGTTCGCCGGGTACGCTATGTGTGAAAATACACATTTTGACGGCACTTTTATTGTAATTTTCGTGGTAATCCGTTATGTCTTTAAGATGTGTGAAACTGGCGCTAATTTTGGAAGTTTGACGGTAAACGGGCGCTTAATACCTTTTTTTACGATTAACAGCTACTTACTGCTACTTACAATTTATAGTTGGTATGTAAACGAGGTTTTTAATAGGTTTTTAAACCTGATGCTGTTTTGTAAATATTTTGTCAGATTCCCAAAAAAGGATTTTTTGTAATTAGTGTGCATATATAAAACTATTTAAGTTTTTAATATATTCATGAAAAATGTAAAGTTTTTGAATATCTTACTATAAATAAGTATTTTCAGCTTATAATAAACCATTTTTTATGTGCATTTTTGCTCTTGGCAATCATGAAAAAATATTAAATAAATATTTTTATTTCTCTGCAATACTGAATCAGTCATCGACCTTATAACATATACAAAGTATTTACTTACAGAGATTTTATTGATAATGGATAGGAAATGCTTGGAGGATCGAAAGACTTGCCATATTAAATTTCAAATAGCAAATTCTCTCATTTTTTTAAAAATCCATTTAAGTTATAGTGATTGTAACAGCTTGCCCGCGTTTCCCTTTTGATTTACATGACAATGGACAGGTGAGGCGACGAGCTCCCCTCCCTCCCCGCCGCTCCTCCCCCGCCGCCTATTTGGGACACTTTGAACTTTCATCCGAGAGACACAATGGAGATGCTCTCGCGGCCCGTCTCGAGATATTATTGTCACAATGGCCGACGCCTTGTCAGATTATGCGGTTATTGAATGTTGCAATCGGAATTGTTATTAAAATGCTGCTCTAGCGGACCGATCGAAATTACCATCGGCGATCCTGAAGGCTTTCTGCGAGGCAGCTACGCGAGGAAATATTGCAAACTATAATTTTTGTTTGATACAAGATTTTCATAAAACCTTATCTGACGATTCATTCATTTCATTGCCCAAATGGCTAGTACACGTTTGTAAACAATTTGGAAGTGAGTACTTTTGCCATTCGACATCTTTTTTATTGACGCTAATACATAGTGTAACGAATTGCATTAGTTTCACCCAGAAAAAAATTTTTTTTTGTATAGAAAGTATAATACGTAAATATTATTTTGTCGATTTGACCTTGAATTCTGTTACACCGATCGCCGAGCAAATACGGCGCGCGCGCATGCGCCTCGTCCCGCGCGGTCCCGCGGATATCGATTCTTTCTGACGTCACAATGTGACAATTGTAGGAGATCCGAGCGATATGGCAACATCGACGCGGAGTAACGTGAGATTTCAAAAATTAGAATTCGATGACCGGACGTCCGGTTAAGAAGGATTTGACCACGGGGGCCAGACAGAGGAATTTTGCGTTAATGAGGAGCAAGCCGGGCGGCCATTAAGAGAGGGACGCGGAAGGATTAGAAGGGAGATTATCGATTGCTAGTGTTTTGAGTTGTAAAAGTTACTTTTGATTTGAATTTTAACTAAATGGTGGAATCTGTGAGGTGTTGTGCCGAGGAGGACCATTAGATCATCGAGATTTCGCCGGAGGGATAAAGCTTTGTCATATTTCTTTAATTAAATTACGTTAACGGGATTGATCAGTCCCATCTTCTGGCGGCCATTGCTGTGTAAATGCATGGCATTTTTCTAGATTAGTATTAATGAGGTTAGGTGTAAATTGTCATGTATTATCATATTGTATTATCAAAAGGTTCGATCCCTAAATAATGCAGAGATAATTATTCTATTGTTTTATTGTAACCGCGAGAGTTTAAAAAATATTTAGTAATATTATTAGCGAAGCTAATTAGATTCTGGAATGAATTAATATTTTTCTGTACGTTTGCGTTTCGGTAATTTTAATTCTTGGTTAAACATCGTATATGATATGTCGTGAATTTAGGGAATATTAAAACGGATTAATTTACGGTTTTTATGTAATTAAGACAGAAGTCGGAGATATTTGTTTGAGATTTATTCGGGTTCGATCCCCGATATTTTTCGGATGAATTGTTTTCCGATTTTAGTTATTTTAAGGTAGTGTTTGGTGTTATATGTTTGTTTTACAGGGCGTTCTCAAATAGTGTTAAGTTAAACGGAATTTATTTGAAATTGGTTATAATTAATATAATTATTTGTTGTCTTTACGATAATTCGGAGGTTGCCATTTTTGAGTTCGTAAGCGCGCGCTGTTCGGAAAATTCTGTATTGCGAGTTAAAAAGAGTAGCATTCGGGAATAGGCTTTACGCCAACGTCAGAGCGCTTAGGTTGCGGGGCGCTGTCAGATACGGCGAGGAAACAGCTGGGAATGTGCGGCCATGTTGGAATTTTATATATTTACAAACAAATGTCAGAAAGCTGTCAGTTAGTTTGGTTATGTGTACAAATCGATTATCGATTTTGAATTTACGAGTGGTTGTTTTAAAGCGTGAATATTTTGTGTATCATATTTTTCTATAGGACGTAATATATTGACGGACGCGACGATAAGCGGTATTAATGAAACGGTTTATTAGGATAACGGTGGGTGAGGAGAATATTTGTTGGTTTTACAGGGAATATAAGTCGAACTTATATTATTTATGGTTGGGTTTTAATTATTTAGAACGTGTTTAGAGAGTCATTGGAGATATATTATATATTTTGGTGGATATTTTAAATTCTAGATAGATAAATTATAGGGTTTACTTGGTCGAGTGGTGGTATATCCGATAGCTTAAATAAGAGTCATAGTGATTTAGTAGGGAATAGTATCGAGTTGTTTGGACCTTTTATTGCAGAGCCAGCAGTTCCAGCGGGAGTGTATTTAGTAAATAACTTAGTTATAAGGTATTAGAGTGTGTAGCTTGTCCGCCCTCTCGTAGATAGTGTAGTTTAGTACCCGGTATTACTAGGGAGTTTGTATTTTGCTCCAAATAAGCCCTGCTTTAGGCTCTCATTGATTTTGCGGCGTACCTGGCTTCCGATGACCGTGTTATTATCCTATTGGTCAGCAGCGTTTACTATTGAGACAGGGTTTGGTCCACTATCTTGATCTCCATGAGGGGACGTCACTCCGATTACGAGTGGAAGAAGGCCGGTCGGGCGGCATTGGGGTAGTGGTCTAGGTTTGACAAGAATCCTGTGGGTGCAATAAACTTGACGCAGCTTTAACCCGGTTTCGGAAATCTTGAACGTTTCAGTGTCACCATACCAAATTATAGTTACTAACAGTAGGATTTAGAAACGTAGCGATTGACACCGTAGAAATAGAAAACGGAGAGTTTGAGGAGCGATTCTAAATACGGGAAGATTCAAATGCAGCATCAAGACATACTTCATATATCTGAAGGGCTAATTCCCTTTGTTCCTGCAATATTATAATTTCATCAGCGACCTCTGGTCGTCCAACGGATCCAGAAAGCGATAACTGCTCTAAAGGCAATTCGCTCAGCATTTTCTTCGGAACGAGGCAACAATCGGGACACTGCATTAGCAGCTCGCATCTTTAACTCTAATTTTCTTCGGAACGAGGCAACAATCGGGACACTGCATTAGCAGCCCGCAACTGTAACCTAAATTTCTTCGGAACGAGAATATACTGGATCCTGTTTGACGGTTAGAGGGAGTTGTCAAAAGCGACTAAAATTCTTTACATTCTCGTATCATCGGATCGCACTTCTAATTCTTCGATCGGATTTGTTTGGTTTTTTATTCAAGATAAAATCCTGCTCGTCTTCAGTTAAATATTAGGACAAAAGGGTTCACCTTTCAGTCGGAGTTTGTACGCGGAAATAGCTTCTTCGATTTAGTTCGGCGGAGATTGGGTCGCTGCCTCTTTTGAGTCAATTCAACCTTAAGTTGGACTGGTTTAAGGGAGTCAAGGGGAGGCGAAATATTAAATCCGTTAATATTTCATGGTAAGGCGACAATCGTAGGTAGGGGGGGGGGCGGTCTGTTACAGAACCTTCCCATCTACATTAACCTCACGGGATTAAAATAAACTTCAAAACAAACAAGTCCGAGAAAACTTTAAAATTAAGATTTATATTTTAAGGGTAGTCATAGTAATCGTTAACATTGGGTTAGGTCAGTTTAGACGTGACACCTTCAAGGGAGTCAGTAGTATTATTATTTTACGTTTAGGGGTTTAGTGTTCAAGTACGTTTGGGTCCGAGTCATCCTTTTAGCTTAACTTAAAGGTTGACAAAGATTCAGTCGGACCTTTCCTCTTAGATTTAAGGTCTAAAAGGTCGGGAACGTCACAATAGATTTTCTTTAAAAACCGCAAAAGTTTCTATTATTTAAAATTAATTCATTTATTAATCATTACAAAAAAAATAACAATTGAAATATTGTTTAATTTGTTATTAACATGTTTTTAATGGTTACATTGCGAAACCACTGAGTAATTATTTCTAAATGAGATATCTCATAATTTTAAATTCATAAAGCACACTAGATGAAAGTAATACTAAACGTTCAGCGGAATTATCAAGATAGTTCTGCAGCGACTTCATGACCTCGGCTCTGAAGTTGACCCCTTGTCTGAGGTCAAGTCACTCTAAAAAGAGCAGCGTACATTAGAAGACGGCCGACTGATGTACTGTTACCTCATACAGCCTGTTTATTAACGCGATAATTAACTCCGTGCTTATAAAAACGAATAGCTCCAGAGCTGCGGTCATCATTAGAGATAGAAATGTTCCAAAGGATTTGATTGTTTGTTTGGCGAGATGTGCTGGGGGAACAGGTAGGTTGTTGTTGCTATGCGAGATCGTTATTGTTATCTCATCAGCTGTTTTAATTCATTCTGAAAGAAAGGTCTCAATTCTATGTGCGTTTTTTTTTGCATAAAATGTCTGTCATGTATTTTTTCATTACCTGATTACTATGAGTAGAGTTGTGTATCATTATTATGGGATACGTTATTCTGAGATATGCAATGATATTCTCACAAACGTAAGAAAAAAATCATCAAATTAAAGCTCAGTTATCTCTGACCAGTAAAAAATCAAAATAATAATAACTGTAGTCAAAACAGAGGTTTTAGATATTAAAAATTTAAATAACTAGATTTCGCCTAATATCTATATTATTTCTAGTAAATATGAATATGACATTATGTTACTACTAAATAATTGTGCACTTTTAGAAGTTATTAAAAAAAAGTTTTTAGTTCATACGTATTTTAATAAATATATATTCATTTTGCACTCTTCACATTTCAAAAGCTATTTATATTCTCTATGGGATATAATATACAATATATGATAGATTTTAGTATGCAAGGTCAGCTCCTCAACGTCCTGTCATTTATATATATATATATATATATATATATATATATATATATATATTTATATATATGCAAAAAATCTGACATGATTCCAAGGGTAATCTTCCATAAAAAAATGATTAATCTCATTTTTAAATGAAAGTGATCTTTTCACGAAATATTCACCTAAATACTATTCATGTGTATTAACATAAAAATATGAATAATATTTTATGTAAAATCGTTATTGTTTTGGCATTGTAGTTGTGACTGGTGTGAATCATTTTCTGTCGATATTTTAGCTACATATCTCCAAGACTGTAACGAGACATCATTTCCTGAAAAGGAGAACTGTAAAGTGTCTTAAGTGTTGATAGACTCCCTCCCACGATAGCCACTTTCGGTCACAAGTATAGTGTTGTGATATTTAAAAGCACCATCAGCAACTTTCATTCGCAGAAACCTGAAGGTTTTATAAAATCAAAACCGCATCCTGTCCGTCATAATCAATTATGCCAGAGAACAATGCAAGTATACGCAATCACGGAACCAAATTTACAATAATTATAATCCAAATGAGTGTCCAGATGTGGTTTATTGAATCTTGACGACATCCGCCTCGCGATGCGTTTCGGGCGGGGCCGTCTGCATAATGGAGGTGATTATACACTGACAGGAATAGGCCGTGCGGTTGTTTTTCAGACCCTGGAGTGATTCCCGGTTCATACAATTGTGGACACAAAGATGTCCAGGCTCGACTGGAGATCCGTAAGCATGGCGCTTCATAATAATGCAGGCTTCATTACTCAATGAGCTGCAGGTAAGGTTGCAGTGGATGAAGCCACAATATCCATAAACGCGTATTTTAAATGATGCAATAAAAGTACCACTGATTGTGATAGTTCTAACCATAGTCATTATTTTTTTTATAGGTATGATCATTGTAATTAAATTTGCAAAAAAGTGAAGTACTGAATGTTAATTTTAATAAGTTTGATTTTATCAGAATTTCAAAAAATAGCCACAATCGAGCCATTGTTAGATGAAGACTTTTCCTAGTTGTCTCTAACCTTCCCAATTAATGGCAACCTCTGCCTCTTTAAATCGTTAGATGAACTAAATTTCATCGATCTTTTTCTGTTTTTGGTCCTTCTCCTGGGTTCTCTTACTCTCGAGGGTGCACCGATATATTACATATTTCATATTTACATTTTTTATTACATATTTCGATATTAAGGGGGGTAGTTTAACACCTGTGCAATGTGACGTGCCCGTTTATACATATTCTCTTAACAGCCTCTATAAGTTTATTACTAAATTTAATTAAATCACTTAATATCTTTTCCATTTTTTATTTGCATTTTATACAGTGGTATACTAAAGTTTTTTTGCCTTACTGATGCTAAAGTCATTTTTAAAAAAATTGATTAAATAGAAAAAAATATATAATCTTCCTAGAAAAAAGTTCTAATATTGGGTTTCAAAAAGTACAATAAAAAAAATTTAATCTTCACTGTAGTCATCTGAAATCGAAAATAACAGAATTCAGTAAAATTTTGTAAAAGCCATCTAAAATAGTTTTATGAATTATTAAGCTGAAAATGAATTGTATTTTTATGGTTTCGAAAAAAACCAACCCAGAAAACTAAGTAAGAAGTAGTACTTTTCACACAATGAGGTTTGGAAGTATTAAATTTACTATATCTCTTTTTTCAAAGGACCCTGACATTCAAGTCAGCGAGGACGCGGTCACTCACAGCACCGTCTGGAGTGATTTTAAAATATTCGAGTCCATCTCGACGGTTAAAATATCTGTCCAGATTTTCTAAGGAGTGTAGGGCCACTCCCATAATGGCCGTCCATGCGTCCCCCGAACGATAATGTCATGCGGCAATAAAATAAAACCGGGGAGTGCCGAGGTCGCCCTGCCCGAGCGCTGACCTGAGGCGCTTACGTCTCTCCATCACCGCAGGCCCACCAGTCCTGTGAGAGGCTTCTAGGCCAGACGCCGCATTTTTCAGTGTCGCAACAGCTTAAGCGCCCTGCGAGGATAATTGCGGTCATAAGACAATGCAAATCGTATTTTGATGGTAGGAAGATACGTAAGAAAGTTTGGCTTGAAAATATTGCTTAGCGTATATTGCGTTTAATGTTTCAAATTGATTTTGTTTATTTTAATTGAATTTGATTGCTTTGAATGTAAATTTACATTTATGGCTTTCTGGAAGAGATTATATAACAGTATAATATACTATTTTATACGGTACAATTAAAATTAACGGGCAGAACCATGTAACCATATCAACCAAAAAACAATAATGATATATTTTATTGAATAAAATTTTTAAAAAAACTTACTAATATCGACATAGTGAACAACTATCTAAGTATTTTTTTCTTTTTCTTCGTGACGTTTTTGCAGGAGAATCATAACGGTGCTGCGTATATCAGTTTTAATAAAATCTATAAAATATTTAAACATTATTTTACTACGGTTGAATCCCGTTTTTATTAATTATACAACCAATTCTGCGCTTTATGCATATTAGCCATAGGAGAGGGTCATTTTTTGACTTGTATGGAGGCCGGACCAAAGCAGACGTCATTGTCTCGGAAACAATGCGTTAAAGAAATTAATATTATACAATGTCTTCGATGCGGCCAGGGATCGGCGAAGTGATCATTATAATTCCCGATTATTAGTACCACAGGACTAAAGTGATAAAAAACAGGGATCGATGACTTGTTGGTCGTCAAAATATTGGATGTATATAAATATCAGATTGTATTAGCATATATAACGCGGTTTTTATTTTAAAGATTTTTTATCGCATATCAAGGTGTTTATTAATAACCCTTTTAAGTCAAGTAAAACAATTTTTCAATTCAACAATTATTAAAAACATGCTTGAAAAGAACGGCCAAATTGTTATAAACATGCAAAAAAATACTATTCATCTATATTTTGGAATTTTATACTCTATAAAGATCTTTTCTTGTTTGTAAACATGAATTTGATAGATTTTTTTTGTTTTTATTAGATATTTAGCTTAAAGTCTAGTTTTATGACGACACTGTTCAGAATCCGCGATTGTCAATATTTAAGTGTTTGAACCCCACCAGTGTCGCGAAAAAACTTGTTTGATGCGTTCGCAGATCAACTACTGCAACAGTTATCTAAGTGCAAGGCTTGTTAACGCATCTTTATAGCCTAAGCTTATTCTGGAGTTGACTTTTAACGGTTGTAGCGCCAGTTTAAGTGTGCACAGTAAAATATAACGCGGAGGCTCTGCAGCCGCACTTCAGCGTCCCCTCGGCCGGTCACAATTAGCAGCTCGTCCTCTCGCCTCTCCGCGAGTCTGCCCCGCGTGACCCGCGCACTGTATTGTCTTCCAAAGCAGCCTTTAATTAATTACCTGAGACCATCCGAGGGACGCTGTTCGTCGTCCACAATGGAGGTGTAGGCGAAACATGCGCCAGGGCTGATATAACCCAACCCGACCTAACCTACTCTACAATTATAATAAATTAGCACATTACATACACATACGTAAAAATACTACCCCTTATAACCATGACAATTTTTCATTTTTATATAAGTGATTGTATAAGCAATAAGTGTTTTACGAGTTTTTTTTCATGACACAAAATTATTCAACTACTATTTGTTCTATATAATGAAAATAATAACTTTTTATTTAAATCTTCACAGTGAAATGTCTTGTCCCTCAACAACTATTTGTTCTATTTTACCATTCGGTTTATGTATAAATTTAAAATTAGTTTAGTTTATATTACTTAATTATATTTAAATAAATTTTGTAAAAACTTTAAGATTACATATTTAACTGTGTGGTTTTAATCAATCAATTATACCCAACATTAAATAAAAAATAGTTATAATAATTTACTAGAAATATATATTTCATGCATATTTTATAGCATTGTGTATGATTAAACTGCACATTGTAAGAATTAAGATGATATTCATGGTTATTGTCATGTGAATAAATATAATGTTTTCTCTTAACTAATTTACCTACAAATATAAAGTGTTTTTCAAAATATATTAATACAATAAACTATAATGATATCAAATATGTTAATCTCAGGTGTTTATCGTGTCGATTGATAAATCGCAGAAATGTTACTACTAGAATTGCATCCAGTAAGTTACGGCTCATGCAGCCCTGATCTCAGATACAGGCGATGCCATTTTGTCGGAATGCGTTTGCCCGGCCTTAAATGACATTATCCGACTTTATTTATAGATAAAGGAGGCGAAGATGCCTTTAGACCTTAGATAATGAAATCCTAATGCCAGGGGACACGGCGAAATTAAAGTTGGATAAATACGCCCGGATGACATTTTGGAAATACCCCGACAATGCGCGTCGGCACCGCGACGTCGTGCTGGCTGGACGGACGCTGGTTTCATATTACCGGCCTTTCGACTGTGCGGGCCTTTGAATATCTTATTGTGCCTACACACTGTGCGGAATGCTTCTCTATCTTCAACAATTCAAAACGTCTGGATTGTATCTTGGCACTCTGTTCAATAAGAAATTTGCATTTTGAAAATATATAATTACTGAAGTATATCCTTTTCTTCTGCGATATAAAGCATGTCACAAACATACTAGTAACAAGAATAAATTAGTTTTTACAAACACTTATAAATAAATGATAATATCGTCAGAACAAAAACGTTTTCTTGTGGTGTGGTATAAACAACCAAATATAAATGAGTAAAACTTTATACATTGAAAGTTGACTGACAACTGATTGATAAGCAAGCCAATTGCCTCGTCTTTTGCCTTAAAACAGAAAATCAAAGCCCTCTAGACGCGTCGCGACACGACATGCGACCGATTTGCAATCATCAAATAAAAAAATTAATTTCAAGATTCTTCATCATTCTTTTAGTAAATTTACAATAGTTCTTTTAGGGCTATGGTTATAATACGGAAGACTTCCCCAACCTTTTTGCACCCAAGAGCACATTCTAGAATGTCGGTTGGGCGGCGGGCACCATTTATTTTTAATAAATAATAAGTAGTAAATAATAGCATAAAAAGTCTGGTAATTGGGTCGAATTGGGGCAAATATTCAACGAATAATTATTTTTAATAGCAACTTTAAAATGTACATTTATAGCTAAAAATTGAAAACAACAGTTTAATATGCGAAAAATATTAATAAGACTTTAGAGCTCGTTATTACAGAGACGGAGACAAACCAAACTACACCCATAATATGCTATTTCAACAGGCAATATATAATTTTCCGGAAAGAATAATTATTTTAAAATTATAACGATATAATTATTTTCGCTTATATTTCGCTGTTTAATTATCGTCCTATCGCAAAAATATCAGATAGACTTTCACATAGATTTCACCTCACTTGTTTCAACTCAAAAATATCAGAGACACTTTTACATAGCTTTCACTTCACTTGTACACCGCAAAAATATCAGATTTATATTTATTCAGCAACTCTTCCATCAAGTATCTGAACAATATCGTGATCGCATGACTACACCCATAAGATGCTAATTCAACAGGCTTATATATGATTTTCTGGAAAGAATTATTATATTGAAAAATTATAGCGATATAATTATTTCCACTTATTTTTTTTAAATTTAATTACTAAGTATTGTAAACTTTAATATTTTTTTTATGCCCGCGGGCATAGGGTTGGGGACCACTGTAATACGGTATGTGGCTATCCCCTGATCCTGCGCGCAGGTTGTGGAACTTACAAGGTGTGGCTTTGGTGGTAGTGTACATGTATTTCTTTATTGAGTAATATAGGGGAAACGAGTTAATAGCGTCCCTTTATTTTGGGATTTTTTTAATAGTTTTGGCTAAGTAAACAACGCAACGTAGAACGCTATTGGGGAACAAACAAAACTTTTGGCAAAAGTTCACTTGGTCAGTTTTGGTGTTCCTTGTGTTATTTTGTAATTTTACCTGTGTAAGATAAATGATATTAATAATAGATAAGTATCTTAATTCTATTAAACAGATGCTTTTCATTAGTTCAACACGGGATCCTGCAGCAGCGTTATGATCGCGGGGTGTTGTTTACGGCCGAGGCGATGCTGGCCACAGATTGCCGGTGGGGCTCCGGGGCTCGCGGGGCTCCGGGTCTCCGGGGCTCCGGGTCTCCGGGGCTCCGGGGCTCCGGGCCGGGGTCGCCCCCTCCGTGTTCCCGCACTATCTCGACAGATTATTAAACCTCGGACAAGTGGTATTTGTTGTAAGCGCGCGGTTTTAATTTGCTTATCCTCTGCAGCTTGTTCCGAGTGTAATGGGAATTGTGAACAGGCGGCTTCGTTATAAGCACGCGTTTATTTTGTGATGTGTAATATTGAATATGGAATCTGCGTTGCTGATTAATTAATAATATTTGCATGGTACTTTCTAATTAACATTCAACCACACCGACGCAGAAAAGCAGAACTACTTTGATTTTGCTAGTTATATTTATTTGTTGATCGAATTCAAGTCTATAAGATAATGAAATTATTTATTTATTAGAAGTTAATAATTTATAATTAATTCATTTAAAATATTTTTTATTATAAAATGTATGTATGATTATACACACACACACACACACCCACACATATATATATATATATAATATATAGGGTGTCCCTTAAAATTCAAGTTCAATATTTTTTTACGCGTACCTTCTTAAAAGTTTAGTAATAACCCTATATTGTCTAGAAAAAAATATTAGTTCGATTTATAAACGGTAACCCGTGCCGACTTGCGATTTTAACTTGTCCATACAAGTTGCGTAAGTACTGCGCTGTGACTTGTAACTGCATGTTTTATTTGTCATTTCATACGTGATTTTTGAGATTAGTAGTGCTCCATTGTTTAGTGCGTTAACATGTCGGTGGAATTACGGAGTGATAAACAAAATAATTTCCTTATCGGTTTGCCTAGATATCAAATAAATGGTGCAAAATTACCATCTAATCGACAAATTCCCTCGGTCCTATTTTACAATATTCGTGAGGTTAAACTGATTGTTAGTGAAAGTGCAAATCTTGTGATTAGGGAGTGCATCATATATTGGGAAAAAACAAGAATTCCAACAAGGGCATATCCTAACTGCGTGAAGAAACTTGTTGATTTATATCATGTTTGGAGAGAGTTGCAAAAAAAATTGTAAGAAAACTCAGGTTACGTTCAAGAGCCGTGAGAACAATTTCAAAATTGATCTTGATAATTTGTTTGATATTGCACATGCTGATACTTTTGAGAGAATGAAAATAGAGTAAGATAAATTATTTTTAATGAAACAGAGAGAGCCAGATCGACCAGGATGCTTAGGTGGTGTTGATAAAAAATTGTCGGAAAAAGAAGATAGATCTAAACAACGACGATTGGAAGAAGAGGAAAGGGTTGTAAGACAAAGATAACCACTAGCTGCTGAAACTAGAAAATCAAGGGCAGAAGCAATAAAATCTGACTTCTTTGGAAGTAATGTACCCGACGTAGTCACAGTCCATTGGGATGGAAAACTATTACCCGGGTTAGATGTACGAAGTTCTAAAGAAGAACGCTTGCCAGTTATTGCTTCGTTTGACGATAAGGAACAGCTTCTTGCAGTGCCAAAACTAGAACATTCTTCTGAAAAACATCAAGCTAAGGCTGTCTCAACAGCTCTCTTTGACTAGAACCTTCACGATAAAGTACAAATAATGTGCTGCGACACAACAGCTTTCAATACTGGCCATATTAATGGAGCTTGTGCTATTTTGGAGAAACTTTAGGAAGAGAATTGCTGCTCGTCTGTCGTCATCATGTTTATGAATTGGTCCTAAAAGCTGTCTTTGAAAGCAAAATTAAGTAAATTACTAGTAGCCCAGATACTCCAATGTTTAAAAAGTTCAGAGAAAATTGGAAAAACATCGACGCTAGTAACATTGAACCATCTCTTAATTTCGTAAAACAACGTGTTGCCGAGACAGACATTCAAGCTTTTTTAATATTTTATAAGGCAGAATTAGACAAAGGTTATGTAAGAGATGACTACCGCAAATTGGTCGAACTGTGCGTAATATTTTTGGGAGGAGACTCAGAGGAAAAATTAAAACTAAGCCCCCCCAAAGCCATGCATCAGGCACGCTGGATGGCGAGAGCGATCTATTCTTTAAAAATGTGTTTACTTCAGTCACAATGCAGAATAACTGCGAAGGACAAAAAGACTCTACAAGATGTTTGCTTATGTTTGTAAAACACTGGATGATTTCGTATCGGAAAAGAGCAAACAATTTTTATCACGACTGCAGATCGACGACAGTTTTCTAAAGGAAGATGTATCTTCTTGGAATAATAATAGTGCTTTTGTGGAAGCTAAAAGAAAAATAAGTTATTTGAGGGTTGTGAATGATACTGCTGAAAGGGCTGTTAAAATGATGCAAGATTTTAACGGACTTATCGCGGCTGAAGAAGAACAAAAACAGTTCTTGCTGCGCTGTGTCCAGGAACATAGAAAATTGTATCCGGACTGTAAAAAAACAACTCTATAAAAAAGTTACCCTGGCTGATTGTTATTACTTTATGTTTTTGATTAAAGATTAATGTTCATCTAATTGAATTTTTACTATTATTTACTTAATTTATTGCATTTATAATGATTTTATACCAGACCGAAATATCAAGACAAAACACGTTTTTTACTAAACTTTGAAGCTCGGTCGGCACTGGTTGCAATTATGCTAGAAAGATGAAATTTTATATTTAAGACTCTTATAGCATTACTAAAAAAAAGTAGAGGGTACCCATTTCGAAATTTGAAAAAAAAAATTTTTTGGTCATATAAGGGACACCCTAATATATATACATAAATTGTGTGGAAGGAATGACAGAACGAATGTTTGAGGAAGGAAGATACCTGTGAAGCGCTGGCACGGTCATGATGGAGAATGTTTGCAGCAAGAGGAAGCGAAAGTCCTGCCCTGTACCCCACATCTCATGCAGTCGGTGATGATCTGCAGTGATGGCGCGTTTGAAAAGACTTATTAATTATTGAATAAATATTAAATTCCATTTGCAAACTAACTTCAAAAGTTACATTGGCAAATAAGATCAATCCGAAGATTTAATTGTCTCAACTTGTCTTCATTATATTGATGTTCGTACACCATGATATAAAAAGTAAAAAATAGGTTGTTATACAGAAAATTCATACAATTAGCTAAGGTGTCATAATTAAACAGTGTGTTGTCAATATCAAACTTGATATATAAATCCACGTATGGACGTGGTTTTTGAACGTTGTGTCAATATCCAGACATTAAGCCTTTTTGTATAAGAAAGTCGTCCAAGCATCCTTAGACCTGTTTCTTTGTCATCATCAATAGTATTCTTTTACTGCTTGATAATAATCCTACAGTGATACACATGTGCTTCGTGTTAACTTCTCACTCCATTGCAATCTGCAGAAAGCCATCTGCATTTTATTTTCCAGATCGAAGAAGCCTGCAAGCTTGAATATCCTAAGACCAATCGTTCCGCCCACTGCCATTTGCACCTTTACCAACCGCAACCTTAGGCTTTAAATAAATGTATTTTTATCAGCATGCACTTTGACTCGAGTCACGACTGTATAACTATTTCTTTTGAATATCACTGTAATGGTCAAGATAATGTGCTCAAGGAAATAACTCCCGTTAGATATATAGGATAATTGTTTGTGTATTTAGTGATCAGTTAATTGTCCGTTGTGAGACAGGCGGCCGTACGCCAGTGTCCTGGAGCCGTTTGGACCATCCACACTGACGGCGCTCTCAGTACTTCAGTACTTATCGGTAGCCACGACTGAATAGCACGACCGCTGACCGCCAGGTGTCGAGAACCTCGGGCGACAAAATTAACCTCTAATATATATATATTTATTTATATTAAATTTTTATTTCAACAAATATGCAATCGAATCTACGGTTTAAATAAATTTGTAAATACTATAGAGCAGAAATTTAGGTTGTATAACCATTATCAAACACATGATAATGTCTAAATGGTGTTAAACCATCAAATTTCGACGAAAACTCATTTAAATAAAACCTTCCTCAATTTTATTAAAAACTTCAATAAAGTCCAATGAATAATCTTATATAACTATATGACACTAACATTAATTACGGAATTGTTTAAGAGAATTCATCAATTCAAAGAAGTAATGAAAAATTAAAGGCTAAACATTCCTATGAATTATATTTATAAATATTTTATTTTCTGCATGGTTGGCATCTTCAGGCTAACTTCTCGAGTATGCCAATCATAAAAAAGCAGTCGGGTCGCCAATTTCAAAATTTTCCAAATTAGTCGCGTCATTAAATTGTCCTTCCACCGAGTACTTTCTGCCATAAATATTAAATATAAAAGACTTAAACATTGACAGTATCTCGGACCGCCGGTTGTCGACCCGGCGGCGGGGATCGGTCCCAGCATAGTTTGCACTATGACATTCAGTTTGAGGCTTCGCGAAGCATACGTGCGCTATGTTCGCTACGCCACGACGCCACGACGCCACGCAAGCCACGCAAGCCACGCAAGCCACGCAAGCCACGCAAGCCACGCAAGCCACGCAAGCCACGCAAGCCACGCTCATGTCGGGCGTGCGCGTGAGAGAGAACAAGTCCGGCGCGGCACCGACAATCGCCGGGATTATGATAAATAATAGCATTAATTGCCGTGCATTTAGATAAACGGCTTAATTACGAGAGATGCGCCCAACGGTTGTTTGAACGATGCTCCTATGTCAGTTCGGCGTTGCATTATTATAATGCGCTTCGCTGCAGTTTTGTTATGCAAGATAAGAAAGCGGAGGAATAGGCGTGCTTTGTGTGTGAAACAGAGAAATACAGCCTCCATGCGACTTAAATTAAATCTAAACGTTAGTGTCATTTTCTAAAACAACTGTACGCAGAATTTGCTTTAATTTACTAATTAAAAAAATCGATAACTGCTTTAGATTCTTAACAGTTTATTGAGACTCAGTATTTATATATGACTTAGTTCATCTGATTTTCACACGTAAATAACTGTCGATATTCTCGCTACGTTGCAAGGGCACGCTGGGAGAAAATACCAAGACAACAGACTACCATATCCAATAGGTTCGAGTCTGTCCTGTGTTTATATACACATATATTTATTAGAGATATTATTAATTTTATTGTTTCAAATATTTCAACAAATTTAGTGGGATTTTTTAATGTATTTTAAGACGATATTTGTATACGTGGTTAGAATTTTATGTGTTTTTGGACAGAAATAAGCTAGGAGTGATTTATAACCGTGTATAATATTTTTATTAGAAAAGGAAAATTTAACTGTACAATGCTAAACAAGTTTTTAACAATATACAATACTCTTCTTCAGCAATAAAATTATATATTAAACTTATCATAAATAATCGGTGTTCACAAACCAGATATTAAGTTTTAACAGTTAAAGACCAAGGATATAAATGCTTACATCTATATTACTTTGATTTAATAACATTTTTTTGAGTTCATCAACATAGGCGTAAATTTAAAAATAACCTATATTTCGACTGTAAGCCCCTAAATTTTACTAAATAAAGATATTTATATAATTCAAACTGATCTGTGAGACTAGAATGCGTAAATGGCACAGTTAAAATAATTAGTAGATTTAATGTAATTAGAGACAATTGATAATGTGAATCACACATCATAACGTGTCAAGCAGGAAAATAATTAAAAATCTTGTATATACATTTTTCTACGTGCTTAATTCAAATCCTATATATATATATATATATATATATATATATATATATATATATATATATATATATATACCCCATTCTTATTCAAAAAGAAGTTAAATCATATGTTGCACCTGCTTATTTCACAATTACCGCTATCCTTGTTTGGTAGTTTAGTTAACCGATGTGAGTTTACGAAGGGTTAAATTCAGAGCCATTTCTCCGCCTGCCATGACCCCATGGGGGTCCAATAAGTAGGTTGCCCGTCTGGCGTTTAGTTCTGAAAGCGCACAGTTGACGTTATGCAAATGTTATACGAATTTCATTTAAATTGACCGCGGCTTCGGCCAGCGCCTCGCGCTCTTTATTAGCTATGCAGGTGATCGCCAGGGCTGATGAAACCGTCGGTCCTGATGAAACTGACCGTGATTACAAAAAGGTGTTACATCATTTGCTCAGGTGTATCTTTTTGCATGTTTAATATCATATACGAAATACCGGCGCCGAAAGCACAATATAAAAATGAATTCCGTTGAAGTCTAGAGTAGGATTTGACCCAACTTGCTGTCATCTACAGTGAGAACCTTTGTAATTTCATACATGAAATCTCGATGCTGAAAAGTTTGTATAAAAATAGCTTGTATACTCTATTGTTTTGGTAAAGTTCTGACGGAATTGGCTATAAATTACAGTGAGGTGCTACATCATTTGCTCAAGTGTATCTTTTTTGTATGTATAATATCATACCGACGCTGAAACCATAATATAAAATGAATTCCGTTAAAGTCTAGAGTAAGTTCTGACTTAACTTGCTGTTATCTGATGTGTTAACCCTTAAAACATTAAATCGTTGTAATTTCATACAAGAAATCTCAATGCCGAAAAGTTAGTATAAAAATATTTTTTATTGAATCCTTATATTCTATTGGTTTCGATAGGTACTGACGGAATTGGCTATCAATTACATTGAGGTTTACGCCATTTGCTTATACTGCAAATACTCTGTTCTTGGGTATTTTATCACTATTTAAAAATTTTTTTTAACTGTCTATATTTTTGAGAGTTCCTCGCACAGCCCTGGCAGTGCGTTCATTGCACGCTTTATGGCCGGCCTTTGCGAATACAGATAGACATATATTTAAGAGATAAAGAAAATAACTGCACTAGGATAGAGAGGAGATGACAACATGGTTAGTTTAGTAAGACTGATTTTATTAATATTTATTTTCTATTAGTATAGATGTATATATCTGTAAACAAAAACAATTAATTGTGTTTTATAACTTTTTTCTTTTCTTTGTTTTTTTTTTAATCATTTGTCATTGTATTTTACGCATAATTTGTAAATTTATTTTTAACTTTATTAAGTATGATGAAAATGTATAAAGTTCCTATCGTTACAAAACAATCATTGACCTGAATGATTTTTAAGCGATTTTTTTATTCTTTCTACTTATTTTTGAATAAAAAGTATTTTCGTTAGTGCTTTTATAATGCAATAAAAAATGTTACATCCACATCATTACTATTATATTCAGTGGTCATATTCAGTCTAGTATCTTTGTTGTCAGCATATTTCAAGTCCATTTACATTAATAAGCAAAATCAACATTTTCGCTAACGATTAAGTTTTGCATATGATTAAGCTCGCGGAATACGCAGCTTTCTACACACATTTGATTTAAACAAAATACTAATGAGTGGATACAGTAAAAACTGCATTCATAATGCAAAATGAGACTTTCCTGTCCGGTCATTGGAGGATGCATAAAAATTTCCACTAACCTGCATATTATTATAATTTATGCGGTGCAGTTTCATTTTAAGAAATTTAAGAATCGGCAAAACCATTAGCACCGTTAGATTTTTAAAAAAAATACCCACTCGTTTTGGATACATCAAAATGCAAATGCATCTTGAGCATTAGAATGGATTTTTATTTATGGACTTGCAACAAACGTTTATTGCTAAAATAAGTATCGAATTATTATTAAGAGCTGAAAACCGTTAAGGATGTTAGTAAAGTAAATATATTAAGCAGTTCTACATTGTGTTTTTCAAGTGACCAGGATTTTGTTTTGGCTTTATTTGTGGTAATAACTTATATTTTGATGTCATGAATTATTTTTACATAAAACATTTATCTTCAATGCTAATAAAATTTGGCGTTCAGATTTTTTATATATACCATAAAACATCGTCAATATGAAAAAAATCTACATCAGGAAACTTCTACTGCCCGTACTTCCCATAAACAATTATTTTATATTCCTTACAATCATGTCTTTTATTTCTACATTCGCAAAGTTTTTATTTTAATTCCGTCAACGGCAGACACCAGACTTGTTAATCTAAATAAGGGTTTTATAAACTACACTACTCAAATTACTAGAAAGTCGGATGCCTAAGTGGCTGGTAAACAAGCGGTGGAAAGCGACCAAAGACAAATATAGTAGTAATAGGCTTATAATAATTCAGAATTAGTAGATCACAAAAATATTCAATCGGAAAGGGTAAGCAATCTTTTTACAACTGCACGCCTTAATAAATAATAAATACAAGCATATATTGATAGTCAAATATATTTTTTCTTATTAAAGTATCAGTAATTCAGAACATTCAAATTAAAATGTTGTTATAGCTGTTATAATACAAGCAAAGCTGGAAGTCTATATGACCCGTAAAAAATGCGTGACCTTAAATATGCAAATATACGCAGGAAAAAATAGCTTATTCCATGGACTAAATTAATTTTGTAATAGTGCAATTAAAACACAATAAGTTTTTAGTATTCTGGAAATATGTATGGTCAAGTGAGAAATAATGCGATTGTGGGAATATTAAGAAAATAGATTTGTGGAGATTGTTATTAGCGGCAAAATTTTGAGTGGAAGTATTATGGCTGTAATGAAATATTTATAATATAATTAAGCTAATGCTCAACTATAATACACGTTAGAAAATTTATGTACTAAATCTTTTTTTTATTTATAGACTGACGAACTATTTTTTAAATAATAAGTAATTGTGGCAAATGTTTGTTATAACGTCCAATATCTTTCTCTATTGATGACGAAATTAGTCGTCGCATTAACATCGTCGTAATGGTTTTTTTTGTACTTGGTTAGAATATATTTTAAAATATTTCGGTAGGCTTAGATTAAATTTTTTATCCACCGTTTTATAGCCTACAAAAAAAAATAATTTGTGTTAAATATTTTTATATATCCCTAAATAAAATTAAATTTTGGACGTATCATGGATCCATTACAATAAATTGTTTCCTTGGATTTGATAAATATCATTTAGGGTTAAAAATAAAAAGGTGTTGAACCATCTCAAAGGGTTATTAACGATGTATTTTATATTTTTATAAATACGGAAAAAATTATAATAACCGTGGCTTTGTGAATATAATGTATGTTTTCTTAAAAGAGTTCTCAATAATCTTATAGAAAAGATACAACATAAACAAATATTAGCATTTATAGGCAGTACCATTCGTATTAAAATAGCAAACCATTTACATTTAGGATAGACCTTACCTTAGTGATAGTCTGAGTAATTCGATAGTCTGTACCCTAAAGAGACTGAAGAAATTTAAAATAACCTTTTGTTAAGTAGTTTGGCAACTCTATAAATTAACAAAACAACTCCGTTAAATAAATTCTTTTCTTGGAATTCAATAATGATGCTTCCAATGAGGTTTATGGTATGATTTGCATAATTCATGTTGTCGTCCTTATACCCGCTGACCAAAGAAAGCAACATATCATCTTTATATATAGTTTTTAGATGCTTTAAAGATGATTCATTCACAGAACGTAATCTTTGACTTCGGAAGAATAGGCAGTAAGATTGGTTGAGCTGTCGATTTTTCATCGTTTAATCGATAAATAATCAATTCTCTTTTGAATTACATGCAAAAGAAATGCTAACTATTTAGAATGTATTGTATACTGTTTTGTGTGTGTGTAAAAAGTTTTGTGTGTTAAAATATAGTTGGATATTAAAACCATAAATAAACAATACTTATACGATCATAATTAAACATTTTATTCATCCGCATTCTAACCTATCCTAACCTTAACAGGTTTATTGCTTATAAAATATTTAGGGAATAAACTCAACTAATGAACTGACTTTTCACCTGTCTTTTACCAGGGACCTCGCAAGAAGGCGGTTCGTAAACGGGATGAATGTAATATATTAAATTATTTCCAAGTAATCGACATTTTACATTTGACGAATCAATACCCTCTAAGATGTATAACAATATCAAAACAAACAACCCGAAAATCCCGACACAACGTTTCAGCCTGCAGCTCCAGGGCGTTTTCCGGGCACTTAAATTATAAATTCAATCAAAGACAATCGGTAGAATGTTTGAGGCTCAAAGCCGTACAAAGGAATCTTGGGTTTGATTTGGCGTAAGATGGCTGGAGAGAACCGCTGGTCATAAATTGTGGTCAGAGCTTTACGGGTAAAATCATTCACTTTGTCTACGGTAAGGCTCACACCGGTAATGTGAGACTCCAAGACAATATAGCCTATTCTCCCATAGAGAAATTCTCTATGGGTATGATCGTCGTGAGCACTGTACATATACATACAAGGCATACTTTGTCATTCATCTTCCTGTTGGGCATGGATGTCAGTATTCGGAATTCAATGGCCACAAGTTACAGCATTAGGGAGCAACTTCGGATCAAATGTTCAAGCTCGACTGTTTATTACTATTTTATTTCATCGAATACAATTTCTTATGCTAGGAGCCTATTCAAAACCATTTTAATGTATAAGAATTAAACGCATTTAATATAACACAACCTTAGATCCATAAAAGCAGTTAAGCATAACTTTCTATAAATATGGCTTACGTCAATGTTTTAAATAGAACATTTTGTATGAAAAAATTAAACTAAAAAAATGTCTAATCCACTCGAAGTGATATTGAAAACTTAATTTTTTTATAATACTTTTAAATTACTTCTAGTTTAAATTTCGGACTCAAACGTAGTAAGCATGACTTTTCCTTGTTTTAAAAATAATTGTATATTATATAAGATTGTTATATCAAAAAAATAATTACTTTTAAATGTATATATTAAAACAATTATTATTATTTTTTATAAGAAACGTTTTTTGTGTTTTTCTCATTTTATGCTAAAAATGAGCAATGATTTGAGAAATTGAAAAATAATTGCTGTTTTTGTTAATATCTATTAAATAAGTAATTGATGCTTGTATGTAAATTTTATTGTGCTGATGCTGAATACTGAATCAATAATTCCATGATTTATGGAATGATTTAGTTAATTCCACATTAAGGTATTTGAGCCAAGACATATTTGTAGCAAAACGTTTGCTTTGGAGTAGCTATCTTGCCGCGAATCTGTCTTGATTGGGAAGATGCTGTTATAATAATATCTTCGGCCCATTAAAACTCCGCATGACACCGTCCCCGAAAAGGCTCCAAAAATCGGCGCTTGGCGAATAACAGTAAAGGCCGTCGGGTCATCATTCTCCGTTGTCTCCAACTTAGTCGTTTGTGTCAACCGGACAGCAAAGATCCCCAAATCTGGCACACAATATCCGAATCTACATGAATAATTTTGAAAGTTGCAATAATGTCAGTCTGGGCGATAGCCGACTGCCGTTTCCGTCTAATTTATTTTTAGTTAAGCAGCCTACACACATTGCGACCATAAGCTTATTCTGTTGTGTTGTTTAGATAGTCAAAGCTATTATTAACCACCCAAAGCATGAAAATGTTTTTTTACGCTTATAACAGTTCAGTTGTCGGTTGTGTCGCAACGTGTGTAGGCTAGGTCGGTAGGAACGCGCTTACGCAGGCGGTCGGCGACGTCTCCGGAGGCTCGCGAGGTGTCGGCCCGGACGCTCCGGACGGACGAACAAGACTTTCTCTCGATCCTAATAAAATGACATTTCAGGTGAGACCGGCGGCGATAAAACATATCGTGTCAGCTGTAAGTCGCGTGCAACGAAATTTATTGCATCTATTTGTGCGATGAGACTGGAAATCTGTTTATTATAAATGATATGGACCTGTTCTCCTTTTGATGTCTCAATTCAAGAAACTCGAAATTCTTTGTAAATAATATTTAAAAGAAATAATTGGTGCGTATTAATAAATTGTTAAAATGTATTCAATATTTTTGACAGAAAGTAAATAATATACTTTTTACTAAATAATTTTCACATAATATCAAAAATTATTACTTACATTTTTAAAAAAAATGGTAAATTTAGTAGTTTCAGGAAATTCAGGAAATCCAGTTCCTTTTTGAATTTTTTAGTTTTAATTATTTCTAAAATAAACAAATTTTTTTGTAATACCAAAACACTTCTTTGATTATTATTTGAATCACTATTATATTACCGTTAACACAGTCCGTGTCCATTCTGATCCTAATGTAAGATTCGGCCAATCGCTAAAAATAGCAAGAAAATTTATTTATTTTTACGTCGACATAACTCAGATAATAAAATGCATATATCTTAAACCCGATATCATATAAAGCCGTTTAATTCGGAAAATTTAAAATTCACCACATTTCCGCATTGAATCACAGTGTGTGTGTGTTTCATCTTTATTGTTTCGTCAACAGCAGAGAATAAGGTTATTCGTAGATTGAATATCAATGGACCGCTCCAGCAAGAGACTTGGGGATATTCGTGTCATGGCACTGGTCAGGAGCAAGCCTCAGGTCACCTGCATAATTTGCGAAATTAATGCAAATTACATATTAATACAGTAAATTCTGACCAAGTTAGCAGACTGGTTTTTTTATGGTGAAAATATTGCTTTTTTATTCCATTTAATTCTTGCTCAAAATGATTGCACGCCAAAAAAATGTGCCTCTGAATTCAAGCGAAATAAACGAAACGAAAATATTCTCAGATAGCTAAAAAAAAATTAAGCGCGCAGGACTTTGTGAATTTAAATGCTTTAAGTTATTGATATATAAATAAAGGGTATCAAAATGGGTTATTTCTATTTAAAAATGAAATTGAAACTGCATTAACACACGCAGTGACACAACTTGCAACCGATTTGCGATTAGCCAATAGCGTCTCTTTATTTTGTTTTTTTTTTTGTTTGCTTAAGTAAACAACGCAAAGTAGGGCGTTATTGGCTAGCTGCAGGTCGGTTGCAAGTTGTGTCGTGACGTGTGTAGAGTGCTCTAGCTGCCTGGGTTCTCGGGTCCGCCACTCAGTCAGTCAGTTTACAGCTATGGGCGTATTTCGGCCGGAGGTCTTGCGCAAGGCCCGCGGTGGGAAAGAGGCGCCGGGCGCGCGGCAGGTGCGTCTCACGACCCCCGCGGCTCCGGCGCGGGCGGACCAATTATTCAATCATTAATGCGGCGCTCGGACGGATTATGCATTGTGATGTTAAATGTTGTGTCGGAGAAAATAGACAATTATTATGAGCCGAGGCTTAATGAGCACCCGTATACAGGTGCGGCGGAAGCCAGGTAACAGAATTCGATCATTTTGTTTAATCAGGAAACACGCATTAGTTATAATTCTTTAAGGTTTATAAGTCTGTTCAGGATTTTTTAAACACTAATGATATTGTCCAACTCGTCATTCGGTAGAAGTTTGTTTCTTATATTGACTTATATAAAACAAGCAACATTTTACTTAAGTACGACAAACAAATATTTGACGTGATATTTATTAATGCTTGCGAAGGTATGCAATAGTGTCGATTAATAGTATAGTAAAATTATATTCTATTAGTAGGTTTAATGGATTACAAGATATTTTGGAATAAAAAGTTATTTTCGTGTCTCCTGTGTGTATGAAGTATAGCAACAGGTCAGCTACCCACTATTGTTAGGCGGTGTGAGCTGCCCGCTCCACTTGCCGGAGGCTCTCTTCCTGGACAAGCGAACCAGGGGCGGCGCGCACCTGACCAGAGCAAAATAAAAGCATTGCAAATACTACCAAACCTACCTACTTCACTCTTAAAATAATTCTATTAATCTATGGATTCACAACAGACTGCTCGAATTTGTAATTATCCAATCTAAGGAGGTTGGCGACCATCTCACCGAGCATATACTTATACTGAGCCAGTGTTCATGATTTTTTAGGGAGAATAGTTCAATAATCCAGACCAAAACTCTACATTATTACGCTTAAAATAATCTTCATTGAATCCACGATAGACTGGTTTGATTTGTGTCAATATTTAATCAACAAAGTTGATGTCTAATGAGATTATAAACTTTTAGTTATACGAAGCTTTTTTTTACACTGAAAAAGAAGCCTAAAGGACCCCTTACAATTTTATTTTCATAATATAGGCATTTGGCTATTAATTCCGGACGAATCCTCGATTTAAATGTGTAACGTTACTTGTTTAGAATTTAATTTTGTTTATTATTTAGTTTAATTTTTTTTTTAATAAATATTGTTCTAAGATAAGAGATTGATAAATGGTATGATTTTTTAATGTACACTTTTAGAGCTCCGTCATAAATTTAAGACATGATGAGAAAAAAATTGGGCGCGACGTATAATCGGCGTGACGCCCTGGCCGGGCCTGGGCGCGGGTCAGCGGTCAGTGGTGCGCCGGAAGCGGGCCGTGGGAGTGGGAGTCTCGCGGGGGCTCCCAGGGCTGTGCCACACGCTTCAAATTCATATTTCATATATTTTATTTTGATTTAATTGGCATTTAAATTTGGATATTTTAAATACTGAGTAATTTTATACGTATAGTGTTTTAAATGATTATATGAGGCATATTTTTATTTTGTGCAATCCGTATTTATGAATTAAGTTATATACTCATAATCATTTAGAAAATATTTACTAAATGATTTTTTTTATATTTAATATTCGCCACTTTTATTAGTTAAATCAAAATTTCTCAATATCACACACACAGTTGATTTTCAAATTAATGTTTGCTTAGCACAAAATTTTCTTTTTTACGATTTAGTTAATTTTTAAGTAAGCGAATTATTAGTTTTATTTAAAATAAAATATTGAAGAATTCACCATATCACTTCAATATATCGATTGGCTTCAATTAAAATGCAGCGCCCTCACCCAGCACAGCAATTCCCATCGCAACTCTCGCTCAGCCGGTTCACCTGAGACGCCCGTTATACTTCCTACCTGTGTAGTAATTTCATTATGAGAGTCCATTCATAAAAAAGCACCTTCCGCGCACTTCGCAATTATGTAACCGCGTGCGTGCGCGGGGCACTCCGGTTCGATGTGTTTTCACGTTCATGTATATAGATATTTATTGCCGCTGCTACCTGCATGCACGGTGTGCGTTTGCTAATTGCGTACGTATTCTTTTCCTTTACAGGTGCGCAGGAAAACTATTAACGACTTGTATGAATCTTTATGCCAGAGGTGAAAATTTGCTTATACGATACAAAAGAATACACTGATTAATTAAATCAGTGCCGTGCAACGAGTTCAAAACTTGAGTAAGCAGTTTTTAAATTGTATGAGTAAACCTAGTAAACTTCGTGCAAGCTGTGGGGCTTACAAGGTTTGGTTTAGAGGGTAGCGTACGTGGATTTCTCTATTTTCGTAATTGAGTTTAAGTAACCCTTTAACAAGCGATCACCTGAGTGCTAGGGTAATAAAATTGGCAGCTTGGGTCACGTGTGCGCCTGTGCAAACGGCAGGTCCCGCGATCTGCACAGGGAGGCTGTAGGCTGTAGCAGCGCCCACGGAGACAGGTGGTCGCCATATCAGATGGAGGCCTCCAACTGCCCGTCATTCTCCTCCAAACTGCTCGCAACGGAATGTCAACGGAGTTGCAAGTTGTCAGCGTGCCTGCACGGTGTCTTCGTGCTTTTCTTTGCAGTGCGTTTCATCGTTGAACATATTACACAAAGTATTAAACAATGTCTTTATTAGTGTCTGTTATTCGTGTATTTACTCTTACCTAACCGTATCTACAATTTTACACATTATTTTATTTTCAAAATATTTTCTTACAACTAACAAAATTACAACATGTTAATAAATTACAAACACATAATATTTAAAACCATTTCAAGTCAAACACCCACTCTTACACTTAATATATATACATATATATATATATATATATATATTTGTGTTTGTGTAAATATTGGACATATGGTTGGAAGTGAATGCTATCTGCAAAATCTCTAAGTAAGGTTCCCAGGCCGGTAGTTATGTATTTACTTGGAATTCTAATAAGTTATTTTAGACGCACTATTAAGGTAAATAAGCTCTAGTAAAGAGCAGGAGCATTCTCTAAGAATTTCATACATATCATTACACGCATTGCAAAGGTTAAGTAATTCAGGTAAACGGAAGACACAAGGACCATCTCGCGGTGCCACGACTCGGGATACGCGGCCGAGAATGTACGCAAATGAGTGCACGCGGGCAGCCGGCGCTACAGAGTGTAAGATCATCTATTGTGTAGAGTGTGCATTATAATTAAATTCATGTTATTATTGAAAGTCACTTTGAAATACCAACAGCAAAAAATTCAGCCACGATACGTGTTCATATCAAATAAAAAAAATCAAAATCAAAAGTTTATAAGTTGCAGATCATAAAATAGTCATAAAAATAATTAGATAAATTTAGTTTTGGATGTTTACAAAATAATTTATAAATTCAAGCGGATTCGGGTAGCCTACCTATTAGCCACAGCCTTAGATTCTTGGCCAATGTACATTTTTAGTAATTAAATTTATAATTATTATTATACTGTAAATATATTGCCAAACGAAGCTTCTTGTGACAAAAACAGGCCTGCGGTCAATAGGCCACAGACAACCATTAGCAACAGATATATACTAATGTGTATTCATATCCTTGGTAATAATTTAAGTTTGATACATATATCCAGTCGACAGTGCATCCGAATGCAGTTTGCACGGGCAGCGCATACGGAAGAGTGCTCTCCTCCCAATTAGGGTCTCCCCTGAGGTCCGCCGTGTGATGTCTCGAATGGCGCATTTAATTTGTGTGGGAACCATGAGCCATACAGGGCAGCGGCCCAAGGAAGAACGTGTTAATATCTGGCGCACGGCACATGTCGGAGGAGGGAAGGGGCTATCACTTGCCGCATCAGCTGTTGCTGCACACTCAGTAAGAAAGTTAAGCCAAATTGGTTCTGAGCAGTTTGCATAGTTTTCTCCTTGTACGCATCTATTTCTTTTGTGTTTTTTTCTTGTAAAGATGGCTTGATAACGTTAGTATACTTATTTTTTACATCGAAATATAATTATTAGTATAAAAAAACAATAAATATCGGAGGAAAATAACTAAAGAATTAAAAGAAATGTGAAAAGTGTGTTTTAACATATTTTATTTTTACAAATATACAGTTTTGACATTATACCGGATAGTTTAATTGACAATCTCTTAGTTGGAAATAGGTGTATATTTTTTAAATAATAAGTAAGATTTTTATATTATTTTCATTTTTAACTCTTATAAAACGCCGAACTTGATCAAAACAAATTATTAAATATTCATAAATAAATACTACTCTATACAGTCTATAAAAAAACCCTTACTCAAATGTTCATTTTAAGTTTTTTTTTTTCAGTAACATTTTTTTTTAACTCAACACCTGACGTTTTTATACAGTAATAAACTGAGGTGATATTATTAATAAATTTTAATCTACACATGTTTGTTATGTAAAGGACACGATATATAGTTAATTTCACTTGGATTTAAACACATGACCCCAAGATTGGTGAGCAAGCGTGCCTACCACTGGACCACGAGGCGGCTAAATCGGATTAGAAGTAGATACAAGAGCACGTTGCTCTCACTGTGTTGTGTACAGTGTTGCAAAATTAACAAGCAGTTCCATCGACTATAACTAAGTGACAAGTCCGTTATGCGAATTGTCATACTGTACCGCGCGGGCTCGAGTTAGAGGTCTCTGTTGCATTTGTCCCTATAACTCACGGCTGATTGGAACATTCGGTTTCCATCCCGAATAGGTCAGAAGATGTCCCGTTATTGGGCTGATCCCCGCCTCATGCAGGAGAGCCCTCCGCAGGGCCGGCGAAGCCTCTGAGGCATTGTTTGATAAAGTGTGCGAAAATTGCCACGTGTGCACTGCTACGGTTATTGTTTTGAATTTGATAGAAATTAGCTTATGGATAATACTTTAAGATATATTTCAAAATTTAATCGATAATTTATTTCAAAGTTTTTAAAAGAAATGTAATAGAGATTTTCTGGTGTTTAAAATAATTTCAACTTGTTTTTTTAATACACTTATATATAGTGATAAATCTAGAAGAGTGTCTAAAAAATATATGACGTAACGCATTTCTTGATAAAATTTTTATTAAAAGTGACCACCACTAGAGTAAGATATGTCGATATTTAAAATTGAATAGTTCCTGTGTTATTGTATAACAGTAGGACGATAGGCCTACACGCGCGACTCCACGCTGCCGGCCGCTCCCTGCAGTGGTTCCCTGGAGTAGCAGGATGCCGTGAACGTGAGCGTGACCGTGAGCTGCTGAACCCTGCGGTATCTGCAGGAAGAGCGGCTGACGTCGTGACCGGCGACCTGATGGTCATCGCGCCCTGGGAACGTGGGACGGTCAGCGGCCGCGGCTCCCGTACGAGCTATCCTGCCCGGGGAATGTCCATGTTCTCTGCTACCAACCAGTAATCATGAGTATTTTGGATAGCCAAGTAGACGCATACAAACTAAAGAATGCGGCTAGGCACGACCGTTCTGCGCACGTCCCCAAGGGGAGCGCTCATTTTGTGTTAAACTTACAAGCATTTTAATTTAGTACGCATTTTACATATCGAGTTTTTGGAGGGTTGTTCAATTGTGACAGATCTTATTATGATTTAAGTAATTTCACAATAATGTTTATGTAAAGACTAATACAATGTTAATTTAAAGAATTCTCAGTACTGTTTTGTTGAATTTAGGATTTTCCTTTGTTTCAGGTAGGATGATTACTTGACCGTTATGCAAACGAACCACGTCAAAAGCTTTGGGGCTGCGGAGTTGGTACGTTCAATTGATCTAACTCCTTCTGCTCTCTTTTATTTTACCCGTAAAAGAGTGCTACTCTGTGCGTGTTTGATTTTTGTCAAACTGGAATTGCAGTAGTTTATTTAGAAGAATCGATATTTTTATATAAAATTTCATTGATTTTATGTCGTATAAAGTGTGAATCTACAATACTGTCGGATAAATATTATTACTTCTGGTTTATAAATTACAACCACTTAAAATTAAATCGTTAATACCATACTCAACTTGCTCTGATCGGATTGGTTATTTTTTTGCGCGCCGAAAAGTCTGACTTATCAGAAAGCAGCGTTCTAGGCATACTATATTATATAATGCTTGTGTTTTAAAACGAGTTTCTTAATAAGAGTACAGATTTAATAACCGATTTATTATTTTCATATGCGTGCCTACTTTAGTATATTCTATTTTATTCCCAACTATTTTTGACCAAAATAAAACAGGTTGAATAACCGGCGGATAAGTTAACTTTTCTCGAAATTTAAGCAGAAGCTTTATTTTAATTACATACTTTTTATCGTAGCCCTCCCTGGGGTCACGTGGCTCACCGTCCTGGCCGTGGAGCACGTGTCTGCCGTCAAGCCTTCCTTCCACGCATTCCTGGAAGTCGAAGAGCACGTGCAGTGTGCTGGCCCGGTGTACCTTTAATCTCGCCGAGTGACGTCATGTGGCATGAGAGATATTGCGAGACGCCCGGTAGTAATAAAGGGGCTGTTGTGTCTACATAGACTATTATCTTAAATGAGTTATAATATAATTATTTTTGATGCATTTTTTTAGGGACTACTTCTTTTAAATGATTAATATAAATTTTGCCTCTTGAAAAAATATCATATAAAATCATTCAAAACTATAACTTCATTACAGGTCATGAATTTATATTTCCAAAGTATTACAAGCATAGAACTGTACAAAGTACAGAAGCATTGAAACAACAGCTGTTAGTGGTTTTGACTGTTTAACATTCACGCTTATAAGTTTTTTAATTTCACATTGTCAATTGAAAAAAATGCGATTTAATAATAAAAAATATGATTAGCTAGTGTAAATAACACAATTGAAATAATATAAAATTTATTCGTCATAATTTTTAAGTTCATCTGGGTTTTTTTAGTCACCTTTGAATGATGACGGTAGTTAAAATAAACGTGTTCAAAATTACAAACTGTGGAAACAGTCTTTAAATTAAGGCGTGTTATGTAAGGCAGCTTGTCTTTGTGGCATTGAGATCGTGATGAAGTGATACATGCAAATAGCAGTAGATTAATGATGCCAACTAGCTAAGAAATCACGTAAAAAGCCACTTAGAGAGACGAGAGTATCCAAACGTAAGAAAATGCCTCTCATCAGGCCACGACTAGATGAAAAATTCACAACTTTCCTCTCGTTCGTGCCTCCGGTTTGCGGTCACCACGCGTTATGAAAATGAGAGAATTATTTACAAAAAATATAAATTATATTTATTTATTTTGGTTTGCTTAGTTATCTTAATTCGCGCAACCTAAATAGTTTATAAATTTAGTAACTTCTGCATGGTTGAAAGTCGAAATAGGTTGGAAATCTGGGTGGTTTTTTTTAAAATCAAATTAATGTAAAATCTTCTTAACTACTTGCAGATTTGTGGAGAGTTGCGTATAAAAAAATTAAAACCAAATTTTCTCTAAAATCTTTTGTTTAAAAAAGATCCGGTTAAAGTCCAACTATTTGGATTACTAAGTTAACAACTGCATAGAGTACTTGTTTTTGAAGACAATTACTGTATATTTTAAAAATTTTAGCTGGAAATCATCTATGACAGTTAAGAGACATTCATGCAATTTATCCGAAAATATTTATCGATATTAGCGTAAAAGACTGTGTTTGTTTTTTAATTAACGGTCTAAAAACAATGTTTAGATTTAATTTACACATAAGGATTCTATCTAACTTATAAGTAATCAGTTTACAGTTGACGGTTTTTGCAACAGTGCAGGCAGGGCATGAAATAATGGTGATCCTGCGCCGGTTTCACCTTTCCTCAACTAAGTACAGGCCGGCCAGGTAAACGGGATACTTTGCATTCATAAGCCGCCAGGTGAGATGAGCGATTTCGGATTTATCGGCGGGATTAGCGGATCGGAGCCCAGCTCTCAGTTAACCGACGGTTAGCCGGGGCGATAACTGACGGTTGCCCGCCGGTGTGAGGAATGTTAATCGGAGGTGCGATTGAATCCGCTCCGAGAAAATGGTCAATTATTGAATGTTAATGTGTTCTATTATTATATTGCTAGTAAAATAGACAATTATTAAATCTTAATGTGTTCTATTATTATATTAATAGTGAAACAGACAGTTGTGAGTTTAGTTACCTAAGATATCATTGCTCACATGAAAATTATAGTGTGGTTCAAACTACTTATTTGAACAACAAATTTCAGTAGCAAAAATGGCTGAAAGATAACGAATATTTTTGTTTTTGAGTATTTCGCCTATCAAGGACTTCTTCATTTTGAACAATAAAACCTTTGAAATTTCCTTGCCTCTTGGCTATTCAAATATGTTGCTTAAATAGCGATGGTATGTTTTGGTAAATAATGTAAATACTTTCTTGCTTTTGAAATCTGGTGACTAAATATTTTATTGTGAGCAATTAAATATATATATATATATATACAATATATTATATCCACATACATGTATGTATGCAAAGGCAATGCATAATACATTTGAGTACAAT
Source organism: Atopsyche davidsoni (assembly GCA_022113835.1). Classification (NCBI taxonomy): domain Eukaryota; kingdom Metazoa; phylum Arthropoda; class Insecta; order Trichoptera; family Hydrobiosidae; genus Atopsyche; species Atopsyche davidsoni. The sequence continues at coordinate 7,652,151 of JAILWY010000007.1, forward strand.
GTGAAAACTTGAAAAGATCCACGCGATCTCTAACAGTTTTATTTCGCATTTATAACGGCAATATTAGTAAACATGCCAACGCTGTAGTCGCCGTTAATCCTGTAGAGTTCTCTCGAGCGCGGCGGTTAGCACTAAAGCTGCCTACACACGTTGCGACACAACCGGTACCTAACCAATAGCGCCATATGTGACGTTGTTAAATCAGGCGAAACCTTAAAAAAAAAAAAAAAACACCGAAAATAGAAGATGGCTTTTAATTTATCATCGTCCGGTAATTGTGTCGCAGCGCGTGTAAGACTACACCGATGACCGAATGGTGATAGGCCAATTGTGTCTTCTTATTTGTGTTGTTTCAAACATAAAATGGACTCTATTGGCGGCTACGGTTCTGTTGTCGGTTGTCCCGCAGCGTGTTTAGGCTGTTTGAGTAAAGCGTCCATGAATACAGACATCACGGCGCGCTTCCAGCATCCCCGCTGGGCGAGGCGCGGCTTCATCGTCGCCGGCCGGTCATTCATTTTAATTATCGGAATGCGACGTTCATGTTTGAATATTTCACTCCGCGAATGTCGATACGAATTGATATGTTTACAAGCCGCTCAAATCAATTGACTGCTATTAAAATATCAGGTAGGCGATTAATTACTCTTTCCGTTTCTCAGTGTGCCTGTCCCTCTTGGAGGTCTTCTGAAATTGCCAAATACACAGGCATTAAATTTATTGTTATAATTCCAATAAAAAAAACCATAAAAAAACATTACTAATGTTAATGTCTTATTTTCTTTATATATTATCTGTGCTATATATTCTAATTAATATTTCATTTTGCATAATTGCATAATTTACCTTGCATTGCAATAAACTTACAAAGCGAATTCTTTAATTAATTTATTTCCCTTGCTATTTGTGAAGCCGTGTGTTATATTCTAGTAAGTACCATTTTTTTCAAAAAATGTTAAGCCATCTTTTACATCATTGCGTTTAGTTATATCATTAATATTAAAGATCAAAACAAATTAAAGTATTTTTTTTAAATTAGCTATGTTTTATTTTGTGAGCTTATTAGAAGATTACTAATGTGATTAGGCACATTAGTTCATACATAGAAGATGATTCTATGTATGTACTTATGTGCCTAATCATATTAGTAATAATATAATAAACCCGTAATGGGTAATAAATACGCATCTGATTGACGTTAATCAAAAAATAGACATATGCTTATTAGAAGAAGCTGCGTGGGTTTAAACGTTACAATTAAATTTGCTCATAACGCACAAGTATTTTCATATTGATATAAAATGCACGGTAAACTATTTGGCTGCACTTGAGCCAAATCGGAAAACAGGGTTGTTAGTTAAGTGAGTCATCTGAAGTCAATATTGATCATCTCACTATACCAGTACGTGATCGTTCCACCCAGTCCAGTCGTTATTACTCAATGTTCTTGTCACTACTCACTTATAAGTCCACTCTAGCAATTTGCCTATAATTTCGAGGTTTTTACATAAATTCTACGAGTAAAGCTGTCGTTTTCTGTATTGATTTATGGAACTCTTAGCCTCGAACCGGGTCAGAGGCTATGGGAAGATTCGACCAAAGAACCCTTCATTGCCTGACCTACAAGGGATCCATAAGTCACCCATAAGTCACCCGTAAGTCACCCGTAAGCCAGCAAGGCTTCTGCAAGGTCCCGCACCGGGTCAGCCTCAGTCAATATTGGATAGAGCTGACCTTTCGATTACAATGGATGACTGTAAATAATTAATAATGCATTTCAAAATTAAATCAGAGGAATGTTAGTGTCTTGCGGTGAAGACATTATTATTGCGATATACAAGAATTCAATATAAGCCTTTGTTTTCATGCGGTTATATATTATTTTTTACGTAATTACACAGTTGAAGCATTTACGTATGGTGTAAATTAATTATCTGACCAGTTTAATTGATTAAAACATCACAGTATTGTCAAAGCAATAAATTTGCATAAAGTTGTTAAGGATTTTACATTTACAGTTAAGGATTTTAGCACAACGTTAAAAACAGAATGGGTCATTATTTTACATATGTATGACATTTTATTCAAAGCTCTTTTTGGGTTAAATACATACACACAAGACAAGGCTAAATCGTATGTATTAATACTTTTTGTAATAACTCATAAAAAAATAAAATAAAATGCAAAGCTAAAAATTGGCCGTCTATTACTGAAATGAAACTATTTTAATGTTTTATATTATTTGATCTTTTTTTGAGTTATTTATAGTTTCTTGAATATTTGGCTTGTTTTAGTAAAGTTTGAAAATATACTTATATAAACTATACATATACTTTAAACTAAGGTTGACTTTTATCCTGCAATGGCCGAAGGTCTTGTAGTAGCTTCCCTGCCAATCGGCACGTTATTGCAACAATTATAATACATCAAACGTTTCGCCGCCTTTAGGGTCGCACGTCCTCAGGGCCGCACAGAGGTGGCGAGCGCCCGGGCCGCCGGTCACGATCCGGCCCTGTGCAGCGCCGCACTCGCCGGCAGTGCCATCCGGGGTCAGCACTGTTGGAAGAATAAGAGTCCTGGAATAAACGCTATTATCGCTGACGATTAGCAACTGTGGAAAATTTCTATAAAAAGTAATCTTGTACCGAAAAATACAAACTATATTACCGAATGCCATAAACATCTCAATACAATGTAAACTATATTCAAAAATATTTTTTCTGAAATTATGTAACTATACTGAACTTCAAATGTTCATGTTTTTTTTTGGTCAGATATCCAACTTTATTCAACACCAAAAATATGAACAACCAATTGCTTTTGTACTCAAAAACAAATATATTCATAATCTCTTTACCAAGAAGCTATTAGAAGTTGTTTTAATATGAAATATTACAAATTAAACTAATCTTTCGAGGCTCAAAAAATTACGCGATTTTGGTCAGCAAAACTTTCATGTTATTCAAAAGTCATAATAAAATATATTTAAATCCAAGCTCTCATCTCATCTTCAAACCATAAACCACAATAATTAACATTGCCAGTGCGTCGGCGCAACCGTCTGCCAGGTTTCTTTTCGCCTGCGGTAGATTTCTATTAAGGCACGAAAATTATCTCGTGATAGAAAAGCGCCCGTTTAACGTTGCATCATGCCCTTTTCTTCGCTCTGTCGGCCGTCGATTTGTTTTTACTGCCGCGGCAATTGTTTCCGCGGTCCCTGGTGTTATGACGACCATCAGCTCACTCCTCGACTACAGCCTCGAGGAGCGCCTCCATCTGCATCAGCCAAAATCAATCTCCCGACTCCCCTCACTCCTCAATCACTCTCCTCCGCACCCCAACACCTCATACCCTAACAAATTGTTGGTTTCACTTATTAATAAATTATACGCTTTTCTTTATTTTTCACCGCTTTCGACTTTCAGGGGGTTTTGATCAAAAACACATGAAAGATATTTTTCGTTAAAAGCTTTATTTCATATAAACCCTTTTCCTAATTTATTTTATTATAATTTTAAAAAAAATATTGAGCTCGTATATAAATATAATAGTGCGCTCGAAACTATAGGGCACGGCTTTGTTTATACCATAAGTGAAATAGTATAGTTGTAACATACCAAAAACGTTGATTTGTAATATATTTTTTAAATGGCATCCGTATTGATAACCAAAAACCGATTTAGCACCAGTAAGAACTTCGCCTCTGACATTTCTTGTAAACTCCACGTGTCCGCCATAACATAATATCTTAAGCGTTCTTTCCGTATATTTGCAAACATACACGATGCTGCTGATATCTGACCCGGGTCGGGACTCGAACCCGTGACCCTCGGCTCCGCAGCCAGACGTGCCAGCCGGCCGGCCGTCGCACGAGCGGCCGGGCTAAACGCGACACGGTACAGCGAACTGCCTTGCCGACTCACGAGGAGTGCTGAGATGTGAGAAAATTGAGACGCCATCGCCCGTGCCAACTCTCGGACGTCCCTCCATTGACACGGCCGAGCATAGATCCTCGTCTTCAGATACAATTACAGACGAGTTACTTTGTACGTGTTGTTTCGGACATCGAGCTCAAAATAAATAACACGCATAAACCAATGATTTTAAATAAATCTGCATTTTTTTTCTCATTAAAGTATACTGTAAACACAATTATATTTTGAAGATTCACGCCCCTAAAAAAACCTGAACCCGATAAAATATCCATTTTTTTGTTATTTAATATCATATTTTTTGCCTATTTATATTCCTTACAAAGAATGCGCAGAGCATTTGCGATATACCTTTACACCCAGCAATCGTAATCGTATAATCAATATATATATATATATATATATATATATATATATATATATATATATATATATATATATATATATTACGTTCGCTTGGCATGTTCTGTGCACTTGCGTTTTAAAAATATCGATTTTCATTCCATTTAAATAAAATAATGACTCTCTATCTTTAGCAACATTTTATAAGATTTTTTTAAAACATTTATTATTAAACATAAATAAAAGTCTTCGCTTATAATAGAGCTGTTAAATTCAGAATATCCCGTTCAGTGCATGCGTTCGTTCATTCATTCACAAATATCCAATATCAATAAATTTGCGAGCATTCTTATCCCTTATTGGTATCGGCGCACGAATTACCTGCGGATGCGACTTTATACCCTCCAATCAGCGGGCGCACATTTGGTCGTGATCCTCAGAAACCGGGTCACGATGTTACGCAACTTTGCACATCACTAATGGTCAATTAAATAAGTCTAATTTAGCAGTTTCTGGTTCGTGGCTGCAGGTCGCTAGGGAAGGGGCATGTGGGAACCTGTCGCGTTAGCAGGGTCGTGAGCCAGGACACACTAAAGTGCGGGACGCACGACTTGACAAAACTTACTAAATTTATTGACAAAAGTGCGAACGTCTTTCTTAGGCCTAAGAATAGCACTGAATTAAATCTGACCTTCCGTTACACTCGATAATATTTTTGAAAATAAAATTTTGCACTTTAAAGATCTATTGATATGCTGATTTTATACAATCTGATAATCCCTTTAATTCTTCATATATTATATATAAAATTTACACAATCTTGTTTCTTTGTAAAAAAATGTATCATTATTAATTAAAAAAAATATATCATAATTTATTCTTCCGTAAGAATAAATGCTCTTAAGCTATACAAAAATAATTATCAAAAAACATTACATATCACGTTTGGATCAAGGTCTATACATATTGTGTTGAAATGTTGCTGTATTGATTTTGAATATACTTGAAAATTTATCATATGAAGATAAATAAATATTTAAATGCAAGATTTTATAAAACACTTCCTACGTTCAAATACAAATTTAGAAATTAATTTTAATATCTTCAAGAAAAACCATCATTTAATTTAAATCGCCGGGTGTATTTTTACACCGTGCAGTACAGTTTCTAAAATTGCATCTGAATATCAAGCTATAAATTAAATAAAACTTTCAAACTTAAATGCTTGTTTTAATCCAGATTAAATTAATAACCATATTTTTATTATTATTTGTGACTCGTTGCAAAGAAGTGAATTAAATACAACTTCATCAAATCTAATATCTCTACGTATTTTGAAAAGCATTTTGATTGTCAATCACTATTATTTTTATTTTCCTAAATCATTTTAAAAAATATTTTCTCTATGGTTTTTTTTAAACTTTCAACCTTAGATACTTTTAACTTAATTCTCGTATAACAATGGTCCACTGCATTGTACAGTAGTGAATTCCCGCTCTCAGGGCCGGCAGGACGCGAGTCACGGCCACGTTCAATCCACTTCCATTAATTATATTAATTTTAGTATTTTATTTACCCTGCAACGGGGATCGACTTACTAAGCTACGCAGCCAATCAAAATTTACCACTATTAGTAGACATTTAAAATCCAATTTGAAGATGGCACGTGTAGTTCCATAAATTTTTGGAATTCTCGCGGTCGTTTCCAAAAATACCAGCTGTGTAATATATATGTTTTAATAACATTTTATATAAAAATATATATACCAATTACTTATGAGACACCACCTTTAATTTAAAAATCGTAACGTCAATATATAAGACCAATTGCTGTGGCCAATTTTTTTTTATTGAAAACGCATTTATGGTATATTTACGCTTTGAATTTCGAAGACGTGAACTGTTAAAATTCTCGTAATGGATATAGAGATTTGTAGAATAAAAATGGAGTCAGGCAAACAAACCAAGTGGGTGTATCGCGGATAAGTTTTCACACTTACATTTTCTGAGGTTGTTGGTTTGAAAAGCTTGGGTCAGTGTTAATCGAGCCGACCAGGGCAACACCGGCGGCGTGAGCCCGGCCGCTCACATATTCCAAATGATTGCACGGGAACGGGCCGGCCGCTGACGGGAGAGTCGTGCCCGGCGTCCCCGTCTCGGAGATTACTGTAGCCAAACCACGCCTGGGTGTGAGAATTCGATGAAGGGTATCAGGAAATTAAAGTTACATTAATATATATATATGCTCGGTACACACGCTGCCACACGACTGATAACCAAATGGTAACTAGCCTTTCGCGTTTTTTACTTGGGTTCTGAAAATCTGAAACTGAAAATCAAAGTTTCATTTATATATATATATGCTTGGTGCATGCCGGCTACATATTCTGTGACACAACTGACAACCTAATGGTAACTAGTTGATAGCATTATCTTTTGCATTGGTTATCTAGGCAAAATCATAAAAAAAACACCCAAAATAAAGAGCCATTGGCTAATTGCAAATCGGTAGTGAGTAACCATCCGAATAATCCAGTAGTATAGTTTTATCTGAAACTTATTGATGAGTGGTTTAATATGTTTCCAAGGTTAAACAACATTTTTTTTTTTAATATGATAATTTTTGTTGCGTCAATAAGCTAGTTATCATCACAAGTGTTTACAGTAATCATAAATATCTCTTCTTTGCATCATGCACTTTGTATTGTATACGACAGTATTGAAGTGCCGTAATAAATTAATACATGTACCTTCCTATCGTTTATCTCAGATCCTTAAGCACTTTGGCGATGGGGTTATTGCTGGCCTGCCTCGGTGGTTTCAATTTATTCGTAGCATGCAATGCATGAGCCGCGGCCCTCGGCCCTCGCCGCTCTCTGGACGTCCCACGCCTTTCTTCGGTGCATCTCCGCGGCTGCAGCCGCAGTGAAAGTGAGGTGCGACCGGCGCATGCAATCCTCCAGAGACCAATTCTGCTACAGTGCGCTCGTGAACGACCCGGACGAAACCAAATACATATCAGAATATTCAATAAAAACTGAAATTTATTTTATAAGTGAACTTTATTGATTTATACATATTTTAAAATAACTTGTATCAATAGACTCTTCAGCGCTCACAAATAAAAATTATCTCTATCTATTTAGTTGCTCAAATTTGGTTATCAATATAAGTAGATTTATCAATTGTAATATTAACTATTATGCAATCGTTTATACTGTACACTTATACAAATAAAACTAAATTTATTTCGTCGAAATAGCAATTATTTTTAGACAGTTATCGTGTATGCCAAGTGTATTTTTCGGTTTGATTTAAAACAAATTTACAAGTTTAAATACTTTCGATAATTCTTTAGTTTCTTTGTTTCAAAATATATTGGATGATATTTGCTGTTAGCTCTCCATGTTTCTTTGAGTTTCCTATAATGCCGGGACAATCTACTGCGGGAAATCTTATACAGATCGTGTCCACGATAGATGTAATATTCCATTTCGTCACTAATAGCATATTACCGCGGCGTTGCGTCCACAGACGCCAGGCGGCGGCGCTTCTCTGCAGCTTTGTGCTGAAAATTATTCTGTTATTTTACACTGACTGCTAAAAATGCTATTCTTAATTGAATAACTTTTTCAATCTCCCATATTTAACTACTTACCCAAAACATCAGATTAATTACTTATTTTGAGCAATAAGAAAAATTGTAGATCATAAATAGTTTCTGTAAATTATTGCTTTACATTTACGGCTAAAAACGCTATTCTTAAATGAAGAACCTCTTAAGTCATACTTTTTACTTTTGTTGATTTAAATTGAAATACAGTAAATTAATGTTGTAAAATATTCAATTTAATTTAATCAACAACAGCTATGAATATAAATATTCCTGTAAAGCATCAGACAAAACGTCTAAAAATAAATAGATAAAATATGGTGTCGTATATCCTGTCCATTGAAATGAATAAATCAATCATAAAGGCAGTTTAAAATAAAAATGACTTATTTAAAAAATATATATATTTGCTTTTAAGAGCATATTAAAGGCTCTATTGCTGTAATGACCGCACGGCTCTGATATTTACTTTACAAGCTGTCTAACCTTTTCGATTGACACGAGAGATTTGAAACAGCTCGTATCAGCACGTATATCATTTTAACATGGCGTTATTAAATCTATTAATTATTATGTAAACACAATCGAGCGATGTTGATCTTAAAGGTGAATACAAACAATGCACTATATTCGTGCATTGTGTTCGTTGCGGCCATTTTCTTGTTCGCTCGTAATGCAAGTCCACCGGCCTTCCTCGTACTCCTGGCGCCAGTTGAGATGTCAACGCTTTCTTATGATTTTAAAGGCGATAAATTATCGCGAAACGATTTCTATTTAAATATCATATGTTTGATATCGATATAGAAGGACCTACTACACTATTTCCCCTAAGAAAACCGCGAGCACTAGCTCACCATAAATATATGCTGAGCCAATGATGAGATGGTCGTCAACCAAGAATATATTGAAGTGATCAAAACTTTTTTAATTCACAAGGAAAGAAGAACTTCGCATATATCTATTCCCACTGCTTAAATTAAAATATAAATTTATTTTTCGTACTATGTTTTATTTACGTTACTTTTATTCTTAAACACGTGATATTGCCGTGTTATTATGTTTTTGAAGTTTTATTTGATTATGTGAAGTTTAAAATATTTTTTCTCATCTTTTCAACTGCGTATAAATAAAATATTGTTGTTGACAAATTGATTTGTTAACAACCATATAATATTACACAATTAACTAAATACTTTGAAAGGCTTTAGCCATGAATATATATATGCCAATAATTCAATAACTTTTAACTAGAGGAAAATTTAGAAAAGATTATGAAACCTTAACTATCACAAACGTGCAAATTTGTATGATTATTTCATTTATTATAAAGATTATAGTAAAAAAGTTCAACACCATAATCTTCCAATTACAAGATAATCACAATTTAAAGTTTACAAAAAATAATAGCGAATAGATTATAATCTTTCGAAAGGTAATTATATCAAGATATTATGTCATATTTCACCTTTTAATATTTAGCCACGTAGTTTTATTATGGTCTGTGATGGTGGCGTTATTAAATTATTACTGTATATTATATTATTTTGCATATTTTATATTTTATAATTTAATTATTTTGTGATCCCCTGTGGGTCTTATTACACGGTAGTTACATTTACAATACACACTAGTAAACAAATTGAATTATTAACTAAATGGAAAATGAATAGTATTGCATATATCAATTTCAGATATGATTGCTTTGATTTAAAAAAATCAAGTTTATCGTTTAAAAATATGTAATAAATTATGCAGAATCTTTTGCGTATAAAATGGGCATATAATAAAGAAGAATCTATATTTATAAAGTTATCTAGTGAAAACAGGGGCGTTCTTTCAAAACTATGTAGCATTGTTGTCAATGTGCAAATATATTTATTTATTTCCTAAAATAAAAAGTGAAATCTTTTTAGTAATGTGATATGTTTAGTTAATTCAAATTGAATATAATAATTTAATAATAAATATATATATAACATACATATATCAATTTACAAGTACAGTGATTAATAAAATAAATTTGTTTAAAAATATAGACCTTACAAATTTCACTTATACGAGTACATGTGTGTTATCAAATATCCTTAAATTTAAAAATAACTTGAATTGAATTAATCATATTTTCTCCCACGCCACTGATATTCAGGAAAATAAATCAATTTATATCAATATTTAATGACCACCAGTTTTAAATACCAGTTAACATGATTATTTATATGGCAATTTAATATATTTCAACTCGATATAAATCCTTTTGATAATAATAAATATCCCATTTGATTAATCGGCAGGTATCGCGAAAATGAAAATAAATACGTGGTATTATCGGCGTTCACCTCACACCGAGGAGGAATCGCTTTGATTAACGACGGGAATAACAGAACTGACGGAACGTTTGTGGCACGGTAATTATTGATGCATGCGGCGCACTATATCCTAGCTAAATCGGCCATATTATAATGATGATAAATTGCAGTCATTCCTTAGATGCACTCTAACACGGACAGTGCAACAGACGATCTAACTGATACTCTGCAAATTAAGCGGAAGCTTAACTTTATTCTGCATTCTCTGACTACAGTTAAGTCAAAGTCAGGAAACTAAAGATACTATTATTTAAAAGTTAAATGTCATGCTGGTTTGATATTTTTTAGTGTCACGGCCGGTGAATCCGTGTTGTTGATAATGAGATTGGGATGAGATTGGGGCCGTGTGAGATGGTGATATATTTTGGTTTTACCGTAGAAATTTTGTGTATATTTTATGTGACACTTCTTTCGTACTATTGCTATGTGATTTATAATATTTTATATAATAAACACAAGTGACCTACGTAGACAGCTGGACTAATAACAGCCATAATTATGACTGAAAGCCACATAATTTTTTTTTAAACAGGTGTTGTGTATAATTTAAAGTTTAAACATTGTAGCTCTAAACAACGTAGAGCTACTGATACGACTCTTGACCGCGATACCCGTGGAAGTATGGGCTGTAATCATACTTTTGTTATGAAATATATATATTTACTACAAACAAAACTTAATTAAGTTCAATGACGTTATTATGGAATTCACCTGTAAGGACGCGGATAAAACCAGGGATCTATCGGTCGAAAATCAATGGTCTTACCACTGAGCCAACAAGCAAGCTATTCCCACTGAGTCCTCACTATTTTTCGGGACTGTTACGGTGCGATAACAGGAAGAGGTGTTTTTTCAGCCTGCACCTGAGAATGGGTGCCTGCATTCGTAAATCACAGAGGAGTTGTCCGCAGCCCCCCGCGCCCAGCTCCACGTCCTGCCCCTGCACCGGTCACGAGGAGAGGACGTGTGCGAACCTAACATTGCCCGACCATGGTCTGTCCGTGTACTTGTTGCAAATTATGACCGGCTATTATTTCATACGTACACTAATAGTATTATTTTTTAAGTAGCAGTTTATGAAGACTCAATATATTTTATTATAATTGAATTGAAAAAGATTTTATTTTTTTTGACAAAAAATATAGATTGTACATAATTCTGTTTCATGTATAAATTTGGTGCATTGTATATATTAATATAAATTGATTATGATGTAATTTAAAACAATTCTTCAATGACGATCTTCTATTCCAGATAAGGCAACGAATAAATTAAAATATAAACATAGAGTCCTAAATGAAATAATGCTCTCTCTGCTATTGATTTTTGTGATTTCCTGTTAATAATTAAATAACTGTATTAATTATTTTTTTCCAAACTTACCACGATAGGGAGTATAATCATTTTTCTTTCATAAACCATTGTTTGCTTAAATAATTCAAAATATTTTTCGTGATTTTAAAACTAATTTTACTTTCAACAAATAGCACTGAGTTCTGAGATTAATAACCTACTGCACGCCGTAGCAAATTAATATTCATTCAAAATTAAATTTGAAATACTTATAACTTTATATAATCAAAGTGCTGTCATAAGACTTCAGTAACTAGCACATTAAAAATATTATCAATTAACTACAATTGTAACAAAAATATAGGTTATTCAATACTAATTATTCGAGTGTGTATACGTATTTTTTCATTTAGATTCGAAACCAATTCCCAAAATAATAACTGTAAATATCGATTCTTATTAAAGTAAAATTTGATTTGTTGCAACAATAACATAATATACCAATACTCGTAAATACAACGCGAACAGCGTATTAATATTATTTTGATACTTCCTTAAACATTTGCATACATTATGTATGACTTATAGCTGAAATTTATAGTTTTATTATATGGTATTTTCTACTTGTTTCTGAGCTAATAGATATTAAGTGCGATCGATCGCATCAATCAACTTGATTCCTCGAACACGTAAAAAAGGCGGTCAATGATCAAGAGTCATTTGTGTAATCAATCAAGACATATGTAATATCTTCTTTAAGTGTCCAGAAGTATATAATTACAAAAAGTAAATAGCAGATTTTCATCTCTGGTACTAGCTTTTTTCAGCTGATTTGATTTATGTTGTGTTTAATATTTTATTTAAAATAAAACATTGTTTAAAAGTATTTTTTAGTGAGCACTTTCGCCTTACAAAGGTTTTATCAAAATATCTTACAAGGCAAATAAAATGGTTGTATTCTGATAGCCAACTGGCTTTTTACACTTGCTTGGATGAGAAGTTGTATAAATTATATCCGTCTGTAAAAAAATAAATATTACACCGCAAATTCAAAAAGATCATAGTTAAAAAAAAATTAATGATATATTTAGTAGTTGTTTTGAGTTGACATTGTCAGATTCATTTGTTGCTCATTTTTATAAATTATTCATCAATATGTATGTTTTATGATAACATTTATCATTTGTCAATAAAAGAAATTTTGCATAAATTAGCAAACAAAGAAAAATAAATGTTTTGTTTTTAAAATAAAATATGTATAAATATATTTTTTAATATAAATATACCATCTTTAAAAAATAAAAAAATAAGTAAATATGGTTTTACTTGATAAGCACGGTGAAAAATATTTTGGACACTTTTTTAAAAATAATTTTAAAGAAAACTGACAAAAAAAATATTATTTTATGTTTTAAAATAACCCATTTTAACATTATAAATTTTAACAATTTAATACAAAGCAGTCTAACACACGTACCAACAAATAGCGTCCCTTTATTTTGGTTGTTTTTTTTATGGTTTCGGCTAAAATGTAGGACGCGAGATTTGTTGCTACATGCGGAGATGGCTTTATTAGACAAGGTTTCTTATCTCTGTTAAAGGTTCCGGATTTTCGGTAGATGAAAATTTTTCAGTATTCAACATCCCCGGTCAGAATACATACTGTATACGAAGATCCGTTAGGTTGGGTTGGATTTGAGTCTAGCACCACGGCAGTAAACGTACCTGCGCCGAGGCCGCGTCACGCCGCGACCATCTCCCCGGCCCCGAGACAGATGGGCATGATTTCGGCCGGTAATAGAAAACGATATTAAGATTCCGCAGTTCGTGTCGATTTTTGCGGATACGTACGAAATGTCGAGGCGGACTGCGAGCGCATCACGACCGAGCTTGCGCCACGCCGCGAACTGGCGAGGGGACGGTCGCTTATTCCCATTTCTGTTTCATTCACATGCTTGAGTATATCTTTGTTGCCAATTTGATGTGATTTTTATGTCTATTTCGTTTTCACTTTATTTCTTATGGGAAATTGTGGGAGTGACGCTGTATATCAGGAGTAGAAATTTTTTTGATCACTGCAGTACATTGCAGTACATGATCACACATTGTACGTATCAATAAAGTAGTAATTTAAAGCCGAAATAAGTTTAAATTTAACAAGTTATGTTAATTAGAGAAAATAATGATTTCTTCTCACGAAGAAATTAGTCTATGTGGGGCGGGCATCAGACAGGCGGGCGACTAGGAATAGTTACACAGTGGACGCTTTGGCTACCCCTGCTGTATATCATCTTATAACATTAATGTTATTTAATTATATACTGCGTCATTCTGACAATTTTGAGAAAACCAAATAGGTATAAAAATAATATAATATTAGCTACAAATGTCTTCAAATATTATAAATGTCTTATACGTGTTTTTGGAGTATTTCTATATTCATATTTCTATACTTTTGCTCTGTTGACTGTACAGTGAGTCAGAAGATATAGCGAAGACATAGTTTGACGCCCACCAAATGAATGTACTGAAATAATCTCATAATGGTTTTACCGCTTCGACGCCTCTATCCCCCAGGCCAAATATCCAGGATTGCCGCAACACTGTATGACTAGCCTTTCACTGTGATGTTGCCACCTCGACGTCTCTGCCCACCACGTCAAGAATCTAATCACACTCCTCAAAACGTATTACCCCTAACTACCATATAAGCATTTTAATACATCTGTCAACCTAATTTAAAATACCCAACCACTCTACCGCAGACCCCCAAACCTTCTATTTTACGATTTCGGTTAATTATCTAACTACTTTGTATAATATCGAGCACAATCTTACCACCTCGATGTCTCTAACCACGCAAAATATTATGTCAAACCCCTCACTGCCTATTTACCGCATCGATTAAATCACGTCGTGTGCTATACATCCAGTTATCCAATGCTATTCTAATCCTCGATGTCTATAACCACGCCAGACAGCAAGTCCAGTCCTCACAGCCATTTTACCACATCGATGTCATAAACCATTACATCCAGTAGTTATCCAATCACGTCATGTGCTGCATATCTAGTTATCCAATACTCTTCTACACTGGAGCTCATATTCAAAATGAAATGATAATCGAAATGTAATAGTTAGGTTGCAAGCGAGGCAGGTCGGCTTCGAGCGGGCGCCAGCTAACACAAGCCGGTGCCTGTCAGCTGACGAGATTATCCCAGGGCCGCATTAGGACATGGCGCGCGCGTGCGCGGTGGCGGCCAGTGTCGCCGCTCTCTAATTGGCTGATCGGCCGCTCTACATGGTCACACTACACCGGACGGGTCATTTATCAAAGAGCATTCTCCGCTAACGCTCTGCCCGGGAGGGTGGGAAACGGACAGGCCGAGAGCCGCGCACCGAACGTACCTACACGTGTAAAATAAACCAAGCACACTCAATAGCACGTGTTTTAAATAATTTTTGATATTTCAAAATTCGCGCAGTTCCTGGATGTTATGCCGCGTTTTTTCTTGTTTGGTATTCCAACGTGGTTCGCTCAAATACTTGTAACGCCTGATACTTGCATACGCTCTAATATTAAACAAACAAAAATGCGGTATTACCACAAGAATCGTATTTAAGTTTAGTGCATACAAACGTGATATTAAATGTAAAAAATAAACATTTTATTAAAAAATAAAAATTGTGTATTACTTGAATGACACATCTTGAGAATACAGATATAGTTATATACGTAAAAACAAGGACTTTAGATATGAAAGCTATTTTTGCAAGTTACTTCCACCTTGTTTCTGTTGATTTATTCGCTGCTAAGGGGCTGTAACATATCGTCCATTTATACAATTAATAAAACTTGTGGTCAGGGGATGGGGCTATAAGGGTTCGTGCCTCTGAAGCTTAAGGGAAGATTATCTCCACGAGGGATGTTGATAGCTTAATACTGCAGAAGGGAAAAAAACAAATCGCAGCTATTTTTCTCGGAAAAAAGGTGAAAAGGCTGAAGAATTATGAATAAGAGATTGCATTTCATATTAAATAAATAAAGTCAAAATTGTTTATTTTTAATTGATTAACTGTTGTTAATTTTATTATATTGTGTGTTCAATGCTTGAAAAATTTAAAATTTAAAATTGAATATCCAGAGGTACTAAAATAAAAACAATCTAATTTAATGTAAATGAGGAAAATGAAACAAACAAACAATTTGTTGTTACAAATACGAGTATCGTATTTGTAACCGTATGATTAATAATTTTTTTTGGTTTTTATTAATTTATTACACATTTATTATAATATGGAGAATGACTTATTCCAGCCAACAAAAAAAAACTCGCATGTATAAAAAAAAAATTGTTCTGCTTATATAAATTCCTTAAATTTAAGATATTAAAAAGATTTTGAAACAACATAAGAACAAGAATTCATATGCATACAAATGTTTTATTAAGGTCATTGTATTATTATTTTATCGTCCGGAGGGCACACTGTGATGCGATGGATATAAACTGTACACAAACTACCCCTTGGTGGTTGTTTTTGACGTCAGAGGGTTGGAAGTTTGTTCGATACGTCTCGCGGCCAGCCAACGATTAGGGCGTCACGCGTCATTGCGTGATGACTACTCACAACTTGAATAAAACTGTACTGAAATATTATCACGATTCGATTTCTTCTGCCTGCTGACTCAACCGATTACACAAACAGTGCCCACTAACACTTTGGTAGATCATGTATGAATTCCGTGTCGTCCATTTGAAGAAAAAAAATTAATTCCTTATAAAAGCTTATTTAATTTATTTCCTGTTCCTTTTTTTCTTTAATTTTAGCCATTTTGCAATAGATACATATGATAATAAATAATTTCTTTTCAACGTTTTTGCTTGTATGGGCTGCACACATCGCTGCTATATATCTAATATATACATTTTTTTTCTTACCATATCCTTAATACAATACGTTTTGATGGTTAAATTTGAATCCATTAAGTACTAAATAATCGCCTGATAGATCGAACAAACGCGAGCAAACGACTGTAGGCTATTGATATTGATGAATCGTTTGAAATCACCGACTGGATACTGAATGCATTTATCACCAACAGTCGAGCGGGATCGCGGTAATTGCAGAAATCAGGTTTTCAATGGAGCTGTTCGAGAAAACACATCTTATTTAGAGTTGTTAAGAAAAACAGAACAGAGTTAACTTTGATTTAGGGACTCTGTCTAGTTTAAAATTTTAAATATCTTCAATTATAATATACATCAACAATAACGTATTGAGCGAGTACGGAATTACGAAGCATTACGGATTATGAAAGCTTTGAGCTTATTTTCTTGAATAGTAGATGTTATAACTGAATGATTTTTATCAGACTATATTTCTAATAATTTTCTATTTGATAATTCGCTGTTAAATCCCACGATAAGACATCTCTGGATTAAGATGATCTTTTACTTACAGGCTGAAAATTCCAACACTTAAAATATATGTATATATTTACATATGATGATGCTTGGAGATAGTGCGGTCAGGTCAGGTCCCTCGCCAATGTCAGTACGCGGTGGACGGTCGCTAGGGGACAGCCAGCCACAGGGTGGCTACAGAAAAACATATCTAATTTTTATTTTATTAAAATTAAAATTTATTTCCACATCACTAATGTTGTAATATTTTTTTATACTTTCTGAAATAATATTTTTTTTTGCTAATTTAGACAAAAATATTTGGAATGATTTTATCAATATTTAATTTTTGGCTTGTTAGTGATATTAGCCAGTCAGTAATTTTGGATATTTTATTTCTTTACTATACAAGATAGTATATGTTATCTAAAATTATACTTTTTTATTTCTTCGTCTCAAAGTATTTTGATTTAACGTATGAATGTTGCTATCATTTATTTAGTAATTTTGATTGGAAATTTTAGTGACTCCCTCGTTTAATTTTTTAAAGTATTTAACTAATCTTATAATTGTAACCATGTGTATACAATTTACGAAAAAAATAATGCATTTGGCAATTCTCGGCACACCTGTTACAACGATGTTTAACTAATATTATCCGGTCCGGTGTTTTATCAATATCATTATTTGGTGTGGGTGACCTCACCACTACAAACACTTAAATTCCCTAATACATATATATTTCTGCGTTAATTACAATAATTTACCTTGTTTCAAATGTTTCGTCAAAAAGAAATATTATAATAATTATAAGTAATATGCTTTCGATTTGTTGATTAATTAAGAAGTTTAATCATTATAGCACATTGTCTGTATCGCATATGTCTTGTCACAGTTGTCTGGAATTTTGACTTCATTGACCGTATATATATATATATATATATATATATATATATATATATATGTATAAATGTGTGGGTGTGTGTTGTATACATAAATCAATATAATACACAGAGTATATGAATTATTTTTTTCCTAGACAATATGAGATATATACATAGTAGTGTAGAGTATTTATTAAAGCATTTTATAAAAAAATGTTAAATGAGATTACTTTATATTCATTTTGTTGTGCTTTTGACTATTTACTTGTCATTTATAATACACTTATACATGTTCAAATACACATGCCTTTTATGCGGCCGTCCGCGAGGTGACTCACCTGCATAAAGCATATCTCCAAAGGTGTGCTAACTACAACATTATAATCCCAGGTGACAACCAACAGAACGTTAACCCGCAAATGTCTAGTCCAAGAGGGACCAATTTGTATACAAACACAATCACCGGGCAAGTTGGCGTGTTATTCTTTCTAGATTTATCACCCTATTGAAACGGATTAAATTTAAAAGAATATTGATGTGACAGAAATACGCTTTCGAGACGTAGCGTTAGAGGTCAATGCTCCGATAACTCTGCACAGAAAAACTGAAAAGTCTGCAACAAATTCACATATGAGAGACATGCTGAAAACCGTTTCATTTATTTTTTGATGTCGTAAAACTCGGCATAATTAGTGATACATCTTTATTGCATAACTAATAGTGCCAGTACAGCAAGTGCAAGGTCTACAGGAATATGGAGGTCAAGAAAACTCCACCCGAAAGAATAATATTCAACGACCTATTACGTACGTTTTACGGATTGGAAATACACTGATTGTTTATTATGAGAAAAAAGAAAGTGTTTTTGTATTTTATGCAGAGAATATTGAAAGCTCTGTTTTTAAATTGAAATTACCCTGAATGTTATATTTTTTTAAAATTTCTCATATTTTTGCCCAAATTACTTGAATACTTAAAATTATAACAGCAAATATTTGCCCTCAATTCCCAATTCAAGCATGGAAGATAAAAATAGATTAACAAGCTTTGTTATTTATTGCTTCTTCCTTTATCCAAGAGGAGTGTTAAAAATAATAGTGATTATAGCAGATTATTTATTGTATCTTCCTCTTGGATCCAAAGGAAGTGATATATTATTTAAATCCCGTAGTTTACATTTTAAAAAATCTACTGAATAATTTAAGACAAAATACTGATACACCTCCCATAGAATATTTATACAGTCGATAGATTACACACGGAGAATTCCTTTACAAATGACTCATAGGTTGTAAATTAGATGTAGCAATTTATTGTGTCATAAATTCTATAGGTAGACGACCATATACTCAAGAAAAGCCCGTATTGTGTTGTCCATTACCCTGTACCCATCTAAGATTGTAAAATTGAAATCCTTTTAGCAGGTACTGCACTGCCATTGCAACGGTAAATCATGTGCAGTTTTTGTGGTGCAGTCGTTAAATTTTAAAGAACTCCAATACAAACGATGTTTTGCATATACAAATTGAAATGTTAGTCTAAGATGAATATTAATTCAACTCGTCAATAATGGATGCTATTTGTGTAGTTATTACACACTTAATAATATTTATGTTCTTTCCAATATTATAAACCTCAGTTATTATAAAAGCATAAAATGATATTTGATTATAGTTTTTACGCATCTGCAGTACTAAGCAATACATAAATATAGATTAATTTTTTTTTCTGTTTCATGTGTGGAGTATTCACTTAAAATAACATATATTAAACCTGTCTGATGGGTAAAATTTTTATAAAGCTATTGTATATAAATCCTTTTAGTGAGATTCATTAGATAGAGCCTGCTAAGTTTGCAGTCACACCGTCTCATTGCAGTTTTGATTCTGCATTGATGCGTCATAGCTATGAATCTATAATATGTAGTCTAGCACCAAGTGCTTTGATCATAATTATGATTGAGCATGACCATTAAAACAGAGCACAGATTGGTCATTGACCAATCTGTGCTCTGTTTTGATCAACATTTTCCCATCGCCAGGCTGCCGGTCCAGTGGACCTCAACGATCTCTTCCGGACAGGAAGGAGGCGTTTAGTGACCCTCGGCGAGTTCCTCTGTGTCACCAGCTGACTGACGTGGTATGTGGGACCCCAATCATGGGACGCGAGTGACCTAATGTGGGTCTAATCATTGAGCTTGTGCGCGACGAAGTCAATCAGTCCCTCTTGTTTTTACTAACACCTATATTTAAAACCTAAACTATGAATAAACGGTTGTTTATTGACTTTATTGTTATTTTTAATAAATTATATTATATTGACTGATACATTGAGTAAAAGAAAAGTATAGCACAAACGTGTAAAAAAACGAATGCAAGAATTACAGTTTGCGGTTTTAAAAAATAGCAAGGTCGTTTCATAGTCAAGGCTTGTATCGTTTCTTTTCTAAAATTATTCACCTGTTGAATTAATTTAATATTAAACCATCATTAAAAACAAAAACGTTTAAACTTCAAAATTTTAGACAGCAGTTATTTATTTACTTGATAAAATGTGCAATACTTTACAACAAAGAGCAGTTTTCAGTATCAATCTATTAATTTCTTAAAAAAATTATACTTTACAATACCTGCTGTCTGAAATATATTGTTATACAATAAAACTTATTTAAAATTTATAAGTATTGATTTATAAATATTGAGTCGATATTCCAGTTGACCAGCTGTTATTATATATGATATCTGCTCGTTCGCGTGAATAGTCATTACTTCTATTAACAATTAGGACATGGGCATAATTAATTGTTATTTATTCTCTCGGGATGACTTATAAGGCGACTGGGTTTGTTTACTATGACTACATCTTCATTGTGAAATATACGGGGGAAGCTATGAATTGAGTAATATTTCAGATTTTGAATGGATAATATGAAATGGCTGACCGGCGCTCGCAGAGAAGACCAAAGTGAACGGGCAAAGGCGTGGGAAACGCTCGGGCCCCCGATACCATCTATCTTCCTATATTATTGTGAAGTTTGCGGGGATTTATAGAAATAATAAATTAATCTCCTAAAAAACGTGATTGAATTTTAATAATACGCTACATTTTTTTTACTTACTGTGTTTTGTAACCGACTCTAGATTTATCTGTGCTATTTGCAACGTTCATTTCATGTTGGATATTTTTATTGTTACTCTTCTAAAAAAGGTGTGTTTCGAATCCGGCAGACTGTATTAAATAAAAACTCTCACAATCCGCTTGCCTCGATGACCGATGCGGATACTTTGCATTTACAAATTGCATTTCAAAGGACGGGTCGTATAATATGTTAATTTACCAATTATAAAATTAATTTGATTAAAATTTTCATTAAAGGCCTTCAATATATATTTTAAATTTAATTTAATGAAATTCTATTTAGCTAACTGCAATAATTGCAACATCACCAAACAAATATAAATATATTGGTATATATCGAGTTCAATAATAATTTGTACATAATTATTGATAATTATAGAACATACTAATTTAAATGATTTAAAACAATATAATTTTATGTAATCATTGACAGCAAATATATCCTACATAAATAAAAAATCTTTTATTTTCCAAAAATAGCAATAAACTCAACACATCAATCTAAAATCCGTCTTAGTTGACATACCAAGTGTTTGTTTATTTCATTTCAACTTTTTATACACTTTTCGTAGTGTCATAATACATAATAATTAAATTTTAATAATAATTAAAATTTTATAATGGAAGTCAATTATAAGCATGTCTTTTGTCTCTAGTAATTGAGAAATATAAAAAGGGAAAGTATTTAACCTCAGGTGTATCTACTCTGTCCGTTTGAATGTATCCGTTGTATTCTATAGGATACAATACATAGTGTAGTTTGAACGAAAGTGGGTCTAACTTATTAGATATTAGCAAAAATAACGCGTTTAATAAAAAAAAAAAAAGAAGAAATAAACGTTCTTTACAGCAACGATTTCATGAATATATTTTTTTATTAATTTAGTAATGTTACCAGTTTTTGACCTAAATGTCGAATTTAATTTAAAAAAACAGATTCACGGCCAAATCTAAGGTTAATATAAATTACGATAATTTATGATATAAAATAGTTACGCGATTTACACTAGTAATAACACTGGCGACTTTCACAGCTGTCGTGAGTGAGTTACTAAATCCTTAATCCAAAATCAATCATTGTCATAATCGGACCATATTTTGATATTTAACAATACGAATCGGTAAACTATATTTTTAAATATTAATGCGTTTGAGTAATTAATACACCAATTTTTCATTGTATAAAAAAAGATTTTTAATCTCAATGACTAGTGTCTGGGTACCTCATTATTCATGCAAACACTTTGTCAAAATATTTACTGTTAATAATAAAAAAGCACGACGATGAATCAAAGATGACTTGCCGAGCATCCTCCAGGTCGTCCTTGAGGCCGTATTCGACGCCATAAAGACAATCAGATTCACATAAATAAAATCGTAAATAGACAAAATAAAAAATTTCTATTATAAATCAGCGGGGATTCGAGTCAAGGTCTCTTAAATTATGAAACCTACTAGCAGGAACGTTGCAGCGAGGCAGATAAGGGCATGGACGGGGGCTCGTGTGCTCGGGCCTGCATTCGTGAGAACATTGCGAAACGCAGGCGTATTGAAAGTTTCCCCGGCCGATGCATTCGGAACTAATTATTTGATTCTAACTGCGAGAGAGATGCGCCGCGGACTTCACGATCACGATGGATGAATATGCACGAATTTATAATGGCGCAGTCTCGTGTGTGATAAGTGCCGGTGAAATATTGCTAGCTGCAAGAAAAGCCTTGCAAAACGGACTCTTGGCTCGTGAGTGCGTGTTCTCAGATGAAGGAACAGTGGATACCTTCATTCGTAATAAAGAAATTAAGCAATAGACGTTCTATTGTAGATTTCTGCAAAATTATTTTACATGTTATTATGGTACAGCCGACCGCTGCCTTGGATTCGTTAAATTTCCTATGGTCTTATTAACTCCCGCTCGCTTAGTTTTAGTCGGCAACAAAAAAATAAACCATGTGTATGCAATCCAAAAAATTATACAGCACTAGTGAGAGAGGTGTTAAGTTAACTTTTACTTTGTCCATGTTTATATATATATATGTATATATCATACCATTTGTTAATATTTTTAAATGCTTTACTATTAATTGTTCACCTTAGAGTCCAAACAATCAAAAAGTGATTAAAAACCCAATAATATAATATAGTAAATTAATAAATTTAAAAACGTTTTAACCTTTAATCTGCATTATAGGGCATTGATACATATAAGCTATGAAGTAAATTAATTTCATATTAAATTTTCTCTGTCACCTACTCTAAATGGTGCATTGATAACACCATAAATGTTGTCTGGTAGATTCAGTTGACTGTGAGTCTACTCCTAATACATCAGCTTTAAAAAAATAGGACGATTTCTAAATTAGTTAATAAGTTAGACAAAAGTAAAAATAGGAGAGATTTAAATTATGATTTTAATATTTAGATATTCTTAAAGTTTTATAAAATATCACATGAGATAATTTAGCACTTGGCCTCAGGTATTAAACAACCAAATAAATAAATATATTTTTTAAGTTTTGGTTACGGTTGATGATTATAAAACAATCGTATAATTAAATAAAAATTTATCGCTGTCTTAAGTGTGTACACACGAATAAATATTTTTATAAAAGTATAATAAAAAATGTTATCACGGCGCTAGATTTTCAAGTCCAGCTTTTGCAATTTTCCTCCCATGCCATACAAGGGCCGCGGAGAGAGCCGCCCACACCCGCGGCTCTCCTCGGAGTTTCGACAGACTGAGTGACTCACTCGCCGGCTGTCTGCCAGCCGACGGATCTGCAGTCGCACTCGTTCTGCAGCATTGTTCCCTGCCACACGATGCGAGGAGTCTACGAACAGTTATTCTTTTAGGTAATAGACTCGCAAATGAAACGTCGATCGTATGGGTATCGCGTTTAGGCGCCGCGATACTTTCAACCACTGTAGCTCTTAGAGAAAATGCGAGCCTTAAAGTGACATTCTGAATGCATCAACGTACAAATGCAATACTTTGTCATGTTTGGACATATTAAAATTAGGTTGAACGCGTCACAAATGAGAGTGTTTTACATAATGCGCAAAGAAAGAATACTTCTGAAAAATAGTATAGCGTAAGGTCTCGTGTTTGGCTATATTTTTCTAAATAATAAATATACCTTACTGCAACTGGTTGTTCGGGGAAAATTACAAGGGAAAGAGGAATTACAAGGAAAAAGCTTACAGAGTACAGCCAAATCAGTAAGACTGGCTGAGGATTAATATATGTTCAATTAAATGGTTGTATTGTTTAGTTCTACACTCTCATCTTTGACCTTCCTATCTTCATTGGCCTTGAAGATTTCGTATCTGTAATCGATATCGTTTAGTCGGTATGAAATTGCGGCATTTAAAATATATTTAGTTATAATACATAAGCATTCAAGTAGAAAATATATATTTGAGCCTAGCCGTCGTAGACTTTGAGAAATATTAGAACTCAGTTTGATAATGCCAACTTGAAAGGTTGAGGAAACCGGTCACCAATAAATATTGGAACCTTATAATTATTTGAGATACACCTGAAATTGGTATCTATGATATATTTATTCACTGGCGTAACAGCCCCATATAAAACTAAGTACTTTAATTATAGTATTAGTCAAACTTTCTCTAATAAAATTATTATTTAAAAAAAAAGCGTAGTTAAAAACAGAAATAATTAACAAATTTACAATTCAAAATTGATTTATTCATAAAACCATGCCTCTTACATATTGATTATAATTTTAGGAACATCTGTTTATAAGGGATGATAGCTCAGGGGTGGTCGATAAATTGAGACCCAAACCTATTTAGTATAACTTTAGTTTAAGGGTGTGTCGCTAGATGCTACTTTGTATCAAAAGATACAACACTCTAACCAAAGTAGGAGTGTATTTATATTTCCACTTGTATTTTTGGAATAGTTTCTCAATATAAATTCTGCAATCAATATATTCTTTTTAAAATATTTGATCCATATATAACAGGTTTTACAAGAACAATATTTTATGCTTTTTTATAAGTATGCTAAGAAGATGTGCAATATTCTGTTTTTATTAAAAATAATATATTTGGACAAGGTCAAGATTCAGATACTTTACTAAACGCCAAAAAATACGATACCAATAAAAAAAAACTTATTAGGCAAACCCCAATAAAAGTTTTCAAACACAATTTACGATTATAAATCTGCGATGTCCATACGCGATACCGTATCGTTATTTACCAACACGTCGCACCTGGCTGCGAGGCTTCGAGAGGGATAATTTATGGACCGGCCCCACGCTGACGTGTGGTCAGCCGCGAGTGGGCTGCTTTATAAAAATTACATTTGACACAATGAGCGTGTAAACGGCGCCTTACATGGCCGCATCGATTTGTTTTGTGAATTCGGGACTTAGCTGCGCTGAATACGGAAGCCTTTGCTTATTTTTCACGTGCTTGCAGGTCGTCAAATAAATGACTGGCTACCAAGGAGTTGCTGGATATATATATGTGCGTTCTTGCACTACCTTGCAGTTTATAAATATAAATTATCACATCGTGCCCTCACTGAATGTGTCGTCATTAATTTTAATTAAAAAATACATATATTTCCTTTAACATTTTGTTTATTTATTTAAATCTCAGAAGTAAGTATTCCTCGGTGAAGGAAGAGAAGAGAGAAAAATATTACGTGCAATGAAATAATGTATTATGTATGAAAAAATTATAAAAAATAAACGTTATATAATTAATTTTATTGTTAACTTATGCTTTATAAATTATTATTAGTAATGTAATACAATAACAATTATTGTATGCGCGAATACGTCTTATGCTACAATTTGATCCATAGCATTAAACTTCGTTTGAATCATCGTCATTTACGGTTTTTGTGAATTTAGCAAATAAACGAAGGAAATTAAAATAAAAAAAACAAGTTTCCATGCGGCGTCCTTAAATCGTAGGTATTTTTCCAACAAATACACTTCAATATAGATGCGCGTCCACCAGGCTGTCACTGTTCCAGTTTGGTCAGGGCAACTGATAAGATAGTACAAGTTCCTGGTATTAGATATGCCGTACCTGAATTAACTAAACCCGCTTTTACGCTAACCGGAGACTAACCGTGTATCACCAGCAGACATCCGATTGACTTCTTGAACTGGGGTTATTCAATTTATTAAGTAAATAAAAAATCACACCAAACCCTTACAAAATATGTATTTTGTTTTACGTCAGATTTTCATAAATCACTTCCCCAAAATTCTAGTCAGGGTTAGTACACACTTAGGTTAAAAAGTTTTCTTCTTAATAAAATATTTTTTTTAATTTCTTTGACATAAATAATTCAGCTGATTATTTGGTTTCAACTGCTCTATGTTTGCATTTCGAGACACAAACTAAAGAAATATTCATCGTTCTGAATATAATATTTTTTGAAATAACTCACATTGTATTTTATTTTAAAAAGTTGGCACAGCTTTTTGATAAGATCGCATCGTTAAATAATGTTTTTGTGTCAGATAAGTCCATATTGATTGGACATATATATTAAATATCTCTGACCCATATAGTCTAACCCACATCCAAAAATCTAATTAGAATCATCTTTAATCGGTGTAATCTACTCTAACCGACAAAAAACAGTAATATCTAACCGTGTTATTCAGGGATATTTGCTTACCATATCTACATAAGCCAGAGTTTGTGGGCGTCATTGTCGCTTTTCAATATGCGGTTTTATATATGGTTCAACGCAAAGGTTATGAAATCACAAAGCAAAATGTCTGTATTTAAACCTTTGTTTACGTATACCTGGTTAAGTACGTGGCTCTGTAAAACACTGTAAGTCTTGATGGATACATATATGCGATGCATATTATATATTTATAATACAGTGTCGACAATGAGGGTTCGGATGTGGCATCGCATGTCACGTGGCCGCATGCGGGCTCCACACGTGACATATCGCGGACACAGTGTCGAGGACCGAGGGTGGGCCTCATTTTTATATCATCATTTAAAAATATATATACTTGAAATTTTATTTTCAAACGTTCAATATTATTGATAAGTGGATTTTAATTTTTTCAGCGTACATTACTTGAAAATAAAATCGATTTATTTTTGCAGTGAAGGATTGTTTTTTCTTGTTTAATTTCTCCCAATTTTAAAAAAACTTATAAAATGTTGCTAAACCAAATAGTCTTTTGATACTATATAAGCATGATACTAAAATCTAGATTTTTTTTGTAATACTAAGACTTATGTGACAATGCCTATTTCATAAAAACGTGATTAATATAAAAGTTTATTGAATACTTATTAGATTTACAATTTTACCTTTAAAGTCTAAGCCTAGTCATATTTTTCTCGTTGCTTTAAAGTGTGTTGCATTAACATTAAAGTATAATCTATAATGTGATGTAAAAGTAACTCATACCATTGGAACATTCGTGGTTCATTGTTAATAAATGCCTATGGACGTTCTACCTTTAGGCTATTACCTCAACCCTGATGACTTTCAGTCCAAACAAGCTAAAAACTATACAAAACATCTTATACATTATTAAGAATAGTTATTATTTTCTACAGCAAACTACTGCAAAACCGCCTACGTCATTTTATTCAGGTTTGTCTGTAGAGACCAACTCCTCTTCACATCGGATTGATTCATTTTCATAATATCTGGCAATAATAGTTATTATAAAAATAATTACAGCGTTTATAACGAAATTAAAATTATAAAAAAGCAGTGTCTGTTACCGAATAACAATAGTTTGAAGTGTTTAAAATCCCAAGATAGGCCGTGTCGCTGCCCACGCGGACACCGCTTTTAATTCGAGGATAGATCCGAATTATTAGGAATAGTATCTCACATGATTGTTGTGCGTTATTGAATAACCACACCGTGTAATGAATTTTGATTAACGGTGTTTATTCAAACGGGGTCATACAATAATCAATTAGACGCCTCCGTCCCTTGCCATCCATCTTTACACGCTCGTTTAATTACCTACCTATACGTAATTAATGGTATCGGTAATAAAATATATCAAAATATGCATAAATCATCTTAACGGCTATATTTAGAACGACGCGTTATTGTTTTATTATTCATGCGTAAAATCGAATAAATGTGTCTTATTAAATTACCATAAGTTTTTTTTTGGACTTCTCTCATACTTCATTGAAATATATGAACTTTTACTTTTAGACAGTTTTAAAAATATAAGTCTAATCTATTATCTCGTGTAAAATGCCGATTATTTATTAATATTTTCATAAATATCTTTGTTTCGAAGATATTTTTTTCTTTTCTTCTTCTTAAGATACACTCTGGCAAGATACAAAATACAATGTCAATTTGAATTTTATCGTATGAGAATAAACAATAGTATTTTAGTATTACTAATTTAATGTTTATTATCCACATAAACATTCACATTTACTCAATACCACAGATTTATTTAAATAAAAAGATACCCGAATATAAAACTGGGGAGTAGAAGAATCCAGGGACCCACTAAATTATTCTCTATAAAAAAACCATGAACACTGACTCAGCTCAGTATAAGCTCAGTAAGATGGTCGCTAACCTTCTTTATTTTCTTCTTTATCTTTATTTAAGTTAACAATAAAATGTTTAAAAAAAAAAAAAAATTATATTTAACAGAGAAATATAATCATTCTTTCCAGAAAATCATATATAAACCCGTTGAAATAGCATCTTATGGGTGTGGTTTGGTTTGTCTTCGTCTCTGTAATGACGCCTTTTAAAAATGCGTTCACGCTATTCATCAGATACTTCGTGGAAAAGTTGCTGAATAAATATAAATCTGATATTTTGCGATAGTACGGTGAAAGCGGTGTGAAGGTATCTCTGGTATTTTTGCGATGATAAAAGTGAGGTGTGAGCTATGTGAAAGTCTGTTTGATATTTTTGCGGTGGTAAAAGTGAGGTGAAAGCGATGTGAAAGTCTATCTGATATTTTTGCGGTGGTTAAAGTGAGGTGAAAGCGATGTGAAAGTCTACCTGATATTTTGCGGTGGTAAAAGTCAAGTGAGAGCTATGTGAAAGTCTATCTGATATTTTTGCGGTAGTTAAAGTGAGGTAAAAGCGATATGAGAGTGTCTCTGATATTTTAGCGTTGATAAAAATCAGGTGAGAGCTATGTGAAAGTCTGTCTGATATTTTTGCGGTGGTAAAATTGAGGTGAAAGCGATGTGAAAGTCTATCTGATATTTTTGCGGTGGTAAAAGTGAGGTGAAAGCGATGTGAAAGTCTATCTGATATTTTACGGTCAACTCGATCCGATTACCAGAATTTTTATGCTATTATTTATTTAACATAAAAATATAAACAATTTTTTTATATTTAATAATTATATTTTTGGAATGAAATATTTTTGTGCATTATATGTATTATTGACTATGTCCAATTATAAATATACCTTAAAAAAATAAATGGTGCCCGCCGCCCGAACGGCATTCTAGAATGTGCTCATAGGTGCAAAAAGGTTGTGGACCCCTGCCCTATATAGTTTATTGTAAAAATATTAGACGACTATCATATAAACCAATAATTACCCAAGCATGAAGAAGCTTTCTTAATTTATCACATCCTAATAAAAAAATATTATAGATTGAATATGGTTCTAATATAGGTTATAGTGTTTTTTCACTGTAAATTGACAATGAATAAAAAAACGTCATTATATTTAAATCCTATTCCTATACATTTAAATCAAAAATATCTTGGGTATATATTCCACCAAATCAAATAATCCGATGCTAATCATCGCTTGAGCAAATCCCAACAACACCGCAGTACTCTGCCAACCCACATCTGACCATATGCTATGCCCAAAAAGGATTCGATGCATCACCTGTTGCCCGACTACAGTTAGGTCCTGGTCGCTCCTGGTGAGCCACAAAAAACCCTCCTGTTCGTCCGGGGTGAGCGAAATGGACCCTGCGCCGCGGGGGAGTGTGGATCGAATGCACTTCCTTCGGCAACCCTTATTGGACTAAGGGTGGATGCACCGTTATGGGATGGCCGGTGGGTCAATCTGGCAACCTTGTAATTTAGACGATGATATTCAATTTTTAATACAATAAAATGAATATGAGATTATGATAAAGTTTTATTAGTAATATAATTTCAAATTCATTTTTATAAGCCAAAAAACATTTAATTTTTTCGAAGTTTTTATCAATATTATGATTAAATTTCAAGTTTTAATAATATTCGATTGAAATTAAAAAAAATTAATTTGGTTTTTGCATTAACAATTAATAACAAATATTTTTATTTTAGAAAATAATTATCATGTAAGAATAATAGTGTAAAGCAAAAAAAACTTACTTTAAAATACTCATTAAAAAGACCCTGACAAATCAAACGCATATTGTACTCATAAATAAAAATAAAACATATTCTGACTCATATTATTTTGTAACGAATTGATTATTGGGATATTTTTTTTACCCAAAGCATGCAGTTTATTATGTGAGTGAACATATCTGTAGATGAAGTACTTTTTATTTTTTTGTTTATTCCTTTAGCAACGATAAAAAATAAATTATACCACTAAAAATATTCAAGAACCGTATTCATGAATTTCAAAACTTGTGCGTGCAGTAACCACATAAAATAAATTGGAAGTGTTTTTTGAAAATAACAATAGTTTTCTTGTATTTGTAAAAAAATGTTATAATTTTTTGCACGGTCAATATTTTCTATATAATCTATCCTAGGGGAAGAAAAATTCCCACACTTACTACTGACCATTGGATTTTTTAAAATAAAAAAAACGTTATTATTGTTAGAGATGTGCACAACGTACCATTTATTATATTTATTTATAGCAGCATGCAGGTCCTTTTTAGAATTATGTTTGATTTTATGTAATGGTCTGTAATTTATATTGAATTAGGATAGAATTTTGGATATATTATTGTGAAACGTTTACTTACCATATTGTATGTTCTTAAAAATAGTCTTGTTTATATTTTATAAAAAAAATCATGTAGGTAGTTAATTTAATACGTTATAATCATTTTCCTTGACTGTTAGAATAAAACTTAGAAAGAATAAAACATCCTGTTTCCTTAATATATTTTATAAAAAAGCCTTGAATTAACAAGCAACTACGTCATAAAAGCAATAGTCCAGAAGTATTTATAAATTTTATCATTGAATGCGCGAGTAATATAAAAAACCTATCGAATGGACCCGAAGAATATGCTTGCATTCACATTGTCGATAGACAAAAGATATCTCGACTTGCCCATATCGGTTCTTTGTTGGTCTATTGTAGGGTTTTTTACCCCACGGGTCGCAGATGTGGGACCGGTGTCCCTCAGAGGCTGTTTTTTCACCCTCGGGGTAGTGTTTCAACCCCCGGCCCTGCAAGACCGTAAGACACCCCCCTTCCTTTGGCTAGTTCTTTAGCCCTTGAAAAACCTAGTCCATTCTTTACGCCTGATGAAGGCATGCTGTTTTTTTATGGCATTGAATCTCGAGGGGTGGGTTCATGCGATATCGTGAGAGAAATCGTAAAAAATGCAGTACTGCGTATTGCATGTTATCCTCAGGTGTTCTGTTTTTTTGTAGGATTTTCGGAGATGCTACTGAAGACCATGGGTCATGGGATAGTTCGGCTGGAGACGGTCACATAACTGCGCTTTTATTAATTTTGCAGTTGGACGTTTGCATTTTTTTACTATTTTTTTAACACGTGGCTTAATTTTTTTATAAAACCTAATGTACATTTTGTTAGGCACAACCTGAAAATTGAATAACATGTCTTCTGACTATGCAGTCACATTCGCTATTACTATGCTCGCGTAATCCAAGTGACACATATCAGCATGGTCATTGTTATATTTTAGTTGCCTTGTACAATGTATATAAGATTATCTTATTAATTTTACTATATTTAATTCGTCCCATACTTTTAATTACACAAATATTTGGTATGCATTTTGATTAAATAAATTTTTCAAATTAAAGATCATTTCATTGATTTTGTATTTTCTTCCTGTTGCTAAAGTATTTTTTTTTACAGTATGAAAATTAAATTTAATATAGTTAAAGCAACTGTTTGAAAATGGCTTAATACAACAAGGACATGCATTTTTTTAATCTTCAATTAGAATTACACTTCAATCAACCCCCTGGTGTATCGTTTTTTAACTCGTAGATAGGTATTTTTACGAGTATACCTACAAGCAGATTCTTGTGGGATCGTTTTGCTTCGAGATGATCATGGTGTTTGCAGGCTTATCGAATAACTTAATAAACAACAGGTTAATGCACATGCTTCTTTTGATTCTATGGTTCCATAAGTTTTACACAGTAAAATTATAAGCAGAGTATAAATAAAACCATGATGTATATAAATTACATTGAAGGTAGATATGGCCTAACAAGTGTCAGTTATAATTAAAAAGTAAAAAGATCCGATCGATAGTTTGACAAGATCAAATGGAAAAGAAAGTTCTATTATTGTAAAACTTTTTGTAAAATTTTGTTCTATGTTGAATATGAAATTATATTTTATTAAATAATCCGATTGACATCTCCAAAATGACAAATCCTCATAAAAGTCCACCAGAGATAATAAATTATTAATATACACATAAAACACCTGGACTTGGCTAACCCGTAGCTGCATTTGATACTAATGAAAGATTAATACAATGAGTTATAGCATTAACAATTTGGACCCCACATTTTTTTCCTGTCACGTTGGTGTTAGTATTAATAAACAAAAAAAAGCAGCATTGTCTAAATCCGACTTCCCCATTCAAATAAAACATAATATCCGAAATGTATTAATATTCTTATTTAACCAGTTTTTTAAACTGTGGGGTCAAATTTACAGTCCGCTTTAAAAGCTTGGAAGCTGCGCATACTTTTTTGATATTTAACCCTTTAATGGCCGCGCACTGAGAGTCGGGATTTTTTCTTTGTTTGTGTTTGGCTTTTGATAAAAAGTCAACCCTCTCGGGGACAGTTGCGGATGCTTTTTTTTTGCTGTGAGTTTTTTTCTCGTCGGTTTTTTTCGTGGCATAAATAATAAGGGGACACGTCCGCTAACTGGCAACCCAGACACATCTGCATTTTTGGGCGGGTCATAAATTAGAAATTTAATATATGCGACGCAAATGTGTGCTCTGATGTCCTTAGGTTACGAGTTCTGTGATATTCCAAATGATCATACATAGCATGCATTGTAGAGTACTCCACTTTTGACGTTTAGATGTTTTGATTGAATAATAGATCGATTTGTTTTAAATTATAAACAATAAAAAATTAATCAAAATGTTTTTTTAGATAGCCGTTCAAGCATTTAAGCGATGAGAAAAATCATCGATTACATTACATGATTACAGGTTCGAGGCTCAAGTACAATTTCTTCGAAATCATCTCCCTTAAAGCTTAAAGCACCCACCCATCAGGACTTTGGTATTTTAATGCTGGCGTTCAGCGTTAATGTGGTGATATGTATTATGGTACTAGTTATAATAATGATATTTATATAGAAATAGCATTAATTATATTGAACGTTTAAACCCGCCACTAACAAAGAGTAAATTCATACTCACATTTAATGCTACATTAATATTTTTTCAACTCGAACTAGTAT
Organism: Atopsyche davidsoni; assembly: GCA_022113835.1. Taxonomy (NCBI): domain Eukaryota; kingdom Metazoa; phylum Arthropoda; class Insecta; order Trichoptera; family Hydrobiosidae; genus Atopsyche; species Atopsyche davidsoni. Next base: position 7,685,765 of record JAILWY010000007.1, read on the forward strand.
AAACGGGACAAGCTGTTTTTTTCAGCATAAAAACTACCCCGCCACCCTTTAATATAAAATACAAAAAAATGTCCTATCAGAATTGTTTGATGGGGTTAATTTTTGACCTACGACTACCCCTGTGTGTGGTAAACCCTCTGCCCTTATGTAGATTGTATTACATCTACTTTGTTTTTTTAACTGCTGATTTTCTGTAATTGAAAAAATGTGGGGTACACTTTTTGTTTGTTTAAAAAAATGATATAAACAATACAACGGGATATTTCAACGTCGGTGAGATCATTTATTCATTATTTATATATTTTTATATGAATAGCCATTCGTCACCGTTTGTATTTTAAATGTATAACTGAACAACATCTATCATTTCATGTAATGCGGTATGAAATTGTATTGTGATTTCCTGATAAGGCTGTATCACTAATAAATTATACGGCTGGTTTATTTGTCTTTAGAAGCTGAAAAAATTTTCTAAATTCTAAAAATGATTTCAACACTTCATTGTTGCAATAACACACCGAATTATTGATAATCCTATTTTATTTCTTGTAGAAATAATCTTTTAAGTTCATTTTAAATAAAGCCAATAATTTTTTTTATTATAAAATATAAGCTTTATTATTTTCAGTCATAACTATTTTGAACTTTACGTCGTAGGGAAAAATTAATTGGTATTAATGTAAGTTGATAATTAATTTTAATAAATAAAAATATGATATATAGTATTCGAAAACGACCTGATTAATATATTCTTAAATGTATATATGATATATAAAACTTTAAATTCTTTTAGCATGGTATATTATTTTATTGTTTTCAAAAGATAATCTCCCCATTCTCGTCAATGTACTCAGTATTAAAAATTATCAAATATTAAATTACTTTTGAATAACTTAAATTTTTTTCACTCCTGTTATTTTAATATTTAAAATTAAAAAATAGTCTGTGGGAACATTCGCAATGTCTTGTCTAATCGAAACATGTTAAGGTTTTAATTACTATTAAAATGGGTTAAACGTTAGATATATCGATTTAAATTATCCATTATAATTTTTTTTTAATTATTATATAAATAACTAAAAAAATATATACGATATTAGTTTAATACCGCAGATATTATTTACGAAACTATTTTTTTTTCTTATAGAAGGTGCTGTATATTGGTTTTAAAACGGACCACGTCAAAAATGATGCTTTCCTCCATAGCGTATTACATTTTTACAATGCATTTTAATACGCACCGAATATCATGCAACAAAAAAGGCAGAATTAAAAAAATATAGATAAGCTCACCGTCACAGAAAACAGTTGAATAGACAACCTCTGGGGTAGCCCTGCTTGCGTGAGAAAATATAAAAAAAGAAATCACACTCATATGCATTACGAATTAAAAAATGCATCTTAAAAAATACGCTGCGCACATAAAAAATATGCACGCAGGATGTTCCCTCCCCAGATAGTTCTCAAAGGTCTTTTGTGATCCGGCGATCCCCTTGTGCAATCTGTAGATCCTCGATGCAATTACGTTTACCTGTGTATAGTGTCACGTAGCGGAAGTAAATCATAGACACTATTATAGATCGGGATCTATTTTGTTCGCTGCCCAAGGCTATGGATCGTTTTGCTTTTACTAGACTGTCAAGTGGCTTTTTTTAAAATCTCAAAAGTGAAATGATGCATTTGAAATTAGTATAACTGCCAATATTATTAAGCACAAGAAAAATTGGGAAATATTTGCACCTATCATTTTTGAAAAATTCAATTTAACTTATAATGTTTTTCCTTCATCATACTATTGTATGGTCAAAATTTATATTTGCAATGACAAATTCATTTAAAATTTTGCTCAACTAAATGTTTTAAAATTTTATTTATCGACTTCATGTATTTATAATAGTTATAATAATACTTTAGATTAGTCAATTAAATATGTATGGTATAAAATTGCAAACAAATTAATTTTAATTTTAATAAGTAGCAGTTGAAAGACCGCATTTTTATTTAAATACTTAGAGATTGTTACTTATTCAAAAAAAATAAAATCGATACGATAAAATTTTTAATAATATCTCAAACTTTTCAATTTTCAACATTTACAAAAAAAACAATTTTTCTTATACTACATTTGGCTCGGGAGTGCAGCCAAATTAGTAAGACTGGATCATGACAAACATATGTTCAGCTACCAACCTTCTATACGGAAAGACACTTCGAGAAGAAAATAATTATAAAACACTGACTAAGTATTCAAAGAATACCTAAGTTTATTTTAATGAAGAGTCAGCATTAACACTTGATCAAAGTTCACAAAAAATCCCTACCCAGAGCATAAAAAGCTCGGTATATTTGCATGGTGCTTCGGACGTAAGACCCCAAGAAGGTTTCTTTAAATCTGTCTATTGTTTGTCCTGGACCTTTTTGTCCTGGCTTCTCACTCAGTCTTTCGTTCCCAGGACAGGGTCCTGTTAAGTATAAAAAAATATTTGTATTTGCATAACTGTATCATTACCGGTACTACCTTTTTTTATTATAAACAGCTATGACGGAGGGGACTTAAAAAAACCAAAGATAGATTATATGAATTTGTTTGTATGGAGTCTTGGCAGGGGTGACAATTACCAGGGTGCCATTTTTTTAATAAGTATAAAAAAACTATAATTTATATGAAATAAGCAGTAATAAAGTTTGTAATTACTGCTATATTTTTAATTTTTAAGAACACTTTTTGATCTCTAAATATTTTTCCTCGTTAGAGTTGATCTTGAATTTTTAAAACATCACTAGTTTTCATTGTGATTAAGAGACCTTCAAGTAAATATGTTTTTTTTACTTACATCTTTATTATCCAGCTCATGTTGCTTTACCAATTATTATTATTAAATATATTTAATAAATCCGCATTTACCAACCATACAGGTAAATTGTTGATACCGTATTTCAGTATTCGATTTACACTTGAGACAAATATATTTTCGCGACAGCGGTTTAGTGTAATTGATTTGAACATTTAATTGCAAAATGAGCAAGTAAGCAACTAAAGTTTAAAAATCATTGCATTTAATATATTTTGAAAAAAACACTTTGTTCAAAATGCCCATACGAATCTATTTAGATACAAATACATACATTATGTAGATATTTAATTGAAAAAATACCCCAGTGACAGACATAAGGAGACAAATCTGCATTTGATTTGTTTAGTTGGAAGCATCTGCTATACTGAATGGTTGTGAGTCAAAAATTATCACCTATAAATCTGAGGATCTATTCCAAGCCTATTATGAAATGTCTATTGATTGACAACTTAAAAATTAACGGGATGAATGCATATGCCCACGCTATTTTAAGCAAATTGCGAACAATGGTTTGCGCTCGGGCCATCTTCAGGGATTTGAAGATGCAGCTCAACACCTACAAAACCAAATCGTATATTGGCTGCAAAAACATTAAAAACTGCTTCAATCGCTTTATCCCTGTCTTCTACAGTGCATTGTCATTATATTATTTCATGTAATTTATTATAAGAGCTACAAACTGAATTTTATTTTCATGTGTTAATAATTGCGTCATAAATAATTCTTCGTTATTCAGACCACATGGGAAGATAATAAGTTTACCCGGCAAAGTAATATTATTATCAGAAGTCATTTTGAGAACATCACAGGTGGCGGCCGCACGCTTTCAAATTGAGGTGGTGAATCGTAAAATGTTGATGTCTTCCTCACGATATTTTTCTTTGGCATTCACTTATGTTCACTCACTCACGTGAATTAAAAAACAATCTTGAATAGAACGACCACAAAGAGTTTTCTCTCACCTGCTCCCGGCAGGTAGCGCCGCGGGGTCAGGAGCCACCAGCTCAGAGGCATTTGAGAGATGTTATGGTAAATTGGTAAGTTGAGGGAAAGGAGGAATTACTCGCGGACACGACGGGCGACCACAGCACCACTTCCTCTGTTTCCTGTGGGGAGACGGGCAAAATTAATTAAGGTAATTGCAGGCGATAATGTTATAAAACTAATATTACTTATGTAATTTTGTAATACTCGTGAGAACCTTTATGTATTATAATATGCATAATTTAAACCCAAGAATACAACAGCGTTGAATAATTCTTTCGACATTATCAGAGTTTGAGAAATACAAAATGATAAATGTACTTGTCAAAATATTTTATTATAAAATCTATTGAGGTGTATGTAAACCATCCTACTCAGTAAAAAGCGAAAGAGTACAAGATGCATTGAATTGAATCGCAAACGGATCGAAGCGATTTGAAGAAATTGGAGAATGAATCTGATTTTTACGGTTTATACTACTTGCCTTGTTATGAACAAAAAATCACAAAAGTATTAATGTATTATTCACACCCATATAGGTATTATACACTTAAATATAAATAAACACTCTAGTAAATGATATATTTAACAATCGCACGAGTTAGTTCGATCGACAACTGACCTACATGTTAAAATCTATTTTGCGTTACTTTTTTCCAATAAAACTTTTGAGAAAAAACCAACAAAATTGTACGATAGTACCATGTATTGTACAACTTATCATCGGTTGCCGGTTGTGTTGTTTTGTTAATGTTCTTCTCCCAAACGGTGAGAAAAACAATAACGCAGTCATTTGAGCGGAACACTCAAAATAAGAGGCAACTTGCGAATCACTGTCAATTGTGTTGCAGCGTGTGTAGGACGCTTAAAATTGATGGTTACTCAAATACGCTACACGTACATTCCTATATTATAAAGCGCTACAGTGGCGTCTTTTGTCTCCGCTACAAAGCGTCTGTTTAAACACAAGCGGACAAATTACCGTCAGTTGTGTTGCAGCGTGTGAAGGCCGCTTAAAAGTGCTGGTTACTCAAGCACATTACACATTTCAGAGAGGCCTCCGCACATACACCCCGACATTATAAAGCGCTACAATAGCGTCCGTTGTCTCCGCTATAAAGCGTCTGTTTGCTTGTCGCGGGTGATAAGGCTGGAGCACCTGCGGGCGGTCCGGCCCCGCCTGGCCTGCGCAAACACCCCGGCGGTCACAAATATCCTGTCTAGATTGCCATGCCCGGGGGCTCGTGGACGAGGAGCTGTCGCAGCCGTCGCCGGGCGAGGTCGTGTCAATCTCAAAACATAATAAATTAAAAATTAAGACAGCAAGCGTGCGAAAAATCAAGGCATTTAAAATAAAATACCACGAGTTGACCGCGTCGAGAGAGTTTTGCACACATTTACCAATTTTTTTAAAGAGTTGGAAGGAAAAATTTGCAATAGTGGCTGGAACTCGAGAGTACAGCCGAACTAATAAGACTCGATAGAAATATGTTCATTGAGATGATCGCCAACCTCATCTGAGAAGTTCTGGTCACTGAAATTGTCTTCCAAGTATTACTCGTAGCTTTATTAGTAGTGTGGCTGGATATTAGTATACTACACTTGACGACGATACATGCTCGCTCCGCCCATATGACCTAACATTCGTCAGTAGAAATCCCCGGATGGAACGTAAGCCTGGAGTGCTGATCACTGAGATTCGTGGTGTGGTTAGATATTGGCATAGCGTTGTTTGGCCATTGTCCTTCGATGCATGACAATACATGCAAGCTGGTAGTGCGCGCACCACCTAAATGGCCTGACATTCGTCAGTACCCTGGAGTCGAATACCAAATCTCGTGATTGGCAAGCAAACGTGCCAGTCACTGAACTTGTGTTGTCTTGGCTCTGTCAATATTGGCGTAGCGTAGCTTGGTTATCGTCCTTGGCGACGACGCCTCGAGCCGGCGGTGTGGCAGTGCGGCGCCCCTTGCTACGCCCATATGGGCTGGCATCCGCCATTGCGCACTCGCCGGGCGTCGGGCATCGGGCGGCGCCCCACTTCGCGCCCCACTTCGCGCCCACTTCGCGCCCGTACGTCCGGCCGCGATAAGATAGTCCGCCGCCGATAGCGGCCTCACCTGCGCCAGGGGCCGACTGGGCGCACGGGAAATGCTTCAAATTATTCAGTTTCTATGTTTTCGGGTAGACGGTTCACACGACGAGATAAACCCTCGTAAAACATCTTCGGGACTCACGTGGGATTCAAACCGAGACTTTCTGGCGCTCTGGCTAGTTATATGCATGTTAATTGCAAATAAACGTTATTGATAACATTTGGTTAAAATTTTTATCCTAACAAGTATGGGAAAAAACATGCTATTTTAATAAAATATATTTTACTAATTTCCACGAGCGGGAAGTATACAAGTTTAGTTAATAATATCTCGAAGTCTGACAGTTACCGCGCTCGGTTTTTGACCAAGTAATCATTTTCGAATCCGGGTGAAGTGATACTTTTCACAGTTTTTTTGTTCATTTTGTTCAATAGTTTAAAGAAATGACCTCAAATTTTCCATAATTATCCTCTGTACATCTAGACAAATTCCGTTGCCTTGACTAGCTTGAAACAGCTGTTTTTATTGTTTATAACAAACAAAAGTCCAGTTTATTATTGACCAACTTCGTTTTAAACATTAGACAAAAAATTGCATTTATAATCTAAATCGTATGTGTTATTTGTGAAATCTATTTAGAATACTGAATACATTCTCTAAGGGTATGACTTTTTATTAATATCACTTTATTTCCTATATTTAAAAAAAATATTAAATTTGTTTCAAAAACTAGTCAGTAAACAAATCCATGGGGTTCCAATGAGTCCTGTCGCCCATCCTGCCGCCGAACAAGTTATCAAAACCCATTACTGCGCTGGCGAACAGCCGGGCACTCATAGATTGAATACTAATTCACAAACTGGAGACTCCGCGGCTTTTTGTGAAAACTTGCAAACAGTATCTTATTTGGCTGAAATAAAACAATTCCTATAACTGATGGCATTGTTACTAATGCGTCTTGCATCCACAGTCCAGTATTAATACAATTGCCTTACTATTTACATAATATTATATATATTGAGTCGCAATGAATATATTTCCATATTTTAAAGAAGATATCGTCACAAAAAATACCTAGCCGTTCAACCAACCATGTTTATATTGAAAAAAGATTGAATTTTTCAAAAAAATATTTCCTATGCAATTCTATTTATTATATTTGTATTTATTAATTATACAAAATGAACTAATTCTGTTAAAATACTGTATTAAAACCTTCTGAATACGAAGATATTGAGTTCTTAATAAAGCTTCGCTTCTCTTAAATGAAATATTTTTGAATACATCGACCATAAAATTGAAAAAAATTGTTGATGTAACTTATATAAGTTTATCAATAAATAATACGAAGGTGTCGTGGGAGCCCTAGATATATTTAATTAATATCAAATAGTTTTGTCGGAAAACTAATTTAATCTATTTGTATTTTAAATGGCATTAATTGTAAACACATTTATCTAGTCGTATAATTTTGTAATTGAATTTTTATCCATTGTCATTTATAAAACAATTAGTATTGAAAAAAGCCATATTATTACACAGAAATATTACTTACGTAAAAAAAAAATTGTTGTGTGAGATAAGGTTACGCTAAAATCTGGCTCCATCCCAGTGTCCTCTTGCATTATGTAATAACAGATCACTTCCTCTTATGCAAAAAAATGTATTGATCGGGTAATCCATTCCCTAGTAGGGTGGTCACGAAACTGCTAAGCCGATGTGACCACCCGGTACCATATTTTAGTGTTTTTGTCATTCCGGATAGCAGGAAAATGTATTGTACCGACTTAATACTTATAAATCTTTCTGTATTTGTTATAATTCATACCGTTTTTTTCTATTTATTGTGGCAATTTGTCATGCGGGTAAAGTAAAGTGTTATTTTTTTATAAATATATTATGTCGGTATGCATGTATTAATGCATTTTAATTGGCAATCAAAGAGTTCAATATCACAATAATTAAAAATTAATGTAATATAAACCGTGATCACACAGCTTTAACGATACTGTAAAGTTGGCACTTGCAAAAATTATATGCTTTTGCATGGTTCATTTTCATTAGATCTTTATAATTTTCTCTTTACTTTTTATAAAAAGAGTCCTCAATCGCCTCTCCTTTTTTGACAAGTAGATATTAATTTTTTTTGTTTTTGCTACAAATTTAGACTACTCAAAATATTTTTGATGGCAGATCAAGTTATAGTATATAATCTTCACATATCAAAAGCAGAATGAAGTTTTATACTTCCTATGTCTTCTTGCTTAATATTTTTTTCATACACAAACTTTGAAACGATTTAATTATAATAATTTCAGTAAGTTGTTGCATTGTAAAATTTTTCTCAAAGCGATCGCATTTCACAATCGCAAAAAAAAAAGTCTCATTCAAAAACCGCACTTTTATAAGTTTTCACCCAAAAATCCTGCGAGGGCGGATCTCATTTGCTTGGGTGATTTACTTTGAATGGGATCTCGGTATCGAAATCGTATTCAGCGGAGCCGACCGAGCGTTTCATCTCTTTAATTTCGGACCCCGGGGCCGGCGGACCAGACCGCGTCCGAGGAGCGATAAAGAAGCGGTGTATGCTCAAGATAGGCCGGCGAAACCACCTGAATACACACGGGGTTTTTTACGACAGTATTCCTCGAAGCCTGTGGGTGGACGGACGGCCGATGCGGGTCGACAATGCTAAAAGCAAACTTGTTTTTTTTTTTTTTAATTTTTTACCTTGTGCTCAATTGCATGCGGTGTTTATTAGCATTAAATGTACCTATGAATTTTTTGCTATAAAATATTTTTGCATTCATTCCATTGTGATGAAAAATTTAACGCTTCGGACATGTGTCCAATCGATTTTATTTTACCTTTTAATATCTTGCTTGCATATATATTTAGCATGTTTGTTTTTGGGATACGTAAAAATTATTTGAACATTTATAAACACATGCCACTTTTTATGTTATAAATTCATATATTCTTTAACAACCGATTTATAACGCTTCATTTGGGTTTTATGAAAAAAATATTAATCATTTTTTTCAAATTCTCATAATACGCATATGCAATCTGAATCAATTATTCATTGCTGTAATGTGTATATTACGAAATCAACAACATTTTATTTATGTTTAGTGCTGTTTTTTCTTTTAGCAAAATCAGAATTAAAATACGTATTCAAATACAATATTCAAAGATTATTTTGAGCACACCACTGCTCATTAGATATTATAATGCAATAAAATATTTTTTGGTATTACAGTGAAACATTATCATTAAAACATTGTTTTTTACCGACTTTTATTAAATATTTGATAAATCCATGTAAAACAACGAGGGAAGTTCTTATCTAACATATAAACATCGTTTTCACACTTGCATATAACGATTGAAATTCTCGCCCCTTTGCAAAAAAACTAAGACTCGCAACAGCCAGAAGGTGTGGTTAGAATCCGAATTGAAAACTATTTAAGGACTTTTTTTCTACATTTCATATGTGAATAAATATTTCAAATTATTTTTATTTAAAAAACAAAAAAAATGCGTCCAAACCTCCAAGAAACTAGTATTTTAACTAATAATATATAATCCGGATCCTCAGTATTACGTGTCCTCTTCACAGACCACCATGCGAGTATCTGCATCAGTACAATGGAGATGTCTGCGTGAATGCAGTTTTGTGCAATACACGGCGACTTGTGGTCGAATGGTGCAGGATTAGAGGCTTATCGCACCCGCACAATAGGTCCTGGGTTCGAGGACGTGTGTGGCACGTTTCGAAGACGATCGATCGCCATTATTAGCGTCGACAACCACAAAGAACAGCCCCAATTCTTTGAGTTTTAAATAGGGTACATAGAATTGAATCGTTTTTATGCGATACTTGCATACGAGTGATACTTACCTATACCTATTTTATCTAAAAAAAAAAAAAAATATTTCATAATTGTTTCTCTAAATCAGTTACATTATATTATATAATGCTTAAAGAACAATTATATGTTTTTTTTAACATACAATTATAAACTTGTAATTTCTACAGACAGTCCATTTTTAACACCTCCTCAGAAATCTTTATGAGCAACATCTTACAAACTATATAGAGAGACTTTTCAATAGTTGTGTAAGTGTGTAGGTATCCTAGTACATGTAATATCAATCAGGTTGAAACATAGTGCTATAGAAATGTACATATATCAGATATTGCATAATATTTTTTACTCTTTGTGAAATTTCTTATTTATGTTCCGTAAAATAAGAAATCAGATCTTTATCACTTCATTTTTATTAATTTTTACGTACTTTTCTTTACGAGCTAAATCTATGAAATATCATTTATTTGTTGGAACAATCTTTACTTAAAAAAATTTAAGAGTAAAATAAATATACCACAGAAAATTTATTATGTGAAATTTGCGTGTTGCTTGTAAAATTTTTGTGTAGTTTACAGTATTTACTCGTATTTGAGTCTCGATCTAAACTAGTTGGATAGCAATCCTTCGTAATTTTAATATTGACGTCGTAGTAATTGCATCCTAATAAAATTACGAACTTTATATTCAGTATCGTGCAAGTTCGTTTGTTAAAACCTTGAAATGAAAATTAGGTTATATTACGAAATAACTATAATTTAATTGGCTTTTTCTTCTTAAAAGATTTTGAATTTTGGCGGTATGCCATTACACTTCTAAGCTGATTTAATTATCCAAAAAATGTATCCCTTATTAATATTTATTCAGAATGTGACTTCTCGTATTTGATTTAATGGAACTCTTAATGTCTCAGGTTTTTATAGATAAAAATTTATTTATGTTATAAATTAACTTAGCTATACTGAAAGCTGGCTGAAACTTAAAATATATAATTCCAGATATACAGGCGAATAAAAACCGTGCGATAAACAAAATATTTTTTTATCTCTGTGATTTTCCAATATGCAAGACCCAGACTAATGGATGTACCAAGTCGGAATAAAGCGGATAAATAAATTACCCCCAATTTTTAATATGTGCCTTCTGTTCTTTGTGAGGAGTTAAAACATATACATTTCTTTCATACAATTGAATTTTGATGTTGTTATCCATCGTTGAATTTTTTTAGCTGCAAGATTCTTTGCATGCGACTTCAATGTTATTTCACATTGACGTAGGCGACGCAAACTTATACTTTTTAATTATTAATTCATAAATGGTGATCTAGGTAACCGTTTCGGCATTGAACTGATTCGTTTCTTAATTGAGATGTAGCTTGCGTCTACTTCCCTCCTACCGTTGGAGCGATCCTACTGTCTCAGTAATGGCAACCATTCTACCACCACGCCCTGCTGGCCTCGAGCTGGCTCTTTCCCTGTTCCTGCGCTGAAAAACTGTGCCACAGAGTAATCGTTGGCCTGGCGGATTATGTAATGCCCTGGCGATGTTTGGTTCATGAAAGGCGTCGGTACACGCACCGTGCCGATCATGCTGGTACATCTGGGTACCTCGTGGTGCTCTATCCTCATACGTTTACGATATCGACAGCGACACCTCATCGGTATGATTATAATACAATATATTCGTAAACTTTGACAGCTATTAGTACGACGTTTACGATATCGACAGCAACAGCTCAAAAGTGTGATGATTACACGATATGTTTGTAAGGCTCGATGGTTGTTGGTACGACGTTTACGATATCGACAGAAACAGCTCAAAAGTGTGATGATTACACGATATGTTTGTAAGGCTCGATGGTTGTTGGTACGACGTTTACGATATCGACAGAAACAGCTCAAAAGTGTGATGATTACACGATATGTTTGTAAGGCTCGATGGTTGTTAGTATGGCGTTTACGATATCGACAGCGACAGTTTATCAATAAAACTTTTTTCGTTTTCATTGCAGTCTCATGTCTTTTATAATATCATATCATAATTCATATCATAATTCCTGTGTTAAAAAAAATATATACGTAACTTAAGATGGTTGTTTATATGTTGGTAATGTTATTACTTGGCAAAATGAATAGATGAGTTGCAGGGTTGATCAAATATCGCTGGCGCATGTTCATAGGAAATGTTCACCTACTGGAAGCACCACGGGATATGGTACCAAAAAAGTTGATGAATCACGCTACTTGTTGTCAAGAGAATACGCTCACTACTACGCTATCCACGCACTTGAGTGCATTATTTAAGATATTTATTTATTAAATAAAAGTTTTATTATTATTTTTAATATTATTAGCCTTTGTGTACAAATTAGAAGTCTTGCGTAGAGTTGGTTTTTATTTTGTATTTTCTCTCTGATTGCTAAAACTCCGCACAATGAACGCTTCTGTGTTTGGGAACGATTTATAACAAACTTGATAACAAAGAAGTTCCGATAATGCCATGACCTTGTTCTATGTCCGAAAGGGAATATGTTTTGTGTGAAAGCAATAGAGTGTGCTATCATTTATAATTGATGATGCAAGAGTTGCGTGTTATAAATCAATACATATTTTTGTACTTACACTCACACACACATTCATATATATTAATAAATTATCAGATTTAAAAAAAGACTGAATTAAAACTTCTATACATAATTCTAAAATCTGTAGTAAATAAAAAATGCTGTATTTTACAGTGAATATTATCGACTGCTCTTACTCAACCAACTAAGAAAATTTCCAATGTATTTATCCATATTAATTACTCTAGGAGAATATTTGACAAAATACAAAAATATAAATATATCTCTAAGCTCACCAAACACATTTGTTTGTTCAATTGCGCGACATTTACTGCCCGTATGGTAAACGCTTAGTCACCCCAACGGGAATCGAGCCCCAGGTCGGTGAGGTCAAACAGCGTCCGGCCATATTTGGGGTGGAAAACGGATTTATCTGTGAAGCAAACCTAACTGCTCACTGTACATACGCACGGGATAAGAGCATACCGGTTTTTGTAGGATATAAGCCGATAATCAAATAAAAAAACACGAAAACCAGTATTTATTCATAAATACTGTTCATTTATTAAGATTATAATAATCATTTTAAAAAATACCTTATTCGACCACATGGATTGTTTTTTTGAATGAAAATGAAAGTCTCAATGAAATTATTTTATTTCATCCGCATGCTACATTATCGGTTAAAAAAATAAAATTTTAATATTTTATAAAATACATTTTTGTATTATGTACTGAATTAAAATTTTTTTATTTTGTCTCATGCCATTGATGTCTTGGGTGCTAGTCTAGTAATTTTATTACAATTGACCGCGTGTCTATCATCATTGAATAGTGAATTTGTCAATGTCTTCAGTACAATTTTTTTTGTTTAATCATTTGTATAAAGGTATAAAATAGCTTCAATAATGTTGAATAATTCCGTAATGCAGTAAAACCCGAATGAACAATGCGTGCAGCTGTGCGCGACCGCGGTAAAGAGGGCGTGTACTGCAATTAATATCGAACAAATCGATTTATCCAAATAAATCTGCAATAAAACACACTTCCGCTCTTCGGCTTCATAGACCAGTACACATTTAGGGTATAACAAACGCATACATAAAATAACATAAAACTGGAAGATTTAACCTCATTGATAGCACAGTTATTTGTATATCTCAAATGCTAAAATCAAATTTGATATAAGGGTAAAAACATTGTGTACCTTTTCGAAAGTATAAAATTAGTCTAACTCCTTATAAAGGTATCCAATAAATATAAAATTTACATTTTAAGCCAATAATTTATCCCACGTATGATTATAGAAATTAAAAAAGATTTACATTATTACGTTCACAGTTTATTTTTCATCTTTGGCTTGATTAATGAGCTGTGACAATGAACGGTCAATACAATAAATTAGAAACACTTCTCTGTGGTGATTTAATTAATGCCTTTATAAATATCTTTACGCCTACACACTTTCTGATAAATCGCGTACGCTGTTTGAATTGTGACCTTACTGTTTAAAAGTAATAGTATGAGATTAATAACAAATATATATTATATGTATATATATATATATTAAAAAAATTTACCGATAAGTTTATTATTCAAAAGATTTGTATTCATTACTATAGAAGTCAAGAAGAAACAATTTTAAATAATTTGTTTTATTATTATTATTTATACTTATTAGCTTATTATTTCTTTGAGTTTTTTTTGTCTCTCGCAGATTAGTTTTGCTTGGTCAATGTGAACGGAGCCGCTCACATGCTCGTATCGATTAGCCCCTATGGTTGCTCGTGTCCCAGTAACGTACAACTGATAGCACGAAGTTATCTACTCTCAAACGGAATAACCAACATAACATTGAACAAGTTAGCCTGTCACTTGCGTTCATTTTCAGTTTGTTTTTATACACATTTCGTATCTTACTATACAGTATGTTTAAATGCTTAAGTCGGACATCAAAGGAGATTTTTATGGAGTAAGGTTTGATGACGTATTGGGTGCTCTTTACTTTACAATATCATAGTTCTTCGGATATAAACGCAGTAACATTATATAAAAGCTCTTTAAGTCAATGATAATGCTCAATTCGCGCTTCAAGTATTCATTCGGTGGGATAGCGAAACTGTCTAGTCATCTTTTAAATACAGTAAACATTTCATTACAAAACGTGCACGCAAAATAAACAATTTCCGACGCAAGCGTACCAAAATCAATAAATGATCCATCGCCGCCGCCAACCCCGCTAAAGCGTTTCTACTTTGAATAATATCATTCTGTGATTTTTGCTGACCATTATGCGCGCGAGCACAATGCGCAATGATTATCATTATTTTTATTCTTATTTCTAAAGCGGCATTGATCCCTGCGCGGATTTAAGCATGCTCCATCTCGTTTTGACACTAAAAAGGTGCGCTCGTTCACCCCTCCGCAAAGGCGATACCCACCCTTATGCGCGGCTCCATTGGGGATGCAACCGCTTGGCCGAAGCTCGGGAAAACATTCGCAGATCGGACAATGTCAGTTCGATTGGCGATACCGGACGAAAAAAATCTGGACAAAAATGCTCGACGCTTTGTTGCGCTCTTTTGTGTGCGGATGGACATTTTTGTTATGAATAGTGAGGCGCACACTTCTCCCCTAGAATCGATCAATTACTGGCGTTTACTCGAGGTTCGTAAAATTTATCGCGGCTTCCGATAGCAATAAATGCAACGCGTTTGCATAATGACTGTGGAGTATTTTATTGGGTCGCGTTCACTCTGCCAACGGATATTTTTTCAAACGAAACCCTCAACTGAAATCATTTAACTTGTGAAAAAATTTAACAAGTGAAAAACTTATAAATAATCACATTTTTTAATTTTTTTTTAATATAATTTTTATAATTTTTTTAATATAATAATTACACATAGCCTATATTTAGAAAATAACTATATAATGAACTTTAATATTTTCCATCATCCTTTTTGTTTAATGAAAAACGACATTTTATTAATTTAAAATAAATTGTACGAATCATTTTAAATATAACGTATGTGCTATTTAAAAAAAAAGGAATTATGAAGGACAAAAAAAAAGTTATACTGTAAAATAAATAATATATTTTCATCAAAATCAAATATAATTAAACGCATGGATAAACAAATACCTTAATTTTCTAATAAAAACGCGTTATATAGGATGCAACTACCTATTCAATAATCAAAACACCAATCCTTCAAATTAAGTAAATCATATACAAATTACAAAAAAACACAAAACCACTTATTTTTACAATTTTTCACCCGTACAGAACAAATCGGCTATTTATAAATATAATACAAACCCTTTTTTATCTTAAGTTTTTCCTGGGGTTTTTTTCGCCCAGCGGACCCCGACCCAAAAAATTGTTCCGGCCGCCTGGCACGCGCTGCTACCCACTGGACAAATGCTTAACTATCCCAATTACCTTCCACAACCAACCTGTTATTATGTCCTAAAAAACCTCGGTGTGTTAACCCTCTCCCACACAGGCAAAAAATGACCCCAAAAGGGGCATTAACATATTTTTTTCGGATGTTTTATTCATGGGGTTAATTTGACACGAATCCCCCGTTTATCAGAATTGTTGATGAACGCAAATTTATTTATTTTTTAAATGTGCAATTATGTTACGTTTTTTATTTTTTTTTAAATAATTTTATTTACTTGTCTTTTTAACAAATGATGATTCTGTATTGTTTATAATTTGAGTCAATATTTTTTATTATTTATTTATAAGATGATATTAGCAAACAGAAACGGATCATGTTTTCTTTTTTAGTAATATTGCTAAGAAAATTATATAAATTTTAAGAATCATCTTTTTTACATACTTGACAATCTGTTATATTCTTATTTTATTCACAGAGTAGTTATTTAAGTAAGGTACGCATAGCTTCTGGGTAAAAATGGTACCCCTGCTATATGTAATAGTACGGCACTAAATTCATGGTTGTGGGGATCGAATTCGGTTTATGCATACATATTATGCTTTTTTAATTCGAAATAAATGCATTGTTGCGACAAATAATTTTATTTGACAAAATTCATTAAAAATTTTAATTTGGTGTTTATTTTGCAAAACTCAAATAAGAACTTCTATAAAACCTTTTTTTAAAATACAAATCAAAAATCATTGTATGCATTTATATATAATTTTAAATTATAACATTTTATCGGGATTTAACTCAATATAAAAAATGAAATCGATTTCAAGTGAATGATTACAAATATTTGAAAAACTAAAAAAGGGTGCCCTTACATAATTCAGCTACTTACAGCAATAAAGTGTACCTACACTCAAAATTGATACGATCAAAACAACAGCCCTTCAATGCCTCGAAAAGCG
Organism: Atopsyche davidsoni; assembly: GCA_022113835.1. Lineage (NCBI taxonomy): Eukaryota > Metazoa > Arthropoda > Insecta > Trichoptera > Hydrobiosidae > Atopsyche > Atopsyche davidsoni. The sequence continues at coordinate 7,702,501 of JAILWY010000007.1, forward strand.
AAAATTCATCACTCAATTCGCCCTTAGCATATAAAAAAATCACCCTTCAATATGTCATCACAAAAAATAATCGAATCTAACAGCGCCGAAAAAACTCGCCAAGATAAATTCTAAACAAAAGGCTTTATTTTTTTAATCTGACCGTTTCCACATGGCACCGCCGCACCTGCCATTTGTATTGTATTTCCGAATATCATCTTGGCTTAAAACACAGAATTGTTAAAACAAACGCGAAACGGTAGGAAAAAAGTGCTTGAAAAAGTCATGGGGCTTCGTAGTTCGTGGGGTGTCTGTTTCTTTTATACGCAGATGACGAAAGGCTTTTTTTACAGAATTTAAACGACTAATTCTAGTTTTAATAACGTTTGGCATGTAAATATTGCTAAACATGTATGTATAATTTTTACAAAGGATACAGAGGTATTAATAATTACTATTGATTTACAATTGAAGTGTGTGTACATATATATGACAATTTTATATACATAATAACATGATTTATTTACGTTTTTGAATTATTTGTAATTTATCTTATCTCTAACACTTTCTTAACCTCTGTGTTGCTTGAGGTTTTTTACAATCAAAAATATAATTGAGGTATTCAAATCGCTCATAGGTGTTACGAATTTACCCGTACCCAATATTTTTAATTATTTTTGATTTTATTAAATCATGTCTTCATTGTTTCATCTTTATTTTTAAACTTTCTCTTAAACATTGCATAGTATTAAAACGCGAAATTCTTTAGTCATAAAATATACAACAAAAAATTAAAAAAACTTTATTCAAAAAAACCAATTGTTAGTTAATTCTACGTATTTAGTTACTATTGTAAGCGTAATTTTTTTTATTTCGAGTTACTTAGATTTGGATTAATTACTACAATTTATATAAAATGTCTCTTGAATCGACATACAAGTAAAAATATAGTATTTTATGGTTACATTTAGTATCAGTGATTAGCATCTTAAAAGCCGTTACTCATATTATTGATGCAAATATTATAATACGGTCTCTAAGAGATTTAATAATATGTAAAAACGTTTCAAGAAAGTTCGTTTTTCTTCATAGATTTGCAAATTATTTCAACGGTTGAAATTTGCATCAGACATGATGCATCTCCCAACTAAAAAAAATCCTGTATGCGCTTTGGGTACTGGGGTAGGTCACCGGAAGGGTTTTTTTTAAGCTGCAACCGCTGCAATGCACTTAAAAAAGCTTGCGATGCATAATATAACCAGTTTTTATAATCATAAACTAAAACTACGTTCTTTCTGTTTTTAGGAGTTTTTTTTAATAATTTCTGAAAATTCGTTATCTAGAAAAAAAGTTTGTTTTCAAATTATACCTTCGAGTACTATCATATTACTTGCTTAAATAACTAAATGAATTAATTTACAAGATAAGATACAGCTCGTCTTGTCATCTTTCTCTTGTGTGATTTTTTTTACGTTTTACAATATTTTTGGCATATAAAATATATTAAGTACTTCTGAAGATACTTGCAAAAAGTTTTATGTATTCAAAGGTATATTCACAATGACCAAATATGATATTTCTAACCATGATATTAACTGGTGGTTTTAAATTATTAAGAAAATATATATATTTGAATATATAAAGTAACGATCTTTTATTTCCTGGGTTTTTTAATATTCTCAAATTATTCAGAACAACCAGATACTTCAATAATAGCTTGAGACAGAAGAAAACAACAAAAACTTCCATTGTATAAGTAATAATGCTTCAGAGTATGCAAATTATCGTTCATGTTTCTTTGCATAAAAAAATCATTTTCCATTTAAAATCATAATAATTTCCGTGTAATATAACGCAACGGAAATTTCATACAGCTAATTAATTATCTGAAGAATTCATGACCTGAAAAAGTGCAACTAAAAAACTGTAACCGGTAAAAGGTTCGCTTTTTCGACAACATAAAAAATGTCCAACAATGATCTCTTCAGGTTTACCGAGATACCTCGATAAAACATTTGATAAATAATAATGTTAATTAGATTGTAAATCTGCCTCAATTATCATAAAAATATATCATGCAAGAATATGGCCTCACTGTAAGAGATTCTATTGTTTGGTTTATTTGTATAAATATAAAAAAAATGCGAAAGAAGACTAAAATTCCAACCGTTGCATTAATTCATAATATAAAAAGTTTATTAGCATTAATTCAAAATCACCAGTAAAAAAATATTTTGAACATTAGGGGTGAAATAATTTCACTCTTAATTATCAGAGACGTCACAAAAAATCGTAGGTTACATACATTTTTTTTTCAAAGCAGAAACTTGTATGATTATAATACAACCTAAAACAAGTGTATAAAAAATAATACGCATTATTATTTTGTGTTCTAGAAACGAGAATTTTTAACAGATTTTAACTTTTTTTTAATGTTTTAATTTGCTAGTTAGAATACTTCGCCGCCCCTAACGGATGCAGAGGCATCTTGAATATTTTTTAAGGTACAAATCAGATTTTGTGTTATGTAAAATATGTATTTATTTTGGTTTAATTTTCTAGATGTCAGTCACTCAACTATGATGAAATAATAAACGTGCGAGCATAAATTTATTAAAAACAGTTTCATAGATATTTATTTTGTAGTTGCTCAATTTAAACTCAACGCTTTTTAAAATTTACGCATGTTAAAAGGTCGGTCACTAAATATATATTTTTAAATAATTTATATTATGGTTTATAATCGTTGACATTTGTATGTTCACATCTAAATATAAACTATTTATAATTGTTTTTATCTATTAACTACTTAAAAATAAACGCCCGATTTCTTTATGGATATTTTATGCATCAAAACTAAGATATCTTCGTATTCGTGGTTGTTTTTAAAAAATTGACGAATTAGATAGAAATATATAAATAGGTTGTGATGAAGATCTGAAATTGAGTCCTTGGATAATTCTCGGTGAATGCAAATGACAAAGCTTGCATCGGAGCAATGTCGTGTAAACATATCGGTTCATTTTTCAATCGCCCCGCTATAATGATATGTCGAGAGAGCCAGTCCCGTCGGCCGAGCTGAAATATACCGATGGCGTGACTGGCTGTGGATGGCTGATGTCAAACTTTACTATTTGCCAAGGTAGTGCGCCCAGGTGAAAGGCGGCCCCGTGGTCCAATAGCGGCGGATAAAAATTACCTGACAAGTCCCGGAGGTTTTCGTTCAATGCTTTTCCTGATGCAAAAAAATATGCAAAATTCACGGTTGGCCTCACTTCCGTAGCTGAACTTCTAAGCGCACTATACACGTTGCAACATAGCTGACAACGGACCGAATTGCATCGTTTGTTAGGGTCTGCGATCGTTTTTTTTTTACAATTTAATTTATTGATAGATTGGTAAAATTTGTTCATCGGTTATTAGTTGTGCTTAAATCCTCCTCGAAAATTTAATTTAATTGAATCTCGTGGAATTTAGATAGAATATAAACAAAATGTATATCTCAGAGCGTAATCTAGTAAAAAAATATATAACTGATTTTATACAAGATGAAGGCCATATGAGACATTGAATTTATTTGTTTTTTTTTTTTTTTTTTTTAAATAAAAATCCCTTGTTTTCATTCTAAGTAATGCGGCGTAGCGTTCCACCCTTAACTCATAAAGCCAATCTCACCCCCCCGTCCCGCGTTCCGCGCCCGTGACCGCCTCCTCCCCCGGTCCGGCCGTACCATACACGGCCGACCGCTGCCCGCGAGGCTCGCGCGCACACTCAGCGCAACGGAAATACTGCGACCCCACAGGAAACTACAGCCATTCTTGAATTCAATATAATAAAGACATATATTTATGTTAAATATAAAGACAATTTTATGTAGTGTAAAAATTCAAATATATATTAATATATTCATATCGTTTACGGTATACTAATAAAAACCAATCCACATAGAAAACTTAAATATAATCTAAGTAACCGATGTGCTTATTAAGTTTATAATTGTACACGAAAGAATTCTTTCTCCGTTGCACGTCTTTGATTACTGATTTCCTTAATTTCTTGAAATTTTAATGCTTATATTTATATAAAACTAAATTTTTATAATTTATAAGTTTATTTATTTACAGTACTTGTCTCGCTGACTGTACTCGGGGGGTGGGGTTGTTTGAAAGCAATAACGCGGCCGCGCTGGCCGTACCGGCCGTCGGGCCACTGCCGCCCCCTGCGCCTCCACCCCGGCACCACGTGACCGACGGGTCCGTGCCAGGTGACGTCATCAACCACCCAGCCAGGGATGGGAGGCATCCCTGCCTGCGGAGTCACGAAAGATACGTGAGCTGATTAGGATACACATGTCAGTGGTGCATGATTTTGCAAGTTCGTCTTTATGAACTTATTCAGTACAAAGCCACAAGATACAATTTTTTTAAATTTCGGTAAAATAACGAGATATTTTAAGAATCATAGGAAACAGAATAGTGTACGTACTCCTCTCAAGATTTGGTATTTTTTTATGATATTTAATTTACTGTATCAATATTTTTTTTGTTTTTTATATGTAGTATTTGTGCAAAGTGTTGTTAATTTTTTTTAATGTTCCTTGGTAACCGATTTTTATAATCAAGTTAAATAAATATGTAAGCTATTCCTGTAAAGCTAAACTACGATTATACTTTCGTGTCACTGACATTTTCTTTAAGTTAATAAAATCGTGAGCTAATAGCCTATGAAGTTTCTCAGCCCTTTGCATCCCTTACGTCCATCCGCCCACCCCTAGGCTGGGGGCGGTGCCAGGCGCCGCTAGCCATGACCCGTGGCCATTCGCGTGCAGGACACGGCTTGCCACCCCACTCACCCCACCCACCCCACCCACCCCGCCCACCGCACCCACCCCGCCGGCCCTGCGGGTATATTTAGACCAGGCGATCGCTACGTACTCTGTCTACTTGAGGCAGCATTTATATGCCCATATTTCCTCTGCTCGGTGGACGCGGCTTTATTGACAAAACATTCTGGTATAATCACCTTACTGAAAATTTGTACTTTGCTGCGATGCGAAGAAATATCAGTTTAGAAATAAATAACTCTTACTGCGATATGATATCATGCAAACATTGAACATTCACCAAGAATTTTATTTCTTTAATTTTAAACAATTTTTTTTACAATCAAATTAACTAGTATATTTTTTTATATTAAACTATGCAAAAACTACGCAACAATTTTTGGGATAATTCAAAAAATTAAAATAAGTATACTTTAAATGCACTAGAAATATATACTTTTCATAATCTTCAAGACTTCGTCAGAGTAATTTTCTAAAAATAACAAATGTCTATTTTTTACCGATTTACAAAGATTCTTTGTCACTGCTTATACGCTGAATTTTCTGATTGAAACCATTCGTCATCTGCCGCCGCCTGGAGGCCCAGCGCGGCACAATGGACCCCAGGAGCTTCTCTTTTTATCGATAACGGACATCGTGATTATGACCATAATCTCTCTTTTCACATCCTTTCTGTACTCCTTTTGTAAGGACGATTTTCTAGGGATAAATCTATTGTAAAATCGATTCTGGTGCTACCCTTTCATATTTTTTTATTCAATCTATAATGCTGGGTAGTTAGTTATACCTACCGATTCATAGTGTGACTCAAGACATCTTTAAGTCTGGCTATCTAGTGACTTAAAAATAAAACAGTTTATAGTAAAAAAAAATTTTTAGAATATAATTCAGTATACATAATCTAAAAAATAGATTAGTTTTCGAGGTTTAAATCGTAAATAACTTATTTTATGAAAGTAATTGAATATATAATACAGTAAGAAAATAACAATTATTTTAACAAATACAAATGTGGCCAAATTTTTTTGGCATTAATCTGTATAAACATATAACAATTTATACAGTAATATAAAAAATAATTATTGAAATAAATTGAGTTGACCAGATCTTATTTTCCACAGCAGTTTTCTAAAAAGTACGTCATTCCGATATTTGGTCTTGCATTTTCATTTCATTTCGCATTTGGTATGAAAACGTATCCACATTTAAAGATACTTTTTGTTAAAAAGTATTTGGAGGTTTTCTTTGCATATAAAGTTTGAATGAAATACTTAGTAATTTTCTAACCACAGTGTTTTCGGTTCGCCAGTGCCATAATCTGATTGAATTAAGTTTTTTCTATCAAAAGAATCATAGTACCAAAGTTTTTTTCTTTAGTCCCTTAAATGAAAAAAGTTGGGGTCACTTTTGTTCGGACTAAAAAAGGATTCGTGCCATTTTTTCATTGCGAAATCACCAAGAGTGATGGGTCTATCGGCCATTACGAGTTATAGAAGATTATATGTACAGTTCTTCTAGCAGACGGGGATGATTCTATATTCATTAAAATGCTCGGAATCTTTGCCGCAACATCCCTTCTTATCTACACACACTTCATCCTGCACCATCTGGCCTCCAGCCGCGGAGTATGCCCCATGACCCTTGGGTTTTTTACGCCATTTTTTTCCGATGGGGTTTTTTTAGAAGGTTTTTGAGGCGTTCGGTGATGGAGTCCATGGTGCTTTTTTACAGATGTTTTGGCCATTATTTACGTCGTTTTAAATATGCTCCAGGGGTTGCAAAGATTTTTACTTCGCTCAGTCCAAATTGCTCTGGTATCCAAATCTTAATATTGATAAAAGAATCGTATTAGAATATTTAATAAAAATAATATTTACATAAAAAGTTCTATGATATTCTTAAGTTCTATATATCATTTTATCTTACTATAGATATTTGAAAACATTTCAATTTTAATAGATCATTAAAATACAAATATAACAACACTTATACGACTAAAAAAATGTTAACAATATAGAGAAAATATAATATATAAAATTACGTATCCTTATTTAAAAAAAAATTAAGTATATATTTTTTTATAATATGGTGCATGGACATGCACAATATCCATAAGTTACTTCTTATAAAATATTATATTTATAATGTTTTTTCAATAAATAAAACATTTTTAATAAAACCTTTGCTCTTAGAAGGCATATTAAAATTATACAATGTAATAACTCAATTTATCAATGTATTGATTAATTTAATAGCCGATAATTTTAAGATTTATTTATCGATAAACACAATATATTTTAATAACTGCTAAAAATACACAAAAATATCTTATTTTGATGAAAAATATATTCGTTCAATAATTTTCATATCCCAAATATATTACATAAATGTTCTAGTGATAAAAAATATATACAAGAGTGGTAATGAATTACTGCTTTTATAATCTTATAAATCAAATCAGCTCTCACATATTAATTCAATTTAATAGAAATATAAATTTATTATTAAAATCAGTAATTGTAAATCTAATAAGTAGGCCATTGCGTGTACGACACCCCCCACTGTGAATGTTTTGAAACAACTGATTTAATAAACTCTCGGTAACAAAACATCCCCGTCCGTTAGAAACGCCGCTACTCCATACAGACTTCGAGAAGTAGTACCGGTTGGCTCTGGAAGCATTCTTAGGGGTGGGCATTTTTTCTAGAATGAGGGTGCGCAAAATTAACGTTGAGTTACAGAATATTAATACAATGTGTTGATATTTTTACTAAAAAAATGCCAATTTGTGTTTAAAATTAGTTCCGTACCACAGTTATTCGATTAAAAAATATTTTAATATAAATTCAGAGCACACAAATTTAGGTAAAAACGTTATCATTGTATGGTATGTAAAATGACAGTTTCAATGTTTATAGAATTAATAAAAAGCTCGTTTTAAAAATGAAGGTGACTCCATTAGTTGAGTCAAAATGTCAGAAACAGAAGAAAAAAAATCGTTTAAAAATATATAAAATGTAGGCATAGATTTTTTGGGCGTGATCCTTTAACTTATGTTAAATGTGAATATTTTGGCGTATAGTACATTTATTAAATATTATAGCTTTTACGATACCCTGAAATCATAGCATAGAAGCGCCCTGGACTTAGTTTTTTGCCTCATCTGGTCGGCCAGGATTCGACACGCAGTCCTCTGGTCCTGCAGCCGCCACGTGATCCTTTACTTTACCGTAATGAATCGCATATGGTACCAAACCATGCAGCGCGCCTGGCTCTGAGTGCATTCTAGGCCCGGCGCATCTCTGGCAACAGTCCATTTGATTTATTCTAACAGGTATAAATATATGTATAAAAGTTAGTTTATATATTTCAAATATTCAATATTTTTGATAGAAAATATGACAGGGGGATCCCATTATTATATTAATTTCAACTGATATTTTTCAGTAATATATTTACTTGTCTATCGTTTCACATAACATCATCTTGTAGATCTAGTCGGTTGCAGTACTGGGTTCTCTTATTGAGTTGGTGTGGTTTGTGGAACAAAAGTTTTACAAAAACTGTAGGCATTTGAGGTTTTTTACCAAATTTATTTCAAGGGAGGATGTTGCGAGAAGTGAAATAATTGTCTCTGAGGAAGTAAGATATCGAATTCTATACAAAATATGGGAGGGTACGGTGAATAAAAATATGCCACTTTACACCAAGTTCCTCAGGATGTAAGCAACAAAGATCGAACTACCCTACATTAAAAAAATGGATGATTTTCTAAAAAAAAAAACTACCCATACTTTTTTCTACCCTTAGAATATAATACCGCGATGAAGGTCCTGAATGAGTGTAAGATTAATAGATAAAATTATTTATTTATTTTGATTTATTCAATCGATGTATTTTAATAAAATATGAAGCCAGTAGTCATAATTTCATAAGTAAATTTCAATCTCGAGCTAGTGTTGATAAACAAATAAAATAAAATATTTGTTTAATAAATATATATATATTTATATATTATAATATATATATTTTAGATAGTCATGATAAAAAACTAACCATATGAAAAGCAAAATGAAGAGAAACTAGTAGGTTACAATTATTATTGTTTGTGAGCACTTTCGCCTTAAAAGCTATTCTTCAGACCTTAAAAGACAAAAGCGATCTCAGACAGAAATTATTGTAATTATTGTAAAGTCATTTTGCTATATGCATTTATGGTATGAGTAAATATGAAAGATTTCGCATAAAACCAGCCTGCCATAGATAAACTAAGACTATTATTGTAAATGTTTAAAGAACTAGCGAGTACATTGCGCCACGATGCCAGCTTCTGCAGCAGTTGCATTTTGAAAGTCCAGGTCTCGGAGGAGCAGCCGTCCTCGCCGTCTCCATCACGAGCAGAATGCCTCCATGCACTCGGACGTCAAGCGAGCATCTATATTTTACTTTCAGATGCACGATATTCCGTGGGTGCATTATTTGCTGCATCTAGATCTGTGCGCTGCCACCGAGTTGGCAAATGCCGCCTCGTGGACATGCCGGCAATGCACCATCTAACGGGCACTGCATCCGTGAAAGCAATGCCACATTTTTGATGCCAAGTTTTCCCAAATTAAATTTATAAAAAAACTTTCAAATATTGTTGACCTAGGAGCAAGCATCACACGTTTTTATTACTTATAAACAGCGAAATAACATAGTTCGTTTAAATATAATATATAAACGTTTTAAGAAAATTATCGTTACATTATTACAATCAATTGAAATTGTCTTAATCAATTAATGAAATGGTGTAGAAGGACCTGGGGATTCACAACACTATTTTACCATTAGAAAACCATAAACACTAATTCAGCATAAACTAATACTTATTGAGATGGTCGCCAAACTCCTCCGAGGAGAGGCAGCCGATGAAAAATAATCTATTTTTTATTATAGTAATGATACTATTGCACTTATTTTTTGCGACACGGGGTCTAATCTGGACGAAGCTATAAATTTGTTTCCAGGTTAGGTTTTTATGATGAACCTTGACTTTGACCTTGTGATCTTGTATAGAATACGTCAAATGTTGAAGCCGAACATTGCTATAATAGCTATTAATGATTGTTAATGTTGAATTTCTTGTACTCTAACTCATTTTATAAAGCCTCATTTTTTTACACGGTAGTATTATTGCAGACGCTTCGTTATTCCAACCATATACAGTAGTTTAGAGCTTCAGATGCAAATATCATTCTAATTACACGGAAAAAAAAGATCCATCTAGAAAATATTGAGCAATTTACTAATCGATTCTGAATATTTAGTCTGTATGGGATCGTTACATACTACGAAATTACTTTAAACATGTGACAATTACATAGCCTAGCTGACAAGCAAAACATCCCTCAATTGCAGCAACAAGTATTCGCGTCCATTCACGCATTGTTCTCTTCTTAGAATTTCTGTTTACCAGTCAAGAAGTTGGCAGATCACGCACATCAGGTTTTCTTGTAATTATATACTCTCATGGCGAATGTATCAAATAATTGTAGATTTATAACTTTGGTTATAGATGTCAACAAGAAGACAGGATGTGAACTCAATAATACCAATTTTACTAAATGATCTTTTAGAATACTTCGATGAATGCATATAAGTAAATAGGGAAATTTGGTTTTGAAAATAAATTAAATTATTATCATTTTTTAGGGGCAACCAAGAGTGATGTAAATAGCAGAGGGTAACACCACTTTTCCCATGGAGCTTTTCTTTACCAGACAAAATGTATTAATTGATTTAATTAAATTTGGATTTTGGTAATTTATTGATTTACTTGTGGTTTTTGATTTCGTAGTTTTATATTTGTTTATTATTATCTCATAAAATATTTTTGCTATGACTTTGAGGTTAATTACGAGTATCTATTCATACAATTAGAGCGTATCGTTTTTTTAGGATCTTGTTTGAAATTTCCTGTTATGCATTATATAATATATTTGAACAGAGAGGTAACCATTTTGCTTTGACTTTCATATTCTGCGGACTAATTTCAAATTACATGGTTTTTATCAGGTAATTATTTTATCTTATTAATTTTTTTTATTTTTGACTGGTATTTAATATATAATAATAATTTAATAAAGTGTTTGAATAAATATTTATAAAAAATAGATTTTGAATGGTAAGTTATGTTTCAACTTTAAGATTCTGACGTTTCGGCTATCCTTTGGGATTTTATGAAGTAGGGACTTATTGATAACAATACAAATGTTAAATATAGGCAAGCACAGGTACCGTCAGGTATCCAAACCGACTAAGTTATAAATGCCCCCAATCCATCTGTGTACTGCGCAGTGTTCTCGGGCGGTCACGACGGCCGCGCAGCCCAGCGCCATTTCTCAATGGACGGAGATGTCACCGCGCCGCTCTCGGTGATCGGGCCCGGCGTGGGCGAGGTGCGGGGTGCGGGGTAGAGTGCGGGTGGAGTGCGGGTGCGGGGTGCGGGTTGAGTGCGGCTAGAGTGCGGGTGGAGTGCGGGTGTGAGCGGCCCCGCCAGCGCGCTCAGCACAATACCCTCGGATGATTTCATGTCATTCTCATGATTATTCACTCACACCGTTTTCATTCAACTGCAATACTTTTCTTAAAAACTCTAATTTATTAAAGATTTTTTTAATTTCAATTATTTTATTACATAAATAATTTTTCACTGGTTTCTTTCAAATATCATCATAAAAGACTACGTAATTGTTTCAGCATTGTACTTAAACGTAGACAAGCAAGTTACACACCCTGTGACACAGCACAAATGGTAGCTTGCCAATAGCATCCTCTTTTGCCATATTTACTTAGGCTAAACCTTAAAACACACCTAAAATAAGGGATGCTATTAGTTAATTGAAATTGTTGCAAGTTGTGTCGCTGTGCGAGTAGCCGGCTAAGTTACCGTGCCCACTTTTTATTGGTCGTTCGCTTCAATAGATCATGTAGTGTGCCTAAGCAGTACATCTCTATATGAGCAGTACTGCAATGGTTCCGTCTAGTTGCGAGAAGCAGGTAGCTTGAGAGTATCTTCACAATTAGTTTTTGACCTAAAGCTATCTGTTTTGCGGAAACATCCGGGGTTCGGCATGAGGAAGTCGGTTATTATGATTATTGCTGGAATGATATAAACTATTGTTGATAATGAGTGAAAAATTAATTCATTTAGAATGTCTGACTGACAAGCCCCTCAAAATCTGTTAGCTATTCGAGTATTGATATTATTCTTATAAATTTTAAGTAACGTGATTGACAACAGAACTAGAGTAATTAATCGCACCTAGCAGACGCGAAGCAGCAGGTGTCAGGCTCGTGCGGCGATCATGCGATTTCGGCAATGGGCGTCACGACGCTTGGCAGGCTTCATCAGACTGTCTGAAGTAGCCATTTGCTTTGGAGCAAATCTAAGAAGTCCAATAAGTTCACAAACAGGATAAAAGTACCCAATCACACTTGACCCGTGAAGCAATCACGCGATTTGGGCGATGGGCGCACGGCGCGGCCCGTTAGGCGCAGGGACGGCGCGGCCCCGCGGCCCGGGGTTCAGCGGCGCGCGTGCGGCTTGTCAGATTGGCCGTGGCCAGTCACGGATGGCCACCGCGCGGAACCGCCACCGCCGCCGTCGCCTGGCCAGGATGATTGTTTCCCCGGCCAGAGAGGAACTGAATCCCATAAATATACACTTTATCTATGACACTATTTTCAATAACATCGACCACCACGTGTTCAATGAAAATTAATACAGCCAAAGCTATGATCTGAAAATCCGCTCATCTTTTAATAAATGTGGAACTTCATTCAAATATTTTTATAATAAAGTAAGTTTACTTTCTAAGTATGCTTTAAAAGCATTAGAGGGATAATTTAACATAATTTACATATATTTTAAATACTAGAATAATCAATGCTCTTAAAGTGTGTTGCTTACAAATCCTGCCGCAGTAGAAAAAATACGTATCTTTACTGAATGCTTTTCAAATAAAGCATGTTGTCATATTTCTTGACACTTGAACAAAATAAAAATTATTTTTATTATTAGTTGTTGAAATTAAGCTATTTAAATTATCAGAGCCGTAAATATACATTAATTTAGCTCAAAGATTTTTTAATCTTTTGAATTAATATATAAAGGGAAGCTTTGATGACTGGGCAACGTTATGTATTTAAATACGCTTTAGTTAATGATTCTGAGCCATATTGATTATTTTTTAACATAAAAATATCATTATTTGTTTAATGAAAGTCTTATAAGATAGTATGTTCACAAATCTTATATTTTATCCTTATAGAGTTTATATAAAAAAATAAGTATATTTGAGCGGAGTCGATGCGGGCCTGCTCAAGGGCGCTGGCCCGTGTCCTGTCTCCAGCCGGTCCCCAACCTCCGGAACACATCACGGCAGCCACCTCATCATCATCTTCTTCCTCCGCCAAATGGCGGTAACTGTACCCGCCGAGATGTCAACGCCACGCGCCGCCCCGCCCGCCTCTGCGCCGGCTAAGAACGTAATTGCTGCAATTAAAATAGCGCTCATAGATTTATAACGAGATTTGTTGGAGTCGCTGCGCCATCATTAGCAGAGAATCGTGAAGATTTGCATGTTTATTTTATTAAAAAAAATTATTAAATAATATATATCTAATAAAACAACGATGAACTATGTGTATCTGCAAACCCTTCAACCGCCCAAATCCCTTACATAGAAAAACAAATATTCTAATGTTCTACCATATCATCACTTGCTTTTTTTTAAATAGTAAAAGCTCTCTGCCTAAGACGAGACAAAACTTTCAATTAGCCAATTGCGTTTTTTTTGCGGTGTTCACTTATGCAAAACCTTTAAAAAAAACCACCTGAAATCAAAGGAATGCTGTTGGTTGATTGCAAATCGGATGTAAATTGTGTCGCTGCGTGTGTCGAGAGCCTAATTAATTGAGTTTTACTGTATTAAAATGACACTCTTTTATGCCAATAATGATGGTAAATTAAACAGGGCGTATTTTTGGCGTTTTAAATGTTTTACTCTTCATATTTCAACAAAGAAATTTAAAAAAAAAAATTATGGTAAAATCATTTGCCCTTCATCGGCATTAGCTAATAAGAGAGCTGTTGAAAACCTGTATGCTATCGGCACTCCAGATTGCCAAAATGTTTCTGTTGGTTGTATTCCGTAGTATTTTTAACATATAATCTTTTTATTGAGAAATATTTAATTTCATATCACAATGCAACTGTTTGATGTTCGATTTGTGTTTCTCACTGAAATTTCTAGTGCATTATAAATGCAGTCATTTTGATGGAAGCGCTTGCATCGCGCCCACGCTTGGCGGGTGAATAACATTTTTCTATGGGCTTGTAAAAACTGCAACGGTGAGATGCATTTCTCCTTGCACTCGGAAGACTCAAACTTCCGTGCTTTTTGCAATAGCCTGCCATACAATAACAATGAACCAACAGTTACAGTTGCCAATGTAAAAAAGCTCATACTATGGAAACCAAGTTTTCTTGTCCGATTGTTTGAAGCGAATGTATTAATTGCTTGTAATTAACAATGCCTAGCATCACACAAACGGAGGGTCTTGACTTTTTTTATGATTAAAAATAAACTAATACCATATCATATATATCTACAAGGTAAATTGTGAAATCATTGATATTGATTCTCTGTTTTGATATAAATAAATAAATATATATATATATATATATATATATATATATATATATATATATCATGATTAACACATAAACTTCTCACCCTTATATTTCAATCAACTTAGGAATATATCACCACCCCTGGTTATTTTAGCGTGGGTATTCTATTTTAGTTTTTGTAGGTTTTCAATAGGGACAGTCCACCCCGGTGTGTCTGCGTAGACAGCTCTCATTCTGAAGTAATTCAAGGCAGTCTTCTATCTTCAGTCCTCACTCTTCTGCGTTCACCCCCTCGGGTAGACTTAGCATCTAAATTTAAGACTCAGCCAACAAGGACCACCAACATAAACTTGCCCCATTCAAGATAAAAATTCAAGTAATCAGATTATGATTTATACTATATCCGCGGTAATTAGACTGAAGTTTTAAGATAAGATTCCTTAACAAGTTATGATTGTCAATTCAAATTGACAATTATAATAGAAAAGTTTTTTCAACAAAATGGGTTTGTGATAATGACAAATTTTAAACTAAATTACCAAAACCCTAAATACATACAGACTATTGAATTGAAAAATCTTTTCAGTGTTTTTAAAAATAATACATAAAATATGTACTCGTTTCGATATCAATATATAATATTGTTTTAATTAGGTTTAAAAATAAAAATCTTAATGCATCAATTGGATTTAACAGATGGATTAATGAAGTAGTTTATTGTTTATGAACCTTTTTTTTTTTGAGACGTTTTTTGGTCAAAGCTTGTTAATCTTGAGTCTCCAGACACAGAGTACTCTCACTTGCGGTCCTGCAGAAAGGAACTGAAATTATAAAGTTCGGTTTCCTTCTCGCGCATTGTTCCCACGACTCCCGGCCTGCTTCGGTCATCCTTTTGTACCCTCCACTTGCAGCGATCCGTTTAAAACGAAAAAACTGCTTAATTACTGTCGCATGGTTCTGTTTTTGTTTGGATGTCCGTCTCGTAAACCACAAGAAAAAACGTGGGCCAGAGAATCGGGAGGCGAGACACGTTATTTAGTAAACATATAAAAGTGAATAACACCATGTTGTCATGAACCTTTTTGAAATATTAAACAAGCCTTCGGTCATCATGAGCTAGATTACGTTTATGCTTCGTGGTAATTTTGCATCTTTAATCGGGCTACTCGTCTTTTTATTTTATATATTTTTTATTGCAAATTACTTTGAATCTGAAATTGCATAACCTCTCAAAGATGCACTTTTGAATAATTATTTAATTGGTCGAATGGTTATAAAATAGACCTGGCGACCATCGTTCATATATCGTGCATAATTTTTGAGTTATCTGTTGAGAGATTGGCGTTGATACTTAAGTAATAACAAGATATTTTACTATAAGTGAAATAGGTTTTGGATCTCACCCCTGGCGAGTCCTGCAGCCGGGCACCACGTGTCCCGAGCCGAGCCACACGTGTGCTGGCGAGCAGGCCCATAGATGCATTTTGCGTAACATATTTAAACATATCCGATGCCACAGAACTCAAAAGTTAACCCTTATTATTAAAACTAGTGATTAGTTATACTTACTTTGTAATTTTTACGTTGATAGACGCAATAGTTCTAAAAAACTCTATTATTAACTTTGTATTGATCCAACGAACTTTTAATAAAATATTTCTAAAATAATGTAATAGATAGTAAGTATGCATTTTATTGTGTTTTTTTCTATTTATATTTTTAATAATACGTACCTAAAATAGCATATTGTTCATAAGAATAAAACGCAAATTAAAGATTAAATAAATTAATTATAGTTTTTGATGATTTATGATTTACACCATGAAATTAATTTATTTTATTTATTGTTTCTATAAATATGTAACAAAATATAACATTATAATAGTTTTTTAAATTTAAATCTCAATTAATACCTAACATAATTTTTTGTTGAAAAACATGATAAATATCAAAAACTACGTTAAAAATACTTACTCCATAATTTATACTTGCATTCATATTTTGATTATAAATTTTCAAATTTGATAGTTTGCATGATTTTGATTTTAATTTAAACACAGCAATAAAGCTCTACTGGTATTGCATGTCATAGACATGCACTTAACGACGTACTGCAATTATTCTGATCAAATAATCGCCGGCGCATGCCTGCATACAACTGCACCGTTGACGAGTGAATACGCGCTGTCTTGCGAGCACTCTGGCACCTTTTCAATGGCCTTTTTAATGCCCGTCTCAACGTCAGCCGTCAGCCCCTCGAGGGCCCCGGCACTCCTGCAAGTCCTCACCCCCCTCGCTGGAGATGACGCCTTGTCCCCCGCATCGACGTGCCTTGAAGGAACTCGAGATCGACGGCTGTTCCATCGCTGGTCTCTACCAGCACCCTCATTATCATCCGCGACGGGCTGCTTTCATTTGTAAAACTGCACAATTAAACAACTTATCCGTTGGATATGATATTACGAGCATTTTTGTTTGCGAGTTATTTGTGCTTTTTCAGATAAAAAGCAATTGAAATGCGAAAATAAATACAAGCAATAATTTTGTCAAAATCAATCGAGTACACCACTCATCTTCTATCTACTTCTCAAAAATGCTAAACTATAACGCTTACACTAAATTGATATTTTAAATAAAATACTTTTGTGATTTTTGCCAAGTACTGTCTGTTAAAAATATTGAATTCTGACATCAAATTCTCAAGTTCTTCGTTGTATATATTATACATAGAGGTCCTTTCTCTCTTATGCGCTTTGTATTACTTATAACAACATACATTCAGAGACGCGCTTAAAAAAACACGAGCAAGTAATAAAAAAGCAATCCAAACATTTTCTCTCATAATTCGGGCCAAGAGAGACCACACCATTTTATTGTATACTGGTGAGTCGTATTATCCAAGCACCTGTATTTCATATAACTGCTTTAAGCTTTAAAAATTGTTGATACGTTATATCATCTCATTAAATCAATAATACTGATATAGTAAATAATTTATAACTTTTAAATCTGTGACACCTTTTTACAAAACATGTATGACTTATTAGATTTAATTTATTTTATGCATAATGAATATCATGCAATGCGAACGAGCTAATAGCGATTTATTGTTTATCTCATACGCCAAAATTTCAATAAATTCACTGCATTTACCAATTTGGCATATTAATATTTATAATAAAAATGTACACATGAAACGACGAGAAATAAATCTGCTTCTTATATAGCACAAGTTGGATTCTCACTCTCACTTTCTAGTTATTGCGGCCTGCAAACTTAATTATGATACAGTATCTACATTAGAGTCACCCTGTAAAGACCAAGAGCCACGTTCGCCGGACAGAGATCCGACTTCAAAGGACCCCTGGCCCCGCACCGCCTGTCAGCGCGGTCCTCAGCAGGATCTTTATACAGTGTGATTCCCACTCACGTACGCAGTGGACATAAGACATAAACAAAAATATAAAAAGGTGATTGTGGTGCACGCAATCTCCCCGTACATCAGGCCCTGAGTGACCCAGACCCGCGGGGACGTGCCTGGTCCTCGGACAGATAAACTTGGACTATCAGCCGGTTCCATCAGCCCTGCTCCACTCCAAGATTTGGACGTTTTATTTCCCGTCTGAAGTCATCTCTCTCGACAGTTATATTTTAGTTCAATTTCACCATATAAAGCTCATTTGTATTGTTGCATAATTATATCTACAAAAAATATAAAATGGATACTGTTACTGAAAAATTTACCAGCAGAGAAATCAATAGTTTTTAAATTGTATTTTTTACTTATGTGATATTTTTTTAACCCAAGAACACAGAAAGATATGCAATGTATTTAAAATTATTTCAATAAGAATATATCATAGGGTAAAATTAATTCAGTTATTTAAAAAAAAATATATTTTAACAATGCTTTGTATATTTTTGAATGTCTAGATGTTTTCAAGGTGAGATGGCTGTGATTAGGTGACCCTCAATTTATATTCTGAATGTGTTCTATCATCCCAATCTCACAAATAAACCCCCAATTCAATCTTCATACGTCATGACCGCGGTCAAATTCATGGAGGAAGACTTGCGCCCATGCCAACTTGGGGAAGGACAATAAGTCTGGCGCATTAGATAAAATTCGTCCTTGAATTTCGAACCTAGAGGAAGGTCAGTCGGCATTGTACAGGTGAATCATATACCTGTGAAGGAAGGTCCGAAACGTATAGTCCGACCAAACCAACATTACGGTGGTAAATTGTTATTTAATAATATTCTATTTTTTCCATACAAATAAATCTACATATTCACTAGAAAATATGAAAATAAAATTTTTAATAATCTTTTAGCCGATATAAAAAACATAATAAAAGTAATTTTAAAAAACGTCCTAAAAATGTAGATTTTTTTGGTTTTTAAGTCGAATATTATTAAATCGATAATAATTTGCAGAGTAATTTTCATAATTTAATAATGAGTTTAATAATATATTTCGGCCCTTTTTCTTCATTTGGATATTAATAAATTCACTAAAATCAAATTCAATAAAAAAATAACTTTTGAAGATAGTACTTCAAAAGTAAAAAAATTATAAAATTTATACAAAAGTATATCATATAATTTTTATAATGTTTAAATTAAATATACCAAAAAATTATATAAAAATCGTTTATTGGTTGAACTTTACTTTGCTACTATTTAAGGGATGAAATGACCATGTAAAAAGTCCTGTATAGAATGGGGGACAAGACCTATTATTCACGTAGCAAAAAAAGCTAACATTGTGGTGCCGGGATAGCGAAACGGACCCTGGGGTCCGGCAGGACCTGCCCGCTAAGAGATTATCATCAGCTCCTATTGAGAATACCTGCCGAATCAAAGCACAGAACTGGAAGGCGAGGTTCATCTTTCACGGCGTTTATTGTCCGGTTTTTTGTGATTTTGATTAAATCCAATAGAAAATTCTCGAATAGATTGCAACTTGATGTGAACAGTTTAGAAAAAATCGATGTTTAATATTTCATAAGTTGTATTTCTGTAGGATGTAAATAAATATGTTTAAATTATAGTATGCTAGAAACAATCCGTGTTTATTAGTTAATATCTAAAATATGTTTCGTTTTTGGATCCGTCTTATATTTAATTATAATACTATCTAAAAGAATATGAAATTTCGGGTACATTTGAGGATTAAAAACATGTATTTTATGAAAATC
Organism: Atopsyche davidsoni; assembly: GCA_022113835.1. Classification (NCBI taxonomy): domain Eukaryota; kingdom Metazoa; phylum Arthropoda; class Insecta; order Trichoptera; family Hydrobiosidae; genus Atopsyche; species Atopsyche davidsoni. The sequence goes on from JAILWY010000007.1 coordinate 7,722,203, forward strand.
ACATTCGGTTGAAATTTACTTATATGCTTATTGACTGTTAAAGGTTGTTAAACTTTTTGAAATTTCAATAATAAATACAATCATTATTTAACTGTATATTTTTAAATATTGAGAGTACATTTACAGTTCGGTCACGTTGTGACGTCGTCGTCATCGCCGGTACAAAACCGAGCTGTCGGAATCTCTAGAAAAAAAACTTAATTTAGAACATGTGGTCACGAAATGGTCCTGCGACCAACAGGATATGTTTTTTTTTATGCCTTAGAAGGATATTACACGGCTAAATATAGGACGGGCCATTGACTATCGAACAATGTTACGTATAATTTATATTTGCCGATTGTAATATTATTGCGTCATTTGTTAATTTCTTGTGTATTACTTCTTTCGGATTTTCTCATTAACAAAACACGTGATAATCTAAGCGCACATAATTGTTGCCTATATATTATTATAAAAAGTACCAGAAACGTACTGATCAAATACAGTGCATTTCTAAGAATATGTGTGCATGGTGATTTATTATAAAATATGTGTTATCAGACAAAATATTATATCAAAACTCATTCTAATAAGTAGCTTCCACAACTTTTTATTGAAATAATTAACGCAAATATAGCTTAAAATCATAAGGTTATCATTAGACAATGATATTGGATATAGTTTCAAACCATAAAAATAAACTATAAGTTCGCACAAAATATTAGATTTCGGGATGAATCACATCAACTTCAGTGATCACGGATCACAAGCATCTTGAGGTCCTGGTGCACGTCCTATAACAAACGCGCAATAATACCATGCAGCTTGTATGTGGTCTTTATCAGACGGAGATAAGCTGTTGTCCGTCAACTGGTTGGACGCTAATTGTGGAGGTCACTCGGTACTCCTGCTTTCCCAGCGACCCGCTGGAGGTGCACAGATGCGCCAGATAACACCTTGATCTTCTCACTTGCAGCGGATGAGTTATGATATTCATTGAATCTGATCCGATTGATTAATTTGACTCCATGAACCGCAGAAATTCTGTGAAGCGCTAGATAAGAACTGTTAAATGAATATAAATTGTATTCACATCAAATTTTACGTTCGTGAATGCTCAAACGTGACCTTTTATAATTTTAAAGTGCATTCAAAATGCTTATCTGTATATTTATTTTATAGAATTGTTACCACCACAAGGAACCTAACATAACTTATCAAAAAAAAAAAAAATATATTTCGATAGCTCACACAAGTCATCTGTTTTAATATGTCTTATATTGTATGTGTAAATCAATATTGTGTCTGCTTTTTATTTTTTACCTTAAAGTACATGTTATATGCCTCGTCTCGGAACGACACTAGCTTGACATGTGACTCCCGCGGATGCACAATACTTGAAGGACTCTCGTTCAACGTTGATAAATGATAACAGCTTTCAATACTTTAATTATGTCGTTTATTTCACGGAGAGACAATGTCTAGCCTCGACCGTGGACAAGTCAGTTATGCTCTAAGGCGAGCAATGATGGTTAGCTTTCTAATACACAGGTATAATTTTACAAAGGGTCGGTCAGCAATAAACATATAGATAGAACACACCGGACATTTCCATAATAAAACAAATGCACAAATGTTATTAAAACTAAATGGCAGTGTTTACTTAGAAGATATAAAAAGGTGTAACACGAAGACAAGGCCAATGGCGGCTTTCGTCCTTTGAAATGGTAATCTACAGGTTGGGTGGTCACTTAACATACATTTTTGACGTATTTTTTTTATGTTGATAAAAACTACATATTTTGAACATGCAGTAGTCGCCTGCAGCACAATTATTGTTTATACAAAAATATTTAAGAAAGTCAAAAAAAAAACAATACAAAATACATTGCTTTGCTGGGATGGTCGGTAATTGACTTAGCTCGCGTGCATTACCGACACAAAGGCCCGAATGACGCTTCTGTCAAAATATTGTCACCCGACAATAGGCGGGGGTCCACTTTCAGCAGTGCCGCCGGTCGTAAACTCTTACTGCCTGGTCGAGCAGCATGTCTTTAGGTGTTGTTTGTTGCAACAATGCAGTCTTACTCAATTCCGCTCATGCGTCTGGGGGCAAAAAAACTGGAGACTAGCTGGAGTGGGTGCGCAGCCCCGGGGTCTCCTCATTCTCTTAAAAGCCTTGGTATCTTTTTTATATATTTTTTCAATACATATGTCAAAGCACGCATTGTATTCTTATACATCTCTGTTACTCAAAAATATGTCGATAAGTACTATTTATTGAAATTAAAATAATTTAGATGTTTTCATAGTTTTGTGAGTCAGATGTCTCGTTTTCTTTTACTTGCAAAATATATTCTTAATTACTTAAACTGAAATGACTAATTGATGTACAATAAATTGCACGATGGTGTGTTGGAAATGAATTTTTAGATCAATAATTATAGTATGTTGGATTAAACGAGCAGCAAATTAATTACGGTGATTTATCCTGATTTTATGTACATTTTATTTACTTCTTATTTTCAATGCGAAAAATATTTTTTGCATTTTATTGAATCGATTGCCACCTTTATTTTCGTATGCACGTCTACATAGAAAAATAATGCTTTGTTATCTTTCAATACTTTCATTGTTAACATTGAATCTGATGATTTTTTTCTTTTGGATCTCCCATTCGTTTTAAAGAGCTAATCCCCTTTGTTGAGACTGTGAAGTGGGACGGTTGCTTAACTGTTAAATCATCTGAATATTGGAATACCTAACAATAAATCCATCGAATGAAGTTAACCTTCTTGAGTTGCGATATATTCTTCGTATGCTAAAAAATCTTTATTTGGTTCCACTTGAAACATAAATATACCCTTTTCTGAGTGCTTCATTTAAACTATTTGGAGAGAAGTGGCTTTATTTTACTAGATCTCTTAACTAAATTCTAATACTTTTTACTGTTGACAGCCAGGCTCGTGTTTTGAGAACACCGATAACTTTGAACTACCTTTGTGTTAAAGCACCTTTGCCTCAATGTCTCTTCGTTCTAGTCAGACAGGCAATCTTCCTTGAAGTTGTATAATGATTTATGTAAAAAAACTATATAGCATTTCTAACGCAAGGCACCTAGTAATTTTCATCACAACTTTACAGAGGTATTTTATAGTCAAATAAAACTTCATATTTACGTTAGTTTCAAAGACATTTCCGTATTCAAAATATAAGTAACAACATTTAATAACAGGTAGATATTATTTTGTGGTATATTCCAGGAATATTTGTTAAAATCGGTAATTTTTAGTTCGATTGCAGGTAGAGTTTGACTCCACTGCTCTGGATTAACGTAGCGTAGTGCTTAAATCTTTCCACGATGAATCTGTTACTTAGTTATTGCAATCGATGTACTTTCGTATTGCAAATATCTTATTTGTCGCAAAAAGACCAATTAAAACTTTTGAGATATATTCATTCTGGAATATGAAAAATCGTGCAGAATAAACGATATCATATTATTTTTTTATAGTTCAAGCTAATGCTAACAACAATAGATGTTTAACGGACTCAACGTAAAGATATATCGCTTTCGTTTTCAAAATGAAACTGCGTGTTTCAAAAATATCTTTTAAAATCACAGAATAACGGTATCCGTGCGCTCCGACAGCCTTGAGCGACAAAGGAGCCTCTGTCACAACAACACATGGCCGCGAGGATCCCACAGTCCCCGCGGACCACACCCCGGGCCCTGGCCGCAAGGTACGAAGGACGAGGGACGGCGGCAGCCTGCGTCCTCAGCTGGAGGACGTTACTAATGCTGTCCACATCTGGATCGCACGCGGGGCCGCTTGCTGCTCGGGTTGTCGAGGATTATGCGCAGACGCTGAGGAATGTCAAGAGATTTGATTTTTCAGTTTTGTAGCACATTTCATTTTGCCCCATTTTAGAATTATATTTCCACTACCTCAATGCATAGTTATGTTAGAAATAATAATAATAAAACAAATAATCGTGTTTAATTATAAATATGTGTTTAGTGCGTCCATCGCTTCAGAACCGCCCTTAAAATATTGCATAATTAATAATTATTTATGTAAAACTGTTAACCAATGTTATTATTGAAATGTCTCTAATTTGGTTTGGATTGTTTTTTTTTATTTTTTATTTTTCAATAGTAACATTTCTAGGACGATATATTATTTCATTGTTTATTGACACCATTAACCCAATCACCACAGACGGGTTCGATTCTTTAAATATATAACAAATAATCATCTAATACCAAAATCAAAAGAACACAATCAGTATCACTTGTGGGCAATATTAAAATACTAGAAATGTTGCCCGTCACAGAATGACGTTTTCGGAGGCATTTTGAGTTATTAATGGTGTGATTAATAATTTCTAACGCAATTTCGATAAAAAAATAAAATTGGTACTTGTGTCATGTTGACATAAACTGAAAATTTCTAAGAAGAATATGTTTTTTTGTAAAAGTTCTAAATTTGAAATTCTCGCGGTGAACAATAAAATCCTATAATTCGTACATATTGAAACTCGCTAAAGCATATTTTATAGTTTTATTAAATTAGTTTATGAATAAAAATATTATCCTATCGTCTTGAAATTCGGCACATAGCTGCGGAAAAATTTACTAAACTTACATGCAAAAAATCAGCGTTGTATCTTTTATGATATTCTATAGAGAACCAAAAAATGAAACATACACACACACAATGGCTATTATTATAGTAGATAACCGTGATCTACTTTGCACTGCTTTGAATATTAAGATTTCAAGAGGCTAAACTTGCAGCCGCTGCTCGTCTCGCACGCCCCCCGAGGGTTGCAGGCTACCCTGAGCACTTGACCCTGCCAGGTCGCCGAGGATACGGAAACCGAGAGTGGTCGGCGCCGGCCCAACTGAGATAACACACATGACAGACTTGACAAATTAAGGCTGGAGTAAAAAACTGATGCGCCTTTTGTAACGGCACAATTCGGAATACATTTAATATTTAGAAATATTTAAATATAAATTTTAGAAACTAAGGCGCATTTAAATCATATATATTTATAACGTATAAGCTTATTTAATTTAAATTACATTTAAAGTAAACTTGATTAATCAATAATAAACTGCAACTAACACGTATATTGTCTTGAGTCATGGTTTTGATATTAACTGTTTGATTGCAAAATACTGACAAATATAAACTATCAATAAATATATAAATTCAATTTTAACATTATTGTATTTATGATCTTGTACTGGATTAACGAATAACTTTTAGATCATAACAATAATACAACTACACAGAAGTAATATATTTATAATATAATAGGTAGCATTACTTTCCTTTCAGATTTTAATATAAATTTACTAACTTAACACACAATATTTATAGAGGTTGTCTGTCATAAATAAAACCATAACTGATAGTAGAAGCATAGAATACAGCAAGTATATTATTGAAATGACTGTACTGTCATAAGACATAGCAAATGCACCACTATTGCTTTGAATCTCAGTGCAGTATAAAATACGATCAAGGGTGTTCAATGTGAGCTGCTTCCTTACAGCTTTTCAAGTCACTTTACAACTAGAGCTTTGATGGAATCATTAAAGCTTTTCATTCATTTTATATACCACAAGGTATACTTCAACATAAAATTAATAAATGCTTTATATTGTAGAATAAATAAAAAATATTGATTGAAAAGATCCTGCCCAAATCGATGATTAAAATTTTTTAAGAAATTGAAGAAATACGTTAATTCGAAAATCAACTGTCAATTTATTTTGAGGCGTACCTAAGCCAGAAACTGGTTTTCAAATCATTTAATAAAAACACAGAAAAAGAAATTACATTTAACTACCACTGTTCAATTATAAAAAAAAATTGTGCTTTACAGTGGTAACCTTTTTACAAAAAAATATTTCACGTTAGTCGCTTGAAATAGCAAACATTTATTTTAAATTACTTTTTAGCTTGTGAAAAGTAACAAAAAAAGTGACTCCCACTTTAAATGATACTTTTTGATGATGTAAAATATTTATATCTTGAATATATTATAAAATCATACTCGGGACCAGTTTGTGTGTGCAGTATGGATCTCTGGTACTGCGAATAAAACACACGCTCATTTTAACATCTTTATAAGATTGAAGTAACTCCGGTTCTTACTTGTGTATCGAATGCACAGAAAATACAGAGCGAGTCTATACACAATAAATATTTCTTACCTCATTTTTTTTTGCATTTCCCGCAAAAGTGGTATCTAGTAAGATTTGTAAACATACGAATACATTTAGTAAGCATATATATATATATCCAAATAAATTAGGAGATGTGACATTTTTAATTTCATGCGCATTCGGATTTCAATAGCTTCGACTAAAGAATCCCTTAAAAGTCGGCAGCGGTTGCAATTGTATTATATTTAAGCTTAATACTATAAATATATTATTATGTTGATTCGACAGTTGTATATTTAAAAGAAAATATGTCGGTTACAAAATAAGTCGGGAAAAAAATCAGTATTTATTTACAAGTGTACAAATTCTCGCGGTTCACTCGGTGCCTGAAGGCACAGTACCTCTGGGAGGGAGCCCGCAGAGCCTCCTCTGGCAGGCTGCCTTCACACCTGTCCGCGGGAGCACCGCGGCGGGTCACGTGGTCCAACTGCCGTTACTCCCTCCTCCCCTCGCCCTCCCCGACCCATCCCGGTGACGTATGTCCGCCGGGGCCAGGGAGCGCCGGCGCATGGTCACGAGGGGTGCACGAGCGTCATATATATTTCCCTACGTCCTGCCAAGAGAACCTAATTGATGTCATATATGAAAAAGACTATTTATATATATAATATTACATTCTGACCATGAACACTGGCTCAGCTTAAATATATGCTCAGTGAGATGGTCGCCTACCTCCTCTGAGGAAAGGTACCCGAAGAAGAAAATACTCGTATATTTTCAATAGATTCAACATACGATATTATCAATGTTTGCTTTGTAATTAGCCGTTTGAATAACTTAACAATATATATAAATGTTTTTGATGATAAATGATTATATGTTGTATATTATGAAGTATAACAATTGCGGCTGCAAAAGGTCTAAGACGATAATTGAATCCACTATACGAATCGACTGAGCAATTGAAAATTTCCTAAACTCACGTATTTTTTCCTTTTTTTCCACGTGCAGTTGAACACAACTGCATCCATTTACCAAAGCCTCTATTCATTTTGTTGCGAATCCCAAGTCTCTGCCTCAGTACATGTAATAAGATGATCACGTCTACCTGGAGGTGCTAATGGCCGAAGAGTTTTTTGGATATCACAGTGAGACCATCTACGTTCTGGAATTCCAAAGTTGAGGGATAACAGAGCTCTGCGCAACTGAAGGCTCGGTGCAATTATGATTATTTCAAATACAGGAATTACTTCTGCTATCTTTGTTTGGGCTGAGTTGGCTAGACGGCAACGGGATATTTGATACCTTATGGCTAGCGGAGACATTTGTTCGTGAAACTGACACTTTAAAATTACATAAAATAAATATAGCACAGTAACTTAATCTTGTTTTAAAACATTAAATTCTGAGAAGAATATGATGCTTTGGACTTTTATTATTTATTTCAATATTAAAATCCAAGTAATAATATTTTTAAAATCAATGTTATTATGAGCTATAGGACTAAATGGTCTTGATACAGTAGAAATAGTGTCAATGTTCTTGTTTTATAGATATTTTTTTTTAAAATAGCATTTTAACAATTTATTATTTAATATACGTGAAAATTGTTAATTTTTGATAGTTTGACGATTAAAAAAAATATATATATTATACTGTTGTTTATTTCATGTTAATACCACAAAATTACTCACGCTGGCATCATCATCTCACACATGAACCCTGAATCTCACACACGAGAAGGTCACAGGTCTTGACCACGCAGTAAATTATATAATCTATAAATACGTACCACATATTTACAGCATACGAACGCCTGTACTTGAGTACACTCAATATTTGCATAAAACCTTTAGAAATGCAATACATGACTCGTCACATCGGAGTACGTCGATATGATCGCAGTGATGCTGGCAGTTTATGTGCTTTCTTTCAGAGGCTGTCGTATCTAACGGAATACGAATTCGCCTTTGCAATGGCTTATTCGCAAGCGTCCACATAATGCCATAGGAGTCAATAGGTGTCCCCGGTGACAGCGGCCGGGGTCATAGGAATCACCTTGAGCTGCATTTATGAGCATGGACGGAACGTCACACGAAATTTTATGTCTGAACGGTAAATCTGTGAGATGGCCCATGATTGTACTGTTATATAAATATCTCGTTAAAGCATCTATTTCCTTAAAAGGTTTTTTTTAGAAATGTATTTCCTTTGCTACTAATACATCTGAAATTTTCAGCTGAAAAATCATTCAAAAATTAAACGTGATTTATTATAATCTATTGATTTTAACCGACAAGCCATATACAATAATGAATAGACTAATAGAGAAGTCACAAAAAACAATGAAATTTATGAAGTTAAATTAATTAACAATAGATTTTTTGACTACATGGCAAAGTCTATAAAAACAGTTAACTAAATTCAACCTTATTATTAATTACATCTTCATTTTTTGATGTTTTACTCAAATGATGTACAACCGTCGAAAGGAATTGATTAAATGTTAAACACATTTCATATATTTACTCTAAACAGACCCATATAATAGCAGTGTACATAAACATTGTTTACTTCAAATATAAACAACCTTATAACAATAATAGACGCCTTTAATTTAAATTCGCATAATAATATGTTTACCGGGACTTCCAGAAGAAGCGTTAAACAATAGATACGTACATCATGCCGAGGGCCACAAGTTCCACGCCTCGTATGATAATTATTTCAAGACGCGACTCGGTGCGCCTCTCCGGCCCGGATCAGCGACTTTCCAAACGATAATATTTCCGCAAAAAGGTTGCTTTCTTCCGTCCGGCGGTACAATGGGCCGAGCCGTGCGAACACGCTGCAATTATTGCCTGGCAACAATAAACGCACGGGACGGGATGCACTCTGCACTGTTCTCCGCTCACCGCACACTGCACACTGTACACGCAATCATGCGGAATTATTAGATTCAATATTTATCTTGGCGCGGTATCCGCGAGTCTTCAATCTACCCGCTTCTTGTGTACCTCTGCATAATTTTCTATGAAGACTCACTTGCTGTTCGAACGTAGAGGTAAAGTTTATTTATTTACATCTACTACGCATATTTTTGACACGTGCAACTTTAAACACTAATTCAACTATCGATACTATTAAGCGTCAACGGTCATATCGCTTATCCAAAATTCATTGCTGAGTATAATAATGAAACATTTATGTATAACATAAATGTTTTTTTTTTGTAATAAGCAATATTTTTTTTAAAAACAAAGCACTATGTCTTACTCAATTAAATTGACAACTTTTGAGTTAATCTAAATCATTCCTAGATAAAATCGAAATATTATGATTTTATTGGCCGCTGACTTAAAAAAATTATAATTGTATTTGTGTTTTGAAATTTATTCATATATTTTTTAAAAACATTAACGTTTTACGTGTTTTGGGATCATAATACGTGAAGTTTGTTTACTGAAGGGCATGCGAATACTGTTTTAATTATGATATTTTAAAATATTGTATATATATATATTAATGCTACGGATTACTTGTGAATCTAACTACTATAAAGGCAAATCTAATATTTTTCAATTATACTATAACTAATGGAAAATAAGTAATTTATCGCCTTTGCTACCATCAAACTGTTTTTAAAATCAATTTGATAATGTAGTTCAATGAATAATGTCATTCAAATAAATACAAACCCTGAATAAAATCGATATATTTTATTGGGTCAATAGCTGTTTAAGTTTATTTAAAGATGGTTTGATTATTTAAGTACGAAAAGCTTAATTTAATTATATATTATAATGCAATAAGACAATTTATTAATACCATGATATTAAATTGTTTTTTTTTAATATATTTATATCGCATAAAATACTAGACAAAATATGGAAGCGGTGGGTTAGTTTGGCACTGGGTTGTGATTTATTAGAGAACCGCCCGATGCATCGACGACCACAAATCCAGATCAAATTCAGATTAGCTATGCAATCTTAGAAACACCAGGCAACGGTACCCGCCGGGTTCTCGAGGGTCCGCACCAGCCACCCGTCCCATGCGCGGATTGGTCAAGGGTACTCCGGCGGGGCCGCGGCCGGCTCGGGTCACCGGCCCCCTGGAAGAGGCTGTTTTATGACCCCCGCAACACATTTTGTAAGAACGACTACATACCATACATGTTGCATTGCGTTAACTAATACAATATATTTATCTTGCAAAAAGATTTTTCTAATACACCTGCACATATACTATAGTTTGATGGTACTATTATGTAAAACACTTGCTAGACCAGGATAACGACAATAAGAAGCTAATTTCAGTACAATGCAAAACAAATGGGTTTTTATACACATATTTTTCCCTGCACAATATCAATAACCTAACCTGCCACATAAGCCACACCTTGTAAGCCTCACAACCTGCGCGCAGGATCAACGGATAACCGCATACCGTATAGTACGCATAGCTCTAACTATTGTAAATTTAACACAAAAGAAAATAATGAATCTCGAAATTTAAAAATAATTTATTTTTTATCATGAAAAACCGCTCGCTAAAGCAGATCTATGTAAACCATAGTTTAATTACAGCATTATGAAATATAATTTATTCAACCCAGTATAACAGGACTAAGCAAAATAACTATCTAAACCAGTCTTCGTTAAACATGGGTCACCATATTCCGTCTTTATAAATTTACTACTAACATTTAATCCAGTATTTATTTTCCTCTTTTCATATTTTGAACACATCCAAATTTATGGCCAAACAACTTATAAACCGATTGAAAAGCCTAAGACTTAATAGATATTCTTTCGTAAGGGCACTACAAACGACAAAATATACGAGTAATTAAATTCTTGATTATACTTTATACATATATTAATTTTGACGTTGAAACAACGGGCGTGAAGATCGCTGTAAAGTTTTCGGCGGCATTGTACTTCTGGTGACGTCGTGTCGGGGTATTTCTACCGATATCCCTGATCTTCGGTCTTATAAATAGTCGCGTTCACAGTGAAGGACACGATCTTGAAATGTCCGCTTGCCTCCTGCGCTGCAGCGGGACTGGGGTGAGGATCTATTCCTGGCTGCGTATTTCTGACTGCCCCTTCGCTCTGGTCCGACCATTGCCTAGGGTATTTATCTTCAGCGAGACAGAGCGACGTAACCTTGAAATAGCTCCAGCTCCCCACCTATTTATGCGCTCCTACAACTTGCTGGTGACGTCTGGAAATTAGTTTTAATTAGCATGCGTCTTTTTAAATTTTAATAAGATGATTACAGCTAAAAATACAGTGATTTGTGATCTAAATTAATATTCTTCAACCCTTAAATTTCTTATATAAAAATAAAATATGAACATGTCAAAATTTGTAGCAAAATTTAAAAATCATTTTTTTAAATGTTCAACGAATTTATTAGTTTTAGTATCATATGAAAGCATTTTGTAACTCATTTCTCCATAGTTTCTTGCACGTATTTATATCTACGTGTGTAGAAAACTGAAAGAGAAAAGGCGAAATTAATTTTGGTTTCCTGAAAATAACTCCAATATCCATGTTGTTACGACGAAACCTGATGATTTATAATAGCTCACGATTAACTAAAAAAAACTTTGTGAAATCATAGGTAATTTTAAAACGATGTAAAAAAAAACAAGACTTCCTTTTTTTTTTTTTTTAATAAGATTATTAATATTATTTAGGTGAGATAATTTTCTCTGTTACGGTTATACATTTCAGTAATTTGTTTTTATTTTTATTTGAACACAGTGTATATGCATTTACACGTTTGTTTAAAAAAGCAAGTAGATTTCAGTACGATATATTTTGAATGTTGCTCGGTTTCTGCCTGTTGGTTTTGGGCCAGGACGCTAGCTCGTCGAATGCACCCCTGGCTGGTCCGCCTGCAGCCCCAAGATAAACAAACACGCCCTGCCCTCTTCTAAGACCGTCTTGTTTTGGTGCAGCTAAATATAGACCCGAATGTTGGTCGGCGGACATGCGGAGCCGCCGGGCCCCACGCCGCGGGCAGCGGAGTCACCAGTCTTTCAAAACTCCTGCACATATTCAAATACATGACAAGCAATTCTTCATAGCTGATTGTCTGCCTTCTGAAAAAGGATATTAAAAAGTCATTGTCCTTAACATTTCTTACTTTAAGATATATTCTTAAATTTTGAAAATCAACTTCTTAACGGTGCATCTCTTGGTACAATATAGTGCCTTTATAAATCCAGCAAAGCTCTTTATGAACAAAATTAGTTCACGATAAAACTGTGATAAACCTCAATGGACTTTTCACGAAAAGGAGTCAGTTTATAAAATAAACCCTTATATAATGACCCATGTAACTATAAGCTATTATATAATGATTATATGATCAAAAAATAGCTCAGCTTCGAAAGTTTGAAAGAGGAGGTTCTCCTCCGTAAAATTCAATAAAGACAAAATTATTTAAAATAGATGATATACACTTGTAGAGATGAGAGAATCTTTTTCAAATTCATGCAAGTAGCCCCAAATTATTATTTTTTGGTCCATTCGGCACAATAATATGCTTTCAAAAACATCTATATGATATTCTTAAAACCAAAAAATATAATCACGAAAAAGAAAACAATTCTTCAAACACCAAATGTTTAAATTTTTCTATTCTTCAAGGTCACAGCATCCTTGAATGCATTAGGTTCGCTGACCTGCCACCCCCAGAAAAGCTTCCGTTAGACCGGATGCACCCTGAGACTACAAACCAAAAAAATATGCCCAGGGGGTGCGGCGAGATGGGACTTTTGGCGGCGAGCGACCGGAAGCCGCTAATTCTCATGCTGAAACTCACGCATGCGAGCACGCACCGATGAAAACCATCAATTTACATCTACGGCTTTCAAAATAAATAATAACCTTATGTTTTAAAAAAACCATTTTTTTATTTCACGGAAAACATAAGTTATATGTTTACTATATCTGCACGAGTAAAACATGAATCTAAAATAGTCATTTTAAGTTGATAATGTCGTTTATTTCTTTTACTAAACATAGATTATGAAAATTACGCCGGTTTTTTGAATTGTTTTAAAATAATCATCCATAAACAGAATACAGAAGACTTTTTTCGTGCAACACCTTATTGAAGTCTCTCTTGGTGGTTTCAGAAGTTGAACCACGCGAAATATCTCTTAAGAATCCACCGTCAAGGTGCGCGTCTCGGCTAAGCGACGCCACTAGAAAACTTGGGCGTCGCGACGCCTAAAGCGCCCATCATCGGCGGGTAGGAAAAGCATCAAGCCCTACCACCCCACTGTGGCCTTCGATCCTCACGTCTCTGTCTAGTACTCTAAAGATTACCAAGAACAAACGAGAGAGGAATCGTGAAATTTTCCACGATGGTCTGTCTTTTAAGTCTGCGGAGGACCGCGTGGAAAGTATCGCTTTCTCTTTCAAAAAGGATAGCATTGGTCTCAAAAGAAATCATTTATTTTTATGATGAATGATTTATAAGTATATTGTCCCGCTTTCCCTTTTTAAAGAGGAAAATTGTAAGTAACATTTATGAAGTCATACTTTTTTTTCTAATAAATCTTTAAAAAAACTCGAAACGTATTAGTTTTTGTCACTAATTTGTTGTTTCGCTTAGGAAGAAAATTAAAATAATCAGTTAACAACATTAATTTATATCAACTAGTCTTACTTCAGCTTATTTTATTTGTGCAAGATTATCAAGATTAATAAGGTCAAACAATAAAATTATAAAAGTAATAAAATTTGGATCAGGTATATTCTGATTTTTGAGAACACTTATCTTATTTTTGCTTTAGTGTGCATTACAGTATACATTTGCATATCAATAAACATTTAGATGCCAGTGAGCAATTAGGATGCCAGTCCCTTCATTATACGCTCCAGCATGTCTATCAACTAAAGTAAAACATATAAATTTTCAAAATAAATAATATTTATTAAAAATTTATTTTTGTATTTAGAGTTCATTGTTACAAAAATTAATTCAATTGTTTTAAAGTAGTAAAAAAGAAGGAGAAAGAAAGCAAGCACTAACCCCTTCATTCACAAGTATTCACGTCGGCGGTAAATCCTCAGGCCTTACATCCGTTATTCGTTATTATTCGTTATAACTTAGCCGCTAAGAATTCCTCCGCCGTTACTTTTTCTGTATTTAAACAACCTTTTCATCGCCGCGCTCCTCCAGATCCGCACTGCACAGATTTCATCTGAAATATAATAATGTAATGTGGCAATAGAATTATTTCTGAAGGTTATTTTTCAGACAAAAAAAAAATTGTTCCACAGATATTCTTTATTTTAAATAAATTAGTAATAATAGAATTTTTAAGAGAGCTGATTTTTTAATTTATAAAAATAATACGTAACACTCAATATTTTATTCGCAATATTAATTTCAGAAAAATTACCAAAATTCATCTGTTGTAGGCCCAAAATGGCTTGTATAAATAATTGGTTTAAAATCACGAACAAACAATCGATTTATATTTCAGACATATCACAGTCTAATTTTAAAAATGTGTGTATTACCTGCGTTCTATCTTGAAATATTTTTTTCGATGAGAAAAATATAAATTTAAAAAATACGGCCCTGTCTGGGGTGGGTTCTCTAACGACCACGTAACTAAGAGCTGAGAAAGAAAAGTGTTTTCCCTTTTAATTAACCTCACTTAGACGCCCGGCCGAGGCGTCGGTCGGCGGCGGCGTCGCCCCTAATAGATTTTTATTCCGCGACGCTCCCCTTGGCCGGTGTCGATTTTTTTTTAAGATTGGAGCCTTAATTTTACCGCACAAAGTTGTTCATTGAGTTTTTAGACTGATTCCGTTTGAGAGCTCTTCGCGTTGGATGATTTACTTGATTGGAGTTATATGGTGTTTTGTAATTTTAACAATTTTGAATTATGTGAAAATATATATTATATTTATATTCTATATTAAAATACATTGATTTATTTCAAAATTACTCTCAGGTGTTAATATAATGGCATTTCATGTTGATATAATGAATAAAAAAGTAATTTGTAAATTAATAGGGAGAAACTGCAGATTGGTTGAGATCATCAACTTGTGGTAAATTTACTAATCTAACGTAACAGTCAAATCGAGATCTGGAAACTTTGAGTTATCCCTTCAAACAGTTTTTCTTGAAATTTAAATTTTTAACGTACATCAAACCGAAATTTAATGGTTAATAATTAAATCTAATTAGTAATATACTTTATTAAATTCTTAATAAAAAATGTTCATTTTTAAATGAAACGGAATTTCGCGGATGTTATACTGTGAAGCGGTAGGTGTTATCCGACGTGTCAGTTCCGGTACCGGGACCATCTTCAGGGAACCACTACGTAGCATAACATCGGCTGCCAAAAACCCATCAAAATAATTTTTAAAAAGCTGCAAAATAATTTTATTTACACATCTTCCTTAAATTACATTTAAACTAGACATTAATCATATAGCATACACAGTACACAAGCGGTTCAAACATTATTACGAACAGTTTCTAAATGTAATGAAAAAATAAATAAGGTTATTCAGAATTATAGTGCTTAAAGCATGTAGGTCACCGGAACAGCCTTTTTCAGTCCGGGCGGCAGTTTTAATTTCGCCGGGCCGCGAGTCTCCACTGGCCGCCATAAATCCCGCTCCACTTCCGGTGGCTGTATTTCTTCAGGACGTGCACCAACCCCCCGGGACCGCCGGGAAATCTATGGGCTTATGAGCTACGCCGTATTTTATTTCACATTTTAAAAAGTGACCGACTCTGGGATATTGCGTAAGACGAAAAAAAGTACAAGGATGAATTTAATATGAATAATATAAATTGTGTATTTTTTTTGATTTTTCAGTAGAAGAAGTAGAAAATTAAAGTAGTGACATCAAGATATCTAAATATATATTATGTAATATGTTAGATGTTTCATAATTGACGTAATGAACAGTTAGTTACAGAGAACAATGTTTTATGACGTGGTCTACGAAAAATTAGATAAAACTCATTGATATTGTATACTCTTATCAAAATTCAGATACTTAAGTGAACGGCTAGTGACTAAAAGTGTTTTTAAAGTTTAAGCATTTAAGTACTAATTGTCTCAGACACAATACTGCAATAAGCACTTAATAAAAATATGTCACGATAAATCTCCGAGAATCTTTATTTACATCATTCATTAGGGCGAAAGAGAATTCCCACCCCGGTGCATTTCTTCTGAATGAACCCCCCGCGCCCGGGGGAGGCTCGCGGGGGTAGAATAATTAATGTATAAAAACTTTGAGAGTTAATAAAGACGGCCGGCATCTTTTGGCGGGAAGCGGGCGCGCTTCTTTTTTGGCGGGAGAATGGCCATTTATTTTGGCGCGCATTTCGTATTGCGATCTTTATTTCCCGGGTTAATTGGCGACTCATTTGTTGAATGTTCCGCGCTTTCGGCGCCGCTTGCGAATTGAGGTTTCCTTTTTTTCTGTTTTCCGTTGTTGAAGGGGATGATTTTTATCTTGTTTATAATGCTAATTCTTGTTTAATTTAGAAACTTGTGTTGAAGGCGCATTCTTGCAAAGTTTTAAATAAAATATTTTTATATATATTTTAGAAAATTATAAAAGCTTTTTGTAATATCCTTAAATTTGAAGTATAATGTTTATTTACGTCGCGAAAAAAAATGTGAGTAGATTTTTATTTGAATCTGTTTTCAATTAGGCTTTTTTTAATTTTATTTTTGAAAGCTTTCTACCGGGCATCGCTAGATGGAGAGTCCATCCCCCGTCACACGGCGCGGAAGCGAGACAACACTCGGTCCAGCGTGTGTGCCATCGTCCAGAGGAAAATACTTCTGCATCCCTCTTGAGTATCCCTACAGACGCACGCATCGGAGAGGGACGACGCGCAACCCCGGCCATACGAGCACCACACGCTCACGCGTGGACCTCTCACTCACACGCGCCCGGGAAATCTCACACGGGATGAGTCGCTTACTGCGTTTACCGTACTCTAAAAACGGTCAGACTTCTCGCACGTGCGGGCGAGTGGATGTCGCATCTCGCTCTCGCGGCGGTCTAAGCGCGAGCGAAATAACCTTTGGCCACTCATCGGACCTCGCGCGGCGGAAACCCCCGAAGCGGTTCGGGAGCGAGCGAGACGGCACGGCGAGACAGCGGGCGCGGCGTGCGCGAGAGCGGGACGGCCGGGGACAGATACGCGGTCGGCGGCGGACAGTGGACCGCGGGCAGACGGTGTGGGACAGCGGTCGCGAGCGGACCACAGGCCCACGATAGCCGCTGCCAGCGTCCGCGCTCTCGGCCACCCCCGTAGTATTCTGTTCCACAACAGACTTGCGTCGAGCGCCCCGCCGCGACCACCGGTGTTTGTTGTTGTATGCAAATTCTGAAATATTGCACAGTACAAAATAAATCAAAATTCAAGGAAAATTCTGTGTCGTGTGATTTTTTCGGACTTTGCGGGAAAACTGAAGAAAAACTATTTTCCGTGAAAATTTTGACAAACATGCAAAAAATGAGACAGTGACATTGCAGGACGCCAGTTCGACGAGTTTTTTTTTTATTATGATTTAAGTTTTTTGTTGGAAGAATTGTCCGGAAAATTAACCGCCGTTATCGAAAAAAAAGGAAACAGAAATGTCGTATCTCGTTTCCTCTGCCGTTTATCTCCCAGATAAGATAAAATAGATAGCGCGCTGTGTTATGTTAACAAAAGTAACCTTTCCAGGTAGACGGCCAAGCCGCCAGGAAAATCCAGGTGAAGAATTTCTAACGTTTCAGTGATTACGCGTTTAAATAAAACTATCAAACTCGAGATAAAACAAAACAACCGACTATTAAATAAAAATTGTGAAACTTTGACAGTGCAAGAAAATAAACAATTGCCGGAAAAGTGCGAAAATGATTGTTGAGAAATCGTGAGGACGGATAAACATTTCCACGATGATGTTCGCCAAAAATCCCACGAAAATGTCCAAAGAGACAGGAAAAATAATGAGAACGAAGCGAAGAGTCTACAGCCACATCGCTAGATAAACAAAACTTTGAGGTTAAATTTTTAAAACAGACTTTTGAAAATAGTTCCTTCGAGCAGTTCAAAAAACTCGTCAAAAGTGCCTGCGAGGGAGGCCGCAGAAGACAGCCCCTCGGGACCGACTCCAGGCTCGCCTGACCATCTTCCTCGGGAGCAGGCGGACATCACCCGGTACAAGATGCGAATCAAAATGCCAGCCGTCAGAATTGCGCAAGGTAAGACGACGCCCGCCTCATGCCAACGTCCAAACATCCACCGAAAGCGTCCAAATGTCACACTTTTTTCCGAGATTTTTAAATTACAATACAATTGCATTTTTTGTCCGCCTCATAATCTAACACCTATAGTCCCTGTAATATAAAAAAAAACAACAATAACAAATGACAAATATTTTCTTGTTCATTTGAAAAAAAAGTCTTTTCAAGTT
Organism: Atopsyche davidsoni; assembly: GCA_022113835.1. Lineage (NCBI taxonomy): Eukaryota > Metazoa > Arthropoda > Insecta > Trichoptera > Hydrobiosidae > Atopsyche > Atopsyche davidsoni. The sequence continues at coordinate 7,740,853 of JAILWY010000007.1, forward strand.
TGACCCGTGGACTATAAATTCTAAGGACGCGAAAAATAACTAAAAACACAACAATACATTAATAACGAAAAAACGTTTTTTTTTGCTGCTATTTTTAAATAATATTCAAGTAAATAAGATATTTATATATTTATGATGAGCACAGTTATATTGCAATAAACAACCTTCATGTATTTTTAAAAAAGCTTGCAAAGTGATGCACGCGGCTCTCCGGTACTTGTCGCAGGCGTGGGCGCCCGGGCCGGCGAGCCCCGCGGTGTTCCGAAGTTTTCGCTCTCACACTCGGCCCGGATAAAGTGACAAACTTATAATTGATGGTGTCCCGTGGATGGGGATATAAGAAGTGGCCCGGCTCGCTGGGCCTCGTTTGTCCCAGCTCGTCTGGCCGGGACAGATCTCGGCCGCACAATGGAGTGATTTGCGGCCACATATTTATCACGCCTGGTCTCGGACGGCGGCCCGTAGACGACGCGATTCCACAAAATGTACAAAAAATTTTATCTCAGTCTTGACGTTGATGTTTATATTGTAAGCTCCTCTATTTATTTGATGTGAGGATTTATTTTTAATAAAAAAATGCATATTCCGTCGGGCAATACAGTTTTATCGTTTACGATAATCAAAATAATAAAATACCTAAACGGTATTTTGCAGTCTTATAATGATTACATTGATTTGCATATGAAATCTAACTTTTTGACAGATAGGTATTTAACTAATACCTATTTGATCCAATAAAATTCTTTATTTTATTATATACCTATTTAGATATATAAAAATATATTATTTAAAAATTTTTCCAACTATAATTTATTTAAAAAAAAATGACATCTGTTTCCTACAGTCAAAGCAAATTGCAAAAAATATTACCATTAATATATTTAATTTAAAAAATTCAAATCGTTGAGTCGTACAAACAATAAATCCCAGCAAGTTATAATTTTACATTTGAATAAAATCAAGGATTTTCATTCACTTTCTTTATTAATAAATATATGTATAAGCCATTCGAAATTCGCAATCTAAATAAAATATTTATTGTTGCTTGCAATAGTGCATCTCCCTACTGTACTTCCATCAAGTAATAAATAAAATAGTAATTATTTTCAAGCTGAATTTATATCTTTATTGTGAAGGCATTTTCCATCTTGATTCAGATGATGTCTCTTGGTAAATAATTCATACAAACACCGGCCATATGCTTTGGTAATGCAAATAAAATTAATTAGACACCAGACGACCATATTGTGCGGACGGTGTTATTGGCTATTCTAATAAATAATATCCATGTAAACAAATGTATGGAAAAAAGATTTCCAGAATTCCAACTGCTTTTGTTTGAATCATCATTATTTTTACACATTATAATTTAAAAATAACGATAGGCTTTTTTATCATCAGAATATTATTATAATGATATACTTAGATTGTTATAAGCTTACTGTGCCTTTTTATGTCATTGTGCTGCTTTTTACTATCTGCAACTGTTAATATTAGAAGTGTTTTCGAGCACCCATTAAGTGATCAAAATATTTTAAATTATTTCGTTGAATATAAAGAGTTCAGCTATATTATTATTGATAGAAAAAAAACGCATCCAAAAATTCAGACAAAACCTCTTAAATATTAAACAAATTCTCATTAAATTCTTTGATAGACGAAAAAGGCGATCAGATTTTATACAACATGAGTGAATCAGCATCATCGTTACTATTTTTGATGATTAAACAAATAAATTTTGAATAATTGTAAAAATGAAAACATAAAAAATAAAATTCAAAAGCTTACTCATTAAATTTTTTATCAAATTTAGCATATTATAATATTTTTTGTCAGTAGGACTCGATATTGTATTAAAAGACATATTTTTTTAAAAGTAAAATTTTTCGTTGTTTTTTAACCGTTAAGATACCCGAACCTTAGTATTCTAAAGGTAAAATGGATAATTAGTATGTTATAGAGTAACATTAATTGAAAGACATAGGTCCAATTAAATAGATACCCCCACGTCACGGACGTCTGAAGGGCTAATTAAATAAAATAAACGCTCGAACATTTTCAGAACACTTATTGAGAACTAGTTGGTGTGCCATTAGCTTGTTCAGAAAGCCGGCGCAATCTTGCGTCATCCCTTGGCCAGCCTCACCCCCTCGGAGACTCGGCACTTGTAGTAGACAAGGGCTGGACACTGGCGCGGGGAGGGGTGGTCAGCGCGGCCGCTGCCCCTGGACTCGCCGCGGGGGGATTTCAATGAGGACACTTTACAGTGGCGCCCCGGTCACTTGCTCTTTGTTTTTTTTTTATTTATATAATCTATATTTTCTTAGATAAAGTAAACCTAGTATGTTTTTTCGATAGTAATTGAAAAAAATAAATCTTACGCTTGCTTTAAAATAAAATAATAAATTTACATAAAATTATATTTTTTTATCATTAGTATTAATTAGCGATTTGGTAAATATTGAAACTAATTTTTGTACCGAAAAGAGTTTATATGATAAAATAATGAATATATGTATATTGTTTAATCAATATTCGAAGCTTTATGACACTGTTATTTACAACATATATTCATTGTTTTTAATTCTATTTGTATTTACTTTATTATTAAAACTTCAAATACAGGTACACTTAAGTAGTTGTTAATATAAATTTGAATATACTCCTTATCCTGTCATTACTTACGTTGTAATTTTGGCAGCCATTGTTATTAGATTTTCTTAATTCGTGAGTATTTTGAATCTCTTGATTTTTCGGTCCCACTGTTGGTGCCATCTTCAGGGATATCCCTAAATATGGTCTCAGTATCAAAATCGTAATATTGGGAGATTAAACATATAACTCAACACAACACCCAAAAATGAAAGAAATTTCATTTGAATTATGCATTTACGTAACTTAAAATTGCAATACTTGCAATTTTTAAGGAAAAACTACCTTAAAGATTTAAATTTCTACGAATTAAAAAAAAAAAAAAAAAAAAAGAAAATTTAACCCTTTTCGCCTTCCCTGACTCGGGGACTATTCATGAACGCGGGGCTGCGCTGAATGGACCGCTTGGTCAATATTATCCATCCACATCCTATTTAAGTAGCCCATTCACATCGCCCTGGCCGTGGCGGTGTTGACCCGGAATGTACCCGCTGGGGGGTGCAATTCAAATTGGCTGCGTTTTAGCAGAAGAGCCCCTTTTGTCAGTCCCCTGAATCCTACTTGCGCTGATATTGTGATAAGAACGCGCCAGATTTTTAAAAACCCTGAAATCCTGTAATAAGATTCAAAGCTCCGATTCTCTTTCATTAAATGACGAACTAGTATGAATTTTTCGTCCTCGACTTACCATTACTAACTAAATCATAGCGACGTGTTATTTACACTGAACGAGTCAATTATAATACTTTAAACATATTTGCATTTACAAATTAAAACTGAGACAAATATTTGAATACTTTTAATCACCAAATATTTCTAATTTCATTAATGGTTCAAATACATAATTTTAAAGGTCAATAAACGAGAATCATTTTCATAGAGCTTAATTATTTCTATGCTAGCGAATGTATAAATACTGAATACATAACCTGTTTAATAGCTCAATTAGTCATGCTTAATTGCTATCACTTTATTAATAGTTTTAATCTAGTGTAATGATAATAATTTTCTTGTATGAAAACTTCCCAATGCAGTAAATTCTTTGAAGTACTAAAGCTTTTAATAGCTTATGACCCGCTACTCTCTACGCCCGGTGGTTCAAGCGAATCATCAGCTGGTCTCTTCGTTCTTGCTCTGAATGTCTTCTACGACCAAGAGCTTTTTCAAGTCGTCGTATTAACATTTAAAATAAAACAACCAAAGGGCTCTTTACATATATACAGGGTGTTTCTAACTTTCTTACATACATTTTTTAAAGTATCGATTAAGGTATAATGACATATTTAAATAATAATTATGAGGACTCTACATAATTAATGAGAACAAATGACGTCATCATAAATTCTGTTATAACAATAAATTTATGATCAATTGTACATATAATATAAAATAAATTGCTGCGATATAAATTATAATAATACTTTACTTAACGCGTATTTATCATAGCTTTTTATTAAAATAAATTTATAACTTAGTCTCTTTTTAATTAAAGTAAGATATTTTAAAAACCTGACTCTTCAGAAAACTTCGTTTTAAATCTCTTCCGTAGCTACAGAAAAATTAATATATTTTAAAAGTTTTTATATATTTTAAAAGGTTAGGTTAGGTTAGGTTATGATAGGTTAGTTTTCATGGTATGAGACCTGCACTGGTCATCAATACTGCACTTTGTTTTCCATGCTGTTTTTAAGTACATTATATACTCGTATCCCTCTATTCTCTATAAATCCCTTTGTCGGGACTTTATTGAACAGTAAAATCTTAATCATCATCAACAATCATCAAGCAACCTAGCGCGTTCTCTATAAACACTAAACATGCAATAAATGTGCTATTTACAATGGGATATGACTGGAACCATAAAATGCCCATGTGCACCTCCATCGTAAAGATACACTATAAGCTTTCACATCAATGCAACTATGTGGATGTGCTAAGCGAATAATTTAAATAATGGTGAATACAGTTCAGCCAGGTAACACTAGGTATTAATTAAGCTAAGTCGCAAATAATTATTTAATGGCTAAACATTGATAATAAAAATATAATGTATTTATATATAAATTTTATCTTCTGTCGTGTGCTCTAATATGAAATATATTTGAAATTATAAGCTTTTAACGTTTAAATGTGTAAAAATAAAAGAATATTTTTCATTGTAATATCCAGAAGAAAGTACTTAATCAATAACTCTACAATTTAAACCTTTAATTAAATTTTATTATTTTATTTACCTTACAATTGATTGATAGTAAAAATTGGCACGTTGCTATGTCAATGAATTAATTTTTCTGATACTCATATGTTATTATGCGATGAGCAACAACTATAAATTTTATCATTTAATAATAAATGTAATTTTGACTTAATAATATATATTTTTTAATAAAATATTGAGTATCCATAGGTACCCAGAATGTTTGTCTGTTATAAAATAATTATTTATTATCGGTAAAAAAATTAACTATGTCTTTTTTTTTTAATACTGCTTTTTTCTTTTCTTTAAGTTCTTTTTTAAATTGCAGAGCCACTGTAGACAAGGTAACAATGTCACGATAATCAAGGCTTGCTTGTTCAAAAATGGTACATTTCCCATAAAAATAGGGGGTCCCTCATGATGTTTTTTAAACTAAGTATCTACGTAATAAACAATACAAAACGTAATAAACAATACAATTTTTTTTTAAATTGATTTTGAAACACAACAACACAAAAATTATCCGGAAATAGGATTGATTAATGAACCTTAGACTTTTGTGAAAATGCGCTGCTATGACAAAGCCATTAAAAAATATGTTTTTCAGAAAATAATACATTACTTCTCTGGACGTTGTATTTGACTATTGGTATTAAACTGTTGTAAATTGTTCATTGAGACATGACAAATAATGTTTATCATGACGTTAAATATAAATTTATTACTCATAAATATAATATATGTCTTTTGAAACAAACTAGTAATTTTTTTTATATATCTTAACTTACTGGTACAACAATGTTTTCTTTTAAATGTAAAATACTCATGAAAAAGTAAAAGTGTTAATTGATATATGGTAATCAATCAAATATAAAAAACTAATTTATAAAGACAGTCATAAAATTATTACTGATAAATATCAAAGAATTAACTAAACGTTTACAAAATTAAGAGTCACCCAAATGAAAAAATACTATTCTATAAAATGTCTCCAGTTACGGTTTCGTTTCCACGGTCGACATTATCAATAAAAATTTAATTTGCATTGTAATTTTTATCTATAGTAGAAATTTAACGTCCAACACAATAAATAAACAAACACGTTTGTGCGAATGTTATATAATATTTTTGCACATTTTTTTTCTCGAAATATTTGTCTTCCTTACAACAACATAATTCTATCTATTGTATTTCTGGCCGTTGCTTCAATTTGACCAATAACTTGTTTTAAAATGCAAACCAACTTTTCCTGGTGAATAAAAATATGGTTATTTAATAAACATTACATATAAGTGCATTCTTTATCTGATCCTTTGACCTAACCTCCTTTTACGGACCCACTATTATTTTACTTAACGGTTTACATCAACCGGTTTTAAATATATTGAAGTTTATATTTTCTTACAGTAAACGTTTAATTAAGCTTTTGTTATTTTACTAATAAAATTTTATTCGCAAATTAACTTAACTTTTGATATAGAATTATATTTAAAATAAATTAGATTATCCATGACAAATGCACGTCAAAAACGTATCTTATCACTTGCAAAAATTTTACAGAATTCACGGATATCTTGAAGCATCAAGGGTCTGAATGATAAATAATAAATGATTATTGTTTCATAAAGATCTTAATCAGTTTAATAAAAATCGTGACCTATTTCAATATCTGCAAATATTTATGTCATACATTTAATGTGATTTTAAATAGCTTTTAATTTTACATCGGGCTGGATTTGCATAAACCTGTTTTGCGCTATGTTTTTATAAAAATAACCTGCTATTTTATCAATGCTCGGTTAATTGTCTGGTGCTTTGACCCATAAGAAAAACACGTTTAGGAAGCTACCCATTATTTAAATGAGGAGGACCCGTGCCGTTTTTTATGATCTTTGGCGGGTTAACATTATATCTTTTAACCCTCGGTGGTAACTTGTAGTATTTTTCTTTTGTTCGAATTTAGGTCATCCAGTCCACGCGCTAAGTTAAGATATGGGTATCATATATATGTTTTGTTATGTTATGTTGTTTTAGTTTTTCTCTATAGAGTTTGAAGCTTGGACACTTAAGATATCTACAAGGCAAAAAACAAGGCGTTTGAAATGAGACCTTATAGGAAAATCCACAAATTACCATGGGTTGACCACGTCACAAATGGAAGAGTCTTACACATATTACACAAAAAAATAACTAACAGTTAAAACGCATGAGATATCCTATTTTGTCTTTATTTTTCGAGATAATAAAAAAAACCTACAACAACAACTAATTGACCAAGGAAAAATCGAAGGAAAAAGGGGGGCATTGGAAAGAAGAAACTAACGTAAATACGGAATGGAAGTCAGGAGCACAGCCGAATTAGTTAGATTGGTCCAGGAAAAAGTTATATTTAGTAAAATAGAAGCTACAGTCGCCGAAGTATTCTGGATAAATATAAAATTAATTATGTCCCTCGTATACACCAAAATAAAAAAAGTCAAATAATTTTTGCATCAAAGCATCGATTTTTTCATAAGATTGTCATTTTTATCATCGGGCAAGACATCTTTAATCTCTGTTGATTGAAATGATTTCTGAAAAAAATAAATATTTATTTATAACATTCCAATCTACACGCGTAAATGGAACTGCCCACCTTGCTTAATTATTCAAAGAACACGCCTTGAGGAGGATGATAAATTTGTCATGAGATTTCAGAGAATGATTAATTGCTGTATAAAAAAAATATTTCTAGAACAGATCAATATATCGACTCATCGTATAACATTTAAGTTCACCTGACCGCAAGACGACAAAACTATTCCAATGAAGACATCACCCCATGTCATCATTAATAAACTCTTCTAATGTTATACTTCCAACAAAACTAGTCTACGAAGGTTAAGAGAATAGTTTCCGCTGAATTACTTATCTAAGCATAGTTTAGGGAATGATTCATAGCATAGTTTTTAATATTAAATTACGAAAGGATGAATTTATTGTACATTCAGTACTCAGTTCAATTGCAATTATGTAAAAAATAAAATTAGACCAGCGTTAAAAAATAACATATTTAAAGTGTATTCAAAGAAAGTAAAAATTTCTAATGAATTTAGATTGGTCAACTATCGTCACGTTTTGAAATGGAATACCATATGAGCCACAGGATATAATTCTATTGATAAGGCGATAGCCATGAGTACATCAGATGATAAGCATATTTACAATTATATTTTTCTTCAGCACAGGTAAAGTGTGCCGACGCGCCGCTACACCTTGGCACCTACACACTCACAAGGTGACACAGGCAATCACAGATAAAACGTTTTTGTTTACAAAAAAAAAAAACGTTTTGAAATATCTGCCGATAATTGTTGATGTTGCGCTCGCAAAAAATGAGTAATGGCCCGAGCACCTCCCTCTTAAGTTTCAAGCACTTTTTTCAGAGGACTTTAATGGGTAATTTATGCCACCGGCGTGCCGAGTGCGCGATCGGCTGTGGGTATATGCATATGAATGGTCGGCGACTCGGCCCGCGATAGCTTCGTGTAAACGTAAAAAGCGATATAATGATATGTTGCTCTAACTGCTTTTTGCTCCATTGGCTACACACTGAACTCACACATCGGCACGCTATCACGGCACGGACGTGCCCGTGATCGTGTACCTACGGGCACTTTTACACAGGCCAGGAACTGCCAACCCAGTTTGCGCGGCCGCTTTTCAGCACTGGATCATAATTTCAAAATCAAACCCTCATGAAGCTTTTCCATAACGTAATATTAGCAGATTTATATAAAAGACTTCACCAATACAATAAGAGAATGAAAATTTAAAGAGTTAATGTTTGTACGGTCATTACGTATTTATAAATGTGTGTGTATTTCGGGATCATCATCAAGTCATAACTAAAAAAGTCACAAGGATTTTTTTTAAATATAAATTATCAATCAACTATTACGCCCATAAAATAAAAAAAACAAAGTAAACAGTGGATATATTATGAGTTTGGTTCATTACAATTTGCATTGATTCGGAGGTCGTCTCGGTCCGACTCGGCGACACTTGAAAGCCACTGTCGCTAGCGCCGTTTAACGCACACACACGGCGCGAGGTACTGGAGCTCTATTGAAGTATGAAATTAGACGTGTACGGCGCACTCACACAGCCGCGCCACACACGCCGATGGATTTTTTATTCGCGAGCCGGGCCAGTGTGCGTGATTGTTCATGTGCACATGTGCACGCCGTCGCGGGTCGGTGTGAGTGTAAACATTTGACGCTCGAACGGCGATTGGTCCAGAGTGCTAGAAAGGCGACCGGTGGCCGCTCATTATTGGTCTGCCTCACAATGCGTACGAAAAGTGCTGGCAGCGACCATTGTCTCTTGCGCGGGCCTTGATTATTCCGCACTCCAAAAACAACAAAAAATGTAACAGTACCCCCCGCTCACGTACATGCGGGCATGTACACAATGACAATCGCGTTTTTTCCAATAGTGGATCCGAAAAAGAACCACCCCGTTCGTCTTTGTTTTTTTTTTTTTTTAATTATTTAACAGTCGAGAAAAATCTTATAAAACTTATAGAAGAATCCTCAAGATACCATGGGTTGACCGTATCACAAATGAAACAGTCCTGCAAAGAAAAATCTATGGAAAAACAGGCACTGAAGGGGGAAAACTAACGTGGATGCGGAAATTGCGTAGTGACTGGAAGTTGGGAGTACAGCCGAATAAGTATGACTGGCTCAAGACAAACATATCTTCAATGAGAAAAAAGAAGAATTTAGAACTAACCAAGGTTCTTGAATGACTTATTTGTCTTTTATCATACCGTGCAACCGACAAATCATCTTATTTGCAGCTTTGTCATCGTTTTTGGGGGCCCAGCTAGCGGTTCATTTATTGTACGCTACCTCAGATAGCATGTCTATAAAAATCCAATAAACATTTTATAAATGTGGTCATTATTCTGACAAAAAATTATTTTCAGATCTCATTTTTCTTGCTTGCTTGCTAACAAGAATGATTAAATATATTTATATTAAAATTAATAAACACTTTTAAACAAACTTGGCACAGCAATCTCTCATTAAATTATCACTGCGCTACCAAGCCAGACATTGTGTTTTCATGTTTTTTATGAGTAGAATCATTTCATTCTTGTGTCGTTGATGAAATTAAATTTTAAATAATTTGATTTATTGTGATCGGTCGAGGTGTATTTTAAATCTGACAAAAAGATGACAGATAGCCCGCCACACGTCCCACGTAGGTGAATTCATAAACAGGTAAATTTAAATGCATGAAATTCAGGTGTGTCTCCAGACAATACTTAGGTATCTTGAATAATTTGTTAGAGGGAGATGAGGTCGCGTTTAATCTCTCTGTTCGTTTGTAACGCAGTTTTGTAAAGCTTCAACTAAAGATATAATGAAAATTTTAAATATTTAGATAAAAAACCTTGTACTATATATACATCAATAACTTCACATTTTAAAGTGTTTGTGGTTGATATTTTTTTTATTTTATAAATTTATTATTTTAAAATATATATAAATAAATTTTAGTATTTTCCAGATCTAACTCTATCGAATAGTACAGTAAATATATATATTTAAAAAATAGTTATTATTTTCAATGATAACTAAAAAGAAACACTTAGTATTTTAAAAAGACAGTCAAACTTCATTAAAATAATTGTCACAAGTAAATCATAAATATTATTAATAACTCATTATTCTCATGACTATATAAGCATGGAGTATTTTTTATACACACGTGATTTACTTAAAAGCAAATCACTTCTTAATACACTGATTTTAAATTTCCTAATTAAATTTATACATATGTAAAGATGAAAATTAAAATTAACAATATTACGTCTAGTTTAGATTTGGTCATATGTACGCGTGAAAGTTGCAAATTGTTTTAAAAAATCTCCGGTCGCAGTCTCCGCCCACGGAGCGTTGTGCAATTATCGCGACCAAACTTTTAATTGTCGTCCCTGGGACAGTGGCTGGAAGGGATTTCAGGAAAAGTTGTCCCACACCACGAGGGAGGCTTGGTTCTCCACGGGGATGTGACAGCGAGGCTAACGAGCGACGATCGTCTCCAAACTTTCATACATTGTCGAATTTTACGATATGAATACCCAAATTCCCATGTGTATAGACCGCACGTCCAGAACAAAACTGGCACTTTTTAATATTAATATTTAATATTGTTTCAAATGTCATGTTACATTGTATCGATTAACTTCACTAAGTATGTAAATAATAAACAATGAATATTCAGTAGAACTTAATGAATTGCTTATTCAAGCAATATTGATTAATTATTCAAAACGCGATTGCATTACATCAAATCAAATGGCACTATACTAGCCATGTTTTATTTAATAAACTTCGTAACCCCTGCCTCGTAGCCGGTGGTCTTCATTGCTAAAGGTCGTGGTTCACTTGAATCAACTTCTTTAAAACCTCGATAATTAAAATTATTTTTAGCTAGTTGATTAAATTAATAAACTACCATATTTTAAACTTTTAACCAATAAAATATCGTTATAACGTAATCGTTATTACATGTTCTATTTTGTTTTTTTTAGGCACACAGACAAAGTATTCATTTAAACTAATTTTTAATATGTATTATAATATACAGAATTTATATATACATTGATTAAATACAATATTTTATACCAGGAATTTCACGTAATCCATTTCATTAATTTATTTGTGTTGCAAACACTTTTAATTGATATTATTAATTTAGAACATATAACAATAAAACAACAAACATGAATAATCAAATGACTAGGAGGTTACGATAGTTTATGTCTGTGAGCGCTGTCGCTAACAAAGGCCTCAACCTGTTGAATTTTTTTTTTTAAACAGCTCATCTAAGATTTAAAAATGTACCCTTTAAATATGCATCGACGCTACCCTCCACTCCTGAAACAAAATAAAACTAATATTAATTATTCACGTTTACCTCGTTAACACTTTTTATGCATGATCAATAATTAACGATGTCGCGTGCAAATTACACAGTACAGGGAAGACCCTTCCGCCACCGGGTAGTTTATAAAACTTTTCGTCCATAAAAGTTTAACCCTCGCGCCCCCGTGCGGTCTCCTCGACCCCCTCGCCCCCAAATAAAATATCACTCCTAATACAAAAGTTTGTCTACATGGCGAGTATTTTTAACAATACGCATGTACGCGGGAAAGTCAGTACGGAATGCCCTTTTGACCTATCATGGCTTAAATTCAATACACAAAAAAATCATCACGACCGGTGGTTTTAATTTAAACGTTCTTACTTTTGTTATTTAAAATTATACAATGTCATACTGCACTTGTTATTACATCAGTAATTTATTATTATTAAATGTGATTCCAACACTTCATATATAATATATTGGAAAAAGACTCGGGTAATAAAAATATCCTATATTTTAAACATTTTTGAGTAAATCGAGGGTTGAAGAAATCTCGATAGAAAGAAGTTTGAATAAATTTGGATAAAATCCCTAAATTTGCTACTCGTACTGAAATTCTCGTTATTCGTTAAAAATTACTTAAACTAGCTGACTTTTTTAATCACCAAGAAACCAACTTTTAAGTGAAGGCTTTTCAAAACCCTTGATCGCATAAATCAAAGATGATATAGCTATCATCTTTATCGGGGGTCGGAAATATCAATTGGCGGGCGGCGGCTTCAGTGGGGCTTAGAAATTAGGCGGATTCCCACGAGCTGAATGCGCGGCGGGCAGGGTAGGCGGGGGGAGGCTTCTGCGCGGCCAGCTCCCGCATGTCTGCTCACGTCAAGTCGTGCATTCCGGTTTTATTGTCTCCGAGGACGGACCCTCCTCGTCCTCTCATTTGCATTCATCATTCGGAGCTTCAAAGCTCTCGCATCCTCTCTGACCACTGAAAATCTGCAGCTTTAGTATGGACATTATAACAATTTAAATAAACTTACTGATAAATTACGATTATTTAAAATACATGTAAAACAACCAAATAACATATATAATATTCATATTTATTGATAGGGTTTATGAAATATTTCTATGTAGCCCCTATCGTGTAAGCAGTCTCATACTACGATACAGACAAATAGACAAATAAACTTTAAATATATATATATATGTATTTAATCTCAATCTCATACATATTAGATATTGAAAATATGTATGAGACATGTTTAATAGAAATAAATTATATCGTTTCTACTAACTCATCAATTTTTTTTTAAATTGTCTACATAAATAAAAACAATAATCACGTCTTTTGTGAAAAGATAACGTAAACAAACTCCACAAAAAAAAAAAACACTCCGTTTCTGAATATATTAAGAGTTTATTTATTTATACAGAAGCTGCATTAAAATTAAGTGCACATAGAATTTTTCTTTTTAGCAATACAATTTCAGGATGACGTCCCTCGGCCATAAATCAATAATGCAACTCAATTAGGGGGCGCCCGTCGCAAGGACGAAGCTGCATTCTCCGTGCACCGCGAGGAGAGCGGCCCGAGTCCGGCTGATGGGACGTATTCAAATTAAGATGTCTCATTGTATAAATGTCCAGGACTCGAGCCCGAGCGCGTGTGGTCTATTGCACATATCATTAGACCGCAAAGCTACGTTTAAATGCTAAATTAATATATTTAAATACAACATTCATTTTACTGTTGAAAACAATTTTTTAGATTCAAGCATTCATGGTGTGTATGTTGGTTTTTGTGTGGTAACAATAAAAAGACTTGACAAAAATTTAATTAAATTATTTATTTTATAATCTACTTTATATAAGTGTAATTAGCCAAATGGCTGGGAGAAAAACGAGCAAGTTTAGACGTTAAGTTTTTCGTATTTGTCATATATTACACTATTGAGTATTAAATATCAAAAAAAAACTGAATGTATGTAAAATTGCGATCACTTTATCATTTTACGATATAAATTGATTACGTACAAAAAAAATTATGTTTAAACATAATGAATTTTTAATATTACGTTCAGGTTTTGAACTAGTTTGATCGAAAGATGCCTTTTCATCCTACGAGCCGTACGATGCTTGAAAACATATTTAAAATCACACGGCGCGGTTGTAATATGCTAAAGCCCCATTGTAATTCAAAATGAAACAAATAAATCTCCACTCCCCGCCTCTGACGTCCGATAATATTATCAATCTTTTGGGACGGAGCGATTTACATTGATGGTTACACTATAAGGCAAGGGCGTATCGTGGTAGGAGGATTGCTTTCACGATTTTTCGTAAACGCAAATAATAGTGCAAATAATAATTTCAACATTAATAGCGTTAATATATTAACGCTAAAAAAGTGTGATACATCAAACTAATTTTTTTAAATATATATATTTATGAATTTTTAATTTTAACGGTATTTTTCCGTTTTTAATATAAATAAGTCAACATTTAGATATCCGTATCCGTGATTTTAGTGGATATTTAGATAATTCAAAATCAAAGCCTCCAAGCCGTATCCGCTGTTCTTCAGCTCTTGGACTCACTTCCGGCCGCTCCTCGCGAGACCCCCCGGCTCCGTGGCCGGCAGGAGCTCGTTCCCAGGCGGCCTAATTAGATGCCGGCCGATTGATTTAATCCGACCTGTCCGAGTCCGGCGCTGGGACTGCAACACACGCGAGCGAAGTATCATGTGAATATATGCATGGGAAGAATGCAATTATTTGCTAGAGCCGCAAATATGCATTTTATTACAAGCATATCATTTTAATACCACTGCGCATTTCACATCCACGTCTTTGTGCCATCACTAAATGAGATTTATTTTAAAGTCATCTGAAGGCCTCTATACACGTAGCAACAAATCGTGCCACCGATTGCAACTAGCCAATAGCGTTCCCTTTATTCTGGATGTTTTTTTTAAAATGGCTTTGCCTAAGTAAACAAGGCCTATTAGAACACTATTGACTAGCTGCTACATGTGTAGAGGCCTTAAAGCCATAAAAACATGTCAGGACACAACTTGCAATCGACCAAACACGCAAAATAAAGGGACATTGTTGGCTGGTTGCAAATCGGTCGCAATTGGTGTCGCGACGTGTGTAGGGCGCTTAATGCTTTGATTAATTGTTTTGTGTGTCCATTTTTTTCAAAGAATTTGTCTTTTTATCAGTAATACATCAATATTCGTTTTTGTGCTTACGACATTCTGTGGTTTATGCGATAGATTTATTACATTCTAGTACAAAATATGACCACATAATCATAAAAAATTAGCTTAACGTTTTGAAATAATTTATAGTTTTTAGTTTACTTTCTAAATTGTAAGAAAATGTCATATATTTAGTTAAATAAGTCCATTAGTAATTTATTCACAAAAATACAAACTTTTTTGTTTGTGTTTAACAATGTTAAAGAATATGGTTTATTCAATTCTTATATACAAACAATATAAATTCTTAAATTTTATTAAATATCAAAAACTTTTACTATCCTAGATATATTTTTACCATAAAATTTGATTTGTAATAGAATTTATTAGTAAAAGAAATAATTATATATTGTTATAAAAATTGAGTTTTTTTGCATTACTATTACTTTAGCAAAGATATTTTTTTGATGTATCTTATTAGAACTAATACATTCCTTTCAATAATTCATAGAATCTCACCGAATTCAAGTTATTGGTACATCACGGCGCGATGGTAATCTTCTCACCTTAATCCAGAAGGCGCTAAGTTCTTCTAGAATAGACTCCATCCTCTCTCCATACATCCCCGTAGCCTATTGTTTCCAGGCCAGAATAAAATCTATCAAGCTGTCAGTATTGGACAATACGCAAGGCTTTATATGCTTTATGTATGGAGGTGCGATCGCAGGATGTGATAGCAGATCCTCGCCTGGCACGGGAGATCCTATCGAGTATCTTCAAAGGAATCTGAGATAATTCTTTCTGCTCTCTACTGTTATTGTAAATTGTTTAGCATGCGAGCACTAAACATGTCTTATTAGCAATAGGAGAGAAGTGTTTATCGGATTCAAAAAGGTTTTAGATCCTACACGACGACGAACTCAAGCCTTTCATATTCACACATGCAAACATTCTGTATGCAGCATACATATAATTTTTTTTTTAAAGCTTTATATAAATTTATACGACATTTTTTAAACGGAAAATAAGCACGATTTGCAATAATACATTTATTGAACACAAAAGAACGCCTACAAAAATCTAGTCTGATTTTTGGAATCATGACTAAATAAAAAAAAATAAAAAATCTTTAAAGAATTAAATCAATGAAATCTCATTAAAAAGAAGGATATACGAACAACTCGATCTTGATTTATATCACTATATCAAAATTTAAAAATAAATGAACAAGGTAAGCGTTTCGCAAAACTATAGTTATTACGAATTTCCTCATGTTTTAAGGCATCCACTTTTATTAGAATATTTTATATTAGTAATATTTCATGTCAGATCCAGTTGTGTTTATTTTGAACAGACAGGCATTCAACGGTTGTGATTGATATTTCAATTTCATCGTGCGATTTATTTCAAAAGCGAATCTGCTGCGGAACGAACGGGACAATGTGTCCTTGCTAAATGTTATTCGGAGAGAAAGGATGGTTCGTATTTCCTAGTCCCAAGAATTCGACCTCGTGATCTTGTGATTACCAAACCTACAATAGACCGTAATAAAGTATAAACCATCTTCTACATCGACATAAATCATAATGTTACTATTAAATTTAAAATATATATCCTTAACAGCCATATTATTTTTTAAATTTGAAACTGTCAAAAAATAGTAACCGAGCGTCCGCACGCGATTTATCAAACAGCAGTTATTACCACATTGTTTATAGACCGATTTGTAACAAATATACCATCTTCGAAACTGGTTTTTTTTCCATCGCATTGCAAGCCGAGAGCTTTCTGCACTGCCTCGGCTTTACTCATTACACCTTTTTAATATAATGACAGAGAATTATGACGCCCACATTTTTTTCAACCGGCTGCGGTCGCCATGTTTCTTCTCTCTGGCGTTTTTTTTTCACGTCGCGTAGGAGTTTTGAAAAATGTTGTCAAAAGGTCGACCATTGTTGAAGAGTTAGAGCGATCTGGGTCATGGCAGATAACTTAAACAATAAGGATACGTTTTTTGGGATCGCTTTATAGAATGGTACTGTTGTATCGACAGATGCAAAAGAGAAGCTCCAAGATAACATCTGCAAGGCAATGTAATGCATATGATTGAATAGAAATACTAAATTATAATCATTGGATTGACTTTGACATTATTAAATATAAATTATATAATTCATTTAACAATTTAAGTGTCTAAAATTACTATTCATTGATAACCAAATAAACTAAAGAAATATTTACTTTATAAATAATATAAAAAATTATTTCCCATTTTCAATTAAATTTTTTATGATTTCTTTTGTTGAGTAAATACTATGTTTAATAGATTTAAGCGATAAATTTATAAAATTTAAAAACAATTTATATTTGTATCAGAAATAAAAAAATAAGTTTACCTGGGCAATGTCCAATAATATTACCTGCGACTACCTGTATTATCCATTCGTATACACAAACCCAACGTCCATTCATTGCTGGCATAATCCATATCGGCTATCGGTAGCATACAAAGAATCCTGAACCCTTTTCTATAGCCGCAAAAAAATTGACAAAACGTGTGAAAATACTCCAAATCATTGACCATCCATGGTAACCAAGAATTCTTCAATACGGTCAAAACGTACAAAGGAGGAGTCCAAATTATTGGATCGGAAATTCGATGATTATCTATGTACCCCTTGGTTTGTCAGATCTCAGATAGTTCAGAGATTCGTCTGTATTTTTCGGAAGAAAGGTGTTTGTTCATTCTGTTTGTCATATTTTTCTTTATGCCTGGCTACAAAAAAAACATCCATATTTCTTCATGCATGAGAAAGTTTGAACACAGGTGTTGAGATTTTCTCTGCCATTGTAGGAAGAGATGGTGGGGTTTATCATACGAATGATATCTGAGAGAAAAATAATTCATTCCTAAGTAGCAAGAAGGCTTTTTTTACTTTTGAATCAATATCAAATAAGTTCCTAGTTTTATACTTCTTTTTTTCTTATCACTGAAGTAAACAGTGACTTATCAGACGATTAATTACGAAAAATACATTAAATTTGCATAAACATTTATTATTACTATAAATATTTTTTGTTTGTTTATAAAACTGTTTGATATTTTTGGAAACGTTTGAAATCGTTGAGTGCATTAAAAAATAACAATGTTTTTTTATGGAATACTTCGATTTTTTAAAAATATTTTGAACCTTTTTTCACGTGACTGTAGTCAATTTATTAATTTAACATAATTCAGTAAATTACATATGTATTTTATTCTTAGAGAAATTTTACTGATACACTTTCTATGTCTATTGAAACACCATAACAATAACAAAATAAGTGACTCCTTCCGCTACTTCTATTCACCTTCAAATAACTAAATGAAAACCTCCAAACAACACCTGCGACAAAGCCGCCCCAACAAAACTGACCATCCCCCATTGTCGCTCGGAAACCCTTCATCCTGCAGCCCACGCGGCCAGATATCTGGACCGTGAGAACCTCGACAGGTGATCTCCGCTGATTGATAGCTGTCCAACATGGGCCGCATTCACGACGTCTTCCTCAGGGCGACATTTGACATCTTAAGCGACTCGCTGTGATGTTCCCAGACCGTCTAAATAATGATCTACAAGTGGTGATTTCTTTTAATCATTACACTATGGTAATGAGCTTTTAAAGCCTTTTGACAGCTCGTAGTTTGGCAAATAAATTATGCTGCATTCGCTAACAAGCTTTGCATTACTAAACACGTATAATCAGCCATCTTTAATTCATAGACGCGATTCATGTCTTCAACTTGTACATTTAATGTACTAACATCAATAATGAAAAATTTAAATAACAGTGTATTCTAGATATAAACTATTATAAATTCAATATTTCTTTGTTTACTTAGATTTTGATTTTTGGTACAAGTAATATATATGGAATAATTTTTAATTAATTAATAGGTCATCGTAAATCATTTTGCGAGTACAAATAATTCCTTACAAGATTAGAGTAGGCCTCATTGATTTAAATAGATTCAATCTATCTTCATCGCTTCAGCGGTGCGCGTTGCACCAACAATCACCATTCACAGGCAGGGGGGGGGGGGAGGTTGCAATTAAAATATAACATAACAGAAATTACCGTTGGAGGGTCCGTGAACTCGCGTATTCCCACGGCTAATTACGAGGTGGCCGCGCCGGTGAGTCTGGTCAGAGGTAGAGGCAGCCGCAGAGAGTGACCCCGCGGAGGCGCCGGAAGCAGTCGCCCCGGAAGAGCCGGAAATGGACCTCTCGCCGCCTGCTGCCGCACAGCTTATTGAAAGATTGCAATTGTTGCGCTCGGGTCGATATTCCCGGCACTTAACATTCTCGGTTTTCTGCTTGGAATATGACTTCGTGGCTGCAGCGTTATATATTGCTACTAGCGAGTTAGTACTTGTTCGCTCGAATTGATATATACATTACGTTTGATTACCAAGCAGTTCCGTTTAAATAAATTTATATTATTATTTTTTATCATCGGTGAAAAATATTTTGAACGCGTAAAAAATATGATACAATTCACAATGATTCAAAAATAATTGCCTACATCTTTAAAATATTAAATAACGTAAAATACATGTTTTTGAGTTAGATAATTTAAAAGATCGCCCAAGAGTGGCGGGGCGAGCCTCTTAACGTCTGCCAGCTACTGAATTACCTGACCGAGAAAATGCTATTGTTTTTTTTTTTTTTTTTTTTTTTTTTTCGTAATGCTTCTTCTGTGCAACTGTTACTGACTGAGGTCACAAGTGATTGGCTACTTCAGATAAGCATTTCGTTTTTAAAACGTGCTCTAATATAAACTGGCACAGATTATTTGATTTTAAATAATGACATGTTGAACACCTGTAACTTTATTATATGTATTAAAAACCAGAAATTATAATTAGCGGAGAAATTATAAAATCATACATTTGTGCTGAAGGTTTATTGGAAAAATTAACTTTTTTAGTTTCTTAATTTTTCGAATTTTCGGTGTTTTATAAACGACAAATAGCTTCACTTACTTATATTCTATTAATTAGTTAAACATGTGATTCGTCGAATATTTTTATTGTAAAAAAAATATTAATTGTAGCTACAATAATACACTTTGGAATAACATAAATGTTTGTTAATTGAGGATTCCTTTAAAAATTTCTTAGGTTTCTTAATCGGTTCGTTTGGCATTTTTTTTTTAAAAAACATCTGACCATATTTTTAAGGAAAGGTTCAAAAGGTTAGAGTTTTAAAGAATAAACTTATCAACAGTCCTTACATTGTGCTTCGGTTTTGTGAAATCTTCCCGGAAATGGCTCAGGTGTAAATATAATAAAACATTTGATCTAATTAAGCGTTAAGTGCCCACTAAAGATTACCGAGTAATATAAGAATATTGTATGCTATAGGTATTATACAATATCTTTTTATATCATCTTTTTATCCGTGGCGGAATTTCAAAAACAGGGCTGTGTTTCTCAATTACTACTCACGACAAGCATTTATTTTTATTTGGTCGGAAGAACATCAATAACTTTTTTTTTTACATTTCCAGATTTCGATTTGTGTTTTTAGACTTTTAGGGAATATTTCAATTTCAAAATTAGTTCTATCAAAAAAAATTGATGATTACAAAATATTGATGTATGCTATGGATTTTTTATTTATTTTACCTATTGTATGCACATAATGTAAATGGATATTATCAATAAAACATCAATATGACGATTTCCAATACAACCGCCTTGTAGTCCAACGGTTAGGACGTTTGCTTGGCAACATGTAGCATTTAGAAATTAAAACTCTGTTTAAATTATGAATTATCTTTGAATATCAAAAAAAAAAACTTTCTCTGAATTATACCAGGTGTACTCCTAATTAATTTCCGGTTTTTTTCGATAGATGGTGTTCTGTATTTTGCTTTGCTGTTGGTAGCACTTATATGTCATTTTGTTAAGTAGTTATCGAGTGTTTAAACGGCGTTGAAGTTTTCCTAAAAAATTATTTTAGAAAGTTTTTATTGCGTGTCAAAGATGTCTGCATTCGTACCGAATTTTGAACATATGCGCCATGCATTGCTTTTCATGGAAAAAAGTGTCCGAGAGCCACCGTGCGCTTGTGGAAGTTTATGGCAATCATGCTTTAACACTTCGAACATGTGAAACGTGGTTTCGACAATTCAGAAATGGAGATTTCGACCTGAACGACGTCGCATGCTCCGGAAAGCGAAAATCGTTTGATGACGTCGAATTGCAAGCGTATTGGATGAAGACGATACGCAAACGCAACGACAGCTTGCAGAAGCGCTGGGAGTTCAACAGCAAGCAATCTCCAAACGTCTGCGAGCCATGGGGAAAATTCAAAAGTGCGGAAAGGGGGTGTCGCATGAACTGACCGAGAGACAAATGGAAAATCGAAAAGTGACATGTGAAATGCTGCTTCAACGATACAAAAGAAAGTCTTTTCTGCATCGTATTGTTTCTGGCGATGAAAAATGGATTTTTTTAGAGAACCCTAACCGCAAAAAATCGTGGGTGAGTCCAGGTGAAGCATCGACATCGACGGCACGGCCAAATCGTTTCAGTCGGAAGGCCATGCTGTGTGTGTGGTGGGACCACACCGGTGTTATCTACTTTGAACTGCTGAAACCTGGTGAAACTGCGAACGCCGTTCGCTACAAACAACAAATCAAAGATTTGAGCCGAGCAATTGCGGAAAACCGACCAGAATATAAAGAAAGACAGAAGCAGGTGATTTTGCTCCATGACAATGCACCATCGCATAAGTCGAAACACGTTCGCGACACGCTGGAACAACTCCAGTGGGAAATGCTTGATCATGCGGCTTACTCACCAGACTTGGCCCCATCGGACTACTACCTCTTTGCTTCGCTGGGCCACGCACTTTCTGAGCAGCGCTTCGATTCTTATGAAAATTTTCGAAATTGGCTCACCGAGTGGTTCACCACCAAAGACAGTCAATTCTATTGGCGTGGTATCCACAAATTACCGGAAAAGTGGAAAAAATATATAGAAAACGATGGAAAATATTTTGAATAAAATATCTTTAACACTTCTCTTGAAATATTGTGTTTTATTTACAAAAAAACCGGAAATTAATTACAAGTACACCTGGTATTTTTGTAATATTTCTGTGTGCAACAAGAAAAATACGGGAGATGAATAAGATCACAGTCAGTATTTCTTTTACTATTTTACTTTTACACAACCTTCATTATGGATTCAGAATTAAGATAATCTAAGCTTACTTGTGTTTCGTTTTTAGAGTTACCATACCCAGAGACTGGTAGTTATTAATCCCCCAGAGCCAGAGCGCCTGGCGCCTCGCGCACCACATGTGGAGAGCCGGCATTCCCACCGTCCGGTCTTAAGCGAACAATTACACTGTAAGCTTGACTCCGCGGGCCACTGGGAAGGCGGCCCATGGGAGTGTTCTCATGCGCCGGGAGAGTCCATTGTCAGATTGTTTTCACATTTGTTTTTTGCCCCGTCTATGAGCGACGGCCGCCGAGGAGTAACGGAGCGGCGGGTCGACAAACCCGCCGGATTCGCGATTAGGAACTGGAGCGGACTGCTCCTCGGGTCTCGGGTCAGAGATGGTGATTTCGCTGATCGGGGAATACGAGTCGCGGCACTCGCCGGCGCTTTTTCGTCATCCTCTCACTCGGTCGCCGCTCCGCACGATCTCGCCACTCCTTAAATCTTCTGCTGAGCGTCAAGACAGTCCCGCTGTTAACACGGTGCTGTCCTGTCTCTACTCATATTTCAAATTACAACAGATGTGCAACTTTGGTCCCCTGCTTATATATTTTTTTGTTTAACTTATTTGTCATGTATTGAATATGGCTTCAAATTTCGTAAATGCACGGCTATGTTCTTCATTATCACGAAAATATACATTTCATAGAAATAAAATATCCAGATTTAATTAAATTATCAAAAGGTTTTTAAAATACTTATTATCGTCGTTTTATTGACTAAATATTTAAATACGATTAAATAACATCCAATTTTGTATTGAATAACATTAAAACAATTAAGCAGAAGTAACGGAACATAACTTAAAATAACAAGATATAAATAAAACTTTCTTTGAAAATAACTAGAAATCGTGGAATGCGGTGTATACCACGATAAAATTATTTCCCCTTCATAGTATGTTGCATCATCACTGAATCATTTATTCTATGCATTAGAAGTCATCAGTTCATAAAGATGAATGTCCAGTGCTCAGCTCTGTAGCCAACGTTTCACCACCAGGATAATATCACTTACTTTCGTATAAGTACCATTTATATCACGTAACAATCATCAACCTGAGCATAATGTCAGAATTTACTTCTTTAGTGTTTATTTCATCTTCCTATGCCGCGCCTTTGCACTTTCTTGCAGCGCAAAGTGCCAAAGAAAACTACCATAGACCTACTCAACCATTGCAAAACATATCAAGCCTAGATCCATTACAAAACATTCGCAATTTCACCTCCAACTTCCGGATGTACCTAAATTTTGCATCAACATAGAATCACAGCTGATTTCTCAAATTCCTTAGTGTCTGCGTACTTTTCTCCACAGCGCAAACTCTAAGGTCCAAAACCAATAATGGTACGCTTTCACTTATTCAAACACATCTAAAATATTGTAAAATTGACCTTCGATCGGATGGTCCCCTCTACTTTTTGTATTATTCCAGCATTACTTTATTCGCCGTACAGATGTCATTTTTTTGCTCCGAACATAACGGAAATAGTGCTCCTCTATGAATCCATAATTCTGCCGGAGTAAATATAATTTCTCTTTGTGAGCCGAGCCTACCCTCGTCTCGGTCCCCATTTATACTGCCTAATATTGTCATAATTCAATAGATCTGAAATCATATTATGGTTTGTAACAACGAAAACACTTATGCATAAAATTACGTTCCTACGCACATTGCGCAAAAAAATGCCTATTTATTAATCTTGCTAATAATTTTACTCAAAAGCACTGCAAAAAACCGTACTTTACACAATCAGCTTTAGTTATTATGAAAATAAAATACAACGCCAATTTTTGTATTATCAATATTTTTAAGATATTATTTAGAGACACTGTTTCTGGCCGGAAACAATTTTAAAAAGAACATATTAAAAAAAGTTTCTCTAGAACATAGAATTTGCAGAGGGCTGCGTAAACCGCAAAGTGTTTTTTATCGCATCATAATTCCTACCGAAATGTAGGCATCCTATTCAAGGCGACATCCCTGATATGGCAATGATTCAAAAAAATCCCACACGGGAAAAAAACTATTATAAAAAATGGCGTCCTTCGCTTAGGATTTTTGGCACAATTCGACCCCGGGTTTGCCGGGGAGATCTGTTTTCGGAAGAGGACCCTTCCGCCACCGTCACGGCCGGGGCTTTCTGGGACGAGGGTAGGGGGACGGATGAATTGATACCTGTGGACCTTTTTTTAATACGGGGTAGATTCGTCTCTGGCCCCGTTCTCCCCGCGGACACAAAACCTATCATCTTCAGTCATTCTCCGGCCTTGATCACGGCAAGATCTCGGACCTCCCTGGCTATTTTGATTTAAATACTTGACCACATCAGAACAATCACAATCTATTCTAATTTAGTTCTAAGTTATTATTTAGTTCATATTGTGCGTTTTATTTGTACCGCGCTGTGTGTTTGTGGACAATTTTATCGAAATATTTATTTATGTCGCCACTTCAATGAATAGCGAAATTGTTTCAATTTTAACTCTACAAATACTGCGAGACATTTTACAATATAATGTGACGCCGAATGCGGCGGCTGTGAAAATGCTTCACGACTCTGGCGTCTACATGAAGAGTAAAAAGGGTTAGTGATATCAAAACTCAACAATTGACATTTCTAATTATATATTTTTTGTTAATAAACGAATTTGTTGCAACCGTAAAAATAAAATCAGTTTTGATTAATAAAATGTTGGTGCTTGTAATAATAAATTTATAATATACTTTCTGAAAATATTATTTACATGTAAATACCAAAAAAACAGTTGGTTTATAGATATGACTAAATCTCTTTCACTCTACGATAGCGTCATCAAAACTTTAAGAGTGCTTGTTTTTTGTGATAAATTCATTTAGAGTACTAACTCTCTACATTTTAGTGCAATTGGTGAATTTTTTTTTTTTTTATGATGACAAAGACATCGCAAAAATATATTGAAATTAATATTTACAAATATTTTGACAATAATAACGTGTAATAATAGTATTAGAATTCGATTTTTTAAAGAAGTGAACTTAATTCATAAAATAATAATATTTAAATTACCCGCATGCTGAAAAATCTTAATTTCAATGTGTCAAAAAACAGTCAATTGTCTTTGGTCAATAAAATATATTGATTTATAAAAATAAATATTCAATTTCAAATCAATTGTTGAGTATTGTATAAAATTTAAAAAAAAATGGATTTTTTAACGTATGTGATACATGATAAGATTTTTTCCTAGTTCATACTTGAAAAGGCCTAGCAACTAATTTCTTGGCGTATGGACTGGGCGATTGTAATTTCGATGGAATTTATTGTATTCCGAAATAAATATACATATAAAATTAATAAAAATATTCTCGATTTGATGACCCAACATAAGAAAAACATAAAAAAATATTAATACGTCAGATAGAGGAGATTTTTGATATCGTCGGCATGAGAATCCCCGCGTTTGGCTCGCGGTCGCGACAGCGGCATCTTCTGCCTTTTATGTTGCTTATTAATAAGAGATCTGTATCGGCCCTCCTCCGTTACTGGTCGCGAATTATCATATAAATGAGTATTTAGCTACTGCCCCGTCTGATAAGGGGCAATTTGTATTGCACCCCTGATGTATGAAGCCACACAGCCTCATTACGTGAAACCTACCCCAATCATATTATTTTGTCCATAAAATATTAATTTGTGTGAATATTGCAATGTCGATTCTGTAAATGTACTAAAGGTCGTAACAATGCCTTTATCAGTTCTGTGTTAATTTATCATGTGAACACGGTGTCCCAAAAAACTTCTTTTTACATATCACCAATCTTTTGCTATTATTAAAATTAATATTTTTGACCAAATATAAGTATATTACAATGTTCGTTAAATAAATCCTATTTATTAATTTTCTATTAAATAATAATTTAAAAACCAAGCACGGGTATTTTCATTCTGAAAAAAAATATTTTGTTTTGGTCACGGGTGATAAATTTCAAAAAACAAAATTATTCATTTTTGATGATTTAATTATATAAATGCAGCTTTTAACGAAAGCTCTTTTTCTTGATATTTTTTCATTTTTTTTAAATTTATATACATGCAGATTTGCTTAACCAACCTTGAATAATTGTTATTATTATTATTTTATACATTTACACACTCTCTTGTATATAAAAGTATAAATATATCAATTACACTGTTTTTTTTATAGAAATATTCCATTACATAAAGTTATTATTCAAAATTTTCACATCCAAGAGAAATGTCTCCAAAACAACAAAAAAAAAAAAACTTTTGCAGTGACCCGGAATTCCATGACCACATTTTCATACGCGATATATCAAAATAATGACCACAAACTATTAGCCAACCGTCTGCGAAAAACCCATAAAACGGGCACCAAGTCCCCGCCCGCCCCTGGTACGTCCTGCCGAGGAAATGCGACCAGCGACTTTCCGGCCGCGGGATATGAGGCCGCCCGAGGGCCGGAAGTCCCTGGCCGTTTCTCCTCGGTGGCTGTACGCCGGGGCGGTTATGGACTTTACGAGCGCCGTTATAGGTTCCGGAAAAATCGTATTGGCTCATAGAACTAGTTCCTTCGGATATAAATTCTCTCTGGCTAGTGGGCGCAGTGGCAAAGTCGCCCGACTCGGTTCTCCCCTGCATAGTCTGTCGTCACTTTATACATCCTGAAGCTTCCTTTAAGGTGCTCTAATTTTTTTTTTTTTGAGACATGACTGGGGTTTTAATCTACACCTCACGGCCAACGCGGCAACTATTAATTCAACCTCTTTCAAGGTTTTTTTTTTAATAACGTTATTTATATTACGTTAGCAAAAAATCAAAACTTCCCTGGATTAATCGATTCTTGTGACTCTGTGAATTGTCTTTGATAATAACAAAAAAATATTCATCTTATTTTTCGTGAACAATTAAGGATTTAATTATTATTTAAATCACATAAATGTATTTTTAACCTTTATAAACCCTACACATAAATATGTATATTGTGCGAGTATTTTTTTTTTTAATTAACAATTTAATGAAATATGAGTCAGTATAAGTACAGGGCAATATTTGTTTTTATGTTAAATATTTATAAATTTAAATTAAAAAATATTTTATTCATATTCATTAATATCGAAGGATTTTTTATTGTTGTAGTCACGTTTATTTAAAAGCGTCGACATAAAACTAAACGTATATTTAATTACTTTTTATATAGGCATTTAAAACACCACCCACATATAAACCCAGCGCACATAAAGCGTAGACCTAATGAAGAATATTTCTATCGCACTCCCTTTATAGCCTCAATAATTGATTAAACTCGCACAAAGTTAATGTCCTCCGCTACATAAATATCCATCCAGGTGCCTCTGTCTGAGGCCACTCGAGGTAACGCGGACCGCGCTGGAGGACCCCTGCTTTTACGACCCTCACCGTGACTAACGCCCTCGAGGTCATGACGTTAACTACCCCTGGAGATGGCCGAGGGGCGGGGGGTGCAATCCAAAAAGAAATATAGACGATTGTATCGGAGACGCCTCTGTTCTTAGCAGCCACTAGTAAATTAATCTCTGCTCTGCGATTTATGATTCAAGCGAGATACGAACCGTCTTTGTATATTTCTTATATAATCTTCGAAAAACGGACCAAGAGTAAAATAAAGACCTAGGTGTCAAATACATCCTATAAAATAATTAATTTAATATCTTTAAATAACGGTTTAGAAATATAATATATTTTATTTAATTGTCAATTCAACGTAAAAGTCTTCTATTTTATAAAACGTTTCTTGCACGTCGAAAAAATATCAAAATTGTCTTAAATCATTAATAATCATTAATAAGTTTCTTTTTCGTTATGTATATTTTAAGTCGTTTATAAAATACAGTGTATTTTTATTGTTATAAATTAAATTTTAACTATTTATTTTATCCTCAAAGTCTATTATTCTCAAACAACTTAACCAAAACACAAAAGAAAATAGAAATAAAAACAGAAGCAAACACAAACTGGAGATTCACACTTGGAATAAGACGTTCACAGTTTTCTGGCACATAAGACATAAGGAGTTAGTTACATTCCCAGGCAAGATGGACTCTCCGTGAGCCTTGGGGACCGACAAGCCGGCGAATAGATGCCAAGAAAGTAGGGACACGAGATAAACAAAGTGTATTACATAAAAATAAATACAAATTCTTCAAAATTATTTATGATAAAATATTTTAAAAATATCTGTTTTTAATGATTAACAAATGCATACGAAAACTGATAGTTACGAAACAAATTCCACTTTTACAAAATATAATTTCAAATAATTTTTATAAAAAAATATACTTAGTCCAGATATAAGCAGTATCAAGATGTCTCATAATTTAATGATTATATGTTATTGCAAATATTTTAGTAAAAGTATCTTTTCAATGCATAATTTATTTCCATCAACACATCGTGGACATAAGAAATAAACTATATCAATTTCACAAAAAACCAAAACTCAGCAACAAAGCAATATCTCAACACAGTATGTTACCACTCGGATACATACATACACGATAGTTTTTTTTTTTTTGTGTCAAAAAGTAAAGCATTTTCATTTTCGCCCAAATCTGAGGTTTAAAAATAGAGCTGTCAATAGTCCACCCTGTTTCGGCACCCCTTTCCGCGCTTCCATCCCCTCCCCCGAGTCACCCCGTAGGCTTGTTTACGCCCCTGTTGTTTTTCATATGTTTATAGGTGCGGAAAAATATGCGTACAAATGGCAAAAGTTTTCCCAGCGGTCCACCGATAAAGGCGCCTTCTATCACGCGTTGAATTCAGGTTCTGTGTGGGTTTGGTGGGAGAGATAGTTCTCCGCCGGAGTCATTTCTTTTCCGTTGGAAATCATCAGATTTATACCGAACAAAGAAATACGTAAGGCTTTTCTATTTTCGCATACAATAACCAGGTATCGATGTGTTCGCGTTTTTATTTACCTTAAAATCCATTTTAAAACATTGTTTAATAATAAAAATAAAATCGACTATAACGCGCACTAGGTAACTTATTACTAAATATGAATTATCAAATTAACTAAATTTTATTTATATATCAACAATGTGTCCTTTATTTTTTAACTATGGAATAGTTAAATACTTTTTATTTATAAAAAAAACAATATTTAATTTTCATTTTATTACAAATTTGTATATTTTCATAAAATTTACATATTTTTTTTTTTAATAATTCTTTCTTCAATCAAATTTATAATTTTTTTAATAAAAGACTTCAAAAACATTGTAAATCAAGTAAAATTTTAATACCCCATCAAACAAAAGTTTACACCAACAAATGTATGTATCAAATCTCAATTTGTAGTTATCTGCTTTGTAGGAGCATCCTCGCCCAGGAGTTGGAGACTTGCCACGGGCTGTGGTTGCATTGGCAAACTATCCCCGTATGACCGCACCCTCCCCCCCCTTGCGAAGCCTTGTGGGCCGCGGCTCTGTCGCCATTTGTTCTTGAAAATATTGCCAGCATGGACCATAAAGCCTCTGTGTTATCTTTGATTTACTATTTTAACTTTGCCAAAATTTAAAAATATCACAATACGTTCATTTAGTACTGTGATACTATTATACTTAGATACAACACATAATTAGACTTTTTAATATTGCATAGAAAAACATTTACATTTTATTTAAATAATTTTTTTGATATAATCTAACGGTTAAGAACGTAAATGTTGAAAATTAATTAAAGCAATGTTTATATAATTCAAATGATTATTGTACAGGAATTAATTTGTGCACTTAACTTATGACATTTAGTTATTTCATCAAATATTTATTATTCTAAAAATATATATGAAAACACAATTATTTCTGCTATAATTTCATTTCTTTCTAATTAATATTAGTACCTACGGTGTTGTGTCTCCAGGCAACACAAAAAACACCCTCTATCATATTTTTTGTAGCCTCTGTCTCGCCGTTAGGTGTCTACCAATCGGCTAACCCGATTACTGACCGCCTTACCACCGGGTAATGCAATAAGGGATGTTTTTCGCAAAGCCTTATCCAATATAGCGGACCCGGCAAATAAAACAACCTCCCGAGAGACCCAATAAGGCGACCGACGCCAGTCGTTGATTTCGTTCCATTTTAGTTATTTCTAGCCAAGGTATATATAACATATTGGAGATGGCGTTTCTGTAACAACTTTTAAAGTGTAAAAAAATACAGAGAAATATATTTTTATTAGAAAATATTATGCACAAGTATTTAAAACAAATTAATCTAAAAAAATAATTATACACAGACGAAGTAAAAAAAAAACATTACTTTCTTTGTGTCTATATTTGGTGTTCTTATAACAATAAAATAGATCATGCCTTATTTATATGAAGCATTTGATATAAGTGTATTATCAATAAAATCAAATTATTTCTCCCCGCGGTCTGGTAAATGGAAGATAAAATTTTCACATCCCAGTAGCAATTGCCCTGTTCCGCCCTGAACTTATACCAAGCCACATTATGACGTCATTCGCTAATTGACACGAATCCAATAATCTGGTTATCTGACAACAAACACGGCCGCGTCTCTTGGGAGAGGGAATAAAAAAGGACATGTACAATGGGATATTTCACACTTCTCTGCCTACTACTCCATTAAATACACTACCATAATAGATTTGGTATATTGTGTCCGACTAATTCCAAAGCTGAAATAATAATTTTGATTAAAATTGCGTTGTAATATTTTTCGAAAATCTGCAAGATATATTATTAAGCACCATTAATCAAATTACAACACTGTTTATATTTTAACTAAAATATAATGTTCCACACAATATTGCTGAACTTAAATGACATAAGTGCAACTCCATACTGTTTATTCATCATATACTTTTTCCATAGAGTTTTTATGAAAGTCTATAAAGACTTTTATTTCTGCGACAGTGTGCGTGGACGTGTGTGCGTATTAAAATGAAACGTCACCGCCCTGCACCCGCCATTGGTCCCCCGAAGCCTTTTCAGAACACATTTTCCTGAGCCATCTTGAATTTTCTATCAGCAGCCTTTTCATGCAGAGAAACAATACATCCCTTATCTCTGCAAGCGCTCTGACGTAGAAAAACCTTTATTCTAGACACCCTCCCAAAGACTACCCCTATGATCTTGCGACATGTGTATACTGATAAAATAAAAATAATACTGTCTAAAATAACTTCATAATTAGTAATATATTTTTGGTAAATAACTTGAGTGTTGTTTTTTATTTATCGTATACTTGTACAGTTACACATGTATTATATAAAAAAAATATTATACATCTAGCTTTTATCTAAATATCAACCAAGAGTTTTTTCAGATTATTTGTGTAATCGCGAGACAAAAGTTTATGCATAAACGCACCCTCAATGCTACACTGTACATAACAGCTATTATTTTCTGATACTTGTGTCTTTGGATAAATAAAATATTAGTATCGTGTTTTTTTTTTTTTTTTTCAATCGTATATATGTAACAAATATGTCCAGTGGAATACTCGCCCCTGAAAAGAGATGTTCGTATCAGCCATCTCACGTGTGGGCGGGCCGAGTGACCAGTGGCAGCGCAGGCGCCCCCTCTGGTCAGTGGCGGGGGAGGGGCGAGCAGCTGCCACCCACCCCCGGCGCATTCAGCGAGAATTTCAGGCCTTTGTAGCAGAAAGGGTTGTCAGCTATTGTGTCCTTGTTTGCCGCACGAAGATAGCTACTTATTGTTGAGTTGCTGCATAATGTGTTTATTATATTTCAACGCTTTTTTATTATTCCTTTATAACCATGGATATACTATGTATACCCTTTTTTATAAATACTACTTAAGGTGTATAAATATTTCTATTTTTGTTCAATATAATGATCAAAACTACTAGTACTTTTTCAAATATTTTCGTGTTGAAAAAGTGAAAACTTCAATAGTAGGACAAGCGAATTCAAGGCTTGCGGGGTACTATCGCCATACCTCAATAATAGTTACAAATAAAATTACTATAACATTCAAATATAATTTAAAGATAAATATGATAGAATATGTAATAAATAAATAACTCAAATCCTTCGTTGATGATTCGCATTGTCCGCCAAACAAAAATAGCCTTTGCAAAATGCAAAAACTTGTCATTGTGATTCGCCACCCCCGCGTATCGAATTCCACATGGCGGTCTGCAGTAATCATCCCCTGTTCACCTCCCCCTGTCCCGTTCCTCCCGATCGCCTCCCACCAGCCCCAGGCTTTGTCTCGGCCGAGGGGTGACGTCACATGAGCTGATTAAATATTTCGCATATTCCGAAAATCAAGTCAATAGCCATCCCCTGCGACCCTCTGTGGCATCTCTTGGTCAACTTGCCTGCAGATGTTTTTGTTGACGTAATTGATATTGACTACAAATATATATTTGAAATGTTTTTTAAATTTTTATTTGTAAATTTATTTATTACCACGTCAATGCAAGTGGTTATTGAAGTTATAGTAAATATATGCTTACCATTTATATAATTAGGAACCTTTAGTTTTTGCATAATGCATGGTTTCATGATAATATGCATTACAAATTTATTTTTTTATTCTCTTTATAAATAACAGATCGCTAATCGTTTGAATGTTTGTTATAAATGTCAAAAATATATTTATTTTTTTAATTAATATAAATAATTTTACTGTGCCAAAACCTTTAGCCAGTTACAACAAAGAAAACACAAATCCGCTTGTTAGCGGAGTCAGCTATGAAAACCTAGCCATACTGAAAATAAGAATAATTAAAAAGGGATGTTCTGGTTTATTGTTGTCCACCTTTAACGGCCAGGGGTGGTCACCCCCTCTCCGCACGGCATCATACCGAAATAAAACCTTATTCATCATAGAACCATCACTCAAACTTCACATTGTGTTATTCTGTGTATCTCGTATTTGTTTGCTAAAGTTTTTTTTACTATTCAGTTTAAATTAGTATTAAAAATATAATTTATTTTTATCAAGTATATTTATAAACCAATTCAGGTTTTTTGACAATTCAAATATTTAATATTAATTGCCTTTGAATGGTTTCAAGTGTTTAACTTAAATAATACTAATACTAATACCTGCATGGGTAAATAAAAACGCATTCTGATTGACATTAATCTAACTTAATATAATTAAATAATCAAATGTAACTCTTAACTTAGAAAAACGTAATTATCACATACTCTTTACCTAGTCATTGCACAGACTTTGATATTAAAAATACGAGTATGATAATGCAGAACATAGTAGAAAATATTATTATTTATTGAGAAATTTCAGAAACATCGTAATAAGTTTACTTCAGCGTTTACTCAGTCGTAATTTCGAAAAACTCAACTCAGTATAGCAGCATTCGATCCTAAATAAAAATATATGCAGAACTTAGTAAAGCAACGATAAAAAACCGATTTGCAATCAGCCAATAGCGTCCCTATATTTGGGGTGTCTTTTCAACGCAAAGTAGAACGCTTTTCTCTAATTGCATGTCGGTCTCAAGTTATGACGCGATGCGTGTCGAGGCCTTAAAGAACATCGTATTTAAATGAGAGATTCAGCAAATTTAAAGTAGCAATTATTATTATTATTTTTTAAATTTAATCACAGCTTAAACGACGCAATAAACTCACTTCGGCAGTCGGCATTTCAACAAAGTCGCCGCGACGCACTCCGGCTAATCTACCCGGCGGGTCCACAAAAGCCAGGCACGGCGCGCCGGGCCGACTGCACAAAGCTCCGCGTAAAACTGCGACTGACGGCCCTTTGTCCAGGCTGCCTGCAATTTCATTAACCGGGAATGCACCAATAAAGCGCACTTTTGAGGCGCGTCTGCACCCGCGCTTTGTGTACATGCACGCAGCGAAATATTCGGACGGTTATCGTTGCGCGGCTATCATGGCCGTTGCTCCGATTCAAATTTCAGCATAGATTGTGTGATTGAAGCTTGGTATTATTTTATCACTAAATAAGCCAGCAAACTTAGCATGCTTTAATTTAATTAATATTTGTATTAATAATCGGGTAACAAAACAACCGAATACTTTTTCACTTGTGATTATGAAATGTTTGCAACTGTCGTGGCCAATTGAAATTTAGCACTGATTTTGTAATTAAAGCTAGACATCATCATTTCTTGTGAATAGAATCACGAATGGTTATTAAAAAAAAAAACATATAAATTGTCTGACTCAATATCACAAGTATTCAAACTTTCACGTGATGCGAAATCCACCCATTTCCTCTTCTCATATTCATACTGTGGTAAGATTCATAGCATACTCTTTTTGATTTCAATATTTTTCATATTTAATCGTTTTGATCGTTGGTGTTTGCTGAAATTTTTTAAATTAATATTTTATTTTAAATCTTACATACCGGCAAAAAAGAAATAGCTTTCTACTTATGAATCAATATTTTATTTTTTTCATAATGGTCAATGTACAAGGTAGCAAGTGTTTTCTCGAATCACTCTTCTTACTTTATTACTATCTTAAAATTGTTAAAATGTATCATTTACTTAATATTTTAAGGAAGTTTAATGAGTTTTCGTGCTAGTTGTGTTTTTTGATACTAGAGGAAAATTTTTAAATTGCAAGCGAGCTCTTTGCGCGGTACCTGAGTCAGATATTTCTTCGATAAGAGCGCTCGGCTCATGACTCAGAGCGCGATATTTGCTCTAAGTATTACATACGTCCACCGAGTGTTTGATTTACAAATCTATATTGTGTCGTGAAATCCTTTGTCGCGACAAGCGGGGTGTGCCGAGCCAGGGTGGTGACGTCACGCCACTCCAGGACTCGAATCGAGATACGCTTCTCTAGACATCCGGTCAATGGGGCCGGATAAGATCGCGCTTTGACCGGATAAGATCGCGTTTTGACCAGCTGCCGAATGTGACACCTTGGTCATGAATGCGTCGTGTAAATACGCGGAAGTCTGTATTACGTCCCGATGTGTGGAAATATATAAATATATATAACTCTAAGATTTAACGATAATGGTCGCCACTCGGTGCGTGTGGGGCATTTTTTTGCTGTGGCTTGCTTTATCAAGAAGACCAAACTATTCGTAAATTCTTAAATTAAACTTAATGTGTACAACATATCAATAACTTTATAACAATAAATATATATTAAGATGTAAAATATTTGCAAACAGAGATAAATAAAACTACCTATGATCAGAGTTAAAGATCAATTTTTACTATTGATAATTATTGTTTTGTTTAATGCCCAATGAGCTATGCAAATAAAATATAAAAATTTAAATTGAAATATTTCATAATTAAAATAAGCAAGTAGTGAGGAAATGAAAAATGCGTCTTGAGATTATGCAAAGTATAAAAAACATAAGTTAAACGTAATATCAATTACAATACCTATATTTACTTGGTGTACTATGAAAGTTATATAAAATAATTATACAAGTTTTCAATTGAATAAAAACCTCTCGATTTCATAATGTTTCATTATATTTTAAGAGTACATAATTAGCGCATAGAAATAACGTTTACACTGGCACCATTTCTCCGTACGGATATCGACAAGTGGCCATGTTTTCATTCAAATCTTTCACCAGACCCCTCCTCGAGGAGACGTTTGAATAAGCCGCCACCGCTCCCCGCGTGCTCGGCGGGTGAATAAAAATATAAAGTCTCTGGTGCGATAGGATCTGCCACGGCCATCTACCGGGCCGCTGATTGTGAAATGCCTCTACTCTCTGCATTATTCTTGTGCAATATACAATCTGAAAGACTCGCCTTTTGGTACAAAAAAATTTGCCGACAACTTTATGCATGTATAAAATTTAATTTCAATATACCCTGCGTATAGGAGATGTTGTGATTTTATCTTGACCTCTTAAAATTCCAGGCGATATTTTTATAAGCATATATATTATAATTGATTTTAACAGGTAAACTAGAGAACCAATACGGCTAATAACCTTTTAATTATAATTTATATTTATAACTTGAATCTAGGTTCAGTGCTGGAAAGAAACGTTAAAAACATTAAAACCCTTTTATACGCAATGAATCCGAAAGTAATATTCGTCAAAATAATATTGTTTTGTTTGTTTGGCTCTCTTGTCTGTTTTTTTTAATATCAATTAGATATTCTAATGTAAAAAAAATAATTAAACCCCAAAAAAAAAAAACCTCATTTTCTAAATCACATTCAATTACTTTAATCAGCGATAAGCGGCATACAGCTATGTCTATAAATGAGAATCAATGCCAATGGGAAAAAAAAATATTTATAGCGAATAAACGTTTTCTTTTCCCGTGTTTAGACGAATAAATACGCGTGTTTGTATTTTCCTTCTCCGGGAGAAAATCTTGGGTATATTTTTGCAGCACAACGGCAAATATGAAGAAGCCGCCCGATACAAGCAGATCTGATGCCCCCCGCTATTTGCCTCCATTGTTTTCCTATTGACTATTCCGCTGTCTTATTTCTGTGACCCGCCATCAATTTAGCTTCAATCTAAACGCAAAAATAGCCCCAATAAATAAATATATAAACTAAACTGTTTTCTAGTACTTAAAATTAATAAAAATTTAGAATATTATTATATAAACTATCCTTAAACATTAAAAAATAAGTAAAGATATATTTATCCAATTTTTAATGGCAAATTAAGGGCATTAGTTTTGACAAAGTTTACTTGTTTTCGTACTTTATACATAGTTGTACAATATTATAAACTGAATAATTTTACATTTTCAAGAGTGAATACTCATAAGACCTGCAAAATTCTGATCCAAACCTTAGTTTGTAGACTCAAAATCACTGAGTCAACACCCTGGCCATATTTTTTGTAAAAACATTAGAATTCCAGTATGAATAAGCAAGTCTTATTCCTTGACACATTAACGCATTCGTTAAACATTTAATAATATTATAATCAAGGCAGTTTTTTTTTTACATACCATGTGTTATTATTAACAGTTTTATGAATTATAATCACACTACTGCAAGTGATAATTAATGTATTTATTTTAATTATTTCATAACTATTGACTAACACCGACAGAAGTCAGCTGCCCAAAATTGTTATGTGATACCAATTGTCTGAATAGAATAAGATGGTCACATACCCATTCCAAGGACCAAAACCCATTTTTACATTTTTTTTAAAAATCAAGAATTTCTAGAAAATATTCTAAAAAATTGAAAAAATAAATATATCCAATGGTTTTTTTTTTTGTTTTCCTTAGCTTTGGGCATCTAATTTTACTATTGATATTTATTAAAAAAAAAAAAACTATTGAGTTCAAAAATCCATACTTTTTTTAATACATAGTGATTATAATAAGTGTCATAACTCATTTCATATTTATAATGAAACCTAGTTAAATAGATAGTTTAAAAAAAATAGATGATAATAAGGGGAAAAGAAAACGTCTGCTTGCTTTGGAGGTAGTGTAAATTCGCACCTCAAATTTCACAGAAATCCATTTTCTTTAAATCGACCGGTTGCCAATGGTTTTTCCGCCCGAGGCAATATTCCTTATATTACTTTTTTATTACGGCCCGGCGTGCGTCCCGCTCGCTCCCGCGGCCCGCGCGCGCGGCGGAGGGAGACGCCGACAGCATCAGCCGCCCGTGATTGTCTCTCCGGGAGAGCATTTTGATATACACGCGGACGTAATAAGTAATCTATATTGTAATGCGACCAATGCCGGGTATCGGCTTACCAATAAACAACCCGAGATGAGGTTTTTAAATAAATATCAAGACAATTTTCTTAATAATTATAACCGAGATCATGCAGCTTTCTTCGTTGCATATTAAAATCTGAAAAAAACATTGTCCTCTTTGATTTCATTTTTTTAGGAATGAGCACGAGAAACAACACATACTATGCATTAGATATTATTTCTGTAGACTGCAGACACGCTTCTTATCACATATCATTCCGATGCAGCGCGATAGTGCGAAAAACCGAATTCTCTAATCTAGAATAGCCTTTGATTGCTCAACAATGAGTCAAGAAACATCACCGAGCTTAAGTTTGCGCGGCGACCGCGGCGTCCCGTGTCGCTAGCGTCGCGCCGGTTTCCGGTCCAAGATGGCCGCCCACACCTGGACATGTGTCGCTGCTGATGAATATTATAATTACAGGAGGCGGGAGTGCCTCCTCCCCCCTGCACGGCCCCACACCCGCATTAAAGCCTATTTTTTATTCCTACGTGACGTACTCGCTTGTGTTCTCGGCAGTATTTACATTTGCAACCATTGTGCTGCGGCCCACTACCAAAAAAGAAAGCCTGAATTTCAAGGACTTGTATAATTCATCATTCGAACATTCTCATGTTTATAAATGTTCAATGTGCAATGATACAAGTTCCCGTTGAAGTGAGTTAACTTATTGAATTATACTAAAACTTTATACAAAACTAAGTAAAAATTTCTCTTTAATTGTAAATAGTGCAAATGAAGCATAACTCATCCTTGAATATAATTTTCAGTTTGCAATGTATGTCAAATATTTGAGACATTGACATAAGCGGTCTGCACACGCCGACATCCAACTGATGAGCTAGCCAATAGTGTCTTTTTATAAATTTCAAATCTAATTTTTTTTTTGCCGATATTATTACTTTTAGGTTGCAATGAAATATTTAACCGCTTTTTTTTTAAATATTTTATTTCACAGACATGATAATTCACGTTTTACGTTAATATTTCGTCAAATTAAATATCATTGCAAATCACACACCCATTATTTTAGGCACGGGTACTGATGGAACACAATATAAAAACGATTCAGAGCACATTTGCTGATACCACAAATAGATCGCATACAATAGAATTTATTGAAAAAAAATTCACATTAGATTTATCAGAAACAATAAGCGATTCCAATTTATCGGGATCATTTCCTTGAAAACGTCCACATCAGATCGCATTCACGAGAAACCATCAACGTTGCCGGCCGCCAACGCGTCCCTGGCGTCGCTTTTTAAGAGTTTATTGTCAGGCTGGCTCCGGCATGTCATTAGTCGCCTTCTGCTTTGCGGCTATGCGGTTATTACAAACTATTTGCGATTACTCGACGTTAATTTTTTACTCCTGAAGGCGAATACATTAGCGGATCAAAATGCTTCAGGCTTGTGATCTGTGCTTGCGCAATGTATCTGGCAGTGCGCTCATTCATTATTCTCATGACAATATTAGCCGACAAGCACTGCTGCTTTTGACGAATGTAACTAGCAGTACAAATTTATTACTATCGTAGAAGTGATAACCATCTAGCAGTGCTGCTTTTGACAAAATCATTTGCATTAAGCATTCAATAAAATCACGACAATATTAACCAACACGAATTGCTGTTTTTATATTGATTTCAAAACCTCTTCAAACTCAGTAAAGTAGTTTAAATATTGAGTATTAAATATCGCGGATCTTATTTGTATTTTTTCAGTAGTTTATCAGGTAGAAAACAGTGATTCAGTAATGCTGGTTTTCTTTTTTTTCACGCTGCATATTGAGTTCAGAATCTTCTCGAGTCCAGTATCACCAAGGTAACGTGATAGCACACTATTTGCTGGAAGCTTTACACAGAACACTTACTAACACCTCGACTCCTTGAGCGGGGCCCTCGTCTCGGGTAAACAGTCCAACATTGTCCGTGAGTCAACAGCGTCGTTACTGTGTAACAAAGAAGAGTGACGGCTGTTTAATGTGGATTATGAATAAGCTGAGATCTCAGCATTAAAATTGCGTTTATACCACAAAATAGGATGCCCAAGAAGCAACGAAGCTGCTAATGATTTTTCTTGATATCTGATTTATTATATATTCAAACATAATGTAATGCAAAGTTAATGAAATCTGGCTTTTCTTTGAGAAAAAGTACATGTTGCGATAAAAAAAAACTTGGCGAATAAATTAAAATCATAGAAAACTACATTTAAACCAATGACTGTGCAAAAAATACTCGTATATAATCATAAAATATTTAGTAGAAATAATAAAAATCAACGATTGTAAATATGTACAAAAGCAGAAAAAAAGAGACTAATAAATGCATTTGCAGTGCAACCATTTTAAAGGACTATCAAAAGAATTACTATCTGTGTAAAACAATGAACGTTTAATTTATATCTTTTAAATAAGCACGAAATATTTCACGATACAACAAGAGACAGAAAATTGAAAATACTTTTTATGGAAATACATATATTTGCGATACTTGAAAATATACATTTGGAGGATTCTCAATTCCACTCTGCAGAGCACCTCCTGCCAGTAGTCGGCGGTCGTGTGTGTTGTCCGCAGGTAGTACACGCCAGGCTCGCCTTCTCTCGCCTTCTCTCGCCTTCTCTCGCCTTCTCTCGCCTTCTCTCGCCTTCTCTCGCCTTCTCTCGCCTCCCCTCACCACCCCTCGCCTCCTATCGCTCACCTCGCCACTCATCACCTATAATTTTCGGCTCTTTTCATGAACTATGGTTGGCGGCTTAAGGTGCCTCGATTATACAGCGCGGAGTGTTCGTACAGTCAATAAACATTTACATAATACCAAAGGAGATGGCCACCGAAACGTGTCGCATTGTATGGGGACGGACTTTGTCTCGTGAAAATTACACTCCGCGACACTGTTCATTTTTTTTAATGGCACTTGGTAATAATGTTGTGAAATGCGCCAATACTCAAAAAAATCGCCTTACAAATTTATTTTTAGAATGCAACGAATCGTCAATCACACGATAATTTATGGATATTTTACAAAAATATTTATTGTTATGATCGTAAAATCAGCCCAAAAAAACATAAGAACAAATACTGAAAAATATCTATTTGCGTCAAACAGCAGTTTACGTAGGCTTTTTTCTTAATTATATGAAATTTAATGAGATAAAATTTTTATTAGAAATAATGCAGAAAAACCCAAACTGTTGTAAATTATAAAATCACAAACATTGATATAAAAAAGATATAAATATTTTATGATTTGAAGTCACCGTTCATTTTATCATATTTAACTAAAATTTTATGAAGTCGTTAAATTAATAAAAAAATAGTCTTTATAGTTTAACTCGCGAGTAGTCGTTGCCTAAACAATATTTTCTTTATATAAATTTGCAAAATAAAAATTCTTCGTGTTTTTTTTTATACTTTTCTGTTACTACTGAAAAAAACAATTGGCGTATCTATGTAACTGCTTTATCTTTTTAACAAAATTGATAGTTCATTTCCACGTTTTATTATTGTTCCAGCGGACGCAGACAGCGCAGAAGGCGACACTGCGCAGGACTTGCTGACTTGTGGGGGTTGCCAGAAAGCTTTTGCTTTGGCAGATATCGTCCGCTTCATCCAGCACAAGGTCCTAGCATGCAACAAGGAAAACTTCTCACAATGCTTTCCCCAAGGTATGAAAAACTTTCAGAGTCCCACATATTTGCTTTTACCCTGAGCCCGACTGGTACTACAATGATCAATTGAGCTTGTCCTTGTGGATGTCAATTTATTACTCACATGTATAATTTAATTATCAGTAATATATTAAAAGTTTCATTATTCTGATTATAGAATCTTACTAACTTCTAAGTTATTAAAGGTACAAAAAAATATTTTTGTTGATATATGTATTATATTTTGTGCAGGTCCGGCGGGAGACCGCGACTCGGACGAAGGTGGGCGGCCGTTAGGGGTGGCCAACGCCCGCCGCCCTTCCATCTCCGCGCCCATGGGCCGCAAAGGG
This sequence comes from Atopsyche davidsoni, assembly GCA_022113835.1. NCBI lineage: Eukaryota > Metazoa > Arthropoda > Insecta > Trichoptera > Hydrobiosidae > Atopsyche > Atopsyche davidsoni. Next base: position 7,782,826 of record JAILWY010000007.1, read on the forward strand.
CGCGTCCACACCCCGCCCCCCGCCAGCCCTGCGCTCCCCGCCCCTCATCACCTCTTGGAAGATGGAGCTGCGTCCAGCACGCCGAAACGTCTCCATGAAGGTAGGCTACCGAACATCAGTTAACACCGAGACATACTTTAATTCCGTAGACATACTTCGATCAACCTAAAACTTCAAAAATTTTGTATTTTGAGAACGTTTTTTATACATGTTGTTCGTACTACCCCGCATGTGGGATATGAACTATTACTAGGAGGGTCATTTCTTTCTCTTCGGCATTTTGCACTCTTTGTTCCTGGCAAACCAATTGAGGACTATGTATTGAGAAGAAAATTAACATCTAATTTTTATAAAAAATGGTTGAATCTGAATCAAATACTCTTAAGATAAATTAATTATTAATGTCTATAAGAACTTTTATTTCATGCCTTTAGATTGATTATTAAAAACATTTATAAATAATAATGTTGAATTTATACTGTACAAAATATTCACTTTAATAAACACAGCTACTCGGCCAAGTTATTGTAAGATCTGTTATCATGTAAACGTTTTCGCCTCTTCAAACATCCTGAAATTTTGAAAATACGATGTAATTACATCATTCCACATATCAATAACTTGGCAAAGTCCTCTGAAATGTTATTCAATTCCTGCATTATCACCTCTGAGCATATATTGACCGTTTACACAAATGTTCTCCGCGAACCAAATTACTTATTTATCACCGCGGACAACGGATGATGACGAAGCGAGCGACACATGTGCCCCAATAGGCGGCGAAAACACGGAAATTCTTCTTCAAAAACCTCACACAGCCCGAACAAAGAACATACGGGAAATGATACAAAGACGATCGCTTGTAGAGTAAACACGGGCTGTGTACTCAGAGACGGCTAGTCTGTGGCACTCATCTTCCCGCACCTGTTCAAATGTGAGACCTACTGTTGACCATACGAAAAGTTTGCATTCACTACGAATGTGATCAGAGAAATTATCAACTAGAGCAAATATCTTGTTTCCAGTGTCTCTTTCTTACTTTATCAATTCTGTCGGCTTACCAACTAATATATGAGAAATAATTACAGTATGACAGCATTTATTTTCTGAGAATTCAAAAATCTACACAATAATATATGAATAAACTCAATAAAAAAGGCATCTCAAGAATTGAACCACGTAAATTAATGTTACAACTACCTCAAAAATTGGAAGAAATGTTTTAATTTTTTTAACCACCTTTTCTAAATGTTCAATTTATTTAATTACAAAATCTACTTGGCATACACGTGTGTAGCAAATGTAATTTTATAAAATCCACTTTTCTGTTATCAGATGGAGATTCAACTACTCCCAAAAGGCGGGCGTCAACCTCTCCCATGGCGTCCAGTTCACTGGACGAGGACATCAAACCCAAGATCAAGCAGGAGCACCCCATGGACACCAGCTCTTCGCCCGAGGATGGACAGAAGAAGTCCAGAACCGAGATGGCCGATGCCGAGTCCAACACCATGCACAGTGGTATGTCTTGTTTTTCAATTATTAAATTTTTTAAATTAATAATAGCTTTAATAACGGTTACAACGTAAAAAATACAAATATGACAAAAAAATTACAATATATTGTGTCTATCATTTTTACTCGCACAAGTCCGTTAGATACGATTAAAATATAATTCAATATAAACTCGACTTCAATTAAGTATAAATAACATAAAAAGTATTTCATAATTTTGATTGATGTTAAATAATGAGAAATATAGTATTGCAAAACAATATGAATAACATAATGATATTTAAATTAGAGAAGGCAAGGGTTTTATGATAACTTAACAAAAATGGTTCTAAATACTTCCCATATTTAATACGTACGTGCATAATTATATTAATTTTAAAATAATTATTTCAAAAGATTATAAATATATTTTTTAATGTTAAATACAATGAATCAACAATCTAGATAATATTTGTTTGCGGAGAAAAAAACTTTATCGCATTATCGTTTTACTATAAATATCCTACGTGTGTTTACATGCAATGCATTGAATAATAACGAATAAATATACTTTACATTGAATATCCGTAGCAATATTTTCCCCCTTCTTCTATAGAAGTAGAAAAATCAAAACATGTCGGCAATTTACACAACTTATTGAGTTTTCCAAACAATCCCTCTCCAATAAAGAAACAATCCTTTGACATATCCGCTGCCGGCCACTCAGGTCGGCGAGGCAGTAACCGACTCGACATCTGATATGTAATTTCAAACCCTCTGGCCCCCGCCATAAGGTTCACATTACGCCGGCTTATTGTCACGTCATTCACAGCCTATGGCTGACACTTCAACAAGGGGTTGACAAAAATAACTTCGAAGTAAAGTCCTATGTAGACGGAAAACCGATTTCAAAAAAAAAAAACTTCTCAAATACTAGAAATTAAAAAAAATATTTTATACAAATAAATACCTTAATTTTATTATGTAGGCTCCGTCCCCACACCAGCATCAATGTAGTAAATTTAATTTAATTTTTACATAATATTTATAGCAGTGATCCTTGAAAAAATATAAACATGATTTTAAAGTCTCATCGCGTAAACTTTCCTAGTATCATTAATTCATCATATTTAATTTAATAATAATTACGATTCGGCTGTCATGTGCGGGGGCAGGGGCGCGGCGCAGCCGGTGCGCGAGCCCGTTTGTTTCTGGGGAAGTTGACATTTTTGACGAGCGGACAAAGAGGCCCTTGGATGCTGGAGACCGCTGGCCTCATCTGCATAATGCTATTCATGGAGCTGACCTGGCCTTTGTGCTCGGAGACCCTTCCTTTTTATCTTTTTTTAGCGCACCTTTTGATGGCGGATCGTAATGTAACTTAGCCTTTTCGGATAAATTATTAAAAATGTTTTCGATATTTTTTTATAGCTTTTTTTACAGTCGCTACTGTACGCTATACTAAAATAAATATTGTCTGTCTACCTCTGCTACGTTTGTTTTTTTAATTGAAACATGACCATCCCTTTTTAATGTTTGAATATTTACAGTAAATTTAAGAAATGCGGTTGTATCAGAAGCTGAATTTTCATTATTGAAAACGTAGCATTATTGAAACTGCTGCTGGTATATATTATCTACAAATTGCGTATTTTTATTTTCAACATCGTTTTCAGACTTTTAAAGAGTACATTCCGTGCTTAAAAATTAAACTATCTATTTTCAAAACACTATATACATAAGCACATATAAAATATATAATTTAACATTAAATTTATTTTTAGCAATCTTGAAGACTTATAGATCTGATTTGAGCTAGTACAGATACGAACAGACTTACTTCGATGCGTTGATCGCAATATAGTATTGAAGATAACGTATTTTTAATATTTAAAAATTGTATCGGAATACCCTGTAGCACGGCCCGTGGTCGATCGGCTTAGTTTACAGGCGAAAAGTCCGATCCTCTAACAAAAAGCGAATCTGCCTCCCTTTGTAGAAACCGGTTGTCCGCTGCGCCCACCAGGCCACAGTCTAATCAACATCCTTCACAAAAAATCTTCCCTCATCGCGATTAGAATGGACCACAAAACATCCTCACGGCCAGTGCTGACCCCGAATACAACGGCGCCACACAAAAGGAGCACCGGTCAGAGAAGGGTTAACTTTTTTATGCGAAAACAGATTTTTATGAATTGCCTACACCGAGGGGTTAATTAAAATGAAATTAATGAGTTATTTTAGAGTAATATATCACGCTGGAGTGCAAATGTTGGGTATTTGTTTTTAGTGTTTAAATAGATATAATAAAGTCCATCGTTTAGACATGCACCTGGGCACGTTGCAACTTGTGATGCATTTATTAAATATGCATGTTCATATCTTAAGAAAACTAGATAAGGTTTCTGTATTTACAACACCGTTATATATCTCAGAGCGAAGATGTAATATGATAATTGAATCATAATTATAATTATTTCATAGCTACTCGATACAGTATATTTATAACTCGCTAGTTGGTTAGGCAATAGTTAAAAATATAATGACAGTAAAACTCTAATAGTACGTTCTTAAAAAAAGTTTTTTATATTTCTCTTCAATATGTTGTGTAGACTTGGGCATGCTTAGAATACCTTTTTTTATTTTCGGTGTCAAATTCATCTCAATAATAACACAAAAGGTAAAACGTATGAATAAATACAACATAAAATAAGCTGGTACTTATAGGGGATATAATTACTAAATCTCCAAACAGAGATCTAAAATATAATTTATAATATTTTTTCCTGAATCAAAAAAAACGGAAACACGCGGCGCGTGCGCAGCAGATGACGAATCGAATAAATAATTAATTCTTTTGAAGAACTTTCACAACAAAGCAATTTGAATATTAACCACGCGTTAAACCTATCAGGTATCCAGCCCTTAAAAACTTGTAACGCATCCGCTCTAAGTTTAAAAGCTCCGAACCTTCCAAGAAAAAAAATCTAAGCGCACTTTCATATAAAAAGCTCCTCCACGTGTCTTGGCTGCACTCCAAAGCATCCCTTCTACCCGTATACTTCCATGTCTACATTTATATTAAATCAGAAAGGGAGGGGATTTTTTTAGTTTTGCGCGATTCTGACAATCATCGCATAACAGATGGACACGGTTAGACGTTCTTACGTTATATCATAATTCATCACCAGAAGGGTGGCCTCTGCATGAAAGGGGTAGCTTTTTCAGAGAGCATTAAATAAAATAAGCCTACAGGGCGGGGAGATCGCGTGCCTGGCACGGGTCAGATTTTATCTAACACCCTGTGAATGATTTCAAAGATGACACGAATTTGAACTTAGGGCAATTGTTGCTGGCTTTGTATTCTTTTATTGATTTAACAATGCGGACTTTTTGTGTGGAGTCCTATTTTAATACTTATTAGCCTTATGTTTGGAATATGAGTACACAAATAATGCTCTTAAATAAATATCACCAACATATTCATATCATTCATATCTTGAATAAATTCTGTCGTTTTTTTGTTAAAACAAAATACATTATTTAATAAGTCGTTTATAGAGTTTATTATAAATAAAAATTAGAGTTTACGTACTTAATAACCAATATAAAAGCACTGGATCAGGAATTCAATATTAATGTGGCATATTTTTTTTAAAATAATTATTTACAAATAAAATAAGTAAGACTACTTTTATTTAATTAAAACGGCAAGATGCCACATCGGTTGAGCTACTCTTGGAAATGTCATGTACCGGAAGAAGTAAACAAAATCCAAACTCACCAAGTGCCAGAATTTGATTAGAATTTAAATATTTAGAGGTCAGAGATTTGAATATTGGAGATCGAAAAACGCACAGCGGGACAGATGTGTCTCCATAATGGAAGTTCTCCTGCCACCCTCGAGGGCCCACCAGACCGAATACAAATCACAAATCGCTGGAAAACTTGAGCACTTGCAGGGATCTCTTCGTCAGGGACATGGGGCGGCCTCGTTCACTGCCAGCGCTCAATATTAGACTTTAGGTAATAAATTAGTCCAATGATTATAAAATGCTCACAAAATATTCAAATAAAAATTCAAATTAATCATTGACAACGTAGTAAATCAAAATTTAATAATTATTGCGTATAAATTACACGATACGTTTCCAAGGCGACTTGAAACACACTGAAATTATGAAAAACAAGAATTCCAGACACTATGAGTAAATGCTTATGAAATTGCCTGTTCTGTTCTGTCTTGAGTTTTGATTGTTTATTTTTTAAACTTTTGTTAAACTTGTCTATTATTTATGTTATTTCTGAATCAAAGTCACGGCATATTTCATTCCGAGCCTGCGGCCTGCTTTGCAACCCTTCCCTATGAGGATTTCCGGACGAATTGGTCAAGCACTACTACTCACGACGCGATAAACTCAAGTGCACTCCAAAATATTACAAGGGTGCAGGCAGTTATGACTATTTCGCAATAATAAATCGAGTGCTCTAGGCAATGCATAAATATTGTTCGTGCCTACACTCGATCTCTTATTTAAAATTGAAATTTTAATTTCATGTTGCAACAACTTATAGGTTGAATAGATGAATGCAGTACTCTTACAAAAATATTTTTAGTTTTTACTCGTAAATATATTACACCTTAAGAGATATTCAAGGTATTGCCATTAAGTTAGATTAAAATAGAAGACGATAGGATTTCGACGAAATAAATGTTCACTTAATTATTAGAAATGTAAATGTTTTTTTAAGTTATTTGATCAATCAGATTATAAAACGAAAAACTTAATATATTTAAAGGAAAACGTTTACCAGCTGATAGCAGTGAATTGTATGAAGATCAACCTAATCATTATACTTAAATCAACACTTTCTTAAACGCTATTATTACGTGTCATCCTATTTTTAATATTTATAATTCGATACAGATTTTCCCTGTACGTTGAAAACTATTTTTATATTATTTGTGATATAATGCATATTAGTACACATTGGCTTATAAATAGTTAAAAATTGTCTATTTTAAAAGAACTTCAGTTAGTTAAAGTATTGATCGCGCAATCTACAATCCGTTCAACAGACTACGATCCCACCGGGATAATGGTGATGATCATTGAATAATTGTTGCTAGCCGAGCGTTAACTTGCAGGGGTGGCCGCCGGCCATTGTCCGAGCCACCCCCAACCCGGGGGGTTGTTGGCGAAGCCTTTGTTCGCTGCGAGAAAGGATTTCAGGTTTGCAATACGCTCGGTTGACTCACCTGCAGCTTTTTTACAATCTGCTCTGCGCAAAAGCTATCCAGATTTAGAGCTTTTGCACAATGTACCCGTTTTGTATTATTTTTTTTATGTGATTGTTGTACTGAAAATACCCTTAGCCCTTGTAATCAACCAGTTATATATATCGCAGATGTGTTTAAATTTAAACTCAAAAAAACACAAATTGCAATAAGTCTGCGCCATTTAAATAATTATAATAAAAAAACTAACAAACTCATATTGCTTATTTCTATTTTAGCATCAATTTTCATCGAGGCTTTTTTTCATTTTAAGGACTATTTTTTAAAAAATTGACATTTCGTACATTACCGTATTCTCTGAGATACTTACTAGTTTATTTGCGCAAAAATAATAAACACAGATGTTTTAAATATCAACTTAAATGATATTTATCAAAATATCCACCAATGGCATTTTAATATGACTGAAGGATATTTTCATCTTTTGCGCACTATTTTACGTATATTGTTATTTTGTTAGTATTGTCACGCCTGAATTTCAAATTTCCGTATATGTAATTATGTACAACAAAACTTATAATTATACTGAATGGTATTTTTTTTATTTCACAATATTCACGTTTTTAACTATAATATTTTTAAGTTTAAGTTTTACACTACACGTATAAGATTTAAAAAAATTCATTCACGTTTCACTGTAAAAAAACGCTGAAAAAATGGGTGTGCATATATCGGCGGGTCTTTTAGATAATATATAAAAATATTTTGTTGTAACTTGCCTTTACGGTAAATAAAATTTATCACCGAGATTTTGCATACTTTTATTTGCAAATTTATGTCGGTGTCGTAAAAAGAACTACCCTTAACGTATCGAGAATCGATTTTTCCAACCACGCCTCCGAAATCAGGGTGGGTTTTTGATTTATGCTCGCATTACACCCATTTCTAATAAACGCGTATTAAACTGGGGAAAAACACTAAAATGTCACAGTTTTTAAAACTCACATAAACACGGGCTCGTCAGGCGCATTGGCTCGATTTCGTTCCGGCGCTTTTTTGGGGTGATAATGGTTTTTAACAACACATGTTGACATGAGGAGCAATATTAGTTTAAAACGTTTTACCATCCCCTTGGCTTCGGTTTGTCACCCTGAGGGTGGATTGTTTTTGGCTTCTTCTACAGGGAATGTAGAATTCAGTAAATGTGGAAATATAAATCTCAACTGTTAATTCATTAAAAAAAAAACCGCTAAAAGTAAATGTTTACTGCAATATCGAAAAAACTTTTTTTTAATAAATGAGATTTTTAAATTTTATCTATACATATTAAATATATTCTGTCTTAGAATGTTTATTTTTCTTTTAAAATAATATTTGAGTTTAGTATAATGTACAAAACAATCGTACAATATTATATTGGCAGGAATAATTAATATAAAATAAGGTCTTGAACATCTAGATAAAATTTAGATTGAATAAGTTAGATTTTAACTTTTGTAAACAATAGTATAATGTTAATGGTTATTAGTAAAATGCATTATATTTTAAACACCTCCATAAATAATAATACTTTTGTTCAAGCCATCCTAGTTTTTAATTTGAAAAGTTGTTTAAGTATTATGATTCAACATTTATTGCTGAATCAAATCAACTTTATGGAAAATTTAAAAACTTGAGTTAATTCAACCATAATAATATCCTAACTTTCACTGTTTAAACATTTCAATCCCGGTATTCTTCAACACTATGTATGTTTCTAGCTACCCTGTCTGGCGTCATAAAAACTGATCTTGGGGGTGGGCATTAGAGTGGCCTGACCGCGGATATATTTTTTAAGTCGAGGGGTGTGTCGCTAAAAAGGAAATAAAAAATGACGCCGTGGGGGAGGCGATATTTGTTTCGGATATTTACATAATTGGACGTCCCTGTCTTATGGCACGATAACAAAGATAGTTCTAACTTTGGGTACAAACAATACGCCCCTCTTACAGAAAATGTCGTCAAATTGATCCGCATTTTTTTATATTATAATAGAATCAATTAGTTGAAGATATCTGAGCATTCTAGCTACTAAACAATACAAAGATTAAGCTATAATTCATTTTAAGTTGATTAAAAAGTTTTTTATATCATGCGTATAAAGCAAATTTCAGCAATTACATTAATTCGATATAAATGTAATTATATTGAATGAAATCAATCAAAGGTTTTAATTTTTATACTAAAAGGCACATTAATATTTTTATTTTTTTAAATTTTATCATATAAACTTATTATCTCGTAATGTCTCGATTATACCAACACTAAAACTCAAACTAATAATAACATTATTAGTTAATCAAATATAATGACACAATGCTACTGTTTTTTTTTAAGTATTCAAAATTTATGCTTGTATTTTTACAAATTTGTACAAAGTTGATACATTAGAAAATTTATACCCTTAATTTTGCGACAACACATCTAAAATGGATGCTCAAAAATCAGCACTCTGCTGAATTTCAATAAAGCTGAAGATCCATTCAATTCAGATACATTCTCACATGCACCCTTGCAGTCTAGAAAAGAAAGTACAATAGAGCCAAGGTGACCGAGGGTGGGTCGTGGAGGCTTCGGGCGAGGCGGGGGTGTAAGATATCAGATTGTTATGCGGCGGATGTCCGATAGACCCCGGCCCTGGTGTTGCCAGAGCCGGCGAGAACTTCACCCCATTTGTCCCAGTCGGTACAGCCATTTGGAATATACATATTCCCATTTCTCGGATGAAATAAGAAATGGCAGCATTGTTCTCAAAGCCGGAAAAATTGTATCCCTTTCCAGCGAAATGAAAAACGGTGGTGTTGATTTGTTTTAATAATACATATCGTAGCAAATATACATAATAATGTGTTCGCAAAATATACGGTATCTTATTATATTTGACAAAGATTTTATAATAAAGCAACTCTCGTAATATATACAACATATTGGATATTCAAATCAAAATAGAAGTATCGTTTATTAGATTTCAACAAAGTCATTTTATAATATTATGTAATGCAATACTAAATTATATTTAATAACGATATTAAATATTTTTCATCGATTGTCAATAACTTCTAGTTATTTCTTTAAATAAAACTTTAAATAGGTATGTTTGTAATTAACATAGTGATTTGATAAAGCCACTAAATAATGTCATATCTATGTAGATTTTTCAAGACTTCTCATTTTCACTCAAGCCAAAGTTCTTACTTGCTCAATTAGGACGCAAGTTGATATGAAAAAATAAAAGAGGAGACTCATCGGTTTTTAGAGAGTGAATAATGTGCACTCTCGGTGCTATTTTTGACTTTGAAGAGATCAGAATGCATCTGTGCAAGTACAAATAAAAATCTAAATATCCAATTATTTACCGTCTATGAAATATTAAAATTGAATATTTTTCTAATAACCTTGTTTTATTGTTAACGTTGTAATTGAACAAATGTTTGATTTCGATATGTTATAATATTTCTATAATGTAGTTCCCATTTATTTGATGCATTTATAATTCAAGTTACATTTAAATAAATATTATTTTTTTTTTGTCATGAAGTTAAAAGTACTTTGTGCATAAGTGGATATTTTATAATAAATTAGGAATTTTCTAAATTTGATATTTGCTTTCTATTGCATATCATGAAGTAAAATGGAATTAAATCTCTGCATAGTGCCGCTGGCTGAGCCCCCAGCAGCGTCGCGGGCTTCAGCACCACCGGATACCTGTCGCCATTCTTTTGTTCGCGCCTAGCGCCATTTCTGTCCAGCGCCGGAAGTCCCCGCTGCTTCCTGTAGGAAAGCGCTCGCTTTTCCCCCCAGCCACCCCCGCCACCACGCCCACCCCCACCCAACCCCCCCCCACAGCCGGTCACACCCCCGACACTTTTATTTGTCAAAAATAGAACTTGTGTACACAGCTTTATAATTTTACGACTGGGAGTTTTTTTATGTTCGGTCTATTACTTTTTATTTTGAAATTGAAATAATGCTTTCAGAAATATTTTTATTATAATTTTAAAAGAACCGGTTTCTTGCTTTGAATTCTGTAAAAGCTACATATTTATTAGAAGCTCGCGTTTAAAATTTATTATTTCTAAAAACCGTTAGATCGTCAAAGCTTTAACATATGATTGAAATTTATCATCAGTTTCAATAATCTAGAGTTTCATGTTTGGTAACAGAGTTTAGAACTTGGTCATTGATTTACTGGAAATTAGTTTCAATTGACCGAGCTCGCCAAATTGTAGGGAACAATATGGCAATCAGAGCTTCAGGCAGACAGGCGGGGAGGCTGCGAAGCCTCCTGAAAGCTCTGAAAAGTTTGTGCATCTACCAAATAATATAGCCGGAGTACGTGAAATGTATACGGATACCTTCATAACTTAAATGCATACAAAATATTGAATTTTATTTAAATAATGATACTGTAACTACATGTTAAGGAGTCAATATAATGATGCACATGGAAAAAAAATTTGATGTTAAAAAAATCATAAAAATTAGCAGAAATTTAATTTAACTAATTACTTAAATTTATTTAAAATTATTCTTATACATCCGATTTTCTTTTATATATTACTGATAGTTTAAAACATACATAATTAGTATAAATATTTTTTCAACTTTACAGTTAGTAATTTAATGTCATCAATTTGACAATGTCTAATTTATTAAAATTATTTCTTAAATTTTATAAAGATGGTAAATTCCTTAGTTATCATACATTTTATTATTATGTTGCAATATTGCTTTGATAAATAATAATGTGTTTTTTAGATATTTTTAAAGAATGAAAACCGTTTTAAAGCTATCCAAAAGTCACTATATTTCTTTCACACCACGTTCCTTACAATCGCAAACCTTTAACCTCCGACACGAGAAAAAACCCATTTTCTCTGGAGCCTCGGCCACCGTCCGTCCGACCCGCCCCATTAGCCTTATGGGCCGGCGCACAGTGAATGTTAAATAGAACCTCCTGAAAGGCTCTGCCGCTGAATAATGGCCGCGCCGTGTGGCCGACACACACACGCGAGTAACTCTTACACGCACGCGAGATATGTTGCACCTCTCTCAACCCAAAGAAATACTCTCTGAAATGAAGGCCTAAGATAAATCGTGGAATATTTTATAATATTCATTTAAACTTATGCGATATACGACTGACTGCAAATTTTATTCTCTTGCTTCCAAATTATTATTTCTGTATGCACCTATTTTAATTCTGTTTTATTTTTACCTTTTGCAGAACCCAGTAACTACGTTTGTTCCACCTGCAAGGCGCGAGTCCACTCCGCCTGGCGCCTGTTGCAGCACGTGCAGCACTCTCACGGGGTCAAGATCTACGTCGAGTCTCCCGGCACCAGCAGCAGCAGCCACAAGGGGAACCATTCTTCAAGCAGCTCCTGCTCTACTAGCTCTTGCTCCTCAGGAAGTGCGCCCCTACCACAGTCTATACGCCACCACCCCTTGCTACCGCCTCCGCCACCGGATATCCATTCACCGTTCGGAGTCGGCAGCTTGCTGAGGATGCCACTGGGGGGAAATCTTCCTCCTTTGACGCATCCTCAAGGACCTCCTGCTCCGATGTTCGCGAGACCCTCTCATCACGATCATCGATTTCGTATGGAGCAGCTAGTCTCGGAACAGTTCAGACACCATGGGTTAAATCTAGCTGCGGCAGCTGCAGCCGTCGCGGCCGGTTCACTTCCTCCCCATGCCCCTTTCCCTCCTCCTTCGGATAGACCTCCGGCCCCTCCCGTCCCCTCCCGCGATAGGTCTTTACCCCCGCCAACCCAGCCTCTTTCCTTAGAACCACAGCTGGATTTTTACTCGCAGCGCTTGCGGCAACTGGCAGGTACCACCAGCCCGGGGGCGGCCACAGGCAATTCAAGCTCACCTAGCCCCCGGAAGCACTCACCACCGTTTGCTTCCCCTTCGCCGTCGCACCTCCCGCCGACGCCGATGACCAACAACAACAACAGCAGCGGCAGCGACCCGAGCCGTCCGCAGAGCCTCACTCCGCCGGAGAAGCGCTCCGAGCTGTCCGTCGCTCCCGCTAATGCCCCCGCCATCACCACCACCCCGCGCTCCGCCTCCACGCCTCCCTCTAAGCAGGCGCTGAGTCTGGCCGGGGCGGCCGGGGACGCAGTGCACACCTGCGAGTACTGCGGCAAGAAATTCCGTTTCCGGAGCAACCTCATCGTCCACCGGCGCGCTCACACCGGGGAAAAACCCTACAAGTGCACCGTGTGTGATCACGCCTGCGCGCAGAGCTCCAAACTGAAACGGCACATGAAAATTCATCGATCATCGGAGGATCGCAACAGCAATGCCGGATCGGTGGAAACACTGGACGGTGAAGACTCGGATGATGAGTTGGAAGAAGAGGAAGATCTGGACGAGGAGGAAGAGGAGGACGAATACCAGGAAGATGAAGCGGAAGATTTGAGTGTCCCTTCTACGGGACAACCTCAAAAACCTCCCAAACCACTCAACCACCTTCCTCAGCCTCCCGTTAGCGCTGCTTCTCTCGTGGGCGAGCTTATGGACAAGTTCGGACTGTCGAACATTGCTCAGTATAGCGAGGCATACAAGCAAGCTCTCCAGGAGTCGGGAAACGCTCTAAAATGGCAGCTCGCGAACAAGGATCGCGACAACAACAACGGGCTCGGGGCCGTCCCTTTAGGCTCGCAGGACAAGATGAATGGACTTCCGCCTACCGCGGCACTCAGGCTTAAGGAAGAATTGGCAAAAAACATGCTCGGGCAGCCGGGCCCGGGCGGGCCGCCGCACCCGCTCTTCAACCCTTTCGAGAACCCCTTCGATGCCAGCAAGAGAATGAAGCTGGAAATGGAGAGGGGCGAGGGCTGGTGGCTGCCCAATCTGCATGGCCAGCGGCCTCCGGAGAACATCTTCGACAGTCTGAAGCCAAGCTCAAACAGCCTGCTTCAGAACCCACTACTCAAATCTAAAGATAACAGACGCAACGACACCTGCGAGTTCTGCGGGAAAGTTTTCAAGAACTGCTCCAATCTGACGGTCCACCGTCGCTCCCACACCGGAGAGAAACCTTACAAGTGCGAGCTGTGCTCCTATGCCTGCGCGCAGAGCTCCAAGCTCACCCGACACATGAAAACACATGGGAGGCTGGGAAAGGACGTGTACCGCTGCCGCTTTTGCGAGATGCCCTTCTCCGTCCCCTCTACGCTGGAGAAGCACATGAGGAAGTGCGTGGTGAACCAGAGCAAAGGCGGCGCCCCCCTCAGCATCATGTCGGATGACTCCAACGCCTGCAAGGAAGAAGCCACGTGACTCTTTCCCTGGGGAGGGTTCCGGCTTCCGCCCCCCGCCCCGCCGAGTCAGATCTTCTGAGCGAGTCCCCAGCGACCCGGTCGCTGAGATGCGCGGCCAGTTGTTCTAGTTTAAATTATGCAACAATCATGCCCGCGACGAACGTTCCCCGGGCACCTTGATCTAGTCTAAGATTATCAGATTCTACTATCGAAATATTTAAATTGCTAACTGAAGCATTGTGATTACTACGTTATAAGTAGTGGGCATTACGAAGGCTCGCCAGGCCGTCTCCCGGCAAGTGTCGACGGGCTGAGCTGATAAGAGAAGTGAAAAGTTTTTTAAGGACTGTCCGCAGAAGTGCGCTGTTTTCCATTGTATTTATACCTAATAAACTGTTCCGAAAACGTATCGCTAAAGTAACGTACTTTTCTCAATAAAAATATAATTCCAGCTTTCCTTAGGGGTAGAAAATAGCGGTAACGAATTCAAAATGTACATGATATGATTTACGTCGAGGAATGTAGTATTGAAACTTATGCCAAAGTAAACCGTTGAGTTTAATGTACCATACTGCGTTTTATATAAATTGTACATTAGTTGATCGATTTTAATTGTTGTGTATGTACTTCCTATTAATTTTAGTTTAAATTAAATTCGATATGTAAATAATTTCACACCCGCAATTCTATTTAATATAAAAAAAATAAACATAACTACATTGTAAGATAGGATATTTATCAACTCTCGGAGAAATCTGACGTTCATTTCTTTGCAGTTTTATAATTATTAAAGACAAGATGTACCATATAATTATTTTTAACTTAAAAAATACAAATTAAAAGACACATTAATTTCTAAGACTGACTCTGAATTCCAGTGAACTTATCCGAACGGTTTTTTTTTGGTCGCGTACTGTCGCAACTGAAACAGTCGTGAGTCAAATGGTAAACAGAATTATTTGATTATTTCTCTCGCAGCCTGTTTATCACTTGGTTTGGCCAGTTTTGTTTGGGGTAGCATGCAAGGACCCTGTCGCTGTACTTGCCACAAGGCTTCTTGTGGTCTCGAACCTTTACCATAGTACAACTATGATCAGTATACGTACTTAATTTTATATAAAAGCTGTATCTCATTTATTCACTCTAAAAAGCTTGATAATAAGCCTTCCATCCAATACGCCTAACGTGTCCGTGTATTTTAATTCGTTATTATTAGAAAATATTACACATGTAACTTTTAAATTTATCTCAGAATGTTATTAATTTTTTTGAACTCAAAAAATTATTTATATAATGTATTTATTAAATGAATAATATATACATGGACATTTTACTGTATGGAAATGGGGGGTTTGTTTTTGATCATTTTTATCCATCATATTAAATGTTTTCAAATATTTCATTTATTTTTGTACTGTTTTCTCTAATTTATTTTTATATTATAATTGATTCTGACTTTATGGCCTTTAGAATAATCTCAACTGCCAGTATTATTAAGTAGCAAATTACAACAGAACGTTTTATTCCATGAAGCCGCCAACCCCTTCAGTCGCCCGAGAAGCCCCGCCCGTGCTGTATTATTCCAAACCGTGTGTTTCGTTAAACAATGTAAAATTTACAACCTGTTTTATTTGTTTTGATTAAAATAAATTCCTTATTTGTTAAACATATTTTTTTGTTGTTTTTTTTTTCTGTTTTCCTTATTTTATTGCGATATTAATTTCTTAATTTATTTCCTTTCTTGTTGGTGTTATTAGACTCACCGCGTCTATATTATTTTACTTGAAATAAGCCCAAATAAATGTGCTTGACTTTCTGTACTTTTTATGCAAAAAATATTTTGTTGTATTGTTTGCTGTTGTTTTGTTGAATTGTATAAAATAAATAGATTAACAGGGTTCGGAAATTATAGTAAAATATTTTCTGGTAGCCGTACTGCAGAAACACGTTTTATCGCCTAGTTTTATTAAAGATAATGATAAGAATCCAGTATGGGCAATCCTGTGTTCCTAAACAGGGTAACAAATACAAAAATATTTACGTTTTTACTTCAGAAACAATCAGGGTTCTAGTGCTTGTCGAAAGCACATAGAAAGTCATAAAACTATATATTCTTCTTTTCTCCCTATGGTTTGATAAATTGACTTCACAAAAATGATTAGAAATATATTATAGATTTGATAAGGACACCCTACCTTATATAAACAAATTTCAACTTAATAAAGTAAAAATAGGAAAATAATAAATTTTAGCATATCGTAGGCGTAGTCAGTACTTAATTTCGATTGTTGATCGATCGGAGATTATACAAAGTATCAATAAATTAATTTAAAAAAACACACTTGTGATTTCCAAGATTCCTAAGCGTCATTAATCAAAATATATCGTTGCAATAAACAGCACGCAAAATTAATCAAATATTTCGTACCATCTTAAAAATATTCGATTGTTTTTTAAGTAAGTAATTAACACTTGCGACATAATGCACAAGACGGATTGGAAATAAGAATCGGGTCATTATGCGATGTTTCAAAATGACAAAATATAAATAAAATATTTAACAGAATAATAATAAGCATTTTCATGAGTTCCTTTAATCGAATAAATGTTGCGTAATTATAAGAATTTCTATAGGGAGTATAACTATGTGTAATTTACAATAAACCTATAACTTAACGAGGCATTACCGAAATATTATTTTTAAACTTAAAGAAACTTCTATTATAATTGTCTACACTAAATCATTATTATTATCGTCAGTTTTCAAACTCATGAGACTAAACCGTTTAAACTTAAGACACAGATTTTTCTAAAATTTCGATCGAGTGCAATAAGAAGCCTACCCGATAATTATATCCTGGCGTTGGTAGTAAGAGTTGCGTATTCCAAAAACTGTTCGGTTTGATTTCGTGTGTAGGAGAGCAGAACATGTCCCCTGTAAATTTGCTGTTCGGATATTAAGTCGAGTATTCCCGTACTGTATTATAAATGTGTTTGTAGTCGTTAATACTAATGGACATTACATTATATCCACCATAATAATTATTATTGTTGTATTAACTCATTATGAAAGTAAAAAAATATAAATTTGATGTGTGTCAAAACGAATCCACTACAAAACCTACAGATGATGTCATTATGTCACCAAATAAATGATATTGATATAAGGAATTTAATTTAATTGTTTTAATATCCCTTTTCCTCTTTAAACAATGTTTGCAGCCAATATACACTCAAAATATACAAATAAATACAAAACCACAACTTCAACCCCCTGAGTGCTATGCAAAAAATGCAAGGTAAGTAAATAGGGATGGTATAAGATTAAACGAATAAGTAAGAGATTTTTTAATTTAAATTTATAAGATAACTTTAAGTTTATTGCTCTTAAATTCAAAAAAATATCATGAAAAAATGTAATATCTACGAATTTGTATGCAGATTATCAAATGACTAGATGGCTCAGTACAATGTTGACTTTTCAGTTAAAGATTGATTTTTCTGTGTGTTTTGGAGGATAAATATAAAATATAATATAAATATGTATGTGCCTGTTATGCTTGACTCCAGAATGCTGTTTTATAACAACATTCGATTTTTTTACTAGACTAATCTTTAATTACCAAAAGCGTTATTAATATTAATTTAATTACATTTTATATACTAAAAAGAGTTTAGTGGAAAAAACGAATCTGAAATAATTAGAAAAAAATTAATAACGTAAGTATCAAAATAAAAACCCAGATCAAAAATAAACAGCTCGATCGAGGCATTCGCTTACATATTACACAATTGGCGATTCGATGATTCCTAATAACATTTTTAAACATATTTAAGAATTACTTCAATGTCTTGTTTTCAGTTATATTCGATGCGCTAGAAATAATCAAAGTACATGTAATAAATAATTTATATTTTCAAATTCTTAATGAATGTTTTACGCGAAAGTAAAAGAAAACTGCACGCCAGCCTATAATTTTGCATTATTCTGAATCTTATTCAATCAGCTCTTCTAATATATAGTTTTATAATATTTGGAGACGTAATTATGTTAAAGTATTTTTCGGATCGGGCATATTTTTCCAACTAGACTCTTTTAAAATCCCTTTGCAGTACTCGGCGTGGAATCTGCGAAGCACATCGCGCCGTTAGTACTCCTACTGAACAACAGATGGTGTTATTTATTATTGTGAATTTATTTATCAACTGGCGGAGGTTCGGAGCCGCACTATCGATTATTGAATTCTACTCTCACCTAGCTGCAGACTTAGTAACTAAATAAATTAAATAAACAATCCTATTATCAAATTAATAATTTAAACGTTTTTGCTGTCCGTTACATGAAAAAGTAAGCAAAAATTAATTTCTTTTTTGAACGATTTTTTCAATTCCGAAGTATGTATAAGAAATTTTTTTTATAATTTACTATAAATATGAATCTGAATAAAATACAGAACAACTCACAAAACAAGCATTGTTTGTCTTATTTCAGCAATAAAAAAAATGATTTTTATTCAATAGGAAGCCGCAGAGGCAGAGGGCTCCTTTCCTTAGACTTCATAATCAAAATTACCGTTGAGTGCGTCCGTGACCAGAGGTGTACTTGAAGGTCGGGTATAGCAATCACAATACAACTCTGCTGTCTTTCGAATAAGCCCAGTTATATACTCTATATAAGTATTCATTGTGCATGTTTAATATTAAAAAAAACATTCGACAAACAAAACATTCATAAGATACAACCACTTATATATCATCATTTATATATGAGTCCAATCATGATAACCTCTGTTGCCAGGTGAATCTGAAATACGAAGAATATGGCAGTCGATCTTTACAAGGTTTCAAGTTATAATACTTTTATATTATATTCAGTATAAAACCTTTAGGCTTTTATGATAAACTCAAAAAAAAAAAAAGTATAATTTCGGGACGGAAAATCACCTAGATCAGTCTAGAGTTGTTGATACATTAAGTATTAATAAAAATCACTTTAAAAATATTCGTAACCAAAAAAAATTATACTTTTCAAAACATTTCTGAAATTAAAATAGCCCCATTATATTCAATTCAAAAAACAGAATATTCAGATACCAAAATTCACTGTACTCAGTATTATAAAAAATTAAATTCATAGTATCAGTTTGATTATTCTCATATTTTTCATATAATTGTAAATCTCATAATTCAAAAATTTTACTCACCAACTAAAAAAAATGTGCATAAATTATGGTAACCACTTATGGGATTTATTTGATTGCTTTTAATTGATTACTATAGGGGAATAATGCATCTATTGGTCGATACCTCTTAAATTTATATAGTATGAATATTTTTGTCTCCTTATAGATTTCACAGTCGCATTACTTCCATAAAATTTACAAGTAGCCAATAGGCAAGCGAGAGTACATTCACTGCCCTTATTATCTTTCCACTTTGTATGAGCGCGCATTGTAACGGAATCCGTTATAACGGAACGCCATTAGTTAGTGGGCTAACGAACATGGTGTGAACGGCGATAAGCCTTCCCTGGACTGGCGCAGGGGCGGGGGCGGGCGGAGGCGGAGGCGGGGGCAGCTGAGATGCTCCGATACGGAGACATGCACCCACTATACACTGGCTGCTGTGTGTTCGGGTATTGCTTTGTTCTGCTTATTGTTTGGTGGATTGTAGTCACGTGATTGTTGGAGATTTATGTCTTGATAAAATGTTATGTCCGTTCTTATATAGCTGGGGGCGGGCGTCGAGAGAAACCGAGGAGAAAACGGAGAGGTAATATATATAAGTAATACATAATAATCGTTACAATATATATATATATATATAATTTACGCAGAGTATATTGAAATAATAGATAATTTTATTACCGTGAGAATCTAAACGAAAATGTGACATCTCATTAGCATGTAACTTGTACCATAAGTCATTCAATATATAAGTGTGTAAACATACCAGTGTTAAGTATAGAAATAAAATCAGTGCGTATTTAATATCTATTACAACCCAATAAACATATTTTAAATGTTTTAACACAGTTTTAAATATTTTTTTTCTAAATCAATACGAGACATGCGCGTATAAACGGTTTTCATTCAGTTTTAAATGCTCAAAAAAAGCTTGGACCATTGATAAAATATATTTTTTATAAATACTCCCTAGGAGTACTTCCCATTGCCTAGATCCAGGCGTTAAGTATCTTCCTAGGGAAAGTTTATGAAATTTAGATAACATTTAATGCAAGTAATGCATACAATTAATGCAAACCATGTCCAAATAATGAAATATGTTCGATGAGATGGTCATCAACCTTCTTTGAGGAGAGACATCTGAAGATGACGTGGCGTTCAATAAATAAAAACTAACAAATAACGTAAATATATTTAATGAGTTCTAACAGTAATAAAAAATGAATTATTTAAAATATATTTAATGGCATGCATGGAAGGTATCTAATTTTTGTTTTTTTTTTAAATTATAAACCATATTTTTTTCTTAATACATTGTATATATATGTAATATAATAGAAATGTGTACAGATGTACACACTTCAATGAAAATATTAATTTAGGTTAAATATTACTTAATAGGTTTCCGCTCTTAATACTACCTTATGCCTCTTTATTATGTTTATTGTAAAAAAATAGTCTTACTTATTACATTACACTCGCGCGAAATACAAGAAGCAATATACTTATTCAAGATTCAAAGCCTACAATCAATATAAAGTACAAAGTAGATTCTCATCCATCGTCCAACTCGAGGGCCCGTCAATCGTGGCGGGTAGCAACTAGCAGGTAGGCCGTCGGTTGGTATTCGTTGGGAGTTCAGAAATAACGGATTTAGCGGCTCGAGTGGTTTACTGATCAACGGCCGTTACTAATGACTACTGAGGGGGCGCGGGCGCGGGGGAGATCTTCAATAATGGGAGAACCACCCCCGCCTCTCTCAGCGAAGTACTACTCACCAACTTATTAAGAAATTTGATCCCTCAAGTGCAGGTTTAGATATTTTGATTATTTGACTTAATTGGGAATTAATGAAACGGTTGTTGAGTGTTTTGTTATAATCTGGGCTGCTGTGAGTCCTTTCAAAATAATTAAATCCTATCAAACTATGAGAGGCCAATGCAAAATAGCTGCAAATTAATTATATTAATACGTTGGAGTAAACGTGAGTCTTTAAATACTCTGCACTGTAAAAGTAGGAGACCGCAAAAATGTATTTTTGTTGAAAACATATCCACCTCCATATATTTCAAAGATATTTTTTGACAACAGGAAAATTTGCTTCAGTAGGCTTTGTTATTTATTTTTTCTTTAAGCCTGGAAATAACTGAAAATTTAAAAAAAAATACTGTATCACTCGGATTCAAACCCGAAAGGTCGTGATTGGCAAGAGAGCATGCCGACTACTGAACCACGAGGCATTTGCGTGTGCATAATAGATTTAAGAATTTGTTAGGGAATATTAATGTGTGGGTTAGGTTAGTTAAAAAGTCAGCAAATCACTGTGTCATAATTGGTTTCTCTCACATACATTATCAAAATACATTAAGGTAAAGATAATTACATCAGTGGTCAAAATTTAAAAACGAAAGTAAAAATACAATCAAAACAACGTAAGAAATTAATTATATTTAACATGAGCAAGCATTAGTTAGTTATTCTAATACAATTTTTCAATCCAATGCAGTCTTACTAGAATTAAAGTAGAATCCAACAACCGAAGAACACAATTTATGCCGACATTTCAAAAAAACAATGATTACCTTATTGGTACAAATATCGAATATTATTTTATACGTATTAATAAACAAAATAAAATTTGAAAATGATTGCTGTAAAATAATATTTTATGGTATTCTACTTTATTAGAATACTACTTTTGTCAATTCGAGCCCTGCATTTAAACTTCCAACTAGAATTTTATTTTTAAACCTAACCTAGCCATATAATATTATATGAATAATAATATTAATGAAAATAATTTTTATTTCGAAGCAAGTAAGCAATAAACCTACGGTTTATTTTTAAACTATAAAAATTGTCTACATGAGAAACAAAAAAAGAATATTTTTAATAGTAAATGACTAAAAGTATCGAAATTGTCTAAAATTGTCCATAAATTATATATTTTGCGTTATTTTCAGCAATATTGTTTAAATCATTATCCCATCGTTGGGACGACTGAAAGCTTATTGAAACAATCTAAAATATAAAATTTTTGAGAAATTCAAATGCTTTCAGTAAACGTAAATATTATAAACAAAACAACTGTGGATAAAAAAATATTAATTTTGCAATACTGAATGAATCTCAAATGCTTCCAAACAATTTATTTTTACTTTTAGAAATCAGCTTCATAAACAAATGTGGGTATGGAATAATTTATTTTGCATTGTTACCAGCGCTATGAAGCTTATTTTTTACAGGATCGTTATCCTATCGTCTGGACGGCTCAAAGCTTCTCAGAACAATCTGGAATCGTCCTCGAGGATTGCGGGGTGGGCACCAACACAGGCCCCGCGGGGCTCACATGCACAGGTGGCGGGCACACTCCCGCGGGGCGCGGCGTTGTTTACGGCCGCAGACTTGCTGCCGACCCCGCTGCTCCGTTACCGACGTCAAAATACATCATAACGGAAAACACTCGACGCCGAGGCGTCCAGACGCGACACTCTGTTGACGCCATCAAACTACAAGCTCGAGGAGAGAAGAATAAGCAAGAGAAAATAAAAAAAAACCTCAGATAGACTGGCTGGACGATAAGACATATTAATAGTCGAATGATTATGAAACTAACGGTTGACATCGTCAACAACCACTGAATCAAGGAAAATTATATTCAGACTCAATTATATTCAAATTGATTTATGTCAAGCAATATATCATGTAACTAATAATAGAAATTAGATCATAATATGTCAGCAGATCTATAATCATATATGAATAAGATGAACTGGTGCCATAGAAAAAGTGGTTGTATATATATATATAGTAAATGCTCATAGAATAAATTTTTAAAAATCTGGTTGGTAGAAATAGGTCCAAAAATTTGGTAATTTTTGGTGCGTGTCGAGGGAACTTGTAAGGTAGCGAACGGAATTACTTCGCCAACAGAATTGGAGTGTGCATTGTTTTAATTTCGGTTCAGACCGGCGGGGGGTGGGGGTGGGGGGGGGGGCAGGGGAGGGGGCAAGTGGCGGGTGAATAGCTCAGGGGTGCGGGGAGAGGGTGGGTCCGCGCCTAAAAACAGGCAATTCCACAACAATGGCCGCCGCTGCACAATGCGGTAACAATAGGCATAAAATACTCGCCCACACAGGGCCTCCAGCCCCCACCCCCTGGGCGGTGGACTCCCGCCCCCGGATAGTTGAGGGCGGCTCCCTCCAAGATTAAAGTTTTCGAGTGATAATGCTGAAATTCCATACTTTTGAAGGGCGGGGAGATGATCACTGTAATATTATTTTAGGGATGGACTATTTCGCAGAGAACTAATTTCGGAAGTCGAGTTAGAACCTTCCTCGCTTCGCCCGGAGTGTTACTCGGAGAATTCACTGGCAAACTAGACCCAGATTTTTCGATAATTTTGAGCTAATGAATTTACAGATAGAAACCGAATTCAACTCAACTCTTTTTTTAAATTTTATTTAATTAGGCCTAATTTAATAATCTAACATAACCAATGTATTTTGGTTATAATGTTGCGTGTATAATTACATAAACAATTCGTAATTAGATATGATTTTTTTATGAATGTACTACATTTTTAACGCATAAAAGTCAATTATGTTTTCAATATTAAGGTAAAACTTATTAGAAACCGGGTATATAAAAGCATCTGCAGTCTTCTAAAGAATACATTTTTAATATCAATATTCATCGGGTGTAAACATTTAAGGTTAGGCAATCTAAGAACGCGCTACAATACTGCTTCGAAAAAATTGCAAGCATACAATGTTGAAAGCATTTAGAGGTGGTTACGGATGTATCGTCTCGGAGGTTTATTTTCCATATTCACCCAGACATAATTTTGTATTTTAACAAAAGGGAAAAAAAACTTATTGCTCCACCTGTATCTAATATCATAGTTGACGAGCATTCGTGTATTGAACCACGCAGTGATACAAAATAATACCAATAATTTGGAGTTTTTTTTTATATATGATAGTAAAAGCTTCAACCTTTGCTGTAAAAATAAATGGTTTAAACA
Source organism: Atopsyche davidsoni (assembly GCA_022113835.1). NCBI lineage: Eukaryota > Metazoa > Arthropoda > Insecta > Trichoptera > Hydrobiosidae > Atopsyche > Atopsyche davidsoni. Next base: position 7,807,084 of record JAILWY010000007.1, read on the forward strand.
TAATTTCAACGAATGAACATATGCTAAAAGCTTAAATGTACTTAAAAACTTGTCTTTGTTCAAGGGATTTGGTTTACTAGGTATGTGCTTGAGAATGCATTGTTTTGCGCTGTGATTACGTTTGATAATACAGAGTCGTAATTCACATTCGCATGCACTGAAGACAACTTGAAAGTACGGGGAGGCACCAAGTATTAATAAAGGTGTTCGTACATATGCTTGAAGCAGTAGGCACTACTACTGAATTATTTTAAACATTGCTTTGAAATGATATCTACAAATATTCATTAAAAAGTTATGCTTTTACGTTTAAATATTTAACTTCTTAGCTTTATAAACTTCTTGACGTTGGCGCTATTATATAATATAAATTGCAATAAAATATTTATTTTTTGATTTGAGTTAGTATAGATGTATCTTCTATAAATTAATAAATAGCTAGGAGAGTAAAATCGTTTAAAATAGTAAGCGCTTTCACATTTTAAGAGCATAAATTTATTACAGGGCACATTTTATCAAAGTTTTCACAATTTACATTCGTAAAACTATTTTTATAAATGATAAATTAACTCTAAATCTAAAAAAAACGACCCATCATACATCAACCAATTAATATTCTTTTATAAGGACGGTATAAAAAGCCATAAAGCCTCCCGCGCAGCCTTCCATTCTGCCATACAAACACTCGAGACGCGAGCACACAGGGCGCTGTATATCTTGCAGGCTGCACCGGGGGGCGGAAGTCAAACAGGGGGGCGCCCGCCGCCCTCCAGCCACCCCCCGGCCGCCATGTTGGCCGCAGGCTCTATTGACCAATGGTTTCCGGCGGGACACGCGGGCTCCCTCCGTCAGCAAACAAGGCAACAGCAGATGATTGGTCGTGTGGATTTTTCGGTTTATTTTTTTTTTTCGAGAATGTATCATAAGGTATCGAATAGGCATAAAATATTGAATAATACTATTAAATTCTTTAGTGTACGCACAGTGAATCAAAACAAACAAGAATCGGTTTTTTTTTTTGTAAATTTTATTGACACAAAATATTTACAATAATTTAAATATGTAAAATCACTTTTAACTGAAATAAAATATTCAACACCATAACGCACAGACAAAGCTCACTGCAATAATTCAAAATTCTACGCACAAAGCTTCATTATTTCAAAAAAAATATATCATTTAAAAAAGATTACGCAATTTGTATACACCTCGAGACAAAAGTTTCAAGTTCAAAAACAAAAGCCACAATCAAAGCTATGACGCCATCGATCGCTGCGATTGCGAGTCTGAAAAAAGCATGGCCGGTTGACGTGCTCGCCGCCCCGGCCCGGAATTAAGACTGATTCTCGGGCGAGACTTTTATAATAAGTAATCGAGCCTTATACACTCAAGCAGCCGCGCGGCCCGCTGCTTCCTTGTGCGCCGCGAACAAAAGAAGCGGCAGCTCATTGGCACTCTTACACCGAGAACACCACTCCAGCTACCGGCTGGTTCGGAAGTTACTATCGAAAAAAACATCCCGTATTTCATAGGGATTATTGTTTTAAAAGGCCTCTACACACGTAGCAACAAATTGCGCCACAGACTTGCAGCTAGCCAATAGCGTCCTACTTTGCGTTGTTCAGAATTTACTATCGAAAAAATATCCCGTATTTCATAGGGATTATTGTTTTAAGGCCTCTAAACACCTAGTAACAAATCGTGCCTCCGACTTGCAGCTAGTCAATAGCGTCCCTTTATTTTGTGTGTTTTAACGCAAAGTAGGACGCTATTGGCTAGCTGCAAGTCAATTGCACGATTTGTTGCTACGGGTGTAGTGGCGTTTAGTATTATAAAATCCAAAGCATCCAAGATAAATACGACACCAACTATTTTTTATTTGCGCTGCTGGCATTCTCAAATAACAATAGTTTGTGCTCAAAAGAATATATATATTATTTGTGTATGTGTATTTAGCTTTTTTAATATTTTACTAGGCCAAAATTTCCCAACTTCCCGGTGAAATGTTAATAACGGTTATCTATGTTCATAAATATGTAAATTGTCTGCACACTTGTAAATTTTTCAAAGACACCCCGGAATCGACTCGTCTGTTTTCGGCAGTGTTCGACTATCATCGGAGAGAATCGCATTGTTCTTGGAGTCCCGCAGCGGCAATTCAGGAAAGAAACGTTAAGCCTTTATTGTATGACGACAAAGAGCACTTGAAGCCGTTAATTCCTAATTGTGACGTCGGGAAACCTGGTATTCATTACACAAAAATCTAATTTAAATATTAGTGCTAGGTGTAAGTTTAAAAAATATATGTTATTAGATTGGCTGTATCGATATTGTTAATAACATATTTAAAACCTTGTATAAAAATTATAAGTTTGCTTACATAAAAAATAAGTAGATTTTTTTAATATGGTTTGTATAAGTTTAGAATTATGTTTATGAAATAATTAAATTTTAAATATGCAGCTTATGAAATAAAATATAAGTAGATAAAAATTGTAAACACATATGAAAGCACAAGTCTGGCTGTTAATTGAAAGACATGCATAAAATTGCAAATTAATAATCAGTTAATCATTAAAATAGTGAAACGCGCAGCAAGCTTTTATAATATAGGTTTCTTTGAGAATATTTAATTTTCAACTTTGAAAGATGATTGTAACTATCGAAGATATAATTTTTAAAACAAAAATATATTTTATTTTTAATTAATTAAAAGTGCGTTATATGAATAGTTTTTAATATCGGTGATTCTGTTAGGTCTGCATATAGCTAGGACAGAAAAACCAGTTCCACACGAGCACATTCAAAATTTACCACATACGCCTGGTGCGTTGCACAACCAGTTTGATGATATTAACCCGCGGGTGAAAACAACCCCCGATGTCCGAAAAATTGTTTGACCCCTGGTGACCGGTCGCAGGTCCATTGTACCCCCATTACAGTCAGGCATCATGCCGGGGTTGGTACTCGGGAGGCGGATGAAATATTACCAGAAATACTGGAATTTAGTTGAGGGGTAAAATATTTGTTCAATATTTTAAATATCTTATACCCTCAAAGCGTTTTTATGTAGTTATTTAATGTGTGTATATGTTAATATAATCAGTAATAAATTTCGTATAAACAGAGCTAAATATCAAAAACATTGGTAAAAAACTATTTTAACTTTTTTTTTCTTCGTTGTTTTAACAAGAAAAAATAATGAACACAACGAAAAAAATGACAGGAATTTTTACAAAAATGTGATAAATTATAGAGACTGATTTTTAAGCTGTTCTCAGTTAATATTTACATAAAATTTTAATATATCAATGTAGTTAATAAAAATATCGTACCGACTGTATTGTTAAATTATTTCAATACTATATCAAAAACACTCTTGAAAGATTTTGAAACACACTTTGAAATGAATAGCTGTCACGTTAAACACTACGTTTCATAAAATATAATAATAAGTTTGAGTTTTATTTTAAACCAAATTTACATAATACAAAGAAAAAACCTACAAGAAATAATATGGCTATAATTTTACATATGTCGTGTTTAAAAATATTAGTTTCAATGAAATTCACACTAAAATCAATTGTATCTATGCGATATGTTTGTATCAAAAATTGCACAGATATATTTCAAATGCGTGTCTTTGATAACAAGACCACAATCAAATATCTAGCTAGGCAACATATGTTTGCATCTCTTAGAACAAGCGCCAACGCTTCAACAAATAGTCCTTCATATAAACACCTGATGTGTAAACTATATTAGTTACAAAATGTGAATATGGACACAGGTGTAAGGCAAGGCAAAGTATCCCCGTGGAAGATTTCATTTCGCAGACGCTTCGGGTTTTTTCCCCGGAATAATTGAGAGGCGCGGGCCTGATCGCAATAAAGCAGGGCTGCCAACTGAGGCGCGCGGAATCCCTCAGAAGGAACCAATCCAGGCGTGAGTGCATGCCTTTGTAAGGTATCATATTCTGAGAGATGGCGCATCGGCGAAATTTTGATATTACATATTATTCCGCGAATACTAGAAAAAGACCCTGCCGAGAAATCTCCGCCCGTCTGCCTGGCGATTGTTGTCGACGCGCGTGCTGGGCGTTTGCTGAGAATTCGGCTGTTGTGTTTGGATTCTATATTTTTTTTGTACGCAGGTGATAAAAATAATATCTTTGGCTGAAAATCATAAAGATTTTTCATGAAAAACGCCACAAGTCGCAATCCATACTGTGAATATTTTAGCAACATTTTTACAACCACAGATAATATTACACAACAAACCAATCACAATTTACATTGAATTTCATTTATACACGAGTTATCAAATAATACCTGTTTTTATAGATTCAAAAAATTCATGTCATATTTTATTTAATAAATCGGATGCATAATTATGTTTTGTCGTAAAACCGCCGATATTTATATATGTTTTGTGAATGCAGTGAGTTCATGTCATTATTCACAAATACGCGGCGACGTGAAATGATTTCGAATGGATGATGACATGTCGGTAAAATAGCGACCTGTTTTGTGCTCCAAATTATTAATGTTACTGCAATCGGACTCATTGAAGGGGAGAACCAGTTTGTTTCAGTGCTTCGACCAATATGTTTTCAGCACACAATTGAGCTACACGAGCGCAAAGACCCACCCTATAAAATACCAACAGTCAAATACAAAATTCAATTTATGCATTGTACATACTCAATAATTTTAATATTAATAATACGCAATTGACTTCAAGCATCGTGGTTACATTTTACTTAGATTTATTACTTTTTTTCTCTGTTAAAGGTTTTGGCACCTTGCCACGTAGTCTGCCCATTGTCTTAACACCATGATTAAATAGACTCTCCCGTCATGTAATGCATAGCATACATCTCTCCATACTGTATTGCGTTGTATGGGGCCAGATCACGATACCATCGAGTATAGCCTGCTTTTAAGACAATGATTGCCGCCGAGTCTTTTTGAACTTTTCCACGCAGTTGAAAAAATATGGCAAGCCCCAGGGGTGATCTTATCGTCAACCAATGCATTCTTAAAATATTTTATTCTACTTTATAAATGTATTGTGTAATTATCCATAGCTAAATCTATGAAACAAATATTGCAATATTTTATTTTAAAGAGAATCCTTGAAAGATAAATTTGTTAAAAATTAAATCAGTCTTTGGATTTTGAGTAAATAATTAAAACAAATTCTCATAATAAAATAAAATAGCCTTTAAAACTGAACTCAGCGGAGCATCCAACATAAATAATGTTAATCGTAATAATATGAGCTTTGTTCAGGTAATCGATTCACACATGAAACGACGAGAAAAACCGCGGATCAATTGGTTAAAGTGCCGGGCCGCGATTGCCGTGAAGGGTGGGCTTGAATCTCGCCGGTGACGTAATTTTCTTTAAAGATTTAAGCTATATTTTTGGGTGCGTATCTAAATGATGAATTCGCAGCAAAGTTGTACGGGTGAAAAATGGGAATTTATTAAAAATATTTAATTACAATTATTGGTATAACAATAACTCTCCGGCGCAGAACTATTCCGTCAGGGCGAGCCCGGCCCGCGGGGAGATAATTCAAAATCCAATCCAATCTAACGCCCGCCGCAGCCCATGAGAGGCCCCAACTTTGTCAAAACCTTCGCTAACCACTTTCTTCTTGTTTCCCCCGTCTAAGACCTCACGCCAGGGGTTGAAAAAGCACGCCGACTAAACCTTAACTCTATATTAAAGAGATTTAACATTTGCGAGCGAATAATTTATATAAATTTATTATGTTCTTGGGTGTTGTGCCAAGTCAAGCCTTCCGACGTTTTAATCTTGTTAATGAGAACATCTTTATTATCATTAAAATATTAAACATTTTATTTTCATATACGGCTTCATAAGGCATTGGTTTTGATTTATAACATTCCAGTAAAACTACTCAGCATAACGATATTTATTTAATTTATTTAAAAAAAATTTAAATCGTATTTTAAAGGCATAATTTACAAGAAAAACTTTTCATAGAAACCCCATTAAATATATAAAAGCTATGATTTCTAATTAAACCAATTAGCTTATTGTAAAATTCACGGAAGAATGTTATTTTTACAAAACGGTTTTCAGATTTTAAGTACATTTATTTTTTAGATTCGTTTCGTATGTGCTTAACGGTTTACTTAAAAAAATATATTATAGGCACAACAAGTATTTAAGAATTTTTTAAAAAAATATGTTTCAGTGTACATGTTGAGCTTCCCTATCATAGACTGTCCAAATTACCCCTCCCACGCCGCGCCCCCTTCCCTTCCAGCCTCCCTCCCTGGTCCTTGGTGTATAATTAGTGAGGAAATGACTTGATGCAATAAAATTTTACTGTAGATATCATAGAACATAACACACACAACCCTAGGTTAGACATACTGACATTACGCAACTTCGTATAGATTTCAAATAGAAAACCATTACACCTAATAAGTTAAAGTAGATTTAAAAACTACTTTTTTTCAGGTTATAAATTTATTTATACCCTGCAAATCTATAGGACTGCTTAAATATTAAAATTAAAGGCAGTGTAAAAATAGTAGGCACGGCGTTATATACTTTTTCACTGCTTAGTTATTTTTTTAGATTGAGATTGATTTTGATCAAATATTTCATAATGAAGCGCATCAAATGACAATTAGAAGGGAAATACAAATGAAGTATTATGGTATAATTTTGTAGACTGTAAATATGCACGGGAGTATTAAAAATGCATTCATAACAAATACTTTAGAGCGTGGAGTAACAGTTTTTTGATATTCTTATGAAGTTTTGCCAGATTGACAAAAAAATTCAAAAATTATTTAATAAAATATTTCATTAGAATGTAATAGTTTTACTTCAAAAATCATTGGAAGCTTAATAAAATCTCCATAGAGGTACATAAAAAAGATAAAATGGATAGAAATTCAGCGTTATTTATCATATACAGTAATTAACGTAAGGGTTTAAAAAATACACAATATTAATACTAATTGTCTGCAAATGTCTGTCAGAGTTCGTTTTTTAATATTTTTAAGATAATCCTAAAAACCTAATTCAATAATATATGATTGACTCAAAAATATTTTTTTATAATCACCTGAAATCTCATCTTACGTAATAGGAAACTAGCACATTTTTATTATACAGCGTGATTAACACCGTAGCGGCAATAAAAACAGATTCATTTAAACGTAACTAATCCCTGTGGATACTCACCCCAGGGGTGTGCTAGTCAAGGTGGTGGTAGGGGATGGCTAGGAACTAGGATGGATTCACCTCCCTTGACTGCCACCCTCTTCCACCCTTGATATTCGGACTAGACTTTGTTAACGTCATTAGTGAGAGGTGGTACACTTCTATACAGTAAATTTCCGCGTAATATTTAATTTAAATAAATTCTGCAATTTACTTTGCGAATGGCGAAATACCATTTTATTACGCGTAAAAGAATTATACGACTTATCTTTGTTTTAATATTTAAAAAAGTTCATATAAAATATGTTTATAATCAAATGCATAAAATACCAGACTTTCGTCCAAGAGTTCGAGACTACTCAGTAAGAAAGTATTTCTTTTGATTTTGTAGTTTCAATAACAAAATAAATATTTCTCCATGTTGAGATCAATGTTAATCATAACACTAACTATTAATTTATCAATAGTTTATATTAAAAAAAATCAGTCAATTGAGTTAATACAGCAAAATTTACCATGCAATAATGCATTTAAGCATTATATTTTGTTACTTTTGCGTTCAAAATAGAACGCTTACTCTACAAAGACTCGTACCTCTTTAAGAATGGGGGTGGTTTGGGTAAAGGTTTATATATGTGAGTCCATACTGCGGTAAGGGGTGAGGTTGAGACTAGATTTTGGCTCTTTGTAATAATTATAAGTATTTTTACTGTACAAAATTATTACTTACTATTATTTTACATTATATGATTACATCTTTCTCGTATATATTCTTTATCGTATTTCTATCTATGTTAATCGATACCTATTATATTTAAAATCATTTGCCACAGAAAAATTGATGTTACCGTAGCTTGATGATACCATTTTATACGTTTTATTCTGTGAATTCACTTTATATATATATGTATATATATTATATACGCAACAAGGGACCATGGTACTTTGAAATGCCATCTTCAGTTCTCCATATAAAACGATAAGATATATTAATTATACTTATTTTGTAAAGTACCTAAAGTTATTGTTATAAAGATAAACAAAAAAGCTACCTGCCTTTATTCAAAAAAATTAAAGGTTTAACCAATAAACCACTTTCAATAAATTAATATGTCTGTTTATTTTTTTAATTTTAAAAATCGGTCTAGCAGCACCTTTAGAAAATATCTAAGGAAGGGAGGTTGGGAGGTAGGCGGGAGAGGGAAAAGACTCAAAGGTGGGGGGAGGGGGTAAGGGAGAAGGGTCGCCATCCCTCTGTCCGTCGTAACCAAGTTTAACGCCAAGTGGGATAATGACGGGGCGTCAAATTTATCTAAGGGATGTAAAATGTTGAATATTTCTGCCAGTGCTCTACCTACTTCTACGTACGCATGCAAGGGGAAAATGTTAATTAATTTCTAGAAACTTCTGGTATTATATATCATAAAAATTCATATGACAAACTTATTTTTATATACATATATCTGGGTAGATTTTCATGAATATGGTAGTTATGGCAGTTTTTATACTTATAATACTGCGTTATTGAATGCAGTCACTGAGTTTTTCATATTTTTTAACTGTCTGTTGCACGTTATTTTTCGTGAGATGTCGAATAACTAAATTAAATTAATATTCACGCGATAGTGTTACAATTGAACTCTAAAGGCTTAAAATTACGCTTTACAAATAAAATTGTTTTATACCGCTGAAAACTTAAGTACAATCAAAATTAATCAATATATTAATTCCATAAATCGATATATATAAACTCTACAAAATAACGACGTCATAATCCGCATTTTTACGTTTTAATAATATTATTGATAGTAAAAGTGCATTATCCGTGCAAAATCATCGTAAAACAAAATAATTTTTACTATACCTTTGCATGTCGAAAAGATCTTTCACTGACAGTAAAAATATAAATTATACTCTACAATACCTTTTTTTATACCTTACTGATTCACATTATTGATGCGATTTCCAATAATTTTATTAAATAGCTAATTCACGGTGAACGGGTGAGTTACATACATAAAAAAAAAACCTAAGCAATATATGACACGACGTTTTCATTTAATATCGAGGCACACAGCCATATCCAATACGTCTCATATTGGATATCGTTCTCCCGGAAATATAAGATGAAGCTCTCCAGGTCTGCGTTCTCTTTCCGGGTGCGGGGACAAAGCACCAAGTTCTCCGAACACCTCCCGGCCCGCCCACACGTGCCTGCAACGTGCACCTTGCAACAATCACCCCTGCCCATTGTGCGGCAGCGCCGGGTGACAATAACACCCCCGCCGACGCAATGGGCTTGCGGTGTTACGTCATCGTTATTACGTCGATCGTTTTTTTTTTTATTTTTTTTTAATCTGTTTATTTTTAATTTTCTTTGTTCGCGCAAGCTTAAAATAAAATGACTGCTTTTATTCAGTCCTTCGGAAATTAATAAAAAAAAATTAATGAGGTTATGTACGAGAATAATAACGCTGTCTAAAAAACAAACAATCGATAAAAGACCTGCCTGAATTGTTTCACTCTCTCTTGCAATTCTGTAGATTACGAATAAATGATCATACTAGAACTGAATTAGTTAAAATAAAACCCACATAAATATAATTTGTGGGTTTTATTATATTCCTCTGCAGTTTCTGTTATATTTCAGTAACATCATTTCATCATCAAAAATATAAATATATGACTGGCTTGATTTATAAAAAAAATAATATGCGGTTATTTTTCGTTTAAGCCGGAATAAAGAAGCGTGAAGCTACGCGAAATGGCGGCCCTAAAATCCTCACTTTACCCTTTACGCTCATGGAACAATATTAATTTGTCTCTACCCCGCGCCGGACATCGGTCTTCCCCCTCGCACCGCAGCGGGTGGTGCGCGGGTGCGAGAGGGACGCACTACGCGAGAGACCTCCATCCCCGCTGTCTCACGGCTTAAAACAAAAGGAATAATCCGCTACTCATATACAAGGGACACACGTCAGAGTCGTTAGAATGGCAGAGGGGATAAAAAATACTTTTAATTTTCTCCGTGTGTTGAAACCTCTGAAGCTTCTACATGGAAAAAATAAAACGTTTCAACAAGCCCAAAATGTATATGTAGATTTTTTCTGTAGTGTATTATTCATCTATACAACTAAATACATTACTTGTATTGATTTCTAATAAGCTGCTATTATCATGATTGTAAAATTTACAATCTGTATCAGTTAGTTTAATTTATGAATGATTTGCAATTTTAAGTAAATTTTATAAAAACTAAGATATTTTAGGTAAAACCTTTCATAATAGAAATAAAGTATTTTAAAAAATATTACAATAAAAATAAGTTTTTAATTATACAGTATATTTTGGGACGTTTCATTTATATTTACCAAATAGCAAGTTTCGCAAAAGTTAACTGATAATTTATGCATCTAGTTTACAGTTATATAAAATGTTTTATTTTTACATTACACGTAAACCGTACCAGTCGTTGTAATCTATTAGGAAAATTAGCTGTCTGGTTATATATATATATTTTAATAAATAAATAATTGAAAACAAATCCGTTGCGCTAATTGCCCCTTATGCCTTGGCAACACGCCTTCGCGGGCATGCAAAATTTCGAGAGACCCAAAATGGTGCGAGGAACAAATGTCCACTCCAAACAGGCTCGCCGTAACCTGCGAATAGGGTCGTCTCTCTCTATTCCTATAGGGGCCACCGGAGAGAAAAGAGGATGGAGGATCAAATATGCGAGGGCCAGCAACTTGCAGGACAAGGGGCAGTTGACCAATGGCGAACCGAGGAAACGGACGTACGCCATTGTTTTATTTATGAACGCAATATCATTTTTTTATGAAGCGATCGATGCGCTGCGTTTCTTGTTAAGTATTATTACCTGTTCTTACTTTTGTGTTACCGTGGTATATTCAATATTGTTTATATATAAAACATTTATTCAAAATAATAAAAATGATTAGAAAATGCACTAGCAAGCTAGAATTAATACTTTAAAAAAATCTTATATCAAATCTACAAGCGGGACTAGAATCTATGATTTTTAGGTTGTCTTTACGCCTACTTAATGTAAAAAAATATTATAAAATCTGCATTTTTAATACGAACAGGTTCATCGGGTACAATATATATTTTTAGATAATAAATTCGCTCACTTACGGCATAAAAAAAATCACATTAAAACATGAAACGTCGACTAACAAGAAATAGTGTCAATAAAAATTCCAAAGGCATGAAATGACTCACCTTCGCTGCTGCATGCACAAAAACATAAGATCGCTCTAATAAATTAAAACTGTAGGATAAAACATAAACTATGATCTTTATGCAACACTTATTTACTAATAAACTATCACAAAAAAAAAAAAAAAAAAAAACACAACGCCGAAATACGAAATCACCGATGACAGCTCGGAACAATCAAATGTGGAACACGTCAAACCAGTATTGCCAGTATTATAAAAAAATAGATCCCCAGTCGCCGGGTCAGCGCTAAGGTGGGCTTACACCGGCCCGCCCCACACAACAGCCGCGTGCCCACCATTATTATGGTAACATCGTTTTGTCAACACACGCGATGTTACATTTCCAAATTACGCATTATCTTGTATTTTTAAAACATCAATCATGAATGTGGAGCGATTCAAAAATGTAGGGGAATATTTCAGTTGTTGGCATTGAAGTGTATTTACTGTTAATATATTTTTTTATATTCATTTGAAATATTGTAAAATATGGGTTGTGTACACAATTTATTTTTGATGTTAGAAATAATATTGTCGCATTATTTTTTTTATGTAATTCTACTACTTTTGTTACATAATAAAATAGTTATTAATTTTAATACTTTCTTTATAATTATTGACGTGAAATTTTATTGCTGCGAGAGTAATATTTTTGTCTTTTTTATTTTATTACTGATCATCGTTTAAGTTATTTAATATGCGACTAGTTAATTTGAGGATTGTAAAGATTTTGAGTTACAAAACATTAAAAACCGATAGGTGATTAGTTATAAATTCAAATATTTTTGAATAAAATACTCAAGTGACTTTCGAGTGACTCCACATGTTCATTTTATTTTCATTATCAACAGAGTCGGTTTGATAATGTAAGTATTTTATTAAAAAATATTAAAATGGAATTCCACCAAGTGTTCTCTGTCAAAAATATAGAATTTCTCTATAAATTCCACAGTTAAGCAAATACTTAAAATTTACACTTACCGTAAAATGTTAGTGATTTATGGGTATATTTTATTGTTGTAAATACTTATTCATTGTATAGTATATACTCTGACACTATTTAAAAGTCAGCCGTCTGTGCGTCCCCACGGCAAGAGAGCATGAGGCCCCGTAAATGGAGTAGCAATTTGGGCGATACAATAAGATATGACAATATATAGCGGAGATTCGAACCCCCGACACCTGCGTCCTCCATTCTCACCTCTTCTTCTCCTCTCTTCCTCCGCTCCGACTCGATCGAGCTGCCTAAAAATAGTACTGCGAGACTTCTGCCGTGTACCTAAAGATAAATAACAGAAATAATATCTACGCGAAAAAGAGATGAAAACATTGTCATACAAAAAATAACTAGGAGTAACAATAAATATATAACTTTAATATTCTAGTTACAATTATTTATATATCGGTGTAGTACTTTGTGTGGCGTGGTAATTTTTACTTTGTATAGTATATATTTTTCGTTCATAAAAAAACGACAAACAATATTTACAAATATATAAGCTGAGTATTGATGAGTGATTAGCTCTAGGATCAATGCCTTAATTTATTTTTGTTTTTATGAAAACAAAAAAATTAGGATTAATGGCAATAAGATTAAAGTTCTTATGGTATAAAAGAGATGTTTATTATTATACTGAGTTACAAGCTAATACTATTTTGACTCTTAAAATTTTAAAATTTCAGTGCTTATGTGTCTAAAACTCTAGTGATACAAAAACAATTGATTATTTAAATTTCAGTGACAATTATTAAAAACCATAAGAATTTTATTCAAGGAAAATATTAAAAACAAACCGTATATAGAGCTCTCACTTTCAAAATTAGTATTTTTGAAATTAACATTATAAATTCTTTATAAATATAATATACAATTAAAAGTAACGTTATTTTTAATTATAAATAAAATTATTAGCAATGATAGCTCACAAGTATTTGAATTAACTGCTAATATGAATATAAAACGCAGTCGTAGATATTGTAAGAGAGTGCACCAAAAGCACAATGCACATATAAACATAATACTGCACCGGCTTTGCATTTAGATGCAAATGAGATGTCTTTCTGGGCTTATCCAATTTACTGGACCCAAAAGCGCAGTTGGAAAATACGATTCGTTATTTACATAATATGGACTAATTATAAAGAATTAAATCTAAGAATTGTAAAGAAATATGAACCATATTTGAATAATTTAGATGTTTTTAGGATCAGTACATACTTATTATGTTCAAAACAACATCGAAATTCTTTATTGATTCAATTTAATATTATACATAATTAAATAGGATATTATAATAGTCTAATGTAAATATTTATTTAAAATTCATGACATACTGGTTTAATTTAGAATAATAATCCTTATTTGAACAAAAAATATGTAGAAGAATAATATTTAGACTAACTTGCAAGCAATATGACATTTATAAGTAAATATTTAGTATACTTATAGTTAAACTAATATTTACACATTTGATATAATTAATAATAATAAATATATAATTTTTGTATAAAATTTATATCATTTTATTACATCAATTATTCATATTTAATAAGCAGTTAATTTAGTTGATACGAGCCAGCTAAAGGCGTTTTTTTTATTCGACTGCGGAAAAATCCAAAAAAGGAAGCTCTTGACATAAAAAACCGATCGATTCACCGTTGTGTTAGCCCTCTTTATATTGGAGGTATATTCCTATAAAATTAAGAGATTAAAAAAGTACTATCTTACCCATTTCAGATTCAACGAGAAATCCTCTATACCTTTAATTAAAACGGAATTTAACAAATCCCTCAGAAACCCGCACGGCTTTATGCTTTTTTCCACAAAGGTAATTAGAATCCATGTTTGCCGGACGCATTTCAAAAAAAAAAAAAAACTGCATGCGCTGCTAGGAAAAAAATTGAAACGCGCGCGGCTAATAAGCTTCAAAACACATTGAAACTGCACAAAACGGGCTCGCGTACGGCACACAGCATCACAAACACGAAATTCATAATTACCCCGAGTCCCGCCCACCCTCCCCACAGCGGGGAGGAAACGTTTCACTATTGAAGGAGAGCCTTTGAAAAGTCAGTTACTGAAAAACTGAAAACGTATAGAGAGCCGACAGATGATGAAATATGCTAAGCTGAATATGTTAGGCTAATGTAGGCAGGCAGCGGGGGTTGTGGAGCACTCTAAATTATGTTTTTTGATTGCGTATATATTTTTAACATTTCTTTTGTACCCATAGAAAAATATGAAAATCCTGTTTACGTTTTTAGTATACATTTAGAACCCAAATTTGTTTTTATTAAATAGATACACTGATACAAAATATACAAAACAATATCACGAACACCGTTCGTGTATACTCAGATAATATTATTCTTAGTTTTTTATACTCATATCAACTGAGGAAGCAACTGTGTAAATAATCTTATATTTATTTATTTCCCGTAAATAACGGGAAATTACTGTCTCAACATCAAGTTAGTAGCCATAAAGTGTATCTTTGTAATAAAAAAGAAAACAATGCATTATGATTGATACATTAAAATACAATAATTCTTTTGAATCTAACGAATAATTTTTGTATCCGAGTATTTATTATTTCGTACTGTTTTGACGATTTTTCTTGTGGCCTGGGTATTTTAAAAATTAACAATGATTCATATTGTCAACGAAAAAGCTTTAAAAGAAGCTTACAGCCAGGCTAATCCCGTTTTTCAGGGTACATATTCAAACATGTGTATCTCAGAGCTCTTTTTTGTACAATTCTGTAGTGTACTCTGAAAGCATTATTCGGATTTCATTTCAATGACAACCACGCAGTCTGTGCGTTGTTAGTACCTGATGACAGGCGGAAGTTTGACTGCTACTCTACTATGAACAATCAATGCGACGTCCCAGAGCGAGAATGTATTGCAAGTAGAGTTGCAATAAGACCATATGGGAACAGTATAAATTAAATATTTAATACCTATATTTGTAGGTGTTTTTCTCCAAACAATATGTTATGTTCTAATTATTACTTTTACTATGATTCCTAAAAAAAAATTAAAACATATTTAAATAACATGGGACAAAGATTTTTTAGGCATTCAATGTTTTAAAAAATATATTTTTTATTTCATAAAAACGTATATTATTTTGAACTTACTTGGGTGTTGGTCAAAAATAACCATTTGGTTTTTCATCTGATTGATTGCAATTATAATTGAAATTCTTTAAATAAAATATTTTTATCAAATAAAATAAATTGGTATTTGTTGATGGAGAATACACGTATCATAAATAAGACTACTTCAGTATTAATACGAATAGCAAAAGCTCTGTGTACCTTCACTCAGCAGTTGAATGGAAACGACAGAACTTTTATTTATATGTGAAATTCAAATTCATATTACACCCTAAGAAGTATATTTTGAAATGCTTTAGTTAATTTAAAATTCAAAAATATGTCGTCGTCCTAAATAATTCAACATCATCTGCATTACATAAAATATGACCTCACATAAAATTTCCGTATTTTATTGCACTGTCCAACATTAAAGATAACCCTCCCTCCTACCACCACCCTGACGCCATTTTCACGGCCTGTTTCAACCCCCGGGAGCTCACATTTGTACATTATTGGAATATTATATATTCATAAGGCCTTTTTACTTTTTTTCAGTAATGCCAGCCGGCTCGGGGCCCCCGTACGGTTGAACGTCACCCCCTATCTCCTTCCCACCCCCACAACCACCCTTTGTGAAGTAAAATCCCACCCAAAGCTGCTTTGAACCGCGGACCGTTTCTTTACGAGACCCTCACCGCAGAGCCGCAATGTACCTGCGAGAGAAAAGGAAGAGATTATAAAAACCTTAATATTGTATTTCAAGAGCATACTAAATTTCAAAGTTTGAACGTTTAAAATACACACATTTATCATTATTTAATCAAATATAATAATTTGATTGTTTTAAAAATCACCTTATTTATTCATACCAAATTTTGAAGAAAAATATAAACCAAAAACCATACATAGAAGCATTGCCACTTAACGTTTTAAAACATAGATTTTTTAGGCTAAGCAACCATTCCTGAGTGATAAATGCTTATTTTTTCAGTTTTTTTAATGGGTGTGAATACGTATAGGTCATATCTATAATATTAATAAATATAACTATGTACAGTGGTTGGAAAAAACAAACTATTTTAAAATGTAAGAGTTTCAATTTGTATAACAACCAGCACTCTAGTGCCTCACGTCCCAAGAATAACAACGAACAGATAAAAAATGTAGTTAGTTTAATAATTTAGGTGCGATTTTCATGTTTTCACAAATAAGAGTCGTTTTCGCAATTTTCTTGACATCTTATTATGTGTCATAATTTACTTAAATATTTTAAATTTTCACGTGAAAATCAATTAGTTTATAAATATTTGTAAAGGAATAATTTAAATATTTGCAAAAACTTTAAAAATCTTTTGTTGTATCGCGAATGTTTTATATCGGTATATTATATATACAATCTAAAATAAGTAACTTGTATATTACCTTGCTTATATATTGTTAGTATATCGTTATTTAGATATCATAAATATGTAAATATGATGATCCACCCCTGCACGCACCCCCAGGTGTGCCTCTCCCACCACATGAAATAATAAGTATCCGGTTTTCATGAAAATACTAAGATCATTGTTTCTGCCTACGAACCGTTACCCGAGCCTGCCAGGTAATAGCTAATTCCGAGGAATAATGGAAAAAGCGCACTGTGTGGACTGCAGAGCTTTCAGGGGATGAATTCGTAAAGCCTTATTTCTTGCATTGGGGTTGCATTGTGGTTTGTGAAAGCAACCCCTTTGTGATAAGGATGCTCTCCGTTCTAAAGAGTGGCGATTGGTATCAAACTGTGGAGGTTTGGAATTGCTTGAAAACTACTTGACTTTTACAACTTTATATCTTAGTTCTTTTTTGTATAACATTTTTTTTACATAATTAAACACAGCATATTATAAAAATAACATTTAATAATATTTTTAAAAAAAATTCATTCAATTGACATGTATGGATTCTATAGAAACCAAGCGGAAAATTCGTGTATTTTTGTACCACAGACATACCTGGGCCAGTATTGGTCAACTAATCAATAAATAAACCATAAAATTACCTAAAATATTAACCGTATTATTACCTGATAAAGCCAATAAAGTTATCTACACAAGAGACTGGTGTATTTGATATTTTCAAAAACTTTTCAATTACCAATCAATAAAAAAGGGTGCTATTGGCTACTTTTCTATCAGATGCCGGTTTTGTTGTCTCGTGTATAGACTGTTTGAATATATATTACAAGTGTACCTCGTCTATAACGAGTGTCTTGCTATATATTGTTTATTTTACGATGCACAAAAACATACATACAGTTGAATATATATTATACATACAGAAAAACTGTTTCAATTGCAAACCGCTCCAATCAAGACTTTCCCTCGATGATTGCAGAGAAATGACTAAGAGTTTTCTGAAGGCTTTTACTGACTCATTTGTAGCGACTATAATATACTGTATACCAAAAATACTTTCTCAATCAGTTTCGTGCTCGAAAATCGAGCTTTTAAGTCTTCCAAATAAACGCTGAAGTACTCTTCAGTAAACTATTTTTTTTAATGTAAAATAAACTTATATAAAACGATATTAGTCATTATAAATATATTTAAATAACTAATTAACTAATGAAAATTAGTTCAAATTTTAAAAAAAATTATACATTTATTGTGTAGTTTTGAATCCTACTTTTGTCTCAAAAATAAATTCAGCCACTTCTTTACTTTGTTTCATGTGTGAATCGATTTCCAACAACATTTCACAATCCTGTTATTTTATAATCAGTATTAGCTATAATCAGCTATACATAAAATTCTCAAAAATAATTTATACCAATTCATCGATGAAAATGCTATTTTAAACAAGATCAAAATACAGGCTATCGCATATTTTAAATAATAAATAATCGGCATTGGTTTTTGATTGACTACAATCAGAATCAACAAAAAGTGCTTTGTTAAACCAAAAAATATGTAAATAAAACCAAATGATTTGTTTAAATATCTTGAGTAATCTCTTTTTTTGTTGTTTTTAATATAAGGCCAAAATCAATTCACAATTACGAATTGTTTTCAAGATATTTCAAGAAAAATAATTGGAGGTATATACAATTCAAAATCTTCTTTAATCTCGGATTTATATAAAATTTAGGTTAACTAAACTAAAAATAGTTGATTCTCGCTCCACACGCACGCAAGGTCTACTTTTTGCGTCCAAAATCTGGCATCAACCGCAGCCCAAAAAAGCGCTAAACGCGATGGCGTACCACCCTCTACCCCTAATCTGTTCTCCGATAATGTATAAACAGTGGGCCGTCCCGGGAACAATGGTCCCGGCCGAGGGGTGTGGAGCATTATTCCGATAAGGACCAGACTGAAAATTAATACATCATTATGTCATCTCCACATCCGCCGACCTCCGTCTTCCGGACTACAACAGCACCGCGAGGCGCTCGAGGACCCGAACAATTGTCATTATAATTCGCGTAAATTATGTTGGCGGATATGCTTTTGCCGTTTATTATTTAATTCCATTAAAAAAATAATATTTATTTATTAATTCTTATAATCGTGAGAGCAAAATTTTTTCCAAAATGATGGACGAATTAAAGCAAATAACTAATTCTGAATATTGGTATGTTTTACTGTGCATCATAAAATAGGCAGTTGTCAGATTAAGTATAAAATTAAATTTTCTATCAAAAATATGTTTGGGTCTGTATTTCAACCCTAAAGACAACAAATAAATTAATTATGTTGAAGCAGGGATATTATTTACTTTATTCTGAATTTTTCAACTAACTTGTATTTCTTTGAATAATTAGCGCAAATAAAATAAACAGAACTTATATATTTATTTAACAGAAAGTATAGTATTTGATAAATTGAAAAATATTTATTTAAACCCAGTGAAATACCAGAAACTTTTTAAAATAGAAAAAAATTATTTTTAAAAATGAATATAACAATGAAGATAAATTACGAATGTATTATATTACAAAACAATATTTGAAGATTATCCAAAATGGCATGAAAATAGTTCCATGAAAACGTGGAGCTCGCCTCGGGGCGGGCTGAGCCACCCCTCCCTTCCTCGGTATGTGCGTCTGCGATATGTTCAGTAATAAATTCGGTCTTCTTTTTGCCTCGAAGCCTTACAAGGCAAGCCTCGGCTGACGGGGGCTGCGAGTGAAGTGAGAAATAGGGGTTGGCTTGTGCTGTGGTCATTGGGGGTGTGATAAACGATGCGGTGATTTGTTATTTAATGCTTTTTTTTAGTAAGAATCATAAAAACATGAAAATGTATCTGTTTGACTGGGACAAGTAATATCAAATGTGTAATTTTTATAAATAAACGTTCTATAAAAAATATTTATAATACGTAATCTATAAATGTACTACTAAAATATAAAGTAACATTCACCTTCTATAAATAATTTTTTTTTTTTGTAAATAGTCTTTAGCAGACTTTAAAATAGTTGATCTTTTATTTAATATTTATAAAAATTGCTTTCAGTGTCTGAAAAATAACAGTATACCCATAATAAACCATTGCATATAAAAATAGACAAAAGATATATTAAATAAATATAATCACTTATTTCATTGATTGATTAAATGATTGCTTGAGAGTAGAATATTACACAAGGCAGTATATAAGTTGTGCTCGTGTGTTAGTCTCGGGGTGTAAATTTACCACCACCATCTGAAAAATCTCTCACACAGCTGCCAAGGAACAATTAATCTTACTCCGTGACCCTCGCCCAAGACACACCCTGACGCGTACTTTTTAGGTACAATCAGCGCCTAAAGGCAATTTCCTAAAACTGCCATATTTGTTAGATTAACGACCCCTGGATACGGCTGTAATTAATGCAGGTTCGGGATACACCCTCTGGAGGGAGGACAACCCTTCCAGCCACCCTAAGTCGAGTTAGATGGGCGATACATCGAAAGTGTTAATAAGAACTTTGTCTGGCGAGTCTGCTTCGAGTGTGAAATTAGTTATGTCTGTATTTTTTCGATTCTACCCAACCCTGTCTCTTTAATTTTATGTTGGTTGTAAAAAAATACTATTCTTCATAATAACCATGAATTTTTTGCAAAAGTTATGGTATGGGTTTAAAACTTTCAATGCTATTCAAGCAATATTTTGTATTTTAGACCAAACAAAGCTCAACTTTTTGAAATCACTGAGCGCCACTTACAAATATTTATAAAATTACATCACTTGTAAAACAATCGTTGCTATCGGGTAATCTGTTACATGTGATTTAAATAAAGTCTTGAATAATGCCAATCAGGCCGATGCCCAAGGTAATTAATATATTTTAATTGTAGAAAGATTTCAGTTGCGCCATTTGCTTTGAGTATAAGTGGCATCGGGCACGGGCGGCCCATAATTAAAATGGATGTTGTATCGACTCGGTTGGGGCGCAAACGATATGAAACCAAATGATAACACGACATAATTGGCCAGATGACTATAGAAAATGGCCATTAACGTTGGAATGGTGTGCGACACGCAGTGCCACCATATGGCGGGCCATGGGGGAGTGGCCATCTTTCTTTCTCTTTATCCGATGGACTTAACCGTATGATAAATGTCCTTCAATTATTATATTTCACCCCCCTTGATAGTATTTTAGTTTCGGTAATGAAAACGGTACGCGCGACCGATGAAAGAGATAGGTTTGAAGAATATGCCGGTTCATCGTATGTTTACATAATTATTTAAATGTTTATCGTGTATCGTGAAAAATTCGATTACATAAATATAAATTCAAGTAATTTATATGAACGTATGGCGTAATATAAACAAAATAATCATGAGTATAAGTTCTTAAAAGTCAATTTCCTGCAGTGGGATAAAATTCGCTAAAGGTGACTATGCTCAATACAATAAAAACTGTAAAATAAGAAACTAAAGTTGTTATTAAAATTTAGTGTTATACCTCGTAATTTATTTTTCCTCCGGAACATAAAATACCGAATCCCTGTAAGTCCGGGATTGATTTTCTCGCATCAGTAACCCAAACAGCCTTTCGCATAAATCCGCCATCATAAAAACACCCAAACCATCGCACTCCGACCCTGGCCGCGTCCGGCACTAAACCCGGGGTCCGCCCCCGCAGCCTCAACCCTTCTGCAAAAACCTACCCTTATTATAAAAGCCTTCGTGGGTCCGATGTCATTCATCACAGGAGGACCCTCGGAAGCTTGCACCCCCAACCTCCTTTGGATCGTTTGTAACCACCCTTGAGAATTCTAGTGTCATATTATAAGGCCTAATGTGCCGGTGGGATTTACAATTTGGTATATTTGCAGATTTTGATTTATTATTGAATTCTTAAAAAGCACAAGATTTAATTGACATAAAACACAATCGTATTGTTTAAAAAAAGAATAAAATGAAAGATGCTTTGATTTTATATAATGATGATGTTACGATTTGTCTTGTCTTGAAGATAGTCACATAAATAAAAAAAACAATGATACTTCGTATATTGAATCTTACATAATAATGCTTTAACTGTAATTTATTACAAGTAAATGAGATTTCCACTAAAAAGATATATAAAAATTAAATCACCACAAAAAAAAAACAAAAGAAAACATCCATTTAACTTTGCACGTTTACTTTCAGGCGTCCAAATCAAAAGCTTTTGAGCTATTTTTAAGACAAAAAAATAGTTTTCTCTAAAATATTGGTAACGAAAAAATAGCGATACTTTTGCAACAGTATTTAAATTATGTAACAAATACAATGTTAACGTTTCTCGCAGATATTTTTAAATCAGGATACTGTTTCTAAGATACGAAAGTATTGACTCAAATAAAAATCAAATAAAGAGAAATAATGCTACAATATTTTTGATATATTACAAAAATCTATGCTGACATTAATTGCAATATAAATACTGAGAATTGTAGATGAATTAGACAGCCAAGATGGCGTCGTGGTCAGTCGCAGTGAAAATGTCAGTAACGACATTAATGTAATCCGTCGGTGGCGGACTGTCAGTTGATTTCATTCATGTATGCAAATATATTTCGGATGCTCCAGCACAAAAGCACCATCTTGTGTCAAAGGAGACCTGTGGACGGCGGACTCGCTCGGGCCGCCCGGAACCTTTGGTTTATTCAGGCTACCATAATAAATTGATTTTAATAACTTCAATACAATACTATCTAATTCAACACCGAGTCTTTTAAAACGATATCAAAGCAACAAATCCATTCAAGACTAAAAAAAAACCTTTTTAAAACAATAACATACGATTTGCATAAAAATTCAGATTTGTGAAATGTGTACTCCTTGTTTTGATTATCTGTATTCATTTTACAATATGCTTATTTTTCTTTGGTATCGCTCCTTCATAGGTGAAATATTTTCTCGTTAGGTACAATAAATGATCAAACAATTGCAAAATTAAAAAAAACTATAAGTTATAGAAGACATATCAGTTGTCAATATACGTATACATATTTCATAAAAACATAACCCAAAACTGTAATAACATTTTAAGTTTTACAACAGGTAAAATATTACTCAGCGCTTATTAGAGCTACCAAGTAGTCTTTAATTTAAAGCTATATTTTTATCATTGAATTTGACTGTTTTAAATAGATAATATTTTAATGGATAAATTGAAGATAGTGGCAAAAAAATCGTGAACGATCAGTTGTTGTAAAATTCCGTTTGTATTGAATTTATTTACTCTAAAAATTTTAAACGTTCACTTGGTAAAATATACTGCAATATTGATAGAGATGCTTTAAAAATATACGTTGCAATCACTAGATTTCTACAAAATACTTAAATTCCTCAATGTGGGTACTGAAATTATTGAATAATTTTAATTTCAGCCAACCGGCGATAAGTTGATATACAGCCGAGGGTTTGTAAACCAGCGACAGTCGGCTGCGGACGTCGGGATAGAGAGAGGACAAAGTTGGAGTTTGATAAACGTAACCGAAGTTAGAGCGTCCCTGGCACCCACCCCAGCACAAATACACGTGTAGGTGGTGAGGAGCTGGGGGTGCACTGCAGCGGGGGATGGTCGAGAGGCCGGCCTGGACCGAGTAATTATGCAAGGGAGGCTTTCTCGCCCCCTCTCCTCCCAACCTGGAGGGTGGTGGACAGCGGTGACCATTTTGAATACATAATAAGCGTTCTGGTTTCGTTGAGACGGTGCAGAAAAAATAATAAAACATTGTTTAATTTTGATTTATCAAAAAACTGTGCACAGCTATTAACAAAAATTTAAGCATTGGAAAATAATCCTTAAATCCTTATCCAAGATAAATTAACACAATACATAAAAATATTGCATTGATTCTTTGAATTGAATATATTTTATAGGGTAAATTAATTTTTAGGATGATTTAAACATATTCTTATAGATTATTTTTTGTGGCATGTATAAATAATTCGTGATAATGCCTAAAACAATGAAAATATAGCTTATAACTAGAAAGACACACTACTTGAATGTTTAAGAAAAATAAATAAAATGGGTATTTTCAATTACATAACTTCAAACGGTATTTTAGTAGCAAATTCGTGCTATTAAATTTTATTTTATTTTGTTCGCCTGCTGTGGGCAACATTGTGAAATTTCCAGCGCGGCGGTCAGTGAACTGAAATTGCAAATTACCCGTCCCTCGCACGGGGAACCCTTTAACCCCCCGTGTCCTGTAGAATCCACCCTTAACTCTTTCTGCCCGAGCTGCGGCGGCCGTCCCGCCGGCATGACCGGGGGAGGGGGAGCAACGAAGGACCTACCCTGAATAGGCACTGCGAATTCCCGCCCAACCCCAGAACAGTGGCAGGAGCCAAATAAACTATCGATTTAAAGATATAAAATATATCCGAAATTAATTATGCTTTTTTATTATAATTATAAGTAAACGATAAATTACTAAAACGCATGGTAAGCAGCTATTTTGTGACTAAAAAGTAATATATAATTGAAAATAATATTTTACGTACCTTTTGGAAGATTCAGATGTTTGACTGCGGAGTTCTAGCAAGATTTTTTTAAATAATTTCATTTTTGGGTATACTGCCATTGTTGATCGCAAAAAATCATCTTTAGGAACGAAGTTGTTTTGCAGTTAAACTAAAATTGATTTATTTAATTTAAGGATGTGCTTAGTAAAAACAGCCATTCAAAGGCGTCCCTGGCGGCGTCACCTTCCCTTTACTTGGCGCTGCCTGGACGGCGTGTCCTCCTTTTGATTGCAATTATTTCAGAAACTCGACTCCCTGCCAAAGATCCTGTACCGAGGTTCTTTGTCATCTCCCAGACAGACGACGAACTGAAAACAGAACACACCCGAGAACACTACTGACAACGCTACCCATTACATTCATTAGCGCATAATTATATTTTGGGATTAACAGAAAAGTCATACAAATATATATATATAATTTTTTGATGAATCAAATATTGGGTATAAATAAACATTGGATATGTAGTAACAATTCTAATGCCTATCTACTCAATAAAAAAATACGATTATTATAATAATAAAAGTTTTACTATAAATTTTAATTTATTTTTATGTATTTAGCACTTGGCTTGTGATATAAAAGCATTTGTGTAAGTTCTATATGTTCGTGATTATTTGATAGAATCACAGATAGATTTATAAATAATTTAGTGAATTTATAGTCAGAATATTTAATATTTAATTAAATTGTTCATTTATTTGCGTCGTTACGACTTTCTGCTACCAGCTTCAAATTTATTCGAGGTAAATCAAGGCATTGTGTAATTAGATGATTGGGTGTGAGGGGGTTGAAGACGAGGACCGAAACGTCGGAGGACTGTAGGAGCAGCTCAACCTACAAGAATCCAAATAATTTTATAACAACGAGTAACGGTAATATTTGTATATTATGGCAGAAAAATTGTTTGAAATGAAGGATGATGCCGATTCCATTAATTTAATTAATACTAAAAATTCGTAAGAAATCCCATGATCCAGTACTCTAAGAAATTTGTGTGTATTTTGTATTGTCGTCATACACGCCATTAACGTCAAGTTTATAAAAAAGTGCCTATTTAGGTATTTCCTATATATTTCCTAAGATTCTAAGATAAGAACTAGTTAGTCATCATCACACATGAATTCTTCATCATCACACTTAACTCTTAATTTACAAATTATTTTGTTTAAATTTTCTTACCCGCTAGATTATTAACACGCTAATAAATCTACGTAGTAAATTTTGACTCTCAGGTTTGCGTCAGTTTTATTTTTGAAAAAAATAAACGCAGCATTGTCTACGTAAGTCTCACAAACCAACGTTAATAATAGAAGTTTGCACTTATAGTAATCCATAATATGAATACAGACGCAGATTTATTCATCCGCCACATGGAGAAATCGTTAAACTTATCTATAGGGTGAATGTGTTCATATTATTTTAGTGATAAATATCAATCTCATAAGCTATTTGTTTTTATATACGGTAAATTTTTAAAGTATGAAAATATTTTAATCGGGCTGGGAAAAATGGCTATAATCATTTTTTTGGGCATTGTCTGATAAAGCCTTTGGAGAGTAGAGGCGCTCAGAAATAAAAAAAATATCGTGATCTCTTACCCAATTGGCTTTTTATATGCGTTGTTCATGACGTAATATTGTACGAATTCTAGCTGTATTTTTGAAGATAATCACGCATCTCAGCCGGCGAACAAAGTTAACAACAATGTTGCAATGGCGCCAAGTGTGGCGTATCAAAACCGCTCAACTTTAACTTCCAAAAACCATTGTAGCGAAGTTGTCTAGGGACAGCCCGAGAGCTCGCTACCCGCTACCCGCCACCCTCCACCTTCTACCCTCCACCCTCCACCCTCTACCCGCGGCTCGGCCGGGCTGGGCGACTCTGGTCTGAGCTATTCGCAAATGAAGAGGCCCGGCGGTGGTCGAGGGAGGCGCTCGGCGCTCAATTTTATGCCCGAATATGAATTTTGAACCTTAAAATTATTATTATTATGGCATATTTTAGTACTGAATTTCTAAACAAGCGCTAATGTTATAGATAAATATGAATCTACATAATTCATTCCTGTAGTCCAACTTGCAGCAACAATAATATTCTACGTTTTATACGATACGAAGTACTAATTTTAAGCTTTGAAAAAAAATTTGTAGTATTTATATCGAAAGTATAAACGCAAAAATACTTTAAATAAAAATATAACATCTGTATGAGATTTTTCAATATTCTTTGAAGACAATTTTTTCAATATTCGTCTATGAGTTTGACAGCGTTTCATTTTTGTTTTTTAATCTGTAAAGGGAATGCTTTTTTAAGATATAGAGTCACGTGCTAGACTGGCATGCTTTTACGATGTGACAAAAAATGTGAAAGTACTAAGTAATTTTTTATATAAATTTATACTAGTTTATGAGTTCGGCTTTAGCTATAGGCACTTTGTATCTATCCAATCAGACCAAACTTCAACAAGCGTGTGCACCCCGCCTCCGCCCCCGTCCTCCCCCGGCTTTCTCTCCTCCCCCGCTGATTACTTGCCAAGGCGTCAGATGAGGGCGGCTAATTCACCCCCCAACCTTCACTTGGACATCCCCGTCTGAAACACAATTAAATCATGTCAACTTTAGATTACAGCCATCCAAAAAACATTAGAAATAATTTTTATTAGTATTATTTATATACATTAGGTTAAAAATATTATAAACGAAGCATCGTTTCAGTTTAAATATTTTTAAAACTTTCAACTTTACTTATAGTCTCGTATATTTTGACGATATTTAATTAATCATTTTTATATGTAAAAAAGTGGTTATTTGGTTTGTATGAGATTTTTTTCACACTAAAAAATAATAATACTCATCATAGACGAAATATTCATTATTTATTTAACATTCTAAAATTACTTTATCAAAGTATTGTCTCAAGTAATTTTTTTATTTCATACGATCAAACCCTTTTGTGCAATAGAGCTGGATTATTTTAATATTTGATTCATATAATAAGCATAAATCAAACATTAGTTTGATTAATAAATTTTATGATGCCTGTATAAATCATAAAACTCTAATTTTCTCAGTGAAACAAACAGCGTAGTCTCAAAATCATTTTTCACTGTTTATTCTTAAAACAAAATTGTTTACAGAAATCAATTATTATTTTATTTTTACCCAAGACCACAGTCAGAGGTCTTATTGTTTTTTGTATAAACAAATGCGAGTTAACGCTGGTGCGCTGCCACTCGCAGGTTTTTAATTAAATTCATATCAAATAAGAATACGAGAGGTAAAATCGCTAGAGCGGCTGCGGCGAGGGCGGGAGGCTGTACCTGGGAAACAAAGTGCTCGAGGTCCGCGCAGGAAGCCGACACCGGGCCATATAAACCGCGTGGGATACGTTGCCCGGTTTTTCCTGCCGGTTATGATACGCAAAACAACAAAGAGAGACGAGGGTCCGCGAACCCGCGCAACTATTACATATTTATACTTATTATATAAAGGGGTCGTTCCTGAGAGGCTTCTCTTCCTCTGCGGTGCTCCATTCGTTTCCACCCCTTTCATCCCTTGTATTTAACCCTTGAAGCTGCCGGGGCTTTCTTCCTCCCCGCCCGGGGGTGGGTCGGCATTCGGGCCCTTTGGGAATTAAAAGGGCAGAAACTAACTGAAGAAGGAAAGAGGAATTTATCACTGTGATTATAAAGGTCTTAGCTGGTGTTATTGTGTGTGATAAAACGAGATGGTGGTGTTAAATATTAATGTCGCGCGGGAATAATGTTTCGGCTCTCTGTTCATTTGGAATGTATGGACATTACTTAGAGCCGCACTCCTCTGTATATGTTATATCGCGTGCTCTGGGCTAAAGAGAGCGTTGAGATCATGCACCTAATAAAATATATGTTCTGTTGTACATTTTATTACTGAAACTGATAAGGCTATAAAATTTCAGTTGATGTTAAAACCTTAAGGGGGTTGCTGTGAAAGTTTGACTTTGTTGTAACTCAAGGACATGCTCTAATATTTAAAGAAGAAGATATTCAAATGTAAAAAAAGAAACTCAAATTAACAATGAATCAAAATCAAACACTTAAGCCACTATGTCTCATCTTCAAATTATTTTTTTAAGAGATTCATAAATTTCTTTATAAAAAAATCGTATTTTTGCGTCGAATGGTTTTTATAAAATTACTCTGTGATAAATAAAATCACACAACTCAGTAATATTCAAGGACCGCAAACGATAAATAAACAGGTGAGCAAGTGTAATAAAAAAATTTGCATTTCGATCTGAACGCAAGTATATTTAACCCCCTAGATATGATGATCGATAAAAAAGAAGCATATCCATCTTAACTAACTACTCTAACGCAAAGTGAATTTTTAATACAAAAAAATTATTCTTATCTTTCAAGGCATTTAAAAAAATAATAATGAAAGTTACATGTACAGAATTTATTCATTACCCGTGTATAAAAATATATATGTATCGTTTAAATTTTATGTTTCATTTTACATATTAAAAAACTACCCTCAACCCTGGTATTAATATTTAAATCCTTGTTTTGTCAGTCCCAGGGCGCTCAGCTTCCAAAACGAGATTTCTCTGAACCCGACCCTCACTTCTCTGGGGTCAAACTTAGGGTCCATGTGGTCAAAGTTCAGAATACAGGATGCTGAGTCCAGGGGTAACTTTGGGCTGTATCCAATGCATAATGGAAACCAGGGTGACCCCGAGGTCCAAGGGATCAGGTGAATATCTGGTCCATAATAGAACCTGCTCGGCTTTTACACAATATTGTTGTTAGTACCGGTTTTGTTTAGATGGAGGATGCTGCGTAGATCTGGTTTAATTTGACCTTTTAAAATGAATACTGCCATAGTAATTGAGAGGGTAAATAAAATACGTGAGGTTAATTGAGTGCATGTGGTATATAAATGCGGGTCGATCAAGAAATTTTACACCCTTTCAAAACAGGTTCATGGATATTTTCTTCTTAGTATATATTACATTTTATTTAAGACTGAAATTGATTTTTTTTTTAATCTATATTTTATTTAAATACATAAGCGAAAAAAACAAAAGGTTTTGAATAATACTAATTATTGATTTAAAATATATTTTAATAGAGATTAGTAAGATTTTTGTGTGATTTTAATTCGGCGATTTATCGTCACTTTTCCAAAGGCCGAGTTTATGACTACCCTTCGTACCCACCCTTACTTTTGTAAAATTAAAATTATTAAAACAACCCCCAAAGGGGAAGGGTCTTCGGAGTCTGACTGAGCTGGACACTGAAATCGCACTTTTATATTTAATTCAGGAAATAAACATTGGTTAACATAAAATAAACATAACTCAAAAATTAAATAATAATTGCGATAACTTACATCCAAATTCAAACCTTTATTTAAAGTGTTGTATTAGTTGGAGTTTTTAACGTTGAATTTTTTAAATTTATATTTAACCAATTTCAAATGTTTTAAAAACTTTGGCAATTGCTTTACTAATAAGTTAATATGTTATTTCCTTCGAACAAATTAATACATATTATGGGTTAGAAGTTTCAAAGGAATTTACCTAGTTTTGTATTTTTTTAACTATGAGAAAATACACAATATGTATAAATAGTGATTGTATTCAAAATACAATGTGAGATATAAAAAATAAATAATTACTCAAAATATAATTAAATATATTTATCACGGAAAAAAATATTCAAAAAAACAAATAAAAATGTAACATTTAAGGCGCCATGTATTTCACAGAAGCGAGGTTGGTATATTATTTAATAAAAATATCATTTTTTGGCAATTTGTTCGGTTCCGGCCGGCCCATCCCCGAGTGATGTAGAAATGTTATGTTCAAATATTTTCCGAGGGTTGACATTTTCATTTTAGGTTTAAATACCCTCCAAAATGGTGGGGGAGGGTCAACCATACAAGTATATACAGAACTGGGGTATGCTCACTATAAATAAAATTCTTTATATAAACATACCAAATGTTTAAATACAGTAAATTATATGTTAAATTATAACAAGTAAAACAAATAAATTATATATAATTTAATGTTTTATTATATTAAAACTTATATATATAAATCGATAAATGAAGTTTTTTACAAAAAATATACACGTAACTATTTTCGTCCGATTTACTTATTTTATATATATTTTTTTACTAAATATATATTTTTTTAATCACTCAAGATAATCTATCTTCAAATAAAGGAAATTTTTAAAAACAATATTGTATTTTTAATAATTTAAATACAATTATTTAATATAATATCAACAGCAAGACGCTCTGCACCGACAATCAAATAAAACCATGAAAGTAACTTTTGCCCTTTAAACCGGGAGTGCCTTCTGAGAATAGGCAAAAATACGACGGGAGAAAAATAGTTTCCTTAAGCTGGCGCCCTGTGCTCGCCCCCTCCCCCGCCCCCTCCCCCGCCCCTGGATATGTGACAAGGGATGACAGTGCACGTTTACTTTACATTTTAAACACTACCCTGGACGGCCCGCGCCTCCCCCTCCCCCTCCCCCTCCCGCCTATCAGGCTAGGGCGGGACAAACCCGACCCGGATACTTCAGGGTTATATTGTTTTAACTTTAATTCATGACCAAATTTAATAGAATGCTTGAACTTTATCTTTGTTTTATATTCGTATATTTGTTTTCAGCTAAAATTATTTTAAAATCACTTTTATACTATCAATAAAAACTCACATTACAATGTTATAATTCCTGAACCAAAATGTCTTATCTAGTATAATCAAATTTTTTTTTTTGAAGATTAACGTATGAATAAACGTCAAAAACGTTATTTTGGTAAAAAAAATTACGCGTGTAACGACGAGAAAAATGCTCCCATGCTTTAGGCACAGATCGAGGTCAAACACACACCTCTTAACTCTTGTAATCATTATATAAAAGTGCGCATTCATGAAAATATTATTTGTTTTATCAAAGTTAATCGTATTTTTTTCGTATTTATTTAAACAGCGTTTTTATTTCTCACATCTTTCTGAGAATGATTTAAATCATTTCAAAAAATAAAGATGCAAACTGTATCAATAATTTAAACCGCTTAAGCGTCGACTTGGTTGGATTAGATTTTACTTATTCAAAAATACCTTCTTAATAAATTGTGAATCCCACTGTATTATTTTACATTCAACTATTATCAAAGCTTTTATTGATTTTACTCAAAGTATCATCATCATGTTAAAATTATTTAAAATGTACAATTCACATTTTTTACAGTGGTAAAAGTAAATGTATTTTGTTAGTGGGACAATTTATATTTAAAACTTTATTTTATAGTAAAATTGTTTTTATTTTCAGGATTTTTTGTTTATACGTTATTCGTATTCCACATCTAGTGAATTTAGAATAAACTATGAAAAATAAAGATATTAAGTGTTTCAAATATCAGAAAAATTATTGATAGCGATTTATAATATGTACTTATAGTAATCCGCCTATGTCTATTGTTATTACATTTAGTCAAATAGAAAAATAATAATATGAATAGTGGATAAAACGGATTGTGTAAAAATGCTCTTATGTCATATTTTTTACATGTGTATATTGATTGTTTATAAAAATTGATTTATGGACATAATAACGTATTAATATTTTATTTATTATTAGTCGTAATAAAAACTTATAACAATGAAAATAGTAGTGAAATTATTGCTGGTAAACATAAATATGTTGATATTAATAATAAAATATTGCTTTCTTTTAAATAAACTATTGTCGTAATATATTGGATGACTAAACAAATACAAAATACTAATGACGCCTAAAGGTAAGGTTTGGTGTCTACGTTTGTCTTTGCAAAGGCTTTAAATAAAATTATAAGATAAAACACTAAAAGAAATTAGTGTGTGCATTGTTTTTTAATTGTGTTATTACTGACTTACTTATAAAATGTAAAACGAAATGTTGCAAAGCGGAAATGTTTTAGTTTCGAGCTTATTATAATTTGTAATAACAATATTTAAGGCTGCATATTCTTGTAAATATTACATTCACACAACTTCGCCCACAAAACAACGGGTAGTGATTTGTCTCTCGGGGGGGGTGGTTGCCGAGGAGTTGCTAGGGGGCTCCTCTGGAGGCTGCGGAGCCTCCTTGCGTTTTTCACCCCATTTGAGGCAAATAGCGCCGTCATTACCGGGCAGGCTTGCGCGCATAATAACTCTCCCGTCCGCTGACACATTCGTCCTCCGAAGCCTTTCTGTGTTTGGCTTTTGAATTATCATAAATATTAAATATCATATAATATATTTATAATCTTGAAAAAAAATTCATTCTCGTTTTAATGTGTCTAGTAAAAATTAACTGATTTTTTTAGTCGTTTCTTATTTTAAATACTACCCAATATTGTTGATATTTTTAATTTTTAAATGTATATTTAAAGCGATCATTTTTTTACCTAAACACCGTTTTTTTAATCATCATCAATTTGAATCACATTGCTTACCATAACAGAAAATTCTAGATATAGATAGTGTAGATATAATTTTAAACGTTATAATAATCCTTGATAATTGGTGAACTGAAGAAAAGTTAAATAACGTATTAATAGTATTTTAAACCAAACATTATATTAAAAATAATACGCTTAGCCGTCACGCGTGTATGTATGGTATAATCTATAAAACATTAAATGACATAAATTGCAGCTGTTCATAAATTGCAACGCTGCAAAAATACAACGATTTTAATGTCATCTATTATAAAGCCATTTCTACAAAATGCGCCATACGTCCAAAGACAACAATAGTTTGTTATTCGTGTAACTCGATACCAAAGTCGGCCTATGCAAAAATTAAAAAAATACCCTCGACACAGCAAAACCTGTTTCAAACCATCGACGTGCAAAAATCCGCGCGGACCTTTCTAGACCTTTCCAGTCGCAAGGCCGTGTCCGGCTGCGGGAGTTGTCCCTCACGCACACACCCTCGCACGATGCCTGATTAATGTAAAACTTAGCTGCATTATGTATGTGCGCTTATATAATACCTATGTAAAGATCTGGTCCCCTCCCCACACCCCGCCCGAGTCCGTGCCACCAATTATTCAAAGAGCTCCTAAAGGGTTGAACAGCTTATACTGTGACCGTGCGCCCGTCGCCCGGGACGACTCCCCGGGCTCGTCCGGGGCGGCGGCACATTCTGAGTACCGGCTACCCTTTTGGTCGAAGCCGCCGCTTAGAATGGTCGCTGGAAATAATTTCTGCGTACGTTTTCAGCGGCGGATGAAGTGGACAGGTCACAGTCTGATCGCGGCGTGGTCTGCCGGGGGCTCGGCCGTCAGGGGTTAGTCGGGACCTCTCCGCGGCGCGCCGTACGAGCCCGCCTCCCGTCCCGTGATTTTGCACCCTATCGCGGTGCGAGTTAAGGGTGGCATTTGCGTGCGCGGATTATGTGCCTGGATGGTTTTAGACAGTGCAGTAATGAGTGAAGTACTTTCGCGCAACCAAACAAATAGTTTGTATAGTCTCGTGTCGCTGGGAGCAGCGGTCGTGAAACTTGGTGTGCGCTCGGCTGAAAACTTGCAGCCGCACGTACCGGTGTGAGCTCGCAAAAAAAGAACATGCGAATTTTTTAAATTTAACGTGAACATTATTCAGCCCTACGTAATGTGAGTACAAACACGCCGGTCTCGTGGAATTTTACACGTGACTTTTTATCTTACTTCGTATATTGAAAATATATATGAACAACGATTTAAATTAGCACAGGCTTTAAAACACATCACATTGTGACTTTTATAAATCATGTAAGACTTTACATTTACTGTGTGGTAACCTATATTTTTAAATAGTTCGAGCTTATCTTAAGAAATTATAATTTCAAATAAATCAACCTTAATAAAATTAACTTCTTATTGTGCATTCTCTATTTTCAATCAGGTCATCACACTGTTGCTAGAAATGTTTATTTTTATATCGAAACCATG
This sequence comes from Atopsyche davidsoni, assembly GCA_022113835.1. Classification (NCBI taxonomy): domain Eukaryota; kingdom Metazoa; phylum Arthropoda; class Insecta; order Trichoptera; family Hydrobiosidae; genus Atopsyche; species Atopsyche davidsoni. Next base: position 7,841,603 of record JAILWY010000007.1, read on the forward strand.
TATTTAATCATTTCGTTTAACTAAGCCTAAACGTTCCGGCTTTATTTCAGTTCTAAAAGAAAACGTTAATTAATGTATTGCTTTAGATATCCTTTGCATCCATAGACTCATTATATAACAAGTTTGATAAAATATTGAAAAAACTTAAGAATTCTTATCTGAACAGAAGATAGAAGCGTTTTATCATACTTTTAATCAAGTGAGCATTTTAATTGAAATATTGATTAGTTTTAACGTTAGCATCTCATGCTGGAACATTAAGTGAAGCGATCTAAATAAAAAAAATCAGTTATTTAGTTTTCGTTAACTTGCTATTCAGGTACAAAGGCTCTAAAAATGTGCTTTAACGGGTGATTTTATAAACTATTAATATGTAAATTATATTTGCAGTAAACTGTCTATATATTTTGTGAAAACTGATAGATAGATTAGATGTTGAGGTATTTCTACCTTTATGTAAGAGTAGACAGATCGAAGTTTCAGAGATACGACAAAGTGAATATAGACTAAAATCTATTGTAAGAAAAAATATGGGAAGATATCACAGAGTAAAAGATTCTGTAAGTCTTAGAGACCTTCACGGGTCACAGTACATCATAAGGATGCGAAGGGTGTATTTTCAAAAATGTAGCCTTCCAGACTTAGGACTTGGTCGGAGGTGGGGGTGGGTCATGTCAGAGATTACACCCCTAGCTGGTATGTGGACCCGTGCACTGGCGCGGAAGAAGAAACAGTTTATTTATAAAGAGCCTTCTGCAACAACTATTAGCGCTTGAAATTCAGACCCGAGGGTAGTTTTCGCGGAATTAAGTTTTGGGTTGTACGACATTCTTGGAGAAATATTTACGTTATTATTAATAACGTTGCTATCCGCTGAAAATAAATATCTTGAGTGTGAGCGTATGAAGATTTATTTTCCTTTTTTTCAATTTTTCAAATATTCTAAAATATTATTTAAAACTAATATTGAATTGTTTCAAAATGCTTTTGTTAATAATTGCTATCATAATATATGCAAATCAAAAAAAAGTTTTAATTTTGGTATGAATATTTTTTCTTTTTCCGTTGTAAACAACTTGTTTTTTAATAATCATTCATTCAATGTATAATAATAAAATTAGATGTTACAATTAACAAAAAGTTGCCGAATAACTGATCTAATTCAATATTAAAATGAGTACAGTACATAATAGTAACGATATTTGCATTAATAAGAAAGTATTTAAAGCTACTTAATCGTGTACTTTAAGGTATATAAGGAAGAGTAACATTATTTTTGATGGATTTGAACATCTAATTAAAATACTAATATGAAAATGCAGCCATTACTACGTTGGTAATTAAATATTAACCAAAATCACAATCCAGCTCATGAAACTCGGGGGTGTCTTGATCATCCCCCGCGATGTCCTGCCTTAATTATCCGAAAATGGCCGCCAGAGTCCGGATGAGGGGTAGGTCCCACCCTGTGTATTGTTATCGTACATCAATACATACACACTTGTCACAGGCTCCGCTTAAGCCTCCCCGTTATCCGTTCGGGGGTGGGGGGAAATGATTGATGACCGTTGCGAGCCGCACGGACGAAACTTCCCCCGGGAGAATTTTAACGGATTGCGGCGCCTAACGAATAACGGAATAACGGGTAATGTGTGCCTACGCTGTGTGCGGTAGATTTGTGCTTATATTATGCTATATATGTGGCATTCTGGCTAGATTAAAATATTAATTACAATAATAAACAAAAAAATTCTCAAGGGTATGAGGAAAAATATATTTTTTGTAATACCAGTACTAAAATTACTTTAACCCGTAAATATGGCGTCTTAAGTGGATTTTTATGGATGAAAAATAAATAATTTTAAAGTAAAAAAAATGTGGCGGGTATTTTATCCTATTGACCTATCATTGCACCTGTAATTGAACGAGACTTCAAGCAGGTATTTACAGAAAAAGAATCTGACTCTCCAATAGTTTTTTATTGTCGCGAATATAATTTTTCAGAATTTTTCTCGTCGTTTTATGTGTAAATTAATTAATACTTAAAAACATATTGTATTTAAAAAAAAGTGGATTTATTAAATATTTAATCATGTCCCTTGACTATCATCCGATTGTGATTATGGAATGGCAATAATTTTAATAAGAAATATAGATGCTAAATTCGATTCAAAATTATATGTGTGATTGAATTTGTAAAATTTTATATTAGTTTAGCAGTTTGTATGAAGCTACATAAGTTGGGAATTATAAGGCACGTGCTAGGTATATTTACATTATTTCACATTGTTTGTAGCAACCCTGGAGTCCCATTTAAGACGTGGCGCAAACTAAAGGATATCTCATTTCTGGACCCTGCCCCTACTCCGGAAGGCGGGGAGGCTGCGCCGCCGCCCCCGCGGCATCCTATACCACCCCTACTCCGCCACCCACACACCCCATATCGTTTGATTAACGCTGCCTGCATGATACCTGCGGGTACGTGGATGGACACACTTAAATCTTTCTCGTTTAAAAGTAAAGTTCTATTAAAATAATCATAGAAAATATGGCTCTAAAACCAAAATGAGAATAAAAGCTTGACGATGCAAACACAAAGAGCGAAAAAAGTAAAAGTAACAATTGCTTGACTTTCTTAAGCAGCTTTCACGGGTTGCAAAAAAATTAGCGACCGTACGGTAATTTGAGTTAGAAAGATTTTTCATAATTTTACTGGATTTAATAATAAAAACGCATATGAATACTCTATTAGCCAGTTGCTTTTTGGTTGTCGGTTGTGTCGCAACATGTATCTATGCTGGTGTTTAAAGTAACTGCTTTTACGCTATCTACGGCAAACTGAATTCATTTGTAATACTCCGTGCTCACACATCATGCTTATTGGAGCTTTAAGTTAATTCAATTAGTTTTTTGTAAATAATACTCGTTTTACGCTGAAGTGATTGAAATTTGTACATTTTAACGAAAAGTATAGTCTCACTATGGTAAACGTTTTTTTTAATCTCTATTGGCAGTAATTGAGGTCAGAGCTCAATTTACTACACGTGAACTGTTTATTATAAAAATAATTAATTAAATTTATCATTTACATTCAAAACTATGAACTAATTTACGACGTCATTAATTTACATTAGTTTAAGGTTCAGTAATGAGTCACAATAAAAATAAACCATGAGTATTCTATGTACATGAGAAAATAAAAAAAATCAATATGTGTTAATTTATATTATATAATTAGATATAATTTTCCTTCTTCTTCTAAAAACTATCCAAAAATATCACACGGATCCAACGCGTGGGCGTCCCGGCCACCCCCGGCGCTACCTGCGCCCTCAATAGGACGTCCCAAACTGTAAGTAAAAGGATAAGGATGTCGCCGATATTCATACTTGGGATGACACAAATAATGAGAAGATCCGCCTCCCCTCCCCCCAGGGGTCCTGGCGACATTACACGAGCTCGCCGCTTTGTGAGGAATGGCCGCCGTGGATTCTCCATGTAAAAATACCTACATCTGTTTCCTACAGGATTAATTTAGAAAATATGGTAATGTTGTTTTTTTTGTAATTTAAAAAGAACTCAATGAAAATGTGTAAACCGCGGATAGCAAGAAATATTTGTTTTTCCACATGTTTCATGTCACTGACAATGTTTTAACTATCCGATTGACAGTTATGAATTGGGATTTATAAAAGTAAGGGTTAGTTTTGCTTGCAAATTCGTTTATATTTAAGATAAATATTTTAAGAAATTCAATATTTTTGACAGATGGAATTCCATTTTAATATTTTTGAATAAAATACTTGAGTGATTTTCCACATTTTTATTTTTATTAGTGGCCGGCTTCGCCAACCTTTCACGTTGGCATTATCAAACAGAAAGGTTGGCGAAACCGGTCACTAATAAAAATAAAAATGTGGAAAATCACTCTAGTATTTTATTCAAAAATATAAATATTTTAATTAAATTGATTCCAAAAATTATTTTTGCAATTAAGTATTTAGTACGAAGGGATTTTTTATCAACATTACTACATGTTCCGTCAAATCTATGATAAAAAGTTTGTGTTCTATTTCACGTCGATTCCTTAAATTTGATAATAATATATATAAAACAACACTTTGGTGATAACCGAAAATAATCAATATCTTGTAAAGTATGGTTACATGTTATTAGTAATAATACTTCTTTATATTAATTTTAGATTAATGTCAATCAGAATGCGTTTTTATTTACCCATGCAGGTATTAGTATATTTATGTGATTAAGCACATTTTTTCATACATTGAAAACAATTAAAGAAAACTCTCAGAAAATATCATCGTGACTTGTGAGGGATTCGAACCCACATCCCCAAGCTTTCATGGCCGGTGCATTTATCCAACTATGCTAACGAGCCACTGCAATTTAGTGAGAATTTTTAATAATCATATTCTACATATGAACTAATATGCTCGGCCATGAAAGCTTGGGGATGTGGGTTCGAATCCCTCACAAGTCACGATGATATTTTCTGAGAGTTTTCTTTAATTGTTTTCAATGTATGAAAAAATGTGCTTAATCACATAAATACTTCTTTAAACAATACTAATTTTTTTTCGATAAAAATCTCATAAGATTGAATGATTTATAAGAACTATTATTAGTGTTTTTAGCCGTTGATATAAATACAGCTCACAAAAATTCTGTAGACAAGATCCATTTTGTATTTAAAATGATATTATCGGTATTAACAATTATAAATCTAATACAATTAGACTAAAAAAAATATCATTAATGTTGTCTCGTTCGTTTAAAGATACTCATTTATCGAGGAAAATAATAATACTATCGTGGAGAATAATCAATTTCGTGGTATAATATATTAAAATATGTGATCTATATAAAATTATATCTATTTGTAAATAAGTCAACGTATTTAACAAACCACGATGTGATTGTTGTGTTTCACGTTTCATGTTTTTGTGAAATCAGATATTATTTTAAATTAAATTTTAAAGCATCTATCATATCAAAAAAATCCACAAAAAAACTATTTTTTTGTGTTCAAATTGATCTTTGCGAGGTTTACGATATGAAAATCCACATTATGATTCAGAATCAATAGTTCAATATTTTATTTAAGGTATTTAATACAAGGATATTTTTTTTAATTTAAAGACTCACTACTTCAGGTCACACCGAACGAATCCGAAACACTTATATTATTATTGCTACAAAACACAGCGCCGGGCTGTGAAAATGGCGATACGTGCTGAAAGTACCAAGGGATGGCAACTCTTTGAAACTGAAGCCTCCGGAGGGTGGGTTGGGGAAGCGGGACGTTCGCAGGAATTCGGAATAATTGTTCGCCCGAGTGCTCGCCGCTACCCCCGCCCGCTGGAAGGCTGCCCCGCCGAGGGGAGGAAACAGCACCACCGCGCCTAATGTTTGGGTAAGATGGATGTATAAAGTGTTTTTGCTTATTTACTTTACCGTCTTGCAAATTGTTTGGCTTGTATTTTTGAGCGCTGAAAAGTGATTGTTTCGCGGCAGCAATTCAAACCACAAATGAAAACTATAATCTATTTTCCATCCTGAATCATCGCAGAAGTAATAAGTTTGTATTTCTATCTAAGCACATAACATGTAAGCAATAAAAACTATTGTTTTTAAGTATTACAGTCTATGAATCTACGTTATCCACCTTTTTCAGTTACACATAAATAGTTTCAATTACAAATGAAAACTATAATCTATTTTCCATCCTGAATCATCGCAGAAGTAATAAGTTTGTATTTCTATCTAAGCACATAACATGTAAGCAATAAAAACTATTGCTTTTAAGTATTACAGTCTATGAATCTACGTTATCCACCTTCTTCAGTTACACATAAATAGTTTCAATTAAACTACTTCATAACTAACTTTACAGATAAATGTATTGTACTTTTATATTCGTAGATACTTATTTAAAATTATATAATTTTTAATGTTTTTGTAAATTAAATATCAAAAGTCAATAAATGCATTCGTTGTTACTCAAAGTGGGATAATTGAATTCGAAATAAGTTGTTTCTAATTTCACTACTCATTTTTTAATAAACATGATTAAAAAAAAAAAACGTTTTAATAGATCTAAGATCGACAAACGCTTTTAAATAGACAATAATCTATATCAAATAATATTTATTTACAGTATTATTTGTCTTATTAGAAAGAAAACGCTTGTTTTTGCTCACATGATATAAAACTTACTGGTTTTACGTTTTCAAGCAGGAATCTAACTATTTACCAAGACAGGTTTGGGTGCAAAATATTTTTAATGGTTACAATTTGTTTGGGCAATTAATACATTATATGATTAAAATTTGGCGACCTGGCGATTACCGTGACATTTAGTTCGCCCCGTCTCATCCACCCTTTATAGTTTCGGTCCGAGAGGCTTTCCTCCCCGACAGAGGCGACTATGTTCTTATTGTACTCAGACAGCCATTCTAGAAGAGCAACTTTAGGGGTAGCGGACTGGGGGAGGTCCATCCCCCGCCCCGTGCGACGACTCCAATGGCTACCGTGAAATATCTACCTAAATTATATTTGCGAGTTGTTCTGAGACTATTCGATTATATATTCAATTTCCAATGCAAAAGCCAATATTCAAGAGTTTTAGTTTTTAGTACGAACGAAACGGTCTCTACAGTAACTAAAATAAAATAAATTATACATAAAAATAGTTTTAAATAAAGGAGATAAGTTATGTTAGCTTAATTGTTTCAGTTTGGCTATTTTAATTTTATTAATATATTATGATTTTTCAATATGGTTTAAAATATATTGTTTATATAATTTTCATTGTATTTATATTAACATTGACCTGTTTTATTTATAAAACGATGTTATCAAGGGAAGAAACATTTTTAGTTAAAATATATATAATTTAAATTAAAGCTTGAAATTTATTTGAAAGTATGTTTTTAGTTGTAAGAAACTTATTTAAAGTATGTGTATTATTATTATAGTACTACAAGTAGTAGAGCATGTTTTTATTTAAAATTATTATAATTTAAGTGTTTCCAAGATGGCATCTACTTGTATTCAGTTAGCATTTCAGGGGAGAAATGCCAGTGGTAGTTTGGCTTGTTTCATGAATATGTGTTTTCCGCGTATTTGTACGGACGAGAAGCAAATTGTTAAATATTCACTTGAATTCCTAGAAGTGCATTTAAATGCATTACTTACTTTGTTGCAGCTGCATGTTGCCCGCAACTCTTCATTCAATTGTGTTGCCTTCCGCTGGCTTTCTTCAAGGTGAAAAATCTTTTCATTTTTTCCTGAAATCATAATACAAAATATGAATAAGCATTTAACTGTTTTTAAACAATTCATTGCATTTACTTAACAATTTTTATATTTTAATGAATATTTACATGCATGAGAAGCTGGTTTGGTATATAATACTCCATCAAATATGAACAATCAAAATGGCTGAGCGGTTACCATCATTTTTGTTTGTATGCACTTTTGTCATTTAAAGCTTCTTCAAGCAGACCATTAAAAGCGAAAGGGCTCGCAAACAAAAGACTATTTATAATTGTTGATCACATATTGTGACAGTAAATAATTAAAAAAAACTATTTTTCACAGAAATACAATAATTCGTACAGCGATTATGACTAATAAATTATAATGCTACCCATAATTTACTATGTTATTGTTAATTCTATGGGAAAGCTGAACTTTTTTTTCCAAATTAAATTATATCTTATGTTCTTTCAAATACGTTTTCTTTCATTCTTCGTTTCTTTAATGCAATAAAATTTAATGAATTAATAAACCATCTCTTTGTGATAATTTATAATTGCACAGTATTTCCGATTGTTAAGTAAAAAAGCGGTATATGACGCTATTAAACTACATTCCACTTAAGTTTAAACCATTTTAACTAGTTTATAGTTAAAATGGTTTAATGATATAAGCAGTATTTAAACCTCTTGTTATTAGGTAACATGACTTGATCGTTCCAACACCACATAACTACAAAAATAGTTTCATATCTATATTCTTTAATAATTTTAAAAAAATAGTATTGTCGCGAGGGTGTGGGTTCGATGTCTACCAGGGATGAAAAATAACTTATAGAGTATTATTCTCGTCGTTTTGAGTATGAATCGGTTAGGTTAAATTGTGTCTCTCGACATTAAAAATAAAACATTTGAGTTTGTGTATAAATTTGTCAATTACATATAGGCAATCAGCGGGAAGCAATTACCACTCAATCAGTTAACAAGCACGCAAATTGTAGAATCAATACACCCGTCCGTACTGGAGGTGGTAATAAAATTTGATAACCAATAATTGGGGCCTTGCTGGTGGTGGCGGAGGCGTCACCAATATCCTGTCGCTCGGAGCCCTGCCCGGCTGGGGCCCCTGACGACGAGGATATTGGCTTGAAACCATGCTAATTCAATTCCTGCATTTTTATAGTAATATACAAATACTTCCTTTAAATATTTTTATATTAATATTTTTCAAATAATACTTTCCACACAAGCAAAGAACCAAAAAAAATCATTATTCTATTTTGTGTTTTTTCTATCTTCATATTAGTATATTTTAATTACAGCTGATAAGGGCTGCGTTATTCGTATAAAACTATTGCTAAATATCTTTTTAACTTTATATTTAAGCATTTGCTTAACAATATATGTTAAAATAAAATTCCACTGCCTATCTTCGCGCAAGTGAAGTTTTTAATGATGGAAATTTCATTAATCACGATACTTCTGTATGATTTCGTTTTTTGAAGCACAGAGCAAACTAAATACTTATGCTCAAATGAATATATAATAACAAAAAGACTTGTATGAATAGATTGTGAAAATAAAATAGATTATACCTACTTAGTTCCAGCTTGAAAACAAAAACTACTAGTTTATATATAGAAAAACAGTTAAACAAACACTTTAACAGTTTAAAATGTCCTGTTAAAAACTGTTGCTGCTAAAAAATAAGCCGCAGGATAGGTCGATATGTGCGTTTAAAATTTTAAAAAACTTTTCAATATAGTTTATAAACATTTTAAAAAACCTAAATTAAACGCAAAGTCGTTCTTTTTTATAAATTAGTGTTTCCTATCTTTTACAAGTTACCATGCGAATATTATCATATATACAATAATACCAAAGTATATTTATTGTTCATTTATTTTTTCGTTTAATGAAATCATTGTTTTTTTTATAGTCTTAGTGCTAAAATATTTAAAAATCCATAAAATGTGGGTATTTTTTATCCCATTATAATGTCTAGTTAGAAAACCGTACTAACATTGTTCTATATAATTTATTCTAGTATAACATTATCGAACAAGAATAAAAATGTCACGGACGGTATTCTTATTAGAGTTTATTGTATTTATTGGTTATTTATGATAAATTATTACCTTATTTACTCCTGAATTTCAAATTGAATTTATCTTGTTATTTAACTTTCCAAAATTTAAATCAAATTTATTTTCGTTTAGAAGAGGGGCCTCCCGTTCCGCCCACAAAGGATATTGATAAATTTCAAATCGAGCAACTCGTGATGAATACAAGAGTGTCGTAATCGAATCAAGTCTAAAAAAATACAACTTTTTATAAATGATCACAAAGAAAAATAATTACAAATAGCAAGTAATAGTTTCATTTAGCCGAGACGCAAACCTTTAATTTTAAAGTAGCTATAGTTGGAAGCGCCTCTAGCGACGAGCTGACTAAGCTGATTAATAGTTTTTCTACCGACCGATGAGCGGCGCTGCAGTAGACTTATATTAGAGTCGTAAAATACGAATGTTGCCTCATTTGAGTGTATATTTTATTTGATTCACCCTCTTTATGCTGAGCGGAATGGGACTTTATGCCGGGCTATATATTTTTTCGTTGTATCAGGTAGCCGTGCAGAGAGAGATTTAATAAAAAAATATTTTACTTTTCACCAAAACATACTATCAACGATTTCACTTTTATAGCCAAAATATATTTATATTTACAGTGTCTGTGCATCTCTAAAATAATTTATAAAATATTAAACATTGATATTCCTATTTGAGTTGCGGAAAATACTATCTTACCTTGAAAATACCTGGCTCCAAATATATAGCGCTGAGAATTATAAAAAATACGTCAGAAAATATAATGCGTTCGTTTTTGTATTGAGTCTACATTCAAAATAAAAATCCTAGTTATAATATTAAATTTTGAGATTAAAATAGCTTTAAAACAGAATAAATTATTGGGATAAATGTTATAATATGCAACATAAACAATATTTATAAATCATGAAAATACCTATTATAATTTAGAATATAGTTTATATACAAGCTTTTTTGTCCACAAATAAAAAAATATATATATCAACCAGTAATATAAAACTGTTGCCATATATATATATATATATATATATATATATATATATATATATATATATATATATATATCTTATAAGTGAGAGCTGAAACAAATAATTGTAGACAGACAGGCTATACGAAAGTAACACGCAATTTCTATTAATTCAAAAGCTTTTTTTAATATATCACACATACTAGCGCAGTAGGTACCTAATGCACATTTTCAGGGGCTGGTAAACATTTTACCACCCCCGAGAGGCTCTGGCTCTGACAGTGGGTAAACTACATTCAGCAAGGTATATTTAATTTCCGGTCCCACTCTCGTCATTCAACTTGTTACAGTTTTTCTTATCTCTTTGTGAATGATATAAAAAAATTATCTCCTTTCATGTTTTTTTTACATAATTCCTATTTTGTGTTTTTAATTTGTATTCGTTTAATTTTTCAAAGAACTGTTGAAATACATTGAATGTAAATTATTTATAAAGATACACAGTGATCAACGTAAAAATCCTCTCTTTTTTGTGGTAGTACTTTTCCGCGCAAAAAATAAACACAAAAGCTTACATTTATCTTCCGTTCGGATCATACATCTCAATCGCGCCCCGAAGACTCTCGCAGCACGCGAGGTCTCCACACACAATCTATAAGTCTCGCGTAGCGGGCAAATTCTTGTTTACATCATCAATTTGATTCAATAATAACTCTGAGATTTTCGTGGTGAAATTTGTAAAGAATCCCACCATCCATCTTAACTGCCATGGCGGATCTCAGCCCACATAAGATGTTATTATCATCTCTCGATAAAAATCACTTTTCTCGTCTCGCAGACATGCCGGGTCTCTTGTAACATTTTGTGGATTCATTGGACTCCTCGCGAATTTCGTTCCGATAAATTAGGCGGAGATTCAATAAAAATATTAAAAATCACCCGTGTTTTTTTTTATGCCCGAGTATCCATCTTGCTTTCTGTGATCGATGGCTTTTTGAAAAATTGGTTTACGTCAGAGCGTGATGTGTGTGAATATTCATTAACTTGTGCCGATCATTTATGAGCATCGTGATCTATAGATCTACTCGAATGATGTATCGAGAAAGTTCAGAAAATCCAAGAAATTTTATTTAAATTTTGATATAGGAAATATCAAACAATCATAACTAAGTCAAATTAACAAAATCTTAATTAAATTTATTCTTTATTAATAATTCTGTAAACGTAGTTATTTTAAACATTATTTTTGTATGCATATTATCATTAAAAAATCCATGCTAGGTGTCATTTCTAAACTAATAAAAAATCTGCTGTGGTTTTTAAAATTTATAAGATTTTTTTGTATATTTCTAAATGTCATTTTATATGTTCAAGATGTTTAGTACTAACAATAATTAATTACTAAAATATACTGAATAGTAAAATTGTTGGTTTTGCGTATACGGTTTACTATATAAAAATATCCCCCGCGTAGATATCAATTTCAATATTTATAAAATTGTTTAATTTTTCATATATAAGCCGCAAATTTAAAAATATATATTACTGTTGTAGTACGATAAAGAGCACCAATTCTTTCATATTCTTCCAAATAAGCTATTAAAAATTTACACTTTTTCAGTAAAGCTGTGGCAGTATGAATTATTCATAAGAATTACATAAATTTCTAGTAACAGTTTGATTGTCTCTTTACAGTATTACATTAACCTAAATAAAATAATTATTTACGACAAAATATGCAATTAAAACGACGTATAATTGAATGCCTCCGTGTAGTCGGTTATTGCAGAAACAATATATTTTTAATAGACGCGTCAATTACTCAAAAACATTCCACCCAGCCAGACATAATAAATACAAACAATAAAAATACACACCAACACATGCCCACTCACTCACGTGCATGTGGTCGTAATGAATATCCCTTCCCCTTCGACCCCCTTCGCCCCCTGAAGCCGGCCTAGCCAATATCCCCTACAGGCCGCGTACAGGAAGGACCAGAGACTTCCAGCCCCCCCGGTCGCAAATTACCAGGGCGCTTTCCGCCGAGCGCCGGTGCAGAAGTGGCGGGTGACTTACGGCCCATTAGGGTAGTGAGGGCGCTCCGGCCCACCCCCTCTGAAATAATTTTTCTCCCTTATAAAGAGAGCCGCGGTAATGGCCGCTCTAGGGCGGTCATTGTGACGCCCCCACCCCCGCGGATACAAATAAGACTGAAAACAAAATGGTGCAGTGTTATGCGCGGGTTTCGGATGGTTTTGTAACTTTTTTTCTTACCGCCGTTGCAACTTTTGCAATAATACTTTGGAGACGTTAAAATAGCCCGCTACTGCCATGGCTGCCCCCCTTTATTTTCTTTTATTGCGAAAATTGTGGTTTGAACTCAGACATACCCTTGAAATGTTGTAACTGCCTTTGTTACATTTGACTTTCTACGTGTATATTGAATTTCAACACACACCTAATAATAAATTTGCACTGCACCAAAAATAGGCTTTGGGATGATCGTCAATGTTTAAGTTTTTCATTTTTATTTTCATCAAGATCTCTAGTGAATTCAATTGTGATTAAATTATCCTGTTCCGTATTAAATTTTATGCTTTTGGTAATCAATGCACACATGAAACAACGGGGAAAAAATCTAACCCACACCTCCATGGCTATTGCAGCCAATCTCTTTATTTCGCAAAAACTAGGCATATCGGTTAAATATAAATAAATAAAATCATTTATTATAAATAATTTTTCTCTTAGTTACGTGTATAACGTGCACGATAAAATAATGAACATACGAATTGCCCTAATAAAGTGTTGTCTCCCAGATCCCATAAAATTATTTATTATTTATTGGACTACAATTACCTCAAATACGAGAATGTTCCATATGTAATCACACAAACTATATAATAAATATAGGTTGAGGAGAGAAATATTTATTAGAGTTTCCGTATATTAAACAAATTTTAATGTTAGTAATGAATTTATTTTCGAAATAAATATTTTAATTGAATCAAGGCTGTATATGATTTAAAATTATAATAACTTTACTTTAACTAATGTCAAAAGGAACAAAATAACAAAATCACAATCTAGATTAACTTTTAACCATGATAGATCTGTCTACTAAGAAAATTATATGGATTTATTTTAATAAGTTACATTACGAAGGTTGCCTGCTTTATCGTGTTATGAAGATTTATTTGTTAAACCTGGTTTATGCAAGCCAACGTTTGTTAACGTCATACTTGTAACGCGTTTTTAAATGTTAAATACAATACGTGCAAAGCATAAAATTGAATATTTTAAAATGCTCTAAAACCATTTTGTTTATATAACCATTTATACAATGAAATTTGATAGAAGTGGAAGTCGTAAAGATGATTTCTTTTTACTCCATTGGAGCAAGGTCAAACTTGTGGAGATGCCGGTAACTAAATATGTAGGGAACCAGATAATCAAGATAGAGTACTTGCAACTTCTTACTGTGTGATGTTCTTATTCTCCTCGATCAGCCGCCGTCCAGAGAAGGTCCTCTCGCAAACTTCAGGAGCCGGGAGTCAAGGGAGCAGCGTCAGAACTTGGAGGCAGGGGGCCACTTCGTCTCTGTCGGACCTTCCTAGCTTCCCGCGGGCCCGAGGCGTCCTAAAGTTTATTTTTTCAATAGTTAATTTTACAAAAATATTGTTACTCTCCATAATGTTGAAAAATTCTAAATATGCTAGGTTATTATATTATCTTTAATAATAAATATATATTTAATATCAAAGTGCATTTTGTAGATTGATTGTTTCAATCAAGTTTTCCTCGTGCTTTTTGCCAGTTTCAGTCCATGTTTTTAATCACAAAAATGAATATCCAAATAGCAAGCAAACGATGATTTTTCGCTTTCGGCTTTCGGCTTCGTACTCTTAGAGAAAATAGTACCGTTGGGTTGTTCTTATATAATATTACAATTTGGAGTATTACAAGTCAAACCGGTCAATCGGGAACCACCACTGTAACTTATTTTACATAGTTGCAGACTGAATTAAGTGTGGAACTAGCTTAAGCGCAAAAATACGCAAACATCCAAAATCCTCGGTTTAATCTCACCCCAAGCGCCCCATCTTTAATTCAATATCCTGGGCCCCGCACGGGCCGCGGCCGGATGTGGGCCGTGGGCAGCGATGCGGTGATTTATTATCCCTGGCCGGCCCCAAACCCCGGCCGGTCCCGGAGGGAGCTCCGAGGGGCTCCGGAGACTCCGGGGGGCTCCGGGGGCCCCCGCTAACTAATCTAAGAACCTTAATACCCGCTTTCTTGCCGAACTGATAAGGTTTTCTGGATTCCAGTAGAGAAAATTATAAATTTAATTTATATTATATTTATTTTAGTCGTTTATATTTTGCTATTTATATTAACCCAGCACTATGACGCTATTATGCGGATTGTACAAAATATTTTTCTCTCGTGGTATTTGCATTTTTAGACCAATGTTAATTACATGTGTGATTTTCTTATAAACATGGTCATTCGTATTTTCAATTTTCAGAGCTGAATTTTAAATTTAGGTCGGTATCGCTAAAATGGACACTGATTGCAAGCATTGATATCAGTCGTGAACCTAATTCGCAAAATCATCAACATAAATTACACCCTTTACCATAAAAATAGTACTTCACACAAAATATATTATGTATGATAGCTTGATAGCGAAAGTATTTATCCAAATTCTGTAATTGTCAATATTTAAGATGAAAAAAAATTCATTGATGTAACTATTTTTTGAGATATTTTCATAACTTTACGAAGTTAATCACTTTTCTTTTATAAAATGGAAAAGGACAATTAAATAAATACACAAAATATTTATATTGTTGGAACGCTGCCAAAAGTTTGCAGCTACACTGTATTGTGATAAAATGTGTTCCTGGCATTTATATTACAGAAACTGTAAGTCCATCCAAAACATTAAAATATGATTGACGAAGTTTCAAGTAGTACTGATTACATATCATTAAATTACTATATTGTTAATTTAATATTCAATCTCTGTTATAAAAAGCACAACATATAATAAACTACCGATACATATTTACTGACACAATAACATGAACGATGTTTTAAGAGCTATGAAGTTTTTAAAAGATTTGTTTATTTATTAATTGCAAATGATTTAAATTATCTTTTTTCATTGTTTGAACTCCTCTATTACTTTTGTAAATATATTTTGCATGCAAATCATCCGACCACTGGACCGCAAACGCAAAAAGCGTATAAGTTTTACCAGTTCTATTAAGTACTCATTAAATCTTTTCAAAGAGAGAGTAATCAAGTTGTGCTTATTTTTTAGCAGGACTTTAGTGTGCCTGGGAAATTATTTGAATTTAAGACTTATTTGTCATCAGTTGGCATAAGAGTAATGATGAAAATAAACTGTATGGAATAAATTAATACTCATACAAATTCTCAAAATACTAATAGCATCCCGTGTATCGGGAAAAAAGCATATCAATACAAAGAGTTCCATTATTCGCCGTTCCGCAACACATGCGAGCGAAAGGGTTTCTACCCTTAGACAAAAGCCGAGTCAAACTCGACAAAAAACAGACAATGGTCGGCCGAACCATCCCTTGCAAGAAAGATCAATTTAAAATGTATTGCCAACCCCCCTATTGTCCACAGTTCCATTTTAAAGGCCTTTAAACCACCCCGAATGAAATATAGACAGTGAAAAGCTGCCAAAGCCCAATACTGTTCGATACATTTATTGATATGACGATCGCGTCAAGGGTTGGAGTTTTTACGACCCTTTTATGTTTCAAAATAGAGTGTAATTTATATTTTAAGTTTTGGCAATGCTGTATAGTGTCGAGTATTTTTATTTTTGGAATAAGCCATCGTAGCAAATAAACAGAAGTACACTATAAAATACCATTCAGATATTATTTTTCTGTTCAGTGTTTATTATTATTTTTAATAATTCAACAGAACCAGAAAAGAATGTAAATGTGATTATTTTATATTGAATATCTAATAGAGTAGTGGAACGCGTCAACTTTTTTAAGATGCTGTTGAGATGGAGGCATGTGTTTTTTTTATTATTATTATCAAGTAAAGTGATACGTAGGATGTAGAAAAGTCTAAAAAATGGGAAGGTTATGGCATTAGGCAGTCGCTGCAAAAACCAATTTGTACGTCAAAAATCATGTAAATATATATATTTTTTTAACATTATTTTAAAAGTTACACCCAGATTCTCATTTTCAGGCAACCATAAGCATTTATTTAATAATGTGCATGTATGCATGCATGTCATATGCATCTCGGTCTAAAAAATGAAAATATGTTTTCATGCAATAAAAATATTATTTATGAGTTTATACACGCAGACGTATTGCATATTTAGTGTTAAATTTTAGTGCGGAATCGATCGGACCCCAGTGACCGCGATCCGAAAGGCCGGTTTTAAAATTTATAAGCAACGGTTTTTTCGCGTGGCCCGCCTCGCCGTGGCAATTTCAATATTTTAAAAATTTACACCAGCCTGTAACGCGGAAAGGGTCACCCTCCCCGCCTCCCCGGGGACGCATGACGAGTGTAACAACTATAAATTTAAAAATGGGATGGGGTATCGATTTTAAAATTCTGCCCGCGACTATCAATACAGTGACGCGCTGCTGGAAAAAAATAAACGCTTGTGTGAAATCGAAAAAATAAAATCGGTCAACATTTTAAATCAATTTGCACAAAATCGTTATTTGATGAAATGAAATTTAAATATCGTAACAGAATACAATTAATTTATGTTGGCTTTTATACTTTCAACTATTTACCGTTTGATTGACGTGTGTTTCACGAGTTATATAGACGTCTTAAAATACTAAACATTTTCTTATTTTTTTGATTGAATGCATGAAAAAATGTATTTCAACCAATAAAAATTTAAAAAAACATTGAATATAAACAATACAACCTATATACAAAGCATTTTTAAACATCATTCAATTGATGAACAGAAACGAGTCGTGTTTTTTTTTTTTTAAGTGCTTATTAAAATATCGAATTAGTCACAAAGATTTCCGTGTCATTCAACTATGATTTAATGACATAATAAATATTGGAATATATGCTGTCCATAACATCACAAAACCATATTTAGTGTAGACCTGTTTTATCAAACGTCTTTGCATACCACCCTGTGAGTTTGACCGATGGTGCAGGGTTGTTTAAAGTAGGGGTGGGTTTCAGACGCGGTACATGCAGTCCACTCGTTTTCATTTGGCCATTGGCACATAAATTCAGCGTACAACATAAATTTAATGCAGCCTTCGACCGCTTCACCTCTGCCTTGTTCGGGAGATAAATAGCCGCGGAGTATCGGGAGTCGGAGGAGTCGCTCCTCACTTTAGTGCCTACACGTATGGCATTAGGATATCGCACGGGGGATTATGGGATCTGTATCGCGATACCGGATGTCCCTTGCATTATAAATGACCGAATTAGTACCGTTTTTGCATTAAGATTATTATGACGGCACGTTTGAGTGTTTGGGGGATATTTTTATAACCCAAGACTACCTGTAACGCGGCATTTTGATAAGCTTTAAAATATATTTAAATAGTTGAAACTTCTAGAAAAATTGTTGCACTAATTAGGTAATATTTTTTAATAAATTCTATGCCATTAAGTCGTATGCATAATAAAGTACATCAAATGATTTCTTAATGCATTTAAAAGTTCAAAGTAGACAAGGCAGGCATTATCTGTTAATTAGTGATTGGGAATAACTGAACGAAATTCTTTCAACATGAGCGCAAAATGACAATAAGTATACAATTTATTAGTTTTTTTTTTAAATATAATATGAATGTTTATGTAATATAATATAAACTCAATTTTTTTATTTAATATTCAATGTAATCGATTTACACGCATAACGAAATAAAAAACATTTTTTACGTGCAAATCGATTAACCAAAATAAAATTGTTCGTATGATGATTTAATTCATTTTAAATCAAATAAGTTTTAATTTTATTGAAATATTTGCTTTTATTATTCAATCACGCGATCGACAAAATGTATGTATGTATTTATGTAATGTTATTTAAAATAATCCATCCAACCTACATCGTGCTATTATACAAATTTGTAACGACTTTTACATTAAAGCGTGCACTTTTATATTTCTTATTACTAATAGTTATCAATATGATAAATTCAATTTTTGCTAGGTTATCTCAAATATTTATAAAAATACACCAAAATATCAACTTTAGAAAAACGCTATATAAAAGTATATATAAATAGATACTTTTCAATGGTGATGCATTTATATTATTTTAAAGTACACAGCCATATTGTATAAAGTAATAAAGAAATTCGAGCTATTAAATTACTGTTAACAAAATGAAATACATTTTAGAATTATAACTCACCGGTTAATCAATGCTTCAATCACACAAAAACAATACACAATTAAATGTAAATATAATCTATAAGGTGCACTGGTAGTTTGCCTTGCAGCAAAGAATGACTAATGAAAGAATTTCACAAGAACTCACAATATTGCGAAATCGCCCGAAATATATATATATGTGACAATAAAAAAATATTTTAATAGAGAAAGCAGTAGCGCTGTCTCGCTTTAAAACCGTCCGATCAGTATTATGAAATAGCGACTTGTTTAAAACTCAATTGTAACAAAATTGTTTGTCTCTGATATGCAACATTGTATTGCATCGTCTTATTCGCGGCTCGCTTCTGTGACTCGCCGACACGTGGTGGAGAATTTCCAGTTCTGTAACTCTTTATTATTAAATATACATATAATATAGTCATCCAGTGAATATGAACTAACATTTGACATTACACTTTGGATTGTCTTAATTGGAATTGTGGTTTGGTTGTGACGTTAGCATTATTTACGAGGCTCTTAATTATTTATTGTGCGGACTTCAGATTCCAGAGTACTCACGATTTCTGCACACGATCGTAGCTGACGTAAAAGGTGAGTCCATATTTATTCATATTTCACATCTAAATTTTCAATAATATTAACTTGTTTTATCTATATTACGGAATCAAATACTTTTACTTTTTGCAAGTATTTATATTTATGATAAATTTTACATTTTACGTATAATCAATCAGGGTTACCGATATGTCACTCTGAAAACAGGCATGAGGCTAGCAGCAGTTCTAGCAAATGCAGTATTACCAACGAATACTAAAAGTACTTGGATATATGTTTTACAGTTATTTTGTTTTTAGCATTTGATTACAAATATTTATTAGTAGCTGTCACATTTGATGTGTGGCAAGTCTAGAAGTTATTTAGATGAAAATGTAGCATGTCCAGAATATATTTTTTTAATATTTGAAATATGCTCTTGTGGTCAGGTCTCCCCTTTTCGGAAAGCACGTCACTCTGAAACACCGCGTATAATACTTCGACAATTTGCGGAGGGTACACGGGTTGTATCCCACCATCCCCCGGGAATTTTAGGAGAGCTGCAAAAGTTGCAGTCATTCGCACATACTCCGCGCACGTCGCCATTATAAAGAGTCGGCTCGGGCCGCTGTTTGTCCATTTGCTTGAGTGCGAACTTAACGCCCGCCGTAAACCAAGTCGGCTTCTGATGAGGCTGCATACCTTTCAGCGACCCTTGAAGTGCCTACACGCGTCACGACACAACCAACAACCGAACGGTAACTAACCAATTCGCTTTGTTTAAATAATATGAAGGTACCATTCTACTTCTTTGAGTACGTTTTCTCGGCTCTCTGGGTCCTTCTACTCTGCAGTTTTATATTCGAAGGAAAAGTTTGGATATTGCTGCTGCCCAACAGCATTATTATATAATCATTTCCTTACAAAGCTCTAGCGTTTAGATCTGATACTCTTTCTGCAGCAGGAGACCTCCCACCTCGCCAATCGCCACAATCATTCCAAGTCCACTCCTCCATTACCGATCCTTTACAAAAACTCTGGGTAATTAAATTTCGATCTTGGATACTATTTTTTTATGGAATCATTTAATTTATTGCATCAAATATGAATAACCAAATGGTTAATAGTTGAATAGCGAGAACATTTTTCCATTAGTACTTAAAATTCCAAAAAGAAAAATATATATTTCCTCACCTCTTAAGGGATGTGAACGTCAATGTTGTACTCGAACATTTAAATGTTTTTTTCTGTATTATTTTTGTGTTGAAAAAAATGGATTTTTATTTAAGAGATAAATATTTTAAATTTAGTTTTGCTGACATATTTAACGAAAGGAATTAACCCCGACGTCAATACACTATCGCCCAAACATTAAATTTAGAACTGGGTGGAAGGTAGGGTTTCTGGAAAAGATAAAAACGTCCAGAGGCGAATTTATTTCAAGTGCTTTCCATCAATTTTGTTTGAGAGCAGTTCCCACGGGCCACCAGAAGGGTCAGAAATTTCTGTTTCGCGAGTAACCCGATACTTTTCCAACTCCCCACCCCCCCCGAAAGGCCAGTGACGTACGAGTCAACCCCTGGCCTAATATTCCACAAAAATCAAGATAAAAATTTCAGCAAAACTATTATCCGAAAGTTGCACCGTCGCAACTTCTTTTACGATGCGAGTGACCTTGGAAATTTTGAGTTTTCAATTAACAAATAGTAAGATATCGGAACATTCTTTCCTAACGAGTCAAGCTATGATTAATTGTGTTGTTTTTCGGCACTAAAGCCCTTTTCAAGTAAATTATTTTAATTAATTTTTTTTCAATACTGAACCAGAAATATCAAATAAATAATTACAAGTAACTTTGTATTTTGACTTCGCTTTGAGTTTATTATATTTTTTGCATGACTAGATTCGACCAAATAGACTAGGTGTCTATTTGGTCGAATCTAGTCATGCAAAAAATATAATAAACTCAAAGTGAAGACAAAATACAAAGTTACTTTTATCATTATAATAATAGATCTTCACCAATCAAATGCCTTGTCCCTCAACAAGGAAAAATAATTACAGCTCGTAATCATCTTAAATTTTTTATAGATTCATAGTTTGAAATAATTATACATTTGTATCCTACATTTAGTGTTGTTATATATAAACTATTGTCTATTGCAGTTATTGTTGTCATGATTATTACATCTCAAATAACACACACGCAATTGTATTTTTTTTAAATTTTGTATTGTACCTTTAACCAGTATATTTGTATGTCAATCTGAAAGATCTAGCTTGCAAAGATGTAGGTGCATGAAAAATACGGACTTTTTTGAGTATGCAAAATCATCTATAAATATATATATTCCCTGTTATTTATACTTCGTGCGCCTCTGGTGTCAACCTCCCCCGCCTCCCCTGCTGTCCGTCAGTAGCCTTCGTGTCTTAATGCTTGAGGAAAATTTTAATGTATTGGATATAACACTGTGCGGCTGTACAAATGCTCTACAAGGTGATTGATATTCCCAAAGTCCCAGTGTGATTAGCTAAAATCGTTACGTAAAATAATATTAATTGTAATTTATACATTAGCTTTCAATAAACACCCTCTAGAAAAGTAAATTATAAGAACAGAAATTAATATTTGCGGTTTTGGTTGAATAAAGCTCAAAGTTTATTTAAACCAAGCGACCACATTATTAAGAAGAGGCGACAGAGCTATGAATATAAAGACACGTGGTGGCACGAGGTCATGTGAAGCTGATTTTGTATCAACATTGAATGACACGTGATCATGATTGGAGTGAATCATTAATTTTTTTTAATGTTAGCTGAATCTGAATGTTACTAAATATTATATTTACTTTGTTTTGAACAAGTGAAACAGTATTTTTTTTTAAGATATTCAATAATAATAATCTCTATAAAAGTTACTTAAGTTTATCAAAAGTTGTGAGTACGAAACAAAGTAAAATAAAATCAATGATTGAGAAAATACTAGATATAACAGAATAAACTGTTAGTAAACTCCACATAGTTTGAGAAACAAGCCATAAAATGAAGAAAGACAAAATTTGATCAGTACTTAAAGTAGAAGTCGACATCTTTTTAAATTAATCAATATTGGTCGGCATTCTATTTCTACAAGCAATAAAGACATCTTATTATTTTTTTTGGAAACTGTAATTGATATTTGTATATATGCACTTTACAAATAAACGTTTTTTTCCAAATGAAAAATACAATACACGAATTTGGAAACACTGTGTTCACGTCATGTAAAATAAGAAATACGAGCTAATTAATATCGCCTTGAAACTCGCTGTTAATATCAAATTTTACAGACTCTTAAAGAGTGATAACTAAAAACCATAAACAGAACACCCCCGCGTTTGCATCAGAATATCCAAACATCTATCCAAGTTTTAAGAATACTTTAATCCATTTCAAACATTCACACGTCCCCGCTCTCCCCGGGGCCTCGTAAATTGCACGTTTGGTCCGGCGGCCCGACCACCCCAGCCTCCCCCGCCGCCCCTCCCGGGAGGGCAGGGCAATCCACTCTCAAATTGGAAAACATCAATTCTGTAAATATATCGACTTCACCCTGTGCCCGGTGGTGCCCTGAGCTGCCTCCGTGCCGACCTGGCTTGCTTTGTCTTATTCAATATGATGTTGTGCCAATGATTACTAAAACTCGTAATTTTCACCTGTACAGGTGTATTTTATGCACAGTATTTAGCTGATCATTTTGATCAATACGGTATGTGTATATCGCGCAGGTTGTGTGGCTTACAATATGTGACTTAGGTGGTAGTGTATATGGAATTCCATAACCCTTTTAAACAACTATGATAAAATTTAACCCAAGTTTTCACGGATAACTATAAAGACAATAAAATTTAATGATTTCGCTTAGATAAGATTAAGCTGAAATGAATATATATCATAATACCATATTTCAAAGAATTTTTAGTAAGTATATGCAGTAGCGTGTGCTTATCTCTCAAATCAAAACTTGCAGTTATTGGCTCAAATTAATGTAAACCTATACTTTAACATAATAAGTTAGAAAATGAATCACTTTTTTTGAAGAAATATTTTTTTCCGTGGATAAAAACTTTTTTTGACCGTATTTTGAAAATTTGTTATACCTTTACGTATAAAAAATATTTTTTTAAATTTAAAAGTTTTGATTTAATTTTAACAAAAAATATAATTGGATTTACTATTGATTATAATAATAGTGATATTGTTTGAAAAATCGATCGCCAATTTTTTTACCACATATTCAAGGCCATACCTGGATGCCTGTTACTCTAAAATATTCATATATATTTGTAGCTACTTAAAAATCTAAATTCCCAGTTGCCCATACAGTGCACCAAAAAACGAACAGTGTGCAAAATATCTAATTACATGGCTACTGGCCGCTGACTCAAAATCAATACTTATAATGCCATTGCTCCCCGAGTCTCCTTTATCCACAAAGGAAATCGCCTCTCTTCCTATTTTGGCCAATCCTACAAAATTACAAATGTCCATTCAACCGCGTCCTCCCCGCGCCCTCCACATTACCGCGGCCATCTCTCTCCAACGCGCACAAACTAACACCCCGATAAAAAGGACAGCAACATACCCAGCGACCATCCGAATCCCCCATCCCTCGCTCTCGTCCCAGTGTGTTTCTTTTTTGACGAGGGTATCGCTTTATGATAGGCAAGGGACTGACCACTGAGAACCGGTTTTTTCGGACCGGTCATCCCCTCTGGCCAATGGCGAGGCAAAACTAGTCCAGCGCGTGCGTCGAGCTCCCAATTCTCTATTGAAAATTGTGAAATAACGAATTTTTAAATTTAAAACGGATGTTGTATCGTTTGGACCGCTTTTTTTTTTTCTTTCGAGGTCAAATCTCGGGGTCTAATGTGAACGAAGCGCGTGCGGTCTGAACTCGGTGGTCTATAGAGGGATAAATTGACCATAGCGTATATACGGCAGATAAATAAATGGATGAGTACCCTAATGGTGTTTTGACCGGATGCTGGTTTGTGGACCTTTTTGGATGCATGAATGGAGCAAGTAAATATTAAGCGATTAGAAATATTGTCTGAAACTTGTTTGGGATTTTTAATAGTTCAAGTGAGCATATTTATCGCCATTGTATACTAACACCTGAGTGATACGGATATTTCAATTG
This sequence comes from Atopsyche davidsoni, assembly GCA_022113835.1. Classification (NCBI taxonomy): domain Eukaryota; kingdom Metazoa; phylum Arthropoda; class Insecta; order Trichoptera; family Hydrobiosidae; genus Atopsyche; species Atopsyche davidsoni. Next base: position 7,866,074 of record JAILWY010000007.1, read on the forward strand.
AATTTATCGGAATATATTATAAATACAATAAATTTACTAAAATTTATTTTTTATTGCGCAGATTTAATGCATACTTTATTATCTACGATAAGTAAAAAATTTATAACATTCTGAAAATTATTGATAAGTCGTTGATTATTTTATGCAACTGTATTAAATGCCCTAAATTAATGAATATAGTGACATTTGAAATTCCAGGATTCTTGAATCATTAATTATGTTGATTGTTTTAAATTATAACCATCAAGTTAAAGTCAACGTTTATTTTTGTGTTGTTCTTTTAAATGTTTCATTTTTTAAGTGCTCCATAAACAAATTTATTGCAATACCTGTGCTCAAAAATGAACTGAGCATCTAATGGAAAGAAAAAAAATACCTTGGATCCACCCCAATCACACTTAACAATATATACACTAGCGTCTCCAAATACGAACCTCACAAAATAATTAAATTAAAAAAAATCGAAGGTTGTACAGCAAATCTTTCAACATCAAAGAGTCCCCAATAAACCTAATTCAAACAAATTATAGTGAGTGTACTGTCAACGTCGAGGTTTTTTTTCAACCCCCGGAGTCAATTTCGCAATCTACAGACCGGCGCCTCCCCGCACGACAGCCCCAATGCATTGCATTCCTTTGTGAGTGCAGGTCCGACGCGGGGAGCAGTCGCCCAAATAAACAAAGTGCCATTAATGGACGGCCTGTCCCCCGCAGGAGCTCCTCCGGCCTGCCTTGTTTCAAAGAAAACAAATGGACGCCAATATTTCGCGGCTCGAACGCTGCACTAAGCAGATTCTGTGTCTTTGACTTATTGGTCAGTGAATCAAAGCTTTTGTACATTTAATATCTGTATCTATGAATAATTTTATTTTTATTTTTTAAGTATGAATTTTTTTGAATATTTTTACTTCAAACATGGTCTTAAAAATCTATAACATGATGATTATGATATACCCCATTAAAATATATATAAATTGTATAACACTGTATTATAACAAACTCACACTTATGATACGCAAGCCATGAGGTTGCAGTTTCAAATCTAGGTGAAGCAATAAGCTGTTATGACTCTTTTTTAACTCATTTTTAAATCATCTTCTTTTATCAAATTTTAATTAAGGTATTCAATTGTGGTCCTTCTATGAAAAAGCTTCATTAACTGTAGGAAGATCCTCAAAGTCCTGTTGTTTAAATGTTTGAATATACATTTAAATAAATATACTTTTAGGTTTTCGTTGTGCTTATCTTAGAAAAATATTGTATTGAATAATCTAAAATCTAATTCTAAAAATCAGAAAAAATCTCTCTTAGTAAAATCAGAATGAGGCCAAAATACTGTGGGGTAATAGAATACACGCCCGAGGAAAAGTCTCAAAAATCCCATTCAAACTGCGAATCAAATTACCGTCGTGAAGGACAAAGCCCCTCCTGCCTCCCAGGGGGAGGGGGTGGGACATTCATCCGTCCATTTGCTGAATCACCACGTATTCTGTGCTATTTACCCTGATGCCTAGTTACCCCTAACTACCAGCCCCCCCACCCCCTCGGGTCACCCTCCTTGTTTGCTTTGCGGGAAGACGCTGGGAAATAACAAATCTGGTTTCTTATTTTCGGTTTTTTTGCTACCACTTTTTTTAGATTCGTTGAAACGTTGCTTATATTTAAAGATAACAATAAGATTTTTGTAAAAGTAACTTAAGACTCAAGCTTTGATGTCATATATTCATTTCGGCACTTCCTAAAAATAATAAAAGCTTTGCAACTGTTTCAAACTCATTGAATGATATTTATAATAATTTTAAAAAAATAACATTTAATGTTTTTTTTTTATAGTTATTTACACCTTCAAATCATTTTTAAAAGTTTTTATAAAATGTCTGAGTAGAACGTAATTGCGCCTAAATAATCTCGGCTTTACTGAAAAAATCTTTACATAATATAACATAGAAGATCGTGTAGAGTCTTGAGTAACAGTACATCACAGGCTTATGGAAATAGGTGTACCCCGTACCTTGTGTGTACATAAACAAATCTACGTTTTAATCCTGTCTACCCCGTACAAATATCGGGCTGTAGCGGAGTAATGCCTGGCAGCGTGGGCTGGCTGACCGCACGTTTGTAAGGCGTCCCCGGCGTCCGCAGTGCCGCAAGCCGAACATCAATCCAGGCCCTAACCCTCCCTAAAAGATGGCTCGTACTTAGGCCGTTACTTGCAAGTACGGCCAGGTCTTAGGGTAGTTGTTTTTACGGTCGAAACTGTAATATACTACAGGTGAGTGAACGTATGATACTAAAACAAATACACTTGAATAATAAAAATTATAATTTATTTCAGATGTGCTTAAACCTCAGTTTTTTTATCACCTTGTCTCCTGCGATTTTTTAAAATATACTGAATATATTTTATAAAAATTATAAGGTTCAAAAAACATAGCTGGTAGTTTGTATTAAATGCCTAAATCGATTGAATAAAAAGAGGGTAGAAATTGAGCTAAACTATAGATATGTTTACAAATGATCAATATTTCTGACACTCTCTGTCATACATGGTGATATTCCATTTTTTTCAATTGTTATAGGTGACCGGTTTTGCCAATCTATCACGTTGGCATTATCAAACTGAGCGGTATTGGCATAACACTGATTAACATGTGGAAAAATCACTCAATTCAAAATATTTCACCATACATAAATTTCACCTAAACTAAAACGGGAGCATAGTTCAATAACACTAGGACGTAGATGACCCTCTTGGCAGTATTTAAACTGACTTATAGTATTTCTAAACTGTTTGATACATTGCCTATATAATTGTTTATATATCGTCCAATTTCTCGCATAGTCATAATGTAAATGTTTACTTTTTTCAATTTAGATGTTTAAGTGAGACTATACAAGTATTATATAACACCTACACAAGCCGCAGAACGCACATTTCTATGGGGTTTTTTTATGGCGCCGACCTTCCCTTATTTATTGCCCGAGATTCGTAAATCTCGCGCGACCCGGGCCGGCTCCGGGCCAGTGTCCGCGACATCTAAGGCGGACGCAAAAACACCGCCATTGTTCGATCACCGCGACCCCGGTGTCCCCTTTCAAAAGTGCCCATATTTCTTCAGGCGGAGGCATCTCTGCCCTTTGATAAAGTTTGTTTTTGTGCGGGATTGGTTGAAAAGTGAGATTCCGCAGGTTTTCTGCCTAATTTCATCTGCCCGGTTGTGTGAAAATACTGTTTTATTTTGTGAAAGCGAAGTAAAAATTTATTGAACATTTAAAGAAAATATTTTTAATATTACTCTAAGAACTAAAAACGTTTAATATCACATAACTGAGTAGTTGATAGTCATATACTTTATAAAAATTGTATGAAGCTTTTTCACTCATTGTGATGGTCGTTACCGACATATAAACTTTCCAATTAATTTTTTGCAGCTTACGTCCAGAAAAGCTTCATTTTAACTTGTTTATCCATTAGTTTCACAAACAATGTAAGATTGTCTTCCAACAGTTCTTCATATAAAACATTATCATATGATGTGACTTGCTACGATAAACACACTTTTTATTTGTAATTTGTGATATTCTTCATATTTTCACCAAAACACTTTTTCTGTTACCCCGGTGTACTCTTTTTGCTTACAATGGACGCATAACTCATGACGCGCTCGAGTGTCTGCAGAGAAGATATGGGTTGAATAAAACATTTTAAATTTATATTAGAGCAGTACATCAATATATTGTGAAAACAATATAAAATGTTTTTTTAATATATAGTATATTAAGTGAAAAGATTTGTTAAAGCTTTTAATAATTTAATGCATAAAAACTTGAATTTAAAAGAAATATATTAATGGGATTCTTAGTCAATCATCACCGCTTCTGTTTCCCCCTCGCTGTCCACTACCCCACAGCACGCCACCCCACCTCCACCACCCCTCGCACAGACTCCGGGGTGGGGGGGGGGCTAAATAAATAACGGCTAATAGAGGGCATTCATCAGACGGGGGGCGGGAGCTCCTGCGCCACACGAGTGCGTGTGTCAGTGTGTGTCGGTGACGTCACGACGCCATGGCGACCACGGTGCAGGTTTTCCCATTGTTTGCAAATAAATAAAATTTAAATATATGGAGATGCCTGCGACACTGGCTGAACTGTTTAAATTAAAAAAAAACATCTTATGAGATAGTCACCTGATCACACTCAACGAATATACAATGTGATCACAGCTTAAGCGACTGATATTCCCGCGACACCACGATTAAGGAAATATTCAAAAATAAACTGAGTACAAAATAATTTTTGTACAAAAGAAGGCTTCGTCCTGTATAAGGCAGACAAATCTTACAAATTGATTAAATATATTTTTTAATGAATATTGGTTCTTTTAACGCAGTCGTTCTGTAGCATTACGTGTTTTGTATTCTATAAATGCTAGAAACTAACATTTATACACCAATCCTTACTAATACATTGTTCAACATCGCCAAACCGTACTTTTTATTTTACGCACTAGATCGACATTAAAAAATATTAAATTCACTCTATAGGTTTCGTAATATGGAAAAATTAAATATTTCTAAATCAAAAAAACTTTAGCAGATTTAAATGAAATTACCCACAGCTATAAAGTCAACAACCTCAGTAGTATTTTAAGTATTATATTTGTTTGATATTCAAATAATAACTCATATCAAATATCAAACCAAATTTTTGAACTTCTTTTGTAAGATTTCATATATGTACTTGATAAATAAATAAAAACTAAAATGAGTATAAAAATTAGCGTTTCCATTTGAAGGAAAAAAAAATTTTTTATTGCCTATTACAAATCTTTAATGGATACCAAACCACTTCTCATATAACGATGGATGCATATATTTTGATGCCTTTATATTTCCATACTATTCATATTATTATGGAAAATGAGTATTGGCCAATAGCCAAAATATATTAAAAATCCATTTATGTAAATTTTTGCAGTAATAAATATTTAATAGACTTAGCATTTTTTTTTACATAACGTGTATTATATATTAACTTTAAGTAGGTACCTACTTTAGCATGAACAGTCGTTCTGCCCACGTTTTTATCAGTTGTACGAAAAATGGGGTGTTTTTTTCACTCTACCATGGCAACGATAGGCAAGGAGGGGATGCTTTGTGAGGTCTACGATGGATTTCTGATATTAAAAGTATATATATATATATATATATATATATGTATATTTATATGCAAAGCATACACTTAGGACTACAACGCTTTAGATTAAAAAGTTTTAATTAAAAATTGGAAAAAAAAATTAATAAAACTGGTATTTTAATTTTTTTAAGTATACGAAAAATAAATTGTTGAGAAAATACCTTAAATATCATTTCAATATATATTAAAGAGAAAGAATTACCAATATTTGTTCTTTTTCATTTTCTTATTTAGATTTTCTAGTGGGATGATTTTTTAAAAATATTAATTTATACGTATGAACTTACAGTAATTTTTTTCATGTATTATAAGTACCTAACTGAAAATATCATTTTTAAAATTATTTTATGCACACAAAGTTACAATTATAAAAGTTGTACAAAATTATTTTCTAATAATATTGACACATTTTAAAATTATATTTTTATTCTTGTCCAGTACTTCCAGTTGTAATTTGGACCGTTTCACGAAAAATACTTTGATATGAATTCGTATCAAGTTGTATTACATAAAGCTAAAGAAAATTCATGGAAAAATAATTTATTTTATAAAATAATAAGAGTGCCTTGTCGGCACGGCGCCGTGCACCTGAAGGCCCCGAGCCGGCTCTGGCAGACGCGAGCAGACGTTGTATGGATTCTCGCTTGTCAGGATCCATCAGCATACAAAGAAAAACCAACGAGTGAGCTCTCAGCAGTGTCGGATTAGAAGTCCAACATATTACCACAACAACGCGAGCCTATTTTAAACTCATCTGATTCTGAAGAATCCTAAAATGAAGCGTTTTCACGTTTCTACGATTTTTCTACAGTTGAAAATTATTTTTCGTTTTGTTGGCTATAAATATCACATAAAATATTAAACCTTTGAGTAAAAAATAAATCTAGATACAATTCTACCCATACTTTATCACACACCTCAAAATATCTCACTACCATGAATTCTGTACCGTCAATTCATTTCCATAGCAACGTAAGGTCTACAGCGGGGTTTATTTTTTGTGGGCATTAAATCCCCGAGTGCCTTGCGGCCCTGGGACGCGCGGGCCGGACTGGGGCGTCCATTTGTCTGGCTGTGGATGTCGCCGCATTTCGGATTGCATCCTAAGTGGACGGCATCATCATTTGTCTGCGTCAGGCGGGGGGGGGGAGGGTGGGGGACAGTGCCCGGGGCCCCTCGTCCGGCCCTGCTTTTATTTCGGAAGGTGTGCCCGTTATTAAGTGCAACCTCCGCGGAAGCTTAAAAATACACGGAAACGACGGTATTTAAACTTTTTACTTTGTTTATTTTTATTTTCCTGTGCAATATTATATATTTTTTTTATACTTTTAAATATCACATATATTTGCAATGCTACTGAATAAATGTGTTTATAGGTTTTAGCAGCCGTTGTCGTTCGATGATTTTAGGAATTCTTGGAGGTTAAGTTGTGTGCAAATTTTTATGTCGCCCAACGTTTTCATACTGATACTGATTATTAAAGATGCACCCTTTATAGAGATGGTAAAATCCCACAATCATCGAATCACAAAGTTAATGCCAACTAGTGGGTTTATACACAAAAATTAAAGTAAATGAAAAAAGGTTCTTATGTAAATTGTATTTATTATTTATGTCGTATAACTTTTATTGAAAGAATCTACCTGTGTCCATTTTACCGAGTTTCGCATTATTGCTCTATATTATTTCAAAAAAGTTACTTTTTTGCAACACTTTCATAAAAATATATTTTCGACCGATCCACATTGGAAGATTTTACAACAAACTAACAACCGTAAATACAATTTAAACAACTCTCGGGTATAACAAAAAATGATTTCATAACTACAAATTGTGTGAAGCGTAAACACAAAATCTCCACTTATCACTACATAAGGGGTTGCCTGTGACCACAACACTCTGAGATTCCGCCCCCGCTCTCGCCACCCCATCACAAAGGACCTCGACGCAGAGGAAAAATATGTTTTTGTATGTTATTGTGTTCCGCCACACACCTGATGGTTTTCTCGTCCAAGAGTAAACATTGAAAGGTTCTCGGTATTATTCCCGTCTAGGGGAGGCGCTTTGATTCACAATACAAGCCCGCTTCGATTATTTTCTGCAATACTAAAATGCGATGTTAGGGAAGAGTAGACACTCGATATTTCTGTTGCGGTTCCGAGTACACTTTTGTTGTTCGAATAAGAAAAAAAAAACTTTTAGAATCTAAATGTTTTTATTTTAAAAATAATTCGATGAATAGAAAACGTATGATACAATCATGTAACGTAACATTTGTAAAAAAATAGTTTGTTTCTGGTACCAAGAGATACGCGATAAGTATATATATATAACAAATTATACAAAGAAATGATTTTAACACATATTTTTCCCTGCACAAACTCTAAAACGAAATACCCATGTACCTTGTTAGCCCCACAACCTGCCCGCAGATTCAGGGGGTAGTATCATTCCGAATTGTAATCTTAACATTGAAAACTCTATATATATATATATATATATATATATATATATATATATATAGTATACTATACATAGTGATTTTATCGAACAAGACAAAACATTAGTCAAACTGTTTCCCCTCAGAAACAGAAGAAACGTGGGCAGGAGACTACGCAGCCAATTTCTCAAATACTTGAAATGCAGTCCAACGGGGGCGTCAGTCGCACAAAAAAACTTAAAATGAATGACGGGGCGCTTCCTCCGGGCTGGCACGCGTGCCTCGCGAGCCGGCCCGGAGAGTCCGCCGGCACGGAGCTGGCCCGGTCATCAATCTTGCAGCCAGCAAATCATTGACGGCCCGACGGCTGGTAGTTGATGGTCCGCCGCCAGAGAGACAGACTTGTCGGCGCACGAAAATGGGATTTTTCAGCTGAAAGGCCGGAGGGTCGTTTTTCTGGTGAATTTGAGACGTTTTGTTCGCCCTGGAGGTGTGCCGCCATGCGGGTCGCGTCGCCAGTAATGTGTTTTGTGTTCATTTTTTTTTTTGAGACTATGAATAACAATGGTACAGTAGAATCTCGATAGCTCGAACCTCGTTTAGTAATAATCCTCAGTAAGACGAAAAAAATTACCATTCCCTTCCGCTGAACCCCTAAATACGCGGTATTTCGAATTATTTAAACTCTACAATATATTGATAGTATATACTATAACTCGAATTTTCGAGAATCGATTTCAAATATGATAACAACTAAGAAAAGAAAAAATGAATCTTCGAACCATGACATGCGTTTGATAGATTTTGTACTTTGATTTCATAAACTAATGAATAAATGATATACAAAACAGATATTTCTTTTTTTGTTTATTATATGCTATTAAATTGCGTATTTTATAGTATATCTGTTATATCAACATTTCAATAAACATCAAATAGCACCATTTGATTTAATTAATAAAACTTGTTATGCAATATAAAATGAAGCGTGTATAAAACAATGTGTATACTCAAAACAGTTTTTATTTAAAACCAAATAAACATCTGAAATATCTTCCGCAACGCACAAAACATCAAATAACCAAGCAACATTAAATGCTACAAAACAAACGACCCTTAACGGCGCACCCTCCTTTACCTTTACTACCTGGAAGTCCCTAAGAGGAGGCTGTATGTACATAGAATACAACCTCCCTGAAACTGAAACAAACTGAAACATCCGGCACTTGAGCAGGCGCAGGCGCGTGTCTGACCGCCGCTGGACACTGATCGATATAGGGGATGCTGGACACAGGCGCAAAGAAAACTCTCCCACCCACCCCCGTCTGCTAGGGGAGGAACAGGATTCATTATTCTGTCTAAGACGACTTAGTACAAGTCGGAGCTTGCGAGTTTTAAAAGTTTAACCGTTTGTTCGTCATTTAGAAAATTCATTTTATTATATTATATTCTATCTATTCGAAATATTTTATTGTCTCTCTAAACAATTCATTTGTAAGTTTTATAATGTTATTTATTCGTTCTTTTTAGTAAAAAACCAATACGACCATAATGAGTTTTGATTTTTTTATGATCAACTATACATATGTTTGTATTAATTCATATTTAAAGCAATTTTTTAAGATAACGATTACTGAATCGGCTAAAAGTCAATTATTTGTTATGCAGGACCAATTTGATTTAGTTTTATATTTTTAAATCCATATTTTTTTTCTAAATTATCTAAGTAACGAGCGATTTGGTTATGTAATGTCAAAATATCAACGATTTACAAATTAATCAAACTAATATAGACACACAAACATGTTAAAATGATTGAAATCTTTCAATTATACAGTTTATTATTTAACTCAATCGATATATATAATAGAAAAGTAAGTTAAATTGACTATAAGCATTGATTTTGAAAAGATATTTAATGTTAATTTGTGAATAATGAGTAAGAAAAAGTGGTGCATGAAACCATTTAATACTTAAATGTTTTTTTTACGTTTATCGTTCTTATGATGAACCTTAAAATTTTTGTATTTGATACTCATAATAGTATAAGAATATAAACGCTCTAGTATCATTACGTTGAACCTGCAACTAAATTTATTTGCTTTTAAAACATATTTTTAGAAATGCTTTTATATACTCTGTGTAAGGTACAACAATATTGAATCAGAACTTTATTTTTATAAAATATTGTATTATTGCATAAGTATGAATAATATTATCAAATATCATGCTGTCCGCTTTTGTGCCGATTCAAATTTGCACAAGCAGTCCAAAATCGATGGCATGTCGGAGATATAAGTGTTCCGACCGCCTCCGATAAAACCGGGCCGTTGTACCCGAGTATGAAATAATCCTAATATTAATTAAACGGACCGCCACGATTTAGGCAATTTCCTACCCCCTCCCCCCCTCCGTCTCGCCCCGCTCCCCCGCTGGGGGGGTGGTCACATCTCGCACCCCCGCCCGTCCGCATCTACCGCCCTAATGGATGGCACCCCCCCTTGTCCGAGGCAGCGCTTCTCAAACACGAAACCAACTATACAATTTTTTGTTTAACACAATGGTGTCTATTAAAATTCATTTCGACTCCTTGTGCTTCTGAATATTTCAATATAAATATAAATGAATTAAAAAAAGTGTATAATAAGCCAAATAATCAAAAAAAATTTTTTTTCAAAGTTTTAGTGTTTTTTTTTTACTATTTAAATTTATATCAGATTGCTTATATAAGCAATTGAACATAAAACTTTGACCAATAATAAAAAAATGCTATATCATCCCAAATGTAATCATCTCGTAATCGAAAAAGACTTGAAACACGTCTAATAGTCATGACTTTATAGTGGTTAAGACCCCACGTTGTGGCCATAATTGCTAAATTTTAAATTAACGCAATTTATTTATCAAACATGATTTCCGTTTTATAAAGATCAACAACCAGATTATAAGGATATTATACAATACATCTCATGATATGACTCAAAAATTATAGTAAAATAAATTAAAAGCATTAAATATATATACAGCATCTTAATGAATAGCTTAAATAATATCTCTTTTCTATTAAAATGAATAATTATTTTATACCCAGCTTTGCGCCCCACGGTTACAGGAGCGCTGGGCGCACGGACGCAGTTGGCCGAGTGGACGCCGGCCGCCTCCGCCTCCCCCTCCCCATCCCCCTCCCCGTGAGTCCCGGGGGCAGGGCGCAGGGTGCGGGGTGCGGGGTGCGGGGAGGGGGCGGAGGGTCGAAAACGGGCAAAGTAAGCAAAAGTACCGCCCCCGGCCCGGCCAGCGCCTCCCAACACCACGCAAGGGACCACAAAAACTTGCAAAATTCTAAACAAAAACACTTTGCATCATTCGTTCACAAGCGCGTCATGCCGATAAAATACACAATTTTAAAATGTTGCACAAGCTTAAGCTTTCGAAAATGTATTTCAAAAACATTCATAAAATAAAGCTACATTAAATGAATAAATATACAATTGAAATTAAATTTGAATCGACTATGAAAACCCGAAAATCAAAAACTAATATCATAAAAAATTATAATAATACTTTTTAAAACTCTAGTGCATTTACTATTTCATATTTCACTTTTAATAAAACCCTTCACAAAGAAAAACAAACCGTGTCAATATAATCAACGGTTCCATGAAACACCATCATGTTTGCCATCATACAGCGAAACTCTTGTAATATCATGCTGAATATAAATATATTATATGTTATAATTTGAAAATCAGCATCACAAAGAACCACATTATCCGAACAACCATCTCAGGGCGGTGAATGAAAATATTCATAGAAGCGCCTAATCCCCATGAGATTCCTCGCGTGTCAAGATACCAGGGCAAAGACCATAGGTCATATGAGAGAGCCCCGATCTTTTAAAGCAAAGTTATATTTTATTTGTGTAACCGTTTATATAACGATGTGGGGTTGTAGGTATGGAGCCTTTACGCAAAGGTGGAGCTATCTTTAGGGCTATCAAACTTACCTGGCATTTCATATCTATGTGTCCGATAATAATATAATATTTCGTGTATATTATTAGGTCACGTGCTAATTCCAACAGCTCAATTCTGGCTATTACTATAATTAACCATCCAAACTGTACGCAAATTAAACTGTATTTAAATTATAAAAATACAAATTAAAATAATCAACTCAATTCAATTGATCAACTGGTAAACTTTATGAAAATAATTGGAATGTAGATTAATTGTTTTACAAAGGCTATTTAATTACGATAATTTATTAATTTTCACGAATTTAACTATATTTTTTTAAATATGTAAGTCTATGTATATGTTGTGTTTATCAGATATTTTATAATTTTTTTATGAATATATTGTTAGCATTATTCTAATTCATATCGAAATTCATTTCAATTTGTTATTAACATTTCATGTAAGTCATAAAAGTTACAAATTTTAAAATTAACCAACATGACGTGAATCCGATGAAAAATAGTTTATTTTAATAAACAGATAAAATTCATTTCAGTTTATAATAGTATTTATATTAAACCTTAGTAAAATCTTTTTTAATTGCAAATTTGAAAAACGCTTTTATAACAAAAACCTACTCTTTGAATTGTTCGACTTGAATAAATAAAGGGAGGAAATTATAAACTTTCCTAAAGTTTCATGCCATGATTCGCTAGCATAAAAAATTCATAGCTCAAAAAATCCGCTGACCGGTAGCGAGTTTCCAAGGGTAGATGTCCCAGCGGGGGTGGGGATGGAGGGAGAGTTTGCTAGAGGGTAGTGAAGTGCGAGGGGTGAGCAAGAGGTGGGACGGCCACAAGGGTCGGCCGGTCGTTAGGGGAGGCTAGGAGGGAGGCAGGGACCACTGGTCAGGGCGTGTGAGGGAAGAGACGCCTCCCCGAAATCTGTAAATTCTACTAGATTATATTCTTAGCTATGATTGGAGTATTAGAGTTTCATAATTAATAATAATAATTAACAAAAAAAACTAATTTTAATTAATATTTCAATATAATATTAATGGAAATCAAACCTTTATAAGAAAATATTTTTTGCAATTTTTATTTAGTGAAAAGGTATGTTAGGAAACAATGATAATCAACAAATAATTATTTTAATTTCATTTACAAAATAGCTAATAAGTTTAATCAGTATTTTAAAAAGTAAAAAATTTACTTATTTATTTATATCGTTTAAACTGTTGAGCAAATTTCCTTCTTATTGATCATCAAAAAATTATTTAAATTTGCATCTATTTTAAATATTCATATATATTAAAAATAAATTTACAAAATGTGTCATAATAATATCGGGATAATTAATTTTGTCTACGTGCAATGTTTTTGAACATTTATTTTTAAACGAAAAGAAATATGGTATTTGGTATATGCTTATATTGTATGACCTCGTATTAAAAATACATGATTATTGTTTCATCAAACTTATCCGCTTTTTTTTATTTATTTGAGATATTTTGATATATTGTTCAATTCAAAATATATGTAGCAAAAATAAAAAACGGTGTTATTTGTATTTCATTTAGAAACATTCCGTATTATCACTCTACGCATATGGTAAAAAAATAACTTCGCTACAGTTCAACATCCTTTCTTGCGAAACACAAACTAGCCATAAACAGTAAAAAAAATACAGCAATAAAGTTCAATTTCCCCATTCGGCGTAGTCAAGAAACTGTATAACGACCGGCGACCCCTCCCTCCCCCGGCGGCCCTGACCGCCCCCCGGCCACCCCCTGTCCACCCCCTGAACACCCCCTGACCACCCCCTGACCACCCCCTGACCACCCCATGACCACCCATGACCGCCCGCCCCCCAAACGGCTTGCTTAGCCCCCATCGGTGTCGTATGCCTTTCTTCGTCTCACGGTAACTTCTTCCTTCTCTATTCTTTGTTTTTGTGACTCTCTTATGCGTCATTTTCGTGAGTTTATGACATTTTAGCTTTTTTATAGTTTTTATGGAGTCTATTTAAGTTTTTTGTTATTTTGAACGCATAAGTATAAGAACGAGAGAACGAAAATATGCATTTAAATAACCCACAAGTATAAGTATCATTTTTATTACTTAATATCAGCGCGAAAAAAGAAATTAAAAAATACGATCATATTTATCATAAATAGCACTTCAATGTCTTTTTATAATCGATATTTTAAATTAATATTTATAATAAAATAACTAATTTAAATGGTTTAATTTGTAGGTATATTGATTTATTTTATATGTAAACAGTGCCGCAAATTATTATTTATTTTACAATAATATTTTCAAGGGACAATCTAAATTTTTTTTTTTTTTAATCTGTTAGTCACTTTGGTCACAAGGTTTTCCAACTGGTCAAGACTGAATATTTCTAGACTTTGGCCGGAAATGGAAGCCAGGCTGTTTTCCTACGGGACGTATACACGTGGAGATTCCTTCACGTGGAGGGTGGATGGTGAGGGTGCTTTGGAAAAAAAGTTATTCCTTGAATGTTGTAAGCATCGAATTACCATGCTCGCTAAAAAAAGGCGTAGGAAGCGCCTTTTAAAGGGTTTCAAATTTAATAGATATTCTATGGTATTTACATTCAACCTTATGATTGAGGGTAAACAGTTCTAAATAAAAAGGTTTCATAATTATAAAGTCCCTATAAAATGACTATATCTTACTTTACCATTTTATTAAAATTATGTGATCTGTAAAATCAGCTTAAATTCAATACCAAATGATTTCATTTGTACAACAGTTAGACAAGTATAATTTATTATTTTATTATTTAAAGTCATAGTGCAGAAGTGTCAAAAACACGTTATTCTAAATAACAATTTACTTAGTATATGATTCACGAATTTTTGCCAAATAGTATCTATTTAGAGTAGGTGTGCAGCATATTGGCGTTTAAAGTTTTGAACAAAAAAATCATATTACCAATTCTAATAGATTTTAATTAAATTTATATGTATATGTTGTAGAAAATATGATTTTTTATTAGCGCACAATTCAAGTTATTATCAAGTATCCTGATTTTAAATAACATTATAAAAGCTAAACGTGCGCCCCTGGTATGCCAGGGCCGGTCCAGGGGATGAAGTCGCCGGTCCGGGGGAGGCTATAAAAAATAATATATTTGAATATTTTGGTAATATTAGAATATCCCTTTTTATCTGCTGGCGTTTGAGTCCTAGCGGGGGTCGGAGTCGAGAGGGGGCAGGGGTAGGGAGGACCAGGGTACTTTTGTTTTTCTTCCTCGGATATACGTGGAGCGTTATTATTGGCAACATTATACGGTCCTCGGCAGTCCTTTGTTATTTCTAAATTTAAATTTTTACTCCCCTGCCGGCCTTCCGCTTCCGCCTGTAGGTGAAGTACCTCATCTAAAATTGGTTTGTAATTTGTTGACATGATCTTTTTCATTATAAAATCAGTATTTTTGTACCAAAAATATAATATATATTTATTTGATTCCCGAAAGTGATCTAATTATTACAAATATACTCTTCTTGTAAACCCTATTATCAATATAGAAAAAAATGATTTCAGTGATTTAATAAGCGATAAGTTCATAAGACGGCATGTTATATTGAGAAATGATTTGAGTTTACTAAATTATCTTGTTTGTGGACTTAATTACTATATTTAAATTCAGAATAAGGTATTTTACTTAAAAAATATTATTGCAGAATGGTTAAATGATATTTAATATTAATATTTTCAACCCTCAAGCAAGATGTAACGTGGCGTAGTTTTTTCATCCCCCGGACTTTCTCGGAGCTCCTTGCGGATGAGGCTCAACTATCTTGTTATTGTGTGATTCTAAGATACGAGTGGCTAGATAAGCTTGGTCCCTCCCCATGAATATATTTATACATCTCATGTATTGGACTAATGTTGTTTTTGAAGATATTTTTGATGTGAGATGGTAAAGTCCTCCGTCTCCCCTTTTACATAATACTGGAGGGCGATCTGTTTGAATTATAGGATACGGACTTTTGCAGAAAGATGAAGACGTACGTTTCTGTGAAAATTCGCTTATTATTCGATGACATCGCTGGGATTTTTTTTCAATAAACGATAACTTCATCTGAATATCGTACGTTAAATATTTACAGAAGTAACGTTTTTAGAACATTAGTTTACACATAAAACGACCATAATATTGATATATTATTTTTCACAAGTGACGTTTGATTCCTCGTGTTTGATCGCGGAATGCAACCGTAGTTTTTTGAGATGTAGACTCTTGGTTTTATATATTAAACTTCTTTATTTAAAAAATATTGCGATAACAATTTATTAATTAAGGTGTCCATAAACGATTTGATATTCAAATTATATAATTTTCTCAAAGGTATGTGCAAAAGATTTTGATAAAAACAGTCAAAAACACTCACAGCTATTATTTTATTAAATCACAATTTTTTTTTTCCTTTATTACATTATATTTCAGATAAAAATTAGCAACTTTCTATTCATGGTATCATATTATAAAAGCAACTATTTTTAACTGTGATAATTGATTAATCTTATACAAACTTTGCATAGTTACTACAATCAAATCAAGTTACACATTTTCCATAATTAAAACTCAATCACACTGCCACTTATTATTGCAAAATGATTTTGCTGTACGGTTATTTGAGAATCATAATATTTTTGAAAAATAGCACTCACCTGGAATTTAAAAACGTGCACATGGTGTTAATAAACTACTTGATTAAATGGTTACTAGCAGAAAAATTTTATAAACTTATAACAAAAAATATATTATATACACTTTCTTGTATTATTAGCACCACACTTGTCAAGGTAACTTGTATGATGTTGATTAATTCAAATTCGATGGAGTGGCGTTTGTCGAGTGCGCACATTCGTGATGATGTCTCGATGAAGACTTGCGATAAATAATCGAATAGAACCCATTACCCGGCAAGAAGCCAGGTAGGCAACAACTGCGAGCAAAAAACACAACAAAGGAAGGCAACGTAAGCAGACCGCGCAGGTAAAAAATAATTCACGACTTCAAAGTATCAGAGACATAACACTACAGTAATGCAGTTTATAATATATTTCCTAAGACTGGTTTGTAATATTATCTTTCCAATAAATATATTTACTCGGTCGTATGAAATTCATAATCATGAATTTCGCTTTTTTACTGTTCTGGGATTCTACTCTGATGGTTAAAAACAATGCTTTTGTACACAAATTATTATGCAAGTAACTAAAAGAAAATTTACTAGCATCGCGTTTACTTTATATAATACATTTAGATATAATTTATTTTTTTGAGCACATAATGTGCATTTTGTTTAAAACTGATTTCTCAATTGTTGAACCCCGCACGCTAGATTACGTTCAAATTATACAAAAGTCCCGTAACCCTTTCATTTCCTGAGTAACTATTTAATTTATTATAATAAATTTTATTTTCAAACCTTTCGACCCCTCCGACACCGGAAGACTACCGAAACCGTAAAAACAATTTCACGCTACACACGCAGCTGATGGTTATCTCTCTAAATTATGTGCTGAAATGTTGCTCACGGTGTCTACAACACCAAACAGTTGAAAGGATTTAATTTATATTTGCTTTAACTGTCTAATTTTATATTATCGTTTCTGGAATAGTATGTTTTAACAAATTCGTTAAACAACAAATGTCACTTTTTTTTTATGAACGAATTTATTTGAAAGAAATATTATTACTTCTTTAATTTGATCGAAAATACTTATGGTTACTATCCAATTGTTTTTCAGACTCTTTTTATTTTTTTCTACTTTATTTTGACTTTTCTTTATATGTATTTTTTTTATTAAGTATTTGATTATATTTAAAATTTACTTTTATTTTCAATTGAGTTGTAGTCGGTACCTTTGATTGACATACAATACCATTAGAGAACTTATAATCATGACACGGAACACAAAACCTCCCCTCGGACCTCGCGGAGTGAAAAGGGGTGGACGCTTTCTTCAAGACCCGTCAGTCTTACTTCGCGAGACCTTTGACAAATTGTGGACATTTTTTTAATAAATCAGGTCCGTACTTTAGAATTCTTGTATTAAAAATAAAATATATTTTAAAACAAAGTGTGAATAGTCTAAGGCTTAAAATTATGAATTTTTTTTCTGACTGCCATCGCCTTTTAAGGTCTTGTGAACGATCTTTACCAACTGGTCATTTGGCTATTGGCATTTGTTGTTTTATAAATTAAACCAGTCTATTTTAGATGTATTTTTTTCTACTGCAAAGTCAGATATCACAAATTAACAGGAAGTAGCATAAGCATAAAACGATTTTCACAGTTATATCTATGGACCTTAATTATCCTTCTCTGTGCAAATACAGCCTATTAAAATGAGCTATGTAACTGAATTTGATACACGTGTACTGTTGGGATGTCCAAACGAAGTTATTTATTTATATACATAGCGGAAAATATAATATTCATTTTAATGTAGTCAAATTTTGTAATTTTATCTTATAGGTCGAAAAATAATCAAATAAATAAAAATAATAACCCGAGTTCGGCTCCTCCACTCTTCGGTTCTAATTTATTATTCTGCTCCGAACGGCTGAAATCTGATTTCTTTTATTCATTCTCCATTATTGAATTGTATTCACCTAATTTTTCTATACTCTTAAATGTCAACATAAACAATGTTCACATCAGATAAGGGTTGACATACGACAGCGACTGAAAAACCCCAATCTGATAAAATATAAAACAAATCATTGTTTTCATTCAGTACATCTCATTTGTTTTGTCAACCAAGTAAAAATTTAAATAATTTATTTTATTATATTAAAAACAATCTTTTTATTATTCAGCAAATATAAAATATTGAAGTACTTGTTAAGCTTAACTGATTTAAATCTGATACAAGAAGAGGCCAGATTGGAATTTGAAAATCGCACGAACGTATACATCATTATTAAACCCATTTTTTTTTTTTAATTATAATAACTCCTTGACTTCAGAAGTTTTATTATGTTAAACACATACATTGAATGACATCTTTCAAGTACCTCTTCCATGAGTCTAACTCATTGAAACCTTATCTGGCCTGAGATCTCATCACCGCATATCACGCCATCTTATCTCGGCTCGTGTTAAAACACTTTTGACTGTTACCCGCACACACGCTGAAGTAGGTGACAATACTTGAAGTTCCGTGGCGGTAGTACCATATCTATGCCAGATCGTGCCAACAAGTGCCGGCGAGTGGCCTGTGATACGGATCGCAGTGAAACGGCGCGTGAAATTGTCCCTTGTGCCCCATCGCTCCAGAGACCATTTTTGCCAGGTTTTTTTTGAATACGAGATGTTATCACTTTGATACGTGATGTGTATAAATATTTTGCATTTTAGAGTTCTCTTTTATTTCATAAATAATGTTAAATACAGAAATACTCTGTTGGTGATGCGTAAAGGTAATTGAATTATTCAAATCTAACGACATAATAAACTTTTACCGCAGCTTCCGGGTGCATGATAGAAATAAACAACACTATGTTTAAATTTTAAAGAAGATGTATAAAATAATTTACCTACTTTTCATATAGCCTTAGACATAGACCAACAACATATTTTTGCTGCTCTTAAAATTTATCCAAAGTGTATACTCATAACAATTATATAATTAAACCCTTTAGTAATGTACAGGATATTTTTACCTGGTATGTACAACGCAGCTAAAAATACTTCCCTTTTGTAAATGGCATTCGATTTACACAGAGAGTTTACTTCTGTATTGAATAACGCGCAGCATTAATTCAAGCGGGTAGGTGAGCCTAGATAGGCTCTGTGTAAAATATAATACCCCCGGTGCTAGTATTCAAATTGAAACGAATCTCAACCCTTTTTCGGTGCTACCTGCACTAACAAAAGGCCGTTGCACAATTATATTCGCGAGTGTCTGGCCGATAATGCAGATGCCGTCCTTATCTATTGAATATTCAGACCGGTAAGGGGTTGCGCTTCATCCCCTGCGAGGGTTTGGTCGGGGTTTATTTACCTAATGCCAAATTTGAATTTTGAAAAAAAGACTCAGGTATCAGCCCATAGTCATTTTTGGCATCTGCTAATTTCGCGAAATTCTGTCGGGTCGTTTTACATAATCACGTCACGCACCCTTTGCTATTTTTTGTAATATTTTTAAATGGCAACATCGCAAACTTAAACATGCATATATAAGTTCAATAGTCAATATATTTTATGACAGTGATTACTGCACACGTTTAGTACTTCTAAAAACTTATCAACACATTACTCAAATAATATTATGCCATATTATGTATATTTTATTAATTTATTATTTTCTTTTTAACAGGTGAGTTGGACATGCAGATTCATTCAACATTTTTGGTAAGTCTGAAACTGAATTTCACTTTGCTTAAATTTTATTTTATTCTTATAATTTTTTTATTCTTTCCTAAATACAAACCTATGTCGATTAAATATAGTGATTTCAAATATGTATCAAGTTATTCAAACGTATTATTTATAATAATTTTAATTCAAATCTTTATTTAACAGTGTACATTGTAATTTATGCGCTCTTTTAGATTTTGTGTTTGAAACTATTTTCAAACTTCAATATACACGCTCTCTGTTCAATTATTTTCAAATTCTTTTATTGAAGATATGAAGCTGAAAAGAAATACTCTAAAAAGGACTTACTCGGGGAGGGTTTCTTTGTATTCAAATGATAATTTTTCTCACTTTCATTACAACTCCTAACTTTTCTGCAGTGAGATATTGAGACGTCTAACTCAGTACATCGATATATAAGGATTTCTCGTGTTCATGATTTTTAAAAAAATAAAATAGATAAATAAATAAATATGCCTTTTCTGTAAATACATGTATAGGGAGTGCCTCCCCAAAATCTCCATTGTAGGCCTACCGAGCCAAGCGTTCTGTAAGTAGAAAGCTCCGCATACATTCGGTTGTAAACTTTCTGTGTAGTCACTCTTTTATAATTCCCTCTCCGCTCCCCTCTCTTCCTTCAGCAGACTTCCTCTGTACGCCTCATTGGCTACAACTCTACTGTATACCTTTTGGGGTATTCCCCTGTATCCGCGTACGGATCGTGTAGTTCTTTCAAAATTGCAGTGTGAATCGCCAGATGTATCTACCGACACAGATACTCCATGGGGATGATACGTATTTTTCAGCGATAAAAATATGTTTCAGCGATTTAAATATATAGCGATATAAAAAAAATCATGAAATTTTACTGGTGAAAATACTTTGCATAATCTGTGCAATAAACTATATTTTTATACTCGAAATCGAGATTTCAAGCACGCACCGTATTATTATTGACTAAAGAAAATAAATAATACCTCTTTTGAAACGTTTATTTATAAATTCACAAACATTCAATTTCAAAAGTAATTATCAAACATCAACTACACAAGCTTTTCAACTTTTCTGTACATCAAAAAGCAATATGTCTTAAACTTTAACGTAAGCCTTTTCCAAACGCGACGGCGATACCGGAACTCGTCAGTAATCCCATCGCTGCATATAAGGACAGTTACAACGTAATATTTTAAGTCCTCAATTTCATTCGGTACAGTCAGGGGGTGGTTAGCGGAGGCTGCACCAGCGCTGCGGTCAAAGGATTTTCTAAGCTTCGTCTAGATAGCATCTGCCACGTCCTGTCCACAGTGGTTCCTACACACAGCCACTATAAGAATTAAACCACATCCTAAAAGCTTAAATTTTAAAATTTTCATCAAATTATTAGGTTTTTCCATACCAATGCATATAAAAGTAAACATCCATTCATTTATTTTAAATAATAGCATTCAAACACATACTTCGTGTTTTTTTTCACATGTTCTATAAATGCGAAAACTTTTCTGCCGCTTATTTATTTATTTAACATCAGTATGTTGTGAATATATATTCGATCCATGTATTTGAAAAATTGCGTAGCACATATAAAACCTGTTTATTTCTATCTTATAATTTGATGTAGTATTCTATTACATATTTAATTGTTAATTTTCTTTCGTGGTTCTCATCTTGATTCAGTACTTTTGATGCATGATCAAATGTCTATCATTCTTTTAAATGTATTTACTATCTTTTTTACTCAAAAAAATATCAAAACAATCGAGTCTACCTTTTCGTACACTCGCACATATTACACGGCTTGAGAATCACTTCTCTGTGCGATCCCTCGAATCTGGCTTATAAATGCATATTACTGTAGGCCGCCCGGCGACGTCACTGCGAGGATTCACATCAAAGAGCTGGTCTCCGTGAGTCGCTGCGGAAATATTAATATCGGATATATCTTGTAAAGTGTTCACGGTTACCCGGCAGCTTACCGACTCTATCGATTTCATTATATACATGTTTATTTTTATAGTAAAAATTCTCGAAGGCGCATAGAAATTTTCCAATCTACTTTGAAATAACTATATCTCAGAAAATTTTATACTCGTATATCTACTTACTCATTATTGAAAAGATGAAAGCAGTATTTTATAACCTTAGAATAGTATATATTCAATGACATCGTAAACTGATTTGTATTTTGTTGTTTTACAACATTTAAAATGCGATCCTATCACAAAAGTATTTATTTATATTAAAACACATTGACTTTTGAAAAAACGTTTCTGATCAATATCTTAAAGATTTTTTTAAGTAAACTTGCTTATTATCTCGCGTCTTATCTGCAATACAAAAAGTACAGAACTTATATTTTTCTAGTAATACGACCATTTAAAAAAATATATATTGCATGTTGCATGTAAACGTACATGCAGTCATAGTTAAAAAGGAGGTATGTTTTTTGTTTGCCTCTACTATTCCATCAAACATATGGCTTAAAGCAAGTAGATGCAGAACTTCTAGAAACTATCGATAAGCTATACAAAATACTTCAAAATGAATATCGCATCTCTAGATTAGTTAAAGTTTGAACAAACTCCTAGGCGAGTCTGCAAGCAAGCACAGGCGAGACTCGTGCGAGTCGGGGTCTGCTCCGCTCTCCTCTTCCCGGTGTAGAGTGAGAGCACACAAAGAGAATAAGCGAAGTCTTACGTGAAGCATTATGGAATTGTGGAACTGCTCTACCAAATTGAAATGAAATTGGAAAGTAAACTTCGAACTTGTCCCTGGTCGGACTTGGCCGGTTCCAAGCAAACTGTTTCATGTTTCTAAGACAACTTCGGGAGAAACCATTATATTTATTAAATAACCATCCAATACCATGTATGTACGAATTTCAGAAGTAATTTGATTTTTTGGTGATGGCATGATAAACAGTTCACACATGAAACGACAGGAAATTTTTTTTAAATAAATATATCTGAGATTCAATGTCTTTTATAAATTATTTTGCAACATGTCACAGTACAGTGTTACAAGTTGGTCCAAAGGTATTTCAAATGTCCCTGGGCTTTCAAAAACTAAAACTACTTCACAAAACATTCCCACGAAAGGGTAACGAAAATATAAAACACAAAACAAGCGGAGCATAAAGTTACAGAAATTCCATAAAGAGTCACAAAATATAACATCATCTGCCATTATCCTATTTTCAAATTTATGATATTTTTTTGTCAAGTATTTATATTTTCTCTATTAATACAAATAAATATGAACCCTATCGATTACAACGGCCGTATAATTTCTCTCACCTCTCGAGACCCGTGACCTTTTCCCGGATCCAACAAACACCATTAGTTTTTTCACACATTTACGGGTATAATTCACCCCAAAACATATATTTTAACCCAATAAATCGGATCACAATGTGAGAGGACGGGGAGAAATATTTCAAACGCTATTAGTTATTTTATGTGTATTTTGGGTAAAATGACAATTTTATATTATTTGTTTCTAATTCTGCCTAGTTTTATATTTTGAAAAGAGGGTTATAAAAGTAACGGCTACAAACCTCACATTTTAAATTTATATTTAAAGATTTTATTTTTCATATCAAAATTTTAAAAAATATATATTATTTTCATTTTTTATCTTAATGAATATAAAAATAATTGTGCAAAATATTCTTAAATGGACTATTTGATTGGTTAAAAAAGTAATCTTTTAATATCTTTTTAAATAGATATATTTAAAAAAACGTATAGATTTTTCAAATATTTATAAATAAATTTAAACCATGATAAAATATAAGAGCCTAAGGTTTGGTTTTTATTATTATTATTTTTTTCTTAAAATATGAGATTTAGTTAAATAAATAAAAACATACTAAATAGTAAAACTGCATACTTTTTTATTATTGAATTCGGAAGTGTTTTTTTTATATGATATGAACATTCTCCAGTACTATTTCAAGACTTTTTTTTAATGTTAAATATTATATTTAGAAACCGTGGGATATTTGTTATGGCTTACAGTTTACAAAACTTAGAATCATTCAATACTCTTTGGGATCACAAAAGAAGGTGAATCACGCAACAATGGTTTCAGTATTTGAAGTACTGTAGTGACTTTTGAACCCCCATGCGATCGGATGTGTCAGGCTCCCTTAGGGATGAACACAATATATAGATTTTTATATGAAAAATATGTCTATCATTCCATGAGATATTTGCTGTACCTATCTATTTTTTCTATAATCCACTCTAAGAATCGTTCACACATTCTCATTCTTAAAAAAATATGTTTTTTTTTATTTTGAAAAACCTAGGTTCTTCTATTTTTTATTCTTTGATATTTAGTTCATATTTAAAAAATAAAAGATAAGGTAAATAATTTATTATTTATTTAATGATTAAAGAATGTTAAAATAAATTCAAACTTACTTATGATTATATTGCTTGATAGCAACAAATACAAGATACTTTAATTATAAGCACGGTTAAAGGTTATATAAAATATTTTTTTTCTATTAAGTTAACGGTAGCTGGAAATTAAACAAACCTCAGTCAATCAATTTATCCAAATACAAACATATTTACTAGTCAAACCCAACCAATCAATACCCAAACTTCTATCGGAACCGCAAACTACTCTTGCAGAGATACAACATTCAACCCCACCAAAAACTAACAAGTACCAGGAGTAGAAGGCATCAGGCCACATAAATAAATATCCAACTCGGCCGGCCTCCACGAGGGATGATTTCCTGAAGGCTTATCGTCCCCGCCCCGGGCCGGGGTGGCTCGGACCCACCCCCACGCGGGCCCACCCCACGGGCAGATCCTAAGATAGGCTCTCTAGGAGAATGTGCCATATTTGCACTTTGGGACTAGGCGGTCACCAGGCGCCTTTTTACTGGCTGTTTGACTTTTTGCGGGCTGGACGCTTTTTTTTATCGCGATGGATGCTTGAATAAGATTTTTTTGCTTTATATGGGTGTATACATGTAAAGCTATTTTTTTCTATATCTCTAATAAACTTTGTAGATTTTTGTGTATTACAACCAGTTACATATTTATAGTTCTATCTTACACAGCAATCTTTACTCTTACATAAAATATCAGTGCAAATAATTGTCATCTCAACCATAACAGGAACTAGCCTACAGATAGAAACTTGAGACGTACCTGCAAAGTTATATCACCAACCGATAGCTACACAATTAAAAATTTACGATCATTTGCACTGATTTTATGAGTCAAATACAAGTATATCATTTCTATTAAAGCATGTAAATAAATTCTAACTGCGTCGTTCAAAAGAATAGACTATTTTCTAGATTGCAAAAAATATAATGCTGCTACCCTTTACCCTTCATAATTCACGGTGTATTTTGCAACACAATAACTGGTTCTGAATCCTCACCCCCTTGGTGAATCCTGGTTACTTATCTTCCCTTATCTTGGGGCGCAAAGCCAAAGGGGCGGCTGGCCACCAGGGTGCGTGCATCCGTAGGAACTGCACCGAGCACAATCATCCCCTTGTGAAAGACTCGCGAAGTACACTGGATTTTTCTCAGAAACAAGATACCGACGCAATATCGTGTCTTGTAACGTTAAACTTGCAGTCAATTCTCTACTATTTTTACAGAAGAAAAGTGGCTTAAGTATACATGTACTAACATTCAATAGTATACAATATGAATTTACTAGGTTTCTTGAGTGGTGAGCTGCTTGAAGTTTTCAGTCAGTCGTCTTCGGTATCGGTATCGGTACGTATCGGTCTTCGTGCTGGGACTGGAATAGGAATTTTGCTTGCATGTTTTTTTTCGTGCTACTCATTTATACTGAACTGAAAACTTCAAGAAACCAATGCTTCTATAAATAAATAAACGTTTTGAAAATTTGACTGGTTCTCGTCATAATATTTTTATTATAGTCTACTATTTTTATTACAAATAATTCGTTTTTAGGTTTCATCAGTACATATCTTCAAAAAAAGTCACGCAGGATTATTTGTAAATACATTCAAGATAAGTATAAAAATAAGAATCATTAACCTAATTTAAACTTTCGATGAAAGTTAAGATATGAAAAATTAACTAACTAAGAATTTATAAATTCTGTGTTTTGCAAATAATAAAATGTGCATATTTATTTTTGCACTGTAACAAACGGCCTCCCCTAGGCTCGGGGGAGGGTCAGAGGGGGGGCTGACTGGCCGCGATAAGGGTGGGAGGGCTTAAAAAATATTGCGACCCCGGGCGGAAATTTGCATGCACAGATGTACCCGGAGGGGGTGGGGGAGAACGCAATATACATTAGGCCGGTGTTACTGCAAATATTACTTTTGAATAGATTGTTTTTATATTTAATTTTAAGACACGATTTATTTTTCTTCTTGTAAACCGATTCGAATGTCATAAGAAATATTTTGATTTTTCATGTTAAACAATTCATCAACAACACGTCAGATAAGATAATAACTAAGAGTATATAAAACTGCAGCGAAAACTTGGGACCCTATTCGTTTATCTTAAAAAAAAATAATCTTTATCCTTCTTTCTAAAAATTAACTAGAGCTTATTTAAAAACAGGGTTTCAATCAAATATTATTTATCAATACAATCCTGAATATGACTTTATTTAATCAATTAGGATTTCATATGTTTATACAAGAAGAAAACCGGAGACCTCTTTGCTAAGAATCGACGGCCCAACACGTCAACCCAAAAGTTTAATTAATTATATAGAGAAATAAATTTAAAAAATCGATTATTCGTGCTTATTGTTTTTTGTTTCTAACAGATAATTAAGTATTTCAATTCGTTTTCTTTTACATGTTAACTCAAAACCTAACGGACTTTACCAACCCTTTGCTCAATATTTGTATAACTCTTTCGGATTTTACGTCCTTCCTGTTTCCCACGGCAGTCCCGGTACAAAGAAAAAGCATCCCCTAATCACTGGACCAAAAACAAAACCAATAAATCGCACAGAGGGACGTATTGTCACTAACTTCCCTTAAGGAAGCCTAAATCATTTAACCCTTCAGGAGAGACACTGATCTGATATTTTTGGAGAGAACTTTAATAGTCGGTCGATAACTTAAAATATTTTGAGATCTTATAAAAATATATTGTAACCTATTATATTTTACTATTTCTAATTAAATCAATGAATTATCTTTATATTTTAATTAATACGTAATTGCACAATATTTTTGTAGTATATATGTAAATTAAAGAGTTATGTAGTTACTATCTAAAACATTATATTTTTTTTACCTATCTACTCGTAGTTTGTTAGAAGTTACCACCAGTCAGATCTCATTTTATTTTACTACGAGTTTTAGACTCATAGTAAAGTACATGTAGTCTCAAAACTCAATCTGCACAATCATTTAGTCGCGAATTTCATGATATTAAATTAATCTCAATATTATCTTAAAAAATACAACTTAAAAAAGTAATAAGCATTTATTTATAAAAATTTCTATGCATAAAATTTTTCATTTTTTATCTGATAACAGAAGTTTTAAAGTGATAGTATTTAATTTTATTTTTAGAGCAGCAAAACTTTTAGAGTGCCCCTCGATAAATAAACATCTCTTGTAGCCCCACAAAGAACACCTTGCTGTTGGGGTCTCCGTTTTTTGTTGTTTTTTTTATAAATTGAACAATACGGAATATCTGCGAAATCGGAAATCTTCTCAAGGGTCTCTGTTGCACTGTTTTATTGTTGTGATTTTAAACCCTTTCCTTAAAAATCATGTTTTATAATATTATTTTGATATAACTAGATATAATTTTATCTCTTGGTAAACTTTGCGTTAGTTTAAATGCTTTTCGTGTAATCATTTAATTTTTGTAAAAATAATATATTTTCGGCTATACATATTCAAATTTATTATTGATCTGTTTTACGAACTTTAAAGGCTGTAAAAAAATCCCCAAAAATTATTTATTTTTGATATTATCGGGGTAAAAACTATTATTTAATAGTTCCAGAATTTATTTCTAATAATATGTCAATCTGTCCAATTTGTCAATCCAATCAATTTCCGTCGGTCTTATTAAAGATGAAAAAAAAAGTGATTGAATTTCTTTAAATTATATATATATAAAATTAATTTAAAAACTTGGTGAAATCGGTCAAATGTGTATAAGTTAAATTTGTCTATTTTTATTTATTTCGTAATGCAACTTTTATAATATATTTTTTTAGAGTGAATACATATACTTAATTGTTTATACATAAAATAATTATGTTAGTAAAAATTATATTGTTAAAATATATAATATATATTCAGCTTGTTTACATTACTGTTAAATACAAAAAATATATACTAAATATCTACGTCACTGTCAAAAGCATAAAAAAACTGTATCGCAAGAATCATTTACTAACCAAATCTAACTGTTATTCAGACCTTATCACAAACTTACATATTTTAACTTATAAAAAGCTTGAGTTTCACCTCAAAAAGTACTCGATCCTATCAAATCCTTCAATTAACCCTTCAATGCCCTATTTTTTCTTTTCAAAAACAACCCTTCGGACAAAAAAGCGTTGAACCGAGAGAACCTAACCCGTTGCTCGGCAGAACACCATGCGGGGACCCATTGTGTTTACCAATTTCCTCCCGAGAGAAATTAGATATCCCACTCTTCCTTTGTCATCAGCTGTTAAGGGAAGATCGCATTTATTTTTTTTCGTGACCATAAGATTTGAATAGGATGACGTGAAATGAAATAATGCGAAAGGGTAAACGGACTGCAGCCTTCGCGCCAGCTCAGGTTCCATATGTCGCCGGAGTTTTTTGTATATTTTGCAATAGATTTTGATTTTTCTTACAATATAACGGCCTATTTATTTAATGATTATTGAAAAAAAAAATTCAAAAGTATACCAGTAGAATATGTAATTTGAACTTCTGGGAATTTTGTTTTTCAAAATTGCCATGTTAAAATTTATAAGTTTTCGACATCTTTTGATAGAAACATCAATTGTAGCATTTTTACCAAATAACACTATTCCTTAGGTTAGTAAAATATATTTTAAGTTGAGATCCATCAATTGGATCCATATCTAAGATGTATGTATGATCCATGGAATCATGGATCATATATATCTTCCGATATCATATATAAAACACTTAAGAATAGTCAAAATTTCCTTTTGATCTGTACAATACTAAAATTTCCAGGTAGTATGATGTATATTAAGTATGTATATATATATTTGAATAATATGAATCTTTCCATAAAAAAAGATATATTTATTTAATATATTTTAATCAAAAAACACAAATAGACAACATAATTCATACGAAAAAATACATGCTTCTGACAAAGAAGTCTCTCATAAGGCTTATCAGAAATATGTAATACATTTTCAATACAGCAGCTCATAAAGCACGGGCCATAAGCGGCTTACCATAATGGATGCTCTTTGTCCGACCTCTGCCAATCACGTCTCTTCGTATTGCCCCCAGATCTGACCCTTATCTTCTGGAGTACCTAACTCTCTTTTACATTTCTAAATTATACATAAATATTTTATTTAAAAAAAAATCCCGTGCGCTGTGTATAATTCCAAGAACATATTTGGGACTTAATTCTGCCGAATGTTATGTCTTGAATAGCAATCAATTAAATTATTTAAATTTGTCAAAGGATATCATGCAAGCATGTTGGTAAACCAAGTTGGAATATTACTCAACAATTTTACTAAAATGTATTTAAGTTCGTCTATTTTGAAAATCCGAATTGCAGATTAAACTCCTGTAAAAATTTAAATATAAGTTATGGCGTAAATATTAGATACACACACATTATAGCTATTAAACCTTTTTATTTTAAATATAAATATTGTCAGACTTTGTTCAGTGCTACTTTCGTTTAACCAAATCTAATGGATTCATTTTAAGCTAGAGACAATCACAATCAGATTACTAAGGGATAGAAAATCAGCATAAATATTAATGTTCTACTAAACAACTAAATTTGCAATGTTTCTCGATTTTTTAAATAATACCTATGTTTACTAATAACGTACTTCTTTTTTAAAAATATATGTAAAATATTCTTACTCAATTTATTAAATATTTGCTGTAGAGCTCTATCCATTAGATCCAGCACGATACACCATGCGCTCCTAACAACAGGTAACACAGAGAGAAAAAACCTATTGTATTAATATATTGCAAAAGTGCTCTCGTGAGAAAATATCGGTAAATACTCGGCAAAAAATGATTACTATGTGTATGCTTTTTTTAAGAATCATAGGGTGGAAGGGTATTAAGTAAAAAAGAAGGAAGTAATCCGTTAGGGCGTAAAGGGTTAAACCGTTGATTCGGATTGTACAAGTCACCATTGGGGTTACTCGGTAACCAGCGATATTAGTTCGAGTGGATTTTTTGTCCGTATTCTTTGAAACATCCGTTATCCGCGGTGTCATTGTCTTCTCACAACAGCTGCGATGCCTCTATCCCTCTTCACGTACAATAAGACCCGTCCTTACACGTAATTAAATTTTAATTTATAATTAGCATGCTCCTGTTGGAGCCACACCAATAAACTTGAGCGAACCACCTCGAGCTTTTTGATGAAGACCATTAAAACAATTTTTTTTTATTAAAATATGCAGCTTTTTAATTTTTTGAGATACGTTGCATTACTACGTCAGCCAAAAGCCTGACCACATACCAAATTTTTTTGAGAAACTTTAGTCGTTAAATAACAATCGTATTTTGAACTATGACGTATCGAGTAGTCTACCTTTATGTTTGAAGGGATCATTGGTAGAGCCTTGCGATATTAATGATGACGATAATGATTGATGATGTTTATTCAACATAATGACAACTCTTAACTGAAAAACTGGGGGAACTGTATCACAGATCGACGTTCAAAAAACTGCAACCTAATCATTTACAATATAATTCAAATTAAACTTTACAGTGCAGCATAATTTTGTATAGTTATGTAATATAATATCAAAAAAATAGTTAAGAGGTATTGAAAGTTGCTTGCTGTAACATATATAACAATTGATTTAAACATGAATTGCCGTTAATAAACAAAGTTAGTCACGTTGCGAATAGATTACTATTCGTCTTTAAAATGCATATAAATCCGATGTTTAAAAATCGGAAGGTGCAAAAATCTATCCATACGACAAATCGTCGAACAAATAACACAGTCGGTAAAGCTAAGTGGTTGTAATTTTAGTACGTACATACCGCGCCCTTATCGGCGGGGCACAGGCGGGGCGGGGGGCAACCCCCAGCGCGGAGGCTCATCCCTCCCCCCGTGTCCAGCCCCAGGAAAAATGCCGAAAATGATGGCCCCGGGGAGGCCGGCTTACCACCCATACTCACCCGGGATTTGGCAAACTTGCGAGTTGTGCAGAACTGTTTTTATGCAACCTTTTTATTTCAATATTGTATTCAATATTTAACCCGTGAAAGATGTCGCTGGTTATGAATTAATTTATTTTGTATGAATATAATTTTTTTTTTCGCAGAATAGATCGGTTAGTGCGTTAGTATATCAAAATTTATGTGAATGGATAAGGCTTGTTTGGTTCAGCGGTGTTGGTTTCTTGTATTCAAATGGCTTTTAAGCCACCATTTACACATGTGATCACATCTCAAGGATACCTTATAAGTCTCATGTTTGTCATAAATGTATAATTGAGTATGCGGCTGACTGTTCCAAAGTATTGAAATACTAATACTACATTTATTTTTAAAGCATCTCAATTTTAATTAATTTAATCAAAATACTTATAAAGTAATTAAAAATATTTTTTTATTTTAAAAAACAAGAAGTAGTAAATATTCAATTAAAATAGTACAAATAAGACAATGTATCAAGAAAACCATAAATTCAAGACGTATTAAAAACAAGTAATCCGCCGCTTTGATTTATCAATTTAGTATAATTTACATTACAATTATTTTTAAGTAGTTAGTTATACGAAAGTTTTTAGGAAGTACTGTAGTTGTTAATTATTTAAAATCTGTACTTTATAATGTGACACACAGTCATCCGTACCGCAGTACATCCGATAGCTGAATTAAAAAAATCGATAGGCACAGTTTTTGTACATACATGTAACCGAAGTACGGTTCATTTCAATAGAGAAAAAATCCATTAAAAAAACAGGCTACAGGGATGTGCTATTGAATATTTAAATAAGGGTAGAAAAAACCGTCGCGACGTGCCACAAAGGGGTTGTGCCGAATTACGAACCACGTGGGGGGTTGAAACCCTCTACAGAAAAACTCGAAACACGCGGACCAAATCAACCCCCTTCTCCATTAATAGACGCTACGGGAAGCTATTTTGAAGTTCAAATGCAGTAATTGGTGAAAAATTGTGTTTCAGAGGTTGATTGACATGGTAGGTAACTGGTTATTTACAAAACTCAGTAGTTGTTAAAAGTAAATTATAATTGAAATATATTTGCAAGGCAAACAATTCTACAATATGTATTCAATAATACCATATATTATTTAAATAAACTTTTTCCCAAAAATATCATAGATGGTTGAGATAAAAATGTGATATTGAAAAATAAATACGGCCTTGAATAATACATGAAAAATTTAATGGAATAATACAATTCAAATAGTTATTATAACTGTTAATATTATCGTTTAAAATACTTTCTTAACTATTCACAATAATATCAACATTGTTGGGTTAATTATTCAAATGATAAACTCCGCCTAAAAAGACAGCTGCAGGGTGTATGTATATACGGTACATCAAAGCCTATCAAAGCCTTTTTTTAAATACAGTAAAAAGCAAACTCCCTTGTGCAAAATAAAGGCAATAAGTTCACAATCATTCGCATATACTCAATTTAAAACGACAGTAACCTGGATTCATTGGTCGTGGTTTTTAAAAATTACTTATTTTTTATAAACTCATAATTTTACTACCACAAATAAAACATATGCTACAAGCTTGATTATAAATTAATATCAGTTGTTCCATAATTTATAAGAACTAAATAATAGTGTAGCAAAAATATATTTTAAAATCTGCCATTTAAAACGCAGCGAATTCGACGCCATTAAAATATCAAAGCAATATTTGTTATTATATTTTTACTATGCAAGCAAAACACCGTAAAAAAAAAAACTATCGGTTCAAATTTTTTACACTATTGTATCGATCACAATACTAAATTTATTTTCTAACCCTTTCAATCCCAGCGTCATCGATTTGTGGAAAAAATCTTTTAGAATTCACAGTCCCTCGCCGGGGTGCGCTCGGTGGCATTATTATTATTTAACCCTGGCGTGTCTGTCTGGGTCGGTACGTGATCTTTTATTAGAGACCCTGGCTTAACGAACGGGACATGTGGAATACCTTCAATTTATTTTGCTGCGGTCGGTTTTGTTAAAAAGTTAAGAGGTGAGGCTCAGTGAGATTTGAGAGACGGTCGCGGTCGGGTTAATTTAAATCAAGCTGTTCATACGAGAAAATTGTATTTAAATATTTATTATAAAACATATCAAATATTATTTAATATCGCGTTATTAGCTAGAGAAAATATATTTTTAAATGATTTTCTTAACATTTGTAAATTGCATTATCAGTTTTTTTTTAAATCTTTTTACTTGATGATATAAGTCATAATTATTATTTTATATATAATATTCTTGTTGTGATATTTTTTACGAGTTATGAAGTTAATATAAATCAGTGAATAAAGTGATAATTGATTGAAATAATTATGTCAATAAGTTGGTATGGTGAGCGTTGAAATAAATAAAGAAAACTATAAATAATATTATGTATTTTTTCTACGTAAGTCTGCATTTAATGAATTCCTGTTCAAAAATTAAATATACATATTTTTTTATAATGTACTTTTCATATATTAAACCTATCATAGAAATACCAATCAAAAAATATCAGATTATTTTTCAATTTGTTAAATATATTTTTTTTTTATAAATTTCTTTATTTTACCCATGTCTTTAATAATTATCACATTATCACTGATGTTTCAAAATAGTATATATAAATAGCAGTCATATTTTGTGTTTTATAGTAATAATACCTGATTATTGCAAAGAATGTCACATTGTAACTATTTTTAATATATCAACAATCTACCTAAAATTTGTATCTAAATACCTACAATTATTATTAAATTAACTTATATCATAAGTATACCCAGTTTTTTCATTTTAATTTCATTAAAAAAATTTAATCAACTTTAATAAAAAAAAAATTGCTAGGTGAATGTAATTATTAGTAGAGCAAATACGTTAAAATTGATGTGTGTGTCAAATATCAAAAACTGTTAAAATTGTTATGTAAACTATATAAAGCCAAGAAACTTGAAAAAAATACTGAGTTATCGATGGGATAATATCTCACCAAAACGTTGCCATCCCCATCATCACTCTGGTCATAATGCTTCTGCATCATTTGCAAACTTATTTATTTGATACATTAAAAAAAATTAACTATTGTATCTTTGAAATTCAATTCATACACTACTAGTATAAAATACGAGTGCATCACAAAATGCGTTGGCTGTAATTTTCTTTCAAACGAAATTGTAAGCGATGTGACATCCGCAGTAAAAGGCGAATACGAAGACCGTAAAAACGCCATTAGCTTTCGCAACTCATCATCCGAATATCACCGAATCTGCAACAATGTTCATGCGAGAACTTATTTCCGAGAGGCTCGTAAAGCTCCATTCCCCATTCGCCTCACGCCTCGGTGCAGCGCTGCAGACGCCGTAAAGCTCGAGCGGACCGTAAAAAATGGAAAATCCTAGCCATCTCTCAAGCTGGCACAATCAAAATACATAATAAATATTGTATCTAAATTCAAGGATCAGATATGAGGCGGATCCTCCGCTAAAGCCCCTGCAGGATGGCGCTGGCTTTCAGTTTGTCGTGAACATTTTGTAGTAAAATATTACTTGCATAAAAATATGTAAGAGCTTCGAAAATAAATGGTTTCTTATAAAACAAAGACTAAGATTAGCTCCAAGTGTTCACCACAACCGACACTTCTCAAAAGCAAAAAAAAATTCAAACTCCCTGATAATATCAACAATAACTAAATACCTAATATCATGATTTAATAAATAATCTATCATTGTTTTAATACAAAACGATCGCGCGACGTAATAACGGCACGACGAATCGCTGCCGATAGGATGAACGGATATAAAATTTTCTACTCCCCCTCGCCTTATTATCGGAATAAATGTATTGTAAAACTAGCCGATGTCGGGGAAACTAGCAGCCATTCCTGATATGACATGGCCACGGGTCGGCGGCCCTTTTTTGCACCCCACCCAGATAAAGACCGTCGTGAGATGAATAAAATAAATCATAATATGCCACCCGCCCCACCCCGCGCACCCCTCGGACATGTGTTGGACCAGAGGACAGGCATGGCGGCGCTATTTTGATGTCCCAATTTAAAACTTTATACTTTTCGCATAAAAACAACGCACGGGCATTTTATGTAACAGATTTTATAGCCTTTAAAATAATAATTAAAATACTGAAAAAAAAAAAAAAAAAAAAAACACTGTATTATTTGTAACTTCTTAGAAGCATTATTAATGAATGTTATGTTACAAAAATTATTCAGGTTCATGACTTTTTCGTTAAATGCTTTCAAATAAATTTCCTTATCTACGTCTGCGTTACTGAAATTTCAATAAAAATGTAATACACATTGTGAATTCTATTTGCAAGGAACAATTCTATATTCCGTAATGAAAAGCTTGTTTTAATAATAATATATGGCTGTTTACATATAGTAACGATGATATATATTTTTTATCATTTCGTTCACGTCCTTTTTAAAAATATTTAAATCGACAATGCATGCAATACTTACACTTAACCATAAGCATCAACAAAGATAAACCTCGGCTTAGATCTACTAATCGCTAAAATTGTAGAATGTTCATATTTTTCACATAAATTTTTTTTTATCTTTGCTCAACGTTTTTTCTTTACAGGCTATGTGTAATATTAATCAATAAACAATAGTTAAGTTTGGAATTTTTTTATGCTGCCAATTTTTTTCTCAATCTTCATGTCATCATTTGGATCGACTGTACCACCCTGTCCGCAATAAGTAGCCACTCCCCCTGCACATTACACAGCGCATTACGTCACACGTGGGGGTGCGGGCAGAGGGACGGGGGGTTGTCCACTCCCCCGCCATTTTTATGTGCCGCTGGAGGGGGTGATCCTTAACGCCGAGTCCGTAGAAAATTATATACATATCTCATATCGCATATCGCTCACACGGTGTCAGGGGTGCGCGGCTGGCTGGAAGAATTGATGGCGTATTGACTTATTTGTTTTTTATCTGATAGAATATTGAACTTGGTTGACTTGCAAATTCTTTTCTGAAGATTCACATTTGGGATGTAGAATAAAATCATCATCTTAAATCGCAGTCACTGCTGAGTGCTCCATCTCTGCCTCTATCCATCCTTTTTTCTGCCAAATACCCATAATTTCGGCAAGCAGAAGTTCCTAGATTTTATTGATTCATCTTCTCTATGTACTTGTCGTCTAATAGATCGAGGCCAACGATGTTCTGATATCTACATGATATGACCTTTATATCCAACCATATTTTCTAAACGGCCATTATTTTTTAGTGTTTGATTTTTTTTACTGAACCTATAATATTTTCTTTTAGTGTGCTCGTTTTAATTTTTAAATGATTTTTCTTCCAATAATATAAAAATGAAACAAAATTTTACTTAATTACTGTGATACTAAAAAATATTTAAAAAAATTATATTTTTTTACTTGTGGATATTTATTATAATATAACTTCAACGTGTTTGATATAGAACTGCTTGTTTAAGTTCTTAGGCTTTATGAAAATAATGATATTTGATAGAAATATAACCGAAATATTGTCTCTAACATTTAAAAAATAAAAATGAAATCTCCTACTGTGATGTATGCGAATATATTAAAATAACCTGAATTCCCCACTACAGGGTAGAGCAGGATGGAAGGTAGAGGGTAGAGGGTAGAGGGTGGAGGGTGGATGAAGCCTTGCAACAATACTACCGCCCCGTGTCCGCGGCGAACATATAAAATACGTCATAATATAAAATTGGTTCCCGGGTAAAGGATCGGTCTTTTATGACGGAACATCAAATGAATTCGGGTAGAAAATCGAATTTATACGATGCACGGCGGAAGTCTTTCTTGGTAACAGAGGAGGAGAGCCCCTCACGGCGAGGCCTGCGCCCTGCTCCCCCGGGGTCGATATCTAACTCATTATACACGTTATTATGACGTCACGTATCTACTCTCAGACCCATTGTTTTTGTTACGTTTAAAAAAATAATCATAGCGTTACAATAAATGTGTTCGTAACTTTTGGCAGCCTTTGTTTTCCTCGGTGAATTTGAGAAAGAGGATTCTTTAATCATACCACTCTACAATAGTGAGAGGCAGCAAATAAAACCTTATGAGCACCAAGAATTAGTGGGAATAAAAAAAGGTACGTCTTCAAAATTTGTCTTTTCGGAAACATTAAAATCACTGTTGACTTGTATTAGAGATGGATTTGTCTTGAAAAATAAATAAAAACCACAGAAAATAATAAAAACTCACGAAT
Source organism: Atopsyche davidsoni (assembly GCA_022113835.1). Classification (NCBI taxonomy): domain Eukaryota; kingdom Metazoa; phylum Arthropoda; class Insecta; order Trichoptera; family Hydrobiosidae; genus Atopsyche; species Atopsyche davidsoni. The sequence goes on from JAILWY010000007.1 coordinate 7,903,719, forward strand.
GCACCCTGATCTAGACTAGACACACCGTGATTAGCAAGCAAGCATGCTAGCTACTAAATTATAAAGCGACGATACTTTTTACTTTATAAATTTTCAAAGAATTTACTTATGATGTTTTCGTCTAAACTTCCTAAATTAAATAGTTTATTTATAAAAAATACATTTATATAAGGCAAAATAAACATTAAAATTACCAAAATAAGATATTAATATCATTACATTGTTTATTTCATAATTATTTTTATGAAATATTTTATTTCATATATATATTATAATTTACAGACAAATGTATGCAAATAAAAAGTCATTCATCAAGTGCCTCTCCTCAGAGAAGGTTAACGACCATTTCACTGAGCATATACTCATGCTGAGCCAGTTTTCATGGTTTTCTAAGGCGAAAATAGTGTAGTGGGTCCCCGAGTCCTTCTACACCGTTGTTTTATTTTAGAAGGAAAGGTCTGCGTATTGCTGCTTCCCAGTTGCATTATTATATAATCATTTCCTTACAAAGCTCTGGCGTTTAGATCTGACACTTCTTCTACAGCAAGCTCCAGAAAATTTAACAGAACCCCTCCCCCATCTTGACAAGATTTTTCCAGAGCACATCCCTTGACAATCATTCCAAGTCCACTACTCCTTTACTGATCCTTTACACACGCTCAGGGTACAGAATGCCAGAATGGGAGAGCGGGAAGGCATTACAATCTCTAAATTAAATTTTAACCTTAACGAATTTAAAAGTATCTTAAAATGCATAAGATATTGTACGAATGGTTATAATTTTGAAATTAATATTTTGTTTGATTGTTCACTGGATAAGTAATAAAATATATACATGCATATATTTGCATACTTAAGTTCAAAATTAACACTACTGCATAGGACAGGAGACTAGATATATAAATATAGAAGGAGGACCATTATCTGTACAATAATTAGCCATAAACGATAATGAATACACATTTAGTCTAGTGATTATCCTTGTGTTAGTTACACATATATAGAAACCATCGCAATCTTCACTAGCAATTGTACAAATTACTTGCCTTGAATTATAGGGTCGAATCAAGGTTTTTTAATGCCCCAACACTTTTTTTTTCATTGACATGTACGCTAAGAAGTTTTGTTCCTTTAATATTTTTAAATACCAAACAATAATAACCATATTTTTTTATTACGAAATTTTATATAAGTAAAATTTTTCAAAGCTCTCAAATACAGAATACATTGTATTACCACTTTGTTACTCAAAGCAAGTAAAAACCGCCGTACGTTATAAAAGTCTTCTTATAAAAAAGACTAATATGATATGATTTAATTCAAATATAAAACGTGTCAAAGCTTCTCCGATTTTTCATATTTTCATTCTTGAGTTTGCATAAATTTATTTATTTTCAAGCTTCAAGATCTTTTAGGATTAAATAAAATTATCAAACATGCGAAAAGTTTAAGCATCGGAAAAATTCATTACACACCGATATTTGTCATACTTGAATACATTTTTAAAGCATCCTACACACGTTAAAACACAACCGACTACTGAACGGTAATAAACCAATTGCGTTCTCTTATTAAAAAGGGTTTTTTAGTTTCGCCTAAATAAACAACGCAGAAGAGAACTAGTTTGGCTATAGTCATTCGGACGTTGATTTTGTCACAACGTGTGTCGGCAGTTCAAGTGGGATACTTATTCTTACTTAACGGGTATAGTAACGGAGTGGTGATTAGGACACCAGACAAAAAAATGATGTTGCTTATAAATACAAAAACCCATAAAAAAACCTGACAGATTACAAAAATTTTCACATACAAAAAATTCTAAAAGTAATTACGTCGAAAATCACCAGCCACCTGCCCCGACCTCCCTCACAAAAACCGCCCCCTTCCCCGTCCCAAGCCCCCCGAGAAAGTAATGCGAAAACAAAAATCTTATATCAAAGGATTCCACTCGTCCGGGCCGCACAAAGAAAGGCGGTATTACACGACATTCCGGGCGGCCGTCCCGTCTCATGATACTCCACCGAATTTCCAACTGAGAGCACATACGGCGAATAACGCATAACGTAACAGTACTCTATATAACGGGCTTTGCAAAGGGCGGCGCGGGGCAAGTGCCGTCGCTGGGGACAGGTAATCCGTGAAATATTACTTTATAAAAGTATATGTCTGATTTCTCATCATATTATCTAGACGACACTCCTCGACCATATTTTTTAATTTGATATGATGACATAAAAAAAGTATATTTCATTGTAATATATGTTATAAACATTTTTCGAATATTGAGCTTAATGGATGAGATTGGGCATATTAATATAATGTATAACCGGAGGCGTCGTCATCATCGTTTCCCCTCTTAAAATCATTAACACTTCTACAACACGTTCTGCTTTTCTTTAGAAGAGGTTGGTGGCCATTTCACTGAAATGCACTTCAGACTTCCAGCTTGTGGCGTGAATTCAGCATCCACGTTAGTTTCCTCTTTCTAATGATTATTTTCCCTTCGAATTTTTCCTGGACAATCAGCTGTTTTTTCAAAAGTCTAAAAAATGTTTTTTTTTGTTATCAAAAAATGTTTGGAGCAGTGACACGCCAGAAAAATGAACGCACCTCGCTGAGCTCGTGGCTTGTACCAAATTCCAATTACAATCAAATAATATATTAAAAATAAAAATATAAAACTAGATGTCATGGAAAAAAGTTGCCAGAGCACTGTGATCAAGTACGTACCTTGCAATATGGGGGACAGGTATGAATGTGAGATGGGACATCTGAAAATGTATATAATATACTGGAGCCGGTTTTATTGTGTCTTGCCCCTCCCTTCCGACTGCCCCTGCCCCACGCAGCCCGCGGGGGTGGCTGTGATTAACTGACGGATTGGTGGATTTCAAGTAATTGGGGTCTTTTTCAGAGCATTTTTTCCTCTTTAAGGTTTGTAGTAATTGTAATTTCAAATGATTGTCCAAGTCTGCTTTCAGGTAAAACTTCAACAAAGGTTTTTTTTCTAATACACATGATTTTTAAATAGTCGCATAAATAACTAAAAAAATTTAGAATACCTTTTTACCTTAAATTTATTGTTCTTTAGTAATATTATAATACTAACTTTAAATTTAAGATAATAATACAAAAATTACATCTTAACAATTAACTGAAAAAATTGTATTTTCATGTAGAATTCATCGATTTACGCTGTCAAATTTCCAAAATTAATTACATTATCTCAATTTTTCTTTTATTTGGTTACTATATATCTAAATAGTATTAAACTTCACTAATATTTTTACATTAATATCGACTGCTAGTTTTCATACTTTGACCATAAATTTAAGTTTGCCAAAACGAATCGCCTCAATTCACTCTTAAATTAAAAATATTATTTTATATCTACGTGTTATTAGGATTTGTAATGCCAAAATGCTTAATCTATAAATATCTTTTTTGTGTCCAATGTGTAAGTGTGTGTTTAATGTTTCTATTTTAATCTAATAATTTCAAACTTTTAATAGATCCACGCTTTAAGCGTATATCAACGTTTGTGGTTGACTTTTTAAGTATTGTAGGTGTAAAATATTCCGATAAATTATTTACAAAAGAAAGGCATTGAATATACTACTACATAGCAACTTTGTGAATTAATTATAAAACCTAAAGAAAACATATTTTAGGACATGCAGTGTTTTATTGCTTGCGTGCACAACACGCTACTGTCTATATTTACCCAAACCATGAGACGTCCGCACGAATAATAGGAAGCAATTTTTCGAAAAAAAATCCGCAGAATATTCTAGTACCTGCCATAATTTACATGTATATCTGGTCGATTTTTCCCCGTAGAATGACAATTGGAGCCATTGCTACAGAATCTGCCCCCAGCGCGGATCGCACATAATAAAGTGCGACAGCCACCCCCTTCCTCTCCCTCTCACCCCTCCCCGTGCACCCCCACCCTCGCGTCACAAACATTTCGTCCATTATGATATTTTTCGAAGAGCCGCCCCCGTGCCTCGCACCACCCCTGTAAACGTATATGTACCTCACCAGAGACGAACTCTAAACGGAAACATACGACAATAACCAAAAAATATATTTTTCAGGATAATGAGAGATCTTTTGATAGCTACTAGTTAAAATTGAACATACATTTTTTTCAATATTTTTGATATTGATTTATATTAACATATAGAAATATAGATAAATAATAGATTATATTAGTCTGAAGCATCGGCTTTTTATTATATGTGTGATAAATATTTAATAAAGTATATTTACCAAAACTACTAAAAGATTAAAAAAATTATATTTTTATTGTTTGTTTCTCCTCGTGGCTACTACCTCCAATAGTAAATAAAATTGGGTTCTTCTTAATACATTCAATTAAAAGTCAAAATATTAGGTTATCATAATATGTAGTTCAAACTTTATTTAGAATTTTGTTTTGCAATGAATCAACTATTTAACTGTCTATTTTTTAAGATAAAAACATCATGAAAATTTTACTTACAATATAAAATAAAAAAAACAGTTTATTTCTAACTCATGAATATAGCGGTACCAATTCAAAATACGCATTGTTTATACAATTATTTATTCTTATGGAGAATATAAACTTTTTTTATTTTTTTGTTTAGCAACTTATTACTCATTTTATTTTTTTAATTTATTATTATAAATAACAATATACCCCCATTCGCCCCTGCGCGTTACACACACCCACACGGCCCACACAGACAGTCGGGCACGGGACAAGACGGAATAAGTGGCACATTTATTTCTGTAGCCGTACATTCTATATATGCACAGGTAGTCGGGAGCCCACACCTACCTGTGTAATGTACCGACTCGCCTGTCCCCACTACATCAAATCATAGTAAATAACGAGCGGACTTAAAACATACATTCCCAAGGCGGCCCACGAAAACTATCGCAAACTTCGAAATAAAACTATTTTACATTTATCGTAACTATAGAGGTAACATTATATAGCGATGACGCAGTCTTCTTTTTATTTTGCGCCTCGCAGCATTTACGCACAACTACCTGTATAACTATAAAAAAAGTAGGCTATGACGTGAAAATCAGTGTCATTTTTAGTCTAAGTAAATCATAGTTAAATAAACCTTTAACTATATTACACTATTAATATATGAAATATTAAAATAAATAAAAAGTACGCGATACTATTTGGTGTGTAAAATCGATTGCGGATTTTACGACCTCTAAAGATGAAACAATAAAATAAAGATATTGGTATGACTATGATGTCGACAAACGGTGTTTTTTTTTTATAGATTTGGTTTTCAAAATAAATACACTTTACGTTTTAAGCTCGAACCATTTACACAAGTTTTTATGACCGTTGGATTATATAATATAATACTCTTCATTTTATTTATAATTTCTGTATTATTTCATAAATAATAAATCAAGTCAGGTGTTGGTTTCTTTCATGTCAGTGGTGTTTTCCATTAGATTTTTTTTATAAAATAAAATAAAAACTAGAGACAGGAGGGTGGGTATTACAATGCATGTCCCGTTTTGTTCAAATCAAATCATATGAAAATCAACTTGACAATGTAATATCCCCGCACGGAGCACCTTGTACCGCGAGCGTCGCAGATATACTCATTTTTATCAAACAGGTAAAAAATTTCAAGTATCTTTCTAATTTCATCTAAATTATTAAGACCCTATTTAAATAATAAAACTAAAAAGTGACACTTTTTTTACAGTTTTTTTTAAGTCATTTTTTATAATTATAACTATTTCTAAAACACAATAATTGTTTTTGTATCGATTTATTGGTTACTGCGTAATTCATTAATATTTTTAGGTTATTTTCAATAAATATTTAAAAAAAAAAAATTTAATAAAGAAAAAAATAGTATTTATTTACTCTTAAAGTATTTTTTAAAACCATACATTTCGGTTCTTTTATCTAATAATGATTGTTAATAAATATGAACACCAAAGCTATTTTTTTATATCGAGACTAATAAAATGCTAATATTATTAAAAAATCGATTAGTTGGATGAGACATTCAGAAAACAAACACATTATTTTTAAAATATATTTTTATAAAAAATGACTACTTAGTGTTAAATTTTAGTAAAATAATTTTAAATGCATTTATGGAATTGTATATTTTACAACCATTTCCTTACGTCTCTTATTTTATAATCATTAGTATTTATGTATTTTTAAATTTAACTTAATGTGTGTATATATTTTTTGGTTTTTATTTTTCCTTCACATATATGAGCAACGTTGAATTGCACAACGCTTTGTATTATTTGGAAATAATACATTCTATAGTGTATTACATGTCTCATAAAATTATAAAAAAATATCAAAATTCAAAGCTTTCAGGCAACGAGCGTTGCCTGAAGTTTATCGCTGAAAAACTGCGATCCAAACATAACGAGCTGATAAAATACGTGTATTTTCTATCTGAAAAAGTGAGTACAAGGAACGTCGAACAAGTCGGCCAATCTCAAACAAAAGTATTTTCAATATTTTCCGAGAGATTTGCCTCCCGACTCACGCTCGGCGGAGCGCGGCGCTTCCTGTCCGGGCTCCTCTATAGAGAAAAACGGATTTTTATACAAAAAGAAAGATTTTCGCATAGCACTGATATTTTTTGCTGTATTTTTTTGTTGTATATACTTTTTACAAATTGTTTATAATTTATCAATACGCCATATTGCCGTTTTTAATGCCATGGCAAACGCTTATTTCTATAACTTCCAGATCTTTCATTGCTATCATTAAAATATTTGTTTTTCCTTTTTTGTAATATTAAGTATTAGTTTTTTAGGCTATCTAGTTAGTGAAATGTAGATTTATAGGAGAATCCGACCTTGAACAAAATGCGCAAAGAAGAAAAAATCCTGTCTCTTATTTTGGTCGCATTTTTCAAAACAATAAATATAGCATCCTGCAGCAGATTGTCCATAAAAAATTTTAAGGAAAAAAGGCATTAAGGGAAGGAAACTTAAGTTGATGCGGAATTTACGCAGTGGCTGGAAGTCAGAAGTATGGCCGAATTAGTGAGACTGGCCCAGTATAGAAATATATTCGATGAAATGGTCACCAAACTCCTATGAGAAGAGGCACCAAAAGAAGTCATCACTGACGACATCGAGTATTCAACTAATACTATTTTTCCTTTATGATTTTGAAACTGTATGGTATTGGAAGAAATTTTTAGAAAGTGGTGTATATAATAGAACAGACAGTATCAACGAAAACTGGTCAAAAGCGTCCTATAAAACTACCGTTTGGTTGTCGGTTGTGTTGCAACGTGTGTGCAGGCTGATTTACTGGCAAATGACGTAAAAGTCTCTACATGATGTTCTAGGTTATTATTAGTTTTTAGGGGTGCAATGAGCAGGCAGGGGTGCGGTGTGCTGCCGGGCCGGTGCCCCCTCCTCTCGGCCCAGCCCCCGCAGGTAACTTGTATCACGTGACACGCGGACCTGAGCCACTCGTATTTTCCTTAGGGGGAAGGCTTTCCCACCGCCGAGTCACCCACATCCTCCAGAGCCGTAGTGAGAGACAGAGTTTTTGCAAAAATCAGAAATGTAAAATGTCGTACCTCTAACTTTGCTTCATAAAGCTCACATCTAAAATATATAAAGATAACTTTTATTGAAAAAAAATTTAGTCAAAAAATATATTTTTATTATTATTTATTTTTGTGAAGACCGTCTCACGGGAAGTACGATTTTGCCTATACAGGTTTGATTGATTGATAATAATTGAGTACATTTTTTCAAATAATGCACCGGCCATGTAAGCTTGGGGATGTGGGTTCAAATCCCACACAAATCACGATGATATTTTTCTAAGAGTTTATTTTTATTTAATTAAGTATGTTCTATTATTATGCCAGATTTATGAATTAAAAACAAGTTTTGACGTGATTTTCAGCTGTTTTTCAACTATTTTTTAAAATGTTTTTTTAACATCAGTATTAGTCTGAATAAAAATATTATAATATTATTATTGCATATACAATGTGCAATAATAATATTTATAAATTTATTTGATATTCGATACGGAATTATCTCTTCATTTTTGACATTTTGGTAGCACTTATCTAGAGCATTTTAATTGTTTCTTTCGAATAAGTCAGCAAAAAATATTTTAAAAAATTATCATAATTCTACTTTGCATGATTTTTTTACGTTACCACCTAAATAAGGGCAGATACAGTTTATTTTGCGTTTTACATAGGGTATATATTCAAAGGTTTAGGTTACCACCTAAATAAGGAATTTTCAGAGCCATACAGACACTACATCTCCACAGACGCAGCAGGCGGGCCAAGAGCCTCCAGGAAACCTCTCATACACTAAAAACTAAATAATAAGGGCGCATCGGGAAAGTTCCGCGCCATAAAAACTGATCCGCCCCTGCGCCCCCGCCACAGGACATTCGATTCCAGGGGATTTGGACCAGGGATATTCTGTTTTTTTATATTTATGTGTTTAGCTTTACGACTGAGTCGGAGTTACTTACGCCTTTTCGGGGGTATGATACCTACCGTAAATTATGTGGTAAAAGTACCCATATTTTTTTACGGTTTTCCCCCGCGCCAACTTGGAGGCGGAGCGATTTGGCGCTGGGACAGTTCGGCGCGAGCTGATCGTTGGACCTCTTCTTCACCTTCACACTACTGGTTATGCTGCCGTGATGCTTCATGATTAAGCTAGCCACACACGCTACGACAAAACTGAAACCGAATATAATTAGCCAATGGCGTCCTTTAAGTAACGTGTGTAGCCAATTTAGTTTGGCTATACACCAACTAACGAAGGATATTAATCAAAAGCGTCCTATTATTAGGGATATTTTTTATGGCCAGTTACCGTTTGCTTGTGAGAAAAGCTACATAACAAAGTTTTCAAAATATATTTCGCTACATATCTTTATATATTGTCAATGGGTAATTATGATATCTGCTTCGAATTAATTTAGCTTAAGCTGTTTATATGGTAGGAAACAATCATTTAAACTTCTTCACAGCGACTTTCTTGCTAGAGTAATCATGGTCATGTTCTTCCGTTACATGCTTGCAAAGTAAATTTCTTCGTTCATGAAACTTTAAATAAAACCTCACATTAATTTATGGCACACGCGTTATAACGGAATCAATAACTAATGATGATATCAAACTGTGACTATCATCAAAACTATCATTCGGATGTATTAAATACAACTTGCAAAGCATTATTTGCTCTGAAATAGATTTTACAGTTTCAAAATTCAATTTTAATGTTAATGTACTGTATGCTTGTTTGGTGCGAATTTATAGTCTGACGACCATCTTTGAAATTTCTAGAACGTAATAAATTAATATAGGGAGTCACGTTACTTTTTTTTTAATTCTCCGTTACACTAATACAAACTAATTAATTAAACCACATGTACTTTATCTTTTTTTTACGTAAAACATATTGGAATAAAACATATTTAACGTGAAAATACTTTTTTCAATGGAAAAATCCTCATAAGCGTCAGCTTGGCATTAGATATTCCCTGATTATATTCACGCACACACACTCTCGGCACTAAACTTGATTCAGGAATATTAGCTCTTAAAAAAGACCCAGTAGGGCCACGATATAACTGTGGCTAATTCGAATTACCTTATTACCTCATTAAGAGATTAAGATTTTGTTATTTTTATTATTAATCAGTGACATGGCCAAACCCAGCGCCGAGTCGCAGGTGAGGCGCCACCGCCTGTCGCAATAGAGTCACAATGGCCGCGTTATTATGTACAGGTAACTTGTTCAGCGCTTGTTTTATCCCTGAGGGCGGGGGTGGTTTTTATGCGACCCTCCGCGTGTGGGGGTAAGTACAATTCGATTCCGCTGCGACGTGCCGATGGGCGGCCTAAGTGTTGTGCGACGCCTCGGCCCCGGCGTCCCCCGCTATGCACCCGCTCTCACGCCTTCCGCTGTATCGCTCCTGATCAGTAAATCTGCTTCATCGTATCGAGACCCCTTAAACGTAAAATATTTATGAGAACGTAGAACAACCTACAGCCAAATTATGTTGATTTACACCTGAAGTCAACTAAATCATTTAAGCATTTATTATTTTCACACGCAAACATGACAGTTTATATTCTCGTCAAGTCATGTGGCTGCGATCGATGAGTTTCGGTTTAAAACCTATGTATGCTTGTGTTTGGTTTTTTGCCATTTTAGACGCAATGCTTATTCGAAGCTATTATATAAAAACTGTTAATCAAAGGCTAAAAACCCCCGCCCTCCCGAGAAGTGAGCGCGGAGGGAGGCAACCACCCCCGCCCTGCCCGTCATATATAAGGGCAAATCTGCCGTGAGCCGCGCCTAACCGAGCCGATATTTCATCCTAACTAACTCGCTCCCGCGTCTAAACCTATTTGTTATGACCCCGCTCACAGAGGGCTGTCCGCCGGAGCCTCCGGAGCCAGGCTCGACTGTACTTTTATATATTATTACATATTATAAAGATATGTTTTTCTATGCGGTGTCAATTTTTTTACGATGATATGCAGTCTACATGATTTCCTTGTTTTTTTATGATTATTTAATCTTAACGACCAAGTATTATTTGTAACGTCATTGAACTAATGTTTACGTAGAGTTAGTTTAAAAAATATTGTTGAAGATACTTAGTTCTATTTTCATTATTTTTTTATTAAAAAATATCCTTTTTGATAAATTAAATACTTTTGAGAATAGTTTGCTCCTGACAACGTTGTTCAATTTTTTCTCTTATATGGTTACATAAAAAAACATTTGTGGGATATGCATCGTTATAAGAATTGTAGCTAAAAAAATTTTTTTTATTATTTTATAATAAATATATTATATTTTCATGTTTATTTGATTATTTCTGTTAAATTGTTTCTACAATATACAATAACCAAATTGTATAACAAGGCACTACAAAGGCCAGCAGAATTCAGCATCCCTTGGCGGAATTAACTCTCCACCCCCAATGCAAGATGGCCTAGAGGGGGTGTGCCACCCTCCCGGCTAAAGAGGTCATTTATATATTTCAGTCAGTGACCAAACAGGCGGTCAGGCGGGGGTTGCGGCGCATGAGGGTAAAATGGGGCCATTCTGGGGGTAGCGACCAGAGAAACATCCCTCTCCTGGCTTGTACACTATTGGCTTTGGTATTTTGGTATATCTATAGCAGTGTCTATTTTATCTAAGAAGTATTTTTGCCTTGGTGGATAACTATAAATTGTTTAATATAAAATTAATTATCTCGAATTTCGACTTTTTGAAGTAAATTGGACTAATATGAATAAGTTACTCTTTTTAAAAATATATAAATAAGTTATGTGTGTTTTAAAAATATTTTATTAAAAAGAACAAGATAACTATTTTACGGTTAAAAGGGGTTTAAAAAACTGTTGAGATTTTTTGACCAATATGCAAGTATAAATGACTTCGTAAAATTGTTAAAATTTGTTAAAAAAAACAATTGACTTACTTAACATATCTAAAAATGAGTATTTTAATGTACCATTTTAATTTTGATTTGTATCGTAAAAATAAACATATGTAGAACTTTACATCGTTAGTTTAGATTACTTTCTATTATATTAATACACCTAATATAATTTGTTTTATTTTTATGTACTTAACATGTAATATAGTACATGTCTCCCCTGTACTGTTTTAATACTGAACAAGCAATAAACGACACGTACAGTTTTTGATCACATATTTTTCAATTATATTTTAAAATTATAGATATTTTTAATTTAAATAATTTAAATACAAAATTCGTTAAAAAAAATGTTTTTGTTAATATTTGTTAGTATAAAATATATATAATTATATGTCCCCTTTGTTGACAATTCATTAGAAGACCCTGACGAATGGTAGGCGAATCCCCCTTAAGCATAATTATTGGTCATAACTCTCAATCGGCCGAGCGCCCTGCTGGTCACCGCTGGAGATGCCGAGGATCCATCCATCTTCATCCCCGAGGCTCCCTGATGACGATGCAGCCGCTTTCCCATACTTAATTGTCCCTAATTAACGATCCACGGGAGTGTTACCCCTCTCGCCCTTGGTCAATCTATTAACTCTTGTTTAGGACTTTAATTAAAGCAATGCGTTTGTATTGAATTAGTTGTGTAGAGCAGATGTGAGCACTCAGTACTACCAATTATTTTGTATGATCACGCCTTTTTATATATTTGATTTTTTTATAACAATATTGTATTTTTGCAGTTAAGATACATTATTAGTCTGTATCATTTTTTGATAGGAAATATATTATAATATAGATAATTCAAATAATTTACATTTTTGATCGGTTTTAACAAGAGAGATAAAAACTGATTTTTTATTTAAAAAATATATACATTTAACTTAGTAAAACATTTAAATCCGTACAACCAACAGTGAAATAGTTGCAGTAAAAAATACTTTTCCAAATTCGTATTTTATGCTGAGTGTCTATGACATAAATAATAGTTAAATTCATAGTGATTTATTTTGCATATTATGCGTTCAATATAAAAAAAAAAAATACATGGGTATATAATTAACTTCACATTACAAACTAATCTTACTAACAACAACAATCTATCTGTTCGTTGATTTAGCGCAAATTAATTAAATTCTATATTTTAGGCGTTTATGCTAGTTTGAGTATTTTTGAGCACATTAATAAGATATTAAATGAGTTCAATTTATCTTAGCAAAAAAAACTTTACACTGAGACACGGACAAAAGTAGGCTTGCGATGACGATTTGAATATTTTTGATCTGCGCTGCAGATACCGGAGCCGGGCCGTAGATCAGCCGGGCCGGCGACTACGCGCAAGGGTCCCCTCCGGGATGGATGTCCGTGGGTATAGAGGCTGTAGAGGCGAGAGAAATATGGGCCGGGGAAGAATGTATAAATGAAACATGTGGAAGGCAGGCGGCCCTGTTGGCACGCGAATCACGACCCGGCCATCAGTCCAACCAGTGGCCGAGAGGGCAGCTCGGTCCCTCGGGCTCCGAGCCGTGCAGGTGTTGCCAGCCCATCGATAATATTACATTTTTTATTAGAATTTTTTTTCACGTTTATTCCACGCGCTAGAAATATTCGAACTATGCTCGAGTGAAGGCTCTATCAACCGGCCAACTCGGTTAGATTTGGTCGAGTCCGGGTTGTTACGCCTGTTAAAAGTTTCACTTTTCTGAAAAACTGAGCAAAAAATCAAAGTGGTTTTTAAAGGTATTCATTTTTGAATAAGTAAAGATAATACAACGTGTTTTTAATACAGAAACCCTCAAAAAGTGGATTTTTTAATAAAATTCTACAATAATAGAAATTACGGTTATAAATTCTAGATTTATTTACCTAAGCAAAAACTTTGCTTTTATAAAGAAATCAGTATTAAGTAAATAATAACTTTTTTTTACCCACTCCATAAATGCGAGTCTATTTTACTTATCAAAATAAATAATAATAATCTTTTTTTTTAATACTAATATTGCTTTAAAAACATTGATTAAAACGTACAGTGAAAAACATTCATGCCATTAAATAGAACAATTTCTGTAATATTATTACCACTTTTACTGATTACACATATAGAAATTTATTTTTAAATGCATACGATCCGTTGTTTTTTTTGATACTATAAAATGTATATTATGAATAGTAAATATTTAAAAACTTCTGACCAATAACTAGTAAGATATAAAATTTATACAAAATTATCTATATATTTGTACTCCAGTTTATTATGAATATAATAGCATGTGGAAAAATCGAAGGAGAAAATAGCATTGGAAGGTGGAAATCAGAAGTACAGCCTAACTTGTTCAGGACAAACATATGTTTAGTAAAATGGTCACCAACATCCTCTAAAAAGAGACACTTAGAAATGAATAGCCAATGATCAACGCTTAAATTTAATTTTAAAAAAAATTAAGTTGGAAATAAGCTATAGCATTTTTTTATTTGGATGATATTTCCCAATTCGAAGAGCAGATCACAGAGCGCCCCGTAATGAGCGCCACGGGAGGAGCAAAAGCGCGATGTAGTTCGTCGGTGTACAGTGTACAGTGTACACTATTGATTCCAACATTCCCTTACATTGATACAAAGAGATACTTTATTGGTCGACTCTGTGGAAATTGGCAAAGAGCGGCAGCTTGGCCGGTACGAGGGGCTGCACACTCGCAAAATCACCCTCGACGGAAATAATATTTATTTATTTAAAAAAAAATAGATTTGACATACTCTCTACAACAAAATCAATGGATTGTTTCTGTATTCATTTTTTAAAAAATGCTAATTTGATATCCAGTGGCGCTTTGATTGTTCTTTTTCCATTTATTTCTAGGACGTAATTTTTTTTATAAATTTTCGTTCGTATCTAAAAATTTTGTTAAATCGTTACAAAGTCTTTTTATATAGTGATTAAATTAAAAATTGATACTAATAGTAAATAAAATATATTGATATATACTATCAGTAGATATAGATTATAAAAGAATTATTACACTATCAAGACCAAGTAGCAAATTTTCGTTTGGAATGTACTTTTGGTGAACAAATGCTAACGAGCTATTAATTCAAGTAGCCTCTTAAGTTGATTGATTTGTTCAAATATATTATTTATAGTGATTTCTTAAGTGGCGCGCCCCCTGACCGTCGGCCGCACCATATGCATGACCCTCCCCCCCGCCGCCCCTGCCCGCCGGACCGCCACTCACACACCCCCGCCCGCACACACACCCCCACACTCACCCCCACTCACCCCCACACACCCCCACTCACACCCACACACCCACACACACCCACCCCGCCGGACTGTAGCCAACTTCATGAGTGTGCGCGCCGCTGTACAGACAAGCAATAATCTATGAAATCTCTGTGTGTTACTTATTACTTAGTTTTCCATTTGTCTCCGTGACTAGTTATATAGGCGTGCGTTACATAAACTTGTTTCTGTAGGAAGACCAGCTCGAGTTCCGGAATGAAACTTCACGAATATCAGCGGCCGATTGTTTCTAAGTATAACTAACCACAGTGGCAAACATTTTTTAAAACTAATTTATACGATTTTTACTAGCTTCACGGTCTTTGCATTAGGTTTTTAGGATTCGGTCGGATTTTATTTAAAACTCTTGAAGAAGTAATCAATTTAGTATTACCCTTTTATTTAATTAAGTAGATGTCCATTTTTAACCTATTTTTTATTGTATTATTTTCATAATTAAACTACGGATACAAGCAAACGTCATGCGTAAAATATTGTGAGGCAATATATGAGCAATCATTAATTTATATATATTTATTAATAAAATGTATAATTGTCAGAATTAGTTATCTGATAAAAAGAATGTGCTTAGAACCCGTCATTAAAAATAACAAAAAATCAAAGTTTTTGTCAAAAATACAAAGACGTAGTGTGACTTTTTTAAAAATCGTTTATTTATAAAAATCACACATGATAGCGGAAGATTTTTTTTTTCCTAATGCTGATGTACTTCTTTTATCAAATACGACCTGTGCTTGGATTTGATATATTAAATAAATAAATATTCTTCGGATTGTCGAGCACCGGGCATCCCGGCCGGGCCCCGGGGAGGGCCGCGGCACGTGCGGCGCACCGCCCTCGACCACGCGTGCTTTTTATGACCTTATATCGGACCCCCGCCCTCGCTCGCCAGGGTGGGCGCCGAGGCGAGGGCACCACTTATTGCTCGCTACTTTACTGGGAAATCACGATACGCATCGTCATCATCAATCTTACTTTAAACGTTTATTCTGAGTAGTTATTATAAAATGTTATTCGCAGTTTCTAAAATACTTTCAATATTCAACTTCTGTGGTAATCGATTAACACACGAAGCATATTATGCAAAGAAATTAATAAATAAATAAGTCAGACCTGTGAATCCCAATATGGTATTTATAAACCAAAAAGCAGTTATCACAAATTTGAAATTTTATTTAAAAAAAAAAATTATATAAAGTATACCGACTTGAATTCATAGTCAAGCATCTGTTTCAATGAAACAGAAATCTCAATAATACAATATCTAAATAATCCTGGTTTGGGGTGGGTTTCGCAGAGGCCGTCCTCCCCCTCCCAATACCAGAATAGATAGCCGGGTTTTCGGGGGGTGCAAAAAACACCCCCCGGGTCCCGAGACCTTTCCGCTAAATAAACCTCTTATCGGGGGCCGGCAATGCCCAGCCCGCCCCGGCCCTGGACAGATCCTGAAGTATGAACGAGCGCGGGCGGGTCCGATGCGGCCCTGCCCGAATACACGACTATTTATTCTGGGAATGATGAAACTGCGCTGTCTTTGTTTTAAGAATAATTTTGTTTATTTTGCGCGGGGTTGTATTTTTATATTTTTTTGTAAATTATAAACAAACCTTTGCAGAAATTACGTGCGAAGTTTACTTAAGTGAACCAATGCAGGTGAGCGTTTGCAAAATAAGGTTTTCTCAAATACCGACCGAAATATAAATCTCTACTGTGAATACATTCAATTTTTCTTTCACTGATTTAATAAATTTATCTACACTCCTGTGTCTTTAGTTTGACCTCTGCAGTAAGAGATACTAATAACGGATTACATTTAATACTTTCATTGATATACGTTCTGCACAATACATTTAATATCCAATTTATTAAATAACCCTTCTTACGCATATTTTGAGAAATATATCGAAAAAACTAACATACCATGATAGCAAGGATTTAAAATAGTACTTCATTGTAACGTTATTTGATTGAGACACAAAGTTCAATTTGAAAAAATTAATCACACACCCATATATATATATATATATTTATAAGTGTTGTCAATGTTTCATGGAGTCAATGCTTCATGGAGTAAGTTTTTTTTAAATATCGGTGAGTTGAATTATTGTATTTTATTTTCTCTATATGTCACTTACTAAAATGGATTCTAATTCATTTAAACAATTTTTTGTGGTATTTAATGATAGATATAAATTTTTGTCTTGTTTATCTATCAAAAAATTATAAAACATGATAAATTAATAACCAAGATTGTATCACAATTAATATTATTTTTAGTGATTTGAAGGTGAGTCCATTCAGGGAGGTGATTAAGCTAGGTAAGGAATAACGTAAATCTAAATTATTAATATCGTATAATTGTACTATCCCAGCAATAGCCATTTTCCACAAAGGTCACTCATCTACCCCTTCGTCCAAGAATCCTCCCTGCTTCCACCCCCACACCCTTACATCTATCTTCTCGCAGGGTGTACTTAACGTAGGGTCACCGTGTTGTAATAGAATGATGGTCATTTTTTTTTAATTTAACAAAAAACTACCGACAATACCTGTGAGCATGTGGCAGGCTTGACAATCACATACGCAACTGTATATATATTTGAAAAATAAGTACTTTCAATTAGCTATAAAGCTACAATTTAAAAAAGGTAAACAGCCTACACGTGAGATAAAACAACCAACATCCGACCTACTGAGCTTGACCAATAGGGTATTCTGCAAAAATGTAAAAATGTCGGTCGGTTGTCGATTATGTTGTCTCTTGTGAAGGCTAGCAGATAGTAAATTCTCTCCAATTATATAATATATTTGTACATCGTAAATTTTCTATAGTCAGATATTTTGGTACTTGATATTGGCAATATATTTTTATTGATAAACTAAAAAGATTATAGTATTAATTTATGATTATTATAACTGAAAGTAATCACAAATGTTTCATTTTTTGTAAAACCAACAAATGTATGATAGTTGTATTTTACGGCCTAAGAGTAGGAGTAACAGGAGAAGGAAAATGAGGGGACGTTTTTCGTTTTGCCATTTTAAGCATGGTAGCCCTAAGATAACTAGACGCTACCGGGTAGTCTGAGAAAAGTATACAGACCTAAGTCAGTTACTTAGTTACCCACTTCTGAGTTCGACTCCTCTCCAGGATATTTCCTATTTAAGCAATGGAAACGCAAACAAGGAGCACGCTGCGCTGGGACGCCGGATGGTGATGTATGGGTACGTCTGTTTACCCGAACTTCGCTCTTGGCACGGTGGAGGTATGTTTAAATGCATTGCAAGAAGAACGGCTTGCCCAGCCTCTGGGGGTTCGTCCCGGTTTAAAATAATATTTAAATCACTAATGCCGCTTTGCAGTACTTTCTTTGCAAATATAATTCTTTAAAAACTACATTAAAATTCTAATGAATTTACAGTTCTTTGGTACTACAGTTGTTTTAACATTTGTCGAAAGTTTGAAGTACTGCTTACATTCTGAGCTTTTGGTTGCTATATATCGTACATGTTCTAAAATCTCTTGTTTTATATTTGGGGATTTCTTCGAATACTCTGATTTAATTAATATGTTATGGATAAATGATCTGATCTTCCAGTTTCCTTTTGATTTGTTTCGTAAATAACGCTAAATGGTTTTAGACCTCCATTTCGTTTTGTTATTTACGACCTACCCGCACGTTTTCAGCTCTTTTTTTTCCAGCGTTGATATAACGCAAATACAAATAAAATTAAAAGAAAACATGTTTTCAGTGCGTTTGTATTACATTTCAATATATTGTTTGATTCAGGCATAAATTTTTTTTACCCACTAATACAAAATGGATTAAAATATTCCCAGCAGACATGCGAACGAAATACTCCCAAAACAACATGTTTCATACCATAAAGACATTACAAAACAAAACACATCTCTAAAAACACGCACAAAAAGATAAGTATACTCTCAAGACGAATAAATCATTTTGCGAAACTTTCTCCTCTGACTCTACCGTCCTGCAAAACGGCTGCGAAAAAGGGACGGCCGACGGGCAGCGATCTCCCTCTCTCGGGTCCGGTCCCAGCCGACCCTCCTTAAATAAATAAGCCGGGACGAAACCCACCCCCTGCCGCCCGCGACCCCAAACCCTCCCGCCACATATTTAGATACTTTTCTTACTTACGGACCGCAGGGCCCGGCGTCCCCAACGGCCATCTTGGAAAACCTTAAAAAGTTTCAAGCGAAAACCAATAATAAGATCTGAAGCAAAGATGATTGAAGAAATTTTAACTTATTGCTTCTTATTAGACGTATTTATAGTACAATCGACCTGCATGAGAAACCTTATTTCAATGCTGAATATTTTATTTTTATTCAAACCATTTTTTAATCAAATAAATACGTGTACGTTGCACGTAACGTTGCGTTACACGAGCCGTTATACTATTAGTAATAGGCACCGTTTAAAAATTCAGTTATAACGCCATGTAATTTAGCAGTTATCTATAATGTTACAAGTTATACTAGGCTCGTCAACGCGGCAATTTTTTAAATTATATATTAAAATGGATGCTAACGAACGTGTTCAAAGTGGTTAGCAATTACAATGATGATTTTTATAATAATGTGTGTAAGAAAGGTATTTGAAGAAACAAATTAAATAAATTTGCCACTAAAATACTAGGCATGTTAATTTATTGCCGTAGAAATGTTTATAGAATCTATAATTGATAATCAATAGAAGAACAGTTTTTTTTAAGTAGCTTTGAGAAAGAGAAATTCTACCAGTAGAAAAAGCAATGAAAATATCTACACGTTTACTTTGATATGGCCACGAAATCAGCAATGATTTTTTCGGCTAATTTTTATAAATATTTTTTAAACAACAAATAACTCTATAACCAACTAACGTTGAAAAAAAAACAATCAAGATGTTTTTTCTGGTTTAAATTGAATTAAATTCATAAGCAGTAAAATATAGTTAATAAAATATTATAATTGGTAGAAATATTTATTTCATAAATATACATCATGCTTGATAAAAATATTTAAAACGCGTATTACTGATTAATTTAAATGATCATGATGACCATGATGTCGATGATCGAACTGAATGACCCAATAAAAGTAGATAAACATATAACATATACAGCTAAGTCAACGAATCATTCATATTTGTGTCTGTTTTAAATTGTTTATTATTTTATATCTTAATTGTTTGTCTGAAATACACTTGATTGTTATATTACTGATTTAATCTTAATACATTGAACTAAGTAAAAATTATGTAATAAAATAATTATGTAATATATAATAATAATAAGACCGATAAATAAATTTAGGCTATCAGAGAAAATAAAAAAATGCTGCTGTGTTAAAAACAGCACACTTCAAAATATAAGAGTACAAATGTGAATTTGACGTTTTAAAATAGATCAAAGTGAGCTTAAAAATTAGCATAGTTTTTTTTTATAATCGATAGGCTGTAAGATATTACTATATTTATGGTTCATCCCTTAGCATGAATTCGTTTGACCCGGCCAGTGCTAAAAGCAAGGGTCGATGGAACTACCCGCGGTGTTTGTGGTCGCCGGTCGCTCGCATTTTCCCTTCTTTATTGTGTTTCATTTTCTTTGTCTAGGGCATTCCCCGGTTCGATAGATAGGATTTGGGTTTTCACCGGCAAGGGGTTCATTATGTTAGTCCGTTTTGTTTATGGCATTGGCTTGCAAATAAAATGATGGGTAGACTCAAGATTTAATATAAAAGGGACTAAAAGGTTCCATGTAAAAATTGTAAATATATACATATTGTACTATAATATACCAAAATACCTTACAAAAAGGTAGATTTATATTTCAATGCCTTTTGAGTGAATTCAATTTAAATATTATTAGTAATATTTTCAAAATCAAAATAACGACTTACTGATTTATGATAGTATTTTAGAATATTTTATTCGACTTTTTTTTTGATTTCGTAGGTTACTAAAACCTAAAAAAATATGAATTACTTAAGCAAAGAATATTATAAGTTATTATTATAAATAACATCTCACACATCAGATTTAGATCTCTTGGTTGGAAATCCGCTGTTTTAAGCAGTTAACTATCATGCCATTTTTGGTGGTTAAATATAGTGACTTTTCTATCACCATATAAAATTTATCGCAACGTAGATATGTAACGTTTTATATGATATTTTGCAAATTTGACAAAAGTAAATATTAAATGTGATGTTTGTTATTAAAATGAAGTCATACAAATTAAACTAGTCTGTCATACATAACAGTAAGTCAAGAAAGCATAAGTTAAAATCAAAAATTATTTTAATAATTATCGTATCGGTATTATAGAGATAACGAAGTCGGCGATTTATTCAAAGTTTAATATAATCTCATAAGGAGATCTAAATGGGGATGCGGTGCACTGAATTAATTTCATTTAATGTCCGAGGGTTGGGGTGGAGGGTGGCAGATTAGACGCCTAGGGGGTGTGCGCCAAGAGCCACCGAGTCAAGAAGGGTGATTTTTTGCACCACTGTTTGCACAGCCTCAACCCCCTTTTATTCGGACCGGTACGGTAAGATAAAAGAGATCTTATTTATAATCACAAGTTTAAAGCAAAAATTAAACCAGAAGACTACCACAATGGTTATTAAAAACCAAATAAAGAAATTTCTTGGTAATAATATCAGAATAGTTTATTATACGTATATGTCGCTGCTGAAAGCAGGGAAATTTGATTGGTTTTTATGATTTTATTTTCTTCATCAAGTGCCTCTCCTTAGAGGAGGTTGACGACCATTTCACTGAGCATATACTCATGCTGAGCCAGTGTTCATGGTTTTCTAAGGAGAAAATAGTGTAGTAGGTCCCAGGGACCTTTTATACCACAGTTTTATATTGAAAAAAAGTCTGCGTATTGCTGCGGCCCAATAATAGCATTATTATATAATAATTTTCTTACAAAACTCTGGCGTTTAGATCTGACACGCCTTCGACAGTAAGCTACAGAAAATATAACAGGACCCCCTCCCCCACCTTGACAAGGTTCTTCCAGAGCACATCCCTCCACAATCATTCCAAGTCCACAACTCCATTACCGATCCTTTACACACGCTCAGGGTACAGAATGGCAACCATCCACAAGCAACAGAACGGGGAAAGCGGGGATATTTAATTTTAAGGACATTTTTTTGGTAGCGGTAATGACAATTTCTCTCTAGCGATAAAATTACATCAAGCCATCAACGGCAACTATATATTTATGTGTCCACTAACTTATTCAATTACTGAATAAATCACGAAGAATGTTGAAAAAAAAATTGATATACCTAAGCACAACGGATACACGCGACATCGGAATAAGTTAGACATTACACTATGCGTAAGCACGCGCTAATGTGAATTCTCAAGCATTATTCAACATAATTACATCATTCGCTTTGTTTTACAAAATCATATCGGCGCGAAACGGCGGGAGATCGTTCAAAATTCTAGATTCCGAATTCCGGTCACATCCGGACAACAGGTGCGCTGCTATTGGCGGTGACCCGGGGGTGGAGGCGGTCCGGGGGTGGCGAGATTAAATAATAATACATGTGTGTACCTACCCCTTGCGGAAGGTCGTCGTACAGTAATACACCATGTCTGCTAGGCCGTCTTAAATTTGTACTGGGCCAGTAACTGGTGGAATTTCCCAAGACTACTATATCATCTATGCTTACATCATTATTAGTAACGCTTCAGCTAATACGTCTAAATTAATTGATATATATATACAACATCACTTAAGAATTTTCATTTTAAGTTAAATATCTTGATTTGAAAAAAATCAAATAAAATGAGAATAAACGCACATTGGCGAAAGCTCTACAAGAAGTTGATTCATCTATATAATTAAATTAAAAAAAAAAAAAAAAATGTCATCCAGTAATACTTTTGCAAAAAACATGTTTAAAATTAAAATACATTTACATTAAAATTTATATTTAAACGCGTAGCTCGTTCGTTCATTAAATTTGATAGTTTTCTATCCCTAGTTTCTAAAAAATATATGTTCCAATTTACATGCGTAAAACAGGATATTATTAATAGATAATGATTAAGAACATTTTTTTAAATATTGAAAATTGATTAAAGAAACTCTTAGAAAAATATATCAACGTGATTTGTGCGGGATACGCGATTTGCGCACAAATCACGTTGATATATTTTTCTAAGAGTTTCTTTAATCAATTTTCAATATTTAAAAAAAAAAATGTTCTTAATCATTATCAATCAATTAAACCTGTATAGGTAAAATCGTACTTCCTGTGAGATGGTCTTCACAAAAACCAATAATTAAAGGATATTATTATTTTCCACGGCAATATATTTTTTCTGCAAACCCTCAGAGGGGGTGATTGTGGTATTTCCCATCCCCTACAGGCCTCCCCTACAAATATACAACATATGAACATCCCTAACTGCCGACTTGAAACACTTTTCCTTCCTTGGCCAGCGTGCGCACATGTATGAACGGAAATGAAATTCGCAAGGATATCACTTCTGACCTCTGGCTACGTTATATTTCGTATTGCTTTCTATGCATATTTATATATATATATATATATATATATATATATATATATGTGTGTGTGTGTGTGTGTGTGTGTGTGTGTGTGTGTGTGTGAGTGTGTATACGATAATAGCTTTATTCAATTTCCTTACATCTTATTTTTCATAATAATTATTTTACTTTGGTAGAATAACTTATTAAAAATGGCACAAGAGATTGATTCGAAGATTTACTGTCAAAAGGTTGACCTGCAATGCTATTTTAAAAAATCCTTATTGGTTTTAAATATTTCAAGCTCTTATATGCTTAGAAAAAAAATCATTCAATGTTATGTCGAAATATATTTTATTTAAATTAATACATATTAAAATAACAGAAATTAATTGATAAATCCGGACTACTATAGCAGATCCGCCTCAAGTTTCCCTTATTTCTCTAGATTCGGTATCATTTACCCCTCGACCACCTGCCGCCCCTGGCCCGGCCCGACCAATGGGACGGCGGCTGGTCAGATATCGATTGTGGGAGGGGGCGGGTCAAGGGCTGAGGCGGCTCGTGATGGACACTGTTGAATTCATTAAAATATTCAACATATATTATTCAAATAATTCTAAACGATATTTCTTCTCAAGGGCAAAAAAATTTTTTGTAGTGTTTTATTATATTTGAAATTTTCAATCATTTATAAACGTTTTAGTCAAATTGGTTTAAACTGCATATAAAAAATTGTAGATAGAATTTTATTTAAAAACAGGCGGAAATATATTGAAGTTACATGCATAACTATTTTTCTGTTTCTGTTTTGAGTACGTTATAAATTTTTCATTCGTCCTTCAAAAATAACTTTATTGCATTCACTCAAAAATTGTATGAAACGAAACAAATATTTGTGAGGCATATCGTATTTAGATTTTTCTTATGTTTGCATCCAGCAACTCCTAGTCCCGAAAAGCATTGTAAAGAAAGTGAGTTATTTAAGAAAGTTTCTCGTCAAAACAATTAAGGGCCACCTTTGCGAGTTGAAAAGATATTTGCGGGTCCACTCCGGGTGTGGGGCGGGGGGCTCGCAAAAGTAAAGTTCTTTGGTGGTGGAGCGGAGATGCGGGGAGGGGGCGGTGGGGGTGTAGGGGTGTAGGGGTGTAGGGGTGTAGGGGTGAAGGGGGAGGGAAGCACAGTCGGCGAACCGACCACCAGAGGTACCATCCCTCCAAAGAATTATCATTTAATTTAACATTTATTCAATTATACTATTTCACAGTTTTGTACGCGAAAATCGCACCAAATCTCATAGATTGAGCGTGTTCGTATTTGTGCAAAGTATTTTTTTGTGATGTTATAAATTGAAACTAATAAAGACTTATTACATTATTTATTCTTACGTGCATAAAATACATATAACAAAAGTCATCAACAAGAGCTTAAATTGAAAACTTCACTGATGATTTTTTTTTTATACAAATCGTACTACTTTTTGTATGGGATTATTATTTTATTAAACGTTGTATAAGAAAATACGTGTATAATTATGTTGTTATTTTCGATCGCATAAAGTTAAATATTATTTTGATTATTCATAGAAAAAATACAAAGCAATTAATTGTATTTTGACTACACGTGTGAAGTACGGCTTAAAATAAAAATCATACATTTGTTTATTTAAAACAATTTATTTTATAGCTGGCACATTATTAAAATTATAGGTCATTTTTTTTTTTAACTCAACAGTTTAACTTAATTTGTTAATATTTATTTTTAATCTAAAATTCATATAAATATTTTAACAAAACAACAGTTGTAAAGCCGTAACAAATGAGAATGCTTTTCATCATATCTCACCGGTAAAAAATAATATTTCAGACGCAACAACAGTGAATAATATGTTTTTTGTCATTAATTGTCTGTTTATTTGTTATTGTGTTTCTAATAATTTGGATATTTTGGTTCAAAATGTCTTTGTTTTGTGGGTTCGTTCAGAAGCAGAATTTTCCTTGGGGTTCCTTCGATACAGTGCCCCTCGCTGGCGCGACACACCTCAGTTCTCACTACAAATCCTTACTAATTTATGAAAATCTCATTTTACAGGCCGAAAATTCCACTTTGCATCTTGTCTTTCGGGTGACCCAAAAACCCTCCTAGGGGGTTGTCAAATAAGATTTAGGGTCGGCCCGACCCGGGGCGGAGGGGGTGCCGGACAGACCACCCCCGCCCCGCTGACGAGGGTTAACACAAATGGACGTGCCAAGATTTCGGAACTTTGCAACAAGTAACTAACACCCTATCTATTATAAGCACGTGTCGCCATTCCGTGTATCGAAAAGTTTCCGTCTTGTTGCGTTAGTTTTTAATTGTTGAGTTTGCTAGTATTTGCGGTTCTCTTGTGCGGCTTTCGTCTAAATAGCATTTGATTTATATCTACAGAACTAAGTGGTGGAAAAACAAGTCCAAAAATAATTTTAAATGAAGCATTGAGTTTATTATTCATTGATATAAATACCAGTTTACGATCTCAGGGTTAAAGGGTCTACCATAAGCAAAGCCATGTCCATTAGGAAAATTCTGATACCTTGATTTAAATTTTTACTTTTGCAAACTATTTTGATAGAAGAAAGAATAAGTCTCACGCATCTATTGATATATGCATTCTCATGTGCGGCTTTTGTCTAAATATCATATAAGTCATGTCTGTGCTTCTTAATAATTATAATTGTGTAAGTCTTATAATTATAAAAAATATATTACATTGTCGCAAAAATTATGTAACGCAGCTAAAGAGGGTCATCGCGTATACGACCATTTTTTTTTTCATAATTGTCTCTTTTCCTCCGTTAACCTAAGTACAGCATTCTCTGAAACAGAGCCAATGGATACACCATTAACCGTCATCTAGAGGTATTAATGTAAAGGTTAGTATACAAAAAATAAAAACTAAGATACATGACGGCATTAAGTGACACTTGAATATATGGATAATGGCTTTTTTGCTAGCGCAATACTGTGCAATTGTACATCGTAATTAATGATAATAATAATATTAGCTTACAGTTCTGGGTCAAAAATTATTGAATTTAAGCAATTTGTTTTTCAACTGATATTATATATATATATATATATATATATATATATATATATATATATATATATATATATATATATATATATATATATATATATATGGTTATTTCTCATTCTGTGCAAAAAAATAACATTTCAGTTCAAACATAAATATTTTGTTTATTTTTATGAATTGTAATTTTATCGGTTTACTTTTGATAACCCTGTAATCTTCCATACCACCCAAACAACACTTTCATTTTTAATATTAATAATTTTAGTCTTCTATTGAGAAACCTTAGTTTATTGTAATCGACTCTTCATATTCAAGATCCACCTTGTTTACTTTCGGAAGAGCGGAGAAGTTCTTGCATCTCACAAACACTCCATGGCATCCCCAGACTGTCCCAATCACTGCTCCAGCCAGAACGTCCCACCAGTGGTGGCGGTGATTGTACACGCGAAACATGGAGCAACTCAGCATCCAGGCAACCGCCAGCATTTGCAGCACCTGAGTCAGCAGCCACCTCTCTAGCACACCACCCCTCACTTGCAAGTAACAAAACAGAAACCACCCCATGCAGAAGGAGAGCCCCGCGTGTCCTGAAGGGAAGCTGCTCATCAAATCCACCACATAATATGCATCTTTTACCTCGCACTTAAACTTCGTTACAAACTCTCCATTAGTACAAGTCAATGCTTCACTGGGCTTGCAAGAATCAATGAAATGTGGCCGAGGTTCAACAATCACTAACTTTCCAATCATACAGCTAAATAAAGTGAAGATCAGCGCTGTGTTATATCCAATAAGCCATCGGTGCAAGTTATTCAATAGCAATTTGAAGTTGGGATCGTTGAGCGAGAATTTTCTCGGTTGGTATTGGAGGAACTCATAAATGCCCAAGACGGGGAGCGGCACGACTATCGAAATCGCCACAATGCCCAGTGAGCTGATGTATTCTCCGTTGAACTTTCGCGATATACTTTGGTCACCACAGAAAAACCCGAGCTGACCGAAGGTCATGTGCCCTTTTGACCCGAGAATTGTTGTTGCCCAAACTGCAATCGTTGCCAAAATGTAGTACACAGTTCTCAATCGGCGACAGCACTTAGATTCAGAATTATCGGTGAACGCTGAGCTCCTGATGTTAATCGTTACAGGCTCCATCTTCAGATATAAATATCACTTTTTTATCAATGCACTGCTAATAAGTTTTTATATTTCTTAAATATAAGCAATTTCCGTAATACAACAGATCACCGAGAAGACGTTCTTTCAAATGCAGAACTTACAAGGTACAACTAATATTTATAAATTATATATTTTTTATTGCGTAGGGTAAACCTATGACGAAATGAGAGTTTATCATAATAATAAGTAATATACTTATTTTACTTTTGTTAAAATTTTTACAGCATCTATATTACTTATAAAACTCATAATATGTGTTCAAAACTAATAATTGGAATTTTTTCTGTTAGTCTTCTACATAACCATAAAAAAATCTTTTTTGGACTTTAAGTGGCTGAAGTAACAAAAAAATATTTTATAGGTTTTTTTAATATTAATATTTATTCTAAGAGACATTCAAGCTTAAGCATGGACGAAGAATCTATGAACCACACTATTATGTTAGAGTAGAATATAGTAAGGCAAGCAAGCGGTTTAAATCACAGAAAAACTAACATCAGAAAGACTTGTTTTAGTTCAGAATTTTAAATTTGACTGAATGCAGAACTTTTTTTGTATTTCTTTCAGAAACAAAAAATAATTTACAATTATAACCGCTTTAAATCCCGTGACCACCCTGGACGGTAAGATTTAGAAAAATAATTAGATATATTTCAGTCATAATTAAACTTGTATCAGTGCGTCACCTCTTCGCTCTTTACCCTAATATAAGATAAGTAGACATTTTAATAGAAACAAATGATGAGGGCTCTTCGGTACTTATATGTTATATTTTATTACAAGTATTTAGATTTTATTGATAATTTATTTAGAGTGTAACTATTTTTTTATATATTTACTCTTCTACAAAATTTATTTAACTCTGCATGTACATAATTATATAACTGCTGCTTTTTTTAATTGATTTAGTCCTATTTAGAAATAAAAATATTTAATATCTATTTACAAATTTAATTTGTGAATATTATTCAACACCTGACACTTATCTACTCTTTGATAACCTTTGTAATGAGTTCAATTATATACAAAGTACGTTAAAAAGTAAATTTTATCAGAACTTCATAAAAATGAGTGCTTGCATCAGTGTGGTTTGCTTCATCGTGCAATGTTGAGATTACAAAATAATTATTATTAGTTAAAAATGTGCCCTGCGACTATCAGCATTGGGATCTTAACAACATCCAGGCAAGACAATGAAGCAGTCAACGGTTGAGATTCTTGTATTACATTACAACAACAAGTGCAGCTTGGTTGTTTCTGGACTACGGAATTAGAAGCTACACCCACTCTTTTCCTGTAGGCTTCTACTGCGGAGACCTAACCCTGTCCCACAGATATTCAGGAGATCTCATCAGCGGATCAACCATGAGGCTGGTCTCGTTATTTTTACCGCCCGTCGTTATTTGCCCCAGAAAACTTTAAATTTATATTTGAAAACGTGTACCGTTGGTTGGCAGGGTATTGCCTGGCTATGTATTTCAACGCAGTTTGCTGATTTTGTATAAAAGTTTTCATCACAGCGCTACGGCCACATTTTTTCGTCACCTCCAAACCTGACTGTGCAATAACGTGCAGCAACGGGGAGTGTGTAACTGATTTTAGATGCACTGAAAAAGAAGCTTCTTATGCGACTGACGTGATGAGCAGCTTTCCTTCAGGGCACGCAACTTTCTCTTTCAACACGGGGTTGTTTCCATTTGGATGTTCGGTTGCTCCATGTCTCGGATCTCCGACCACCGCCACCACTGGTGGGATGTCCTTTTCCGAGCACTGCACAGTGCTCGGAAAAGTCTGGGGTGCTATGGGGTGTGTCTACGGTGCGAGAACTTCTCTGCTCCTCCGAGAGTGATCGACGTGAAACCGGAAACAAAAAAATAACGCTCTCAGCCTAGGACTAAAATAAATCATTATTTCTTTCGGTTTGTCAAATCTAAATGAACGAATAAATTAAGGTTATTTAACCGGGGTTTATGTGCTATTGTTATGCAGCATAATACAATGAGAGTAGAGGCCAGAGATCAGTGAGTATTGTTCTCCGGTTGTGATAAAGTGAGTGTATGTTGAAACAACGCAAGCTGTTGAAAAGTTAAAAAAATAAACCCAAAGTCTTATGTTGCCAAATTCAAGAAAACTCTATGGAATTATCTAACGATGATATATTATTAATTCGACTTGTATTGATTTTGACATTACATGATAGAACAAGGTCATGGTTATAACTGAACTATACAATTTAATTTTAATAAAATCTATATCTATTTACGGATTGGTCAATCAGATGCGTATTTATTACCCATTACGGGTTTATTATATTATTACTAATATGATTAGGCACATTAGTTCATATATAGAAGATGACTTAAAGAAACTCTCAGAAAAATATCATCCCACACAAATCCCGATGATATTTTTCTGAGAGTTTCTTTAAGTCATCTTCTATATATGAACTAATGTGCCTAATCATATTAGTAATAATTTAATAAAATCGTCGTATAAACATACTCTTGTCTTAATATTTTTTTCTTTTTGTATTTCAATACCATTCAAATTATTTTTTTCTCTTACGTGAATTATGAAAGCTGGACAGACCACCTTATTATCTGAAAAAATTATTTTATTATTATTTGTATAGTCTTTACAAAAACAAAAGGAACGTATTTAGTAGTTTTAATATATTTTGTATTAAAACAAATCAACTACCTTGGTATCAACAGACGTTACACGATATTGTTATAAAACTATTTTTATGGATGTTTTCGTATATTTTAAATACTCAAAAAAACGTGCAGTGTATATAATGTACGGCACGGGTTTTGTTATACGTATATACTTAAAAAATATTTATACTATTGATAAGAAATATTTTAATTGCAGTAACAAAAAGATTTTTGAATTTATGAAAAACTGGTTTTATTTTTATATGACTACACAAAACATGAAACAGGATAACTTGCATATTTATGAGCATCCCCACGTAAAATATTACGACTAAATATTTTTTTCTGATGCTTTTTATTTTTATACTTATCTCTTGTATTATTAGAATTAAATAGTTCACAATGTTATCCGAGAGTTTTACTCCGGCGAGTGTCAGCTTCAGTGACGGGCAGTCCAGAACAGAGCAAGCACCCCCGACGGTGCATCGTCTTGTGCGAGAGTGACAAAGCATTCCGGAATGCAACCAATAATCGTCAGCGATGACTCAACGCCAACGGAGAACAATGAATCCACTTACTGTCTGCGGCTGAGATATCTTTACTACATTTCAGTAATAATCGCCATCTGCATGATCTCGTGCCTTGAAAATACTAGGAGCATTCACTCCGTCCAGAGTGGCTTCTACTGCGGCGACCAAACCTTATCATACAAGTACTGCAAGGACACGATCAAAGCATTTCAAGTAGTGCTCGCCGTGCTACTTATGCCACCCGTATTTGTATATGCATTCGAAGTCCTGCAGTACCGTCCTAAACGATATTCACGAGCCGATCCAAACGTGAAATTGGCATTTAAAAACGCACGCCATTGGTTATCAGGGTATTACGTCAGTTTTGCCTTCAATTCACTAAGCGTGATGGTAATGAAAATTTTAAACCCAGCGCCGCGACCGCACTTCTTCGACAGTTGCAAACCTGACAATGCCCTGACGTGCATCAAAGGGGTGTACGTGACTGAATATACATGCACTGAAAGAGAAGCCTCGATCGTGAAGGACATGATGAGCAGTTTCCCGTCGGGACACACGGCGGTGTCCGTCAGCGCGGGGCTGTTTGTGTTCTGCTATCTGCAAGCTAGGGGCGGCGTGCTCGCCAAGTGGCTGCTGACCCACTCGCTGCAGGTGCTGGTCCTCGGCTGCACCCTTGCTTGCTCGATATCCCGGATCTCCGACCACCGCCACCACTGGTGGGACGTCCTGGCCGGCGCAGTGATTGGAGTAGTCTGGGGGTGCTATGGGGTGTTTGTACGATGCAAGAACTTCCCTGCTCCCTCGAGAGTGACTTACACGGAACCAGAAAACGAAGATATTATCAATTTGAATACCGTTTCCGCTGTTCTGAACTAAATTATAAATTGCAGTCTCGTGGGCTTGAAACTTCTTCCATAAGGAGTGAGAGAGGCTACAGTCCGGGTACAGATTCAAATATCGTGTTTGTACTTTGTACTTAGAGAATTTATACTATATTATTTTTATTTATCAGTACTTCTATGAATTATAAAAAAATATTTTTTTTTTCAACTTGAAACAAATATTACTGTATTTTATTTTTTAATTATTATTTTCATTAAAAAAACATCTTTTTCATTCTTAAACATAATTACTAAAACAAAAAAACTGCCTTTGAATATATACCGTATATTGAAATATTTAATCTTACAATAATACCAAAAAAATAGTACTGAACTCACTGGTACCATTTTGTGATTACAAAGTAGATCGATTTTTCTTTTGATGAAACGCATCTCAATTTTTATGTTTTATTTATAAGTTTACTTACATTTTATTAGCTAATAAACAATAATAATGAGATCTTTGACTGAAATGATTTTACGTGAAACATGAAACTTCTCATTGAAGGCACTGTGAAGTTTCATGTTTCCCTTGAGGGAAGGGTTGAATATTTCTTTACATTTTAATCAAAACCAAGGAGGTTCCTATTACCTATAGTGTATAAAATTCGTCACGTCAAAAAAATCTGCCAAATAACTACAGGGAAATACATGGTCGATAAATACAGATATTCCTCAAAGACTACATTAATTTATTATTCTCCATATTGATAATAATATTCTTAGTCAAACTGCTAAGACTTTGATACTTTTTAGAGTTGGTAATCTTCTAGCCGTTTGGCTGAGCCTATTTGTTACAAATAAAAACATTTATTTAGTCTCGCATGAAAGCGCGTTTGTTTCTACCTGAGCAGTCGCCTTAACGTATTTATGCGGATATTATGTGTAGAGAGTAGCACTTTCAGATCACATGCGTATGGAGAATCCGTAACGTTCTATAAAGCACCTATAAAACGACGAGCACTGAAACGTAACATTATGATTTTCCCATAACGTTATATTGTATTCTCAAATAAAAATGTTGATAGGGTCATATTATTTTAGGGTGCGAATGCGAGAATTATCCTGTACCGGGCTTCTCAAGTTGGGTTGATACTCTGCAGAGTTTGCTTTGTACGTACTATCCGTTTTGAACAATATTATTATTATCCCTTCTTTATACGTGGAAGAACGTCTATTAATAATTAATTACATAACTACAGGTGTTTACTATTTGTTTTTCCATAAAATTTAGTTTTGATTAACAAGCCTTGTGATAAATTATATATTACACAGAACGTATTTTTTAGTAGTCTATTCGAGATAATAAAATTTAAAATGTGATATTTTTAAAGCGACTGCATTCAACGGGAATTCAATGCAGTTGCAGTGAAATTCAGGGGGACTGTTTTTATATCATCCAGTTATAAGTTAGTTACCTTCAGATCTTAACTGGGAAATCGGTGATGGTCTCCTGCTTGTTTTCTCACAACCAAGAGCAGCAAACGCCGTCATATCACCAATTGAGTGCCATTTGTCTAGTCAGTCGATTAAATCACTGTCGCAGATGCGGGTCGCCATAATCCACTAAGAAAAAGCAGCAAACAAATTATATTACAAAATTTATTAAAATGGATGTGTTTTCTGAGTATTTACAGCCATTATGCTTTGTTCATATTCAAAAATACTTTGTTTTCCGATTGAATGCACGCATTTGTTTTAAGTGATACCGGTGGCGTGATCAAGAATATATTTATAAGTGTTTTCATACAAAATGTATTAAAAAGACTAAATATATTACTTCTGAGTTTGTAAATAAATCCACTAGTCTATAAAAATAAAAAATAAAATCTATTTTTCGGATAATAAGATGGCCTGCGCAGCTCTTCAAAATCCATACACGAGAAAATATATTAGAATAGTATTTATAGACAAATTAAAATAATACATAATACATTTATAGGATTTATTTAAGTTTAATTATATGGTTCAGTTATAACCATGACCTTGTTTTTTTATGTATCGAATTTAAAGCGATATGTCAAAATCGAAAAATTTAATATGATTTTTATTAGATAATTTCATATATATATATATATATATATGAAACAGGAAATACAGGAAACTTTGAGCATCCTGAAGGGAGACCTCGAATAACCACATAACGGAATGCAATTTTTGAGTTTTGTATAGAAATGACACGCCATTTGAATATCGAATGATGTTATCACGCGCCACCTGCCGGGGGTGGGGGAGGGGTGGGGGGAGGGGAAGGGGGAGGGGGCAGTGTCGGTAAACATCAAATCTGTATTACCGGCGCAATTCCCGCACAAATGGCGCCGATAAAAGTAAGCGGCGGTTATGGCAGCCGCCGTCGCGGAGCCCGTCCGAGAAAACAAAGCAGACGCCGCGCTCTAATGTCTCCATATTCCTTGCGTTGCTCGGCCCTCCGCGCCGAATACTCGTAAAGGCCTCCTCACGCGCCGCGACACGACTCACGGCCGACTTGCAGCTAGCCAATAGCTTCCTACTTTGCGCTGCTCGTTTAGGCGAAACCTTCGTCAGAGACGGGCTTCTCTAAGATACATAACTATTGACGTAAAAATATATAAGTTATCTATTGAATATATATATAACAGCGACCCTTTGTTTTGCCGAAGTAAACAATGCAATGTAGGATGCTCCAGGCAAGCTGCAATTTGATGGCACGATTTGTTGCTACGTGTTCAGAGGCCTTCAGTCCATTTATATTTATGAACATGAAAAATATTTTTTACTAAAATCAGGGTATGAGTTTTTTTATTTATCATCGCAAACAAAAAAAAAACTTAAATAACAACTAAGTTGTAGATATGACAACAGTATAATCAGGTGTTTTATTCTGGTAACCGTGCTTTTCCTGTACGTTCATATGTTTTCGCGGCGGTCTGTTTATTTTATTTCCATGTCATGTTAGTATAAGCACCTAATACTCCGGGCGGGTTCTCCCGCGCCACCCCGCGTGCCACCCCTGGTAAGTGGTGAGATTTTTCACCCCCCATTGGCTTGAATGAAGAAGGAAAAAAGTAAATTTAACACTAGACCGTGTGGACCGGTACAACCCTCTACACAGGACCGGTTTGGAATGAAACACCCTAAATAATATTATTTTTTCTACCAGTACTCTTCAAAATAACCGGCAAATACTGACAGTGTTATATACAAGCAAATAACTAATCATTAGAATTTTTTATACCTACGTAAAACGTAAATTGTTTTAACTGACAGGTCAAATCTGAAACCTTCGTTTTGAGTATTAATATAAGAACCGATGGAGTCACAATGTTTTGACTTCGCGCAACTGACACTACGCTATGCTCGTAATCCGAGGTTTAGCTGTACGAGGTGATATCGATTCTAAAGAACACTGCTGCCGGGGATCCCGTGGATTCCCGAAGACCGCCATGACCGATGTGCACAATATTTCCAGTGCGGCCCTCCCCTCCCGCGCCGCCCCGGACATTGAAATATGGCGTACATTAGCCGACCTGAGCAGAAAAATATTGATGCCACATGACAAACTGCTCCACCCGCCCCGCCCGAGGACCCGAGGACCCGGGCGTCTCGTCTCGAGTCTAGAGCATAAAATAAATAATGCTTGTCCTCATTGAATACCGAATCATAATATATCATGTTATATTATAGCGTCGTTATTTACTTCAGCTTTTAGTTACCCGCTTCGTTCGCATTGTCGAGACATAGGTTGACGCGCGTGCCTCTGTTATTATTACCATTCCAAATGCTGCTCGATGGGTATAGGATGTCTACAAAAGCTATTCCCTTTTCCCGGTCAAATCAATGCAATAAAAATATCATGATGGCATGATACATGAATGAAACTGGAGGCCGTGAATTTCTACCACCCTCTACTTTATCAGTCTCATCCCCGTAAAAAAAAAACGTTTCCCGACATTGTTGAATAGTTTCAATACAAATCACTCGGCGAATTTCCTTAATTTGCTCATGGCTCAGATCTCGTAACTGGCTGTGCCAATTGGTCCCTCGCAGTCACCTGATCTTATGAACTATCGAGGATGCGATTTATTCCATACATCCGTGTCTTTGCGAAATGAATAGCATACGTTTCGTACCTTGTTGCGTACATTTCGATCGTGGATGTTGTTTTGTATCTATTGTTGAGATAAGATCTAAAACTCTTTATTTACTTTCGTAACTGAGACAGAAATTAAATTTTCCTTGAAAATTTATTAATGATTTATACTTTAGGTACTGATACTAACGAAAGTAATGAAAGCTCTACCATTGAAGAGTGACTACTTTCTTTGTTGTAGAAATTGTATACGGTCCAAATGGTCCAAGAAGTAAAAGTGGCTGACTGCATTAGCAAGCAGAATATGTCCAATCTTTTTTAAAACCTTTTTTTTATTATAACGTGTTATATGTTATAACGAGTGAAAATCTAGTTTGAAGGACCAATAGTATGGTGACTAGTATTTGAGCATACTAAAAACAAGGTACAACGCAGCAAAGTATTAAAATCTTATTATACAATCTAATAATGTAGTTCATCGTAAATTGCATTAACTCTCGTATCACTTTCTCAGAACTGAGGTTTCCAATGATCTGCTTCGTTATATTTTTCTTAAAACCTTAATCCGTGTATCTCGTAGGCTAGGACTGAAAATCTACAATACTCTATTTTTCTCTAACGATGTTTTCTTTACATGGAATCGTTGATCGTACCCCGAAGGCGCAATTATTTTCAGTATAACATTATTTGTGTAATAAAACAGCCTAATTTATTTTTGCAACAAGATAATTTCTTTTTCCATAAATATAATTTTTAAAATGTACGTCCACAAAAGCTTGAATTATTATTGCACTGAGAATACTCAAATATAAAGCATGAAAAATCAGGAAAACAGATTAAATGTGTTTTAAGTACAAAATTAAATTTCATACAATAAACGCACACTCACACGTACCCCACGATAACAAATTAAAATTACCATAACTAAGCATTTGTGTAATTGAGATGAGTGTTCATAAAAAAACCCCCAGTGAATTCTCCCCTTACTAACGAAATCTTGTTTTTCAACCTGTTACTCGACGCGTGCCTATTAAAGGTTAAAAGTAGATCACAGCCTCAGTGGTCAGGTGGTCAGGTGACTCTTGCCACAGTTAACCTGATTGACCCTGGGCTCGTAAACGGTATCTTGTTAAATATATTATAACAGATACGGTGGAGGTTCAATGCGGTCAGAGGTGACCCTCCAGACCAAATCTGGACCACTAGGGTCGAAACCTGTCCACTGGACCACGCGCCAGTTCTTGTTTGGATATTGGTAGAAGAGTAATATGATTAGGGAGGCTGGGGTAGGGTCCCATGTTTATTCATATTCTATTAAAATGTAAATTACCTAATACATTACAAATTAAACCTGTCTGCAACAGAGTGGTTTGATTTGTAATGGTCCATATATTTATTATATATGATAAATATTGTCATGGATAATTTTTGTAGTGGAGAGTGCCTTTGCTTTTTAAGACCTTTATTGACGCATTATAGCAAGTATTTACTTTAAACATAATATATTTATTCAATAAATTATGCTCGCTCCGAAAACTACCAAATTGTATTTTTGTTATTTGAGACATTTTTCGTTTTTTGAGTTGATTTCTTTTTTTTTTAACTTTTCTTTCTAATTTTTTACACGCATTATTTATATTTTACAAAAATCCCCTTATTTTCATATCAAATTCAAATTCAACATTTTAATCATACTGCAAACTGTTTTACCGACTGAGGTAATTGCAGCTTCTAAGACGTTTATATGTTTGTCAACAGATGTCGTTAAGCAATAAAGCTTAATGCGTCAAAGTTGGACGGTGAGCATTTATATTTATGCCTTTAGCAAATAACCGCAATTTAGAAACATTTTCTTGATCTTCTTTTCATTTTCTCAAAATTTTCTTCAGAAATGCTAAATACTGTATACTTATCAGACTAATAAGAAATCATTGTTTTTAAGATTACACTGTAATATAATAATGTCATAAACAAATAACTCAATTATTACAGTCAATTATTTTTATTCCTTACTATTTTATCTTATTTTGTTACTCAGCATTATTATTTATAATTTTATGAAAATTTCCCTTGGAAATAATATACTTCCGTAATATGCATCAGTTCCATCACATTCTATATTGCACTAAAATAAGATTTCATTCATTTCACTGACATTCATTTTGTAAATTTTAATCTACTATAATAATATCCATTGTGGGTGAGTGGGTGTGTGTGTATGTTTCATTTTTTGGTTCTCTATAGAATATCTTAAAAGATACAACGCTGATTTTTTGCACGTAAGTTCAGTAAGTTTTTCCGCAGTTATGTGCCGAATTTCAAGACGATAAGATAATATTTTCATTAATAAACTAAAAAATATGCTTTAGCGAGTTTCAATATGTACGACTTGTATGATTCTGTTGTTCACAGCGAGAATTTCAAATTTAGGATTTTTACAAAAAAAACAAATTTTGATACTTCTTAGAAATTTCCAGTTTATGTCAGTTTGACACAAGTACCATCTTTATTTTTTCATCGAAATTGCATTAGAAATTATTAATAACTCAAAATGCCTCCTAAAAAAATAACACCGTCTACGCACAGCAAACGTAATTAAAAAAGAATTGCACAATTGAACGTGATAAAGACTGCATCAAATAAAGAACAGTACAGTGAAAGTGATGCGTTGTTTGTGACATGAAATGTGACAGAAATGTCAAGCAATGAATTGGAAGGAAAACGTGAGGGGCGTCGTCTTAAAATTCGGGTACCTCAAGACAAAAAGAAACTGATACACAGCGAACGCTGCGTTTGTCTTAAAAGCGAGTGTGTGTATCCATATCGAGACAAACAGAAACAATAAGACAACTCACACAAGAGCATTTGATAGCGCTCGCTGTCCCAGAAAAGATTACTACACACAATTGTGGATTAATGAATGTGACCTGTCAATTCTGCAATGCTTTACATTTTCAAGCTGAAAAACCATCAGATGGAAAGTTCAACGATTGCTGTCACAAAGTTAAAGTGAAACTACCAGCAAGGCCTATTTTCCCGGTATATTTAAAGGATATTATGTCAAATCCAGAAAATATTTATTATGGAAATTTCAAAAGAAAAATAAGATTATACAATAACTGTAAATCTTTTGCATCAATGGGAGCTAAATTAACAGGTCCAGTGGCAGAATCAGGGCCACTCTGCTTCAAAGTTCAAGGCCTAATATATCACAGAACTTTGCACCTTCATCCAACTGATGGTACAAAATGAAAGCAATTCATTTGATTCATCTTATTGTCAGCCAAACATATGTTCAAACACTATTGCATCGTTCATCGAATACGTCATTCTGTGACGGGCTACATTTCTAGTATTTAAATAATTATAATATTTATTTTCGTAATTTTTTCACACGTTTTATTTCGTTGGCGAAACCAGTCACCAATGAAATAAAACATGTGGAAAAACCACAAAATTATTTTATTTAAAATATTAACATACAATCCCATCGAGCACTGCCAAAAACATTGAAAAGGAAATTGTCATTACAATACAAATTAGTCAATTGCAAAAATTTTATCAGTTGCAACATTCAATCATTATTGCAACACTTGCACAGACCTATAAAAAGTATGAAATGTTATATTTATCATCATTTATTTTATTGCAAAAATGGTATTTTAAAAATGGTATTATAAATATTTTATCGCAAATCTTTAATAATTTTCTCATACAAAGTTGATAAAAAAAACTATATTCATTTTTGCGGAAGTACAATACAATCACTATTGCCGTGCACCTCATTCCATTCAAGTCTTTATTACATTCTGTTTCAGAATTTATCAAAATAAAACTGTATTTTTTTCAAATTGTCAAATAATGCAATTGATGATTTATAGAACATAAAATGAAAATTCTTAAAGGTATCAATAGGAAGGTACGGAGGGTTTACAATGTCGGTGATAGCACCAATAATACAAGAGAGATTTAGTTTACTTTTATTAACAAAGAGCCGGTAGGAATCAATATATGAATGACATTTAAGTGACCGATAGCGTAGCATGAGCGTACCTGTGTTATTTGCCTTTTCATGTGAATACTTTACACTTGCATAACCCCTTCTAGTTGAGAATGTTGAATTACAATTAACAATTTTTACATAGAATTTGATTTGACATTCTTAGGCCAGTCGCATTATTCGGGGTCGTCGATGAGAGGACGCGCGAGAAACGCAAACAACACAGAAAAGCGCAAGCTGCCATTCAATATAACTATTTACATACATAACTTATGATTTATTTAGGTCATGCCGAATGATTTGCTGAATTATTTATGACCGATCAATCAAATTTTCCTTCATATTAAATTTAGATATACAATTATAAGTATGGAGAGAAGAATAACATATTTTGTCAAATATAAGTAATCGGTATCAATATACAATGATATATAGTGTACGCCTCTCTAAAGTAATGCAGAGTTTAATGAATACTCACGATTATATCGAGAGATGATTTTTGATTCAAGCCAAAGGGTATGATACATTTTTAAAAATTAATTTTTATAATATGCAGCTTTCGCTGCTCATTACGACTATACATATTTTTGTTCCAAACTATCGTATCGGCTAAAAGGATACACTATATATGTATGTATATATTGTCGGTGTACGGTGGACCGGCACGTCGCGCGGCGAGTTGGCCACATGTTTTTGGTAAACTGAATGCAGATGGAGGTGACAGATGTTCATATTTGTCGGACCGCTTTCATTTGTGAGAATTGCATAATTCCACTAGGCAATAACGCTCTGACTGCATCATCCCGTGCATCCTTTAGCACTGTCAACAATTTCTGCCATTTCCACTATAATCCTTTAATTTTACTACAATGAACACATTAGTATACTATTGCTAGCGGCGCAGAGTGAGCTATAGGCGACGCGACTTCAGGCTGACGGCGAGAATAGTTTCACACGGAACTGCAAGCGCCCACTACAACTATCGAGTAACAGTTTCATTTATAACATTTACTTTTCGTATACAAGTTTGATCACAACGCGCCTATCATATGAAACTCTTCTATTCTGAATAGAGGCTTATTGCGTTAGCCCGAACCGACCTTCTCGGGCACATCGGCAAGTCGAGGAAAGTCTCCAAGGTTACTCGAGTAAAGGCAAATGTCAACTCACAGTCGATGGTGATTTCTAGACAATGTAAACAAGGCAGAGTCTAGCGGGTAAGAAGAGATCAATAAATAAAAATATCGTCAACAAAACAAATAGAGGACAGTAAAATATAGGAATCGTTCTCAACTAAAACAATAAATAACTAATGGTGAATTACTCAATCGCCGATAGCTCAGTCATACTCGACTACCCGAGGGATTATCATTCTTGTTTAAAGGAGGATGTCATTCTGCGAGCACAAGGCCAAACGAACTTCTAAGGTGCTACAATACAAGAAAAATATCGGGAAGTCCGAGCCGCCTCATCTTCACGTCACCACCACTCTTCCACTAAAGACTGGAAAAACATAACAAATCTCAGTGGGCATAACATGAGACACTTATTTACAAGATGAAAGCCGAGACCGACAGGGTGATGTGAGGTGGCGAGGTGGCAAGGTGGCGAGTGGCGAACGGCGAGTGGCTAGTGGCGAGTGGTGAGGAAGTAAGCCGTCCCGCCTCTGGTTATGTCCCCTCGGCCTTTACTATCATTTACTATTGCCGTTTATTAATAACTCGGAAATATCCTTCTCATATTTAAATAGGAAATTATGAATGCTTTTGCAGTATACTTCTTATAAC
The DNA here is from genome assembly GCA_022113835.1 of Atopsyche davidsoni. Taxonomy (NCBI): domain Eukaryota; kingdom Metazoa; phylum Arthropoda; class Insecta; order Trichoptera; family Hydrobiosidae; genus Atopsyche; species Atopsyche davidsoni. The sequence continues at coordinate 7,945,237 of JAILWY010000007.1, forward strand.
TTAGTTCTCGTCTTATTTTAATCTTAGCACTTCTTTTCTCAAACTTACAAATCCTATACTTAATTTTGAATAAACGTCGTTTTCATCAAAATATAAATGTTCATTTATATTTTTTCCTCAAATTACTTACGAGATGTAACTCACACGAACTATCTTAGGTAATATCACTGATCATATGTTACCAATATGTCATTTTACTGTAAATCATTATTTTAACGTGCTCTCACACCAAATACTTCATTCTAATTTATCCCCTCAATGCCCTGACCTGCTGCGCTGATCCGCAGGGTGCTCCGGTTCCCTACTCGGGACGGAGGACTTCACCACACCGCACCGCGCATCCCGCTCTACCGTAGTCCAGCGACAGAGGAGAATGAAGCGTGTGAGGGAGCAGCATTGCAGAGGGTCTGGTGAGTTCCTCCGTTGATTCAAATTGACTACAAAAACATTTTGCTATAAAACTCAAATGAAATTCTCTTGTCGGTGGAATTCAAATATCTGCACTCACATTATTTTAGTAATCAATCGACTTATATATGACGTATAAAAGATAGAATATAAAATTGTAAATTTTTTGATTTCTACCTTTTTACATCCTAAAAATTGTTCCAATAGCAAATACTTTAATAAATACTAGTACAAAATTATACAAATTGCAAATCATCCTCCGTGTGATAACCTCCCATTCTCGAGGAGCTCGACCGTCGACCGTTGTCCGTCGACTGTCGATCGTCCGACAGTGTGGGAGCGGGCAAGTGGAAGTAAACACATTCACATTACAATGAAAACAACTCAAGGCTAAAACAGAACAAAACTGGCAAAACCACCAATTCTCACAAACAAATGACCTCTTAGATGAAATGTCCTCGGCATACATCTATCTCAACTTCACTATTAATTATATAAATAATCATATTTATTCATCGCGAGTCTCTTAGATACTACACTCACTTCCTAGTTTATTATATGTTTAGTCAGATTTTCTAATCATTAAGGTATTTAACTTCATACAAAAGACAGTCATCCACATTTCGATACGCGACTATCGCGTAATCTAATATAGCTGCGATTATTTTCTTATTCGATATTCAAACGTGTCACTCGATTAAAAATTACTCGCAATGTTCGCCAAATTCATAATTTTTAGTGAATCGGGCAAGCCCGGAGTCCAAACCGATTTTTGTCTATAATTTTGATTAAGAATAAAAGCATCGCCGCCTCGCGGATCGAACGGGTCGGCGAGTAGCTTTTCTGTCACAGTCTCTACGGAGTTTCAATATTCGATTAGGGAGACGATATATCCGATCGTCTGCCGTGATCACCGATAGGTATCGATACGTACCGTTATCGATGGAAACAATTTCGGACACGAATGCCATATTTTGCGAGTCACGGAAAAAAACAGGACTGCTCGGTTTCCGAGCACGGACACTCTCGTTTTGCTTTCGGAGATCCTCGAGCGGCAGAGGAAAGTCCGAGTATTCGAGATTTCAAAAACGAAATTTCAGGAAAGGTACATTCATCTAGGTTGCAGACCCTCTAGTCCGCGGGTGACTCGCGATCGCTGCGCGCGGACAGCTGTCGATCCGGATACACGGAGGACCGGCACCGACCGCGCGACACGCCCTCGAGAATTTAGTCTTCAGTTTCCAATAAATAATTGTCCTAGCGAGCGAAGTGATCTCAGTGGTCGCGGAGCCTCGCAGAAGCGCTCGCACTCAGTGGATGGCCACGGGGCTCTGCTGCACGCACACGCCCACCATGGGACTATCGGGTGCGGGCGGGGGCTCGGGTGGCGCCTGGGGGGGAGCACGGCCTCCTGAGCCTGGCCCTGCCACGGTGCCACCCGCCCACGCGCCCTCCAGACTGGCCAGCTCGGGAACACCCAGCAAGCGGTGAGGATAGCGGCGATGAGCGTGAGGATGCCCCTCCACTTCCATGGCTGTTCCGCCTCCTGGGAACCCGGACATGAGCAGATCTGAGCGCACGCGCAACATGTTGTTCAGCCCTGAAAAGTTACAATTGATTATGTTAACATCTCATCAGTATAACTAATACATTATACAATCTGACTCGTATCATATTGGCCATCCAGAGCATTGAGCATGCAGCCTGTATGGTTTTCAACATGGTTTTAAAAGTTTTGTACAAAAATAGATATAAGTAACTTTTGATCAATAATTAACATACTCTTACTGCTTTCAAATTTGATTAGGTGATATTTTGGCAATGTGCATCCCTACAAGTGTCTATTGTGCTAATTTAATTTAAACACTAAGCAACACATCACATCTTTATACTACAGTTGTGGTGAGCAAAAGGCATGCAATATTCACTATCTAAATAAATACAACAAATATGTTTGCAGCTACTTTTGGTCAATGGATGTCTGTCTCATCAGTAATCAGAGATCTGAGTAGTAATATCAGAACCAAAAAAACACAGCATCACCAAAGAACCATCGCCACAAAACCCACTACAGAATATTGGCAAAAAATACTGTTCATATACCATAATTTACACTATTCAATTGCATATATTTTCATAATGAATTTGTGACTTGCACTTAAAGTTATTTTGATGATAATGACATTCAATAAACGCTTTCATAAATACAATACCAATAGATTCACTACAGTAAAATATAAAATATTAGCAATGGAGTTATTAAATGTTGCAAGTCCATATCAAAACAGTACAGATGTACATAAAATTAAATACAAATAAAGAAAACAAAATGACTACAAGTAATATTCTCAAACAGATGGACTTTAAAATATGTGAAGAAAATAGTTTTGCATCAAAACTGAATTGCTCCAATAGGCGAGTGGGAAGCATGCCATTGTACAGGGAACTATGGTCTCTAGTCAATATTGCTGGGTGAGGGGCGGGGGCGGGCACCACATCCCCAACTATTTTCGAGTACATGGGGACAAGGCATCTAGTCTCAATTCATGGGAATATCGGAAAAACAAACTCAATTTGCATTTCACAAGTATATCTCAAGACTCCTAGCTCTCAAGCGGCCGAGAACACTCTATTTCAACAACACAGCTCATAATATTTTTACAGGGACAAAACATGGTGACTCACAAATTTCTAAATTTGGAAAATTATAATTTCGGAAGTGCCAAATAAGTTTGTAACCATAGTCATTTACTTAATTCTGTGCATTTTGAGTGCACTAGACTTTGTAAAGTGGGTCCGATACGATGCGTCGGCAACATTAAAGTTAAAGTGTTAAAACGAGAGTGTTCAGGTGCGAGTCGCATATGAAGGTAGAGGTTAGTGCGGACCTGCTGGAAGCCACTGTGACCGCCGGGCCGCGGCACCTCAGGGACCAGTCGGCGGTGGCGGGCCGTGCTCCAGTCATCGCACACTCCGCTCCCGCTCTGGCCACAAAACACAACCCGTCACATGGGGCACATGGGGCACATGGAACTCATGGGGCACACGGGGCACACGGGACAAAGGCCACACGGGGCCACTACGAGCCTGCCTAGCGAGCTAACATTCAATATTAAAGGGGATTCGTCTGATAATAAACTTATTTGTGGAGATCACAATTTTTGATATTTACCACAAAAAAAATAGTTACTGTATTTGATGATCGTTTTATGACTAAAACTACCATCGCTTACTAAACAAACCGGTGATAATCTTTAAGGATGTTAGTATTAAACACTTATATACTACAGAAGACAGAAACATCATAGTGAACCAACTGCCGAGTAGATCACTTCAACACTACATTTATGTACATAGAATATATAAATAGACAGGTACAGATAATGCAGATGCATTTGACTTGAGCAAAAGTAAAGTACTTATAACACGATCCATGAAGATGAGTTTCATCCAATGAGCCAAAGATGATAGCTTAAATGAACACACTCATTAGCAAAGATACAAAGCAAGCAAAATGATGATGAGCAGTTATAGGAAAAACAACAAACACCAATATTTAAATCATGGTATCCTGTATCATACACTTCCTTCTTTTTTTATTGATTTCACCAGTTATATTAAGATGCATCCATATTTCAAAAACTTGTTCTTTAATACTCTTTAACATAACATAACATCACATACTCTTTAACACCTCTTCTATCTAATTGCTGATCAATTTCTTTCACATCTTGTGATCCCTATGATTTACAAACGTCAATCTAATTAATATAGATTGAATAAATCCAATGACAAGGTTTTTTTTTTTTTAATAGTTCTACTTGGACTTTGACTATATTTCCAAGATAAATATTTATTAAAGCTTTTCTGTAATAAACTGTTTTATAAGAAAATAGTTCTAAGTTATAAAAAAACCACCCTGAAAATGAGCACCCGGTGGAGAGCATTGAATTAGCAGGGTAAAACTCTCAGGGATCAGAATATAAGAAGACAATCAAGCTTGTCTTTAAAATTACTTACTGAATTTGTAAAGAAAAAATTAAACTCCTTAGAAACATGAAAAATTATTAAATATTTTTAAATATATATTTGAAAATGCACAGTTAAACTTGAATGAAAGTAGTTATTCAGAAATGTTCAAGAAGTAATCTCTTAAATGTTGGCTCTTCAAAATGAGTCAAGTGGTTTTACATATAAATGAGATAAACTATGCATGTATGACTGACCGTGGTGGGCCTGAGCAGGGGGTGGACTGGCAGAGGGGGGTAAGGCGGCACCCGGCCCCGTGGTGTTGGTGGCCTCGTCTGCTGTTCGTTTGAAGAAGTTGTGCTGCAGTGCGTAGTAGGGGGTCACACGCGTCTTGGGGTCATAGTCCAGCATACGCAGTATCAGGTCCTGGAAGACGTTTAAGGTGGTTCTCAATATTGGGAAGGTTAAATTTATGCCCTTAAAAGATTTAATTGAAACCAAGAGATTTACTAAAATATATCACTCACCTTAAACTTGAGGTAGTCTGAGACGCTGTGTCCGGGTTCCCCACGGCGACGCTGTGCAGGACCACCACCCTCGACACCAAGGATATCGTGAAGCCGTCGCGTAGCAGGTGCACGGTACTTACGAACGCCTTCTTTGGCTGCTGCCGTACCGCTGCTAGCCACCTTCTTCAGTACGTAGCCGCCACCCTCCGAGCTTGGCAGTTTATCAAAGAATTTACGCGCCTTGTGTGCCTATAATGTACAATAATAATCATTTAGTGACCATTATATGTGCAGTAAATTATTTTGTTCATATCAAATATACAAAAATATTAAATGTTAATGCAAAAATATAATTTGTTTCCAAATATCCACAATAATTACTCTTCAAGTTTTAGAATATCAACAGAGCTGAAGAAACAGCATGCATGCCAACCATCAACATGAATTATATTCATAGTGTTATAAAGAAGTTAAGTTCGTTTACATATTATAGTTATCCTTATTCAAAACAGTTACAAATCCCACAGAACAAAATGAATTCATCGGCTACAATAGTAAAGTCTATAAATTGTTTTATTGTATGCAGAGTTTGCTTCTTCTTTCAAAAACACAACCATAATCTTGGCAATCACTTGCTTCATTGGTCTCTCATGTTAATCATCAAAGTGAATCAGACTAGCAAATACTTGAGCATAATACCTGATCCAGCAGATGCTTAGGAGGCATGCCGAGAACTTCGACGATCTTGTTCATCTGATCATGCTCATTGGAGCCGCTGAAGAGAGGCTCACCCGTATGCATCTCCACGAGAATGCAGCCAAGCGACCACATGTCAATTGCCAGATCGTAGGGGATGCCCAGTAGAACCTCTGGTGATCGGTAAAAGCGGGATTGAATGTATTGGTATATCTGAAATCAAGGCAATGTTTTACCATTAAAAAAAATTTTACATAATAAATCGTTAAACAATCTTAAGGCTCCTACAACAGGCTTTGGCTGTAAAATATCATTAACGTAGTTTTTTTATTTATTAATTACCACTATACTTTCAATCATTCACAAGTTTATTTTGAAAACACCAAAAAAAAATATTTTACATTATTCTTCCCAATTAGTTTTACATAAAATACACGAGATAACTCAGCAATGCTTACAAAAAAGTACCAAAAAAAAGCTCCAGTTAGTGAAACGATATATAACAGAAAATGTTTTGTTTTCAAATATAATCATTGTACTTTCATTTTAATATTTTATATACAAATTTAATTGAGGGCTGCATGGATAGTAAAATTACTGCTGAATTAAATAAAATACCAAGACTTACCCGATGGCCCAATTGACACGAGCTTCCGAAGTCCACTATTTTTATAGCTGATCTTTTAGGATTACATAATAAAATATTCTCAGGTTTTAAGTCACAGTGGATAATATTTAATTCTGAAACAAAAAAACCATCAAGTATTACAGCGCACAGCAAGCAGAAGATAAGTTGCTAACATTCGAGGCGTATTCTTCTGATGAAGCCATACAAACTGTTTAATACCGTTACAATCAAAACCTAATTGATTTACATTGTCTTTAATATTAGCACTCCTCATTAGTAGCTTGTATTCTGACATGGCTGAAGCACATTTCAAAAAGTATTTCCATCTTTAAGATAGGGATAAAATATTATAACATATTCTCGTTTAGTATTAAACTCATTTGATTCCCATACCAAAGAGAGAGCTATTTACTCCAAAACATTACAGTTTGCTTACACAATAAAAAATTAATGAAACTCAGTTTTTAATAAAAAAAAAAATATACTGATGTTGGATTTGATATCAGAGTAGTTTCATTTTAAAGTATGAATCTAACATTTTATTGAGATATTTGCATATCTAGGTGCTTTAAAACCAAAGGGTAACTTCAAAAAGGTCCAGACCCTATATTTGGGTGAATACAAGCAATATTGGGTATGTTACAGCTATCTTAAATATACTCCAATATAATTGTATGAAAAATGCTTTTGCCTAAATTAAAAAAATTATAGTGAATTAAATTGACTTACCAGGTGTACTTAAAAATAGTAACGCCGTGCACAGTTGCTGTGCAAACTTGCGGGTAAGGTTTAGTGAGACGCCCCTAAAGTTTGTATTTCTCAATAAGTCATACAGGTTATAGGAGAGGAGCTCAAAAACTAGGCATAAGTGATTCCGCCACATAAAGTGTCTTTTCAATTTCACTGGAAAAAAATATCAAAAATATCGACTTAAATAAAACCAATAAAAGGCCAATTTTATCATATAAAAAGTTAGTGTGTTAACAAAATTAATGTTGAACAAAAGTTAGCTTATTGACATTAAAAATAAAATTCATTACTTTATTAGAGCCAAGTTAAATAAATTTTATCAGTTTAAGCTAACAGCAAATTTAATTAGCCAATTTTTTTATATATAAAAAAAACCAAGCAGGAAAGTGAACTGACCTATATAATATTTGTTATCTGTGTCTGCCCGATTCATCATTTCCAATAACTTCACCTCAATCTGTGCTTGATTGAGGAAAGGCTTCTTGTTCTTGATAATCTTTATTGCCACCTGACATTGTTCTTCGATGTCAAAAGCCTTTACCACCTAAAAAGAAGTAAAATAGAATATCAAATAAAATTCAATGATAAATAATTACACTACATAATATACAATGCAGCAAGAATAATTTGAACAAATGGAATAACATAAAGTTTGTACCTCTAATGGTACCCTAACACTCGATAAAGTTTGCTTTTATTACAGTTGGCACGAAACACACCTGTCCGAAGGATCCTTTGCCGATGAGCGAGTCAATCTCGTACCGATCGAGGAACTTCTCTCCGTGCTTGATGATGTAGTCATGGTTGTCATCGTCATAGCCATCATTGTACAGCTTTCTTTCTTTCTTGTGCGTGCCGTCATCTCCCTGGGACTGCTGCGCTCGTCGCTTCTTCTTCGCATAGTACACCTGGAAAAAAACAAAAATATATATATTGATATAAAATTTACATAGATAATTTAAAAGTTAACTATATTTTTATATGGACTACATATATAAATGGTATTTTAAAACTCAAAGTGTGACTTGAGTTCAACAGTTTACTTGTGGGATTTTAAGCGATTGAAAAAAGTTATTTGTCTTTTACCATTTTGTTTATATATATATTTGGTTTTTGTGAAGAACGTCACAGTTAGTGCGATTTTACTTATACAGGTTTTATTTGTATTAATATGATTAAGTACATTTTTTGTACAAGAAATGATTATAGAAAAGCTCAGAAAAATATCATCGTGATTTGTGTGGAATTCGAACCCACATCCCCACGGCTTACATTTTGTTTACATTTTATTATTGTTTGTGGCTTATCAAAAATAAAACATCAAGAAAATACACATGGTATATTTCACTACTTTTTATACTTATTTTTCACATATGCTGTGTATAAATTGATGTCAAATAAAAATAATGAAAATATTTTCAATTAGTCGAGATTACCCTTGCGATAAATGAAAGCCTGCAGCTCCGTGTCGGTACATTTCGCTCGGGGAGTGATTATCAGGTCAATACGAATGATAAAATTCGAGCAATACTGAATAACTTCAAAGATACTAACGCAAATTAAGTAATACAGTGCGCGGCGTCTAGCCGAGAATTACATGGCACCGCCGGCCTACACATTCTCCAGCCGCAATTCGCCGAAAAATCTACGTCAATTCACCGTAGATCAATTCACAAGATTCGAGCTCGCAGCCCAGAGGTGGGCGGGGGCGGGTGGCGCCCGAAATGACGGCAGACATGTAAATGTTATTTATTTTGGCGCCGAGGGCGGGCAAATGATGTGTACTTACCGGCCGGCGGCCCGAGGGCCCGAGTGCCCGAGTGCCCGCGGCCACGCGACAGCCCGGGGCGGCCCGAGCCCGGCGCAATACGGCGCTATGATTCACCTCCGAGTTACTCCAGTAATCATACTCACAAACCGCACATCGCACATCGCACATCGCACATCGCACATCGCACATCGCGATCCGAGAACGACGGCTGCCGCCAGTGCGACGAGTCGTCGCACGCCGAGCAGTCCGAGAGCCGCCGACGAATAAATAAATAAGATTTCGGCACTTCTAAATTTCGTTTTTTATTTCGTATCCAATTTATAGTTCCTCTTCACAAATCGGCGTAATAAATCTACCGCGGTCGAGCCAAAGGCAAACAATCATCGATTGCAATAATTTGGAATAGAAACAAGAAGACGAAGTGTTCAAACCTCCGCGCGGGCGCGTCGCTGTCGGAGGTTTCGATGAGTTATTTACGATAATGTAGCGGCGTGAGAGTTCGGGAGTCTCGGCGGCGCAATTTAATATTTCACAGGCAGGTGTCCGCTTTTTGCACCTCGGCAGACTCAGTTGAACGGCCAGACAGGTTTTATCGCGGCGATCGTCCCGAGCGAGGCGCACACGCGGCCGTCTCGGTTGATCGGTCGGGGCCAAAACAAACAGCCGGCCGGCGCACCTCTCGCGGGTGGTCACCGCCGCCATCCTGCATTTTCACATATTGCACTCCATTTTAACAGTAAAATGGCAACGCGCTCGGCAGATCGGATAACAGCGTTTCAAATATAGATCAACCGGTTCATATTACTAGCGCGGCAGGTGAAAAATGGTGTTATTCGATATGTGAATAGCAATAGCATTTTGTAAAACTTAAAAACTTTGAATTGACCGAAATACAAAACAATTATTGCAGTTAATATGAGACACGCCATTGTGTAAAAAAAATATCGGAATACCGAATCGTGAAAGATTATTGAACATATAAACATAATTTATCAAACTCAATACTATTAATTAAGAGTAACTGTAAAAGTAAATACCTAATCATTGTTAAAATTTCAAGAGATTACCGTCGAGTCAGTATTATAAACGCGTGAGATTTTGTGGCGTCTGGCCGGTTGATGGATTTTTAATATATATATAATACAATGTATGGTGGAAAATGTCTAAATTTAATTCAGAGATATATTCAATGTGCAAAAAGGCCGCCGAAGAAGCGCTCTCTGCAACCGACGACGCACGCCAAAAGACTATCTAAGGTGAGACACACCCGTGTCGACTACTCGCCTGCGCGGCATCAGGCTGTCAAAGTTTTCAATGGAGTGTAATACGCGTGAGTTTCATTGAAGACAGGTAACCGGCCTGACCTTTACGCAGATAAGTCGGCGTAGTTTCCGATGTTCATTAATTTATTATCTCAAGAGTGGGTTGGCGAGGGTTCAAAGTAAATACTTAATCAGGCAGAACGTTCCCGAGAAATATTGTACTCCCTTATATATACAAATTAACACTTGCGAATAGGGGGGAATTGAGGAATCGAGGCAAACGTCTTCGTACAAACGACAATGAATTTTCTCGAAGCTACAGAGATCGAGGGTGTAAATAACAAATTCGGCCGGTAAACGTGCGCTTAGTGTGTTAAACCCCTCAAATGAAAAAAAATGCTCGATAAAAAAACATTCGAAACTCTCGCCGGCAGCACGGTCCGTGTCCCCGCCGGGTCAGGCGACATCCGCGGGATGAGCACGAGCTGAAGAAGTAATTAAATGCAAGATTCGATTAGAGTATTTCGAATCGGAAACGAGACCAAGAAAGAAATAGATTTATCCAAAAAAACAAATTCAGGTACAAGCGGTACGCACCTCTAAACGAATTATACTCTCTTTTCGTGTTTCTTGCAACAGAATAAATAGATTATGTCGTAATGTTGTCTAAACATGTTTAGTATGTGAACATGCATCTACAATACATTATCATTTCTTACAGCATAATATTGAGCAAAGACCCATAATAGTTTATAGTAATTGTTAAATTTATAATATATGGGCTGAAAACTGACTAATATGTACACGTAGTCTTTTATCTGCAAATCATGAATGCATGAAAATTGAACGCGCGGGAGGCCAGCACCAGGTCGGGCGGGGGTCGGACAACGCAGCAGCAGTCAGACACGCATCGGAGACCCCGGGCCGATCTGCCCGGGAAGGCGGTGGCCGCCTCGACGCGCTTCCTGGATATCGATCATCATCTCCAGGGTACTCGACAAGGTTGATCGCTCAACACGATATATTCTAGATACGCAAGTAACTGAGTATTGTCAACCGGCATCTTTGCCCGAAGACTCTACTGGGTAACAAAATAAGCGAAGACAATAAAAACGTATTTAAATTATTGTTTACGAATATCTTCGGTAAACAAATTTGATTAATTCGAGATATCGTGAAATTTGCTTGCAAAAGCGACAGTCCCGAATTGAGATAATTAAAATTTGGCTCCTTAAGATTACTCACACTATTGGAAAAAAAAATTGCACGGAGCAAAAAAAAATCGAGCACAACGCACTTTATAGGCGCCGCCGTAAAAACCGGCGGAAGAATCTCGATCGATCGACGAAGAGGACGGAGAGGACGGAGAGGACGGAGAGGACGGAGAGGACGGAGAGGACGGAGAGGACGGAGAGCTCGGAGCGGCCCCGCTCGCCATCCGATCGCGCCGCCGCGCTTCGGTGACCGCCGGCGCCGGATGCGTTTGCGTTTAAAAATGATGTGCAACTTTTGAATTGAAAAATCGAGTCCACCGACCGACGAGCGCATTAGATCTGATCGATTCCGATAAAAACTGTCGACCGACATGACAAATTGGGTGAAGATTTTTTAGTACACTATGCGCAACGACCGGGCGTATATTTTTATGACAGCGGATAGCCTCCGGTTCCGAGCGAGCCTGGACCGTATCCGACCGCCGACAGGGATAAATTCTCGAATGCACATCGAACCGCTTCACTGTCCACGGAGCATACTAGACTACGACTGGGAGAATACTGTCTCGAATACATCTTCGAGAGCTGCAAACGGACGCGAGCTTTCAGAGCAGGGGGGGCGGAACGAAGGTATGCGGCCAGAGCTCGAGCGCCGAGACGCCGCGGCCCCGCTCCCGAGGACTCCGAGAAGACAGGCTTCGCCGGGGCGCGAGCGGACGAGCCGGAGTGTTTGTCCGAACACTCATCGCATTCGGAACTAATTGCAGTACGGAGAAAACGATCGCCGACGGTGTCGTCCGCCGCCGACGCTCGTTCGGCGTTTCCGTCGAATTCACCATTTTTATCGCGTTATAAATTTTGAGAGTTTTCCCGAGTAAAATATTAGCAAGCGTATTGCACTTTCGCAATGCAGGTCGCATCGCGAGAAGGCGAAGAGGAGCGCGGGCGAGGGGGGAGGGGGGGGAGCGGCGCGGGCGGGCTGAGGTCGTCGCCCTGCAGCGGGGCGGCGGGGCGGGGGACCGATAGTCGCCATAAATCTGCATCGGAAGTCTCGAGGGCCGCGGAGGCGACTCTGAGTTCCCGGAAGCTCGCGTGACATTGACGCGCTTGACCATCGGGCCGCTCCGCGTCGCGTCCGACGATTCGCCCGACATTTTTGCGCGGTACTAAGCCCAGCAACGGGCCGAAGCGATAAATCCATGAAAATCTACCAACGATTTCCGAAAAAATATCATCAGCCGACTTCCCCGCTCGGGAAATTGAATTGACCCTCGACGACACTATCGTTTACCGTAAGAGACACCTGTCTGATCAGCATTATTTCCACCAAAATATAACTACTCGCGATTAAAGACTATCGAGTGACCCTTACGATACCGAGAAGAAATACTTACTTGCTTGTTGTAAATTTTCCCTGCAAAACATTTTATTGAAAACGAATAAATTGCACACTAGTCCACTAGTGTATAGATAAATGCGAGTTAAAACTTATCCTTATGGCCTAATTGGATAATCACGCGAGTTATTTCATTGGCATCTCATACTTGTGGAAAAAACCGGTAACAACACCGCGTATGTAGAGAAGGACGACCTATTTGTTTTTTTCGTGGGGTATGCGAAAATAGACCGGCCAATTTAACCGACGATATTTCAAAAAACGACATTATTTTTTTTCGTTTATCTATTAATACATACAAATGCATATGTCTCATATTGGATACTTGTACATTCAATTTTAAATGTTTTCTACGACGACAGCAATTACCCATTTATTGTTTTCAGTGTATCGTACAGTACATCGTTATCTAGAATACAACAATCGATTGAGCTAATTTAAAATTCCAAATGAGACCATTCTTGACCGAATATCGATCAATCACAGTGAACAAGATCAGATGTCACCTGCTGATGCAAGTCTGCGGGCCGATTAGGTCGGGCGGCCGGGCCGTCCGGTGATGATGAGGCCGGCCTAATCGGGACGATTTCACCGCGGGCGAGTGGCGAGTGGCGAGTGGCGAGTGGTCGGCTCCCGCGACCCGGATGCGAGGGTCCGCGGGGTTCCGGAGGCCTGGCCGTACAGCGCCTCTGGTGATTATCGTAGAATTCTCCGCGACCCCTCCACAGTGGTTGCTTTTTGCCCGCCCGGTATGTGTGCCACGAGCGGTTTGGGATTCTTGCAGATTTACTGTGCAGTTTGTAGTGGATGTAACTGTGTAACATCATAACTTAACTTTCCACGGTGTGCCTAATCTCTCTACTGAGAGCGCGACCTTCGAATACTTGATCGGAATGATACATTATTCAAGCGCACTCATCTAGGTGACGGGGGCAGCGGCGACCCGGCTGTCAGCGCACGCACGTCTTACGGCTTGTGATATTCTAAAAAGATATATCGGATATTTACATCTTGAAACTTTCCGAAGTTATAATAAAAGAAATAACGACTTATGTCAACGAGTAGTTTCAAAACTGAGAATTTCACCGGTACACCCTTATCAGTGTTTCTACTACAAAACTATAATTTTCTTTTTATCATTGTTTGATATGCATCGATTGCAACGTTGCACTTATAGGTAAATGTGGTAAGAGAAACACTCATCCGACCACTACATCTCCCTGGACGTCTGTACAAAAAGGCTCCGATCCGCAAAATAATTTTATTAAGTAAAGAAGTTTATAATCTCAGGTAAAGGTTGTATGGCTTTCTTGCTAAGTCTAAAAATATTTGTATCCACTAACGAAAATAAACACCCAAGTCCCCCTTATGTTTTTTAGTTCAGGCCCTAATAAAATGTATATTTTTACTAAAGAGTATTTAAATACCAATAAAGCAGCTATTAATTATATCAAATATCTGTTTTTTTTGTCAGAGTGCACTCAAACTCGTGCGTGATCACAATACAATTAGAAACTGTTTTAGAATAAACAGATAGCACATCGGTGATGATGAAATTTTACATGACGCGCCATGATCAGTTCTCCCGGGGCGATAGCCAGCCGAGGGGGGCAGCAGTCAGCTGAGGGCGACTGCTGTTCAATCGCCGCGATACATTGATTATTACCAGACTTTCAACTTTCACAAAAATACACACATTTCAAAATAATTACGATATAAAATTCTTTGAAATTTATCTGATACAAGCAGAACTACAGCAAGTTATACGAACGGTTTTTTAGCATACGGCGAGTTAAGGTTTTCCTTAACTCAATTTTTGATCTTGCAAGCTTCTTCTTGAAAGATCAAAATATTTTGATTATTATTAAAATCGTCATTTTTTTACAAATATATATGCAGCAATCTAGCGACCTATCCCTCCAGAGGCGATCGCTCCGGGAGGGCGGTATGAGGAGCCCTTCGAGAATAATCAATTTCAGCATGCACGAGTTAATCTGTGCTACGATAAGCGATGACTGATGACTGATGACTGATGACTGATGACTGATGCTGCCCTTGCAATGGCGCGCACACGGACGGAGGCGCGCGGTGGTGTGGGTGGCGGGGCACGCCCACAGCCGCGGGCAGACGGGACGGGCGCGCCGGTGTGGGTGCCCGATGTGGGTGAAGGCGGGTGAAGGCGGGGGGCGGGGAGCGGGGAGGGATGCAGCGGGAACAACGAACTGGAGGTTCGCCTAGGTCAGGGCGGCGGCGCATGCAGATCTGTGTGCCGTCCTGCATGCGCCGCACTGTCCCGGAGTCACATGCAGCCGGCCGGCCTGGCCGAGTGCGAGTGCGAGTGCGAGTGCGAGGACCGCGTCGGTGGACTTTACATTTCAATATTTCGAATTTTCGAGAAAAACGAAAATATTTATACTATGAAAACGATCATATTCTAATATGAGATAATCTTTTACGATGGTATATTAAATTAGTTCATAAAAACATCATCCTCAAGTAAAAAAAATATATACCACGGTCGTTTCTTAAAAACAATGAGTAATTTACTTAAAAACATGGCTCTGATCATTCTGGAAATAAACGTATCAATCTAGTGTTTGAGGAAAACGACTATGTTACTATAAAACTGGGACTAAAACT
The DNA here is from genome assembly GCA_022113835.1 of Atopsyche davidsoni. NCBI lineage: Eukaryota > Metazoa > Arthropoda > Insecta > Trichoptera > Hydrobiosidae > Atopsyche > Atopsyche davidsoni. The sequence goes on from JAILWY010000007.1 coordinate 7,960,480, forward strand.
AGAGGGAAAATAATAAAACGATACTAAAAAAGCGATTACAGCTCTGCAAACACATTATTATCGCGCAGTAGGCTCCGCGTAGGTCTGGTCTCCAAACTCGTGGAAGTGTTGCATTACAGCGGGTGTTTACTGATTTGTCTCGATAATTTGCGTCATCAACTGACTGCGTGCCAATTATATTAAGTTTACAGAAACCCTGTTATCGTAACAGTGAATTCCATAACTAGTTTGAACATGATATAAAATATGTTCAATGTGATGGTAAATATGCATTGTTACAACAACAATATCAGGAGAGATCCTGGGTTTTGTATATTTTAATATGTGGTGGGGTCTTTGAAGGTATTAATTAAAGTTTTTGAGATACGGAGCTTGAAAATAAAGTGTATCGCTAATGGCCAATACTTATTTAATCACAAACAACCTCAGGCCGAACAGCGGCTGTCTGAATTGTACTTGAAAAGGTTTTTTTTCTTCAGGAATACTAAAATACAAAAATAAGACAGCACAGATCTAGTGCTCCAACGGTACAATTAAGAGTTTATAGAAATCGGTCTACAATGGAGAAATCTGACTTGGAGGAAAGAAAATAAAAACCACAATGCACTGAAAATAATACTAGATCTTTCATAAACATTTACAATATAAAATTAAGATCAATTGGCAATACGTGAGAAAGGATAAAAATTTCTTAAATAACTGTGTTGTGGTACCGATAGCATCGATAGATCTCATTGTGATCTCACCAATAATCTCTAAGAATCGCCAAACGAAACTTTTAGGTTATAGTTATGTTTTATTTAAACAGTACTCTGCAAAATGATTCGTTTTCCCATTAATATCGTACTGTATAGACAGTGCGTATTATCCAAATAAATAAAAACATTTACGTTTCGCAAACCAAACACAATAATCGAATAATTCAACTAAGCGGGGGATAAACTCCGCGGTGTGTTCATTTATAAACGACTCCGTGGCTTGTTGAAACTTCGTCGTGCTTACGCAACAATTTGTTATTGAAATGTCATTCTGGACGGTATAGTTAGGAGCTATTGCGTCGCAGTCGGCAGTGGATGGATCGCGGGGGCGGAAGGTGGGTATCGCCGGAGAGACGGGGGTAGCTCGGAGGCTTGCACGGGAGGAAAACCCACATGAAAGGGTGGTTCACAGAATCGCAATTCCTGGAACGCTCATTCATTCGTGGAAAATTGTATGTTTTGCGTGGGATTTCATATGGACGTAGTACGGCGGGAGTTGACGTCACCTCTTTGCAGGATATTATTGTCGTTTTATATACAATAATACCCCGCTTTACGCGAGGGATACGTTCCGGAAAAAATCGCGTTAAGCGAAATTCGCGAATATCGGGGTTTACGATTAAACATGCATACATAGCCAAAACTTAATAGTAATTTTTTAAACACTTTAATTCTAAGAATACGTTATTTTTACTTAAAAAATACATCTATTGTCTTTTGGGTAGCGTTTCTTTTGCGTTCTTGTAAAATACGTTCATAACACCCAACACTGTTTTTAATTATTAAGAGAAGTCAATGACTACATTATTTTCATACACATTCTTAAATAAGAAAGTCGTGTAATGCGAGGCATTTTAACGCGAAATTTGAAATTTGCGTTATAGTAAAACCGCGCATAACGGGGTCGCGTAAAGCGGGATATTACTGTATACACATGAAGTAAACATTCATTAACTATCAATTAATTGAGCTTTTTTTGAAAAATGTTTGAACAATTCTGTCTCTGAAAATAAAAAAATAAAAAAATATATATATATATATATATACTTTTTAAACATAAAAAAACTTTTGTATTACACTAACTCGCAACTTACAAACTCCAGTTTTTTTTAAAAATAAGTATAACCAGTGAAACCCATAGCGGTGGTCTGTGAACCGGGACGATGGTTGAGCGCGTTTAACATGAAGCGCGCGGCCATATCGCAGATTGTCACACGGACTCGAAGGGTAGACATCACAGAACCATTCGCGAAATTACGTATTTTTATCATGCTACTATTATTACAAAAATGTAATATTAAATCATATTTAAATAAAAATAAACCCCATACTTAATCCTTAGTAAAATTACGGGTGGTGTTTTCTTGGCGTAATTTAAAAGTAACAGTTAACCGCTTATTTATTTTCATAACTCAAGGTTTTACTAAAAATATATATCAAAGAGCGAATTTAAAAATAAAATAATTGTATGTTCCCAATTAGCCGCTCCGAAAATAGTCCCGCCCACAGGAGCGCGGAAGATATTTGAATGAAAGGCTGACGGGCGGCGGAAATGTGACGACCTGCATCAGCCGTGCCAAGGCCCTCGCCGCGGAGCCTCCCGCCCGGCACCAGACGCCCTGCCCTGCCCTGCCCTGCCCTGCCCTGCCCTGCCCTGCCCTGCCCTGCCCTGCCCTGCCCTGCCCTGCCCTCCTTGTGTGCGCCGTGCCTTGTCCGCCCCGCCCCGCCCCGCCGCCCGGGCGGTCCAGTGGCCATTGTGCGGTCGGTAATGAGGGGCCCGCCGCCCCGCCGCCCCAGGGCTGAGTTATTAAAAGTTCAACTGCGCCGCTTGGCGGATGGCTTCAGGTATCGATCTGATATTTGAATTCGTATCCGGCGAGGATCTTTCGTATCTGCGTGAGTAATCAAAGACTGCGGCCTTCGCATATTGCATTATTCAAATGTGCCCGCGAGTCTGGGTGACACGACCGACTGCGAACCTAATAAGTTGTTGTTCGTATTCAACTACGGACTGGAACTGATTGATGACCCCACGTAGCTTTATTTATACGAAGTCACCTACAATTTAACAAGATGCTAAAACAATGATTTTAAACATTAAAAACACATTCGCTGTCCTATTTTAATATGATTTGTATTTGAACACGTTTCTGGTGCATTATTGTCTTCTGATTTACATCAAATTTTACACCGTCGTCCTTTAAAATCGCCAATATATCATTAAAACTGATTAATCTTAATTTTTCTTTAGATTGGTATCTAATCAGAATTTTACTGTATATTGGAATACAGCATTTTTACGTCTGTGTTCATAAAAAAAACAATATATATATTGCACGATAGAGCATACAAGAAACAAGAGAGCATAAGAGAAAGCCGATTTAGGAAACAAAATAGCGCACAACGTTGTCTGCGAGCTGAGCACACGGGTCGTGGAAACTTCAATAGTAATAATGGCATTGGAATGCAGAACCGTGTCACTCGCATTACATATTATAAAACGCTATTCAAACGGAAGCGCCGGTGCACAGGCCGCGCATAGCACATCACAAACCAGATGGTCTTGAATATAATTATGCCCACATAGACCACCTGGCCGAGTCGGCAGAGCGATTATTTTATTACACTCTTGCAGCGTTCAATATCTTTCACGGGCCGCGTGCGCTGTCGTCTTTGTCTGAATCCGAGGCTCTGAGGTCTTCGGGCGCGTGAGAAAGTAACGCTCGATAAAACTGCATTTGATTGACCTCATGATTTTAAAGATAATTTACATAATTTATAGTAAATAGTTTTTCAGTGGATAATGATGATATTTAGGGCGCACTCGGTTTCTTTGCGAAGCGACCTGATATCATGATCGCCTGTTGCAAAACGAACGGACCGACATCTCGCGTAGAAAATAGAAATCACAATAAAACGATCTCTCTCGGGATGACAATGCGAACCTTGGGCACAAAAATAAAAATTACGTTGTAATTATATTTCCGCGAAGGTCTCGACACCGTTAATAGTGCGAGCCGCATGGAAAGAGACCGGGGCCGGTCGGTAACAGACGGAGCGACTCCGCATAACATCACCCGGTGACTCACGACCAGATCTGTCTCCGGCGACGAGTCACGCGGTGTGACTCAGCCCGCTGCAGCCTCAAAGCTACGTCGGACTCGCGACATCCTTGGATCGCCTACGCAGCAGCTCGCTGCAGTCAAATATGTACCGTTCATTGATGCATAGACAATATAAAACTGACGACAGTATAAAAACTGACGACAAAACAAACTGATAAAATCAAAATATTGAATTGCAGATTTTCACTACAGATGATCTTCAACCGGACTAAAGCAGGTCGAGTCGAAAGGAAGACAATCGAACCGACGAACACTCGGTCTCATAAAAGAAGCCTACAGTAATTTGATTATTTTTGCCTAAGCTTGGGTGAAAACCCTTCGGCTTCCAGGACGCCCCCATCCCAAGGCAAAAAGCCTATGAAGATCCCCCATAGATTTATTAAGCCCTCACCAGAACACCGCTGTACGCAAGCAGTATGACCCATAATTAATCGGATCGCTACGCAACATCTAACATATCGACCTCCCAGCAAATATTCAACTTTTTTTACGAAATTTACAAATTTACCTGTACACTTGGCAAATTATTTGATTAGGATCATTAATAAATTCCACCCTGCAGCGGATAGACAACGGCTAAGGACGATGAATTTCCCAAATACGAGACTAAAATTGTAACCATTTCACGGAATGGCGGTAGACGGCGGGTAAAAGGGTGTTTTGTGTGTTTTTTTTTTTTTTAATAAGTCCGTACCCGGCGAGGGAGGCGCGCTAATCCGACACCTCTCTGACAGTGGAGACAATTAGCGAATTAGCTGACACGGATGGGGCAAAAAAAAACGGCGAGTGCGTCGAGCCGCAACGGGAATCTGCACTGCTCCGGACGACCGAGCCCCGTCTTGTGGGATTGTGACTCAATGATTTTTTTTTAAATATCGTGTATCGACGATTGCCTTGAAACATATTTTATTAACGAATACGTAAATAAAAAAAAACATAGCAATTTGGTTTTAAAATATTTAACTAAATATATTAATTAGAAAATAAGCCGATGTACGATAAAACAATAGAGCTTGAAATGTATATCTTCGAGTTATTATAAAAGACGCAGTGTAGCCATAAGTCACGTGTCACAGTCGCAACCTCCAATGATGACGACGGCGCGCTGGAGACGGGCTGCAGCTGCAGGAGCAGGATCGAGGCCCCGTCACGTGGCCGCCTTTAATTCCCCGGAGGCTGTGCAGGTCCGCCCATCGATTTTCCCCGCCCCCCGCCCGCGATTGTTGCACCAGACGGCCGCCCCCGCCTCCCGCGGTAAGACGCCGAATAGTCCGGCTAATTGTAATTGTAAACACGGCGGCTTCTTCTCCCGCTCTCGCCTCGGAGGCAGCATTAGAAATGGCGTGATTTAATTAGCCAAAAGAACAGGACGCAATGAGCGATGCGAGCGGAGAACATCGCAACCTACAACCCGATCGACTTGTTAGTTCTTCAAATTAAAAAAAATATTGCAAAAAACTATATATCGTGTAAAAATATATGGCAATTGCAAACTTACAATTTAGGAAAAACTCGAAAAGTTTCAAAAACACGCTATTCTTTTTCTGGAAACATTGAAATGCTTTTTAAACATTGAATTATGACGATAATCTCTAATATGGAAGACAAAATTAAATCCACGACGGCATACACTAGAAAATTGATGCCGGATTACTTCATAATATGAACGTGATATATTTTTCATATGTTTTCAAAATCACAATGATAGGGGTATTTATTCATTCCTATGCAATAATGGCCAAGTAAACTCCGTCTTGCCGCGCTTGCGAAAGCGAGCATATGTTACTTTAAATTAAACTAAACTGAAACCACAATATCAATAATAAATTTTACGAAGAAAAAGATATATATTCAATTTAATATTTTTGGGTATTATATTTTATACGTTAATAATATAATAATAATAGATTTTCAACAAGTTTTCGCGTTTTCAATTAAAAAGATTATTTGATAAAGCAAACAATAAGAAACAGCTATCTATATTTATAAAATACTTCATACATTTTATTTCTAATCTAATTTAGCCATTTGTAAATCGTTGTAATATTTAAAATGTGTAAGTATTTTGATAATATCGTCTGCTCGGATGATTTATACATGCATATTGTCATCGTTAATGCCTAGGTGTACAAATCGAGCCGAGACAGACAGGAAAAAACGTAAAGCATAAAAAACAGTTCCGGTAAACGCACACGAGTCCCACACCCACCTGCACACGTCAAATCCAAACAGCAGAATGCATCCTTGCGGGAAGGCGGGGTGGGAAATGTAAAGTACACCACCCGCACTCACACGGGACGCAATTACCGCGACGGGGGCGCCGGGCGCCACGCACCCCGCACGCCCCGCCCCGCCCGCCCGCCCCGCCTGCCCGCCCCGCCTGCCCGCCCGCCCCGCCTGCCCGCCCCGAGCAGGCTGCAAGCGCTAACAATGCGGTGGGCGCGCGCTCCTATGGCGGATAACGGAGATATTGCGTTTTTTCTACATCTACCCGGGTGGGGGGTGACGGGCAAGAGCACTATATGCACCGTACTACCGTATTCGTTCAATTTTTGAAAACAAACTGTGAGATATAAAATACCATAAAGGTAAAAATTACGCTATATTTATTCTTGACGTCATCACAAATTATACTTAAAAAAAAAAACAATTTCAAAACAGATATCGGATATTCCATTGGCAGGCCCTACCAAGCACGCAGAAAACTTTTAAATGTATATGTACGTTTACAGACACCAACTTCATTGCAACATTACATTTTATTGCACTGAATTTTGTTATTACGTTTATTGAGTGCTATAAAATTAATCGTAGACATGTTTAAAGAAAAATCGCGATTTTGGATGGATGTTTTCCAGATTATCTCCCAGCCAGGCTGAAATAACGCCAAGTTTCATAATGCTTCCGGAAACATCGCTCTTTTATTATACAGTGAATAGGCAAAAATCATTTCATGCGATACACTTGATTAAAAAATACAATATTAATTGATTATAATTTATTTACTATTCCATACTTTTTTTCATTCGTACCGTTTCTATATACGTGATGGCGCTCTCGTGTGAAGAGCATATACATTTATGATTTTTTGTTGCGAGTATTGTAATACGAGTATTTCTTCCCTTTTGAGCAAACCCAAGCACATACCGCTATGAATACAATAATTATTATGATTTCATTTGAAAATGATTGAAAACGGATATTACAGCAAAATAGCGTGTCAAAGTGACAATATTTAGTTGTAAATATGCCATACTTCGATAAGCTGAGAGCGGATGACTCTCCTATTTAATGATCGACAGTTCACTTCCATATATTGCAATCCGAGAGTACTTCGAAATGATTAGAAAAGACGATGTCTCGGGGAAGAATCGAGCGAGTCCGCGCAGTAGTCGCGGGCGGGCCGCCGAGCCACGCAGGAGTCGCTCCTCTCGGGAGGAGTAATTAAACGGCCGCTTCTTATTTGGGCGGGAGCAGCGGAAAAGACAACTGCCGCCTCCAATTATGAGGAAACTAACGAGGGAGCTGCCAGGGAGGGCCACTCCCGGGCCCACTCCGGCAGCGGCTCGAGGCTCGTTAGCGGGGACTATCTGCCGCTGCAGTACCTACCGGCTGCATGCAGGATTTTGCAATAAATATATTTATAATTGTATGACTTATAACTCCGAGTATAACATGAGTATAACTCCGAGTTACATAATACCTCTACACGTCTCAAGACATTTTGAATTTTACCGCAATTTTGTACACATGAGCATAATTTTGTTTTTCTAGATTACGATGCGATGTACGATTCGAAAAATATACTTTGTACAAAAGTCAACATTTTCCTGATATTTTGTAAATTTCAGTTCAGAACACTTGCTTATTTAATGGTGCCACTCTGAATAAGCGACTATCGGGGATTATTCAAACAAGAGAGAATTAAATGTTGATAAAACCATTTGTTGTGCTTTTTAGATAAATTTCACATGAGAAAATACAATAGAGCTGATTTTTTTACTAAGATTTACCATTTGCACGAGGTGTGGATTGGAAACCCACTTCTACGCAATTGTTTATCCCAAATTTCGTACAATTAGGTTTAGATATGCGGTTGACGTATAAATGTAGCGAAAAACGACTCAAAATCCTTTGATGGGGTATTATAACCAATTCATATACCACGACAAATCAAGGAATGTCGCGGATTCAAATTCCATTTAATTTATCATTTCATCGTGTACTAAAGCGTATAAAGACGATTTTTTTACGACCAGGCGTTTTCAGGGCTTGCACTTGCTCGATTTGGGTCCCACTGCTCAGCATGCCGCTATCGCAGGTGCAATCGGATACAAAGTACAATAATAAGTTGTGGGAGTCGCATGTGTCCGGTGGCCGCGCCCGGCGCCGCAACACGTGCGCCGCGCTCGCGTCTGCTGCGAGTCGGTTTGGATGCATGATCTGTGCATGATCGATGTTAATGTCAACGTTTATTGCATAATGATATTGTGGGAAAGAGACGCACCGAGCTAATGTTTTGAAACGTATTAACGCATAATAAAATGTTGCATTCGAAATATGTAAAGTAAATAGTAGATTTGTACTGTATACTGCACGTGCGAATTATTACAATCACCCGCAGTATTTTCACACTGAATGTTTAAATATATAGGGTAAAACTAATTTTGTGAATCTTTTTATTATCTGTTAATATAATAACAATACGAAAAAATGAGAAAGGAACATGCAATATTAAAAACCGATTAACAAAATAACTTATTGAAAATCAATATAACTTTTGATCTAAATAACGGAAAATTGAACATTTTCATATAAATAAAAAAACACATTATCATATAAAGGTTATATTATTGTTTCGGATGTAATTGTGGGTCAGCTTAGAAATTTGATTTACCTGATAGGTAAATCAAACAAGACAAGGTAGTTGGGTTACAATATCTTAAGTACACACTGAAATAATGTTGTTTACTCCTAAGGATAGTTAGTAACAACTGTGAATAAGTATTATGTAGACAGATATAGTGACACGGTCTCTGAACAATAAAAGGTGAACAAAATCATACAGTGTTTCCCCACGATTATATTTATTAAAATTTCCAAAGCATAGATAATATAAATATCCAGTCTTCGGCATACCGACGTCATCACTGCACGCCACGTCAGCTAACGAATAGATTTATATCTAATGCCGCGTCTAGACATAAGATCATTATACTCCAAACAGTACATCATAACAGAATGTCTGCTGTACTGGACGGCCGAATTTAAGCCACAAATTTTCAAACTTAATTTTCTTTAGCGAAACCTATCTTAACCTCGCCGCATTACCGAAACTCAGATACGCGAACTAACAAATAATAATAAATAATATATTTAAAAATATATATAAAAATATATATAAAAATATATATAAAAATATACATAAAAATATATATAAAAATATATATAAAAAATATATAAAAATATATATAAAAATATATATAACAATATATATAACAATATATATAATAATATATATAATAATATATATAATAATATATATAATAATATATTTAAAAAGATATATAAAATGTAATTATATATAAAATGTAATTATATATATATATATATATATATATATATATATATATATATATATATCACTCTTAGGGGCAGGTATCAATGGGGAAATTAAAGTGATTGCCGAACAAATCTACGCGCGGCATTCTTGAGATGTGATAAACATATGGCAATGGTGTCATAGACCAAGAGCTCCCAGTCATTTATTGTTACCGTTCTGGCCTTCTGTAGAGAAGGCCTTGACAAAAGTCACCCAAGCTGCAACTGGGCATGAATTAATAATAGGTTTTTCCATTATGAATATAAATGTTTAGCTTTTTGAGTAGACAATACATACAAAATAAATTTTAATTTAAGTACTTATATTATATAAAAACAAAATGATTATCAACATCGACATTTCAAAACATAGATGTCGTGTAAAATATACATGTTGCAAAAACGTTTTAATTATTTTTGACTGGCCATGACCGGGTGATATCGTCTCGGGTGCGACCTCGCCGATCGATGGCGATTCGCACGAGACGAATGATCGCAGGAGCGCGCCTCAATATCGAGCGATCGGAGGCAGCATCGGACGAAATGTCTGACGCGATGTCGATTGCACCCCGCTCCGGAGGCGCGCCGGGTCGATACGGACGGCGGGCCGCGCGGGTGTGCGTGCACACGGACGCGCCGCGAGCCGCCACGCGTGTCGGTGTCGTGTCGGTGTCGTGTCGTGTCGTGTCGGTGTCGTGTCGTGTCGGTGTCGTGTCGGTGTCGTGTCGGTGTCGGTGTCGTGTCGTAGGTCGGGCCGAGGTCGCCGCGCGGCCGGTCGGAGGAATTGGGCCACGCGGCTCGCGCGCCCGCCGCGATTGATGAAATTAGACTCGAGCCGGTGGGGGCGAAACTCGATACGGGATTCGGAAAAATATCGCCGTTACGCAATTGAAATGTCCCCCTGGCCGCCGGCCAGCCCCGAGGAGAGATCGCCTGGTGAATTTCTAGCAAGCGAGTTCGGAAAGTCCTCGGGTTCTCAGCCTGGCCGGAGCGATTGATGCCCGCGCGCACCTTCGGGTCGTTACAATCGATAGCCATCTGTCGGGGCACCCGCGCTCGCCGCGGCCGGCGGGGTGCTTCGCAGTTCTCTTGGAGAATAATATTCATTTTTGCGATTCCGAACGGTCGCGGGTGCCAATATGTAACTTGATAATTAAAAAGCGATTGCATAAACAAAGATATTTCGGTGTCTAGTGGGCGAACCGTTCGCGAGTATAAACAAATTATTCTAACAATATAAATAATTTTCACAGCGAAAGTACATCCGAGTACCGTTCGAATGCGTTTGCGGGTAAGCTCGCATAATCCGGTTTTATACTATCCGAAGACTCAATTGATTTATTAAATAACGACATTATCCGGCACTCGCTCGGTGTAGATCCATTATATATTATAATAATTCACAGCTATCGGGTGTCAAGTTACCCGGTGATTCCGAAATTGCCCAAATTGAGGCATCCGACTCCCCCGAAGGACGTTAATGCCCGAGCCGAGCCACGCGCTCTGCGCACCCGACCCGGCAATAAAACGGGGGACTCCTTTCGTGATAATTCATCATTTTGTAAGAGCGTAAACCCGGCATTGAGGGCGACGCACTTAACGGAGAATAATTCAGGGGGCCGGAGTACTCGCGGGCGACCGGGGCGCTTTCGCACTCGCCTCCTCGTCAGCGCGGCCCCTGACGGAATTCGATCGGGGAAATTCCTCGCATTCCTATCAATCGGGCACTTCGGCACCGACCGACCGAACCGAGTAACTGAAATACACTTGAACCAGTTCGATCGCTTCTTCGCGCCCGGCGACTGCCGGCGAGAGCGCCCGAAATAAAGACCCGCCCGGCCCGCGCTCTCTTCTGGCAGCGAGGGTGCGCTCTGCGGCGAATGCCGCCGAAGGGACGTGCCGGGTAGACTCCTGCGGATATCGTTCTTCAGGAACGACGGGGAATCGCATTCGAAACGAAAACGGTCGTTCAGCAAGATGAGCGCAAATTTTGAACGGCTTGTGCGGACTTTAACGAGACAACTGTGACGGTAATCGAACAGCTTTGAGTGCTATATTAGTTTTCCCAAAGAGAATACTCTCGTATTTTATTTTATAGTTTACACGAATCTGACGCAAGACATATATATTTTTAAATTTGTTTACAAAATTTATACAAGTATGTATGCCCACATCGAAAAATAAGTATCTACCCAAAGAGAGAAGAAGGAAAGAGAAAAAAAAATAGGTTTGGAATCAAAAACCATACAATGAAATACAATTCAACATAATTTAGTAAAGTGTTGAGAGATTTTGGCAGATCGACAATTTTTTTAAATTATTTTGGCATTAAGTATGAAAATAAACAAGACGTCGAATTAAATAAACGACACTATTGGAGCACTTTGTATTTGCGGCAAGGTAACAATAGAACAGGCGCCCCATTATTGTCGGCGTCCGAGCCCAGGAACTAGATCGCCGCGCTCTGGCGGGCGCCCGGCCTGCCCGGCCTGCCCGGCCCCGCGCCACCCGCCCCGGTCCCTCGCCACCCGCGCACGTCAACAATGGCCAAGTGGAGTAGGCTCGGAAGCTATCTCCCGATATAATCACTCGTGCGATTGCAAATCACCGTCCCGCTGATCGTTCGTGCATATCTGAATCCTCCCCTCCGTTGGTGATTTATGTTATATTTATCATTAAAAAAAATCTACCGTATTGATGATTTTCTCAAAGTATAAAACAAGTATTATTTTACTCAAGAAATATTATTTTTATTTAAGAACGGACGTTTCGTCCGATTTTAAGTTTACGTAACTTTGATTTTAAAGGTCGGCTCGACAATCGATCATTTATAAACGTCAGTATTTATCGGAGTTTAATAATGATTGTGAAAAAATCGCTCATCTATTCCGCACAGGGGGGCGATGCAAAGATCAGTCCTCAAAGATGATCCGCGGGCGCGAACGACGCGGACCATTTTTCATAAAAAAAATGTATAAAACATTTGCAATACGATACGGGGAGCGCGCGAGCCCCGCGCCGTCAAACGGTAGCCGACAATTATCACCGGAGAAAACGTCGCCGGCACGGCGCGTTAAATCCGATCGCTTATTACTGCTCGTCGGCCGATTAAATTCAATTAATACTGAGCCATAACAATGGCCATCGCGAGGCGCAAAAACGGGAAAACGGCGGAGAGGGCGCGGGGAGGCGCGGACGGCGGCGGCCGGCCTGCGATCTCCGGGGTCTCCGTCGCGCGCCAGCGGAGGAGGAGGCTCTGTGGGTTATGGGGCTGCTTCTATTCTCGAGCAGTTTAATTTGCAATTCAAATTATTTTTCACAACAAATCGTTAGAGTACCAAATTGGATATTCAAATTATAGGCCGCAGTGTATTTGGCAAACAAAATACTACGAAATGTACCAAGACGAATGAATTGAGGAGCTCTGCAAAATACGTACGAAAAAGGTAGGGGAGCGCGGTCCGAGTGCCGGACGCGGAAGTACGAGAAGACCGCGGCGATACTATTACAAATCGAGCGTACTGCGTAATTTTTCATGATTGGAAAAAAATACTTCACGCATAAGGGACCGACCGAAGAGGCCATGCGCGAATTAAGCACGGGATCATCGCGCGAGCAGTCTCTCGGTATTGCAATATGTACGTGCGCAAGGCTCGCGTCCCCTCGGTGCGGTGCTGTGCGGTGCGGTGCGGTGCTGTGCGGTGCGGTGCGGTGGTGCGCCAGGTCGCGGTCTACGCGCACGGCTGGCGCCGCGGTAACTGCTGATTACGATTACTTATGCGAGCCGGACGTCGGAGCGCGGACACTCGAGGTGCGCATTCATAGGGCTGAGCGTTTGTTAATCTTCGAGAATGTTTATTATAACTAGTGCAGCGTGTCCTTCGCTAGAAAAGTTCCTATAAAAAGTTACAAATTGATCACTTTCGGAATAACGCGTACAATATAATTATATTTATTTGCACGATACAAAAGGAGTCTAGTTACAAAAAATAAATTTTCACCCTGGAAAATGCGTAGGACGACGGTTTTGTAAAAATGCTTTACCTTTGTTTCATTTTGTATTAATTTTTGTAAATTTTTGTAAAAACGTTTGTCTACCATTAAAGCGGCTACGCTTTGAAAATATATGTAAAACCTTAGCAAAATATAAAGACTCAGTGTAAAATATGCAAATATATAAATAGTTATTTAAAATTTATTCAATTTAGTTGAGCATATTCATTTGCACATTTTTGTGATCATCGTTTGAAGATTGCGACTGTCGGTCATCGGGTGGGTCGCATCACTTCTGATTTTTTTTTGTCACGAGTGTTTCGACAGTATTGCCTTAATTTATTCCAAAAATACAAACAGAAGAGATGAGAGGTGGCGCGGCATAGGAATCGACAGGCGATCTTCTATTTCTCTAGTTACCTTTGACTTGTAGAATTGTATTTGTACCGAAAATTGACCTCCGCCCGCCGCTGCCGATCGTCGCATCCAAAACGAAACGATCGTTCTCAATTTCAAATTCGATCATTAATTACCAGCAAATAAATAAAATAAATCGAGATGAAAAGTATAAAAAGGACGCGCTTTTGCCTTTTCAATTTATCGATCATCTTATCAGATAGCGGAAATTTTCATCACGAAGGGGTCACGTTTCCGTGACAAAGTTGACAGCCTCCCGCGCCCGGACACGGGACGAGAGGAAAAAAAACAAAATTAAAATTCCTCTGCACGATCGAATTGTACAAAATGTATTTTTTACAAAGATTACCCCCGCGTGTTATTGCAATCGACGACGATCCGCCGCTCCCCGGCCTGAGCGCTATCGGCTATCGGCTATCGGCTAAACGGCATTCAGGCTGGCGGTGTGAAGAAATAAAAAGCAGTCCGCGAGGGCTTTGTTATTGTTTTAGTCCGCCCGGGACGGAACGCTCAACTCGAGCGGCCAGGGCGACAGCCGCCGGCCCGGCTGCCTTCATTCAAGCGATTATTAAACGGATAAAAATAAACCGGCATCGGTGTGTTTTCGTGACGTTCCCTTCTATTTTTAGCTCATTTCTTTGAATGTCTATTTCCAACGCGCCGTCGAAAGTTGCATCCGAGAGTGCGCTTTGCGGAGACTGAGACTGCGACCGCACGAGAGGAGAGAGACGATCGGTCGGATATCGGCGGTCCACGCTCGACGCCGTCCGCAGTATGGCTCAAGTTGATGCAATAAAACGTACAAAAATAAATTTGAATATAAAATAAATATTAAAATAACGCGAGATAAAAATTTCAAAGTAAAAAACTTTGATAGATTTAAATTGCACCCATTGCGAGAAAAGAAATTAAGATAAACCTAATGCCCGGTGCTTGAAAAATCTATTGAATAAAAACAGTTCGCGATGAAGTAAATGTTCGACAAAAATAGATACGAAAGCGCCCAATCTTCTGAATAACTTCCAGTGGAAATTTGATAAAACCTGGACATGGTACTACTCGAGGGTCGCAAATGATCGCGAAATTCTCCATCGGAGGAGATCGCGTCTGCCGGAGAGCGCCCCCCCCCCCCTTTCCCCCCACCCGCCCCGTGCGGCGCAAAGCCGAGTCAAAGTTTTCATTCTACTTTGTTAGGAAAGTTCTCGGATCTATAGCGCCGACTGACCGACGTTTAAGACGGGCGGAACCGTTGCTCTTCCGGTCGAGGTCTTTCATAGCGCTCAGATTAATATTAGAACGGTCGTAAGCTCCGCTACAGGGTGCGATGGGTACGTTTTGTATATATAATATATATTGAAAAAAAAAAAGTAGATTACTCGAAAACTTATCAATTCTATGCATAGCTTTTATATTATTACAGCTCATGACGATTCAAAGATACTAAACCTGTTAAAAAATAATTTAAATATAACCTATTATTTGATTTAAAATTTTTGAAATTTTTGAAAGATTTTGTCGTCAATTGTACCCCAGGCGATCATCACCGGCCGCTTCGGGCGCCCAGAATGTAGAGAAAAACACAAGTAGAGCGATATGAGTTCATCAGACGACCGTGTCGAGCGCATCCGGTTCAAAAAGTAAATCGACGCTTATCCGAGCGACAAAAACGTCGGCGGCCGGTCTAGACTGCGCGCGTCTCGGCCGCGCCGGTATAAATAGAAGACGTCCCACCGGTTGGACGTCAGCGGCAGCACAGGGGCGGGCAAATAGAGGAGCTGCACTCGCTCGGGGATGGTGGAGGCCGGTGGAGCGGGATATTGCGGGATATTGCGGCCCGAGACGACCCCCGCGAGCCCCCGCGATGGAGGGCGGATAAAGCGAGCGACGAGAGTTGCGGATATTATAAAGATCCGCGATTGTCATCAGCGAGGCACGACCTGCGTCATTCTTTTTAACAATCGCGGTATAGCGGCGGACAGGTGGACGGCGGGCGCGTCGTCGTTCGCATTGTACAAAGAGTCTTCGGACGGAATAAATCAGAGCGAAGTGTAATTTGAGCGAGATCGGTTGGATAATTGAATTAAAAGAAGAACGTTGAACCGCCGTTGCACCGGTTACCGCCAAAGCAATTAAGCGCAACAATGCCCCGCAATGAACGATTCCTTCGAAATATATTATAACGCTGCCAGTAACAAAATTCGGCTAGAATAATACACGGATAAGGCGAAATTAAATATATAATCAATTGCATTATTTTGATACTCAGGATTAGCCATTAAAAGAAAGAATAAAATTTTGTCAAATGCCAAATGGACTAATGTGCACGTCTGCTGCTACGACGGACGGGAGAGCTTAACGTATAAAAAAGGGCTTTCTACTTTAGAAATGCTTTTTGATACTCCAAAAACCGAGTGGGTTTTGTCCGAGGCATTTCCGGCACAGAAAAAACCCCGCCACTTCTCGGAAGAACGCGGGAGCAGGCCGCCGGCGAAAACTTTTCCTCGAAGCGCATTCTCAAGAACTCCACCGGATGAATAAATCTAATATGAATTTGCATAATATGCGGAGATCGCAATTAAAAAAACTTCAATAAAGCGGCCAGACGTTCTCCAGACGAACGTTCGAGCATAGCGAATACCGTACGCACCCTTCGCACGGTTCGGACAACGTATGTCGCGCGATTCTCGACACGACTTTTAAAACCCGTGCATAAAGCCATCTCACGATACGTGAATTTTTATGCCCGCTGCGAGAATAATAAAGAAGACAATTGAAGATTCCATATGGCTTCGTTCCGTTCTTCCGACGATTTACAAGCGGCATCCGCGAAAGAGAATATCCAAAATACATCTCGTGAGTATTATCAATTTACATCTGATAATTAATAGCGTAAAGTTCACCGCCCTGAAGCCGATCGTTACGGATAGCACAGCGTGCCGCATCAAAAGAGCATGCATTAACGGGTTATTATTACTGTTATGGAATTGGAAAATTTCCAAACAACGGTCGATCTCGATTCTACAAGTGTTTTATCTCCGCTTCCCCGGCACTAATTTCCCCACAGAAGTGTTCGCAGAGTGTAATATTGGGAATCCGCAATGCCGACAGCGGCGCGGCGCCCTCGTCTGAAATCCAATTCCGTTCGCAATTCCAATTTTCGCATTCCGCGGATAAAATGCACGGCGATGGAATAAGCTAATATTACGATTCTGCGTTAATAATATTCTGCGGACTACGGATACGCACTCGGGGTGATCGACTGCGCGAAGCCGATACGTGCGATGCGATGCGATACGATAAACGATACGACATTCTCCCCGCGGTCATTTGCTTTCTTTTTGTAGTCATTGTTCACGCTGTCCGGCAACTTCATAAAGCGGGACTGTGCGAGGTTCTCGCTCACGACGCCGCAAATTTTTGCCACAATTAATTACAGACTACTTTAAATCGCATCGACAATGAGGTGTGATGATGGCGAGCGGGCGGATCGTGTCTATATCGAGGATCACTATCGCGAATATAACCAAACATTCGAGTTCCAAGAGGTGGTTTTTCGCGTACGCTTCGCCTCTCCCGGGAGCCGTCTGCAACCAGCGAAGGGACGGCCGACAGAGCGCGGGACACGAAAGTGGATCGGCGAGAAGAATACATTAACCACCCGCAGGCGCAGGTCAACGGTCCGGGCCACTCCTGCAGCGGCAGCAGTGCAGCGAACCGCAATCAAACAATATAGGAACTCCTGTGCGTAGGTAGTTGACCTCTGCTAACAAAAAATATTTTGGCGAGTCTAGTAAATGTCGACCTCAGGTTTCAAGCGACGCTCGGTTAAATATATAAGGTACATTTTCAAATCAATTATTATTCTGAAACGATACGATTTAATCAGCTTTGCAATGGTAACTCGACTTCCAGAAAGCATTCGAGAAAGAGGATGGTAGTACAAACACGCTTTATTAATTTATTAAAAAATATTTAAAATATTTTGAGCAGGGTTAAAAACGCTCAAACGACAAACAAACCGAGCGATGTAACGGGGGAGTATATGAAATATTCGCGGCAGACGTGCAGAGGACTGGGGAGATAAGTGCCGTCGATGTGTCTGGGATGTGGGGGGTGGAGAGTCCGTAGTCCGCCAGCAATAACTGTCCAGAGGCGCGCATTCCTCGGATGCCGGCCTCCCGCGCCGTGTCTCGGGGCGCTGTGCCCCACAGGAGGCCGGCAGCACGACTTATGCATTCCGCAGAACCGGACGGAGTAAACTGATCGATTCGCAGTAAACTAACTTTTATGAAGTCAAATATCCGCTTTACAAATATGTCGTCAAAATAACCTCAATTCATAATATCAGTTTAATAAGAACGACACTAAAAATAGTCATCTCCTCGAGACGTCCTGGTGTTTATGACGCTGTCATTTAATAATATGTGACCAATGCGTCCGACGCAGTATGTCGATAATGGCGTCATTTTATAAAAAAATCACCTTGTTCGTACGTGAAATTTTATAATTGGTACGATTTGATTGCAACACCGGCGTTTGTATAACCTCATTCCGAATCATTCAAAAATAACCAGAAACAAATGATTTATCAAAAACATAAGCACATTTTATCTACTTTAAAAAATACATTCAAACGGTAGCGATTTAATAATCACTTATTAAATTAATCTACGAAAATTCACATTGGAATCCCAGATTTTGATATTATTGCATACGTCTCGTTAGATTAGGGTAAATCGTTTTCTATAATTAGCAAGGAGAAACTAATTAGATAATGCACATTCTAGCCGTCATCGAGCTGCGCGGATCACGTCCGGTCAGAGCCGCCGACAGCGGGGATGGCGGATCTCGGTGCATTCGTACCGAGAAGATGGAGATGGCACTCGCTATAACGGACCCGGCATTCCGAGGCTAATTCACGGGGGTCATTACCTGTACCGCCGCGGAGGACCGGAGGACAGGCGGCCACGGCGGTACGGCACGCGTGCTGGGCGCGCGCACTACCTACTACGCTTCCGATTCCTGCAAAGATATTAATTTACACCTACAGGTTTAAGTGTAGGAGGCAGGATATCGAATGTCTAGATAAGACCTCAACGTGGATGTTTCTCTCAACAATTACCTACTTTGGTAATAACTAAATGTTGTTTTATATGATGCAGAGAATCAGACCTACGAATATAAAAATATCAAAACACAATTACATTGCTAAAAGTATCATACGTATGTGGGAAACAGTTGATATGTACAGAAATTTATTTACAAAATTAACCACGAGGTGATTTTCGATTTTTTATTAAAAGCCCTACTCGTTAAGTCACGTAAGGTTAAAATTTTAGGCCATGTAATCGGATTACTTTAATAGATTTGACAATATTACTAGTAAGATATTTTATAATGCTACTATTAATAGAAACTAAGTGTAATAGTTAACACCATATTAAATAACAAAAAATATGTACGTAAATCGATAAGTCGTCTTCGTTAACGGTACTTCGCATCTTAATAATAATTTCGCAACTATATTTTCAAAGGCCGTGTGCGTCACGAGGCGCACGCCTAATCCGTCAGAGACCAGAGCCGTGACGCAATAAGTCATCAGCGGCGAGAATGCAGCCGGGCTGGCTGAAGGTCGGCGGCGACTGCAGCTAATGGACTCGGTGCATTTGCATGATGCCGCCATCAGGAGGGAGGCGAGGCCCGGGGTAGGCGGCCGTAACGAGGGCCGGGCGCGCCTGGGCGGCCTAGATTGAGAGGGCGTCTGGCTCGAAGGTTTATTCCTTTTCTCTTGGAAGTCTCGGATATTTCATTCGTTAAGAAAATGCTTTTTATTCGTATCGCTTGAGAATACTTTAATCTTGGCTGTATTCACTTCGATTCTGATGAAAAAAAAAATGCAACCGTTGAAAAAACGCAATTGAAATTTTATGAAATGTTATATTTTAATCAAATAAAATGATATTATATAAAATACACAACCTAAACTAATACAAATGCATATTCTACAAAAAATATGTATAAACACGTTCGAATAGCTCCTATTTATTTTTTGACAAAGAGATAGCTTCATTAGAATTAAAAAAATTAATATACTGACTAAACCATTATTACCACAGAATAAAGTATTAATTAAAAAAAAAAAAAAAAAAAACCACTGACATGAAAACTTTGCTATAATAATGAATGCCTCGAAACAAATACTAGTTTCCTAAAACAATAATTATTTAAAAATAAAAACTACCTGGTTATAGAGTAGTATCCAAAGTTTTATCAAAATCTTTGCCTACAGCCGCTCATCCAACAACGAGCATAATTTTGAATACCGGAATTTTTAAAAACTTAATTGTTCTCCTATGTCCAGATATATTTATTAAGGCGCACACATAACTTCTCGATCATAAGCACCCGTAATGACGAAAGCTAGCGTGTCTCTGGAGAATGTTTTTCTCGGTATTTACGGCGTTCAAATTCAGGCGAACAGACCAGGCCGTATGCAATAAGCGCAGGTGTATTAATTGAAAATACCCCAGCCTGGTTTTCCCGTCCGGCGGTGCACTGCCCTTGAGCGCTGTTGCCATGCGCGACGCGGGCTCCGTGGAAAGGAAATCTATTTCAGCGCAGCGGAAGGCATCGATGTATGCAAAGAGCCGGCCGCTCGCGTGCGCGTTGTCTTTTTCGATTATTTTCTGATTAATTACTTCAGCGAGACTATTTTATGCGCCCTGAAATCATTATCGTGAGAAGATGCTATTGCGAAAGTTTTTTTTAATCGAGATTTTTTTGCTGATATATGCCATTTCACCGTGAGAAATATTTTGCAGTAACAGCGTTCTTCTCAATTTTGTCCACAATAAACTGATACGCCTTTGACATTAAATAAAATTAGACAATGCATTAATTTGAATCGTAAATTTGTTGTCAGTTATGCGAATAGCCGCCTACGCCGGCAGTAACTCATCGATGACACAATCGCAGTCCCCGGAACGCTGCTGATCTTGAAAATAATTCGCAGTTACAATATTAGAAGTATCTACAAAACGGTGTAAACAAACAAGAGCCGGGAATAGACGAGCAGGCGTGCGCTGGGCGTATGTGCTGTGCTGATTATTAAATCGAATCACCGCTTCCAAGGTTCAGTATTTTATTTTCGGTGAATTGCTCTTGCATATTTCTGGGCAATAAAAAGAGCAGGTCAGTGTTATTTAATGCATACTACATATTCATCATATTACTGAATATACTATTCGTATTAAAGTCATTCCTCAAAGGATGAGAAAGTTGCGTAATCACAATTACACTGAAAACATAAAGTTATACAGAATTTACGAAGACATCTGCCGCAAGGGACTCCCTTGCTTCGTTCTCTCGGCCGGCCGGCGGACTGCAGCACTCCGAAGACGTGGCCGAGGGCCTCCCGCCGGCGTGGCGTGGCGTGGCGTGGCGTGGCGTGGCGTGGCGTGGCGTGGCGTGGCGTGGCGTGGCGTGGGGCCGAGATCTAGTTTCGCGGGACCGCGGCGACCGCATTCGGAGCGAGACGGCTGCCGGTCGCGGTCCGCTCGCCGCGCCCGGCAGATGCACCCGCAATGAGTCTTGCAGACTAATTGAGTTTGAGCATTTCATGTTGTTTTATTATTTTTTTATGCTGGACTGTAACCGCGTTCTACATGCCGCGCGAACCAAACCGGTACGAAAGGTGCAGTTTTAAACATTTATATGGTGAAATTAATCATGCATGAGCAGCCGCAATATATTGTGTCAAATTTGACAGCTGTCAAAAGCGTTTGGTAACAATTTAGAAATCGCAATCCTCGAGCACATCGATCGGCGCGGCGGTAGTGTGCTTCTTCTCGGTGTCATCGGTCGGTTTGGTTTTGTGTACACGATTACAACGCTCGCGTTGTATTTGTGGAATATGATAAAATATTATTAATTAATGACTGCCAGGTAAACTTGGCGTCTGGCTCCGGGTCCGTGTAACGCTAAATATCTATACTCGGCGAAGTAAACCAAGATGCGGTAGACTTTCCTTCTAGGTATCTGCCCACGCACCAGTAAAGGTCCCGCCCACAGTACGCAAGGTCAATTCAGCGTGTTGATTCTTACAGAAAAGGTTATGTACATCAACCAGGGTGTTTTCATATTATCGTCTAAATTACCACGAACCTACATAAATAATCCGAATTTATTATAACTACACCCAGGCAAAATGAGTTTAATACTAAATCAGATAAAAATAATAATTTATTTGCACATTCAAAACTATGTAAAACATCATACATCTGTGCATCTGACACGGGTGTCTTGTGAAGCATCGAGAAACTTCAGAATTCTAAAGATGTATAAGTAATTGAGTAATGAAAAAATTTGATAAGAAACTCGCGTCGATTCTGTGGGTTAACTGATAATTTTAGAAATATACAATTTTTATTTGGCAAAAATAAATGATTTCCGCACGTTTTTTTGTTTTGTTAATCGGCAATGTAGTAATTTCCGAAAAAATAATCACCGATAACCTATTACGTGGCTTATTATGTTAAAGCAGAATCAAGTCCTTTCTTTCAGGGAATACAAAAGGAATCGATTATCTACAAGTAGGCTGGGCATTCAACCGGCCGGCAGGTAAATACTGATCATCAATCTGAGGCTTTACTCTGGAGCGGCGCTTTCAGTGGAACAACCTCGGGTTCGGGAGAAGTGACGTCTCCATCGGCAGCTAATGTAATTACTAATGATGGATGTTGTTCAAATTGATCAGTGCGAATAGAAGGATTCCTACTTCCGTCCAAGTTGAAAATTGACCGATCAGGGAGAACGGTCACCCGTATTAAAAAGCATTCCCTTTAAAGTGACGTAAGAAAAACAAGTTTTTTTTTTACTTTCGATCGAAATTATTATTGCGAAAAACTAATAACGATGACCGCAGTTATTCCTTCGAAATAATAAATTTGATGCGAAGTCGAGTAACGGGGGGGGGGGGGGGTATCATAAAACCTCCCCGGATCGATGGGGCTATTTAATCAGTCAGCGGTTTTCCGCCTGACTGTATCGGCAGATTCATACGCCGGGATAATATCGCGCGCCGTACAAGCGAGAGCAGTAAAATGCGAGCACCAAAAATTCAAATAAAGCAAAGCGGGAGGCGTCGCGTCCGCCGCGCGAGCCACGCGACTCGGGGCCGCCGCTCCTCACCCTCGGGCTGCCCGCCTGCCGCGGCTCGGGCGTACCGCGCGCCATCGCCAGGCATTCGTTAATGGCGAGGAGGGAGGGGGCTGAACGGGGATTCTGAGCTCTGCAAACGTAAGGGATCCGCACTGTTGCCGGGTAGCCATTACGGATTTAATGCGAGCCTTTGAATAAACATTTCAAAACAAATCATCGCAGCTATCCGGTATCGATAACCGTGGCCTAGTCGGCGCCAGATACGGCAGGAGGCGAGCGCGCCAGCACCTCCGCCGCCGCCCGGGACGCTATCGGTGCCGGGGCGAGGGCGCACTCGACTTCAGAGTGCCGTCAGAGGATAAACGACTGGAACGTTCGTTACTTTTCGCTTCTGCCGAGGTATCGATAAAAATTACATCGCTATTGCGAAACTACGACCGGGTGCGACGCAGCTCTGTGGAGACCGACACGTGGACCGATAATTTTCGATGCGTCATCGCCGGCCTTTCGCTCGGTTTACTAAAATTACTCGGCAACGATGACAGACCGGACACTCTCGCGGTCGTCGACGATACAATTTCGAGACGTAGTTTCTCGGGTGCTCCGGGGGAGACCGAAAATTCTAGGGGGGAAGTGTCATTTTACGGGACATTAAATACGCTGCAGCCGCTAATTGCAAGAACGGCGCTCGACTGACGAAGACGGCGTTCGTTTTTATTACCACGAAATACTAATTTCTTTTTTTACGATTTTTAAAAACAAATTTACAACACAAGTTTGACAACGACAACTCGCACTGATAACATAGGGCGTGTCGTGTTCGTTTTGCGATCATCGGCGGTGACGGTGAACTCGGTCAAAAGAGAACGAGTCAATATCGCGAATACCCGTGACCGGCGGCGGGGCAGCCCGATAAAACGAATCGGACGACTCAGGCGCGATCTCGCGCACCTGTCGCACCTATCGGCGAGGAAAAATAAAGTAAACACGAGCGCGATCCCCTTATTTGCGCAAACAGTAATGACTAACGAGCGGCCGGCAACATCCGATAATAATAATCACGCGAGCGGGCGAGCTCGCACCGAAACGAGGCGGCGGGACGTCATCGCGCGGAGACGCGGAGACGCGAAAACCGCCAAAAGAATGCGCACGGGTCCAATCGGCGCTGAAAAAACGGCAAGATATTCGGAGCGGGCCGCCGGAGCCGAGAGCAGTTAGCAACAGGGGCCGGAGCGGGCGGAGCGGGCCGCGTGTCATCGCCGGCTTGCGCAACCGGGCCGGGACTGCAGTCGGCGGCGCCTCGGACCGGAACTTTCTCCCCGCGATTTGTGCCAAATTTGCAGCTCGCGGGGAGGGAGAGTTCCTGTTTCACTCGCGGCCGCGAATGTGTACCCGCAATCGCGTCCGTCTTTTAAAAAAAAAATATTCCAATTCAAACTACTCGACAGCCGATATCAGGATCACTCGCATTTCTGTTATCCGCGCGAGCGTTAAAAATACTTTGAAAATACTTTTTTGTCGAGTCTTTCGATTATGGGGGGCGTTCCTCAAAATGATCGGATTTACTCAATTTACTGGTGGTTTTGTTGCCTGACTCTGTATTTATTTGTGATCCTTTGAAAGAGTACTATTAATAAGTAGGAACTACAAAACGATCGCAAATTCTCTAAACGAGTACGACTTCAGTACTCGCTAGTTTAACCGAGCGCGTCGTCTATTGTGTAAATCCTAGAAAAAGAAAACACGATAGTGCTTCCCATTGAGCGGCACTATGTCTAGTTTTCTAATAACACAGCTACCCGTTTCGTAATAAAAATTTCAACAGCAATCGTAATTCAAAAATTAAGGTACGATTACGTTAAAAAATATTTCCACGAAGAGCTCAATAAAAACGCTAGGTGCAGAGGTGCAGAGGTGCAGAGAAGCCGCGGCGAGCGCCCCGCGACACCGGACCCGCTTCCCGCGACGGCGTGATTCGCGAATAAATGCAAAAATGACAACGCTCACTGCGCGGCGATGTTCATTGCCGTTGAGAATTATTATTTTCATTCGAAGGTTTCTCGGTGCACGCCGAGTGCGATTCGCGTAAATCCAGTCGACGAGAAGGCCGCACTCTCGCGCTGATGATTCCTTTCAGTACGCAATAGACATCACTCATAGCTGACGAAAACTTTTCGGTAAGCTGTAAAATGCCCCCTCGTCGAGTGAACCCCGGCCCGGTGACCCCGGGTCTATTTCAATTTTGTTCTCCCCCGTCGTACAAGTAAATAATAAACCCTGTCGCTGAGCGAAATTTACTATGGCGGTCTACTATTATATTCTTATTGTTCGCCAATCGAGAAAAAAATGATTTTCATTGGATGTCAATATAGGAGCACAAAAAAAAACAATGAGAGGGTAATCTGACAAAAATGAGAAGTTATATTTTTAACTCCCTAGAAAAACTTATTTATTATTTTCGACAAATGAAACGACACGAGTTAAAAAAACGTGCACCGCACTCGAGCAAACGCGATATTAAATTTACCTAAAATGCATACTAGTAAATCGGTTTAAGCCGTGACCGCGTTTTAAAAACTACCGAGTCGTTTTGAATAAATCGATTGAAAACGCTCGAGGAGTCCGACGGCTGGACGTCCGCCGGGGCCGGGGCCGGGGCCGGAGCGGGAGGATGAATTTTCGTGACCGTAATAATAAATTGAACATATCAGAGAGCGGCGGGCAGTGGGTTAATTACTGGATCAACACGGATGAGCCGCGCGACGTCACGGGCTCTGACGTCACGCGCGGAGGAGTGTCGGCCGCCTCGCTCGCACCTCTCGTTGCTCTCGCTCGGCTTCGCTCGCGCCGGCCGTCTGGCTGTCGCCGTCCTCCTCCCGCCCGCGGCGCCCGCGCGGCGGTCTCCCTCTCCCGGCGGTGCGAGAGCGTTCGGAGTCTCCTCTCGCCGAACTGCGCAGCCGGAGAATGTTTTTTCATGTTCGCTTTCGTTGTGAAAATGTGGGAAAATTGATCAGTCGCAGTGCCGCTGGAACGGCGATCGAAGGAGAACGGCGCGCGGGGCGGCTCGGGACGCGAGCGGTGCATTTGCATTTGTGTGAATAACCTCCGCACGATGTCTGCGTCTGTAGCGCCAGACGATAACGAATCGGGCCCGCCGTCTGCGCCAAATTTATGACCAAAAATAAAAACGATCATTTTAATTCGATAGGTATGCTATCGATCGCATAAAATAATTAAAAATCGAAACCGACACTGATAAAAACACTATCGACCGTTCAATGCGGTTAAAAATTTCGAGTCGATCGGTGTCGAAAGCGCGAGCGACAGACGCGCCGAAATCGAAGCGTCGAGTAGCTTTAAAACGTGACGCGCGCAAAAGGTCAAGAGAACCCAGACTGATAGATTGAGTCGCATTTTCCAGTACGAAAACGATAATATCAAAGCGTGTAGCCGACACGTGCGGGAGAAAATACGTTTCAGTTCATTACTTTGTCTTGCGGGTCGATTTCTCGTCAAAGTTTGTTTCGGTGGGTTCAGATGAAGAACGTGCGAAGCAAATTTTCGTTTCGAAGTAGGGAGACGCCGAGCCGGGACCCGTCGCCCCCGCGGAGTCTCGCGCGAGACGGGTGGAAATAAACGGTCGGTCATCGGTCAAGTTTTCTATTTGTAGGTATCGGCCCGATCTGAGCGGGTTTTCGTCGATTGTCACTCTAGAATATAAATATAGACTCCCAATGTGCTTCAATTGCGACTAAAAAAATATGTGCTTCCATCATTCCAGGCGTGAAACTCCGGATGAGGTTTTTGGGAAAATGTTAAAATAATAAATGCAATTTTCAGGAATAGAAACCTAATTCTCCGATAATGCCGAAAATAAACTCGGCGGTGAAGTTGAAGAATAATAATAATTTAGAGAAAACAGTATGAAAAAATTCTTAAATAAAAGAATAGACAGCATAGTGGATTTGGGGTTATTCTTTACTTCGGGGACCAAAAATCAAAATTGACAAGCGGTAGAGACGATTACTCAAGTTTAAAGTTTTTATTTTATCGATAATTAAAAAATCACTCAGTTTACTGAACACTCTGCGTTGTATTGTTTTTTAATATACTTAACAATTTTCAATTTTCTACCGTGCAGCGGTCATTACCATCCAAATTATTTGCAAATGTATTATATTATGTAGCATACACTATTATAAATTTACCAGATAACAGAATAGTAAGATTGGGCCATTCGAACTAATCGACTGACACCAGCTGTGGGGTGGTGTGTGTGCGGAGGGGGCTGGCAGGTGACTCACCTCATTGATGTGCTTGTAGGTCTTGATGAGGTCCACGCTGAGCTTGCGCAGGGGGGCGGCAGAAGGGTCACGGAAGTGGTGCGGGATCCGCGCCTGCATCGCCTGTGCACAACGCACATCATTAATGACAATCATTATCAACCACAGGTCAGCGCTCGGGCACGACGCTCTAACTGCATACCGTTATATCACATATATTGTAAAATTAGATAATTACCGAGGCACTCTAATTATTTCATAAATAATTATCGATACAATAAAAAGAGAAGTCGCCCTTGAAATTCCGATGAAATGGTGAATTTTAATATTTCAACGCTTAATTTGTATTAACAACAATTGACAAATTACTTCTATTAGTATTCCAAATCCGGACTCTAGCTAGTTATATTTTAAGAAAGTATAAAAATAAACAACGACATTATATATTATTTTAAGAACACTACTATTAACATAAATTCAAAATCACCGTACCCCCAAAAAGGTCATGAAAACCTGATACGCTTTTACTTAAATACAATACTAAAATGTAAAAAAAAAATTCAACACTATTAAAATAAGAAAAGTATTTTATTTTAGCTAATGTTTACTCAACTTAATTTAATTGCAGTACTGAGAGGTCTTTGAGAATGCTTTCCGTCAATGTATTTAGGTTATTATTTTTCTTTACCTTCAAAGCGCGGGGGGCTGTACCGCACCGCGAGCTACCCACCTAAGCATGACTCACGGAGCATGCACGCTGCGACTTAGCCTTCATTTAAATAAAGAGAACATTTACCAAGTATTTTAAGTACAACACAGATAATAAAAAAAAACCTCTCTGTAATTATATTTTTTTTATCTTAGAACCGTAGCATTTTTTTTTATAATACGCCAAATATTTATTTTTCTATGTATAGCGACGGCACTAGTTCTAAGGTCGCAATATTTGCGTTTTGAGCCTTATAATAACTTCAATGTTTTTAACAGAGTACTTGGTGGAATTCCATTTTAATATTTTTGAATAAAATACTTAGAGTGATTTTCCACATGCTCGTTTTTATTTGTGACCGGTTTCAGCAACCTTTCACGTTGGCATTATCAAATCCTCTGATTGATAATAACTGTCTGGTTGGGCCAGTTACGAGGACTGCACAAATGTGTGGAATCCCCCTACACGATAATGTTGTGCGAGTGCACGCCTAGGTGATACTAAATTATTAATAACACTTTTTATATCACTCGAACAATATGGATAGCTGGGAAGTATTAAGCGTCTCCAAGTGCGCGCAAGGCCCTTACGGTTGATAATGCACAAATAATACCGTAGATATATACGAGTACAGTGTATAAAACTATGCAACCATCACGTGAAACCATAATTTTATGGGTTAGATTAATAAAACGATAAGTTTGACAAGTTTCTGACAACTTTGATTCTGAAATATTTTTTGACATATTTTTACGACAGACAAACAAATTAACATCAACTGCAGATCTAAAAGACAAATAAATAATATAAATATATAATTTGATTAATTTACTTTCAACACATTTATTTTACATCCCTTTATATTTTGCAATGAGGTTAGTACCCAGGCTGGTAACATATTGCTTCGAAATCCGTGCATATGGGAGTGGATTATTACTAGTAGTATCACAGTTTACATAGCTGACTGCATTCTCATTTCCAGAAGCCTTATCAAAATACAAATTAAACGCGCCAACCGATGTGCCGGAGATACACAGGCACGGGTGTGCACAGCGCAGGTGGTAGATACATTATCAACGGTCAAATAATTCCTGGATGTGAGAGGTCTTATCTCTGCATTTTTTCCTAATGCAAAAAACCTAATAAAAATTGATAATAATACAATAGAAAATGAGGATATTTAATGCTCAGTACTCATTGTGAATACATTGCAACACTTTAGTTGCGTGACCTTGTAACCGATAAATAAATCGACGGAGTCGTGTACTCACTCGAATGACAACGCAAATTCAGAAGACAGCCCAATGTTCATAAATACCAAATCGAAATGTTCGCTTGTAAACTTAGTTGTTCCTCGTGCGGTCACGTGTGTACATTGAAATCACATAAGCAATATAAAATATACATAAACCAAAAGGTTTAATAACGTTTGATATATGCAAACCCTAACGTAGGTTTATTCAAAACTAGCATATTGCAGGTAGGGCGTGTACAGCAATACGAGAGAACGGAATACAAAATATTCCATACATTTTCGTGCAAGGCGAAGGCATAGGCGTACAAGTAAACTGCACGTACCTGAGTCAGATTACCTATGCACGGGTTGGTCATACTTCTGCCGGGGCGCGAACCGAGTCCCCAATTTGAGTTTTTAGGGTTCCTAAATAGCGGTCATTTGCATTTTACACGATGCAATTTCAGACCCAGACTGATGATAATCACATGCAAGTGCCGTGCGCCAAGAGTCCATATTACACTGAGGGGGCCGACGAGGGATCGTAAGTCTCGAATGTGCGGAATAAAAAACTATGACGTGTGCCCGAATGTTAATTAAAATTTAAATCTGATAAACTATGCACCAAAGTTGCAATTCAGTATTGGTCATGCTTGTGACTTGTGATACGCTATCTTGTGAATTAATATGGACGGGTTTTGAATCATTTTGAATAAATCAGAATCACGAAAAATTAAAAATTGACGCTCGCCAGTACACGGAAAAATTCACCGTAAAAACCCTTTTTACTTTTAAATCCTCAAGTACTAGTTTTACTTGGTTTTTAACAAAAATTAACGTTAATCGTACACGTTTGATTAACAAGCGGACTTTTTTAAAAATCGGAATAAAAGTAAATATTTTTGTAAATCTTTCAGATCTACGTGTAAGTATACATTGCAAAATATATTGCAATGTATACTTACATAAATACATTGCGTAAATATATTGCAGTTCAATTATCAACGACTTAATTAATTAATGAATTAGTTAATTTTAAGTATAATGAAATCTTTACGAACGATACTTACTGGTCTCGGTAGCTCAAAATTGGAAGGTTGATGATAATTAAGAAGTCAGAAGGAAGCCCTCACCTGGATGTCGGAAGGCGCAGCCATCTGTACGAGCTGCTCCTCAGCCACCAGCCGACCGTACAGCGGCACATGGCGCTGAGGCCGCCCACCCTCACTACCCCCAGACACTGTAACAGAAAACCAAGTTTAAACATCACACTTAACATAAAATGAAAAGGCCATTCAAAATAAATTATTTTTTTGTTATAATAAAAAATACCATTTTTTATAACTACACCATATATGTATATTCATATAACTTATTTTTTTATAATTTGTGTGTCGAAACAAAGTCTGTTTTTGTGCCTTTTCGGTTATAAAAAATTATCTTCGACCAAACTTAAATAAACTGAGCCTGATTAGATAAGTGTTAAATTTATCGGTCAGAACAGGGATTAATTCGGGGGATTCCCGGTCAAGAGCCGGCAGACTCATTTTCGAAGCCAAGAAAAAAAAGTTTACCAACAGACCCCATGATATTATCGAAAATGGCATTAATCCTGTTATTTTGAGTTTTGGCAGGGCGAAAAAACACAATTACACTTATTTGAACGTGCAAGAACACAAATTCGTAAAAGTGAAGCTCACAATGTGAACCGAGAGAAAGACGAGCCACCATCGCTTTTCTCTCGTGTAACTCTTACGTTCTCTAATGACACAGTGAGGCGATGAGAGCCTAAAAAATTAAAAAAATAAACAAACTGGTTAGAACATTGAACAATTATTCACAATCAAAACCGAATAAGGCGTTATCTTACGTCTATTCCGTTCTCGGCAATTGTTCAATTGTTAGTTGAATTATTTTTGTGACTATACTCAACAGACTGTTTAGGAAAATCAGGAGACCGTTGAGATACAAAAGTATTTTTCGTTCAAAAACAAAGTTCCGAAGTAAAATTGACTAACTTCGCAGACCACCGTGAAGTTGCGAAGGCTTTTTTTATTCGCAGACAGCTTTCACGGGTTTATCAATTTGACTGGCCATTTTATTATTTTTACTTTCACGCATGATTTAATTTTCGGAAAACGTTTTTCAAAGAGTTTTATTTTTTCATTACTGATCCTATTATTTATTCGCTTCGAGTACGCTTAAAAAATCAGTTGCTTTAGAAATGACCGTGAAAAATATAAAAATAAATGGCAGAAAAGACTGAGGTTTAAAGTCATCTCTACAACCCCAAATAACGTTTAAAATTATTTGTATAATAACTTTAATTTCAAATAGGCAAACATACATTCAACCCTGGTTATAAAAATCAATAGTCTACTTTATATTTTTTTAAATACCAGAAGAACTAGTTAAATTTTTCTACAAATTTATATGTTTTAATATATTTTACAACCATTTTTATTCTTCCGTTAATAAGTTACCCAGATTGCAAACTGTACTGATTTTAATTAAGTTACGAATAATTAACAATAATTTTACATCCATCCCGATTATAATATTTGGTTGTTTATACAAGCAATTAGATGTCTATCTTTAAATATTACCGATGTACATATATGCCATTTATATTTCAAGAAAAAACAAATTAAACTGAGCAGACAGCTACGCGTATATAGTATATGCGATTTTAAATAATTCTACAGCAGGAAAATGGTTTGGGTAATTTAGCTACCTAAATTATAAGCTCAATAAAATCCTCGTGCAAACTACAGGCAAATAAAACTGTTCCAATTTATTTCAGTATTCACATAGGACATATAATAATTTAGATAGACAATTAAAAATAATAAAACACTAACAGAAGCACATACGTATTATACAAACATCGTTTGTCCGACAGTTTGGGAGTCTCGATGGGATTTTAATTCAAATTTTGGGCAATTTACGTTAATAGTTAAGTTATTTTTAAATTTATAATTGGCTGATAAACCGCGCAGCAGGAGCTGGTGAATTGCAGGCGAAGATAACATCGTATGAAGTTGTTTCGAGACAGATGAAATAAATCGCCGGTCGTGTTCAACCTGGAATAATGAAACGATTTAAATGTTCCTCGAATAGAGATAGCGCAGGGGACCCAAAAAACACTACGGAAAGAGCAGCTTACGCAAATTGCGTTAAATTATGATACAATTCAAAGTACCACGAATATGATTGGTAAATAGAAATCAAATAAAAGTAGTAAAAATTACTAGTATAGTTCCTAGTATATTGCGTGAAAATTTATCTTTAAACCGAGATTAAATTTTAAACAAATTTTCCAAAATGCCTTCAAAAGTAACGAATGTAAAATAATAATCTATATTTAATAAATATTCCATTAATCAACAAAATGCTGCGCGATATCGCACGGCTAGTAGAATTGTTACATTTTATTTTCCAACATGCGCCAAAATATAAACTTACATACGCAATCGGAGATAATGAACCGACAAATAAATAACTACAAATCGACAACGCACTGTCCATCGAGGCGCGGAGACAGCGCGAGGTGGCCCGCGCTGCCGCCGGGCCTGAATACGCATTTCAATGTGTTCCCATGACCTGCCCCAAGGTGTGCACTGCGGAGTGCGCGACACCGCGAGGCCCGCCAGCCCGCCAGCCCGCCAGCCCCGCCGCACACAGAGGCAACGCGGCGCTGATAAAGCAATCGGTCAATCGCGACACTCAAAATTGATAAGGAATAAAAAATATTTTACGTTAAGTCATTATTTTCTCTGGAAAGACAGACTACGTCATAATATTTATCGTTGGAATAATGTATGATGTTCGCTCTTTTACAGCAGATAAGCAGCTGGCTACCTTCAAATCGTAACAATTCAAAGCTCGTATAATTAAAGAGTAAAAAACACACGTCAGGTTATTCGTCGTCCACGTGATTTAAGCGTCTGGGTAAACACTTAATTTTCGCGAATCGAAAACAACGTGGCAGTGTGGAATCGTCATGAGGGGCGGCCGGGGCGGGGGCGCCGTGTTTGGGTTGGCGGTATTGATCGCGCCGCCCCGCCAGAAGGATGCTGTGCTCCGAGCCGCGGGCCGAGAGTCCCGAGCCCCGCTGTAGGCTGCCGAGCTGAAGGCTGCCGCGCGGTGTGCGCCAGTCGGGGACCACCGCTGCCCCTGCCGGTTGCGATGATCCCGACCCGACGGGTGCGGAATGAATAGGCTCGCAGTCGCAGCGAGATGCTTGCAGTTTTAATACGGACATTTATATATTAGCACACGATTAAACCGACAAAAGACGATGTTTGGCTATACTGTCGATATACATCTCAATAAGAATACTAGTTGTTTAAAAACAAATTTCAAAAATACACGTGTCTCGTTGCTCTCGTGCAATAAGTATTGGCTTTGTTTGGAACGACATTTTGTTCTATTTCGATATACGCTCAGCATCTAAGTTTACGAGTGACGAGGACAGCATTGCCGGATATATTTTCAATACGTTACAGACATTGTCAAGAATCGAAAAATTAATAATACAAATCCAATATTTCACCGCTGGTTGCAGAGCTGGTTTGGCGTTAAGCACGAATTATCAAGACAAACGAAAGATTAGGAATCAGATCAAGGGAAAGCCAAAAATTTGTTAGTTCTGGTATTAATTTATGTACTACGCATTAAATGACAATATGCTAACGAGTTTGTCACATTCTATACTCTGACAAAATAGAAAAGCTACGATTGACAACTGTGAAAAAACCATAGTTAGGAATATAATATTCGGCTACGAAGTCCCGGACAGCGGGGCAGTTTACGAGGGAGGGGGGAGGGGGGGGGGGGGGCGCACGCTGCTAGTGTTGCAGGATTTATAATTCGCGCTGAAGCACTACACGACAGCCAAAAGTGCTGGTGGAGCGGAAGTGGCCCGTTACGTAGGTACGGTTCTGCGCAAATATTTCTCTTGAAATGGCCGCGTGGAGGCCCGCCGTTTGTGTGCCACGGGGGAAAGGGGGTGCCTAGTGCATACAGACCCCGATCGAATATTACTAACCAATTTTGTAAATATATTAACGAAATAAACTTGAAATTATTTTTATTTGTATTAATGTTTTCGCACTAGGTAAACTAATAAGTAACATGCACGACTCCGAAAACTGACTTCTAAAAGACTAGTAACCATAATTTTAACACGAACTGAGGAGGAATCTGAAAATAGTCCGACCGTATTAGCACTAAACATACCACAAGGGGTCAAATGACCCTTTTTGTAGTTTGATATAGAAAAATCGCATATAATTTTATCTTTTTTGCACATTTGACTTCATGACTTTTTCTATTTATTAAATACAAGTAATATTCTATTTTATTTTTTTTGTATTGTGTATTTTTTGAGCTATGCTTGTAGTATGCCGATTTCTACCACAACGGGTCATTTGACCGGGAGAACAATTTATTACTTTATAAGGTTATCGGATCAGAAATTATGATGTACATGCGTTTTCAACATATTGCATTCAGTTAGTTGTACATTTCTGCAAAGACTGTTACGTAGTTAGTTCAATCAAGATAACTATGAACCAGAAATTCAAGAAAGTGACTAAAATTTTAGATTGAAAGTAGCATTTTAGTCCCGAAGCCCGGTGTGTACCCAACATAATATTGATGTCAGAAGTGGGATACATAACATAAGAAAAGGAAACAAAAACT
This sequence comes from Atopsyche davidsoni, assembly GCA_022113835.1. Lineage (NCBI taxonomy): Eukaryota > Metazoa > Arthropoda > Insecta > Trichoptera > Hydrobiosidae > Atopsyche > Atopsyche davidsoni. The sequence continues at coordinate 7,995,465 of JAILWY010000007.1, forward strand.
AAAAGTATTGGTAGGTAGCTTATATATTTTTTGACATCTTTACTCAATTACTAATACAGGTTACACTTTACTCAGAAAAATGTCGAAACAATCAAGATAGTACAAGTTCTTAGAAGATATAAGTAATATTGACGAAGAGTTTTCGGAAATTGATGAAGATGATTTTTGGGAAAATGAAGATATACTGGTTGAAAATGATCTAGTAGACAATAGTTTGAATGTACAGTTACTGACGATGAAGAGGAAAATGTTGTGAAGATATGTCGTAGACGAAAATATATGAGATTACTCTGAAGAAGAGATATAAAAAAATGAACAGCATGTTGCGATTAGTGGAACTGTTTGGAAAGAAATACAAATAGGTGGTACACCTAGATTCTAGGTGTACCACCTATTTGTATTTCTTCCTAGAAGATCGCCACTTCATAACATTTTCAGGCAAGAAGTAGGCCCCACAGAATATGCAAAACGTCATATTATGAAGGGTAAAGTTAAGACTGCATTTTCGTTGATAATTGACCTCCGTGCTATGAACCATACAAGAATATGCACAATAGAAGAAGCAAAGAGAGTATTAGGAACCGATTGGAGTTTATCTCAAGAGAAATTAGATGCATTTATTGCAATTTTATATGCACAAGGTGCATATGGAGCAAATCATTTGAAAGTTTTTTTTGTGGAATAACATATGGGGGCCTAAATTTTTCTCAAAAACAATGAGCACAAATAATTTTACAGAAAATCTCAAATTTATCCATTTTGATAAAGTGAACGGAGTCAATTTTTGAAAACAGAAAAATTCGCCATAATATCTATGATTTGGAATAAATTCATTGAGAATAGCCAAAACTGTTATAAACCGGGTGCTAATATTACTGTAGACGTAGACAAACAGCTATTTCCAACTAAAGTAAGATGTAGATTTACGCAATACATGCCAATACAGTCTGATAAATTTGGACTCAAATCTTGGTTAGCATCGGACGTTGATAGCAAATACATCATAAATGCAATTCCATATCTAGGAAAAGATGAAAATAGGCCCTCTTCAGTACCACTCACTGAATATGTTGAATTCAAACTCATGGAACCATTTACGGGTTGCGGAAGAGCTGTAACCACTGACAACTTCTTTACAAGCAAATCCCTAGCAACACAACTGCTAGTGAAAAAAACTACGTTAGTTGGAACTATCCGCTCAAATAAAAGAGAATTACCAATAATTGCGAAGCAAAAGAAAGATGATATGGAACTCTTTTCAACAAAATCTAAGTCTCGCAGGTGGCCTCTTCAAGTATTTTCAATATCCTTGATTTAGCTGGCATAAATGCCTGGATTTTTTACAAGCAAACGACAGGAGAAAATATCTCGAGACAAGATTTTTTACTCCAGTTAGCAGTAGAACTTGCCGCCGATTTTCGAGAAGCCCGTAAACAACCAAAAGAAAGAATAAATACGAAAGGGACATTGCCTAAATCTACTTCAGATTCTTATCAACGTAAGACGTGTCAAATAGGATATTGTAACTATAAAAATTTGTTCTAAATGTAAAAAATATTTTTGCGGAAAATGTACAATGGAGACACCCTGTATATGTAAAAAAAAATGCTATGAGCAATGAATTAAAAATTATTTTTCTTTGTGTAAGTAATAGAAATCGTTAATATACATTTTTGTTTAATTATAATAAAGTAACTAAGTTTATTTCCTTCTTACATCTATATTTCATAAAAAACATAAACACGGGTCATCTGACCCCTTGTGGTAAAAATAGGTATATATCAAGTGCTGGTACGTTTAGTGTTAGAAATAATTAAAATTTGTAAGGGGCAAATTCTCTATTTGGGCCAGAACAGCTGTGAGTTCAAATTTGATGCCCGCTGCGCTGCGCCGATAAAGTGAGATCGGGATACCAAAGAAACCAAATTGCAACCAAATCCTAAATTTGACAATGATAACAGTAATCGCAAGAAAAGCAAGATTGAAAATGATATTATATATGTATATATATGTATATATATGTATATATATGTATATATATGTATATATGTATATATATGTATATATATATATATATGTATATATATATATATATATATATATATATGTATATATATATATATGTATATATATATATATATATATATATATATATATATATATATATATATATATATATGTGTGTATATATATATATATATATATATATATATATATGTGTGTGTATATATATATATATATATATATATATATATATATATATATATATATATATATATATATATATATATATGTACATTGAGACTATTGGAACACAAAAGAATCTTTAAAACGAAAACAGACAAAGTATAATAATTTTTATTCAGGTGATATGCTTAATATTAAAGAAATAAAGTAGCGCGAAGTGTCTCAAGCGTCTAGAATATTGATTTTATATATCTAATCAACTTATTATCTATATAAAGTAATTCCCACGTCTGTTGCTAGGCATTTGGGAGGTGCGTCACCGAGCAGGGAAAGTAGTGCGGAAAGATGTATTTGACAATGTCTCTGGAATTTTTATTCAAATGATAACGAACAAGATAGTTAAATAAATGGTTAATAATCAGCTAAAGGGACGTCAGTAAATTAATACTTAAGTCGGTGAAACAATCCGCTCCAATTTAGTTACAGTATGTTTTAGTTAAATTATAACAAATGATTAAACGCAAGATTCTAATGCTTTATTTTATAAAACCATCGTCTTTGAGATAAGCTCTAGTTATTGAATTGTTTGTATTTAATCTCAAATAGCTGTACACGTAAACTTTGTTTATATTTGACTACGCAATATTAAAAATGCTCAAAGCTAAACGCCTTGTCAATTGAAATCATTTTACGATCACTCCAAATGATTATAGATTGTATCTTGTTGAGGGACAAGGCATTTGATTCTTGAAGATTATAGATTAATAGATTACGAAAGTGATTTTCATATATAACGCCATTTCTCATTCAGAATAAAATAACTTATGTTAATAATTATCAATTCATATGATTATTATTGAAATACAGCTTATTTATTTAATTTCACGTGAAGTTTATTGAAAGAATATAAATGAATACTGGAATGTCTAGAGATACAGAAAATATTAATGAGGTTTCTTGAAACAATAACGAAAATTACTCCTTAGTACTCTTCGAACTAATTATTTGAGTAACATGTATGTTAGTAACGATATGCCTTACGAGGTTTATAAAATTAATATCTTAAATCGTATATATATATATATATATATATTTATATTTAGAGTTTGTATATGTATATATATATATTTATATTTAGAGTTTATATATATATATATATATATATATATATATATATATATATATATATATATATATATATATATATATATATATATATATATATATATATATATATATATATATATATATATATACAAACTCTAAATATAAATATATACAAACTCACACTATATATAGTGTGAGTTTGTATATATTTAGTTATTACAAGCTTTTTTGTAGCAACCCATGGTAACACGTGATATATTTCAGTAGATATTATATACTTAGTAAGTATATGTTCTTCGAGGACCAATAATGAATAGAAATTCACATCGCATCTCCAACATAGTGACAAACGCAATTTGTCATTTTCTACTGGAACTTCAGAAACATATTTTTGAAACAAAACCATTTTATTGACCCATTATTAATAAACAAATGCTCATCTTAATTTATATTTTTTTAATATAGTATACATGAATATAAACAGTTATATTGTTAGATGGCGTGTAACGATAAAGTTACCGCGCTCTCTGCTGCTGAACGACAACCGAGTCGCGGTGTCTTGAGCTGACATCTGAGGCGGTTGCTGAGCGGACAAGGTTCATTCAGAGAAGTAGTGTTCTAATTTTTACTATACTTTTTGCATTCCTACTTCACAGGTTTTTGTTAATACACTGCAGAGTTGATCCTAGACCCTATGTAAAATTTTACAATTAAATAACAGATATTTTATACTTACTTCAGTACTACGCCCGATAATATATAACTACGTATCCTAATATATAACATAAAACTACGTACCTATCCGACTGTCTGCACACCACATTGAAAATATTGAGCTTTTAAGACGAAGAGGCAAGTTTTGATTACAATAAAATATGTTTTATAATTTCTTAACTATCTAGTTAATATAGGTTAAAAATACAGCAGAAGTTGCCTCGTTGAATAATGAATAAGTCGGATCGAACGACAACTCCCGTCACCGAAGTGGTGCGGGTGAGCACGGCCGCACAGTAATTATTAATCGATAAGTAGTACAATAAGTAAATACACTCATTACTACACTGCTGTCATGCTTAAGGATAAACCGCTATCTAACAGAAGGAAAAATATAGAAAACCAAGTATTTCTTTGGATTGCAAAATTATTGTTTTGATATAAATAAACCTTTTGGTGGAGCAGATAGTTTCCACGAGATCGCAAATTAAATGTATCGTTCTATGTATATTTTAGATTAAGACTCTTCTCGGCTTTCGCAACCAGTATTCACAAGCGTGTTGCCTAAGATTCCATATAAGTATATGTAGTTATATATTACTCTACGATTAATAATAATACAGGCCATGGAAAAAGAATATAAAATATTTTTATTTCATTTTGTTTGACATTGCAAAATAGAACACTCCAAAAATTATGTTTTTATAGTCAAGATTTTGTATACATACGATACTGCGTATATCATTCGATAGCTGCAATAACCAATATTTAGGTAAACAGTCAAAGCGCGCGTGTACCGCCAGTAGGTGACGTGAATTAATATGGGCAGGTTTACGGCACATGTAACCCAAATATACCTACACTTATAGGATTTAATCACCAAACTATGAACATAAAATAGTAAACTGTCGGTTTGCGGCCTCGGCGGTGCGCATGCTTTTATTACGCAATACATATCCCAGGCCTACATACGAATTGGCCGGCGCCAATCAGTCGCCGTACATTTTTTGTTACATTTCGTGATAAAACAACGAATGCGTAAACTTTTTACGGCCGCGACTACGGAAATTGATCGCTACTCCATTTTAAATAAAAATCAAATTCAGATTGGACCATTATCAATAAGTTAGCTAATTATTAACTTTCAAGTTATAAAATGTCATTTAAATGATTGATTATAGTTAATAAACAGAAATCAAAACAGGAACGCACGAGTTCGAGTGGTCCGTGTCAACGAGTCAAAAAGCCTTTGGTTAATTTTAGTTATTCGCTATAATAAATTGAACCAACGAATTAGCCAGTAGAAATTAGTTTATATATAGCAGATCAGTAAGTATGTAGATATGAAGGAATTTCACATTAGAGTAATCAAAATAAAACTTTCATCGGCATTGCATTTAAATAGAAAATAATGTCTCAATGTAATGAGGAAAGTGAATAATGATATGAACACGTGAGAAAGAATTTGGCAGTGATTCAATAAAAGTGAAAACTATTTAAGCACCACGCAGCGCGGACTCCCCTGAAACAGGTGCCCCCGACTGCTGACGCGGTGTGAAACATTATCCGCGTAAAACACTACGCGGCAGGAAGAATTTCATTGATAGAAAAGCATTTTTTTTACATATTTAAACAGCCTTCGCGTTGCAAATCCACATCATCACCTTCATGTGGGAATTTATATCTCTCGCAACACCTTGACTCTCTTAATGTAGCGGCGCAAACGAGGGTGCATTTTTTCTCATAGTCAAATATTAGTGTATTTACAAAAATATGAAATATGAGCGCAATTGATGAATTTAAATGCTTTATATATGTATAATGTGTGTGTGTGTGTGTGTGTGTCAACGTGTACATATGAAAAATTTAGCCCATTTTTTGACGTCTTAAAATATAACGTGTCATGTGCATTCACTACTCGTGTATGCACATGAATATTTTAAATTTTTACTTTAAATAAATATAAAATCATTATAGATCTACTACTACATAGAGAACTACTCGCATAGAAAAATTAATCAAGGTTTGGGATAACCGTGCTATAAGTAAATGAAAAAAATACAAATAATTTAACAATGCAAATATTTTATATTCACAGCGCTACTAGGTACTCGATTCGATATAGAGAGCAATCGAATTCCCATAAACATAATAAAAATATTTATCGTAATGCATTTTGAAAAATATAAAATAGTATTAATTTAATTCTCGCGTCGATATTTGAGTGTGTTATTGTTTTTTTGTTTTAATTTTACATACACACAAGTTTTATTTGTCAACATTGATGGTATACTTTACGTAAGGCCGTCCAAAAATACACTCAAACTGAAGGTACGTACACAAATCGTCGCGCGGATAACGACACGGACGAGAATAGGCGGCGCTGCATAAAAATAAACTTAACAATATGACGGGCGGCTCCGATCGAAAGGGGGCTATTATTCCGGAGTCGGTCGCCCGATCTGGGGTTTAAAGTATTCAGTCACTTATAAATAGTGCGGCTGCAGCGCGGCCGGCCGCGGGGACGCCGAAATAGCCGCAGACGAGCGATCACTCTAATTTCGTCACATAGTATTGATTGCAGGCCACTCACTATCGCTCTATCGGTCTATCGGCGGTCGCTGCGGCCGGGCGGGAGGAGAGGGTCAATGGAACGGAAGGAGGCGGCGGCGGAGTCGAGGGTGGAGGTGGAGGTGGAGGGTCATCGCTGCACGCTGCACGCCGCTCGTGATAGCAAGATGCAGTAAATTATTAATAACGATCGCCTCTTTTAAATCAAAATTACTATGCGCTAGACTCGATCAGTCTCGCGACAACTTGTGCAGTTCTTAATCTAGCGTGATATGATATCGGGCCTTGGCTGGCTCTTTATATAACCAGCACCCTTAGTATTGCAAGCATTGAATTTAGTCGAAGTCTTGCGTCGGTGATACTCCTAGAGCTTACTCGAACCGATTTATCGAGTTGTCATTCACACTGACATAAACGATGAGAATAATATTTTTCATTATACTTTATATGATATGAATTCTTAGTAAAATTTACAATAATTAAAAGAACTTAATAAAAAAACTACGCATTTCTGTAACTCCAGACATGACCGAACAACTCATTTTGAGAGTTATGCTAAGTAGTTATATGGGATATAATATATAAATATAAATGATACAGAATACTTTTTTGTAAAAACAGAAATTGTAATAGGTGAAATCAACTCGCAGTGGTTACATTTAATTATAGAACCGTTAATTATAATATTGCTCTAAATAACCATACGAGCATTAGCACATAAGAGCAAATATTATACATCATTTGTATTTGTAGTTAAGTTGAGACTGATTTGAATTTCCCATGAGTAATGTGATGAAGGCCATACAAGATTCCAATGCGAACTGAAAGTAATGTTTATTTAAATTTTCGACTAACCGTTTATGTTTACAACGCTGTTCCCGTCGTACGAGGTTTCAAAAAATTGGATATTTCAAACTAAAAAGGCACCGGCACATCCTTTTTCTGTCCTAATTATTGATAAGTATCATACTATCAATCATGATATGACAAATTTTTTTAGAAATAATAAATATTCGTTTCATAAAAAAATAGCTATCGGTATCGGCAAACTAAAAATAGCAACATGCAATGGTACAAAAAAGTAGGTATAATTATCCATTGTAACAGTAAGCTGCGAATCTATGTCCGATAATAACTAGACGCGTGTACCTAAAAACGGTTACTAAAATTAATTTCTACGAAATATCAAAAATAATTATTTTATCCAGAATTATCACAATAAAACCTTCAAGTAAATGGTCATCTAGATAAGACCCCAAACCGCAGTGTTATCAACCAGTTGCGCAACACATAGAAACACTTCATACAATAGATTACATTTAAATAGGAGAGTTGATGACAAAACCCTAACTATGAAACCTTCCTGGTTGTTCAGGGGGAAGGCAATTCTACATTGATACAACGTAAAATTACACCTGAATATGTGAGTATCACTATTATTAGGGTTAGTCATTTAAATGTTGGGATTCGAACTTTTTTTTTAGTGCACGACAACTTTATTTTTGTATATATTTACAAACAACGCAGAACTAGATAGTCAGAACCATGATAGTAAAAATGCGGTTGTTTTATATGACAACATATCAACAATAATAAACAAACAATTATGATTCAATTAATTGAAACCAAATAATAATACAATGATAAACCATCCTATTCGAAACGAAAATAATACAACATTATTTATAGAAAGAGTTTATAGTATATGTCTAATGATCGATGTCCAAAATCATAATCAATTGCGTAAACAACGATATTACAATATTATTTAAAACGGAAAACTAACTCACAAGTGGTTAGATTAATGTAATTTTAAATACATGGCGGTCGGTTTGTCGATTAGGGCCGTCCACTCTCCCGAAAATTCGGGGATTCGATCTCCATATTGACAGATGAATCCCAAACTAAAGTTTTAGTGTAGTCAAAAACAATTTAATCGACGTTGAGTCGACAATATTATGAATTAAATTATCCAAAACAAAGTACAAATTATTTTTTTAAATTGCTAGAAAACCAATGGCTACTGATGTACGAAACGACCTCAATTACACATATTTATTTTCCTCATATGAGCAATGTTTGCTCCCGACGTAACATTTTTTTAGTTAAAAAATAGACAAAATACTAACCAATTTTCAAGAAACAAAAATATTGTACATATAACACACTGATAGTTAACAACAATGTAAACTTATTATAAAATATATACATTTCCTTAGGTATCTCAATTGCATGCATGCAATGACAGTTATGCATATGGATTATATGGAGACATGGTGACACCGGGTCGCATTCACCAGTCCACCTGTGACGCAATTAATTTTATTAATAAATTTTCTTTCAGATTCATGTACCTATATATTGTGAAAATTAAAAGGATTAGTGGTCAATGTTACGGGTCACATCTTAAATAACTCAGAAACATGTAAGTAAATTTGATAGCCAACGATGATACTCGGCAGAAGAGTCAAGAAAGTAAGCTTACGTTTGTTCTTGGAGTTCTTGTCCATGAGCATGTTGAGCTGGTCATGCTTGTGCCAGGCCGCCATGTTGCCTTCGTGAGGAGCCCCCAGTAGCCCGAGGGGCGCCCCCGCGGGCCCCACACCGCACAGGGGCTCCAGCCTCCTACCCCTGCACGCACACGCCGCTAGAACACATCCTCGTGGCCCGCATGCACCGACACGGACACCGACACGGACACCGTCACCGTCACCGTCACCGCACTCGCGATCCGAGCCGCGATTCACTGCGCATCGACCGGCAAGCGCTTATGCATCATAGACACGGCATGGCCTTAAAAATAAACAATGGTTTAGCGCACTTTCCAATTTGGTCCGACAACGATCGCATTACGCGGCAAATCGCACCCTGCAGATATCACACATTACAAGCATCTCGAAACCACAACGAACTTCATACTAAAACTGAATAAACAATGAAAATATATGTATTTACGCCGTAAAAAAATCTGATGAAATCCATTCCTCTGTAAACACGGCGGCGTGAGGGCTGAGCGACCGAGGGGTGACTAACCTCAGGCAAAACTAAAACACCCACAAAATTACTGTACGACGGACGACATTCTCTGCCGTATTTTCCCTATTCTACTTCGAAACAAATATCTGCATTTGTTGTGAAATTTTCAATATTGACGTGGGTAAACCTAGTCGAGAAATGTGAATTATGTTTTTCTCCGCGGCGAGCGAATGAACGGACGCTATTTTTTCATACAAACGCTAACTACGCATATATATTGATAATGAATTGTATTCATTTTGTACATCAGAATAATGCAAAAGTGCTGAACAATACCGAATTGTATCAAATATTCAATTTATCGTCAAGACAGTGCATGAGCGGGAAAGACTATGCATCACCCCTCGAGTCCGAAATGGACTCTTCCATATTAGCTACCTACTGCGACGGGTTCAAAAGCACACAAGCAAAATAATAACAAATGTGCATGGGAAGCCCGATGGCCCTACACGTGGTAGCTGGATACGTGTAATGATAAAATACGGTAGAATACGATTTGCGTGGCTTTTAACACGATTCACACACGGATTCAAGCGACGAAACACAGTTCTTATCTCAAGAGCATTCACCTGTAAAGTTTGACGATTTTATGGGCCTCACTTTGAGAAATCACTATACATATATAATGTGAGACACTCTGTGAAACGTTTGATAAACACTTTTTGATTTATCATAAAACAAAACCATAAACACAACACACACAACGGGTTTTACACGGCGAACTAGCAAAACAATGCGCTGAAGGAACTAGCCGGACACCAGCGCGAGAGGAAGAATAAAACATGGCAGCCAGACTTTGCAGAGATTTCAGAGAGAATCCATAGGATAAAATGTTGCCATCCTCCGATACCTGTAGACAACAAATTTATTTTTTAAAGCTCTGATATATTTATAATACTAAATCAGATCACCATTTTAGGTTAAATTGGAATGAAATTCGTCAATTTAATTTTTCGTGTTTTATTTAATTTTATCAGTGGGAGTTAAAGACATTTTTTTTTAAATTAAGACATTCAAATATAATAATACCTATGCATGGCAATGTTTCATATTGGCATTTCTATTAAAATATATTTGTATAAATAAAAGAATTACAACGAATGATTTTTTTTAAATATAAAAAAAAAATTACTGTTTTTAAAAATATTTTTTTAACGACGCTGAAATTTTGAACAACAATATAAATTTACTTTGATCTCTTTAGGCAGATTCCATGAGCGAACAATTATAGTATATATTTTTTAAATTAAATTTTATACATACTTATTTTGAAAAGGTTTTGTTATATTATTTGCTATGTTAAAAATGTTAATTGATAAGGCAGATTACATTTTCAGAATTGATAAACTATCAAGTTGATTTTATTAGTTCCTGAAAATAAAATATAATAAAAAAACGCTTTATTTGCGATAATTACTTTGAAATGTCGTTGTGTAATAAGTTAAACTTTTTTCACACCAAAATTGTTTTTGGGTATAAAGAACATGAAAGTATTTCTTCAATCAAAAAATTATTTTATTTTTAATAACAGTGAATATGAATTTGCGTGTACACAAATCACTTATATAATAAATCTCAAATTTATTATGAAAGTGTAAAAATATTGGATTTATTATTCATATATATATATAGGATTTTATTGAAAAATAAAATTCGATTATTGTATTTCTATTTGATTATTTTGAATTTTTAATCGATAAAACATATTATCAATTCATATCATGCGTATACTATTACAAAGTGATATATAAAAAGAATTAGAAAAATACATTAATATGAAAATTTGACAATTGCCATGTTTAATAAATTGTTTTTTTTGTGGCAGTGAAAATCATTTAAAATTTAAGAATTGTAAAATTGTCTTAATTGGCTCACGAGATCACGTAAATTAATTATGTCAAGTATAATTTATTTACTGCTTTTATTGATTTATTGCACCAAAAATATTTTCTTTTTTTTGCTTTTTGTTTTTTAAAGCTAATTGTTAATTGCGGTCATTAAAATTAACCATGCTTAGAATAAAATATTTTTATTTTATATTTGTTTGAGTGAGAGTACATAGTAACGTAGGTTCACCATTAGAAAAAGCAGCTTTTTTCGAGCTGTATTTTTGTATTGTCTATGTACCATCATTAACAGAGACAATACTTATTTTTGGACGTAGACAACGTGTTATAGTTTATGGTCTGAGATGACCTCTGCGCGCTGCGCATCTGCGTTACTGTATGTAAGAAAATAAGTCCGATGTGAACTGTATTAATGTCGAGAATTTGTTTGTATTGTTGAGAATTATACTAGTTAGCTGCGGTTCGCGGTGCGACCGAATTTACTTAAATACACGAGGATACAAAAGCCTTCAAAACGGCGACTTATAACCGCCTGAGAATGCCGAAACGTGGTGGAGGCGGAGGAAGAGGTCGGTGGAATAATGGTGGCGATGGCAATAGAGGATACAATAATTATAACGGTTTGTGTTTCTGTTTACCTTCTTAAATATGCTTAGTATGTGGTGTAGGCGTGTATTGAATATATTTTTTTCTTCAAATATAGTCATTCTCAACTGAAAATATCTTTGTAACAGTTAATTAATGAGAAATACTTTTTTTTAGAGCATGACACCAGAGGGCACGAAAATACCGTCCGTAGGGTTAGTTTTAAGCCTAATTCTAATAAAATTAACAAAAGCAAACACAGGAACTGGGATAGTGCCATAAAGAATCTCAATGATGATGATATTGATATGGGTGGAATGCATCCAGCTGCAGGTAGAAATAATAATTTTAGAGGAAATTTCAGAGGAAGAGGAAGGCGAGAAGGTAGGGTGAATTCGCCAGCACCTAGACAAAACAATCCTCACAGAAAACTCCTTCCAGGCCCGTCATCGTGGTACCAAGTCACTATCCCATGGGGTCAGAAATATGAAAAGAACTTTATTCTTACCAGTTTACTCAACATTTTGTCTCCTGATATTTTTGTGCCACAATATTACACTGTACATGGAAATGCAGTCATATTTTATGTAGACGATTTCGGTATGGCCGAAAAACTGAACAACACAGATAAAAAAATTCATATGCCTGATGGTTTTAAACTCTCAGTTAGAGTGAAGCCTGGTATTCCTCAAGTCAATATTGACAGCACACTCTTGGAAAAGATGAAAATAGCAATGGGATCAAGATACAACCCCGCAACAAAGGCTCTTGATTTGACAAAATTCCACGCAGATCCGAGTAAGCCTTATTAAATAATTTAATGCATTAATATGTATATTTTGTTTATCTTGCATTTTTATAATGTAAAGTTTGTTTTAGATTTGATTGATGTTTTCTGTGCTTTATTTCGTCCGTCCATAATGCTGGCAGCCATAGACATTATTGCTGAAAATATTCCAGATATACAAGCCCTCAATCTAAATGAGAACAAATTACAAGTTCTTGATCATTTAAAAACTTTACTCAAGAAGTTGCCTAATCTCCGAATTTTATACCTAGCAAATAATAGGGTGAGTAAAAATATTACTAAAAACATTCTATGATTTCTCTTCTCTAATTTCAATATTAGGTATGTCATAAAAAAGGCACTATTGTTTCTTGTTGTACTTTGTTTTTATCCAATACGTAATCTCTTCTTGGTGTCTGCAAGTCAGTCACAAGGTCTTCTTTTATATTTGTAACTTTGACATACATGAAAGTTGAATTCTACCAACTGAGTAAGCCTTACTTCTGTTTTTAGATACCTCATATCAGTTCATTGGAAGCTCTTAGAGGACTTCCACTGGTGGAGTTGTTCTTGGAAGGCAACCCATTAGCAGATCGCTTCAAGGAAAAAGATGTTTATGTTAGGTAACGTATATGGTATTCAGGTAAATGTGGTATTCTGAATATCTTACAATATTAAAAATGAAGTATTGTTGGACAAAAACTATCTGAAGGTACTTCTAAATTGATGCAAATGCGCTAAAGTAGCAAAGAGAATATATACATGTTGTATTTAGAATGTTTTAAATAAATTGGATGTATATGAATAGTCATTCTGTAATTGTAGCAGTAAATGTCTCCTGTGTACATTGAAAAAAACTCATGTTTATTAAAACTGAGACTACATAAAAATATTAATATCATTTGTTCAATCTAGCTGTTAAGCAATCTACTGATTTGAAACTTGATGTACCAAAGAGATTTTTACTTGGCAATAATCTGTGGACTAAAAATATATATAATTTTAAATATACTTTTATATGAGAAATGTTCAAAATTAAATTTAAGAAGTCATTGTTTATTCACACCTTAATATTTCATATCAATGATTGAACAATATTGTTCATTTTAGAGTTATTTCTTTTTGTCTCATTTTCAACTAAAATACTGTTAAAAATAATAATCAGGCTTTCTAACAATTATATTGTTTACCTTGTTTTATGTAATGAAAAAAAATTGCAAAAAATGAAAGCGATTAACAGCCATAAGTGCAAAGTGAAAAAAAGCCATCACTAAAAAAAAAAAAACCGAGGTTTCACAAAAAAAATCACCAAACAATACAAATAATAAATAAAATAAATTGATGGTTCTGTAGCTTACAGTGGTGACTAGTGTCAGATGTGAGACAGAATGCTTTTCTGTCAAAGCAAAGGATGAATCGGGAGGATGGCAACTCACTAACAGATTTAAACGCAGTGTCTTCACTATGGATTTTTTATGAAATGAAGCACTCGTTGAATCTGATGGCTCATGGGTTATTCCACGTGCTTATATAGTGAAAGTGAACTCTTCCCAACCTGCCTTATCAAAGCGGGCATTCTGGCATTGTAATGGCATGTGTAGAGATGCACTTAATGTCTTACGAGCTAGGATATGGAGGTTCATGTACTACTCCCGTGTGGTTGTTTGAATGCTGGTGGAATGATTGAAATGATGAGAAGTGGCCTTTGTCAGTTTTGAACCCTATGTAAATGTTTAATTATTTACACTTGATGAAAATGGTTGGTGTTTTTTTTAAAATCTCAAATAAAAAAAATAAAAAAAACTATGTGCATTTTACAGGTAAACATTATAATTAAAAACACGCCAAGGTTTTCTTTGAAAACAAAAACCTAAAAAATAATCTGTAGTATGACAAAAAAGAAGACAAGAGAAATCACTGTTTTTTTTAGAATGGTTCTTCTATATTTTCCAATGACAATGGTTTGTTAAATTTTTTGCTTGTCTTCATCAATGTATCTATGCATCCAGTTTATTTTGAGACGAAAGTTATTATTTTTGTTTTGATTGCAAAAAAACTTGGGTAGAAAAATATAGTTAAGATTCGTAATAATCATCTGTAGAGGAGAGTTTTAGAGAAAATATTAATGAAAAAATTATAAACATTTGGATTTATAAGTAGTTAAGGTAATAAACACATTACAACAAGCAATCAGTTTGAAAGAGCAAAGAAAGAGTGGTCTTGTTAGACATCTGCATCTTCATTCAATTTATGTATGTCTTGCACTGATGATGCTATTTGACCATAACTGAATGTTTGCTGTAGTATGTTATATTCCTAGAATAAAGATTTTATCCAATGGATTTATCAGATTGAAATATTTCACAATAGTTTTGTTCATACTATATCACAATACTTGCCCAGAATTACAAAGATGTATGTTTTATTTCCCAAAAAAGAGTCCATGATAATTATACCCTCAAATATAGATATCTTGTTAAAAAAATAATTAAAGAAGATATATATTCAATATTTTTGACAGAGTACTTTGTAGAATCCCACTTTAATATTTCAAAAAAAACTTTTTTGAATTTCCTCATGTTTAATTTTATTGGTGACCGATTTAGCCAACCTTTCACACTGGCATTTAAAACTTCGTTTAATAATGTGAAAGCTTAGCGAAACCGGTCAGTAATAAAATTATTCGTATGGAAAAATCATAAAAGTATTAATAAAAAAAGAGCCTTAAAACTTGTAAAAAATATGGTCAGGCAATATTTAAAATTCAACTTGTAATTCTAACCAAGTAATGTGTGTTACACATTCAATTTTGCTGTCTAGTAATTTTCTCTATTGATGATGAATTCTTTTCACTTAAGATAACTATTTGTCAACTCTTATTTTTGCATGAAATGTATTTTTGACTGAATAATGCCATTTGAGAGTTTCAGCGAATTTACCATTGATCAATTCTATCTCCAAATGTTTGACTTGTCTTCAGAGAGGTGCAGAAGAGATTCCCCAAGGTGTTAAAATTGGTATGTTAGTCAAAAATATAACCAAATATCCATAAAGTATCAATAACCTTGTTTTTGATATACATTATAATAACAAAAAAATGTTTTATAATCTATCAATAGGGAAGACTTTATACCTTCCAGCTTCCCACTGGGGACTTCTAGATAAGCTTTTTATCCATGTAATGGTCCATTAGATTTTATAATTTTAAACAATTGTTTTGATAGGACGGAGCAGAATTACCACCAGTGATCGGTTTTGACGTATCTGAAGATTTATCTCTTCCTCCAAGTCGAGCGTCATTCCTCTGCAACATGGAAGGTCAGGTCATAGTTAGACAGTTTCTTGAGCAGTATTTTGCGCTGTATGATTCTGACTCAAGGCAGCCTCTGTTGGATGCTTACCATGAATACGCCATGTTCTCAATGTCTGCATACTACAGGCATACTCAAACACAAAACAATTCTAATAGGTAATCACACAAATATAATAATAACTCATCATATTGGTTAATTTTTGATTCATGAATATTTATTAACAAAAGATACTTTTCAGATTAAACAAGTATTTACCAAACTGTCGTAATTTACTTCGAAATCAGGATCAAGAAAACAAAAAAGCTTTGAAAATTGGTCGTCTTCAAGTAGTTTCCTTCTTGAATGACTTACCAAAGACACTCCACGATCCACTGAGTTTCAGTGTGGATCTTACTATATTCACAGTAAGAACAGCGATTCAAATACAAAGAAATAATATTAAGTGTTTTAATTAGTGCGTCAGTGTAACAATTGTTATTTCTACACAGCCGGCACTCCTGATGCTGACAGTGAGTGGAGTCTTTAAGGAGTTGTCAAGTCCTGCAGGCTCAGCCGGTTCCTCCCCTCCACCCATCAGATCGTTCCATAAGTCGATGGTTATCGTTCCTCACGGTGGTGGATTCTGCATAAGAAATGATACCCTCTACATTACAAATTCGACTCCGGAGCAGGTAAGAATGTCATATAATAATATTAAAGCTTAATACTGGGAGAATGACCTAAGGTGCTCAGTATTTGGCTTTATTTTAAAATTTGGCTAATTCAAACTATCCGGTAAAATGCAGGTAGGAGTGCATGTACTCATTGCTCAAACAAGAAACTTGTGCTTTTGGTTGGGAAATGTGCAGAATAATTGGGCTTAACTGAGCTCTTGATTGAAAAATTGTGAATATTGACTTTTTTGAGCTGAAGTGATATTGATTCACTGCAAATGCACCGTATTCAGTTTATTTGATTGCAGAAGTAAATAGAATTTTTTAAAATTGTTTTTATAGGAGAAAGAATGTTTCCGAACTCCAGATGTGGTGGCAGAGGTAGTGCAGCCTCCGCCCTACGTCCACCCTGCCATACCCCCTGCTGTTGTACCGTTGCTGCCCAATGTTGTTCCCGCAATGGAGAATCATCAACAGCTCATACAAGCTGTGGCCTCACAGACTAATATGAACATTCAGTGGAGCACTAAGTAAGTTTAAATTTTTAAAAAACATTAAATGACTGGCTATTCTGAAAACAGTTGTGTGTGTGCATTTATGTGTAAATATATAATTGCATTTGCTAAGGATGAATTGTGTGCAGTCTATTCTAATATTGGTTTTATTTATTACAGTTGTTTAGAGCAAACAAATTGGGACTATCAGCGAGCGATTCTAGTCTTCGCAAATCTCCACAAAGAAGGAAAAATACCCCCAGAAGCTTTCATCAAGTGAAGAAAAGCCATTGTAAAAAAGCTGTTATGTGATAAAGAACTGATCAGTTGTCAAATACTGTACTCAATGAATAATAATAAAAATCTATCTATTTTTATGTAACTAATTAAATGTTATTTTTAGTTATAATTTCAACAAATATGTACTTAGTCAAGTTTTTGATTACTTAATTCATTGATGTTTTTGGTGACAGTAATTACCAATTGGTATGTTGTAAATAATCTTTTATTAAATTTTTATTTCCTTCATCTTTTTAAAAATATATATTTAGTTACTTCACATCAGGAAACATTAGTAAATTAAGTTAATAAATTAAATTACTAAAATCATCATGCTGAAGCTGTAGAAATTATGAAGGAAGTGTTCAATGTATCAATAGCATATGACATGATATATTGATTTTTATATAAATATTTTTAGCTTAGCATATACTTTACTTCATCAGAAGTACTCCAAAAGATATCTTTGTTAATACTTGTTTATTTTTTATATTTTGAAATAATGGTATGTACAAACATTTACTTTGATAACTTCCAAAAATAATTTTAGATTGGTGACTATTTAAATATGTTGGTCTTTGTGATTAAGATGTGAAAATTAATAATCTTTAAAAAAAAATTAAAAGAAATGTTATATTTTTAGGTTGTTTTTATAAACTTGTGTAATTGCCCAGTTCGATTTATTTAAATACAAACAACTTATATGTAGCCATTAAAAGGTAAAGTTAACATATTAAGATAATGTATTTTTTTATTTGTTGTATGAAAAAGTTTTAGTTCCGATTAACTTCTAACGAATTTGAAATAGTTAATTACAAATAGGGATGAATGTATTCAAATAGAGTCAGAAAAAAATATTTATATCAAACAAATGATGTTTCAATTAATTGTGTTGTTTACTTGGGATTCTTTTGTAAGGATTTCAAATGCACGTGGCATTTAAAAATATTACTTTTGTACAAATATGCACTGATTTGTACGAGTGAATATTTTTACTTGGTGTCGTATATAATGTAAATATTAAATATTTAGTTAAATTCTGAGAATAAAAACCTTAGTTTAGACTAACCCGTAAGCTCTGACCAAGGAATTAATTTGTTCCACCCGTAATGTTCTGTATGATTATGCAGATTTGTATATTTCAATATGGGAAGTGAAATGTATTTATTTGTGAATAACGTATAAATACATTTTTCCTTGGCCAAAGCTTATTCACGATTTTATACTATGAAAATAAAAATTCAATGTTTATTTTAGTTGTGTCCTAATATTGTTATTATTTTATCGGATGGATGAATGCAATAAAAGTAAAACTGTTAAAACTGTTGTTTTATTTATCTTGAATTCTACGTTTGAGTGAATTTTATTTGTAATAAATCTGATTGCTATGTAAATGATAGGTGACAATTTTGCATATTTCGTAATGAAGATAAAATTAGTTTTGATAAACTTAATGATTGGTTTTTTGTGTGATCTAACCTAACATTGAAATTCAACTATGTTTGCATTAGTTTTCTATAATTGTTTAATGATTTGTTTTAGGCTATTTTTAAAAATTATGTAAATCCCGAACCAACCATGGTAGAATTAAGGTATACTGTATTCAAAGAATTGTGATCTTTTGATATGAAATCAAAATATTTATGGGAATATTATTAAATTTAATATTGATATGTAATATTTTCGAAAGCATTTTGATATTAAATTCTCATCATGTGATTTGAACTGCCTTCTTTGATATCTTTGTAAGCCAGCTGTCAGTATCTGGTGACGCATGAAGAAAAGCTGTGAATAAACATTGACAATATGAACAACTCAACAGAAACGCATCAGAGAACACGTCAAGAGATAAAGGCTTGGAAAAAATAATTAAAATTTCTAAATGAATAATTGTCTGATGTTGAAGCAGTTATGTAATGATGCAAAGAAATACTTTTCATTTTTTCTTCTTTTAGTGCTTTTTTTCAGATGAGGTTGATAACCATCTCACATCTTTATCCTGGGCCAGTCTTACTTATTTGGCTATACTGGCATAAACTTGCGTACTGGCACAAGTTTCCTACTTCCAATGCCCTCTTATCCTTAGATTTGTCCTAGGATAATTATAATAGCTCTACTAGGCCGTATTAATTGTTTTGAAAGATATGGCCAAAATAAGAGACCTTGCATTTTTTTACCATCATTCTTTGGGCATTCTGTGCAAGATTCTCTCATTTGTGACGCGGTCAAGGATTGTTGATCAAGCTGTGTTAAGGATTCTCATACACAGCCACATTTCAAATATCTTGATTTTTCGCATTGCCGCTGTCGTAAGTGTCCAGGCCTCAACTCCAAGACAACAGTCCAATCACATTTAATTAAGGATAGAAAATTTTATTAAATAGAGTAATGGTCTTGTTTCGAATAGTTGAGTATTACAATCTGAGACGCTGGAGTTTTGTGATAAAACTTATGATTTCAAGATAATTACAACAGCGTACATACTTCAGTATCTTAAGTGTAAATAGTTATTTAGGAGATAAGGGAGGGCCTCGTTTAATGAAACGATGTCTGCCATTTATTTATTTACTTCAGCAATCAAATGAGCAGTGAGTAGTCTATTTTTGTAGGAATGTGCACAGTGTAATTTTTACCAGGCATGTCTCATATTTTATCATCATAAGTTGCTTATCATTACAAAAGTTTTGAAACACAAGATAGGTGGAATTTTAGCTAGAGTATGTCTCAGTAAAAAAATCCTTATTTTGCTTTCTGATAATGGTTCAAGCTTTGTAAAGCTTGAGCTATATGATAACAGTTGTATGGTTAAGTTAGGTTAGCAACTGATTTCAGAAAAATGGTAGGACCTATTTAACACATCATACGATTAGGATCACCAGGTTGAAATATTGAAGTTAATTGAAAAAAATATTCCATAAAACTGATACAACTATTGAAATAATTTCCGTTACATTAGTATTTCAACAACATCTATCAGAGTTAATATTATTTGTTTTTACTCAAAATTTATACAACATTTGATAAATATAAAAGTATTGAAAACAATACTTATGTATCTTCTATTCATAATATATATGGTAAATAATTAATATAATGCTAACCATAGTTTAATATCTTATTTTATATTTATTTAATACTATTGAAATTATTACCAATTACAATTTAAAATGGCTATTAGACATATTTACTTTTCAGTATTTACCAGATAAAGATTTGATTAACTTTTGAAATTGAAATGCCGATGAAACACAATATTTTAGATTGTTTTTTTTTTTATAACTGCATTAAAGCAGCTAATATATTCAATCTATTTAAATTGATATTTTTGGTAGCCAGATAATTTAAATATTATACCATGGCAAACCGCTACTCAAAAATGTTTCACGGGTAACAGTATCCGTAACTAAATGTAGCATTTGATACTCTTTATTAAAATTAATAGGGTGACATTGCATGTTTTCTAATCTCCAAACATTGATCGATAAAATGAAAATAGATGTATTTTAAGGAAGTCTTTGCATTTTGATATGATATAGGCGTTTGTATTTTAAGACGTTCAGTACGATGTTGTGAGGTTGTAGATAGGTAAAAACTATTTGCTTTTATGATATGAAATGTCATCTTTTATATCATAATTACAACCCAGGATACTACACAAAACATTATAATTCAGTCTTCACTCAAAATGCAAAAAATACATTTTATTTTCTTTTTGCGTGAAACGAAATCTGTTTCCTCAAAGGCATATTTTGATACAGTTCACTGTGAAATCCGTCATTATTAAAATTAATATTTACTTGCATATTTTCACGGATCGGCACATCACCCGGAAAATTGAACGATATATTATAATTCGCCAGCAGCGTGTCGAAAATATATCTTCTACCCACCGCCCCGGTAACATTGCCCAGAAGTCCAGAGCCGCAGTCGGCGCCGTCAGTCGAGCCGCGGCCGCCGAGGTCTCCGCCCGCCCGTCCCAGCCAGTCTGGACCTGAAGCCGACCGACCGGCCAACAGTCAGAGTGGACGGACCCGCAGTGAAGTTGACACACTCAGTGGGGACTTGACCCGTGGATCTCCAGACGATCCCCCGACCGATCCGTTCCGTGTGCCCGTGATAGATGGATTCGCAGCACGCTGGTCCCTATGTAGGTAGGTGGACGTTTTGTACTTTCCGAGAGCGTTGACTGCTTGGCGGGAATGCAGTTTTAGCTGCACAGACAGAAGTGCATTTTTATGCTATACAAAATTTTTATGCTGTACAAATTTAGCGATGGGTTCTCAGTGTATGCGATATTTGCTACTGCCCGAAAGCCCACACGTGACAATTGTTTTTGTTATATTTTTTAAACATAAAACTCGCGATCGTTTAACAAATATTTGGTTTCACGTGATACTTATCCAATTATGAATAATATTGAAAGTAAATGTTTTTGCAATTGAATCTTTGAACCCAAATCCGTGCGTATATATATTGTCGCGTATTTATTTTATAAACTCTCCAGCCGGAATTCTCAGTGCTGAGAATCGCGTTGCTGAAAAGCCCCACTTAGGATTCGATTCCCGTTCCTTGTATGCGTTGAGTTTCTCGACGTTTCTTTTCGTTGAGTGACCCCAAGTAAATAGAAGAAAAAGTACATCGACAACAGCCTGATTTTAACCCCACCGAGTAGTCGTAGACCGACTAGTTATTTCATGATGAAAGAGCCTCCCCTGAAATATTTTTAAACGAGCCCAGCAGAAAAATATCGTTATTTTGAATGCACCAGTTTTGATTTGTTTGTTTACGTATTACCGCAGAGTTTGACTTCGATGCTATAATAGTATTCAATTATGCATTTTTTGTGTTTTAGTTTTTGTCCACAAAAATGCCAACATCTGGAGGCGATGTTTCATCCACACGCTTCAGGAGCAACAAAAAATGTATACTATCCGAGCATATTAAATAAATTGGTATCGCGTTATTGTACTCGCTCGGCAATGCGTCTGCGAATTTGTTGAATTCCAGTGTTTTTTTTCCTCAGAATCGTGGTCACGAAGCGCGTACTCGGAACAATTCGCAGATAATTCTTTCCACAAAATCTATACGAGATTCACGGAAAGTGCGCCGCTCAATTTTTACATAATTATACAAATATACCCACGAGTACACAATCGCGAGAACTTGTATTTCCTCCGCCGAGGAATGTCTCGGGAGAGATAGGTTTTATCGTTGCATACTTTAAGTTGAGATTTGGTTTTTCCGTTCCCGTTACGGAGTTTGCCTACTGTCCTCGCCGCCATGCTTCGGCTTATTTTAATAATGCATGCTGAACTTAATTAGCGGTTGTGTACTCATAGTTCCCGGAATTGCCCCAGAATTTTATGTTGCCCGATCGAGATCATCCGACTGCTACCGCGTTAAAAAGAAGTAGTCATCCGCATCATGCATTGATTGCATGCTGGGTTATACCGACGCCAACAAAAAATATACGATTCGCCCAGAATACAGGCTGTATATTTTTTAGATATCCATTTTAATTAAAATTAATAAAAATCATATTATATTCTATAGTAATTTATTATTATCTACAACGGTTACGATAGTCCTACTATTACAGGTTAGAAAATAAAACTGATGTGAAGAGTATGTACTTTACTCATTATGGATTATTGATACTAGTGTATTAAAAAAAAAAAGTTCTTGTGGTAAATATAAAGTTGATTTGTGCTTCACTTCACTGACAATAATTGTGATTGTAAATCCACAATATTTTTAGCAATCGATTTCATTATTGGATGTTGGCCGAATCAGTAAACGCCAGGGTTTACTTCCCTATTGATTTTTTTAAAAATTCTTTGCTCAACGTTAATACTGTGAGGCGTTAAAAAAATATAATTTTCTATTCAACATTTCAACTTCAAATTTGTTTGAATGTAGCCGTTATTGACACCGCCCGACTTCAAGAGGAGTCGCGATATAATAGCAGCATCCGGTAGACGCACGAGGTCCGAATCGCTCGTAGTGGACTCGTCCACTTATACCATGCTGCTTCGGCAACTTCCTTTGATGCCGCCGGCCTCGTCCCTGCTTCTGCAGGCCACATGGTCAGCCCAAACTTCTCGGAACCATAACAGTCAATCCCTTTTAAGGTTTCAGGCGTCCCTGTAGTCAAGTTTTGGTCCCTCCACCCGCCTCGCTCGCATTTACACTGTATGCATATAAATCGTTGTATAGATAATTCATGACAAATGCATTATGATTAATTTCACGGGATAAAATCCTGATAATAACTATACGCTGGACAACACACATATAAGTAAAATCTCATGATGTGTTTTTTAAAATTAAATTAAGTCTACTGCTTAAGCTTGACCGTGTCGTCTAATGTCTAATAAATTTACAAATACATTGAATATTTTACATTGGCGGGATGGAACAACTGTGCTATCAAGTTAGTTATTTTACAAAATATTATTAACTCAAGTCATTTGCTAAAGATATATAATAAGGAAGCATTGGAATGTTGATTGTCGCTGGCTTGTCATATTCGAGCACTTTCTTCAACATCAACTGTAATTAGTAGACAACCATAATTCCATGTCGCGTCACATTAGCCAGCGACCTGAGGGCTTGTGATTCAAATCTTAAATAATAAACGTTATATATAAATATATTTTGGTTTATTCGCAACTGGAATTTGTCAGAATTCTCACGTCCTCAGATTATTCAATGTGATGTTTAAGAACTTGAACTCGCGGCTTTAAATAATTATCACAAGGCAATTGCATTGTTTAGCATATCACAATGTCTTTAATTATTGTTCTCGCTCGAATGGTGTCGAAATATTATGAAAATTGTTACAATGACACGAATATATAATTTTGAAATGTTATTGAATGAAAATGAACCACGCCACGTCGCATAAAGTATTTTGAAACAAACACAGTGCCAGAGCAATATTGTCTTGTTATCATAATGCAAGACTATTTTATACCAGTTTTTATTCAACAGTATTTATAAATTATAATACTCAAGGGATACAATCACGTAGGTCGCATTTTTTCGGACTGATCTTTGGAAATTTATGATGTAAAATTCCGACATATAGCTATTTTACTATTTTCATGCTACATGTAATTATTTTTAGAACCTCGCCAGTCTTTTCCCTTGCAAAAATGAATTAGGGGGCAGTATTGGAGTTTTATTTATTGGCTTCTCGTAGACAAGGTGCATATAGCTGTGCTGCCACAATGTCCGATAAAAATATAAGTCACGATAATAGATACTGCAAGAAAGTAGCGATATATATTTTTGCTATAGTTTACATCGTCTGCTGATGAATTTAATAGGCTCAGTCTTCCGCCACAGTAATTATTCAAGCGCGAAACGGAGATGCATTCCAAAAGTTGGTCACTGACCTTCCATAAGATGCACTCGGAGTATGGAGTATTCTAGAAACTCGTGTCCGCCTTGCGTTGAGGGAGTCCCTAGCAAAAAGTCGCGTTGCGTTTCGATAATTACAACACTGGAGTTATTCAATTTTCTACGAGATTGGTCTCCGTCGGATTTCTCACAATTACCTTGTTATTTATTTGATTTCTTACTTGATTGCTGACAAAATACTTACATGCCATTCTCACGCGAGGCATTCTTGCATTGTCTCTTTAAAAACGAAAAACTGCGACAAGGAAGCCTTGTGCATTAAGAAATATGCACAT
Source organism: Atopsyche davidsoni (assembly GCA_022113835.1). Lineage (NCBI taxonomy): Eukaryota > Metazoa > Arthropoda > Insecta > Trichoptera > Hydrobiosidae > Atopsyche > Atopsyche davidsoni. Next base: position 8,020,739 of record JAILWY010000007.1, read on the forward strand.
TGTAACACGTGTTAAAAATTTTGGTATTAGGTGCTCTGGGATTAACGCTAGAAATGTTATAACTTTTGGCAGCAGGTAGCAAGAGCGCAGGTCCCTTTCATAAAATTCATTACAATAAATGCTATATGGACTTTCTAGGTAACTGTGATCTCGAGGTCTATGGTTATAAATTTCAGTACATAAGGGGCTAATATATCTAAATACTTCATTTTGCATACAGTTTCTGAGTTACGGTTCACACAGTTATTTAGATTTTTCCACAATCGAACAATGAATTCTACTGACTCCAAAGATAATCGTCCATATCAAATATAATATGTTTGGTAATAAACTGTATTAAATTCGCGTTTTGTATGAAATCCAATAAAAATTTCAACACCGCTCGCTCACAATTATTCAGATGGTAACTCATTATTTTATCATAAAGCTTATCACACGCATATAAACATTCTCAAACATACACACAATTCGCAGTGATGTAATGCACAAGTAAGCATGAGTTTATGTCCCACGTGGCCCCGGGCTCAAGGGCGTCACCAGGGAAGTAAAGCTTCGACTGAAAACTGAAGTAATCATACCCTAATGAATTGTTAGACACTAATCTGTGATAAAAATGATTTTTTAAATGTCGATGCAAGTCTTTGTTGCGCTGCGATAATTTGGATTCGCGGAACCGACACTCAGTGGCGGCGAACTCCGCCGCCTGTGGATGTACTTTTTAGTAAATGACTGTAAGTAAATGCGCTTCTGCCACTTAATGGTAGATTAGTTGTACTTGAGCCACTACAAGTCCCGGAAGCCGTGCTGAGTACTGCGCATACCTACCATTAACGAGACAGGATTTTTTTTTCTCATTATTTCTCACTTCAACACGTCGTGGCACGGAAGTTCACGATGGCTTTTTTTTATTATTTGCTTTTGATATTTATTAGCAGTGCTTTCACCTTGAGAACCTTTAATATAATATGCACTTGTAAAACGATTTAGGTGATATTTTGAAGAGGTTTGTATTTTATCAATTTATAAAAGTCCTATGATTGTTCAAACCTTATTATGATATTTTGATGATAGCTTCACCATAGAGACTACTGTTTCAGTATAATCATAGTTAATCTAAAGTCATAAAAGTATTGATTTTCGTTTTACGCTACACTGAGACAGCGAAATTATGGTAATTGTAACAATAAGAATCCTAACAAAATAATTGACATTTGTACAGTGCATCTGGTAGAATAGTATCGCAAAACGGTATCTCTGGGGTGTTTATTAATTGAATCTGCCCATGATAAATAGAACTTCAGTAGTATCGGTAATTTTTTAATTATATAATTAGGTATTTATATAAATGTAAATTGACGATATCATTGCAATGCGAAAGATCCCACAAACAATTAAAGCACACCGTTAATTCAAGAAGGCATTTTTATTTTGGTTGGGGACTTTTTAATCACAGCAAATAACTCACTCTGTTCACTAAGAATCCCCACAATTGGTAGACGGGCGACATTTTGAAAAGTTCATAGACATTTCCTCGAGCCGCATCGGGGCACGGATTTCTAAACCTGATTACCGATTAATCTCCAACTCATAAGACTAGCCTTACCTTAGCGTGGAATTAGTACGAGTAGATTAGATTGCAATAAAACACTTAAAAGCCTAATGATATTAATCAGATGGGCTGGTCGTTTTTATGATATAATCTACTCTATTTATTTATTCGGATGTAGAAACTTACTTCTCTAATCTCATAATGACTGTGAAAATGTAATCTATTACTTCCTAGAAACTACGGATTACTTTCATTATCTATGTTATAATTGAATGAATTCGGAGACTAAATTGTGTAGAGATTTATTTTCAAATACACATTTTAAACGAAAAATTAAGTACCAACTGAATTGTATAAAGATAGGAAGTGCTCAATTTATTAAAGCATATTTGGAATTTATTTTGTATTTTTTTCTGAAAAAATTCAACGATATAAAAATATCCAAAGGGTAAAACATTGTTCAATAATTCTGAAGTTTTATATTCCTGAATTAAAAGTTTTTACCCTCTCGTAACGGTTTTTAAATAAGTGACAACTTACAATGAATCCGATTAATATTTTTTTTAAAATAGGTCATGATTAGTAAATTATCATATACCACTTGATTTATATATAAATACTTACGATTTCGCAAAGGAGGTTCTGGTACCTCCCCCAGAGATAGGAAACTCCGCGAATGGGTGTATTATTACAAAGAGCTGCAGGTATTATTTACAGACTGGAAAGCAAGTCAAGTCGATCACGGAGGCGACTAGAGGTGATTTGGGAAGAGCGCCCGAGGGGAATTGTATTGACGAGGTGATTTGTACAGGTAGACGTTACTTATACCAAAGCGGATACAATTGTAATTAGTGTGAAACAATCGATCGGCATGATAATTTTCAAGATTACAATTGCTTTTTTCTTGGACGTCAGCTTGATGTTTCGGTCCTGGTACTGGGGCCGTCTAAAAATTCGGCCTCAGTACTGGGACTTCAACGTCGGAAACTTTAACTGAACACAGAAATCAAAGCAATTAAATAAAAAATAATTAACATTTTGCCATTTGAAGTATTAGTAGTCACCAGTAGAATGCTGTCTGTAAAATCAGTAAAACATTGCATGCTTTTATATATATATATATATTATAAAATAAATTTACGTTTATTTATACATATTTTAGAAATCTAAATATCTGATACATATGTGGTGATGTTTAGTATGATTTTTCTGATACGTTTAATTTATTAAGCATATAAAATGTGTAAAATTGCTTGCTCAAACTTTGGACTCACAACATACCATTGTTATTCACAAACTGGTTAATTTACGATTCAATAATTATTACAATACATTTTAAAATAACTGTTGAAATGGTATTCAGTTATTAAGACCGGTTTCACGAATACACAAACATAAAATACTTACAGCCGCATTCACGAAGAGACAGAAAGAAACTTCTTTTAACCTACCATTGACTTCTGAAAAACTTTAAATATATTCTTCATCCACACATTAAATATCATATTTACTATACAGCTACGTAATTGTATCTCCGAATTAAAATAGTTCCACTACTGAACTGAAAAATGATTTTTTGTTGCAAGTCACATTTGATTGTTATTTTTTTGTGTAAAAAATGCAGTTACAAATTTTACCGTATTTCGTCACTAACTTACGGCTTCCTTTCTTACAAAATTAAAAACCATGAATTTTCTTTCAAGAGTCGTTTTACTTGTTTCACATTTTGTGTCTTTGTAATGTCAATCATGGTTTAAAAAATTATGTGTCATTTGTTCGGAAAATTATAAGTAGCAGAAAGTGCACTGTTATGTTACAGGAATTCTCTTGAAAAAATTTGTTATCAATACTTTATTAATATTAGTCTAAGTATAATATAGAGGTATTGAATAATCTAGAGAGATTGAGCGTATAATCACTAAATTACGTTTGTTTGAGAAAGTAATTTTGGTTCATTCCAGAATCTACATCTTTCATAAAAAAATCCAAATTACACGTTCTCACATCGCATTTCTTAAATAAATGAGCATTAATTCTCCGGAAAATAAAACTTAAATTGTTAAATCATTATTAATTATGTTCGGATTAAAACTAAGAGCGCACACGTCATGTTACAATTTACAGTTTGTCAATAATTTATGTTTATCGCCGTTTAACGTATTTGTTTTGGGATTACTTCCCAGCAAGGTTAGCAGATAAAGCGATTACCTGCGTCGCAGTGCCGCGCAATCACATGCATCGCATGCCTTATTATATAAATGTCAGTGTCAAATGTCACTCAACAGGTAACCAAAACATAGCATTTTTTTAAAAGGTAAAAAGTACATCCTCCAAGACAAGAAGCTACATATCGTGTATAGGATAATCGTTACTTCAGTGGCATTCGAAAGTTTTTTTTTATTTGTTGCTTGACAATATCAAAATTCGTGAATAAAACTGCCCAATAAATAAACCTTTCAGCAAACACTAAATCCCACAAAACGCAAGGCGTATTGTAATGCTCCATTTTATCTTGGCTATCTTTTTTATCGTCTCTATCATGATTCTGCTTTCAGTAGTTTTCGTTTTTGAACCCACCGCTTCCTACTTGCTGTGGAAAAAAACGCTACGCATTCACTGATCATCAACCAGGAGAAACAGGATTTTCTAACCCCTTTGCATTTTATTCACAAGGTGTTTCTTCCCACCTATAGAGCAACATATTCCAAAGAAAGCTTTTTTCCATTTCGCCCTCCGGCCCTTCTAGGGGGAGTGTTTAGATAAATAACTGCTGTTTTTTTTTTTTGAAAGGGATGTTTAATGTTTATGATTTATCAATATAAAATATATTATAATTTTTTATCTGAAATTGTAATTGTAAATTGTAAAAGAAAGTTGTGAAGTGCGTACTTCTTAATTTTTTTAACACAGGTATGCCATCTGTTTTCTATTCGGTACGCACGTTTGTAATAAACACGTTCTATTATTAATATGTAAACGTGTAGTATACAATACTTGTTCAGGAATATCACCTTAATCGATAAATTAAACGAGAAGCGGAAATTGAGAAGCGAAGGAAATGGAAAGAGTCGGAAGTCTGGGTTAGGTTAGGTAGACCACGATATGCCAGGTTTTTAGTTAGTAAATAATATGGTTTTGGATAGATTTAATTGCTCTACAAAACCATATCCTACGGTCCCTGAGTAGCAATAAATTATTACAAGTAGAAAAAAAAAATTCCTTCAATGCAGAATTGAAAACTATTGAAGGGTTTGTGGTCGACTTTCCTCTAGATGCCGGGACAAAGCTGTAGAATTGACACACTTTACTGCAGATTTTTCAGCGATGCTGAAGGCAATATCTAATTAGATGTTTAATAAGGTTATAGGCTGCATAATCGAATTGAGTAAGACTCATGTGCCACGAATGTGTTACATACTTTTCGATAATATCCAATGAGGTCTGTAGTGGAGTTCCCCGCCTTAGAGAGGATCCAGATAGTTTGGGAGTTCCACGTATCACAGTTGCCAGGTATCTTCCTCGACCTTCAAAAAGTAGTCGACGATATTGCTGATAAAGGGTATGCTTCTTGCAAGTCGTCACACGACTCCGCACGGCACTGCGAGCACAGGTTTAATTGTGCGCAATCTGCAAGCTTGTGAATCCGTTATCTCTCGTCTAGCACATTAGTACTAATGTTATTGAATGAAATGTACGTTTTGAGGCCAGCAGTTAGGTGAGGTGGATTATAGATACCTGTACAAAACTGAAAGTTTTCATCTGCGCGGACTGGAGAAGTCGCTTGACTTTCCGGATTTTTTCACTGTTGACTGGAAAATAATGGATGCATTCAATTACCAAAAAATTTAACTGTTTAAATTTTTGCGCTCGCGTCATTTGAGCTGTTCTTACTCGTTTATTTGGGGTGGTGACACATTGAAAAATACATTAAGAATTAGTACCATTATGAAATAATGTAATATATTAAATGTAGTGGTTAGGACTGTGGATTTTTATCCAAAAACCAATATTGTTTTACTTATACATGATGTAAATCATAAATAGCTTTCTGTTGCAACTATATTTTTTACTAACATTACGCCTAGATTTTGTTTTTGACAATCTACTATAATAATATCCATTGTGTGTGGGTGGGTGGGTGTGTGTGTATGTTTCATTTTTTGGTTCTCTATAGAATATCTTATAAGATACAACGCTGATTTTTTCGCACGTAAGTTCAGTAAGTTTTTCAAGACGATAGGATAATATTTTCATTCATAAACTAATTAAATAAAACTATCAAATATGCTTTATGTACGAATTATATGATTCTGTTGTTCACAGCGAGAATTTCAAATTTAGAATTTTTACAAAAAACAAAATATGATGCTTCTTAGAAATTTTCAGTTTATGTCAGCTTGACACAAGTACCAATGTTATTTTTTAGTTGCGTTAGAGATTATTAATCACATCATTAATAACTTAAAATGCCTCTTGAAAAAATAACACCGTCTAAGCACAGCAAACGTAATTAAATTTGAACGTGATAAAGACTGCATCTAATAAAGAACAGTGCAGTGAAAGTGATTCGTTGTTTGTGACATATGTCGTTTTTTTTATTAACGTCAATCAAGTGCGTATTTATTACCCATTACGGGTTTATTATATTATTACTAATATGATTAGGCACATTAGTTCATACATAGAAGATGATTTAAAGAAACTCACAGAAAAATATCATCGTGATTTGTGTGGGATGATATTTTTCTGAGAGTTTCATTAAATCATCTTCTATGTATGAACTAATGTGCCTAATCACTTTGTTTGTGACACGAAATGTGATATTTCCTAGAATGACTTTGCTTTCGAAATTAATATCCAGTTATTCAAAATATATGTGTACAATATGAAATCAAATATTCATCTAATTGTCAGCCAAACATATGTTCAAACACTATTGCATCGTTCATCGAATACGTCATTTTATGACGGGCTACATTTCTAGTGTTTTTATATCACGGATTCAGAACAAAAAAAATTGTTACCGTTGAAGTTTATATCATGTACCCAGTGAATAATCGGTGACACAACTCCTTCATTTTATTTTTCCAGCTCCAATTATAGTTTAAATTTTTGACATTGCTCCAACGTATCCCTTCAGTGTCTTTGAGATATTTTTTTATATAGCTTAGTTTACCATTTTTACAAATATTACTCTAACTAAAACGCTTTTTTTCTTCATACCTTTCAATTTTACCATAGCATAACTATCTTCGCAACCTTGCTTTTGAACCAACTCAATGTGTATTATTGAATTGTTTGGTATTGTTATATAATTGGTATAGTCTATTTATTTATTGTTACAGACCAAGAATTTGCTGTAAACCTGAAGAAGCAGCCCGAGTTCCCAGGCAGAGACTTTCCTGCGACTATTTAATGGATAACGCACAATAGCACAAGCGAACAAACATTGCTGCCTTGTTCGTGACGACATGGAGTAGTAAGTGAAATCTTACCCAATTTACGAACTCACAAGTTTACTTAGTCCAGAGCCGATCTTATCCATGAAAAAAAAAACTTTCGCTGTGACATTTGTATACTTATTGTCTGCTTTTTTATTGTTCGCATGAAGATTAAGGTGAAAGAAAATTGCGGACTTAATTTTGTCTTTTGACTTTGGCTGTGTTTATTTTGCAATGATTTTCTACTTTGTCGTTCTTTTGACCTGAAAAGTTTAATACTTGGAAAACGCAGGAGTTATTAAAAAATATTTTTATTTAAATCTTTAAATTGAAAACATAGCTTTATATCACATGCAGAATTAAGTTAGCTTTTAGAGATTAACAAATTGAAACAATTTATTAGCATTTTCACTATGAAAGAATTAGTCGAAAATTTGCTGGAAAGGGCTATAATTCTGGTTTAAAATATTTATGATACAATTGCTATTCATATCCCATTAGATTCACTATTTAATGTGTCAGTAAACCTTATTTAAATTTCTGAAATGTTTTTGATCTATTGTTTGTTTGCATTTTTTTCATGATCGATCTACTTTTCAATGTAGATTTATCATGGCACGATCTAACTACTCTGGAAAGAAAGCTTCCGATTCTGTACGCAGTTTATTTTCTTTGACCCGTGACTGTCAGTGAAAATGGAATATATTTACATGCAAACAAAACTACAGTAGATGAAATTTATTCGTGATTAGATGAGTACAATTAAAAATATCAAACTTATAGAAAACACAGCATTTTCCTTGACATCCAAATGAAATCGTTTTGGGAATAATTTTATCGAAAAGGAATTTAAACCACAATATTTACACAACCACCTCGCCGTCCATTGCTTAGTACGCTTGGTTTCTAACCTAAACTAACCATGAGGGTCTTGGGTTCAAATCTGAGTCAAGATTTTTTATTTAAAAAATCTGTGAATGGCGTTAAAAATCAGAAAAGCTGGAGTTGATCTGATCACTTCGAACAGTTTCTGCATCTTTCGCTTGCATTATTCTAATATTATAGTGTTAAAAATAGTTTTGGAATAAATATAAATCAATACTCAAAATAAACAATACATGGACGTAAATTTGATATAAATAGAATTTTAAAAATATAGATGTTAAAATAAGCAAAATATTGAACATATAATTATTGCCAACAGCCTAGAATCTGAAATTGCTGATTCTTACGGTAAAATAATTTGCCATGACAGAATGGAAAAGTTAAAGACAGTATACGGTAAATTACACGGCATTACAAACATTATGTTTTAATCGAGTAATACTATTACCGATACGCAAGACGTTTATATTTAAATCGATTTATATTTTTATCATAAAAGTATTATGTATAATAAATAATTTCATGTTGCATTAATTTCGTACTTATTTATACGACTACAGTCAAAACGTTTTGAAAGTGTTAAACACCGAAATATTAATATTAAAATTTGTCTTTTACACAAATGAAACGAAATGTAGTATAAAATATTGAATGATATTTTTGGGGCGTGTTTTTTTTTATTATTTGGACATGTTAAATTATACTATAAAGATTGTTCGTTTTTGTACATAAACGTTTTTGAAGACGACACAATTTAAGGCTTGCCTATTTTAAGATTTGATCTTGAATTTAAAAAAATTGTAAAACAAAAATAAGCTTTTAAGATTTGTATTATACGTTGAATATTTTGAATGCTTAAAAATTACAAGACATGCAAATCACTACAAGCATACATACTTTTCATATGTGTTGGGTAAAATGTAGTTATTATTTAGGGGCTAATTAATGAAAGCATTTGATAAGGTATCATTATTTTTTTTATAATTGCCCAGTTTTTGATATTCACAATCGGGTTAGCTATCTCGAATTAAATTATTTAATAAATTAATACCACAGGAAGTAGATTATACTTATCAACAATGTTGTTGTAAATAGGGTAAACGAAATCAAGATATGCACATGCATATCTAAATTTTTTAAATTTTGATATACCATACGTCATTAAGGAAGTACATGTAGATTAAACGATATACTTATCTTTAAAAATGTATTATCCTTGTCGGTGAGGATGGTGCAACTATTATGAATTTGACTTCCGGCTAGTTCAAAGTGTTCAATCCTCATCACGGTTAGCTGTGAGTATGTGTGAATAGATAAGTTTGTATATCTCATTCATCAGTGCACATTATTATTTGTGTGATAATAAAGCTCATAGCTCTCTGCCCCGGGTACACACAATTTTAATAATATTTTTCATATATGAAAAATAGATTTATGTGTTGTGTATTATTATAATTTGCATTTAGTGTATATCACTATTTTTAGAGTAGATTTGTGTTGATTGAAGTAATCTGAGGATCTTGTCGATCTTCATTGATGCTGTTGCACCATGATGTACCTTTAGCGAGCATAAATCCAATCATCTTAGCTTTCTCTGGCCTGGACTTCACTTTACACGAGAGACCTAAGTCTCTGGTCACTTAATTTTTTTTGTTTAATTTATGATGTTTGTATCGAATACGCTGAAAGCAATACCTTTGATTTCGCTGACAATATTTTCGTATAATGGTCGCGTCTTACAAAGTTTTCAGCAGGTTTATATCCATCGCTACCTACATGCGAGTAATTTATAAATCCATTTTGTAAACTTTCTTGAGCGATAAGTCTTAGAAAAATTAAATAAGTAGGCAGTGCTCAGTCGCGAAAGTCCGTAGTTTCTCTCGTACTTGATGCATTTCTAAACGCACATTAGAATGTAAATCTAGTAATGCATTATGCATCGGTCTTTATTAGATTGGAAAAATCTGTAATTCAATATTAATTACATAATATTAATTAACAAAATAAAGAATCGTGATTAACATACAGGGTGTAGATCTATTTTTTGTTGTTGTTTATCTTTAATATCATTCGATTAACATAACGGAGGACTCTTAAATGATTTATAGTAGTACGGCATCCTAACTAGATTTTATGTTGTTAGATTGTCCGTTAATATGATTCAAGTGGGTATGTCTAAATAGTCACAGTTATAAAATACAAAGCTTTACTCTGAGAAAATCTGGACCAATAACTGCTTCTAATGTAGGTGTTAAAATTAAGTGCGTATTAAATTTTTAATACAAATCTTGCGGGCTACCTGTCAAAAGTGACGGGCAGGTGAAAGAAAACTAATAATGTTAATTTTGAATGTGAAAAGAATATGGTGATTTTTTTTCTCAGTGTTAATAACATAAGATGTTTCTTCCCTTCTTTCTACGCTCTTCATTATATCTAGTTTATTATTGTATTTTTTGTAGGTACACACTTATAATAATGGGATAGTTAACTTACAAATAATAAGTTTTAAATTATACTTAGGTTTTAAATTACACAAATAATCAGTCTTTAAATTTTAATTTCTTTATTTTATAAAAAATGCTATATAATTATATAGTGCCAAATATGCTTACATAGAGTTGTTCAGGCAACGTCAACCCTATCTCATTTTTATAACAAAGTAAAAAATAGGCACTTATATAAATCAAGTCTCTTTATTTTCTTTTATGATAATTTACAGTGGTTCTTAGGGCTATGCTTACAATACAGCATGTGGCTATCCCCTGATCCTGCTCGTAGGTTGTGGGGCTTTCAAGGTGCGGCTTAGGCGGTAGTGTACGTGGATTTTTCGTTTTTGAGTTTGTATAGATAAAAATATGTATTTAAAAAACCCTTTTTTGGCATGAGTTTATGAATAAGTAATAACGGATGGTCGTTTTATATAAAGTGGATATAGGAGTCAAACTTTTAATTACAAGTGATTGATTTTTTATCTCGAGGAAAAATTCAAAGCAGGCAGTTGACATCTGTCTATCTTTGCTGGTTCTTGGACGCATGACCCTGGAGTCGAGGATCCTGGGTTCGGTTGCTCTCCCAGAGAGCCGTGGGAGAGCTGATCGGGCTGGGAACAGTCTCTCAAGACCGGTGTCATTCGACTCGCCTGATTCACGACTGTCACGACATGACCTAAACTCGGGTCGTTTTCTAAACGCCTGGCGTGGTTTCCTCGCTCATTGTACGTCGTATCAGATGTTTTTCGCAATTGTTCCATATCCTACTTTCGTGACCAAATCAGAGCAGTTTAGGCTTTTTAATAGTTTGTTTGATTAGATAATGATTGTTCTTTTTAATAAGCGTGAGAAATGCTTTAGAAATGATTAATTATTTAATTATTTGTTTCAATTAATGCGTTAATTAAGATAGTGTACGTTTGATAACTTAAAATTGATTAGGGTCTGTAGATTTTTTAGTAGTATGTATTTTCATGACTTTCTCCATTCATTATTGTACCATCAGACTTTTGCGCCTGTACTTGTATGAACCAATCCTGAGTATTCTGGAACATCTCTTGGGAGTTGTCTTATTAGTTATTCCCTTCAGTAATATCTTTCAGTATTACGATATGAAATCAAAGTACGAAGAACTAGTTTTTTTACGAGTTTATGATTTAAGTACGCTCTGAGTGGAGAAAATATAAAATGGTTACATGTAAAGTAAACCGGATTTGTATATAAATATTAAATTCAATGTGTTTAGTCTTCGAATATAGGGAATCGCAAAAGGGACTGTTTATAAATAAATTTATTATATCAATTCCAATGATAGATGCACTTTGTCAGTTTTTAGAGCAGTTCTTCGTCAGTCAGTAAAAAATGGCCAGTTTACACTGCTGCAGTGCCTAGAGGACGACCCCTACTTGTTGGTCATGTATAGAACATGAGGACTAAGTGAGTCGGTTCTTGAAAATGAAATGTAATTTTTATATGCTTATATTTGGATTTATGACAGATTACCTTTCTTAAACAGAATATAGAATAATCGTAAAAATTTTCATAACAGTTTAGTTGCACGTCTTTTGTATGAAGTGCACGCAATCTTAATTGCTACTAAGCACCGAGTGAAAACTCAGCAATGTAGGTTTGCATAAATGTAATTTGATGATAATATAAATGTATGTTATTAAAAATTGCATAATAGAAATTCATTTATTCTCAAAAACTAAACATCATTACATAAACACTTCCATACACCGTGTATAGATTGAATAATGCAGTATAAATAATATGCAGTAACAACGTTTAATCTCTTCCTGTCTTGTGGTTGCAAAATAGTTTTCACATACCTTTATGTAATTTCAAACCAGAGATTCATAAGATCTCATAAAAGTTTCTTTATGGCTTGACAATTATGAACGGTCTTACGATTCGAAACAAAACGTAATGAAATGAGGATTCAGATATCTCGTAAGTATCATTAGAGCACTTCTGGGTGACGCCCAGTCGGAAGATCTGTATTATTACCAAGGAATTTATTATTTTAAATTCGGTTACAGTTACACAGCGGTAAATGCAATTTGTTGGCGAATCTCATAGTGATCTAGTCTATGGTTATTTTTTCAGAGGTTTATTTTTTAAATGACCTACAACTTATCACTAAATAATAGACCAAAAATTGTATTTTACCGTGATATTATTTATACAAAAAATAGTAATAAATCATCCTATATAAAAATAAGAAGTATGCGTTTTTTTCGTTCCGGCTTCCTGAAACACCATAAATCTAAAAAACATATGAACGATTGCAAATTAGCTTCAAAAAAATGAATTCATGTATTAAAGATGAGCAGATTAAATATACAACTTTTTGAAAATTATTAAACGATTTACTCGTATGAACACATTTTATATTTTAACTGTAACTTTCGAATGTATGTCTCCTGAAAATTGAAGAAATAATAATTAGTGCAAGTTAATATGTATTAAGTTCGTGAGGTATTAATATATTGGCTAGTTAAGCCAGACTTAGTAAAGCTAGTAACTTTAGAACACGCCAGAAGAAAGACCTTCCCGGTCACTAACGTAAGACGCCATTGTAGCTGGGCACAGAGAATTTCCATATGTAATAAATGCAGAAGGTAATTTCCTTCTTTACGAATATATGTCAGGCATAATGATGTTATAATTATTGAGTTCAGTGTTGCCATTGTGTGTGTTAGTGCCGTTATATGCTAAAGTGTGAAGTTTATCATTAATGCTATCATTATCTTGTTCTAATATGCCATTGAATTTAAGCATTTTTAATGTGATAATATTTTCATTGTTTTTTTTTTTTAATTATCACTTTCGAACCTTTCTTTTTTTTTAAGTATATCAATTAATCTGAATTTTCTCGGTTATCTCTTCGTTAATTTTACCCATTTTTTGTGAAGTATTTTTCTAGAACGAAAAAAGATTTCTCTCAACATGATTTATACAGGGGAATTGTACCTTTTCAGTTTAAAATTTTAGCTAGTGATATTTATGCTGACCAAAAAAACGAAACAACACCAGATAAATCACGATTACAATGGATATTAAAAAATACCGCCCATCCTTGAGGCAATACAATTTTTCTCACGGAAATTAATAGATACAAGTTTATCAAAAAGTATTAAGAAAACCAAATTGACTAAGTATTTTTGGTGCTAAATTTATTTTCTATATATTACATCAGAATACTTCAAATGCGTTTGAATTTCTCTTTTTGGTTAATTACAATCTTGTGTTGTACTAATAGGAAATATTATTATGTCATAGCCGCAATAGTATGTGCAGAAATTTTTCGATTTTAAAATTACTTTTGTATAATCAAATTAAATTATTTTCCATAAAATATTCATTTATGATATTCGATATGTTTTGGTATTATTTTTATTTGGATAACATGTTTTTTTATTTTTTATTTATTAGACATTAATGCATCGAGTCTTTTGCACCCTACCGACTGGGTTTTGGGCTTGTAAATTTTACCACTGCTGTAGGCTTCTAGCCGATATTGTTGGTCCCCAAAAACTTCACCGTATTACCAGTTTACCAATTATCGCCATTTTAATATTTTGCCGGGTGTAAAGTAAAGTCAATCAGGTTAAATACTGCGATGTTATTCAGGTGCCGCAGGTGTGTGTCGCTGAAGCGTCTACAATCAATCTTGCTCGGTCGCTGCCGTGCATTATCGTCCGCAGACAGTTACCTTACAGACCCAGACAGCTTGCGACATTCTTATGTGTTACTTCAGTCGATGCATACCCTGTACTTTACAACGTTTTAATTACTAATATATTGTGATTTTGAGAGTCACGATCGTTCAATCGAATCAAAATCGTTACTGATTTCCGCATATCCGGAGAGACACGGACTGGTGGTTGTAACAATAAAGATACATTATTATGTAAGACGCATAGCACTGAATGCTTCAGAAAACTTGTAGCGTAATTATGCGTTGCATTGTTATTCGGGGTTACTAAATATTCTAAGTTGATTATGAGTAACGGATACACGCAGGACTTTACCGTATTCTCTGTACTTTGATATGATTTAATAATCAATGTATTTTCTATAAATATATAATATACCGATCGCATATTTCTAACAATTATATTTTAGTATTGATGATTACTAAATATTAAGATTTTTCAAACACATAATGCCATATTGTTTTTAGTAAACGGTTCTCAAATGAAACGACTGTTTACATACTTCAATCGTTTCATCAAATCTTTATCTATTATATTGGTTACACACTTGCGTATGTATAGCTTACAAAACTTATTACAAAAGCTAAGGTGAATCTTGTCAAGTTCTGATTTTTTTTATTTTGTCGTCGTTTCATGCATGCACAGTTTTCCTGAAAATGTTTGTTTGTTTCAGTAAGTAAACCTATCATTGTTTTGAGGTCAGGTGAGAGACAATTGTGGTGTCGCTTGTATATTCCCTCCGGCTTTACAATTTCAGTAACTTCGTGACGATCAGAGGCGTTTGACAAACACATCAAACAATACACTTGTGACATAATGTATTTTTTTTTTCATAACAATTAAGTGTATGTTTTGTAATTTACGGTGCAATATGTCTTTATTGTCACGTTTTGGAGGCGTCCATTGTACACCGTCCAAAGTGAAATGAAAAATTTGTGATGCAAATGAATTTTGTAATTCGTCGTTTTAAATTAAAATCTCATAAAAAAAGCGGAGAGCATCTGCTTATATTATATTTTAATCATACACTTATATGATTGTGTAATTTTATTTCATACCATCTCTTTGTGTTGAATGCATTTTATTAATTATTACGTTGTTAGGGACGATGTTAACAGATGGCGTTAATATACTCATCAATGCTCTTCTAAAAAAAAATCACTTCGTTGTCTAGTAGTTAACAAATATATTTACCGGCTGAGTATTTTTATTATACAATTTTTTTAGAAATTTGTCCATATATTTTTTATAGGTAACCTCTAGTTAAATTCTCGCGTCACTTTCAATACACAGAAATGTTTTTTAAATATTTTTAACTCTTCAAACGGGAAGCTTTCAATTTCAGATAATATGAGAACGAAGAGTTTATAACCCATTATAAATATTGATCCACTAAGTCGGCAAACAGACGTGCCAGTCACTGTGCCACGTGACGGATTTCTATCCCATCACAGATATTAGCTTTTTAATTTTTGCAAGCCGTAATGGGCATCTCGCCTGGATGGGGTAGCATAAAATAGGGCTAACCCATACAAACAGATATTATAACCTGTAATAATGTATACTACTCTTTATTAAGCGGGTATCAACACTAATTTACAAGTGTTCCAGTACTACCTTAGCGTAAAAGTGGTTTTCCTTATAAATTCAATTAAACGCTTGAATCCCACGAGCGGGATTTTAAAAACTTTCGAAGACTTTTTTGCCGTTTTATGTGTGGATTTATTATAAACATTGTAAATACACTTTTAATTATTATATACCTGTCCCCTTTCATGTGAGAATGCCGTGCGTATAAGTCAGGACACACCCACAGTAGCCAATTGAATTATATTGAGAACCGCTGAAGAGCGCTTAAAATCGACTCTGGCCATATCTGGGCAGCAGCCTCCTGTCGTGATTGGCCTGCCAGTTTGCACGTACCCTGGCATATGCTCAATGCGACACACCGACATGTACATACAGCCTATTCTAGCGGTTAAACTTAACTACGTGCGCATGTAATAAAGCACAGTTAACTAACCGGACTGACTGCACGTATGGGCGATTTAAATTCCAGTAAACACCAATCAACTACATTTATTAAAGAAATAGCACCGGACGCTGTCACACTTAGAATTAAATAATATTTTAGAAGTTAACTGATCTGATTTTTTTGGTTTATTAAAATAAAGTATGAATTAAATAAAGATTAATTAACATAAATAAAAAATAAAAGCACGCCATTTTTTAATATTATTTATAAAAAAATGACGTATGTATTACTCATCTATTAAACCATCTATTACTAGCCTGAGGCTATACTGATGTATCAAGTCGTCGAATCGCATCATCGGTTACTGTTGGCTAGCTAGATGGAAGAAGAAGGCTAATTATCTTTATTAAACATAATTTTTGTGTAATTCAACCTATCGTGGGTGTTGGAATTTGATTTGGGAAGTCTTTGATTGATTCAGAAGGAATCCCCGACTGCCGGTGTGTTTGGCCTCATACCTGTTTTCACCCGTTTATTTGTGTTCTTTTGGGTTTGTCTTATAACCAGGCTTTTGTTGAATTCACGGCACGTCATTGTGATGATGCATTTGGTTTTTATGTAAAGTAGGTGTGATATAGAATTTATAAATCAGCACATAAATTGTTATTTGCGTCATCTGAAATGTATGGGAAAATGACGCGCATATTCTGGCAGGTCGTGGGTATGTTTATTTTGGTAATTTTTACATGTCCATATTTTTTTTGTTTTGGTTACACTGGAAGGCGTGTATTTACTGCGATGAATTATTTTGAATATTCATTACTTCTTTGTCGAAAATTCTTGTATCCATACCACGTAACGAAATTGTCATAAATTTAATACTAAATCGTTAATATATACGAATTTATTCTGTTGTGGATTGTATAATTTCTATTTAAATACTAAATACATCCGGAATGAAGTTTTATGATATAATAGTACAACCAATCTTATGCATATGATCTAATTATATTATTAAATTTATTCAAAGTAAAAGTGAATTGATGAATCTTTTGATCACAGAAAAAATATAGTATAAACCAAAAGGAATGTCTATACATAACCATGTGGAATTTATATGCCCAATATGTTATTTACTGTCAGGCGTTGACAAAATATATTGTATGATAAACTCGCGTGTAAACACAATCAAACTGAAATCCGTTCAATTATTTTTACATGCTTACTTTTACACATATTCCCTACACAAACTCTATAACATAAATAAAGAAACTCTTGTGCGCTACCAACTAAGCCACATATTGTAACCCTCACAACCTGCGCGCGGGATCAGGGAATTCCCATACAAGATGTAATCAGATGACCAACCCCGTTTTTTAGACGAACCGTGTTATTCAGAATCCTAATTCTGAACTACCCCCGCAGTAGTAAAGTAATAAATCCGTGCATTTTAGAGTCCTCTAAGCTTGATAAGTATTTTAGCAGTGATCAGCATTTGAAAAACCGGACGCCGGTATTTCTCGCGGCAGTGTGCAAGGACTCTGGTCCTGTTTTGTCGAAGCTAACCGAGAGAGTGCGGTTGCGAAACTATTCGCAGTGGCGCACAGAGCAGCCGGAGTATAAAAGATTTACGACCTTTTATGATACCAATATGTCAGATATCCCAGCAGGCTGTGGGATGTTGCGAAAATATAAATTGAACTATAAAACGAGTCACATTGTCCAATTGAGGTCAATTTTAGCCGAAATAATTTTTACAATTCTAGCCTACTTTAGCTAGTTTCAGGTAAATATTACTCGAATATAATAATTCAACGCCCAATTTGTTCAATCTTTGTAGTTATTTTAAAATTAGCTTGATGTGTATTTTGGATATTCGGAAACGTGTCCGCTTATGGTGATTATTTCAATTTCCAACTTTTATGGTTTGCGGGATTTTTTATTATCTTTAAGAGTGAGAATTATTATTACTCAATAATAGCAGATACTTTTAAAAGAATTGACTGGTAGGTAAGCAGAGGGAATAATTTAGAAGCAACACAAAGAAAGCACATACATCTCTATCGTCTCTATCGTTTAGCGATAACTTTTAGATTGACGTCAAACAATTACTATCACGTAAACTTGAGGTAAAAACTTTTAAAAAGTCAATTATCCGTATATTATATCGCTAACCGCAAAACCACGATGTCTAAAAGGAAATTGTTTTTATAGGTACGCGAATTAATTGTACGTCTAATACGCGTGCCGTGGAAATCGACACTACTTTTACTATATACACGCTGATTGTTTTATCCCTAAATATATTATATACACACGGCTAATTGTATTCATGTACCTAAAATATAATTGGCATATATTTTCAGGAAAGGTACACAATAATTATTTCTTTTTTTTGTTCGTTGATAAATTTAAATCAACTAACTTCGTTTGCATTTCAGGAAACTAATATATGATTACACTCATGCATATTTACAATACGATATCTTTATTACTTAAAATCATCTTGATTATCTTTAGTCCAAACAAGATCAAATAAAACTACCAATAATAATTTTCTTCGTGTAACTTTCATTCAAGCTGTGTTGGAAATAAAAGATTTGAACTTGCAAAATATCCAGTATGAGGCATATTTTTTTTTGGTAGTCTTTAAATTTTTGAAGATTCAATGCAAAAGACGACTGAGTAGTTGAATAAGCTCTCGGTCTGAAAAAAAACTTCCAAGGCCACTAAGTCCTAGGGGTTGGTTTCAAACTCAGTGCTCTGATGACTGGGCAAGGCAGGTAGTAGACCAACGGCCACAAAAACTAGACAGGACGATGTACCGTTACATGCGAAGGGTCCTAATACAGAGAATCAACATTGAAACAAATATTACCTACGACTACTGTAGCAAAAGTAAAATTTAATGTTTCATTATATATATTACAAATTTTACAGTAAAGCTTAGTAAAACAATTTGGGGACATTATTTCATCAATATGTGAAGGTCTTTCGGCGTTTAAAGACATCACCAATCCAAATTCTAACATTCTAAAAAAACATATAAACTACTTAAGATAAATCTGACGACTTTAGCAGTTATGGTGATAGTTTTAATAGTATTTTTATATCATATGATTTATTTATCTTTACTTGTGTATTTTTACTTCATGAAGAACTTTACACTCTCTGAGGTGTTCGTAAATTGATATCTTCCAGAGTGTGACTATCATGACTTAACAAATAAATATTGGAGACATTTATTGAAATTGAATTTCAGTCTGCACACTAATCATCACTCCACTATATATATGACTATATACTAAACTACGAATACCAAGAACTGGTATTTAGATCAAATATCAATACTCGCACGAGTGAGTTCAAGAGAGTTTTGCAGTCAATTATGTGACGAGAGTGATGTGATAATTTTAAATTTTAATTAAAGAATAAATGCGTATTTTAAACATTTTTCCTGTTTTGATCATGTTTACACGCCTTTAATATTACCACTTGTTTTGTCAGCGATTAAAGCACTAATCCAGGGCAAATATTGAGTTTATTTCCAAACGTGTTATTGTGTTTAACCGATCGCCGCTAAGTCCACACGATTCCACAGTGGTAGATAATGGAATGGGTGTTGTTCCACATCGGAATCTGGCCATTCCGCGCAGAACGCTTGAGGGATCGTGCCTCGTTTCCGTCGGTATTCACAGCCTTATTGTCAACCTCATGCTCGCGTCCCTTTCCACAAATGATCCGATTTTAAACCGACCGCTCTCCGAGTATTGCCGGTGACACTGTTAACGCGCCCGCGGCGTAGGGCTGGGAAATAACCTTTCGATATATCGTCTACTTACACGCCAGGCTGAGCGTGCGAGGTACATATGCTTTTACGTAGAGGAAACTGAAGATTGAGTTTTGCGAAGCGAATTTTCACATTATCGATCTATAAAACATAAATCATATGTCATACCGCCTAAAGAACCTAAAGAGTTACAAAAAAAAATAGTTTGTGGATATTGCGTATTTAGTCGAAACCTTTATGTAATTGAATTTTACAAATCAAGAACGAATTGATAACGATGATCTTTGTGAATATAAAATACGCTTATCTATTGTGTTATCACTATTGAGTGTTTTCTCATTGAGTTTTAGTGTATTTTAATAAAATCAGCAACATGGTAAACGAATAAATATATATTTAAACTAATGGAGAAAACCCATTAAATAAAATACAACAATACATAAGAAAAATATTTTGTCATTGATCCCAAAAAACTAGACTAAAAAATGAACATACTAGTAGGTTTTGAGTTTTCGGTTCTATACATGATGTAGTGAATCTCAACATATGAACTGAATGTTATTTAAAAATTAGTTCTAAACTGGTAAAACGGTACTCTCGCTTATCAGTGGTATTGTTTCCCATGCACAATATTGTCGTCGATCTTTGTTGAAATTCCCCCATCACTAGCAGTGTGTTTGTGTTGTTGCAGCGCGCTGGAGGGCGGCGCGGCGAGGGGCGCGGGGGGCGACCTGCGCGCGCTGCTCCGCGAGAAGGCCGCGGGCCACAGTTCCTTCTACCGGCGGCTGGCGGTGGCCCCGGGCGGCCAGCCCGGCTCCGAGCCCGGCACTGAGCTCGCCGGCCAGCCCGCCAGTCAGCCCGCGAGCCGCGGCATGAGCGGAGCGGGGGCCCTGCTGCGCCCGCCGGCGCGCGCGCCCGCCGCCAGCCCCGACGAGGGGCTCCCGCGACACGACTCCTCCAGCGACGACGAGGACCGCCGCCACCTGCAGCGTCCCGACCGCCCGCGCAGCGCCGACTCCGCCGTGGACCTCGAGGAGACCCCCTCCCTCTCGGTGCTCGCGGACGCCATCGAGAACATCGTCGGGAAGGAGGAGAAACCCTGCACGGGCTACGACAGCGGGGGCGAGAACGCCTTCGACGAGTCCAGTCCCTACGAAAAACGCGATTACTGCGAAGAGCACGACTGCTATCACATCAGGAGCAGGACGATCCTCGAAGCGCAGTATGTCGAGTACCCGTTCCAGGAGAGAAAGTGCAGCTTCGAGGGAGAAGAGAACGACGAGACGGACGTGTTCTCCGGCGACGGGGCGCGAAGGCCTTCCACCCTGAGCTGGGCCGAGGACATGGAGATGGCCGGGCGCGCCCGCATGGTCAGGACGCCCTCGGTCGTCGTCAGCGATTACTCCGACGACATTCACGCCGGAATAACGGCCGAAGAGCTGGAATATTTCAAGAAGCACGTGGAGGCCGCGTCTCCGTCCAGCGGGCGCAGCTCCTGCAGCAACTTGGACAGCCGGTGCGGGAGCCAGCTGAGCGTGCTGGAGGTGGACGCCGAGGACAGCGCGTGCGGGAGCCAGCTGAGTGTGGACCTGGACGACAAGGGAGGGCTGTCTCCGTCGGTGAGCGACTGCGAGGACGACGACAGCGGCCTGGGAAGGCAGGCTTCCCCGAGAAAGGTAAACGACCACACCTACCTCCACTCTCTAGCGCACCTGCACGCCCGCAGTCCGCACTTGTGCCTGCTCTGCCACAGGTGTCTGCGCCTGGGCTCGCTCGTTCATGTCACGATCGGACTCCTCGGCAGCTTGTCGCTTGTACAATAGCGCGCTCAATGAAAGTAGGTATTCACGCACGTCACGGCATTATCATAAGTTCACTGATCTGGCTTGAAATTAATTCCTCTTTCCGATGTTTGTATTTTTATTGAATTTGAATAACTATGACGTATTGAGGAAGACATTATGATTATGAAACTACCTAATGATTAGTATTTTTTATCAGACATTTTGTGTTAATTTAGTGGAGTGCGACCCAGTATTTACCTGCCGATTTTGGTCCGCTCCCGAGGTCTGACGGTGACGGTTCCGGACAGCTTCTCGCTGCTCGGTTTGTTTTGTTGTGCTGCGGTTCGGATAGTCGCTTCAGAAGTCGTTCCTCCCACCTCTGATGTCACTCCTCTCCTCTCGCGCGTCACAGTGGGCGGGCAGAACCTTATACCTGCATTGAAATTACTCGTTTAAGTTTGACACCTGAGGACTGACGGTTCATCACCCGTTACAGACTTTAATACGAGTAAATGTTTGTACTAACAATCAACACAACACTCGCGCAGTGTTAGCACAATAAAAAGAAAAGCACTCTAGGAAGAAAAAAAATATCACGATTTATTTTAGTGAATTATTTATTTATATAATTCTTTATTTCGAATAAACATAGTCTTATACTATGAGAAAGTAGTCAAAAATATTTGCAGGCTTTTCGGAGACCATTGTTACGGTGAATATTTAATATATTCATAAAGTTAAATTGATTGTTTTAATCATTGATATACGGGCAATTTAATTCGTTTTTAAAAGTATTACGTTTTTTTATATACAGAAAATATTTTTATACATTACTTGCATATTATATTATATTTAAAGTTGAAACCATTAATTCTTAAAATAATGTATTTTCAGTTAATCCGATTTTGTTATGCGACATAAGTTGAATTTAAACCCGCAGCTTCATGACTATCGCGGCCCGTGCTCTTTCCAATTGAACTACTGTAACTGAGCGAGGACTTGAATCGTTACAAAGAAATTCATTACTTTTATTATAAACGTACAATGGATTTAACGAATTCAACAACATCGATAACATATTTGACATTCTCTTTATTGTTAATCTAATTCTGGTGCTTTTGTAAACTGCACTTTAAAATGGGGTGTATGCCAGACTCGTCAAAAGAGGGTCAGGTTTCATACGCTTTAAATATTTTTGCATAGATTAACGACTGTTTCACAGATTGGAAAAGCTACTGTGTGTTTGTTCTATCTTTATTTGTTAGAAATTACCGCAGACGTGCCAGGTAGGCACGTCGAAGCATTGGACGCATTATATCGAGCAATCGTTATCAGCTACGCAGTGAACTATAAATTACGTTCAACAACCGCTCGACAGGTGGAAAAAATTATATAAATACTTGCTTATTAAATTAATTAATTTTAATTAAATTATTTCTTAGTATAGTATAGTTTATTATATTTTAGAATTCGCAATACTTGGCGCCGTTTATGAATTTTTTCAGTCGTCGGTTTTTTGTTAGCATTAAATACTTATTTACAAATAGTAGAATCAAAATAGTCTTCTTGATAATCTGCATACGATATTATGCCATACGCCTTTCAGTCTACTGACGGCCTTCGCCTTGCTTTAGCCTCATACAAATTCGAACGATTAAAGGACAATAAACGACAAAAATAAGCTTGTATAAAAAACGAAGTATACTGCATGAGTAATTTCTAGGCTTTGTTTGTATTTTAGACAAAAAAACGCATTTATTAGGTGGTTGACCCACATCAAGCCATATTTTATGATAAATAATACCAATTTGTTAAAAACAATTTTTTTTCTTTATGTGTGCCTTCATTGTATGTTTAACAATGTGCCATCATCCAGATAAGTCGTTTACAAATTTAATCACCTACAAGGAGATGTCCTATTTTAAGTGATTTCTTCCGTAAACGTAAAGTATGTAGTGTTAGAGTTTAAAGTATGAGTAATACACATTAAAGCAGTCTGTCATGGTATTTTTATATTTTTTTAACATCTTAACTTAATGCGAAAATAATCTATCGCTCTTCATACTTAAATAAATTGCGCTTTATTTTTGAATTATGCTTGGTTGATTTGATGATTTTTTTGCGATATAATAGTTGTTACCAGAGGCACGCCGCGCATAATTAACTGGACATGCAGTTAATGTATAAAAACTACGAGAATTATCAACACTCGTCACTGTCGTTGCTCTCGGTGTTGGTGTTGATAAAAGAACATTCTATTTTTATATTGATCGTATGCACGTAAAGAATGCACGTGATGCACTGATTATTGCAATACTCATGAGATTGCAATTAGCACAGTGCATGTGTGCCCGCAACAAACAAACAAAACAGATTATTTAGGAAATTATGCAATTTATTGTTGCATCAGCTGCTATGCAATTCATTACAATTTAATTTTTTATTCGGAGCAAATAAATTTATATTGAAAAAAATTAGAACGAAACCTCATTTTCGTGCTTTTTTTAAATTTATTGTCGAAGTAAGAAAGATTTGCATTTTCTTTGTATTTTTAAAGAAAAAACGATTTCAACTAATTTAATTTGTACATTATGATATGATCTATCATATTTTATAAATATATGCATATAAATGTGTGCAATATGTGCATCTGAAGAAATAATTGCATTTGCTTTGATATTTATAAATTATGGTTTGATCTAGCATAAATTAGAAATATACGAATATTTTAATACAAGCGTTCTTTTTATCGATTAAGAAAAAAAAAAACTATTCCATGTGTAGTTTACAATTTTTAAAACTGTTGCTTGGTAATAAGGCCTTATTTAAAAAAACATTTTATTTATATATAAAAGCTACTTAATATGAAAATATCAAATTTAAATGTAGGTTAAGAATAACAAATATGTTTGAAGAAGTCATTCGCATGCTTTCAGGATGCTGTTTAGTTATAGGGGTGTAATATATTTTTATAATAAATAATAAACACACCACACAACTAAACCAGTACACAATAAACATATTTCATTATTTATATGAGTGACATATAACCGCACCAATTCCCATTCAAGGTGACACCACTAGTTTAAAAAAAAAAACTCGATACAACAGGTAAAAATAGACACATTAGTGATATATCAGTTTCCAGATTCGGAGTTTTGAAACACCTGTAGTGAATTGAATGACAATCGAGGGACACGGCGTGCTTCCGGGAGTCTCATGTTCGCGTCTAAAGGCCTCCACACACGTTGGGACAAAACATGCGACCGATATGCTATCAGCCAATAGCGTCCCTTTATTTTTGGTGTTTTGCCTATGTAAACAACGCAAAGTAGGACGCTATCGGCTTGCTGCAGATCGGTTGCAAGTTGTGACGCGACGTGTGTAGGGGCCTTTAATCATGCACATACTCAAGCTTGTGCCGGACTTAAACAAAAACGACAGTTTTACTAGGAATTCTCGCGATCCGGCCATTGTGCCGCCGCCTAGTTTTTCCTTGCCACTTGTCCCGGGACATTGCGTCAAGCGACTTGCTTACATTTGGTGGTCCGTTTTTTCTGCGGTGCTGGCAAAAAGCCTCGTCTTCGGCATACAATCTATTATATTATTGTTAAGCAATAAGTGTTCAGTACATTTGGTTAGTTACCTTATATAGAACCAACGGAAGAACTTAAATCTACGTCACGTTAAACTCAATTTTTTTGCTGCCCGTGTCTGCTATTTTTTGGTATTTTATTAAAATTCGTTTAAATGACAGGCTGACACGTGTTTGGTTATACGAACGTAGTGCACATACTATTTACGGGACTCGATATAAAATATTATTTATTTTAAATATTTACTGATATTGTGATCAATAATTTTGATATATTTCCTAACGTTTCTTGTCAAAGTCATCTATATAATTAAATATTAACACACTATAGGCGGGTTTCTAGGAAAGGTTTTTTTTTCCGGCCTTCTAGAAAAGTTTTTTTCCATTGAATAATTTTACTGATCACACTGAATGAACGTAATTCTAGATTGATTTTTAGTTTTTTTTTTAAGAAATGTTTTGTAGTGGTAGTAGCATAGAATAATCTTTTCTCATATTAGTAATGTTATCTCAATGAATTTTTAAAATACGGTTTAGAGGTATTCTTTAATTTAATTATACATGTTACCTGAAGGCATATTAAAGTTCTGTCGTTACTGATCCACGTCCACCAGGTGTCAAGTTTCGAGGTCAACTATTGGATTAAGTATCTGCATGTACTCAGGTAGGTGGGCCGCGATTAATAACAAAATACCCCAAATTATTCAGTTCCAACTGCCTTAATTAAAATAACCGCCTAATTAATCAATTACCGCACGTCCTAAGTTGCTTATAATGGTAAAATAAAAAATAAAACACGTGGCACTAATGTGTTTTTAACTGTTCATTTACTTTTTATTCGTCTCCTTGTCGGCCACGAGAGTGAGTCGCGAGTGATTACTGCTCGGAGAACCGGGTTTGATTCCGAGCCGTGCCGGCAATGTAAAGATTTTATTTTTCTGAAAAAAAAAAAACTTGAAATTCACTATACGAAGTGAATTTACAATTTTAAAATCTTAACTCTGTGTACATTTCAATCGAAAAATATTACTAAAAAATTTGAGATTTTTATTTCCATTTGAACATGAAAGCTTTTCATTTTTTCAATTTTTAAAAATTCATTTGCTCATCCTGCAAACCCTTGGTTGTTTCCAACACCTTTGATGTTCATCCCTTGTCTGATGCCGCAGTCTTCCAATTTCACTTGCCTGCTGCAGTTTCATGTCCCCAAGTCTCTGTAGCCTTGCGGATTACCTATCAGCGCAATCATTTTTAGATCCCACTGTCTTGCTATCCCCCCTGGTCGTCGTCTTCCTCCACAGAGCCATACATATATTTTGAGAATTATAATTCATACATCATATTTTGACTATTATACGTATTATGTTGGCGATTATTTCTTTATCTCTATGGGAAATATTGTATCCATAATGGCGAGTTAGGTTCGATGTAATATCGCGTTGTCGTATAATCCACCACAGGTACGCGCTTCTTGGCCGCGGTTCTATTTCCAGTATTGGCTCAGCGGTTTGAATTTGTTTTTTTACGAGTAGGAAGATTTTGGACCTTATCTCACATACGCGGACCGTACTGTGGTAATGAAATAAGCAACGATAAGAGACTAGTTCAATAACCCGAGACCAATAGAATAATCTCTTAATATTATTTCATCGAATCGTAATTGAAACCGTGCCTAACGCTAAGTCGGTTCGATTTTTTAATTATCCACGAGAGCATAAAAATAACACTCACCGGAAATGGACATGAATGTCAAAACATTGCGGATGATCATGCTTAACGACCAATATACTTATGTGTGCATAAATAAACCTTCGGATTAAAACAGGTATTTTAAACAATTAATTGTTTTGTTCGCTCGTAATTATTGTATTTTATTGATTAAACAATAGTTTTTTTATATCACTTTCAGGGATATCATGCTCGGTTAGCTATAAGGTTACAATAAAATTATTCCACGAGTAATTTACCGTACTGTTTTTTGTCAGAACATGGAAATGAAACAGGGTTGTTTTTTTTTTTTTTCACATCACTTAGGTCTATGGCTGCTCATTGTGGTAAGTTTAACTAAAAGATATTGCAAATGTAATGTTCTAAATAAGAAGTTTTGCTTTCTATAGATTCTTCACTAGAGATATTCTTCCTATCACAATTTCAATTCGAAAACATCATATCGACTATTTATACCAGAAGTGGTCTATTAACTGCACAAAATCTAAAATAAGGGCCTATTTCCGCCGTCCGGTCCGCCGACAGCCCTCCTCTCACCCCTTCCTCTGCAATAAACCTCTTGTGTTGATTGTTGCAGATTCCTCAATGATCCGAAAGGCTGTCGGCGGCCAGCTCGGCAACCCTCGGGACACTTCGGGAGCCGCTGGACGAGTCCGTTCGAAACTTCTTGCCAAAACGCTGATCAAGAGCAAAACCTGAGCGCCAATGAACTCCCAAACCTATTGAATATTCACGCCCACTTTTTAACTATTTCGGTTTTAGTCAGATTTTCGTTTTCCTTACTTCCTCACTCAGTTTGTTCTTCGATACAAAGTGACATTCTATGATACACAATTTCAAAACACGTTAATAGTGACCAAATAATTGTCAAGTTTTCATCAGTCACGTTTGCTTACATTACATTAACCGTTTAAAATATTTTAAAAGAATTTCCCAGTTGAATTGGTTGTACGTAATTGACCCTGATAAGCCACCAGTATGATATTAAAAATCTTATTAGTATTCACTGTAATCGATACAATAACCGTCTTTAATATTTTGTATTTTAATATACGAGAACTATAGTATGTATAGGTCTTTACATATAATTATTAGAAAAAAGTAAAAAGAGCTATTAAACCTAAGGCTTATCTAGGTTAATGTGTATATATATATATATATATATATATATATATATATATATATATATATATATATATAAAATTAAGTAAAACATAGTATCTGTCATATTCAAAGTCGTTCACTAAAACAGGCACATGTTAAACGAAGTTTACTGACGTCATGGCCTGCTTTTTATTTTATGATAAAATTATAAAACGCTCCTAATTGTCGTTATACTACAAACCACTTCGTTCAAATTAAATTAATGAAGATGACTTGAAACGCATCTTCTATGTTAACAATTACACACATTTAAATTGATAATAATAAAAAAAAATAGACGGGGTAGTTAAAAATCACAGAAAAAATGCAAAACGGACATAAGTTCACCGATTAAAAATAAATATATATTCTTTCTATTAATCCCATTTAGCACAAAAATATTATCAGGTGTTAGTGTCACAACAATGAGTGTTTTTTTGCATTATTACCATAATACATGTACAATAGAGCACATATAACTGGATATATATTTATAATTAAGTTTCAAGCATTTTCTTGTTTTACGTGATATCACGTTTTTTGTATTTATCAAAAAAAAAAGATACTTTTATAAAATCATATTTAATTGGCTGGCTTCTTTCACAACATTTAAATCAGAAATAAGTTTTTGAGACATTGTTTTTTCAGAGGGGGTTTGTAGCACTAAATGTAATTTCAGTTATGTATGAATTTAGATGTAGAATCAATTAGTTATTTCGTATTGTTAGGGTTTACAATATCATGCAAATGTATTGTGGGAGTTTTCAGTGTGATCCTTGCAAAATATGCACAATTACGTCCATCCCACCAAATTATTACCGGCAGTAAAAAAATATCTGTTTTAAGAAGACCAAATATGTATTATTTACAAAATTATTAGTTTTAATTTTTTAATTGGTGTTTCGAATTAATCATTTTTTTTAATAGGACGAATTGACTTTTATAACCGAGTGTAAAATATGGCAGCATACTTAATTAAAGCACATTCCTAGTTTAATGAATAAGGCAACTAGCTGTAGTGTTATTGATATTAACAGTTATATTTATTTTTTAAGAATTGTCATTTTTATTACATCATTTAAGTTAGATTAATCAAAGAGCAGCTGCTGCAACAATGCATTATTTTTAGAATATATAATATTTTCAACACAATACAAGTACATATCATTGTATACATTATGTAGCCAACATTGTTAAGTAATTATCTATTTAATTTATAAATCATGTATCTTTCTTCCTTAAGTGTAAAAAAGTTAAACATCGTACCCTATCAAATTTGGCAAAATCACGTTTTGAATAAAGTAAATATTTATTTTAAAAAATATATAATTATTAAATGCAGAAGTTAATAAATAACTTTGGCGTTTGTTTACACATTTATAGCTAAAACTGACGAAAAAACTAATGCAATTCGTAAAATATTTTTATTTCACACATTTATTCAAAGCTAAGGCCATATAATTGAAATTGTAATAAATTTATGCCTCAATCAATTACTTTTGTAAGAATATTGTCGTTGCCAGATGTTATGTGGATTTATATAATTCTATATAGAAGTAATCACGTTTAGCAATTTTTTTTCAATTAAAATTTTATATAATAGTCTTTTAATACATATTAAAAATATATATGTAGAGCAAGTATATTTACAAAATAGCGAAAAATTATGTATTATTAGACTCTTGCTGCTGTTAAATACCTCTACAGACAATTTTAATTAGATTAAAAAAAAAAACTATTAATGACAATTATTGTTGTGAATTTTTTTTTGTTTTCGAGTTTTGAGACTACAGCACGTTTATTTGATAACGATAATATAATTTTAAAAAGTATTTGGCAATAAAAATATATAAATACAAAAAAAAATTATAACTTATTTACAGCATCATCCAGGAAATATATTCACCATTTATAAATTACTTTATTGAATAATTCATCTTTTTCACGGCAACTAAATAAATAAAACTTTATTTATTTACATATTTCACGTAATTTGTTTTTCTGCTCTACTGCAAAAAGCGGTATCAATAAATGAAATCTCAAGGTTGTCGACAGGTACAACAATAATCTAATTTCGTCGCATAATTCGCAGATTTCTACGGTCCGAGGCACCGACGGGTAAAGGCGCTCCCAACGGCGCGACATCGCCAACAATAATGTTTAATTAATTATCTCTTTTTTCTTTACAGCATTCCAAATAGACGCATTAATTAAAAGCTTGTAATAATTAATTCACAATTGTGTAATTACTATGCTATTACAATAATACATTGTATTTATTAAATAAATAAAATCAAAAAAGACTATGTGATAATTTATACACTACACATGTTTTGCTTATATCTGCCTTGATATAAAATTATTTTTCGTTTGATAGATATCGGAAAATGTTCTATACTAGAAAAATATATTTTTTTAAATAATTATTAACGTTTGTGTATTGTTTTTGTAATACTTTGGTTTTGTAAAACAGTTTTATAAATATTCCCAGATCATCCTGCATACGATGTGGAAATTTAGTAATTTTAAGTAACAAATTATTGATTCCGGGATTTTTTTGTTTCGATTATATTACGATACTTTGTATTTTAGAAAGAGTCATTCGTATTCAAATTTTTATTCAGATAATTATGAATTAGAATGTGAATTAATATAAATTCAATTATGCACAATTTAATGAACCCTAGGTAGAAAAGGTTCTAATGATTTATGAATTTTTTACTATATAATTTTTAGGGACTTTAAAAAACAAATGTGTATTTTAATATTTATTTTTACTTCATTTACTTTGTCGTCTTTTTTTAAATATGAAACCTCGCATATTTTTATACATGCATGAAAAATGCATATTTTCTTCAGTCGGAAACAACTGCATAGATCATTAGGTCTTCTTGATCTAAAAATCGGTGTAAATATGCTATTATATTACATTATAAATAAACAAAACAGTCGCCACTTGCTTATAAATGACATAACAGATCCTTATACTATTGAAATTAGAAACACAATTGGCAAATGAAGACGAAAGCGCCCTTCGAAAAGCATTATATTATTGCATAACACAAAGCATTAAAAATCAAACCAGTTTATTTTGGATCATCTCTTCGCTTTAGACATTTTTGTAAGGTTAAAATAATCATTGACTCAAAAGGTTTTAGTTTAGGCTTCGCGACACGACATGCGCCCGATTTGTAATCAGCCAATAGCGTCCTAAGTTTCGATGTTTTTATAGCAAAACTATAAAAAAAACTATGCGTTTTTCTAGCCGTAGGTACGATGGAGCTCATTGAATCAAAGGAGTGTGTATGCTATCGGCTTTAGTATAGGCTTCGCCGATTTGCAATCAGCCGATATCGTCCTAAGTGTCGTTGTTTGCACCCAAAATAAAGGGACGCTAGTGGCTGAACTATGCGTTTTTCGAGTCGTCGGTGCGGTGAAGCTCATTGAATCAAAGTATTAAGTTATACACACGTATCAATAAATTGAAATCTTAAAAAAACTACTGGTTATGGCTACACCATTGTTTTATTTGTTGATACGTGTGTGAGGCGGTTTATAAGAGTGTGTATGCGATCGGTTTCAGTACAGGCTTTGCGACATGACATGCGATCGATTTGCAATCAGCCGATAGCGTCGTTAGTTTCGTTGCTTGCACCCATAATAAAGGGACGCTGTTGGCTGTACTTGGTGCTTTTTGGAGTCTTCGGAGCTGTTTTTCGAGCGTTTTTCGAGTCGCGGGGCAGTGGGAGCCCCCGGGGCCGCGCCGAGGTCAGGCCGCGCGTCATCGCCGTGTGCTTGCGTGGGACGCCGCCTCTCCCACCTCGCTCCGCCGGACACACCAAACGCGAGTGCCGATACACCGGCCAGGCCACCGACAAGCCAGACGATAACGCCAGAACACAGCCCAAAACTTCGTCAAAACACGTCACCTGGCGAGCTGGAGGCGTCTAAGGAACACACTTTCCTGTTCCGCCGAAAAAGCTACAAATACAAGACAAGACAGCCAAACACTTAAACACCTGCTTTTCTTCCTCTGATGCCTCACCTCATAGGAGGTTGGTGACAATTTCATCGAACGTATTTAAAAGCGATACCTGGTCCATCCAGACATATGACGGTAGCCTGATTGAAAAAAAACTGATTTACTTTTATTCCTCTTCATAGGAAAAAAAATATATAATTATTCAATTCTTTTGAGCAAACACCTACTTGTAGAAAAATCACTCAAATATATTTTTTTTTATTGGTGACGTCGGCATCTTCGAACTGAGTGAGAGTTTATGTAATAACTACACCTTTTTAAATACGTCACTTACTGGTATTGTTACGTAGACGATATTTTATGTTTATGGACAGGGACGACTGGACAGTTAGATTGTTTTTTGGGTCAGATCAACAACCTTAATAAGAGAATCAAATTCACAATGAAGAATGGAGGAAATAGTATAAATTTTCTTGATTCAGGTGTAAATATAAACTCCGAATCACTGCAACATTTTCAGAAAACCATCATATGGTGATTATGAATTTAAAACCATACAGAAGTAAGCCACTAACAACGGCTATGACCCGTCAATAATTAATAAAATTCTATTCAAGGCATTGTTTGGCGAATGAGACAATAAAAATGGGTTAAGTTCCCATTCATCAACAAGACCTATAAGGAATACGGTAAACTCCTTTTTAGTTCCTAGCAAGTCATTACAATAATATGTCCCTAGCAAAAATTATTATCAACAACAACGATAAGAATGATAAATTCATTAACAGTGGCATTTATAGACTTAACTGCAACTCCTGCAATGCCACTTATTTTGGCCAAACAGGTAGATCCTTCAACACAAGGACCAAAGACCACATAAGAGGATGGAAAAGGGGAGATTCACTCTCATATATATAGAAGCATTTGTTTGGTAAATAAAATTTGCAATTATATAGAATCCTCCATTT
This sequence comes from Atopsyche davidsoni, assembly GCA_022113835.1. Lineage (NCBI taxonomy): Eukaryota > Metazoa > Arthropoda > Insecta > Trichoptera > Hydrobiosidae > Atopsyche > Atopsyche davidsoni. The sequence continues at coordinate 8,053,790 of JAILWY010000007.1, forward strand.
GTCAGGTACATTAAACTCACATTACATACTCTTAAATTACCCATTATCACCTGACAATTATTCTCACTCGTTTTAACAACCTCTCCCTTTAACAATTGTTTACTAAATTGCTTGTTATTATATAATTTTTCACTCAGTTTGATAATGCCAACGTGAAAGGTTGGCGAAACCGGTCACCGATAAAAAAATATTAACAAGTGGAAAAATCACTAGTATTTTATTTAACGTATATCTTTAACTATTTAAATTATTCTCTTAATTTGTTTACAATTCATTGAATTCAATGCCAGTGTTTATATATATAATTATTTCTGTTAACTTTTATTTTTTTGTATAATTAAAATCATATTATAATAATCATAGAACCCGCAAGCACGTATACATGGAAATTTTGTTTGAGATTGAAATGGTGACGATCCCGCATTTAGATATATTGCAATTCCATTGTCTACTTAAATTAATTCAAGATGCATACTATAAAAAAAATAATAAAAAATAAATGTGTAAAGTATTCTGCGTTTATTTAAATATATGTTACTTGCAAAAAGGACAAGAAAATATATCGCTCGTAATGTTTCACTACTAAAGCAAAAAAATTGACAGAATTATTAATAAACGAACGGTTAAAGTAATGAAAATGGTTTTGCATGGACATAGTTTATTGGTCTAATGATTTGTTTGCCTCCAACTATCATGTCACAGGTCACGAGTTCCTATCCCGAAAATTAGTGTCTTAAAACTTCGCAATAACTTCAAAGCAACCTAATCAATTATAAATGAATTGATGATGAGCATGAATCATCAATTTTTTTTACGAGTGCTTTTTGTCATGTAGAGACTAGTTTTGCATCACGAGTTAGCAACAAAAAATAAAATATATTAATTCTACGTTTAATTGTGCATTCAATCAACGCCAGGCTCCCCTTTGTTGAATGCTACTTTGTAAATTAAAAAAAAATGTTTCACAATCAACTTATTATCTTAATTGGGATTTATTATTCAACGTAGACCTTATAAAAAATACAGATTTATTTTATATTTCAGTAAATTGTATTTTTTGTTGCTTAATTTTGATAAGAAAATTTCAGCCAATGGTTTTTTTTAATACATATTTCAATGCTTATTGTTTCGTTTTTTATTTAGCATCAGAGTTTTTATTATTTTTTTATTGTTGCGCATTTATTGAGTAAGATAGAATTTTTTCCCACGTAAACGTATTTATAATTATGGCGTTCATCTATAAAATCTATTGCAATCACACGAGAAATATTTATTTATCTTAATATAATACTATTTGAATATGGGAAGTAATATTTAAATATATTTATATAAATCTGACTTATACGTTATTACACGTCACTTGTGACATTATTTTTATTGATATTGAATATATATAAATGCGATTTACTAGTTTTAGTAACAATTTAAAAAAATATATTTTTTGCAATAATCCTTTTATTGTTTATATTTTAGTATACTTCATTGATAAACTTTTGGTTTTTCAACAAAGTAGATGTAGTTTAAAAAAACAACATAACTTTTACTGTATTTTTAATATATATTTTATATTTATATATTTATGACCCCCTGCAAGAATAATCACGTTTGTGTAAAAAAATTCATGTATGTGTATTTATTTTGCATTTTTATTTAAATCATCTTCAATATTATATAAAATTTACTTAAACTGAAGTATTTCATTAATACATAAAATTTATAAACCCATATAAAAGTAGTATTACAACATTATTATTATATAGTTATCGATAGGTGTATATTTTAGAATATTATATTAAATATATTTATTCAATTATTTATGAATATAAAACAAAATTTTTAAAAGATGTTATTTATGAATTTATTATATTTGATTTTATTTTAAATAAAATTTCCAAAAAGTCGTCGCATTGATTTTTTTGTTTACCCATGAATACCTACACCTAAGAACAACCATTAAAATACAAACACACACACACGGAAGTTATTAAATATTATTTTAGCACATATTTCAAGCACAAACGCATAATTTTTACATTACACGTGTCCACTATTATTTTTAAAAGAATCTAGTCATTATTAAAAATATTTCCTACCGACTTATGCATAATCAAAATCATAAAACTGTTTCGGAATATTTTATGCCCGGCTATAAATTGATTTAAAACAAGATAGAAACATGGTTTTATTTTTATACCGCATTTTATAATTATTATAAACATTGGTTATGTAAGCATTGATTTGAGATTCAAACACTGAAATGCTGACGTAAATGCCGACCAACTGAATGCCGCATTTATAATAATCCATAAAAGTAACCTCACTGACTGTCCGGCATAGTATTACACACATAGTTATTAACACTGATTTTTATTGACTATATATAAAAGAAAAACCATTTTTTAATATTTTTGTAAAAAAAACATATGTTTATAGTTAAATATGTATATTTATAGTATGTAGTAGTTTTGGTAGATAGTAAATCGATGCACGATAATAATTAATTAAAAAAATTATGCATGCTACAAATAGGCTGAAATCGCAACCAGAACCTGATGCTTGAGGTCGATTATTTATCACAATATACATATTTTTATATTGTTAATCTACACGCCTTATCAACAGCTGTACAAGAACCTCTCCCAAAACATATCCCAAAAAAAAGATACATATGCGTGTACCGCATAACACGACAAACTACAGTAAATGTAATTAAATAAACCTTTGAGAATATTTTTATAAATTGGACTTTGAACTTTGAGAGAAATTTGCTAAAAAAAAAAAAAATTGATATTGTTTACTCACGCATTGGAATTCCCCGTCGGATTACATTTCTATATTGACTCAGTACGATTCTTATTGTTTATATTTATATTACCTTGTGTTTTTATTGATCTAAGCAGAGCAGATAGAGCACTCGGAGGATATTTACAATTCATAACAATTACTAGCTACCATTGGACTCCTGCAAAAACTATTGTCTCGAGGAAGTCGACGAGCGATCCGTTCTACTGGCGGCTCTGTTGGCTGTCCAGCTGAACAAAAAACCCACCTAACGCGATGCATCATCACGGAACCGGAACCAAACTCATAGTCCATTTCTTATACAGCGTGGTTAAAAAAAATATAACATAAAAAGTTTTCACCATTAACTTGACACGGAGAAACAACGCACCATTCCCAGATCAATAAAGCTGTATATATTAAATAATTTATCTCACTATGTGTTTAATGGCTTACTTTGTTTTTTTTTCATAAAACTTTCAGATTCAGGAAAATTTCATTGTTTTCAAAGGATTGCAAACGATAGAGGCAGGTAGGCAAGCTGGTTAAAGCCACGAGGCAGTTGCGAGTGTGCCAAGACACTGGGATCTCATATTGGGTATCTTTGATTGGAACCCCAATCAAAATACGCCTTTTTTTTTCCACTTGTTTTTTTTAACGTATAACTTAAGGCAGCACATCTACAAAATAGTCCTGTTTATATTTTATTCCTAATCATATCGGATGAATTCTTGTTTAAAAATAAAGTGACTAAAAGTTATTATAAATAAAAGTCCTTGCCACTGACTTTGACTTTACATTTGATTAATGAAACTCATAACAAGTAATAATGATACTGCAAAAACTTAATAATTACATATATTATGCTAGTAATTAATTATGTGATAAACCTGAAACGATGTTTAATTAACTTTAAATTTTAATAATTACATTCAATATTTTTTTATCAATACTAAATTTCTGATTTTAAAAATAATAATATTTTGCATATCTTTAACAAAAAAAATATGTAAAAAAACAAGTGCTTAAAGAAACGTTCTCGGTAGCCGTATTTATTACCTAAGTAAACTCATAAGTACTTACTAGACGTATCGATACCTACACAGTTAATAAGATAATAAGCTACCCAGTATTATCTTACAAATCCTTCTTCAAAAGTAACAACTGGCAAAATACTTAAACTTGTGTAAGAATATTAAAATTGGCAATATTATTGTGTATTTCATTTATATTAAATGTTGTTGTTATTTTGCTTACTTATTTAGTAAAATATATCTTACTTAAACTCTTTTAAATTTAAATTGTAAGAAGTTTCCCGTGTAAACTTTTTGTAGGTGATAGTGTGGATTTATTTGATTATACTATTATTGTTAATTTTACATTTTTATCATAATTATTAAAGCTTAAAAAAGTTAAAACCAAGGCTATTGAGTATTACAATAAAATATACAAGGAAAACACAACCAAGGCGATGATTCATCATGATTTTTAAAATAAAATAAAAAGGAATATAAAGCTTTGTTATTTTGTAGTATTTTTTATGAAAATAGTTAAAGCCTTTGACTGAATTTTCTACGCATTTTCTCGGTCATAATTCCTCCTTTTGTCATGTCACTAATCGATTTTTGTTTTACAACTGTTAGACATTTAAAATTTTTTGTTTACTTAAACAATATTTAATGTGGTGATTCTGCCTCAGTTTTATAATATTTATGGCCTTTAAAAACTGTTAACCAAAATTGATGTTGAACACTTCATGTTTAATTTTAACATGTCTGATTTATTTATATTGAATTTTTAAAAATATCTTTGATGTCTCGGGTTGATATATCGTGGTTTTGGTGTTGTGTATATTATCAGAAAGGGAATTCAAAATATGAATGGGTTACTTGAGAGATTTTTAAAATTACTGATTACGCCACAGCTTGTGTTTATGACGTTAGTAAATTGTATGATAAATTAAATTTTCTGCACATGTCCATCAATTTTAATTATTATCTATGCGGAGATGCTAAATTGCGGTCAAGTGATAAGTCCGAGACAGTGCACAATAAAGTTGAATCTTTCATGTGTGTTGTTACCACGAAAACATTTACCTATGAAGCTATTTATTATTCGACTGACAGTGAATTTTTTTCAATGGTTTTAGATATTGAATCTAAGGAAATAGAGGCATTGTTAGGACGAAACTAAATCGGGAGTTTGTTCTGTAAATCTACATTTGTTTTTACTCTACATTTTGTTGTCTGAAATTTCAAGTACTGCATCGGTCACTTGAATATATCTCACTTCTGTATGCTTGCCAGTTGATCTGAACAGCTGATTGTTACTGTAATACTTTCTTCTTTCTATCTTTATTATATTTTGCTATTATTTGTCCTACCCACATAGCCTACCACAGCTCCCCGGTTTTTTGAAAGGTGCTATGCTCACGTGCTGCTATCGTTGGCTACACCATAAAAATACTTTCTTCAGAGAGAAAAGCCAGGCTGAACGTATTGATAAATATATTTCGATCAAAATATATTGAAATTATTTTTGCTGCGTTCTATCATAAATTTTATGTGTTTATGATTTTATGAAGAGTTTTAAATTATTAATTAGAGGGGCTTAATTTTGTTCGCTAAAGTCATTTCGAGTTATTTCGTTGCTTTAAATGTATAGTGAAGTAACTCCATGCCGAAGACTGCGATCACTGGTTATGTTATCATCGCTATCGGGTTATCACGATACTCGCATTTCTTGTACATACTCAGATTTCAGGAACAAACCTTCAAGAATAATCTAACATTTCATATGTCATTATTTATTAAATATAAAACAGACATATTTATTTTTATAAATATATTAATTAATATATATTCAATGAGTATTCGAAGCTTGGGTGTTCACATTAGTAATAAAGCTAAAGCTGATCTTATATTATATTTTATAGCAAATAATTATATTTAACGGATAGGAGATTACGATTCTAATCCAACTATTATACTGTTTTTATTGAAATTCACTATATTTGTTTAAATTATTAAATATTATAGTAATGATAAAAAGTAACTTTGTATTTTTGTCTTCACTTTGAGTTTATTAGAATTATTTGCATAACTAGTTTCGACCCTATACACCGGGTCATCATCAGATGCATGACTAAACTAAATATTAATTAATAAAACTAACAATTCTGCTACCACCACTGACGAGTTAAAGTTAAAAAAATCACAACAGTTAATTTGATTACATAAAAAATACCGCTTTAATTTATTTGTTTCATTGTACATAATAACAAATTGAGCGGTTGACTTGCAAAATCTGCTCAAAGTATTTTTAACATGAAGCCAATCAATCAGTAAAATTGAATAACATTTATTTTACCTTTGGTTAACTTTACACTCAAGCGTTAAAGAATCGTTAAACTAAAAGTGAAATTGTTTCTACGGAACCCGTGATTTCCCCTTCCAGTATCGACCTAGTTCAGTTGAATATTAAATTTACTACCATAAAAAAACATAATTTGCAAGTAATAACTTAAATAAATCGATAAAATTGAAAGCATTTAATAAATTTATGGAATGTACTTAATAGGTTTCCAATGTACAGAGTGATCTTTCACTTTCTCCGAGTCGCAGACTATTGTTTGATAACCTAGCCCGGCAGGTAATCTCGAATATCAAATAATGTATACAGCGTGTTTTGAAGAACAATAAACTTGATTATTCATCTGCAATGCGAGGCTCCCAGTTTCTATTATAATTCTATATAATTTCACGAAAAATCCAGTCGATAGTACATGCACTTTCTCCCTGAATTACATCGACTTTTTCTCTCGATATTATACGTGCCTGCCAGTTTAAGCAATTATGTGTTTTCAGTCAAGTTTTGTCGTATTTCGTTTATCATTTTTAGCAACATTAAATAATTATTACCGACAAAGATAAAACCAATTGAAATTGTTACACAGATCAACAATCAAGAGATATATTAAATTTACCCTCTATTTTATATTTTAACTTGTGTATGGGTATTTTTTTGTCTAATTCAGTCCTGTGTTTCAAACACTGCGTTGAAGTGACATGAAAAGGCTTTGACGTCATTGGGAGCTGTTGAGATAATGGCAGGACGGGCTCAGTTGTATGGGCGGAGGGCAGGGCCCAATTAAGATTATTCTACGATCGTTAAATATATTTTAATACTATCGCATTGAAATTAAAAGTAAGTTGAAATTATTATTTAAAACTTTGCTATCTATGTTTATATATAGATAAACTTTAGGTTAGCAAACGTTTAGGTCTATTGGTATCTCAATATTTTTGGTTCGTTAGATAGTTTAAGGATGTGACGTTGTACACATATAAGCAATTATTTCTTACTGATTCCTGCTACACGCTATAAAAGAGGTTTATTCCAAAAATCAGAAGAAAAAAAAATCTTAATTGAATTTAGTAAGCTTGGGAGCTTAAGCTTGGAGACTTAAAGTTGGTTTGTAGATTTGAAGTAGTTCGATCGTTTTTATTGAGCTTTTAGAGCTGCAAGAATTTATTATATGTCATTTTAAGTAAATTACGTAGACCAGGTGCATAGCTAATCCAAAATAATCTTTTATGATAGCCCTCAACTTCCAATCTGTAAAAATATTATGGCTACAATTTGGCCACTGAGAATAAGCCTAGAGACGCCAAATCAACCTGAAAATATAAAACCTAAAGAATGAGATGTCTAATTGTTAACGTTACTTTTCTTGCTCCAGATAGTTATGTTTGAATGGCGATGAGTGCAGTGTCTGCGGTTCACTTGCGCAACAGCGGCATGTCTGAACTAATCCAACTTATCTCGGCAAGGACGCCTCACACATTGTCACGAGGTGCTTGTAAATCTAGACACATGAGGCTTGTGGGATGTATAATGTGCGAGGTGACCAATCGGTTGTCAAATGCATATTTATACGTTTCGATATTTTCACCATAGAAATTATGGAAACCCAAGTTGTACACATATACGTTTCGCTTATAATAATCAACCGAAACATTTTTTTGGATCCTAAAGTGGTTTTTGGAAAAATAATATAAACTCATAATATTCCTTGGAATTCTCTTTTGTCGAATGCAAGACATTTTGTAGCTTAATCAGTACTCTGCGAATGTAAATCATATTTTTTTCTAATATATAACTTCTCTTTTTCATTACTGCATGCTTCGATTTTTTCCTTTTTGCATTTTTGGCAGGTGGAAATGGAAATATAGTTAATCTCAGCATTGAGTACTTTATTTTTCAATATAATTTTCGTAATTCTTTGATTTGCTTTGCTGACTTTTTTTTTTACTTAGATTACTATCGAAATTAACATTATACAACAAAATCTATCTATTTTTTTTTAAACTGCACTAAACTTAAAATAATCCAATTTAACATTTGACTTAGACCACGTTCATAATTTTAAACACAAATGTGCACTCTACAAATTAGAACTCTTACATACAAATCGCATGTTTTGTGTAAAAAAAAATATGAATAACTAAATGCGTATTTTGGCATGCAGATATGTTGTGTTTCTAACGATCCCATTAATATATAAAAACTTAAATATTGATTATTCACAATCACAATTTTTTAATAAGCACATGAATTGACATAATACTTTATATTAAATATTTAACTCTGTATTAATTTTTTTTTTAAATATTAAATAATTGAATAAATGAGAGTACCGTCTGAAACGTGTCGCCTGGTCACCCTGCGTGGTGTACAAGTTCGGTACATCTCATTATGAGAGACGGCTTAATCAGCTGCCGCGATAACCGGCGGACTGGGTCGAGCGCAAGGAAGGATTTTCTTAACAAATATTGCCCCAAAGCTTAACTTTACTTTCGTACGGAATGCTGTCTGGCGACATAAATCTTAAAGAAGCTTAAAATTACATCGACTACGGAAAGAAGAACGATTGAACATTGACGTATTTCAGCGTTCAATAAATTTAAATGGCTGGATGGTTATAATCTTCTGTGAGGGTTTCATCAGACTCGGTCTTTCGAACCCTCGAAAGGCAAAAGCACTTAGAATCAAAAATGACCTTAACTTCCTTATCATTTGGCTATTTATACTGAATTCAACGAGTCATATTTATAATATGTCGTGAAATTTAATGTCAAATCGATCTTGTAACGTTTAAGAAGCTTTCATATTACTGTAACGTTATTTTTTGTTTAATTATTTAATATATCTCATCAATCTAAAATTACTCAGTATTTTTTAATACTTTTAGTAGATAGCATCAATTTTCGTGTACCTTTTAATTATGGCACATTTAATTTTTATATCTTGTTATTGTAGTGTAATAAAAATAATACTAATAGGTTATCAATAGCTATCTAAAACTCTATCCTAGCTTTTGTAAATAATTATATGAATTATTCAGCCTGTTTAAAAGTTTTCGATGTACATAATAATAAGGTCTTATTCTGTTATAATTTTCCGAAGTAATTACTCTTTTAACACTGTCTAGGTCAAACAGCTTATGAATTTTTCATATGGCTTTAAATTACAAAATTTAATTTAAGTTTTATTTTAAGTATGTAATAAGGATTTTAAGTTGGTGCTGTGTGAATAGTTTTTATCGCATCGACGATAGGCTAGTTTAATTCGCAATGCCCTATATTGAAACAAGCATGAATATTCTAATAGCTAGGAGTTTGGTTATTCAGATTTCCGGTTATATTTCTAGCGAGTGAACGCACAGTATACGGAATTTGTACATGTAAAGTTATTTGACTATGGAGTGTTTGCATTGTGCAGTATTGTACAGCCTTCCACTACGGTTAACTCACTCAACAATAGGCTGAACAACAGTGCGTCCTCACTTAAAAAGTATCGCCATTGTGAACAAGAGAACAAGGGCGTGTTTACGCTAGAAAGTCAATGAACCTCGGCGTTTACCCTACATAATTTTATACCAAACCATTCGACATTCATATTATCACACTTGCTAGTGTATCTTAAATTCACTGGCCTTGAAAATTATCGACATTGATGCGAATGATCAAAGAAATTGCCTATACACATCGCGATACAACCGACTAACGAATGATAATTAACCAATAGCGTCCTCTTTTGCAGCAAACAACACCCAAAATAATATAAATATATATGTGTATTTGCTAAATATTTTTGATATTTTTATCAGCGTGTAACCTATATTAAACCACCCAAACAGATGCCCAGCCAAGCCGGCTATCTCTAAAGACATTTTTAATAACAATATGTGACGTCATGCGGCTAATTCTTCAGTTATTTCTCGCTTTATTTCTACAGCTGTTCAGTTCTCGCTCCTCATGTATACGTATTGATAAACGGAGATGTGGAAACGCGTCTAGACTTGATTAGGGACATACGTCAGCGAGTGATTGTACATCAATTGCCTATAATTAAATGATAACCCCTTCTAAATGTATAACGTACAATGATTTCGTTGTTGTTACTAATCTAATTTGAAGCGGTTGCTCACTTTAAACTAAGTGCAGCTCAACACGAGTGACGCTCACAAAGAATTTATTTTTAATATACCTTTAAGACCCTTTATATCAGTATATGTTTTATATTGCTCTGTGATCCTCGGCTGCGCCCGAGGCATCTTCATATGCCTTGTTGACGGGAATGGCCACGGACATATTTCTATTTAAAGATAAGGTGTACAATTTTTTTTAATACAGCACAGGGAATACCGATAATAACCAAATGAACTAATTCGGCAAAATTAATTTCTAATGATTCACCGTGTAGGTTTGTGAGACGGTAAACCTAAAAAAAAATTGACTCGGGTCATTCTTTCCTTTTCATAAGTGCCATAGACTACATAAATGTTGTAAATTCCTTGGAAGCGTAGACTGCGTCCACAGTTATAACAAAACTAAGGGATAAAACAAAGCTCCTACAATGTAAGACCTTCACAAGGTATACGTATAATTCAAACTGAAAAACGACAATAATTATAAATATTCAACATGTATCATCAAAAGCATTTTATTCATATGTAGTAGAAATTATATCGGTCTTAGCATTATTAGGTTAAAGTGATTTATACATAATATGACCAAAATTTCGAGACACAGATAGTCTAACCCACACTCATGACTAACGTAACCAGGTGCTGTAATCTTTTCGATCACTGTGATTGTAACTGAGCTAATATAAAAAGGGTATTAAACACGTAATAATGTATTTAAAGAGTACATTAATAATCACCCTATTGTATATTCTTAGAGTCGCAATTAGCTATTAGAGGCAAGTTTAGTTGCGATTAGCTTTTAACATCTTCAGAATACGAATGTTATGCATAGGAGTTTAATGCTTTACTGATATTCACATAACTACTTTAAATTAACTGCGACAAGTAGGTACGTGATTTATTATTTATTCTAAATTATAGTTGATTACATAGCCAATACTCTTTGCACGCCATTTTTATCAGTGCGTTTTTTCTCCATAGTATTTAAAATATATACATACCTGTCGATATAATTTGATTTGTTTGATTTCGCGTTATTATTTTATAATATATGTGATTAGCTGATTCACGAGACGTTAATTATAAGGAATCTAGTCGAACTCGATGCTATTTATTTTTAATATTTTAAATGAAATACTTGAGAGATTTTTTCACATGTTATAGTTTCTATTTATTTTTGTCAACGCACAAAAGGTGAAGGAATGGTTACTTATATTTATAATGAACTTCACATGTCATTGTTACGTTTTGTACATACCTTATACCTGTCGTCATGATTTTGATTAGCAGCTTCGCGAAGCGTTATTTATTTCTTGTGGACACTGGTCGAATCCGATGCTTTAAAAGGTGAAGCAAAAAGTATGTTAGGTAGGTAACGAGTAATCTCCACATAACTTTGTTATCGGTGCGTTTGTTCTCCCTGATATGTAAATGAGCTCTGTCGTTATTCCTGTCGACATGATTCGATTTGGCGTGACGCACTTGCGCCGGGTCGCTTCACAAGCTCAGCTGATTTATTGTCACTTACGGTCGCGGTAATTCGGTTTGACCTGACCTTTAGATGTGAATCGGTGAAGTGAACAGCGGGACTATTTATAAACAACAATCATTGATCAGCTAAATATAATTCTTATTCGGTTTGTTTCATTTATTTAATTATAATTTGAGAAAATTAACTTTAAAAACAAAAATGTCGTTGGCAAGCACGTGTGTGTGTGCATCGTTAGTACGCGACCGACCACGACGGCGTCCTTTGCTGAATAGGCCCAGTTTCCGTGATATTTCGTCTATGTTCACAATTATTACTATCATTACATTTTTTTTTTGATTATATAAAGATTATTAAATATTAACCATTGAAATATTAAATCACTTATGAATTTATTATTTTTTGGGGGTTTTGTTCAGAAGAGTTATTAGTTGTTCTCGTTACACAGATACGTTACTTATTAATCAAATGTACAAGCGTGTAGTTAGTTGTCGAAAGTGATAACACAAAGCCATAAAACCAATTATTACAACAGGTAAAAATAAATAAACCAATGTTTATTCGGAATATCAGTTAATCGACTTATCTGGGATAATTGTATAATATTCTAATATTCGCATACTCCAAAAAAAACAAAGCATTATATAAATGCTAGCTGGATTCCTTATAACGGATTTAGTTTTAATATAAATCGAATGTTTTAGACGACACAGTGAAATAAAAAAAACAAGAAAATATAGTTTATCATATATTTTTGAATGAGTTATTGTGAGCAAATAAGTAATGTGATCAAAGACTGCACGATCTCGGATTGTCTTAGCTTGAATGTCATCCGCTTGTGGAATAAAATAAAAAAGACCTTTGTTCGGAGGAAATTATTACCGGGTGATTTCGGACAGTAAGGCTTCGTGCTTGGCTTCAGGTGCCGCAGGTGTCCTCGGACAACCTTCATCCCCTTTGGTGACGTCACGTCTTGCATCAGACTGACAGAAACCCAGTATAAAACCTTTTGTAGAATGGTCTGAATAGCCTTCCCAGTATCAAGACATAAAATCACGATGATCGTGTTTCAAATGTTAGATTTGTAATATTTTAAAATGCATGAAATAATTTTATATAATTTTAATGGAAAGAATTCTATTTATAGTGATTCTTTCACATGTGTTCATTTATTTTTACGTTACCATTCATTGGGACTTGTTTGGACCGTGAAAGTATAACTGAAGCGCTTTCCGTTATAAATCTTCATTAATGTAATACAAATATTAAATTTATAATTATATTTGCAAATTAATTTCTTATTTTCGTCTAGTAATTTTCAATGATTAAAAATCATTAAGTTTGTGTTGCGCCTATACGAAATTTACGACAACACGTTTTACATTTGCGTAATGCAAGTTGCCACTGTAAAGGCGCAGTTCCACAAACCTGCATAAATAATATAAAGATGCATTATTTTTATATTTTAAAATAAACGTAAGAAGTTATTTTATTTAAACTTACATTGCATTAAAATATTTAAATCATTTTTTTCATAAATATATTGATCAATATTGAACACGAATAATAAAAAAAATCATACATCATAATAGCCATCATACAAGTCAATGTAATATTCATGATGTTACAATGATGTTGTAAAACAATGCCCTTATTAGGTAAAGACATTCCCTAATGGGCTGTTAGTTTGTTATGTTTCGAGCGTTGATTATTTTAACTTTTTTTGCAATGTCCACAAGTCGGTTTACGGACTTGCTTGTCCATACCCGGTGCGACTACTGCACCACAGATGGCGTTTTACATTAATCAAGCGAAAATAATGATGTCTGTCTCACAGTCAACGTGTTGATTATAATTTTTACTTGTTTTCCGTGTACAGCTACGTGGGATAAATCTGATTTAAAAAGCGTGTACAGGAAAATATATTATTAATCAAGTATAGAAATAATACATTTTTATGTCATGACAAATAATTCTTAGAGTATTTTCCTTCAATGCTTAAAAAAAATATATATTTAAAAAAAATAATAATAAATTCATTTTTATTTATTGCTAATTTTGTGGTGTATCATTTATACAAATTTGATTTGTTTTTATTTATTTGAAGTATTAACTTATAATTTTTATATAAAAATATTTTTTTTCATTTCTAAACCTTAAAATTAAATTGCTTTATAGATTGATTGAATTTTGCATGCTTCTGCGTTCTCCTAATGTGTTTCTAATATGGTCACATTAATTTCTACGTCCATCCTTAAAGATTTATTGTTTTTATAATTATTTAAATATTTTTTATTTTGTTTCCTAAAAATATATTCAGAGATGTTGATTTAATTAGTAGATTGGTTAATGTAAATATTGGAACAGGAATTTTAATTAAGTCGTCGTATATTTTAATTAACTCTGCTATTCATTTCGCAGGTGATTAATACATACATCTTGTTACCCACGCAATTTAACTTGAATTATCTTAATTATTTTTTTTTCATTTGGATATGAATACTAGCGTACCACTCCAAAATCTACACCTAAAATGGTATATAAAAGCGAACGCACCTCTTCGAAACACCACCTGATAAATGTTATATAATATGAGCTCTACTACCATTTTATACCTTTTTAAATAAACATATTACTTTGAACATATTGAATATTGAATTTAATTAAATGTGGATCGTGTCTAAATTAATAAAAAAAAAAATTTTTTTTTTTTAAGTTTTCTTTTACGTATTATTTTGAATCGCGAGATAACTCAAATTGCGATTGGTATAAATGTAAATATATTGCCATGACTATGTTCACTTATATATATTATATATAAATTGATTAAGATTACTTATGCTTATGTTTCTCTTTAGTTCATAATTTAGAAAAAATATTATTAATACGAGAGAAATACAAATTCTTTGACTTCTATACTCACTGGCATTCAATAGTTATTTTGTTTAATAATATCTAACTCCATAATATTTTTTTCGATTACTCCTGATCACACTTCTACTGCAATACATTCTAATAAAAAACCTACTTGGTTTTTCAGTAAAAACCTGAAAATCAAAATGAAAAAATTCTTTACATGGTACTGAGTACTGTAATAATAATTAAATTTAATTTGACGATAAATCGGAACAAATAGCTGCATAATATACGCCAACGGCTGTGCCGGTTCATTGGCACAAAGTACAAACATCGCAGCCCATAAAGAAATTTATATTACCATTAATCACAGACCTCACTCCCTACTTCTATAAACCCATTAATTTAACCCTTAGACCTCGGAGTAGAAGTAGTCCTAGACTTACCCTACTTATTGTGTTATTGAGTTAAAAAAAATATTAGTATTCATGATTTATTTCAATGATAATGAAATTACTATCATAAGCCCTCGAAAGGCGAGAGCGCCCGCCAACAAAAATGAGCGTAATCGCCTCGCTCGCATTTAAAAGCACATAACTCATCTCAGGCACTGGATTCATTAAATTGTTTTTTAGGCCGCGGATAAGCAGTTGTAATTTTTAATATTTAAATTAGATCGGGTACTTTTATAGGCGTCTGAAAAAATTGTGATATTAAAATATTTCTTGCATTTTTTACCGTCCGCAGCCGTATATCTCTATAATTGCGGGCACACCGGGCATAATTTATGAAGTTAATGGCTTCATAATACAACTCGGGATTAATTTATTGCTTTTCTATTTTTTTCGAAGCCTCACAGGGTGATAAGTAAACCCACAGACATTTATATTCGTTTATATCACGTAATATTTCAATATTCGCTGGACTTATGAACATTTACGTGCCTGGTTTTTTTTATATTTATTTGACGCGTTCTTACGGGAGTAAATACAGAGAGATACGAAATATTTATTCGTTTTCGCTGATGTTAAATAGATTTATCATAAATTTTGATGTGTATTTGTGATATTTGTTATTTACCTTTTTATTTATTTTCATATGAATTATTCTACATGAAATAAGTTTATAATATATTAATATAGTCTTGGGAGTGCATTGGAGTCAGCTACATGCATAATATAAGTGCTCATAAATTATGTCGGTATTTAAGAATTATATGTGTACACACACCGCCACTGATGTCGGCTGGATTTACAGTTTATTTGGGCATAGTTTTTATTGCCATCTATCAAAATCATCAATCAATTATTGACGATCGCCTCTGAGACCGCTTCCCGCCGGTGTATCATACAAGAGATGATTTTTATTGATCTTAATTAAGTTTTTTTTCTATTCCAGGTTCGTGATCTTATGCTGGTGCACGCTTCTGTGGCGGCGTGAGTTAAATGGATCTAAATTTATTGATAAAGGGCATGTCCGTCAAGGAGCCGCGATGTTAAAAGGTAATTTAAATTTTCTAATTAGCTTGACAAATAGGCGTAACTCGAAATAGGCCTGCTCTGATGACTTTGCGTCATATTTGATATCTTTTCAGAAGGCTTCGATTATGTAAAATAAAATATTAAAATAATTTTTACTATAAAGTAGTTGCCGAGTCCGGCTCTGATAGCAAAAGCACGTAATTCAGTTTTCGTCGTGTTAAATTTTTCATGTATTAGTGCATAAAAAATAGATTAGTTCGAGGTCAATGAAACTGTCAAATTGTAAATGTTGATTTCCTCATGTTTTATGAGGAAATTTTTGTAAAATATTTGTATAATTTACACATAAATATCAAATTACAAAAAATACGAATTTTCTGCGATAACATTAAAACGTTGTCTTAACATTTATTAAATTTTAATAAATATTACTGTCATAACAGTACCTGATTTTACATTCGTTGTACTCATGATTCACAACATTTTGTTTATTTTATTTTATATATTTTAAGCCTACACAAACTGAAACAAAATTATTTTGCTTTGATATTATTACGAGTCAGTTCCTGTTTGGAATACGCCATTTTGTCATGTCAAAGGAAGGCGCTGGGTTTTATTATCCAATAGATAAGCTCGCAGAAGTGCAGGTAAGCGTAATTTATTGTTTAATAAAATATAATTTATTTAATATATCAATATACAGTCAGCTTATTGCGACTGAGTGCACGGGCCTGTGTATTAATTAACTGTCGTTTGTATCTCTTTATTATCCCCATTACACACTTTATGTCTTGTCGGTATCCACCACGAAACTTCGTTATTTATCACCAATTACAATAGATAATTTATTACATTTTTAAATCATTTTCAAACGTCTCCATAATCGTTTCCAGATATATGGATCATGTGTATGCGCATCTTATTTGTTGGTGATGTTTAAGGCTTATCTTCAATGCTTTTAATTCTAGAACTTTTCGGAGTCTATTCAATGGAAGTTGATTGTTTCAGGATTGTCTTTGCCATCAGTTTTAGTTGCCACCTCACGTGCGAGAGAGTTTTTGAAGATTTATAATAATATTAGAAATAATATTCTCTTTCTTTATGCTTTGGTTTTGATTTACTTGCAATAAAGTATGAATATAGAAAGTTGAAAATAATTGTCAAGACATTGCACAAAACTGTATAATATAATGCTTTTTGAAAGAGAAAATATCAAATTGATAAATTTTACATATGTATAATGATAATATTTTACAATAAAAAAATAGTACACACATAAAAATAATTCAAATAAACGCAATGTAGCTAATTGCATAATATTAATCATGGTAAGATATGTTCGGCATGATTCAAGACAAGAAAGTATCAGTGATGCAGTAAAGGCAGTGCCTGTTATTATTTACCGTTAAGAGAAATACATTTGGTATCAAAAAGATGACGGTCGAATGGCGAGCATTTAATAAGTGAATTAATTAAACGAACCTCGTTATCTTGAACTGTTTCAATTAACATTATTTTTTAATTACGATTCGGGCTTATATCTAGTATGTAAATTTCAGATTAACACACCCATGAATATAATATGATACGGATAAAAAATCGACCTACCATTTTCCGACAAGTGTTTATCTTAGCGCTTTGAAAATTTAATGAATCAAATCACGAGTGCGTGTGAATTTACGGGATATAAATAAGTTAAAAACACGAAAAAATTTACCATTGGTAATTTTGGCGAAGCCTTCTTTTTATATTAATTTCTTTTGTCGAATATTTAACACCTGAAGGTCACTAAAGGTACTCAAATTACAGACCTCTAATTTCTCTGCCTTGTGCTTCTCTAAAGGATAAGCCCTCTTCTATTTTCTGGTACACTGTTTAGTAGAATAGGCTTTTTAAAGTTGTATTCATTGCGACGAGCAGAACTGTAAAATTATAAATACAAATGACAATTTGAAATGACATTTCATCACATCGAGCTGAAGAACACAGTTAATATTTTTAGCTATTAAGTAATGCGAAAATTTTAATTAAAATTTTAATTTTATGCGTCATTTTAATTAAGACTAGCATCATGGCTTAATTGTTGTTTACTTTATGACCGAGTGATTATATTTTTGGCAAATGAATTAAAACGTGACACGTTGGTTAGTGTTTCCGTGTATCAGTCAGGACAGCAAAATTTTATGAAAATTCCCGTTATTTGTCGGATGTCACATCAACATTATAAGACGATTTTGCTGCGTCAGTCTGAATAGAAAATTACTACAATCAAATCCTTAAACGTATAGACTAGTAATTTTTTTTTATAAATCTGCCATTATTTTCAAACGGGTGAAAATAATATTAAAACAATCATTATCAAATACAGATGTTCAAACGTTGTTTTGTTATAAAAATACTGCAAAACGTAAAATGGATTTTATCTATATCCATGCATTTTATAAATACGATTATTTTTGTTGTAACAACTAATATTTTATTTTCAACATCACCGCAAAAAAGGTTTTCTATGAAATCGTGTAAATTATACATATATTATAATTTTTTTAACTTTTAACGGTAAAAGTGCATTAAATTTTTAGTTAATAATATATTTTTTGACGTAAAATTATTTTTAGTTTTTCTATTATCTGATGTAGTAGAACGAAAAAAAAACACACACACAATGACGTCACGGCTGCTATTTTGGAAAAGGTCAAACTCTGTTGTCTATATTATTATGTGCAATGAATTTATATAATCATTGTCAATTTTTTTTCTAGTATAAATATCTTAAGCGAAAAACGGGTTTATGTAGATTTGAAACAAATAGACGGCTTTACAAAGAAAAATAATCGTGTTTTTTTAGGAATAAAAACCGTGTATTATTATGAACAGTATAATTTTATTTATTTCGTGTAATAATGTCTATTTTTACACATTTTAAATATCTAAATATATATTTATGAAATATTTATATACTCCTCATTATTCGGATAATACGTTTTTCTCAATTATTTTCATCACACTCAATTTAAAAAAAAATATATATATTTATAAAAAACTGCACGTTACGCGTTTGTATCCAATTATTTTTTGTATGTTTTTAAACATTATAATTAAAGTGATTAAAATGTTCAGATTTTATTAGTCTTCATTTCGTCGTGTTGATAGAGTAGGTGATCTTTTAACGACCAATACGCCTCATGAATATATCAATTGTAATGAAATAACATTAAAAATAACGAGATTATTTTATTTTTTACATAGATCGCCCATCAGCGCACTATTTAGTATTCAAAAATGTTGACGTAATTAAAAATATACGGCTTTTTGATTGTTTTCAGTTTTCAAGCAACATTTGTGCCTCACTATACTTTATTTAATTTTGAAAGTGGCACTTAGAATTGGTTTACTATTTTTTATATAAAATAAATATTTTATATATAAAAAAACAGTTTAATCACTGCTTGTTTTTAATTAGATCGTGAGAACTCTTCGTCATACTCTTTGTTTAACCAACAACGATAATCGTTATCTTCTAGCTATTGATATCTGATTTTTTTGTTAAACGTTTTGTGATGCCTTTGACAGACAAGATAAATTAATAATTAAAATAAATTGGTCTACTTCAAGACACATACTTCAAAAAAGTGTTATAAATTACCATATTTGATAAAATCCAGCCTTTTGGCCGTCAAAGTGGCGGCCAGAGAAAACATGTTTTGAGTCATTTATCTGAGTCTTTGTTCCTGGGAGTTAACAACAAATCAAACCTTTATGTGGATTTTAATAATCGGTAAAGAGTTTATATCTATGTATGGATTAGTCAATCAAGATGCGTATTTATTACCCATTACAGGGTTATTATATTTACTAATATGATTAGGCACATTAGTTCATATATAGAAGATGATTTAAAGAAACTCTCAGAAAAATATCATCCCACACAAATCACGATGATATTTTTCTGAGAGTTTCTTTAAATCATCTTCTATATATGAACTAATGTGCCTAATCTCATCATAGCGGTACAGAGTTCATAAAAATAACTTAAAACGTCTGAAACTTCAATTGATACGCGTTGCTTTCAGGAATGTGAGATGCTTGCAGCGAAAGTGTCTTAAGCTACAAATGTTAACAATGCTCAAATCCTATAATGTATTTACTGTCGCTATCGTATAGCAACTTTAACAGAGGCGGGTGTGTTGGTTGAGGCACATTAATGGAATGGATAACGACCGAGTTCCAAAGATGGTTCTCTAATAGAGCCAGGCATGTGGGACGCTCGAAATCCCCCAACATACAGAGCTTATATACTGCTATTATAATTTTTTTTTATGTAAAAAAATGTATCAATGAGTTGTCAATGAACAGTAATAATTATGGGACGACTTACGGTTACAAAAGAAGAAGCCGAATTAATATTTTTCCAGTATATATCATGTATAAGCGATAATGCTATTTCTTAAATTAAATTACTATTTTTGTTACAGTCATGAAAAGTTAAAGTCATGGGTTTGATTCAAAGTAGAGGAATATTTTTTTATAGTTTTTTTTAATTATGAATTAACTTCGACATAATAAATCACTGATTTTCTTTGTTAAAAATAAAAGCAGTGTGTCGTGAATACATCTGAGCTGCACGACCAAATTTTCTATAGTTACTCTCCCTTAGCTCTAGAGATTACTTCAGTTATCAGGACGAGTTTAAAATGCTTAAAACTTGACTGAAGCCTAATGATGCTGTATTGCCTTCCGGAAAACAGCTGACAACTGTAAAATTATTGAATTACACACAATTATAGAATATTATCTCAAATGAATTCCGAGTATATAATGTGATATAATTTCTTTGAGTTCACAAAACACCTTGGTATTTAAAATATGTTTTATTTTTGCAATGAATGGAAATATGAATAAAAATCTATATGTCTAAAATTGTTTTCTTTACTGAAATAAAATACAAAATTGTTTTGATTATTTTCTTTGTATTGGATTCTTAATCGTTTACACATATCAATAGTGTATTGGCCACGGGGAACAAACATTCCAACATTGATTGATTAGACATATTTACATACAATTTTGTAAGACACGAAAAAATCATAAATACCGATAAGAATTTTTTTGAGCGATGGTCAGAGCCTACACTTTTTTTGTAACATGTAAATGTTGATATTTAAGTATTTCTAAAATGAATGAGAAACCACAAGTGGTTTTAATAATTCGGAGTTTTTAGGGCCTAGAAAAACTTTCATAATTTCAGGTAGCCAGGCCAATCAATCATTAACGGACGGTATGAGTTTCACTCTACGTTAAAACTCATTAATTATATGCGTTTGCTTATATATTTTATACGTTTTAATTCAACATTTAGCACTATATAAATAAAATTTGTCCCATTCAGCCCAAAATTCAACAGTCAATCTGTCGTTAATTATTATCTTTGTTTTCGAGATACAGTTGGAATTCGTATTGCAGCTTTGCACAGTAATCCTTTCGATCACCGTAAACTTTTAAACTGAACGGGATTTTGAATCGTCTTATGCAACCTTGAAACCTATACGCATATCTACTGGATAAAAATTCATTGACGTCACAAATGCACCATTTTTTAGAGTCTAAGTGAAGAAGCATATTTTTGGTTGTTTCATTTGTGAATCGATATCATTTATGTTGTATATGCAATAAACCTGCGTATATTGCAAAATACTCGTTTTGAAAATATTTAATAATCGCAATAATGACTTTACGCTTGAAACGTTGAAGTTATTATCGATATTATCGTAAGTGTAGATTAATGTCTGTGAAACCGTGCAATTCGACCTGCAAGTGGTGTAAAAAATCTCTTATCGCTCATCTCAATCGCCGGCTCGAACCCAAACTCTTTTTGCCCTAACTTTCCGTAATTGCACAGATTTGATATCATCTGACTTGATGCTCTCTAGTCATGCCCGAGACATTGCGTGATTTTTTTTATCTCGAAAAAAAAGGCTTGTTTAAATCGAAACTTCTCAAACTTGTTTGTCTTAACGCCTCTTTTCGTTTACAATATCTTCTTTCCTTTGATAAACGGAAATATGATGCGACACATTAGCATTGTTGTATACATTTTAGAAGCTAGTTCTATCCAAATCATATTTCATTGACGTCAAATTAACAGTAAAGATAGCGGGTTCTACCTCTTTGTTATCAGATGCGGATATTTTTATTCTGCTACGATTTCAGATACCGCACTGGGGAGGAAATATTTGAGAATGTCTCTATGGCTAAAAAAAACTTTTTATGATTATACTCACAAAAGATTCTATTTTGCGACACATCTTTTGCTAGTAGTTTCCACTTTTGCGTTATTTACTTAAGCTTATCCCAAAATAAAAGGACGCTATTGGCTAATTGCAAATCAGTTGCATGTTGTGTCGCTGCATGGGTAGTCGGCTTACTCATGTGTTTAAAAACTCTCACGAGCTGTACAATTGGCACTGTCGATTTCAGATGTAAAATAAACACAGCGTTCCATCGATTTGTTACTACGTCATCTTCATCATATCTCTTATGCCTTCCAGAGCATTAATCATTGCCCTTTTTATGATATATGACGTAATGACAAGCCATCGCTCACGTCTCCTCGGTAGGTCTCGGCCCTCACCGCCGGTCTGTGCCAGCGTAACTGACAGCTGTCCACTGCTGGTCCGTCAAGCTTTATTAGTCCATTTTTAGTTAATTTATCATAGAGATTTTTGATCCAAATTAATTTGGAGCATTTTAGATTGTTCCTGAGATGCAAACGAGCCGTCAATTGTAAACGGAGGTGTCCTGATTTACGAAAATGTTCAATGTCCCAACCCGCATGTGGATAGCGAACTTATTGCCTTTTAATCTCATACTTACGATTGAAAATGTTTACGTCACATATATAATAGAGATAATTATATTAATTTTAGATTAATGTCAATCAGAATGCGTTTTTATTTACCCATGCAGGTATTAGTATATTTATGTGATTAAGCACATTTTTTCATACATTGAAAACAATTAAAGAAAACTCTCAGAAAATATCATCGTGACTTGTGAGGGGTTCGAATCCCTCACAAGTCACGATGATATTTTCTGAGAGTTTTCTTTAATTGTTTTCAATGTATGAAAAAATGTGCTTAATCACATAATAATAGAGATAACCTAAAAAATAAGGATGCCTGAAAAAGATCCTTCAGCATCAGCATCCAAATACATTCGCATTGTCATATCATATTTGGGATCGGTACCTATAACTAGTAAACAACTATGATATGCACTATACCACTGTTATGGTTCAATATGTATTAGTTGTGAAAAATAATAGTGTAGTGTTTACATGAAACATATCAAAATATGAATGTTCATATTTATATTGATAATAAGAGACTTATAGGCATGCAAATCTTTAACTGGAGTTAAACCCATCGTGAGACTTGTTTTGCATTAATTTAAGCTTACTGCGTATATAAGTACGTCCGGTCTATGTTATACTTATATCTTATTTTTCCCCATAAAATGATATTGTAATAATTTGGTTCTTGGTATTATGATGTAGTTCTGAATATATTTCTACGTAATTGTAAGTTTATTTCGTATAAGATATTGTTGTATTAGCTCTCCTCTCATTACAACCAATTTACATATAATAATGTTACATATTTCTCACCCGGGGGGCGGCAGCTGATTAATTCCTTGAGATTCATTTTGTTACCTGATGAAAGGTGCAATTACATTTTTTGTATATTGTAATAACTGAATGAAATCAATATTTTTTTGTCGCATTTTTCAGATACGAAATCTGTGTTAGGATTTCAGCCGCCCGTTCATCTTGTGGCCTGTAAAAAATATATTTTTTTACCGCCTGAGAGTAATTATAGTAGTTTCGTTGATTATTTAACACATTTTTTGTAGGAATTTCTCGAAGGTGGTGTATTTGACACAATTTTTTAATTCTGTATACAGTATGCGCATAATTGTCATATTTTAATATATTTACAGTAATTGTAGGTATTCACTGCCGCATAAATCAAAACTGTCATCTTAGAAAGTAGACGTAAATATTTTCACTGTGAATAAAAAAAACAATGCTGGGGTTTGTGGTCACGAAGTTAGAAAAATCGGTGTTTTTGTGATAAAAGTTGTGGATTGAGAAGATGATTGATATCAAGTTTCACTCTTCTTTATTTTAGAAGCTATAAAATACCTCTTGTAAGAGTCTTTTTTTTTATTTTGGATAGTGCAATTTCATATATTTGAACACTGTTTATTTAAAATTAAATTTAAATTAGATTACTACTTTATTTCAGTAAGTGTTAACGTCCAAGCTCTCCGAGCGAGACATCTTATCTTACGTAGTATCAATTTTAAAATATAATAAAATATAGAATTACGTTCACAAAATAAGTAAGACGTTGTTCTACTTTTTTCGGTCCACTTGAACACGAATCCATTTTTCATACGGAACGGTCAGTAATTAAACGTAAGG
Organism: Atopsyche davidsoni; assembly: GCA_022113835.1. Taxonomy (NCBI): domain Eukaryota; kingdom Metazoa; phylum Arthropoda; class Insecta; order Trichoptera; family Hydrobiosidae; genus Atopsyche; species Atopsyche davidsoni. The sequence continues at coordinate 8,078,374 of JAILWY010000007.1, forward strand.
ATTAAAAAATTGCAATACATTGCTGCTACAATTTGCTTCGAGTTTTTAAAAAGTCTTTGATGTTGTTTTTTGCCATTAATTTTAAGGCAATTTAGTTGAGCCAAGAGCTCACATCCATTCGAAAGCAGTTATTAGGGTATTATAGCATAGATTGCCAGCGTAGAAAATTATATGGGTACATGAAAATTTTTAATAATATGAAATTTAAAAAATGTTTCAAGCTTAAGTTTCACATTTAAAACGTGTTACAGTGTATTTTGTTTGAACGGCGCCGATTAGTAATTACACATTTTACATTCAATAAAAAACGCGTCGTTGGAATTTATAATTATTTATGCAATTAAATGCTTTATTTTTAATTTGTATGTAAATTTACAGTGTTGTTTTACATGATGAAAAATGCTTCATTTTTTCATGTAAAGGAGACGTTTTGAGGTGTTAATTAACTGCGACGATCTGCCAGAATAATTTGCATACATTGCTTATTAAAATCCTTTGAAATATCTTTGTCATTCAAATGTATGTATTTTTTCGACCAGGAGTTGGCTGTCAATAAATGGCGTGGGCGTGCATTTAACTAAAAACAATGAAATCTCTTTATTAGCATGTTAAACTGCTTAAATTTTTCACTCCTCCTAGCACGGGGACCGAAGCGTTAAAATACCCATAATTTCCCGCTAGTTAAAAAATACAATATTGAGATATTAAAACATGTACAATATAAAGATTAGATATTTTCACAATATAAATGATGTCATGACATTTTACTGTAGAATAGAAAAATACTGAATATATTTACATTTCCATATTACGTAAGGTGTTTGCATATGGATTCCTTTATGACAAACAAATCTTACATAAATATTTGTTGAAAAGTCAAATATCACATAACAATGTTAATTAATTTTTAATTACGGATAAATCATAATTTAATTTAGCAAAAGCGAAATGTAATTATATTCAATATTTTTGACCGAAAGCTTTTAGTGAAATCCCATTTTATTCTATTAAATAAAATACTTATGATGTTTCCACATGTTTTATATATTCCACGTGTTTTATTTCAAATATCAAAATGTAATTCTGTGAGTGATATAATATATCTTTAAAGCGTAACTTATTTTTGTCTATCCTGTATAAAATCAATTTGGATTCAACACGTTTTTTCCATCTTATTATTCACTGAACTCTAGCTGGACTCGAGCCATTAATTTGAATTTCAAATATTGATCCAACGGCCAATGCCATAGCTTTTTGTTACTTTAGCAACAATTAAATTAAGCCTTTTTATGCGGAAAGAAAACATATATTTTTACTTAGTTATATTACCTGCACGAAAAATTAAATTTAATGCTGGTATCTTGGACAATGGCAGGATATAAAAAATATATACTAATGATTATTTATTTTCTTTGGTGTTAATTTACAATGGTTCTTAGGGGTATGCTTACAATACAGTATGAGGCTATCTTCTGATCCTACACGTAGGTTGTGGGGCTTACAACGTGTGGCTTAGATGGTAGCTTACATGGATTTCTCTATTTTCGTTATTGAGTTTGTGTAATATGTAATACAATAGTACTTATAATTCCTTTTTAAAAATTACGTCTTTCATATAAAGGTTGATATATTCAATACAAATAACATTAAAAAAATATTTTCAAGTGCATGTATTGTGCATACAAAGTAATACAAATAAACATCTATTATAAGATCAACTGTAACAAAAGATATTTCCTGAGGCAGTCTTGAACTCCTGCCCTCACCGTAGAAATCCGATGTTCTGATAATTTCGTTATTTTAATAATATTCTTTGTATCTCTCTAAATACTATTAATGATTTAAATTAATTATAACTTATAGACTAAGTAAAAAAAATGTAGTCGTTTAAGTACTTCTTTCCAACGCAACATCTTCAAGCAGTCAGGTTAGGTATTGAGGTTTATATTAAAATGTGTATTGAAAGGTTCTCTCTTTTCTTTGGCTTGTCACTTGAAGTACTGGGTGTGTTTATTGTGTGTTTGTCTTCGTATGACTGAAGCGTCCTATCCCGGATCCCCACACCTTACCACATGTAAAATAGATGAAGCCTATGAAATATTTTTTTCAACTGTTCCATTGACTCAAACACCTGATGTTTTGATTCGCCCGAATAACTCCACGCGATTCGGTCGTGCGCAGAATCTTTTCAAGACCCCACACCAGATTGTCCTTGTAACATTTGTTTAAAACTCCGTCTGACCTTTGTAAATTGATTAAACTAAAATAGAGTACTCGCTTGGGGATTCGAGACTCAGACTCAGCAGCATTCATGCGCCTTAAACTCATAAATTCAATATCATCTTTAAATATTTTTTTATCAAGCAGCTCCGGTAATATTGACGTATTTTATTTTTTAATTTAATTAATATAGTGCCAGTATTTACACGCCTCAATGTGACTATAGCGTAAATTTTGTTATGAGATGTTGAGGTGATTTAATTACCAATTAGTTGATTTTAAAATACAGGTAAGCGACGACGGCTAGAAGAGCCGGGCGCGGATTCGCCGCAAGTGTGTCACCCACGGTACCGATTATCTAAATTAAATTAAGTATTCCGTCGTTACGTTGACAAATATTCGGGTATCTCGACATCTTATCGAACTGGACTATCTGGCGGTTTATATAAGGCAGTACATTTCATTGAAAAAATATCCCCTCTATTGGGAAACTCGCTGCGATTAATTTGATTAATTAATTCGGACAAATTGAACCGAATTGAGATTTATATTTTGTGGCATCGGGACGCTGGCGCATCCGCTTTAGTTATACTGAAAAATGTATAACAACACATATTATTTAGTGTGATTAAGCTACCAAAAAATACATGTCATCGTCTACCAGCGCAAAAACACGTAAATGTGATATATGTATTTCATGTAAAAATTTAAAAGTGAGTCTAAGATTGTTATCTTATTAAATTTTCAAGAAGGCATTTAATAAAAAAAATCACGTGAAAGATCATTTTAAGGTGTGAAAAACAGTATTTTGAAATACGATAAACGATATTAATTAATTAAATTAAATTAAACTTATTGATGCATGCCAGAACAAAATTTTTCTGCTTTGTTAAAATGTGGAGAATGTACATACATCTATTATTAATCGTTGAAATAAGTTAGTGATTTAAAAAAATATATTATTGACAATAATAAATATGTTAGTATAATAAAATATCGAACTAGCTACAGTCAGTTAGTGACGGATACCGCTGTATTGGTTTTGTCAAAAGATTATGTTGAAATCTTAAATAGTTTTATGCAATTATTTATCAATGAAGGGTCGTTTATTTCCAACCAAAAAGTTTAATTTAACTGCTCAAAGTTCCAACGCAGCGACACAACTTGCGGCCGATTTGCAATCAGCAATTAGCGTCCCTTTACTTTGGGTGATTTTTTTTATGGTTTTTCGCAAAAAGGACACTATTGGGTAATTGCAAGTCGGCCGCAGGTTGTGTCTCGACGTGTGTAGAAGCCTTGCGAACATTTTTCGTCGAGCTCCGCTGGCCGGCGACTGAAACTTGAAACTTGAAACTTGCAGCATTCGGCAATTCAGTCTCGGGTCGTTCTCGGTGGGCGTCGGACGTTTCCGCTGTCACTCCCGCCGTATCTTTTCGGACTAAACAAACAAACCGATAAACGCATTCAAATTTAAAACATTGTGGTTAATATTTGACAGATTATTATATCAGACGAGATAATTACACCAAACCGCACTTTGTTTGGTGTTCAACCCGCATAAAAAAACAATATCGTCAACGTGTGTATGTTATTGTTGCAAATAAAGAAATCGAGGTTGCTTTGGTGTTGTAGTGTCATCGTATCATTAGTACGTGAACAGTTAGAAAATTATTGATTTTTGCGTTTGTGAATCTGTGAAAGGTACTCGAACTGAGTTCTATCTGAAATGAACACAGTTTTGTTTTTATAAAAGCGATAGTATTATCAGAAAGTTCACTTTTAATGAGTGTTTTTGGCAATCATTCTGTTATCTTGCTTAGTAGCAGTTTTTTTTTTTTAATAAAGTGATAGGCGTCTTCGCGTCAATGATGATAAAATATTTTGTATATTACATAAGTTAATTACTATAGGCTGTATTTTAGCAGTATTCAAATGTATTTTGAAAGTGAAAAATAAAACATCTGTGTGCTCAGTGTTTAAACATGAATTGTGTAAAGTAAAAATTTTCAGGTAAATATCGTATTGTAATTTTTTTATAAATGCAATTTGCCACTCAGGACAGATTAAAGAATTAGTTTTGTTTTATACCCGCCTATTAGAAAGTTATTCTAAGTAGTACACTTTAAATAATTATGGATCATTATACTATTAGAGTAAATTTATAAAGAATACTTAGATATAATTTATTTGCTGTTGTTTTGAGACGCGTTTCCCCGAATAGCCAAGACCTCTTTTTCACGCTAACTTGCCTGTTACTTCTTACAGGCTTCATGTACATTTTTTTTTATAAATATTTTATACACGAATTTAAACATTAACTATATTTTTTTTTATCTGTTATTGTTTAAATTTCTAAATAACATCACGGTTGCAATTGCCTCTAAATGTTTTCTACCAATTGTTTTCGTTTTCAGAATCCATAAATTAGTTGACTATGCGTAGTAGGTATAAAACCAAATTAATTTAATACCTGATCTTAGTATAAATATAATATGTATATGTATTTTTAATGTTTGTCACCGTTCAAATTTATTTATCTATAAATAATTATAACTGTGGACATTTACAAAAACAGGATATTTATAAATGTTCTTTATTTTTAAGTATTTGTTGTTCTCTCATGAAATCACAGTACAAAAAGGATAATTTCCATCAATATTTACTGTTATTGAATGCATAATTAATTTTACTTATTTATGTGTGATAAGCGGTGAAATTGTTTATAAGTATTGCAAATTCTCTTTTGCAGAACTGTTTAATGATATAATTATTTTCTTCGGAGTAAAGTCGCGTTGATCTGTGGTAATTCATTCTTAGAAAATGACCAATAACCAAACCGAAGCGTCGGATAAATAGCAAGATCTAAACAAATATTTATCTTAACCGTATAAAATATAAATTATCAAGAATTCCTCAAATAACCACCTTATTTATTTAAATTGTTTTGTATGCATAATTGCAGATTATTCTAAAAAATACTTATTACCTTACATAAGATAAAATATCAAAAAAATATTTTTAAACTGTTTATACTATTTCCTGTGATTTTTTTATTTCTCAGATACGGTGTATAAATATTCTATCATCGATTATAATAGACAGCGTCATTTAAAAAAAGTCCGTAATATATCTTAGTAAAATAGATACGTATGTTAAAAAAACTGATTAAAAATATACCATATAATTAATAATGATAATAACAGTTCAATGAACGTAATTGATACTTTAATTATAAAATAAAATGAATGGTTTATAACTCAGAATTATCTTTAATTAGTTTATAAATATATAATTAGTGATGTACTTTCCAATATTAAACAAAAAAACAATTAAATGGTTCTCATCGATTAATCTTACATGGACATGTAGCCACATGTCTGTTGTTACAAACATGTAGCCAAATGTACGTACCTGGCTACACGTACACAGGTACATTAGCTTGAAATTGATTGAAGAATTCTTAAACGAATCAATGAACTGCTGTGTATTTTTTATATCGATTATAATAAGATTAATGAATGGTTCAAAGAAAATTATTGATATCATACACATAAATGTATTAGGCTAACTTTAAATTGTAATTTGAATCAACTCTTTAAAATTGATATTCGTGGCATACCGCGCAGAGCGATGTATAAACCAATTTCCCTTACACATTTTTTTGCAACTGACTAATGGTATAAAAATGCTATTAATTTGTTTTAAATATTTGATAAATAAAAATTTCAATTGGCAAGGTTTTTGAGGCTGTATTTAAGTGACGTCGCTGATTTTCTTGTAATTGATATTTCATCCTACTAATGTAAAACGTTTATATCGACTTATTATAACGAGAGGTCAAAATATACTTTGTCTGTATTCGATCTTTCGCACGTGTCTTCGGCATAACCTTAACCTAGGTGACAATAACATTTATTTCGGTCAGCATTAGATTGCACCATAATTATTAGTTGTGTGTTCATTTATTTTATTAGCGTATTGTATTCATTCAGACTTGAATTGAGTTATTTTAAATATCATAAAACATACACGTGGTGGTAGTGTAAATGGTCAGAGAACAGAGTGAACTATTTAAGTAAACAAACTACAAAAGTGGTAACTTCATAACATAGTTTACATAAAAGATTATTGAATATTCAATTTACCAAAAGTTCTCATCCATGCATGCTAATACCAGGAACAAATAATTGTATAAAACTACATCTGCTGATATAAATTATCCTGAAATTTTTTTCAAAATGTAATTTTTACTGCTTTTTACATACTTTATTGAGTAGAAAAATCTTGACTTTAAATAGAGATTTTATGGTAAACATAGATTTGAAATTCCTTTTTAAGTCTATTATGAACATTTTAAAATATGTTAAAATCCACCTAAGTGAATTCAATTGGGTTAAAATTGTTAATTTGTCATCCATTTATGTACAGCACACCTGTAATGATACACCTGAATAGATTAACGGCATTTTATACCGACATATGACCAGATACTTTAAAACAATTTAACATTTTTATAGGTGCTTATCCATAGTCTGCGCGCGATGAGACCATCAATATATTTTGTGTGCATCGTTAAATTTTCAATCATCAAAGTAATTCAACAGAATAAGGAAGGTAAAATAGATTATAAGTAACTTACTTTAGAATACCTTATACGTAAAAAAAAAAACATGTACGAAGCTTTCTATATTCATGGATCAGTCATATCCATACATTAGAATACGGATTTTATTTTCTAAGAGAAATAATCACTAGATTAGATATTGTGCATCGGTCACTCTCAATTAGCTTCCTGTTAACTCCGACCTTGTGTCTACTCTAATAAGTTTTATTTTATTTTTTCTTGTAGTCATCTATTATGCTGGTTACTACGAGTAATCATTTTACTAAGCCATCTCACATCTGCCAACAAGGCTTATCAGACGTACGAATCTCTACTTGAGCTTTTAAACTGCATAATATAAACGATAATCATAATATTTCTAAAGTCATAATTTAAGTTAGGATACTTTTTTCATAACAATTTTAAGACACAAAAATAGTTGACGCTACTTTAGTTATACGTCAGCTATTTATAGTAATGATTATTAATTTACCACAAATCATTTATGGATATCATATATTGTTATTAGTACAGATGAAAACATTATGATTACGAAATGTTAAAACATTATAAATTACTATATTAAAGTTACTCCACCTGTATTATTTTGATGTTACCTTTGAGAATAATTTTTTGATGCCATACATCTGTTTTTCAAAGAACAAAGTGTTTTTTTAAAGCAAATGTTAACATTTGTATCTCGTCTCAGAAATAAAAAAATGTTTTTCATATTTTCATTGCTGGAAGAGTTCCACATGTGCGTTTTAAAACAAAACGCATTACTAAAAAAACCTTTTATCGTTAAAAATAACTTATGTTGTACGTAATCACGTATTCTGGCGTGCATTGTTGATTTCTCTTTTGAAAGTGATATTATTTCATGTGTTTGTATATTTTCACTCGTGTTATTTTTCAGTGGAAACACGAATCGTTTAATCCTTTTGACATGCCACATACGTGTATTTATCAATTATTTGACCACCTTAATATGTAGGCATTTTAATAATCGCACATTAGTATATTGAATTATTCTGAAAATATTTTGTAGCAATTCTATAAACTGATGCCGACATGTCATGGGAATCTTCCCCAAATACATATTTGATATTTAAACTTGCATGTTTTTATAAGAAAAAATCTCTTTGAGTAGCCCTGATTTCGAATTATATATTTCCACGAAGAAAACGGGTGCACGTGTATGTCATTAATCTCTCATTTTCGTGGTATATATAAACATTTAAATCAGGTCAAAAACCCCAAACACTTGAATCTCTCTTGGGTCGAACCATACGCTAGGATATTCCATTTCTATAATTTCACATCTTATGTTAATAAAACTTTATCGCCGAGTTGGTAACAGTAAGGTAATACAATGACAAGTTTATATCGTAAATACTTTAAATCTGCTAACACATTTACAACGATATAAGGCAAGGTTTACATAAACATGTCGCTGCCAAGACGGTCGTCTCTTCACGCTCCCGGCATTATGGCTTTTAGATTACATCACTGCTACCGTGGAAGCCACACTTTATAGACTTAAACATTGGAAGAATTTAGTACAAAAGCAGCGTCTCTGTAGTAAACTGGTCTTGGATTTGAAGATCTCTTCTGGATATACGATCAGGTCCCTGAAAAAGCAGGGATCTCCAGGCCAACACCAACGTTTATATACTAAGCATGGACCTGTTCTTATTGCAGCGTCTCAGCTTTATGTTCTACGTAGTAAACACAGTGTTGCATATCTGATGTATCAAAATATTCTCATGCTGAGATCCGAATGGTTCAGTGCATTCAAGCTATTTTTAGATGTATTCAAAGAAGACTAGATAGCGCAGAAAGACTAGTTTGCTATGTTTTGAACTGCTTCACTGAATGCATGACAGAAATTAACGTTATAGCACTGCAAGAGTCTAAAACGAATCTTGTAAAATGGCGGACATAAACTTTTTTTTGATCAATGTGCACTCATTCAATTTTATTGTTATACATATTTGACTTGCTTGCTTATATGAAGAAAAAAAAAAAGAATTCACTCGCATTGTTGCTTCCTTAATCAGATTATTATTGTTGCTATATTAGTGTACAAGTATAAAGTAATTTTATTATTTCACAATGCGATGTAAAAAAAAAAATATGAAAGTTTCCATTGACAGGGTTATTTTTTAACCATCTACAAAATAGAGGACTATAAGTTTTAGTGATATTTCCACAAAAAATATTATTTTGATCCTCAGATAATCATAATTATTACGATAGCGGTCAACTTATGGATATCGATTAAATGTTTAAATAGCCTTTGATAGTTATTAAGATCCTAATAAACATAAAAAAATAATTAATGGTTAAAGAAATAACTGATAATTGGTTAGAATAAAAAAGTTTTTTCTTTTCAGAATAAAATCAAATTGAATTATATTATTTATATGAAACTCATACTTTGTTATTTCATCTGTCGAAATAAAATAATTTTGCAATGATAGTTGCATTACAAAATAGTGTTTCTAATTAAAATTGTATTAACTTATTTTTTAAATCAGCAATAAACAATTCGATAATTTTGTTGGCCCATTAATCAGGTTTAGAACCACTGGTCTAAGCCTTCCCATGATTCGTTTTGGTCCATAAATTCAGCCCATTCATCGGGCCATCTCTTAGCAGATGGTTTTTAAGGCTTTTGTAAATGATTGTATAATTTTTGTATTTATTTTAAATGTCTGAATATCCGCGATGTGATTAATTCAATATGTAGGAATGTTTCTTGATCGTCTGAAAATAATATAAAGAGATGTTTCATGTTTTTTACCTGTGGATTGTTAGTATGTGCATTTGTTACCTTCTCCCAATGTTGTTTGGGTTTTTTAAAAACATATTAATAATGAAACGATTATGCGGAGATTTATCAAACGTTTTATATTAATCGTGAATATTTTATTTGCTAAGTATAAAATTATAATTTATAAATGTATATTAATAGTAACTTGAATTTAAAAAAAATCGTCATTGAATGCCAGACTGTCTCGACATTAAAAAAATATATATATATATATATATATATGTGGGTGTGTGTGTGTGTGTGTGTGTTTATATATATATATATTCAGAAGCATGCCAAGGATATCACTGTATTGTTTGACAAAAATGAAATTTCTAGTAATTATTAACTCCTACATAATTATAACTACTCTTTTTAATTGTGCAAGTAAATGAGGTTAATTTTTCAAACTCCGCGATAGACAATCACACCTTATAATAAGTTACTTTCATTTAACGATGAGAATTATTAGAATGTTTAATATACTATAATTAAGCGCTTGTTCCCACGCTATGTTTTGTTAAGAGAATACTCATAATTATGATCATTATGTTCAGAGTCCTTGCGTTTCTCCTTTCAAAACTATTACCAGTATTAAACAATGACTGTCATACACCCTGAAGGCAAATATGAGATAAAAAGATATCCTTATAGATTTATACTATCATTTTTTTATTTAAACCAGCCTTCCTAAGATATACGCGGGCCTTCGTTGGTTTATTGTTGTCATTACGCGTTGCTTGACAAAAATTAGCAGCGTTTACTATTCGCGATAGGGATAACACTTATTCTCTCTTACGGTTAATCGAATTTATACCACGCCATTAATTGTATACGCTTGTTGATATAAAAATTATTTTGTTTATCTACGTCTTATTTAGACTACTTAATTTAAAAAAAAAAACATATTTTCGTACTTACTTTTGATGAGCACATCGATCATAAAAACAAGTATACTTGAACAACGACAATAATAAAAAAATCACATAAATTTGCATACTTCTTAAATTTATGTTTATAATGCCTGTTTTTTTGGTAATAAAAATTAAATCTCTTCATTCAGTTTCTCCTACACGTTAAATGTAATTTAATTTAAATTTGTTAATCAAAACACACATATAAATTAACAATAATACTTATCTAGATTTACAGCTAGCTTTATTCCAGGTACAGACAGGCCAAAAAAGCACCGTCGCTGCTCTAATTTCTGTTTATTATTTCAATTACTTACTTGATACATTTAAAAAAAGTGTCAAGTTTTTTCTTGTCGATCCGTAAATTTCTGTCTGTAGACTATATATCACTCGTTTGGCGGTCTAGAAGACCGGTTCCAAGCTCTTAGACCAATTTCAGCGGCTAATGGTGATAAGGCATATGTCCATTTACCAATTGACACGTTGCTCTTTGTTATTTATGTATTTTCTAATCATAAGACTGATTCAGACTGTAGGTCGAATTATACCGCGCCAATAAACGACAAAATACATCCATATTATACACGAGCGGAATACATCCATATTTAGATATTTAGAAGAGTCAGAGCAGGAGGCTGCAAAGGAAAGGCATATTGTCTGATGTCTTCGGCATTGCTTTTATTTTCAGAGAAGTCACAGAAAACTTGCATTATTAAAAAGCTTTTTCGAGGGGTTTTTTCCATTGCACCTGAAGGATATTTATAATTTTTGTTCTGCTTGGATTCCAACCCAGGACTAAGTAATAAAATAAATAAGATATCGTTATTCCACACACAAATGTTTTAGATGAATTATATTCGCCAGTGACGTGCAATGGATTTAAATTTTAAGCAGTTTTTAAATAATAATACGTTATATGTGATTTTTCTGTGCGTTTTTAGTATACAGACTTCAATTTTAATTAAATAACGTATACAAAATACTTGATCACATTTTTAGAATAGTATTGAATTTCTATAAACATCGGAAATCAGGTAGTGCCACCATTTCATATTTAAGCGCAAAAACACGAATGTGAGAGTATCAGACTTTAACTGAATATATTTTATAATTTTTCAATCAGAAATGAAAATTTAAATTTATGGTTTATTATTGAAAAGGTGTTTTAAAGCGAAACTCGGCCAAAATATAACACAAGGAACAAATATTATACTTTAATATACATTTTATTTGCATTTTTCACTCACACTGGTTTATTGTGAATGCAATATATTTTTAAGTAATCGATTCACAAAATGAAACATCAAGAAATTTCTTTAAATTTTTTTTCATATGTGAACCGATGAACAAAGCTTGTTTCGTTCGTTTCAGTCAATCAATTTAGCGGTTTAGTTAGTTGAATGTAGCAGCTTCCTTAACTGCTTTTATTTCTTTGACTCGATGGAGTACGAATAGGCACAAGCTATCGGTGTTATTAATTTTAAAGTACTACGTGCAAAGCCTGATCAGAACTGAGTAACAATAACAGGCAGCTCCGGTAATAAGAAAGTACTGAAAAGCGGTATCCGAATTGATCGCTGCTTTAATTTGAATGGCCTTAAACTAGGTCTACGATTTCATTAATAGTAGGAGGTTCTCTCTGATTATAGTCTATTAACAACTCTAGCTTCTAGTCTGTCTGGTCCTGTGTGTCGTTATGCCTTTACTTTACACAATTAAAACTTTAATTCGCTATTAAGTTGCTAGGTTATTTTTTAACAGCGCTGCGTCGTAAATATTTAATTACTTCCTTTTAGAGACAGCTGTCATTTACATATAAATTTATAAACACTTGTGTTTACTATCCTAGAATACATAATGTGGTAAATTTACACGTTATGTATATGGATGGCAAGATTAATCAAATCATAAAACAACAATTATCCTAAACTCAGCGTCTGTTTTAAATATCATGCAGTGAATGATATGTTGTAATGTAATTAATTCGCACAAGAAACAATGAGGAATATCTAGATTTTTTTAGAATCAGAGGTGAGATTTTAACCTACACCTTCATAGCTATCGCAGTTAAGTGGTGTATCCAATTCAACCACAGTCGCTAAGCTAGAATTTATACTATAATATACAAGTGTCAAAACGATCTATTGCACACATAATATACATGTTATAAAATATTGTAATAATCTTATCTTTCAAATCAATTTATACTAAAAAGAACTGTATTTGACTGATGACGTATTTTCTTTTTGATTTTTCAGACAATACATTCTTATTTTATTTGTAAAAATGATCATACACAGTACTTTTATACATTTTCAGATATATTGATAAGTACTACATGTTTTTAGAATAATCGATTCTATTTTGTAATATATTATTTTTAGTGGTGTGATTATTATGTAGAACTTCTAACCTTTGAAATTATGTGACTCGTGATTACGTGTGAATTTTTCATTTTATTTAATATAAAATGTTTGTTATATGAAATCTGAAATCACGTAACAATAAAAAAAAGGTGTCCCCAGTGGCGCACTTTTCAGCAAGCCGTAATCTTGAAAAATCGCAATACTTGACATGAATGCGATTTAGACTCGGTTGTAACGTAAGCAAAATACATGCATGTTGTAAATACACATTCTACTTTAAAATTAAAACTTTAATTAATCGGATGTGTACGAATATTGACAAAAAAACTTGTTACTGCAAGATATATAAACGCACGATTTAACTACGTCCGAAATGAATGTCATATCAGCCATCGCTCTTTCTTTCGTATTGTTCATCGTGGTATATACGCGGTTTTTTTGTGCACGCTAAATAGGTATTCTCTATACTGACATGGTAAAGCACATCGTGTAGAATGGTCGTATCTTCGAGCCCTGGCAGCCAGTCTTCGTCTCTGTCAGGTCTGTCACTGCGGTGCTCGGGTCAGCTGAGGCTGGTCACGTCTTTTGGAGTCGACTCTACGTGTAGACTGCGAGATATTTAATCTGACATTTTTTTACTGTGCAAAAGTTTAACAAGAGTCTCTTATACTAAGAGGTTTGCGATAATAGAGGTTTAACTCTCAAAATAAATATTTAAATAAATGAATTTTGAGTTTTACTTGTGTATGAAAGTACATAGTTATCAAAAAAAAAAAAAGAAAAAAGGCAAATCATTCTTTCTGCAAAGTCAAAGCATAGTTTATAGTAGTTAACGTGGTCTACATGATCATATTTTTTTATTCAAATCGTAAGTTTAAAATTATCGTTTTTTTGTATTAACCAATTTTGTTCTATCTTATGAAAATGAAGGCGTTTATTGCCTTTTAAAAGCGTTTAATCTTCACAGATCCATCTGAAAATTACGGCTATTAAAAAAAACATTTATCGTATCTGATGTTATGTTGGATACACCTCTATTGCAAACATCCGAAATCTTTTTACTAGATCAGTTATCTTCCAATAGTCGACAGTGGCGTACATAATGCAATGTTTTACCAATGCAACGTAAATAACGAAATATATGAGGTATTGTTTGTTTTTAGCGTTGTAAAAGTATAAATTTATTTATAAGTATTATTAAAAAAAAAATGTCTGAGTATGACGTCAGTATTATTGCTTTTCAAGTTTAATAAAAAAAGACTTCACAAAAAAAAATTGATTCATTAAAATACAATATCAATACAGTTTATTAGTATTTATTGTAATAACCGGACAGCACTGATAAATACAATATAGTACAGCAAAATTTGTACATTTTTTTACGCTGGCTTTCGTAATAACATAGTGGTCGAGTCACGTGTCTTGTACTCTACTTCCTCCACTACGGAGTATATTATTATCAGGGCGTCTGATCTCTGTCCAGCGACTTTGATTGAAGATTGTAGTGGCGATGGATGGAGAGAATCGAGCATTGATAAATTCGTTTCGCACGATAACTCCGCCAACTGGGGTTACCAGATTGTATCTCAGGAAAAAACAGTACACTCTAGAAAGATGGCCACGTATCTTTGTATCAATAAATAATGCAGTAAATAAATTACAACTTAAACTATATGTATTTTTTGTGTGGTCAAATACAAATAATTAAAACAATGTTTCAAACTGTTAAATTGGGTTACAATTAAGTTTATTATAATTAGTTGTGCACGGTAAATTGTAGATTTGGTCACCCTACAATAGCGGCTCCACTCTCTGATATTATAGTTCAATCAAAACTTCTTGTAATGCGGCGAAAGCACGAGATAAATGCTTTAAAAATGATTTATGAAGTGATCTTTGCATTGAGAACGCCTGACTTGCGAAACATATTGAGTTTATAATTTTTTGTACACTTGTGTCATCCTAAATACAACCCTTCTTCAAGACAAATGCTCATTTATTATCTTTGTAAAATTAATGTGCAATAAATCATGAAAATATTTCTAAAGTCTAAAATTATAAACAACTATGCTTTACATCGCATTTGTCGAATCAATCATGTCACAAAATATGTGATTATCACTCAAATTTGCAGCTATTATATAATAGAGTTTTGAGTCAATTTTTATCTATACTATAAAAAAATATTTTATTATTTAAGAAGAGACTTAAAACATAGGACCACAGATTTTTTTATTATTATGAATAAAAGTTTAACCGTGTGCTATTTTCAAAGATTTTTTACGTGAAATCAAAATACTTTTCTTTGAATAACAAATTTTTAAAAATAAACATACAACCATCATTTATGTGAACATCTTCCGTACACGTCTACAAGTGCATCTACATATTTGATAATATTTTTCCTCCCACTAAAAAATACTTTTCAATATGACAAGTATGTTGATGTAAATTAACTGCTTTAACAATAAAATTATCATTATTATCTCAATGGGCAGTTTTTTTTTTGTTATTACAGCGTTTTAAAAATATTTGAGATTTATCTTATAAATATCTTTAAAAAAAAAAAAAACGAAAAAAGAAAATACAAGCGCATTTATCAGCGATCGGCTGCGAACTTTTCTGTCTGCGATATTATCGAAAGAACCAGTTTGGTAAACAAGCCTCGTGGAATTCAGATTTTGCCGTACAGAAACTACGTTTTTTTCGCATATATTTTTTTTCAAAATGTTTAATAAATAGTCTCGGTTTTGTGTTTTGATTCCGGCTATCAATTTCTTATTCACAGCTGAATGCTTCTTTGTCGGTTCCCTCTCACTTATCAATCTTCATCCACCCCGTGTGAGTTAACTGTTGATATTTAGCAATGCTTCTCAGTGCTAATGGGTGTCGGTTCGTTTCGGTACTCTTTAATAAAAAACGAATCCACATTAAAATTCATGTTAAATGGTATCGGTAATGAAATCTGGCTTTACGCTGAGCATCCGCCTTATGAAAAGTGGTAGCTTTTTGTGTGCTAACAGGATGCAAGAGCTGATTATAAGAAGCCCTCTTCTTGCAAACCAACCCTACACGTAATTTCATTGAGATTGGTCTGTATCTATTGTTGTGTATTTCAGTGTGTGGAATAGGTCATATCAAAAATAATATATGTCAGTTTCAAAATACATAGGATCATGAATAATAAAACCATTTTTTTTAAAGCAGAAGGTACGCGGGTGATATCAATTAATCGATATAATCTAGTGGTATACTGAAAAGTAGAAATAAGCTCTATTTTGTAGTTTTTAGTAATGCCAAATCAATAGCGAGTAACCTAGGCTGGAAACGAGGTAATAGCAGTTTTTTTTTAATGAATAAATAATGCCTAACAAATAAAGAAATTAAAAAAAAATTAATTGCGGAGATCCGCATTAAGATCAACCATATTAAAAACCCGCAATACCTTACAGTAAGCGTTGCAGTTTGATGAAGTTGCTCTCATCACAATCTCATTACACTTTACATGTAAATCGAAATGTACATTTTGTCACTTCCTGTCTTGCTGAAAGAAAAAAAAACAAGACGAAGGAACTGCATTTTCAATTATATCGGATATTTCTTTGGTGTTTTTTTACATTTGCTTCATTAGCCGGTAGTCATAGGCAAGCGGCTACATCGCAAATCACTTACGTTTCCATACAAAACGGCAACCTCATTTCCGACACAAAGAAATAACCTTATAGTGCAACGTTTATTAATTCTTGCGATGGGATTCCGTTTCGGTTGTTTGTTTTTGCCCTGTCGTTAAAATAAAAAAGACAGCCGGCTGCAAGTAGGAAGCCATCGAAAGCAATCAAAGCATTTAAAGATGAAAACAGTTACCACTTAAAATAATTTGGCTTTTTTATAATAATAAAAACAGATAGTTAAATTCTTAAAAAAAAACTTTGTTTAATATACATCGTCATAGAAATTAATAACATAATTGATGTATTTATCCACTGTACATTTTTCATTGCGCACTTAATTTTTTTATATCAATAAATGATTTTTTGTAGTTTACATTTATGACATACATAACTATCAATTATGGTATTGTATAACATGTCTCAATTATTCATTATTTTAAATGGCACACACGCTCGTGACTCTTTGTAATATTTTCTTTGGATGTTGATTAAACCTGATGCACACGAGGCAACTTCGGCAGACATCGCCGAGGTCGATGGACATGCAAGCTTTGCCTAGATTTCTCACCTGTAAAATTTATTTGTAAAAAAAAAAGTTTTGGAATGAGCTCAATAGTTACTCGAGCATAAATAATATTATATAACAAAAATATACGTTCTGAATAAAATTGATGTACAAAAATAAGTAATTAGAAAACATAAGTAGAAATTGTATGCTTTTTATTATATTGCAAAAAAATATTGTTTATATAGGTTTCTACACGAATGTGTCAATAGTTTAATCTTATTTAAATTATTGATATTTAAGTTAAGTACTTAAGTTCATAATAATATTTCTTAAAAAACATTGTGATTGGATTACTTATATGCCTTTTACCGTTTTTATACTAGACAGGTTAATATTCAAATGAAATGGGAAAAATTGTGTATTCAATCATCCTTTGTAATAAATGTGGTTTCGGCAGCCGATTCGATGATTTTGCGGTGACTTGGATGTTAAGCTGCTTGATGATTTCAGTCTTCCGACGTTTCGGCTTTTTTTCTGGGACCAAATCTGAAAACCGAAAACACCAAGCAGCTAAACACCCAAGAAACCACAACAGCATGGTTTTCAGAATTCAGACTAGAAAATAGTCTCGTCTCGCGTCTCGTCCGCTGGATTGTCCTCGTGTGTACTGGCCTCCCTCCGTACATCTCAAAGGCCGGATATTACCATCATATTTGTCAGCCACATCAAACAAGTTATTACGAGTAAAATGTATGGTGTGGCGTCAACTTCTCATGTGTACCGTCATTAATCTGACGATAATGTCGATTTTACAGCTAAATGCGTCATTTGCTCACGATGATCAATTCAAGGTCGACTTCTTTACAGTATTGTGGGTTTTTTGTTATCAAGCAATGATTTCTCAAATGATGTTAATTTCCCTATTTCTATACGAAACTACTTAAAATTAAAAGCAAATAAAAGTGTTTATTACGTTTTAATGGCCACTAGTCTTTGAAATGTATTTTTAGGTTTATTGTGAAGTTTTTTTTAAGAGACATGTTGCTTTATTACTCGTGTAAACTACAGATATGTTATGTGCCCCTCTTCGGATCCCACTTGCGTTACAGGTGACTACGCGGATGCACAGGACTTCTCTCGAACGTATGAATAACAACACTTTCAATACTTGATTATGAAGTTTATTTAATATATATCCATCGGCGAACAGCCGATGGTCGAAATAATTACAATGAATAATCCATCGGGGAGCATATCTCTGTCGATACTGGACTTTGAAGTTTGAATGACAAAGTTGATGCGAAAAAAAAAAAAATTTGTGGCCGTGGCCTCGTTTTTATTAAGGGAAATACACAGTTACATTTTGGGAAGGTATGTCACAAGAAAAACCCAGGGGTTTGGAGACATGGATTAACAATAGAAGAGCAAATGGCATTTTAAACAGGTCTTACCCGATCCTTCTTCGAAGAGGGGTCGTAAGCCGATTGGCGGCTCCTTATAATTACACAGGTATTCCTTTTATTCAATACAATCATAAAACCAAAAGCTTCCCGAGAAAATAGAATTATAAACATGCAGGTTGGTACTTAACAGATGTATGGAATATTTTTGACCTAAGAAAGTTGAATATGAATCTTAATGAAACTAGAATTAATTCTTTAGTATTCAAAATCTGGGAACCATGTTTATTATTAAGTAAAAGTTTATGCAGATAGTAGTTTGTTTTCTATATACAAGAGTAACTTGAAGCTAATATATTAGTTTTTGTTCGCATCGCTAGTGTGGGAGTCTCTAAGGAACAGAATGTAAGGATATATTCAGTTTGTTAGCTTTGCAGTGCGCTGTAGTTTATGATACAGGAATGTGACTATAAATCAAATGCAATCTGCCTTTACATTACTCAGATGAAAATATTGAGCAATTTGTTAGTTTATTGGTTGTATAATATATTTGGTTCGTTTATGTACAACATATTTATACATTTTTGTTTGAACATAATCATAAAATAGCATATAAATGATGTTGTTTTTAAATTCTTTACTTTTACTGTGTGATTGGTTAAATCAAATAATTACTTTAAATAAAAATTGTCTCAGTTTTGCCACAGAAAAAATATTAATACACAATTCAAGTCAAATAACGCCTTATAACTAATAATTACTGATTTTAATCCTTTAGTCAGAAAGTGTTTCGACCAGGGAATCTCCTTGTTATGGGTCAACGAGTTTAACCACTGAGTCAACTTCTCACTAATCTCTTCGCTAATCGCTGCATCTGAAACTCGGTTAGTTCAGTAGGAACTATAATTAATTCCAGCCTGTATTTTTTATAGACGTATTAGAAATAAAATATCTATAAAATTAAGTGTAGCTATATCTACTGCGTGAATCATGCAAGCTTAATAACACTGTGTGGAATTTAAATACTGAATTATAATTTTAAAGCATTTTATCTATACTAACAAGCAATAACTAACAAAATGTATATGATTACATTCACTCGAGATACTGGTTTATGGCTTGTAATGGCCAGATATCCCTACCGCATTGGGCAGTGGGTTGTAAATAACACAAAGGTGTATCATTGTATTCTATCCACGTCTTCGTATCAAGTTATATTACTTATGAATCTTGGCACAATCGAATGGGTGTTACGTGTGGTCTTAACAATTCGGCTTGCGGCAAAATCGTTTATTTGATTGGACATCTTTATAACGATACAATTTATTATCATACTTGAGTATATCATTCAGCAGTACTAAATACTGAGATTAAAAATATCAAATGTAATTTTTTTGCTGCAGCGCTCTATTTTCACCGTGTTGAGAGTAGTATCATGGTTTCTTTTATATTATATTCAGCGGTGTTCATGTCGATATACTTTTAGATCTTTCGTGCCAGTATAAGAAATTTCAATAAAATAATTCAAATAAATATATTTGTCTACTTAAGCCTTACTTTTGTCAAATAGTATTTTAAAAGAGTCATGATAAAAAAATAATAATTAAAAAAGCTTAAACTGTTGAGCTGCTTGATATTTATTGTCTTATGTTCCCAAAGCTTACGAGCACACTAATAAAAATGGCAACAATATAAATTGTATTTTTTTTTTAAATATTATATATATTTAATCTATACGTTCGTATATTTGGCTTCATTTGATTAAGTAAAAGCGCGAATGAGACTATAGACAAATTGTAAGTGGGTGAATTTTTGGATGGACACGACTCTATTTAAAAAAAATATTCAAAGTAATAAATTAATAAAGGTATCAAATATTTAGTCTTCAAACCAATTACTTGAATCTTTACCACTCGAATTGTTAATCTAGTTAAATTACCAATACATTATCGTCAAGTTAAATCCGTCAAATATTTCGTAAATGTTTTTTCCCAACGAGTTGTATAAAGGTCGATTGAGGATTGACAAAAGGATTGAGTCAGGATTCCGAGAAGCGTCAAATGCATCTCGCTCCGTTTGCTGGTGTTTAATTATTCAGGTAGAGTGCTGTTACCTGTTGAAAGAGACTTTTCTGTTGTAAGATGGTAGATTGGACGCGACAATAGATTAATCGCACGACAAAGGAACCAATCGAAGATGTCATGCAGCCTAATAGACGCGGCCTTGTGTCGGAGATGAGCCGACGTAAGATTCTCTCATTTGATACGATAAATAATATCACTTATAATGGACTCCTAAGTGATGTACAGATTATAGAAGGTGATATAAGACTTAACGTTCTTCGGTACCCGTTTTGGTCACCTGTAGTTTACAGGTTTTTTGTGTACCTTAATCTTGTACCTGTACCAATTTATTTCATTTTAATTGTAACCGTTATTTTAGAATCTCTTGAAGCATTGCAATCGTGAAAAAATGTATCTGCATAGTGTATATATGGATTTTAATTATATACTTTTTAGCGGAATTCGCCTTTGATATTGGCGGCTGAAAAGCGAATTGACGTACTGACTGATCATAAATAATGGCAAAAAAAAAAAAAATTAAACGCAGGGAAAGTTTAGTAGGGGTCCTTTTCACAGTTTTCTGTCTAGGTCAATTTAACCAAAGAGGCGTTAATATGACAGAAATACATATCATACTGTCTGAAAAACAACTAAAATAATACGGCCACCATTTTAAGCTTTTAACCATGAAATATTATTGTAAAATCTAAAGGAAAGGAAATTCTATTTTCAATGGTTTTGTATATTTTTTATGCCTGAAAGCTTTTTTCTTTTTTCATATAATTTTGTCTTAAATATTGAGATTCGTGTGTCAGTCTCTGATAGCTTGTGCTGGTTCTCAGTTACATTGTACATGTTCATTTACGTAAAAAAAATTGACAGGCATAATTTATTATAAGAAGCATCTGACATATTATTTTACTAAGAGATGATTACTTGCTCTTTGTTACTAATAAATAACCACATAGTTGTATAATTATTACCAGGATTATATGCGGTTTTTAATTAAGTTTCTTGTGATATTAAATTGTCGTGTTGTGCTCGGTGCTCGATCGCAATATGTCTACCATTAAGGTGTCGGTGTAGCAGAGCCTGTTTGGCTCCGGCACGGGCTCGCTACAAGTCTCCGGCACGTACGACTTGTTTGTTTGAGCACGGCCCGCGCTGATTGGCCGGTTGCCTTTTAATAAAGTCCGATATTGCCTTTCATTTATCGGCCATTGGATAAAATCTCAAGTTTTCAATGCGCCACATTTGTCCGGCACTCATTTGTTAACGACAATGACTGCGACGTTACGGTAGGCGACAGCGAAACCAACGCTGCACTGGATGACTAATATTTATTTTTATGCACACTAAAAAATATATATATATATATAAAATTTGCGCAAGACATAAAAATATAATACGTCATATATATTTATTAAATTTTTTTTTTTTTTTTAAATAATAAATAAACGTAAATAAGCCATAGATTTATTTTGATCATAATATGTAAAAAAAAATATTCTACCTGCCATTGCTTATAGTTTATTAGGTTTTTTAATCATATTATAATTGGATTGATCTGTAGATATTTTGATATAATCTGTGTCTTAAAATTGATGGTATCTCATAAAAAATCTGGTTAATTAATGCGGCAAAAATGACATGTGAATGAAATAAATTAGGCTTATAGTTTGATCCTATGAATACATCATTTTGTCACGTACTGTAGATTCTTTGGATTAGTTTGAAAGTTTAGATAATAATCATTATGAATATCTATTATACGATCTAAATATAATCAGCTCTTAAAACATATGGTTTGATGTCTTTACTTACCTTTTTATTTTTGTTTTACAATTTTAAGCTATCAATTTTTTTTTTAGTAATATATAAGTTATTAGGACAACGATAACACTTACGCTTTTTGTAATTTGAACGTTGAAAAAAAATAATGCCATTATGTATATTTGTACTCAGTGCCCAAATTACAAATAACCAAATTTTTTCTAAAAAAGATATATAATTTATAGTCGATTCGGAAAATATGTTATTAAATATACGCTATGAATATATTATTTTCATCACATAAAATCTGCATAGCAAAGTAACGAATAAAACTAGCTTTATTGTCAGAATTTTACTAGCACACGTCGCGATACAACTTACGACCGATTTGCAATCAGCCAATAGCGTCCTTTATTTCAGGTGTTTTTTTTAAATAGTTTTTCCTGAGTAAACAACGCAAAGTAATCGCGACGTGCGTAGAGAACTTTAATCACACGAAATACACATAATAAAGATACAGTATTGGCTGATTGCAAATCGGTCGGAAGTTGTATCGCGATACGTGCAGAAGGCTATGGGATTCCAGCCGGTGCCTCCCTGAATCGGCTGTGTCGTATTGATCTGTTTATTGTTATCATGGGGAACTTTAAGTGGATGTAGTTGGCATACCTCTGGCACGGAGCAGCCTCGCGGGGAGTCGGCCCGGAACAAAGAGGAGAGCCGCTTGGGACCTCGCGCACGTCCCCGGCGATGTGCGCGCTACACTTTATTGTCGCGCATGACGTCACGCAGGGTTTCTTTTTCAGAGGGTAATGCGCGAAAGCTCGTTTTTTAATCGCCGTTTGCTGTTATTAATGTTACGGCTGGAATTATTCTAGAAAAAATATGTCCCTCCATAATACATAGGCATTTTGAAATGCTGCAAGAAAACAAGAAATAAAATTCTTGTATTTTCACTCCATCTTGAAGATCGTCACGAATGCGTTTTTTTTATTTTTATTTTTATTGATATTTTATTTAAATACTTTTAAGGTGAAAACGACTTTTCATGGTGAATTTTTTTTAGAAATAAATATGACTTCAAGAAATAATTTTATTATTAAAATAAAAGTGGTTATCGAGGCGTTAAGCAATTCGCGTTGATTATTAGATATTGTATTCCCATTTTGGAATAGTTTTGGAAACTCGACACCAATAACAGGCGACCAGATGGTTCTCTCGCCATACTCGTCCGATGATGATTGCTATTGTATGCAGAACTTCGGATAATATTGATATCTCAATTATAAGCAATGCGCGATATAATTATATAATATAGACGGTGAGATCGCGCAACCACGGCACGAGTGCAGTGTTAATATCGTATCATGTATCGCACCAAAATTCACCCCTAATATCATTGATGGCAAACGTCACTCTTCAAACAAAATTGGATCGAATTTCAGCCAATATTATCCCATTACAATCAACCCTCCGTAGATCGGTTGGTTCTCAGACTTGCGTTGTAAACAAGGAGGCTGGTACTCGTTGGCGAAGTTATTTTTAACACACTTATTTTTTGCCAGCTACTTCACCGCCAATCGGATTTATACCTAGCTAATTTAAATGAGACAGGTATATCAATTAAAAAAATTAAATAGATCTGTGTAAGTACATACTTAAAATTTTATATCAGCAGTACAGGTTGCTCGTAAGCTTGATATTCGTTTCTTATGGCCTTCACATTTACAATTAATTTAACATTACTGTATGTATTTTTATCGCTATATAATTTGAAAATTGATATTACAATCAATAAAAACAATGATTTATTTTATTTTTAAATATTAAATAAAGATTTAAGTTATTTTATATATTTTTAATAAAACTTTCCGGGAGAAAACATTTGCGTGTATATTATATATGTACATGTCATAACCGAAAATATATTTGTTTGTTAAATAAATAATGGGGCGGCTTAAGCTTAATATAAACCAAAGTAATAAAATATATATCTGCTATAAGCGAATACATTTTTTTAATGGCGCCATACGAATTCACGCACAGATCGATAAGAAGATGATATTATAAATTATAAGGCAGTATTCGATTTACTGTTATTCAATTATACGAGATGGAACCGAGTCTTGCTCATACAAATGAACTATAAACCCACCTGTGAGTCGGCCGTATGTTCAATAACCGAACCATGTTAAAACCGATTGAATAAATCCATATATCTGATCGGGACGAACGGTAAACCTATTCGGAGTGGTTGTATTCGCCGTTTTTTTATGTTTGAATATTTTTTCTGATTATAAAAATCGCTGTGCAAACAGAGAAAAAACGGATTGATTTATTTACCTATGCAAATATTCAATGCGCACTTTTTAAATTATTTCTGACGGTCCCAATTATCGAGATAAGATCTACATAATCCGAGACTAGATTTAGATAAGTTTTTAGACATAACGGAGGGCAGAGCAAACAATCTAATTGGGATTCGGCCACTAAATACAGGTAGGAATTAATTGGACTCCGCTTGGCATACCTGTGACTTTATAGTCTCGATTTTCTCGCGTGCTTTGATAGCCAGGCATTAAATTATATTTTTTTGTTGATATTTTCAGGACAGTATTTTTTCATTATTTTGATCCCCAAAATAATTAACTATTTTGTGAAAATTTTAAAATCTAGCATATCTATTTTGAGATCGCAGAAAAACATGTGCGTTTTCATTTGGCTTTCATCTTCATATCATGTAAATAAATCTAAATATATTTTTTATATATGATCTTTTTAATTTTAATTTTTCAATATAAACTAGGAAAAAATATATTTAATGTTTAGTAGAGTGAATTGGCGGCCAATTCAAATGCGCTAAAGGTTTGTACAACGCTGTATCTCAATGCGATACAGACGCGAGAAAAGGGTTAATGGCATTTAACAATTAATCTTTGTGCCTCAGTTTGCTTTCATCAAACCTTTTTAAATGAGTTGGCAGCTCCCCGCATGTCGTACCGCAATAAAGAGAAACTGACTCGGCTTCACGTTTCCGTCAGGCATTAAATTACAAATATCATAATTCGTCACGGCGAACAATAGGCATTTTATTAACAACATGAAAGTAACAAGCGCACATTGTATGAGAATACACAAGTACTTACCGATGTATGGGCAAAGTGGATTTCAAAGTAATGATTCATCATCTTATTCTAATAATAACATGTGTTCCAGGACCAGCTCGGCTCGCCGGGGAGTCGGAAAATCCCTCGGGAGCTTTACACGCGGGATTGAAACCTGTAGGCTTGCATCTCGATTTTTTCATGGTTCAATATACTGATCGTACTATTTAAATTAATTATATTTTTATTCTTTACATGGAATTTAATTAAAATTGTCACAAAAATATTCTCATTAAAAAAAAAAACTAATAAATTCATCAATCAATATCAAGATACATAATCATTCATATGATTTTTTAATTAAAAAAAGTAAGTAAGTATCCTAGATGTTTTATATTTTTAATATTTAAAAAAGAAATTTTAAATATGAAACGGAAATATCGAAACAAAAATAAAATGGATTTACTATCAAACTAGGTAGTATGATAAAAAATTATGTATTTCTTTGGTATGCTTGTATTGTTTTTAAACTTTATTAATTAATTGAATATTTTTTTTTATTAAAAAATATATTTATACCTCCCTCCTTCTCAGGGTAAATGGGGAAGAACAAATAATTTAGTGCCGCACTTAAATATTTTCTATTTCTCTTATTCCCAATCCGGAGCTGTACGTTCTTATGGTGTTATTTGTATAACTATAATAATGCAGTACCAGCTTTACATAGCAATCAAACATCAAAGGCTTTTTGCAACGTGAAAGAAAATATGACCAAAAAATTAATCGATCGAAAGTCCAAATGACAGTTGCAAGAAACACACTTACCCGAGCAATAAGTGTAATTAACTTGATTTCGAATATCCAAATCATTGAATTCATGCTAAAGGAATGAAAGCTTGCAAGTAAACTTGTTGAATAAAATGAATATTTTTTTTATTATTATATTATTTATAGTTGTCCATTTTTTTCAACGCCTCCAATTGGCGACAGTGAATAATCCAGATATCTCCTAGAATATGCAGATTCGTAAAATGCTTTATACCTATTTTGGATATCAATATACTCAATTCAGTAATTATGATATAATTCATATGTTAAGGCGTACGTAGGCTTTATTTCATGTCACTTTACAATGAAAAATATATGTTAATACAGTAACAAGTTACAATGTTTAACTTTTTTCTGTTTCATTCCCGATATTTTTATCGTTGGACATAGATATAAATTCTATTTTGCTAATTATTCTGTTATTAAATTAATAAATCATAGTTTTATACGAATGCCAATGCCAGTAAAATATTATTTCATATAAAACAATACATGAGTACTGTCTTCCCAGTGAAAAGACTAGAAGTCTTAACGTTTATTTTTCTACAGAATCGTATCCTCCTTCCGATGCAAGGTGTTAAGACTCTTCAATTAGCTTGTCAGGGTGAAGATGTCTCCCGAACGCGGTTAAAAAAAACAGTAAAAATAATAGCTTTAAGCGAAACTAAAAAAAAAGTGTTACAATGTTATTCCCCGCGCACGTATCAGAAAGTATCTTTATTAATTAACAATCACTTCGAGCCCCGCCCTCTAATGGCCGTTCCTTATTGATTTCACTCCACAACACTCTCTTCTAACTTATTAAACCATAAATAACATTTCAAAGTGGATTTATAGTCGTATTAATTTTTTGCAGTAGCAACAAGTGTCATATTATTTATTTACATGTACGTATTAATTAGAAACTGAAGTTTTTTTTTTCATTTTGACTGTGGGAATCCAACCGCTCGAGACTTACATTTGATAACGTGAATTGGCAATATTAAAATATAATTGTATTTAGTATTCTGTTACAACTTGTTACTGATGATTGATACACGCTAGGAACTTGTATTTGAGTATTGAATAGGTAGTTAGCTTCGAGAAAAAAATCTATGTATATGTATGTCCTATTTATTAGGTGGTTAATAACCAGCGCCTGTTTTAAATATTTTGGTTATTATTCATTTAAATTATATTTAGAAAGCGCAGTAGTTACAGTGATTAGTGAAATAATTGGTAGTACCGTGTGTTTTCGAGAAACGATTATTTTTTTTTACTAGCGCAAATAAACTGAATGATGAATATTTTAACTTCCCTACTTTGTAAGAATCAGAGACCGCTGAAAAAAAACAAGCAAGTACACGTTTTTGAGCGGTTAGAGGCTACTGAATTTAGATTTCAGTCTTTTGTTAGTTGTGTGCAAAAAATACAAAACCATCAACATGCCAATTCAATTAGTTTTTATTTTTATAGACACTGCAAGAAACTTACAATTTCAACAACATTCAAATAGCTTTGCTCCATCCGGGCTTAACACCATACCTCCATGGTACTCGATGTATAAAAAATGTCACTCTCAATATTCTTTCTGGAGTAAAAAAAATATATAGAAAAATAATGGCAAATTTTAAAGAATCCACTTTTCCATGATGCAAGTGTGATCATATAAACATCCGTCAGCCCATTTGCAAGTTCCTCTAACCTAGTATTAGCCGGCGTATGAAGAAGTGCTTTGAGACGAGCGCAAGTCATGTTTTTGTCGACCAAATGCACCGTCAGGTATGTAATTAAAGAGACGAGCGTCTGCTCCACGAACACGCCATCCATAATTAATGGAGGACCAATTGGCAACGTTTAAGACAGTCACAATGGCGCGTGCTATGCAAATCTTTAATTAATGTTTAAAAAAATAGGCAATTGGATTGTTTAGCTAATTAATGTGCTATTTTTGGCGTTTTTATTCTTTAAATCGTGAGGGTGGGTTTTTAGCACCTTAGAAAATATGTTTTAATGTATTGTTTTTTTTTTGTTTTTTTTTTGACGTGGAAAATATTGTATATTTCGCTGGCAAGCATGACTACAACGGGAAAACATGCGCGTTAATAAGTAAGATATCCATATCTTAACTGCATTTAAATTGAATATTACGGTAGCATTAAAATTCGTGAATTCTCACTATGGGATGAAGATGTGAAAACTATAAAAGTTAACCCTCCCGTTTTCATAAGTAGAAATTCTTATTTTCTGTTTGTACTACCTGTGAGGACCCATGATTGCCCTGGTAGATATGGCAATAGGAAAACCATGTGCGTCTCTATTGCTGGTTCTTTTTATGAGCTGGGAACAGCAATAACTTTGCAAAACTGTAACTCAAAGCTTAGAATGGCAAATAATGTTTCTTAGACCCTCACATTGTGAAAACTCATAAGAAATAGACACGTTCCGCTCTGATGGCGATCGCCTTCAACGTTATATATCAAAGGCATCTGTTTATTATCCCTCTCTTGTTTACATTAGGTGTATTTCGCTACGGTATAGACGCTTTGAAATTTTCCTCCATAATTAACTCTCATTAAAATGTATATATGGATAAAAACCATGTAATCATTTCAACACTCGAGAAAAAACAGATGTTTATAATTTGTTAACAGCGCGCAAAGCTCCGTTATAAAGCTGAAAGACGTAATTATTACAATTCGATATACTAAAGTATATTTATTTAAAAATAAATATGTATTTAATTTAACTCAGCATATATTTGTGCTTGTAAAAGTAATATAACATAATTACAAGTAAAGTAAGGACATAATATCAGCGTTTATCATGGAATCGCTCCGTTGATAGCTACGTAAATCCACGAATAATATTTCGATATATTTAATTTAGACTACAGTTTAGATTTGGGGGTAAAGACTACCTGCCGAGTTGAACCAAATATCCACGGAGTCAATCGTCTATTGAATACTGGTGTATTCTGAGATGTGAGAATTTGTTTATCGGTTGTGTCGCAATATGTGTAAACAGCTCATGTCTTCTGGAATCAAAACGTAGGAACCCAAAGATATAACTAGAGTGCAGTTAAACTTCATTATATTTACAATGGCCGCCTGAACATGCGTACGTGTGATTGAACTATCATCGAATTATTTTCTTCGGTATTGTGAACATTAAATGATCGCTTCTGGAGTCACTGTGCATGCGCCGAAGGTGTGTTGCCAGGTGTTACACACACATGGATAACTATCATAATTTATCGGTCGGCTATAAAGGGATACCGATTATTACTGTGTAATTATTGACATAGATATATTGTTTCGATATGGCCACACCCGAGAAACAAACGCGTAGGAATTAAATGCGATATTAGTTACTCATTCATTTAAAAGCTTTTTTGTGCGTTGTTTTCTAAATCAATTGAATATTCAGTAACGAGCGGTCGTTTGTCATTATGGAAGCCGGCAGATTTCAGATAAATTTTGCGATAAATCTTCACTAACGAATCTGTGAATTTGAATTGGAAGTGTGAATGCATTTTTCGTGTTTCCTGCCAAGCGAATTAATAAAGACCAGTTCTTTGCATCGGTAAAAACCACGAAGCCATTCTTTATAGCTTGTTGTATCGACAACATATGAAATTAATAATAAATTATAAATATTCATACTCACACACAATTTTGCTTATTGAGTATAACTACGTGTAGATTATAAATCACTCAAATTACTTATTATATAGTAAATATTGAGAACTCATAGATTCTTAGATAGATCCCGGGATCTACCGAAGCTTTTTGCAATTAGAAGATCGATAAAGCGTCTTTTGCCCGACACTACTTGCGACCGATATAATTATCCAATGATAATGGATTGGATAAAACACAATATATTTTGGATCAAACACATGTGTTTGTTTCACGCTATAGTAAAAAACACAAGTAAAAATAATATATGATATTGTAGTGATTTTTAAAATTATTTTTTTATTGCATTATCTGTAAAAAAATAAATTTGAAAAAGAACTGAATTAAAAAAATGCATTTATTGCACTTGGTCAAAGTCTTTTTTTTTGCCATATCAAAATATTTTTCTCATTTGTAATTTTTTTTCGTTTGACTTCTTACGCCATATTTGATCAAGCAGCGTTTTTAAAACGTTTTGATTTTCTTATTTACTTTTTTTACTCTCGTCATGCTTAAGCGTTGCGTTTCATTTTAATCTTCCTCAGATTGCAAGTTAAACTAGAAAGCCCGGCTTCGTGCATTACAGAACTCATTATATTAATCGCCTTGACGATCAGTGTGTGAATAAGTACAAGCTTTTTGCACTCACTTGGCGTTGATGACAGCCTAATAGAACCTTTCACGAGATCAATGTCAGCTAATTGTTTCTCCGAGAGCTTTTACGCGTCTAATTTAACGCAAAGCTATTAATATTAATTATTATTCTGAGATTCTATCTCCAGTTTGTGCGAACGTTATTATGTTATTAATTAAAATTTCAATCAGGATCCAATTACAAAAATAGCTTAAAATAACACGCGAGCATAATGTTTGGGAAAATATATTTTTAAAATAAACTATTATATTACGAGTATTAAAATGAAGCTTTTAAAGTTACCCGTGGTTTTTATTGTTATCTATTCCGCTCCGACTATATTTAGTTGTTTTATAACATGTAAAGTGCTTCATATTTACCATCGCGTTTATTATCTAAAGTCACAGCTTCAGACATAGAAATATTTATTAACGAAACGTTTTTTTAGGCATACAGTATATTCATTTTCATCAAATAATAATATAATATAATTTTTTTAACCATCACGGTTCATTATTTAAGAATTAATGTTAAATAAAAACAGCAATGTGTTTATTTGAACGGATTCGTTTCGCTACTGTACAGTAATTTTCAGGGAGGTGTAAATTCATCTTAAAACGGATATGTTGAGATACTTATCTAGATTATTGGCTACGAGGGGCGTGATTTGTTACAAGCAAATGGAATCAAAAACGATTTGTAAGGAAAAAATATTATTAGTGAGTTTAAGCGTTCATCCGGTTTTAAGCAGATTGAGATCAACATTTAAACACAATGTGTTTTTTAAAACAGTGATTACATAAAATATAAGAAAATTAAATTAACATTTTATAAAATAATTTAAATATTATTATATATAGTCTGATCATTTTTTTTTATTTTAACGTAATTCGTTCAAAGATCCAATATATTTTTTAATAAGAATAATAAAATGTTAACTATACAGTATTTTTAGCGGCAAGAAACTTTCTTAATAAGGGAAACTAAAAGGGTGTCACTTCTTCAAACACATATTTTTGATTTTAAAAATAATTTTTATTCACTTTTGTTAATATATATATTTAATTCATTATAAATATAAGATATCTTCAATTAATATTATATTTATCATGATATATATTTTTTTAATTAGTTCTCCAGATAATCATGATTCTCGGTCTTCCCGTCTGAGGGGAAACCGTTACTTTTTTATTTACTACGTTTTCAGGTCCCAGCAACCTGTTTACAGTGATTGCGTATATATCCTTGCAATATCAATAGGAGTGCACTTGTTTTTTCCTAGTTCACAAACCTAAGCGACTTCTCCGGGAGTCCCGTGGACTGTCGGCCAGCTCAGAAATTGCAGGGCACCGATCCCGGGCGATGGCGGTCGCTTGATGTCTCCATCCAACCAGCCCGCTGGGAATCGTAAACTTTCCGAGATGACGTGATTGCCACCTCGAGCGGGGAGTGATTAGTACCTGCCGGCCCATTCCGGGCGGCCGTTTGTTGCTTCAGGTTGATTGCGGAGGATGTCATTTGAGATGCAGCTGCAAAAAGCAAACGCTCGTCTAATTCGACGCCGGCAGTCGATTGCGTCAGCTTATGAGCCGTATAGGTTTCAGGCGTATATTTGAAAATTTTGCTAGTTATAACTAACTTCCAATACATTTGTGCAAAAATATATTTTAAAAAACTTTATATATTTAATTCGCAGTCAGAAAAATTATGTATGAAAATTCACTGTCTGAAAACATTAAATTTTACTGATAAAATATCTGAAAATCAATTTATCATTATTTTATATTCCATATAGTTTTTTTCTACATTTGTACTATATTAATTCACATGCGCTTTCTCACATTTATAAAATATAGTTTAATTAGAAGAATACTTCTATGTTTAGGGTAGCAATACGGTCTGGTCACACTAGGATAGGATCACAGAATATGGCATATGTCTTGTATGATGCTGTATCTATGCATATGTGTATCTCAAAAAATATCCCTATGAATGATGTGGTAATAAACCACAGCTTTTTTGCAGAAAGAGTAACTCGATCTACATATTAACACCTGAGAACGTTACATCCATACCTGTTGCGCGTCCACAACACGAATATTTACTCACGCGACGTATTCTCATAGTGATTGTA
This sequence comes from Atopsyche davidsoni, assembly GCA_022113835.1. Taxonomy (NCBI): domain Eukaryota; kingdom Metazoa; phylum Arthropoda; class Insecta; order Trichoptera; family Hydrobiosidae; genus Atopsyche; species Atopsyche davidsoni. The sequence goes on from JAILWY010000007.1 coordinate 8,111,066, forward strand.
ACTATACGCACGTGTGTCATAAAAACTGACTCTAAGTAATGATCATTAAATCACAGCTTATTTGTAGGCAGAGTGTCACAATGTGCATCACAGCTTATCCCATGTAACACCATCGAGATGGTATAAGTATGGGCGGAGAGCGTTCAGTATTCTCACGGGGGACGTTTGTTAAGCCAGTACGGAGCCTCGGCCGGGACACCGCGACAGAGATTGACGCAAATTGGATCTATAAAAATGGCAAATGATCACATATGGTATCTGTGAGTTTTTCAAGACAAACGTTCATTCTCTGCCATGCATTTACATTCGCGGGGATATGGGACTCTGTGATGTATCTCCTAATTGTCGTGGATTCTAAATGTTTATGAAGGATGGTTGTTATCAGTGGCGTGCAATGAATTTCAAATCGACGCTCGAAGTTCATATACTCGATGCTGAATATATGAAATAAAAAGCCTGGTATATTTTAACATAATGAAAACTGTTGAATTCGCTGTTTGGCATTAATTTGTATAGAAAATATTGCGGTGCGGAAAAGTAATATTTTATAACTATGACTATCCAAATTTTGGTTCTTTGCAAAATTAAATAACCGTCTTACGTTGCGAGTAGGATGTGAAGGCCTGTTTTTAAAGTAAACATCCCGCTGTTTTTACTATAATGACACCATGCTGATACAATGTTAAACTCTAAGATAACCCATGTGTTATTACATAACCGTAAAGTTAAATGTTCGTGTACTAAATATCCAACAGTATATTTGTGTATCTTTTCTTTTGAAGCAGTCGCTTTTTGGTAAACTGTAGGGGCCATTATTTAAATAACTTAAGAGATGCTTTTAAACCAACATGCAAATATATACGTTTTTTGTTAGTTAAACTGCCTGGGTCCGAGGCGAGGCCTTCCGGGGAATTCTCGGCTCCTCGCAAGCCGAGCCCGATTGTCGACAAATATTCAAAAAAATGACTCACCGTCGTTGAAAACACTAGTTAGTGTTGGAAATCGTTCACAAGTTTTTGCAGGCGCTTCGGAGTGATTTTCTCCGTTGTGTATTCAAACGGCGTGCCTGGCCTCGAGTCTCCAGTGTGGTCCCTAATGGCCTGCGGGAAAGGCGGATTTACACGGAACGACGTGCTTAATCGTAAAATTGTGTGCCTCGGGAACATTACAGTCGAGTGCTTACCATCGAGTCTTTCATTTACAATTAAGTGCCATTAATGCAAGTTTTAATTTATCATGTGTACGGCTGGCTTAATGGCCTGGTGTTAATACCTTTGCATCTTGAGCCAGGGAACCCGGTTGGATTGTCGTCTTGTTGCTAACAGATGTATAATTATCCACACGCTTGCTTCAGTCAGGTTAAAAAAATAACAAATATATGTTTTTTAAAAGATTTTATTAAAACATGAATAGCGGTATGTTTTATAGCCTATATTTGTTTTTAGTGATTGATATACCTGTGCTATAATATGTAAACCTTCGTGTATTTATGTACAACATATTTGAAACCAACAGAAAAAAAATTGAATTTCAGTTATGATAAAATATAAATAAAATTAAGCAAAAGGTTAAAAAGACTTCTTTTAAATTATATTTTTTATGTTTCTCGTTAAAAGTTTGTACCACACCTTATTAAATAGATTTTATTAGAAGATTCATAAAAAATAATCAAACGAACATAATTGAAATTAATGCAGTTAGTAGTTTTTAAACCTTGGCTCTGTTTTAAACAATAGATATATGTAGTTGTATTTTTTTTTTACGATAAGAGATCTTTTACGAAGCTGAATCAGGACTTCGCACCGTAAATAAAAAATAATAATATTTATTAATAACAACATAAAATAAGCTTTAAAGTAATATTGCGTTTTTTAAAATAATTATAGAATTTATTAGCCGTGACTAATTCTAGTAAATAATAGGTTGAAATAATATAATCATGGCGAAGAAAAATGTACAACAATCTGAAAGATTTTTAATAGTTCATTAGACGCACTTAAGTTTAAACATTTTAAAAAATAAGCTGTCTTTTGAGAATCAACGACGCATGAATGTCCTTCGATCTTTTGTGTTGCTAATCACCATTGGCTTCTCTAATGGCAACCAGTCTTTTATTTTCTTTAGAGTTACTCTGGAGGCTCACAAATGTGGTCGTGAATGATGAAGGTGCCGCGTGCGTTCCGAGTGAGCGCTCTCTTCACAAATGAGAACAGTAATTTCTAAACAAATAGAGCTTGAAAAGTGTGATTTGAACTCGCACCTGTTATACGACAAACTTGTACCGTGGCAAGTGAGCCATGCTTATTACAAAAACCATTAATATCAATGTCCGCCGGTGAGGGGGCTGAGTAAATCAGTCGCTCGCGTGAATGGAGCGAGAGGATAGCGGAATAATTAATTCCTATGGAGAATGGAGCTGAATCTCGCGTCCATCCGCCATGGGCCACCAAGCGAACTGATTCTGCTTATATTACGTAAAACTAGCCTCATCGATTCGGCCGATGATGCAACGGACAGCCAACAGAAAACGCATTAGAAACAAGATCCACGAGCCTCCCCGAGTTCACATCAAGAATTAATAGAGTTTTAATGTGATCGGCAATCTTGCGAATCAAAATCCGTGTAAAAAAGGCAAAACGGTTTTAAATAAACTAAACATACTACTCAAATTTTTAAGTCAATACTTTTGCTGCTCAGTAGATTTATTCTCAGAATATGGATCTGAAGTTTTACATATCAATTCGTATTTATTTATAGTTTATCCAAATGAAATCCAAACTCACAGCAATATAAATTATTTTTTTAAATAATTATCTTGCTATTTACGATACAGATTTTTTTTATGTATTTCAAACCTCAGTGGTAAAACGTGTTGAAATCGGTGCACCCTTTTTGGATGTAAACAAAACTTTGGTTAATCAGGTTGTTAAAACCAATTGTAGTTTCTGAGATGTAGATATTTTTTTCTATTCGTCGATCTAACCTTAACTAACCTGTCACTTAAAAAATACCATAAATCTGCTGTGAAGTCAAATATATATTTCCTCTCTTTTATAAAGACATGAATCTGTTGTTATACTACACACTACGCTTATAATTATATTATAAGATTTATCATGATATAAAGAATACTTTACTACCGACTACTTATAATTCAAGTTGAATACAAACTTTAATGATTAAGTCCTCCGAGTCTAAATTTATGTTTGAACTCAGAGAATCGTTGGTTATAAAAAACGTGCTAAGACAAGTTCAAAACGCCCGTCAACCAGAATAAGAGATGTTTTTTGTAATTTTTTTATTTCCCTGTCATTTTTCTAATATTTTTTGACAAGTGTCAACACACCGGACAGCTAAAGTGATTCGAATTAAGATACTTTGAACGCGACGGGAAGCAGACGACGTTGATCATGAAGCGAATGTATTTTTTTTTAATTAGAATCCAAAACCGAACACAAAAAATATGAGTCCTAACATGAATAACTTCTTTAGAATATATAAATAAATGTTCTGACAAGATATTTTGCAATTATTTTCTCTTGTATAAGTGTTTTTTTTTACCACCTACATACAAGATGCTAACAAAGTGTGACCATTGTAGGGTGATATGAAACCAAAAGCCACAAATATATCTTAGTTTATTTATCAATACGTAACAATTATTTTGTTTTACGATTTGCATGACAATATTTATTGAAAGATGCATTTCATTTATTAGCTTTTTATTATACTAATTTAGTAGTATTCTCTGATCTCCTTTTGTCATATTCATCTTACAAAGAAAATTTCAGCGTTTTTGGAGTGGCTCCATCATTTACTTTCTGTTTGTTTCAGTTTGATAAAACTTTAATTTTTAATCTAGAAGATGCGAAATATTGTTCGAGGTCGTATTACTCCTACTCACGTGCAAATATTGCAGTGTATTCAAAACACTGTGATAAGTATTATTAAAAGCAAACATTTAAGTGTTTTATTGTAGCCATTTATTTGTTTAAAATAAACAACAACAAACAATATTTCCTACGTTTACGTACCAACAAATTTAAAACTATTGAGGACAATCAAGTTACACCAATTCGTTTGTTGTAATAATTCACCAATCCCTGAATTTTGAGGAGTAACACTTTCTAATGGAAAATCTATAGTATACTATTTCGATAGGCAAGCATAAAAATAGATTTGGAAATTATTATTTCATTAAAAATATATTTATTTAAGTTGTCATATAATCATACTACATTTATAGATTATTAATAAAAGCAGTGCCAGTAATTATTATTAAACCGGGTGACTTAATTATAATTAATTGTTGAACTATCAGTTTAATTTCATTTATATCTTATCCCAAATTTGACTCGAAAATGATGTAACCAAATCTATTTTAAACATAACAACGAATCTAGCTTTATAAGAGTATTAATTTCAACCGTACGTCGATAGTAAATATCAGTATACATTGCACTCACAAATATTAAATGACATTGAAAAATACAGAAAATTATTTGAAAATCATCAAGTAAGTGTTATTTTTCTATTAAGGCAATATCAAACTTGAAATATAATTAATTACAATTATACAGTGTAATTGTATTGACCAATAAATCATGATGATAGTTGAAGAAGGTAGCGTGGGAGTTTTGTGGGCTTACTTTTGATTATGTCTATCTTTGGTCCAGCTCTGCAAATCAGCAAGTGTATTTTTTATCTATCGGGCTGACATAGGTCGATTGATTGGCAAATCAGATGCTGGCTGTCTCATTACGTGGCAGAACCGCATGGTGCTGCATAAGTCTGTCTACCATAAGCGTACAAGGATGCCGTCCGCAGCCATAACCAGTGGCCACGGAGATCCGCCCAACTGATAGGCAGATTGCAATTAGTGTAATGCGCCCCGCTGGGCTCGTGTGTTATTAGGGTGCATTCGTAAAACGCTTAAGCCTTAACGCTGCAGCAATTTTTAATAAGTTATTTTTTTGCGAAACGCTTATTGACTATATATTCCTCATTGCTATTTTATCCATATATGTTGTTGCAATTTTCTGGTCAGTTATCAGCTGTATCGCGACACGTAGAGTGCTCAATGTCTTAAGCACTTATAACTAAAAAAATACAAAGTAAACATACGTGAAGTAATCATACAATTTTCCCAATTCTTTTATAATACAATTCCATAGTTATTCAAAGATGACATTTTCATATGATCAAAGGAATTGCATTACAAATTATTTACCTGGCTCTTCGATGGCAAAATTTATATTGGAAATAGTTTATACTTTACTACGATAACAAACAAATAAATAACATTACTTTTTGGAAATCACCATTCTGGTGATTTGGAAGATTAAAACTTAAACACTGAACAGCTGTTAGGTCAAATTTTTTTAAAGTCTTACGCAATCTCTTAGATGGATATTCATATTTGATAATACACATTTAGGATATCGGCAGTAAATTAAATGAACAGTTCACAATACGCTGAAATAATCTCTACAGCAGTCGGAGCCGAGCGGAATGACCAGTTCCTTGCCGGGGCTCCCTGCAAACTTGTTTGCTTTATCTCGCTGCGGTGCCTTCACACTCACGGAGCTTACAAAAGCTGCCATGAGAGAGCTTACATCCTCATTAATATAAATTTAGATAATACACCCAAAGCTGACGGGGCGATCCTGCTTGATATTTTGTTAAAAGGCTTAGTTCATTTTTATAAATTAGCTTACTTTAAATTATTTTAAAAAGAGCTTATACGTCCACTGTGACGGTCATACCTTAATTTTTTTTGAAAGGGGATTTATTTATTGAAAAGCATGTTCCTTTTCTTAAATTAGCCCACAACATTATAAATACATATAATTAAAAGTGAAATTCAAAGCTTTCTTAAATATGGTTTTGTTGAAAAGTAATTTTAATTTAAAAGCTTATTTTGTTTGTTTGCGCTTACAGTTCTTATAGAAACGTTTTTATAAACTTAAGTATCTAATTTTTAAAATTTAAACGATCTACGTAACTATGTGTTTTGTGCGTAGTTTAATAACTTCTAATATAATTTGAGACATATTACATAAAATATGAAATGTCATTTCTAATCAAAATGGAATTACATAGATTATAAAACAAATAAATAAATTTATTTACCGCTTTATTTAGTTTTTTGGTTTTTACTCATGGCTGTGCTCTACAAAATAAAGATCAAATCAACTTTTTAATTAGTATAAAAAACGTTGTATTATTCATTGAGTAAATAACACAATTATTTTTGTGCGTTATAAATAAAATTTACGATGTGTTGCAAAATAAATCAGAATTAGTCTATAATGTCCATATAGTATTTTAATAACCTGATATCGTTATGATATATTCAAATAACGACTGGGGTGACCACACTTCACGAATGGTTGAGCTCTCCGAATATTTATAACATATTTTATTTTTAATATATATTTCTCTCAATTTTTTCATAATAAAATGTTTATTAAATAGTCGTGTGTAATATTAAATTTTAACATGATTTTTTATACATTGATTGTTAATAGAAAAAACATGTTAAACTCAATGTGGAGTACTTATATAAAAAAAAAGTATCATGTATCTTACGCCTTTTTTTAAATAACAATTAAGGAAAGAAAATAAAATGGTATTCAACATTTTTTAAAATATACTTTAACGTATTAAGTGCATTCTGTTGATTTTTACTATTTTTAGAAAATGGCGGAATTTGGATATAAAAATTCATACTTTTAATTCAATGCTTATGCAAAGCGACATTTGTAGTGTATTTTCAGCCCCAACGTCCGTTTTCAGTTGTTACTGTTGTCACCTCAAAAACAGCGCATGATAGAGCGAATTTAATTATTACAATATGCCTGTATCTGCCGAGCAGATCTGCTTTGTCACGAGTCCTGCAGGTCGGGGACCAGCATCCAGCATCCGCTTCCACAGCTGACTGACATTCTGAACTCATTTAGAAATAACTTCTATTATAACCGTTTTATATTATATATGCATCAATCATTCAGATTCGATAAAAGTGCACATGTTTAACACACCTGTAAGGATGAAGGATAGAAATTTTAATATAAGAAAATGCCTTTTTTTTATTCATCATTTGAACTTTTCCAAATTATGGAATTCAGTAAACCAATTTACGGTAATATTTCTTTTATTTTTTTTTTTTTCAAATTATTGATTGTAATATTTGGGTTAATTGTACCATCAACGTATAAAAAAAATATTGCTTGTATTTACAGCCTGTTTGTGCTCGCCCCTGTTTGTTAGTGCTCGCTTCCGTTTGTTTGGGCTTGTGTCTGTGTCGGCCTGATTAATGAACTAACACAGTAATTAATAACGGACCCTAATTAAAAAGCCGCTTTGTCTTACCGCCTAGTTAAGTGACTGTCTATTATGTTAAACTCGTTGTAATAATACCTGTTCCTAGTACCAGACCCATTGGCGATAAAGTTTACACAAGAGGGTCGTATACTTTTAATTAATCTAAAATATATCTGCGCGAATTTGATGTCATTCTTGTTTATCACTGAATTAATATTTTTTAGACAACACGAATTATCTTATCTCATTTTAGAAATTATGATGGTTGAGTGCACCGGAACGAGACAATGCTTTGCGAATTGGTGAATCGGCCCCGCATTACAAGGGCCGGCCATCTTTTTAATATCGATAATCCAATGGCCCGGATAATCGAACAATCCGGATAATGGAACAGACTCTCTCACAGAGATTTTCATTTTCGGCACGTTCACGGTTCAACTGTATCAACCTGTTGCTGTTTTAAGCGACTCCGGTATTTGTAATGCGGCCGACGAAGCCTCCAATCTACATTTCAATCTATTTGTTTACCTAATTGATTTGCATAAATATTTACATTGTTTATTCTTTAACCAATATTGTTGGTCACGTGCGTACAGTCCGGGGTTTATCTGGGATCTGTGTCAGACAGGTGCCCGGCTGGAGACTTCCCAGTTATGACAAGTATAATGGCAGGTGTACACTGAGCGGACTTATCAAATAATGGAATCTTACCTGTCTGGCTTTGTGCGATGACTATCGGCTGTTTGATGTGCATACTTGTTCATACTCTCCTAACTTCTTCTAAGTGATATTCTTACGTGACCCTACAAGAAGATGTATTGTCGGACCCCGGGCTAATCAATTACGTACGATCTGCAAAATTATAAACACTATTCATTACTAGCATTGATCCTTGCTCTTTTATTATTTTTGCTGAAGCATCCTGGGTTTCACCGGATACTTAAAGCGTCATGAAATGATAACACTTAAAGTAGCGAAAAATACGTTTATTGTAACAGTTTTGGGCTATCTTAAAATTACATAACTAACAGAACTAATTTTTTTTTTTTCAAAATATTTACAGTGTTAGCACTTTGAAGCTTTTTTCGGCGAAAGTTCATTGCTTTCTTTCCTTTGAAATTTTAATTATAACTCAAATAATTACTTATTTTATAATTTTATTTAAAAAGTTTTGAAAGCCATATTTTTTTTACCCTAATGCTTCTAATTTGATATTTTTCCAGTACCTGCTCATAGTTTTATTCTGAACTTTGTCAGTCAAGCCCACACCTCAAAGACGTTAATATTTTAAATACCTGTTTTTTCAGACACTTATTATTTTGGTATAGTATTTATAACCTGGTCGATTGTTGTAAAAGTACCCACACAATAATTAACGATAACAATAAACTGTCTACAACGATTAGTATTATTTATACGTTACAATATTGGTATTTATTCACACTTATAAAATATTTTAACAATAAAAATAGCCGTTGTAAAATATGCCCTTTCAGATAAACATGATTTATTAATAAGTATTTATAAACTATTTACAAAGTCTTGATAACAGTTTTGTCTCAATTTCAGATAATAAAATCGCCAATCTGTCGCGTTTCAGTTAATTTTTCAACTTGCTACTGTAGTTGCTAAGAGCTTTGAAATATATGGTCACTAATTAATCAACGTTCAACGCATTTACAATGATATCAATTCCCGCTTGTACGTAGAAGTCATCAGACATGGAAATATTCTTTCAACCACTTTGCGCCTTTCGCCTCTTACGGATAAAACACGACAGGTGAGGAAAATGCCGCATCTTGTGATTATGTAAAATTCCGTATCAATTTGGAAGCACGGGTCTTGATGAGGCGGTGGAGTAACCCTTTTGCGACATAACGTCTTGTGCTAAGTATGACTTATTCAGTGTTTTTGCAAAACGAGAATGATTTTGTAATTACATTTGCGATTTAAAATTCAAATTAAAACTCAGGATTAATTAATTGGTTTATGTCTCGCACGTAGACAGGTTTGATTTACCTAATACTTGTTCGATTAGAAAAATAGCTTCTCTTTAAAGCGGTACATTTTTCTCTATAAACATATATTTATTTAGTACTATTTGATTTAGAGAGATGGAAATCAACCAATCTATGATTAAAAAGTCAAGAAAACATCGTTATATTGACCAAAGTACCATTTTTTTTGACAAATCCTATCCAAAATGGGGATTACGAAATCTACAATTAAACAATGCTTGTTGTCAGAACAAAAATAGTAATTTGTCCATTGATCTATCGATGTATAGTACACTCTCAAAAATTAATAAATAGTTTTTAAATACGCAATTAAAAAGTCTACACTCATTAAAAATGTTACAAAACACTTCATTCATTTTCACACTTCGAGTTGAACGGCCTATATAGTCTGTTTCACAATTTGCATAATTTGAGTTTCTAGATCTCATTTCCACGAAATGATTTGTAGCAGAGGCTCTCATAGATCATTTAACTAATGCACTTCAGACCGCCGCCATTGGATCGGTCAATTTCATACGAGCATGATTAATGTGCCCGCAACCAGGGATCGAACGAACCGGACCGAACCGGAACTCGTCAACTGATATAAACCCAAACGCGAACCCGAAACTGAACTTGCCCCCTGTGCTTGATTGATTTGAACTGTAACTGGAAATGATTGACACCACTTACAAATAAAACTAACAGCATATGAAATATATATCATTTTGATAAGACTGGTTTCACCTTCATACTCTTCTTATATTTTATGGAGATTCGTGCATAAATAACAAGTTATATGAGCAATCGCAATAAGCTAAACGAATTATCCAATGTTTAATTTTTGAAGTCTTGAGTTAAGTTTTATCCAACTCGTTGGTGTAAAATAAACTTTTGTACGATTCAAGTGCTGTTGATGATGGCACAAAGAAATGTGACGGGTCATATTCGGCTCTATTCTCCACGGACTTACACCTTACTTACAATTTAATGAAAAAAATTTTTTTTTTCTTAAACCGAGTACGTGGCTTACATTTTCTCATCCCTGATTTAACAGCTCTAAGAATTTTTGATTAAAAAAAACTAACTGATATAGACATATCAAATGTATGAAATCGTGAGGCTTGCATATTTAAACTCTGACGAGCTATAACTTATATACCTCTTACTTATCTACTTAAAGCTGCCTACGCACGCTGTGATACAACCGACAACCGAACGGTGAGACCTCTTTCGCGTTGTTTTTTTCCCCGGAAAAACTATTTAAAAAAACACCCAAACAAGAGGACGCTATTGACACTACAGTGCGTGTAGGCAGCTCAAATTTACTTGGAAAATAATATTACAAAAAAATTGAGCAACACCATATTGTAGATTATTTATGTTATTACTAAGTTATTACTAATCATATCAGTAATTATATAATAAACCCGTAATGGGTAATAAATACGCATCTGATTGACCAATCCATAAATAGATATACATGATTATTTTTGTGTTGATAAAAAAAAGATGTTTTTTTATCTATATTTAGGGACGTTTTGCCTTTTTTACTTGAGAGATACTAATAATAGAATTTCAAGTAATTTAATAATCGATTGTAAAATGAAAGGTTGTATATTTTATCAATATAATATTCTCATATATTATGAAAATAATATACTCAATATAGAGTGCTTTTTCATGTATATACTCTACGCCACTGATGATAATACTGTTATCGCAGTTTTATGGACAGTGGAAACGCTCTTCGATACATGTCAAAATTTAATTTATAAGGAACGACTGCCAATATGGCCGGTGATTTACAGACGTGAGATTCGAATTCTCGGCATTTCATCCATATTTTCCCGATGAAAACGTTGCTGTCGGGGCGTGGCAATCAAAATGCCGGGCCCTGCGCCGATTTCCCCGCACAGGGGCGACATTAGGGCGGGGCCAACAAAACGCCTCTCTGGGGCGTAACTTTGCGACCGTAGAAATTTAATTTGATCTGATTATCGCGATGAAAGCGCCTCGTATCTCAAATAATTATGCATCGAACGCATTTAATATAAATTAATACGCGCAGGTTGTGGGGTAGCTTCGCTATTGAAATATGTGTAAACTAATTTTTATGTTAGGCTACTCTTCAGAGGAGGTAGGCGAACATTTCACTGAGCATATACGCATGCTAAGGGGAAAATAGTGTAGTAGATCCCCGGGGCCTTGTTTATCGCAGTTTTATATAGCTGCTGCACAATAGCATTATTATATAATTATTTTCTTACATAGCTCTGGCGTGTACTGGCATTAACTGTGTTGTATGCACAAAGTAGTTTTACGATTATTTGTAGGCATAATAATTTTTTATCAATTATACGCCACTGAAGCACATATGCATGGATCGCTAATATCAGGATTAGCTACAAATAAAGGTGATTGAATTTATGGGGAGAGGCGTGCTGTGCGCTGGCCTCGGGGTCGCAGTTGCCAGTTGCCAGTTGCCAGTTGCCAGTTGCCAGTTCGCCCCTGGAGGAGATCATAGCACATAAATCGGCCGACTATCAGCCAGTGTTCGGGCCAGTGTCCGAGTCAAAAGCCGCGGGATCGTTTCAGTTTCTTGTTTCCCCGTACGTACTTTTAGATACGGTCGGCAGATGGCAATGCAAATTTATTCTCCGTTCTCTGAAAAGACGGTTTGCGGCCGTAGATTTATGAATACGGCGAAGATTTCTGCTATGATAGGCATTATTGTTTCATAATGGCGCAATATATGACCGCAACGAAGAATGCTCGCGCGCCAGGGATGAGTTTTGAGTTTAGTCTGGAAATTAATGAAAATATTCGCATAGTGTTTGGCATGCTTACTGTCGAGCTAACGGCACTTATTCAACTCATTTTTTTCGCTAAATCAACTCAATAGCGATAATGGAGAAATCCATGCAAGCCCCACAACCTGCACGCAGGATCTGGGCGATGTAAATCAACATTAAAGAATATTAATAATAATGAACTCAAACGGTGACAAACGTCAATTTTTAATGTATAAATTAGCTTAACGTTGTTTTTATTTTCTTTTAGGTTGTCGAAATAAAATACTAGATCATAAGCAGGGCGTTCAAAATAATGTAGTTTAAAAAAAAAAAAAAAAAGAAGGAAAATTAAGCGCAAGTGTTATTTTAATGATGCACACATGTGTTGAGTTAAAAAAAAATGTAGAGTTTTAACCGAAGCTTTCGCGGAAAAGTTATAAATAGACAGTCGCGAAAAAGCAGCAAGATGGCGTCACCGCAGTACCGCAGCGTGACGCCCCCGCCCCTGCCCCTGCCCCCGCCCCTGCCCCTGTCCCCGACCACCCCGCGCCCCCGCTCCCTGATGGAGAGCATCCTCGTGGCCAAGATGGAGTCCCTGAGCAGTGGACGGCCGGCGCCCTTCACCAGGACCGACTCGCTGGACAGCTGCAGCAGCATGGGCTCCATGTCGTCACTGTCGAGTGACGTGTGTCGCTGTGACGACTGCCTGCTCGGCATTGCCGATCTCTACGCTATCGGGCCGGCTGAGAAGGCACGAAAAAAGGTTAGTCTATCTTTTTTTTGTTTACAAACTTACGCGTACTGGTGCACCGAGCGAACCTGTAAGTATTAAAATCCATATTTTAATTAAAACGTGTTAAAACTATTAGTGCAAATATAAATGTGTGCTAGCTTGGGGCTCGGCGATAATTTGATAATGATTTCCACTATTGCATGCTTATAACGACTTTGTCATAATAGTACATTGTTGTTCCCCCAAAAAATATACTCAAGGTCATCCGCATTGCGCACGAAGTTGCAACGGAGCAAAGTAAAACTGATCATGTTGATTGTTGCAGTATTTTTTCAATAAATGCGTCTTTTATTTTTAATTCGAAGGTAGTGTCAATTTTTAAGTAACGAAATGATGTGTGAGGCAATGATAGTAGTATAATTTTTTTTGTTATATATTTTAATTAAAGTTTATGGGATTGATTCACCATGTTTTCACACATTAAATAGAATATATTTTTGATCATTTGCATGTCGATTGCATGGATATATATTTATACAGTTAGGAGATTATTTTGTGTTAGATGTCAATTATGGACAATGCATATAAGGATTTACACGACTAAGAAGTTTCCAGTTGGTTATGTATTTTAATAATTCTCATTGAATAATAAACAAGACTTTCATGTGTGCCGCCGTTAAATTCTCGGTTCCATCATTTGTAGGAATCCTCTCTATTCAACTGCCAATAAAGCTTCTGTGCCAATCATGTCCCTGGCGACTATGCATCACCACCAACAAGGAATCCAAATGGAGATAATTGACTCGCAAACAGCTTTTTAGCAAATACATCCTACATTTCATTCCGTCCAATACGCATAATAATATTGTTTTATAAATCATACGTATAATATACATCTGTACTTGGTGGATATTTTTTTAAATACACTGAAGACGAGTCCAGAGTCAGACCACAAAAGAAAACCACTTGAATCCATTTTGGTTTAAAAAAATGATTTACTTTTATTATTTTTCTTCTGGTGACTCTCCTCATAAGAGGTTGGTGACCATTTCATCCTGGGCCAGTCTGAATAATTCGGCCGTACTTCCCACCTTCAGCCACTGGCGCAAATTCCGCATCCGACCTTCCGCTTCTTTACCAACGTCAGGAGTTTTCCTTCATTGCGCATTATGTGCAAGACTCTCTCATTTGTGACGCGATCAACCTAAGGTATCTTAAGGATTCTCCTATACAGCCACATTTTAAATGCCTCAATTCTTTGCATAGTAGCTGTACTGAGTGTCCAATCTTGAACTCCATAAAGGAGAACTGAGACGACATAACATTTGGTGAATCTCTTATATCTCTTGAGCATAGTACTTTTCTCAAGTTTTATAGAACAAGTTAATAATAACATAACAAGCCGATCTCTGCCGCAGTCGTCCTAAACCGTTTAAATACGAGAGATCCCCGACTTGAACAGGATTAATACAGGGTGGTTAATAAGCTCTGAATGCGTATTTATTTAAAGCAACGCATAAATCAAGGCTATGAATTTCGCGTGAAACCGGTGCTGTGATTTCATTGCCAACTACGGGCAAATATATACCGAGAAGGCGTACTTCGCTCAAATATGCGTCTTAGTAATATCAACATTTAACACCAGCCCAGGTGTAGTCTTAGCATTATGCTCTAAAGCCACATTCGAAATATCATAAAAAAATGAAATACTATTTTTTTTTTAATTCTCGTTTATATGTAAGGTATCAGTGCAAAGGTTTAAGTTATGTGTTAGTGAATTTATGGCTTCTTCTTTATAATTCCCAGTATCAACCTACAAGATCGTAACACTTAAATGAGTCGTATTGAATGCGTACTATTTATTACGAAGAGAAAAAACTATACAGCAGAAATAAGAATCGCTTACAATATCCTGTAGAATGAATAAACGAGTACATTAGTCGTATCGCAAAGCAGGACTCCAGAGTTATCTGTCCTTTTTATTTACGTCCACGCCGGGGTTGCAGAAGTTCATTACTGCAGGAATGATAAAAAATGCAGTATTTGCACTTTCATTGCAGTATTATGAAAATTTATGCGTGTTTAAAATGCTAATTATCATTCGATTGACAGGGTTTTTGCGGTGGTTTTATATATTTAGTAGTTTCTTTAACCCTGATGCTTGTATAGCATATTATCTAATCGTATACAATAAATTTATTCCACGTAATGGCTGTAGACTATGTAGGAATTTAATAAGTACACGACATGCTCTTGAACATATTTACTCGAGATAGCTGCAAGTTAAACACGTACCAAATTATAAGTAGGGCTCTGTGTTTCTTGTGATTTTTTAAAAGAATATACAAGTGTTTTTAGTAAATTAGTGATTATTAATACAATCGTTTCCTGTTCACATTTAAGTAAGGCGTTATAATTTATCAAAAGTTTCCTTTGTTGATATCTATTATAATCTTAAGATTGGCTTGGAGTTTTGATTGTTTTGAAAAAGCGCACTTGTTGAAACTTGTTGTTAGACGATCATCATCAACGTTACATTTACACCCGATATCCAAATACGCCATTCATTTATATGCCTTGACTCTCAATACTACAACCATTACAATTCACTCATCAATATATATGTAATTGTTAAATCTACATGTATTTGATATTTCAGCGGAATAATTCACGTCAACAAGTAATACACGCTCATACAAATTCACAAGAAAATTCTAGACATAATTATAATATTTATTTTAACTTTTTACATATTTTAGTAATTTTATAAACTAGCTGAACTATTATATGTACGTTCAGGATCTAGAATGTATCGTCAGAGTTGTCGGATATGAGACTGATCCGAACATAAATTGAGACAACTGCAACTGCAGCAGTTATACATGCACTTTTTAACATTACTAAAAATAATTTATCATGCCTTTTGTTCTCGTAACACCTAGAAGAAAAAAAAAAATTTACACTACACCGTGTAGAATAAACGTTTGTGTGTTTATTTCGTCCAAAATATATTTAAATATATTTTACGGAAAAAAATGATTTTTTGTTAGCACGGATCGCACGCCGCTGCAATGATATAAAATACTTTTCTACAAATCTCTTCATAAATAATAAATACGGCGACAAGTTTCTGCCATGTGCAATTCAATAATTTTACAGCTTGCCAAGGAATATTAGTATGTTAATTTGATAGTGCGCGTTATCCGTTGCGATATCCGATGCAAAACCGTCTCGTGTAAGTCGGCAACACGACGCGGCCACTGCGCATCCTGGGGCAGGATGCATTTATTAATGCCGATGTCCAGCTCGACTGCATTAATGCACTGCGCTTCTTATACCTGCCGAGTAAATTGTATTAACATTACATTCATTTGTACACAACTTCGTTATTTCTGGTGAGTCACTTTTGTGAAGTGATTTCAGTTTTTGCGCTCAAATATAAAACAATTCAAATAGCTTTAATTTTTATTCCTCAATACAAAATATTTATGAATCAAAATACTTTCGGTCAGTAACGATTGCAATAAAACGCTTCTGGGTGGCGTATAAAAATTGACCTGACGTCAAAAAATTATCTCGTCACACCGTTGTGACGCTCGTGTGCACACGCTTCCGGCCGTCACACTGCGAGCTTTTAGATCTCTTTGGTAATGGTTAATTGGTTTTTTGTAGTATGCCAATTTTCAACGTTACGGTTTTTTAAAGTATAAAATAAATTGAACAAAACAATGTTCACTAAGCCGGAAACCATTTCATTGCAATGTTGAATAAATAGCAGCTCTCTGCCGGAAACGTCACTCGAAATAAGATAATCTGTTTAAGTAGAGGAGATTGCGATTCTATAAATAAAACGTGTTAGTGAAGAAAGCATAATCAGCTTTTGCGTTATTTATTAATCGTATCGATTAGAACAGAAATAACTTTTTGCTTCATAGTAAGCTTAACTGTACTGCATAATAAAATCAAAAAGTTGTTCGATATTCGTGGCGTTTAATAAATTTTCATTATAATGCGACAAATTATAATTTCATGTAGCGTTAATAAAATATTCATTTTAATAATGTTTTCGTTTTATTGCAAATAATATTGCTACCGTATTACGAAACCTTACAAAAAAAAGAATAAAATATATGTTACTGTTAATCAATGGTAATATATTTGATTTAATATAAATAAGTTAATGAATCTATCTTTATATAAAAAAATTTTTTTTTGTGTATTTTCAACAGATGCATTAAATGAAAATAATATTTAAAATAGTCTGATATGTATTTCTCATTTTGCAGTATTGATTTTTTGTCTGCCATCTAGCGTCGAGAAGTAACAACTTTTAAATACACGCAACAAAATAAGCCAATATTTGTTATTCGTTTGCAAATACACTCATAGATGTCTCTGGCTTATTTCTTATAAATATTTGTAAGCAAAAATATACAAAGCGTTCATTTCGTTATCAGGTATAGAAAAGGGCTTTTTTCACATATATTTTTTTATACACAAACTCAACAACGAAAATAGAGAAATCCGTTTACGCTACCACCCAAGCCACATATTGTAAGCCTCACAACCTGCGCGCAAAACCAGGGGATAGTCAAATACCGTTTTGTAAGCATACTAAAATTAACATAAAATAAAATAAAGAACTTTATAGTTTTTTGTTTTCACCTCGTTTTATTGATTGATTATTTTCGTTTTGATTTTATAAAATATAATATTTCCTCAATTCTACATTATTTCTTTACATATGATGTCTTTCCAAAAAGTTATGGAGAAATATTTTTCTTGTTGGCACTTAAAACTAGTTTACAAGAGGAATTTTATCTCATAAATTTATGGTTTATGGAATTTAGAGTTAGAACTTCTTTGAAATGTTTCATGATAAATAACTGCAAATAATTGTTGCTTGAGTCACATACGCTCTGTAATTTGAGATAAATAATAGACTAGCTTTCATACAATTTTAATGAAAGAGTTGAAATTTTAATGTACTTTTACTGATTATAAAAAAAAATGGCAATGATTACTCATACGAGTGATATATTATTTTCTTTAGTTTCTTTAAAACGTGTTTCATAATTTATGTTGAGTTTGGCCAAAAATCCTAAACTAGTCTCTGTGGTATTAGTTTTCATTAAAAAATTAATGAAACAAAATGTGTATATGATGCGTGAGGAATATTTTTTAATACAAACGTATTATTTACTTTATAAATATTTATTATTTGCGTCTACAGTATGTTCGACCATGATGCTGTTTGACCTTTTGGCTGTGAATACATCATAGACCTATGTCTACGCTTTCACCTATTCGTCTCTTCATATTGAATTGAACATACGTAATAAAATAGTTTAATTTTATAAATCATATTAATATTTGATTCTACGTATTTTCTAATCGTTGAATAGACTGCTAGATATTATTAAAGACAATGATAGGAGTCATAATGCGTTTTGGTTGTGGGCGTACTGTGGGCGGGCTCAATATTTTTTACTATAATTATTTTTACACAAACAAACGAATGTCTGTGTCGTCTTATTTATTAAAGCAAAAAAAGAGTATAATATTTTTTAAGTGATTTTAAAAGCCTTTCTTTTCACATTGTTTTCGCAATATGCAAATTTCACACTAATTAGTCAATGTGTTAAGCATTTTTTTTTTTCATGACTAGTGATGACTTATTGAATCCTGAAGACTTATAACAATTCTAGATTGGATTAAAATTACCAATCTACGCGTATAATTCCAATTTATTAGTTAGTAATTCTGTTTTAGTTTCTCATTTATAAAAATACTTGATTTTGAAGTGGCTTCACGATTTCAGCACAGTCGCCTGGCGGGACAAAGACTTTCTTCTCGCAAATAACCTCTTGATAACAAGAAACCGGTCATTATAAACACCTTGTCTTGTAGTTAAAACAAGTTCTTCACCGGAATCGATGTCTTCCAGAATATGTTGTCCATCTTCAGCAATTCTGATGCAGTGTCAATATGGCAATCGCCATGTCCTATTCAGCTGGTGTTGGATCAGACTTATCAGTAACTTAGTTCAGTTTTTTAGATTTTAATGTACTAATCAAAATTGTACAACAAATTGAGTAGTACAAGTACCTAGACTTTATTTAATATTTTATAAATAAAATAGATATTTTAAACGTTTTGGTTATATTGATTTCAATAAATAAATCATATATCGTAGATTTAAAATAAATTTGACCTTGCAGGTTAACTTAATAAATATCAGACTTGTCACAATTGATTTATAATTTGTTTCTGAAAGCGCAGGTATTTTTATATTTGATAACTTTATATTTTATTTTATTTGGTATAATGATACACATAATTTTGAATATATTTATATATTTAACATAATTGCTTATGGCAATTTAAATTATAAATTCTTAAGCAGAGTTTTGCAACGTTTAAAAGGCACCAGAGTGGTTTGGAAAACTGATATAAATATGAGTTTTGAATGATCAGATATTTTTTAATGGAAGAGGTTAATTAAAGCCTGACTAGAGTTGTGTTTTGGTTCATCAATGACCATGTCAAATATTTAATGAAGTTACCACAAGCCAATCGCGACAACGCTTCTGGCGGTTGGTTTCACAAAGAACACCGCTGATTACTTGTATATTACGTTCGCGTTCAATCATACTTGTGAGAATCCACTTTTACTTTTAATTACGATGGAATCTGACGTGCGTTTTTAATGCAATTGAAGTTTTAAAATACTTTTATGCAGCTTATTAAAATAGCACAAATTTTCAACAATTAGCAAAGAAAATTGGTAGCATTAAATGTAAATACCTCGTATTCTGCACAATTGCGTATTGAGAATGGAATGGAGTTAATGTGAGTATTTTTATGAAAAGGTTTTTTTTTCTTTGCTTTTAAGTACAACTTAAAAAAAAAAATATTTTATAAAAAATAAACTCTGTGGTTATTATTAGATGTGTTAATATATTTTTGACACAACTATGTAGAAAACTCCATAGCAACGATATAAATAATTCTGTGTTTGTACAAAAAATAAACATACTACTTTCTGGTCCATTGAAACGTTGAATATGTAAGTAAGCAAATATAAAGTATAAGTATAAAATAACACAGTTTTCTATTAATTGGGAACCCGTTTTTCAATTAATATATTTGATCTACCTACGCGTTAAAAAAATTAACAATCCTTTTTTTGCGTAGTTATGTTGTATTAATTGATTTTTTAGTATATTTTTTTAAGTGTCCGTATTAATTATCAATTATTCCAGAAGCCCACACATTTAATATCATATCTAAAAATTCATGTTGCATAAGTGATTAACATTTCACAGCACTAGAAATGTATGCAGAACTGATGTTATAAAATTAGAATTTCAATCAAATAAAAAATACAAAAATAAACTAATATTGAAACAGATGACATTAAGCTGCGAGCATTTTAATTTATACATATTTATGCTAAGTGAGGATTATATTATTTGTATATCCCTAAAAACTTATTCATTATGTAAAGTAAATACTTGGTGACATGTTTAATTTATTTCAGATAATATTACAAAGAATATAAACTATGAATGTGATTTTCAATAACCTTTTAGTACCAAGTATTTAACCTTGTTAAATTAATTAATATATCATCTTTTGGGAATTATTATTTTATTAATTTAATATTCCATTGTTACTGTTGAAATATATTTTCATTTAATGTAGGTATTATTTTTTTTTGTTTCTTGTATTTCTTGACGAACTAAAACTTTTAGAGTATTTAAATGTAAATTATTGATTTTTTACATATCAATGAAATATTTGTTTGAGAAATAGTAAATAGTTAAAAAATAATTTTAACCTAATAAGTTTTTTTTTCATTATAGGTGAGAATCTTCTAGATGTTTACTCTTGCTCAAATTTTGCACCACTTATGTAAGTCCTATATTTATATATTTTATTTTAATTTAAGTATGTAAAATTTTATCGGTTTTATTTATATGTTTATTTTATATATAGTGCGAAGCAATAATGCACGAATAAATTAAGGATGCAAAGCTCGTACCTCAGTTCTAAAAAAAATTAATAGAGCGACGAGTGGAAATCATTCAAAGGAATTTCTTGCGTTCATTAATTTGAGATTGATAATCCAGATGTGGCAGATATTTGCGCATACATTTGCATGTTTATTATGACAACTCCATTCTCTTAGCGTGCCGTCTGAAACGAAAACAAATCATCGGCCATTATGCAATCATCGTTCGAAACGAATGATCCTCGAACAAAGACTCACGTACGAAATATTGCATTCTTATTCACAATTAATCATACAGAATGTTGACATTGAAAAATTATTTAATTTTTATAATTATTTTATTATAATACATCAATGTTTATTTGAATTTCAATACACGCGTGCTTATTTCTGTAAGTCGCGATTGCGCATTGTTTTAGTCGGTTCGGTGCAAGTGAGAGGAGCAGTAGCTTATTCCAGTGGTCTGGATGGAGAGTTCCGCGGGCTCGGCTGGCTCGGCTGGCTCGGCTGGCTCGGCAGTCAGCTGAGAGTGAGTCCTCGGGCCGCGCCGCACTCCTCAGTCAGTGCCGCTCCACTCGCCGGCGCACGACCACGCCGACCGAAACAAACAAACTAACCGCAGAGCTCGCTTCGTGCCGATCGAAGTTATCGCGGATCGAGTTCCCTCGGAGAAACGTCAATTCGTAGCCGGCTGTCAGAGTCGGCGGAGTGTTTCCCTTTCCGCGAGGCGGTCGCGTGCGTGGCGTGCGTTGCGTGTCCCGCGTCGGCGACGAGCGCGAGGACCGGTCCGTCGCGCGTCTCGAGTCTCGTGTCGGGCGGGACGGGCGAGTGATAATTCGGAGATAAACGCGAGTCGGCGGCTTCAGTAGCCCGCGAGGTCCGCCGCGGTGATGTCGCGGTGATGTCGCGGTGATGGCGATGATGTCGCGGTAGAGCGCGGCCGGATGGGTCTCGAGCTGTGCGCGGACGCGGCTCGAGTTACGATCATGCAGCGGCGCGGGCGAGCCGAGGTGGCTCCTCCTCCTCTCGACGCGACGAGCCCTCCGAAGAAGGCGGACGATGTCCCCGGAGGGCCTCCGGGCGCGGAGGTCGTCCCGAGCGACACCGTTCCCGACGACGTCCCCGCGAAGAGCCACGGTAGATCGCATCACGAATCTCACTCGCGACACCCGCACAGGATGCACTCGAGAGACAAGCTCTTTCACGATAAGCACCACGACGGCCACTCCAAGGAGCTGCACCGCAGGAGCTCCAAGGAGATTAATATTAGAGAAAAAGCGCAGAACGATTCGCACAGTAATCCCGTGTCCTCTCCGATTAGAATAGAAGTATCAGACTATCCGTGGAACAAAGTGCGCGAAGTTCACATCCCGACGAAGGCTTCGCTGGAACAGCAGATGAACGCGAGAGCCCTCGACGGCGTCCCTCGCAGGCAATCCGAGCCGTCTCGCTTGTCGTCGAGGCTGTATCACCAGAGACTGTCGCCTCTGAACGTCAAGCGGAGTCCCTGCTACAGCAGCTCGTCGGACCCTCCCCCCCGCGGGCCGAGGAGGCCGTGGCACCAGCGCTCTCCGTCCCCCCTGTCGTCGAGCTTGTGCCCCGGGTACTACCAGTACCAGAAGTCCCTCCTGGAAGTGCCGTGGTCGGCGGAGTACGGGGACGCCTCGAGCGACGACCTCAGCTCCGAGTGGGACTCCGACGTGCCGGAGCCGCCCCTGCCGACGCACCCGAAGGTAACGAGCCACTTTGACACGCTAACGACTTTGATTGCCCGCATTATCTTGTCAGAAGCCTTCTCGATACCTTCCGCTGAAGCTCCGCCGAGTCGTTTTGTTTTGCTTGCACGGCGGCTGTAAGTACCCTTTCAAATTTAACGGTGTTATTAACGGAACATTCACGGTATTGCTATCTTGATCAATGTACGTGTAGGCTAATTACAGAATGTATCACACTCACCTGTAACTCCATTATCTTATTTATCATCTCGCGGGTTATTCAAAGCTTAGCCTCCGTTGAACTTGTGTTACGTTTGTTATTGTTTTGGTTGTGCTTAACCTTGGATGCAGAGTAGTATTGACAAATGATCAATAAAGAAACTTCACAGTGTTATTAGGTCCGTTTTCCAATGAAAAAATAAGATAAAATTCTGTAGGAAAATTACGCCATTATCTGCTAATAACTCAGAATGATTTTACGTTTCATCTTTCAATTTATTTTTATTTTATCAACTGCCAAATTAAAATATTAAAAAAAAAATTTTTTTTAATAAGCAATCGATTTAAGTAAATATTAAAAAAATAGTTTTGTGCATCAGCATTTCTAATTAATTTTTATATTTGATATAAACAAATCTGAAGTAATTAAAATAATTTTAAATTTCAAAATGACTTTTTAACGGCGTATTATTTAATTACCAGATATTTATGTAAATAATTAAATAACGATTTGTATTTTTCATTCACTATTTAAAATAAAGATAACAGCGTTTATTTTAACTAAAATACGTCGGCCTTGTAGAACGATTAAATAGAGAGAGAAATTAACATCGCAATAATCTCAATCCTGTCTTTATGAACAGCCTTTGGTGTGATTATACTTGTAACTTGTTTTGTTAGTTATCTTGTTAAGTTGTATGTATTTACACTTCTATGAATAGATCTTATTGAAATAAACATTTACAGTCATCTCGAGAAAATTAGATTTACTGTACTGTCAAAAAATTTGTGCAATGCATTTAATATATTTTTGATCCAAGTTATTTGATTAGATAGTCGTTTTCTTTTTTACGGATTAATTTCCACAAAATTATTCGCATTAGACATTTTCATATAATAATATATTTTTTTAAATTATTTTTATCGATTATTCGATTAAGTGTGCTCGATTGTGCCCATCATAAATTCGTCTAGATAGCACGGCCTATTTTTCTCACTGGCAGCTTTCTTCGATATTCAGAACTGGCAGTCGGTTTTTTAAGTCCATTGCCCTTTTGCCCCCCATATTATGTGTCTGCTCGTTACGCCTTTCTGTTGCGGGTCGCTCCACATTATATAGCACGTGTATGTATGTTCATTAAATAACTTAATAAATAATACATTAACCGCCTACCGTGCGTATATAATGGCGGACACATGGACGAGATAAACGCTCGCAGATACGCCGGCAATGTAGAAAGTTGCCGAACATTTATCCACGCCATTGTCTTAATGAAAACATGAATAATTTTGTCATAACTTATAAATACTTGATGAAATAAAGCATATTACTGGTAGTATTAAATTTTATATAAGAATTGGGTAGGACAAATATCAAAGGATCGGTAATAAAGTAGTGGACTTGTAATGATTGTAGAGGGATATGCTCTGATGGGGTTCTTGCTTAACAATATCAGATCTAAATTCAAGAGCTTTGTTAGGAAAGAGTTGAATAATAATGCTATTGGGCAGCAGCAATACGCAGACTTTTCCTTCGAATATAAAACTGCGGTGTAGAAGAACTCAGGGTTTCGCTACACTATCCTCTCTAAGATAACCATGAACAGACATACAGATATATTCAGTGAAATTGTCACCAACCTCCGAGAAAAAGAGACGAATATGAAATAAACCAGATTATTTATAACATTGAAATTAATTAAAATTAAAAAAATACTCCTAATTTTATTGGCGCTCTTTAAAATAGACAATTAAGCTTAATGACCATGTGTCATATTTGATTCAATTTAAAACTGCGCTGTCAAGAACATTTAAAGACAATTTCATTGTCAACATACTTAAAATTGGCTTCTTGAGTGCATTACATAATACTATTATTTTAGCTTGATATGTATTGCAAACCGCAACAATGATAATAACAATCGGAATGAATCACTTACGCACTTAAGCATCTGAAAACGAGATGTTTATAATATCAGTACGTTAGAATAACGGGACGCAAGGAAACAAACAGAAATGAAATATTTAAAAATTATACTATGACAATTGGTGTGTAATACGCCTGCAGTATTGCCTTGTTATTCATAAGAAAGATCACAAAAAAATATTTCCTCGGACATAATTTATAGTTTTACCAGACTTCAATCAGCTGAAAAAAATTATTGCTCCACTTGCACTCAGATTGAAAACCCCATCGTCGATATATCTCTGCTCCACGAGGCTGTTTTTAAGTGTACAAATCTATCTAAAGTAGTGCTACTTAATGCTGCAATTTAATTCATCGCTTTCGCAACTGAAGTGTGAAGCTAATTCGCTATCGGAACACGAGTTAATAGAGTTAATACGATTGAGTATAATCTCATAATTTCACGCGATAATTCACCTTTAGACCGATGATTACGCAAAAAGGGATCCAATTCAAAATCTTTATAAACAGTTCGTTTGATAAGTACTTGTCAGTTGCACATGCAATAGAAGAGTATGTATACGCAGCAGTTTCAATATGTATTTACCGCAGTTTTCTTCCAGATTATTTATCCTGCTACTTAACAATCAGCTAACATGCAATACATAAAATTTTGTTTATATGTATATATATATATATATATATATATGTTTATAAAATAAAATATTCATGATTGTTAGATAATATTTCTTCTGGAAATCTAATCAGCAAAACTCCCCAAATCTCACCTTATAATGGTGTTCAATGTACATTCTTACTGAGATAATTTAAACTAATAGTTTATAAACCATGCAGATAAGAGCAAGAAGTCGTATGAAAAAGATTCACATAAACAAGTAGATTTGAAATAACCAAAGGCTTATTTATGACAACACAATCTATTATTATGAAAATCACCACAGAGGGTTTTTCTTATAGGATTTTTTTTTAAATAGATGCAAATGGATAGCTTAAATTTGTAAGCAATGTTGTAAAACTCAAGGTCGTTTCATCGCATCATACTTAGAACCGTTGACTTGTGAGATGTTTGACGAAAGTTTTTGTAGAACATATTTACACGGGGCTATGAGCCAATCCGGTTCAGCCTGCTCTCCGAGTAATTAAATCCTAATATGCCGAGAGGTGTAATTGATACTCTTTGAATTACATTTTTTTTATGACTTATGAGTACTTGACGTGAACTTGAAACTCCTTATCTTTTCGGGTGATTGTATTTTGGAAATATCTGAAAAACAGCAAAAGCACAGTGAGTATTGTAAACTGAAATTCTTTTTGCATAACTACCTTTGAGCAGCTGAAGGAATAAGTGATCTAGGTGTATACAGTTGTGAAAGTTGTGGTAAAAACTGAAAATATAATAATATTCATTATATACGTTTTGCTATATCGAATCTTTTTTTCATGTTGTTATATTGCTAAGTGAGACATTAAAGATTTCCTATTAGGTTGTTCCAAAATAGGATATCTCTTGCTTGGTATCGTTAAAAATAAAACGAGCAAGAAAAGCTTAAAAGGAATGTGTAATTCAAAGAGATGCCTTTATCAGGCAGTGAATTTGCAGTGGCTAACGTGATAATGATATATGTAACATAATGTTTGGTGTGTGTATGTAGTATGACAATATGGCGGAGCTCTGATGAATTTGGAAGGAAAAAGAAAGCGTGGAGATTGTTTAACAAAAAGAAACTCACATTGTATGGGCTAGTGCGTCATGCATGAAGTATCTACCGAGTGGCTGGCAGTTGCTGTTCAAGGGAAGGGAATTGTGCAGGGATGACTGGGATGATAAGTAATTTCTTGACTTTGAAAATTAAAACAACCTTTTTTGTGTGAACTTCACAATCAAGAGAAAAACAAACTCCGATAATTTAAATGAGGTGTCTATCGATCACTTTACTCTGTATGAATCAGAAGTCAAACCCTATATCTTTTTTCAATATTTATTATAATTCAATAGTAAGTTCTTTGGTTTATTTAATGCATTTCAATTTGCAGTTCACAGAAATGTTTAGATCTCTTGGGAACTGGGTTTATTTTTTTACTAATTTTAAAGATAAGTCTATGACAAGTACAAATGTATTTTACAGACAAGATTATTGAGTGATGGATGTTAAAACGAATGAAAATTGTTATTGATACGTCTTTTTAGTGTGAACTGCATTAGTATTAGTCTGGTTTAAAATTAACATAACATGCAAGCATTCATTTATTTTTTGATATAATTCAATAAAAGCAATTAAGTGATATATATTCAAATAAATGTAAATTGTAATGATAAATCAGAGGCATTAATGACTTTTTTTGTGAATAAAATGTATATACTTTTAAAATGGAATCCTTAGTATTTTTTTTTAATGATCTATGGTGAGTGACGCAACTGAAAAATTTATGTTATTATTTTATCAAATGGGTCAGGATGGATCAGAAATGGATCATCTGTCAATATTTCGTCCGTTTTTCAGCCAGACATTGCAATGATGTCACCTTGCAAAAGTTGCGTGTATTTACTTTGCTTTCGTCAATATTTGATTCACATTGAAGGTTTGCGTCATCAGGGCTCGTTGAATAGTTGTCGTCAAGAATTGTTGTATTTTACAGTGCCTCGTCAGGCTAGGGTACATTCGGAGTGGTACGCTCAATTCCATACCACTGGTTATGAAAATTATCAATGAGCAGCTGTGCTGTTAAAAAAACGATAGATTGATCACATGAATTCCCCATAGTATTATTTTTAAAATCCACTGTGAACTGAAAATATTATCGGTCTAATTAAAATTCACATATTACTAAGCATTGATTTATGGTTTGTACGGATTTCTTAAATTTCATAAATATCACATTTTCACAATGATTAATACCAACATACTAATTCATCTAATAACCTAAAAATTTAAAGCCTCATTTGTTTTTACGTGGAAGCCTAATATTTTAAGTTTTTTTAGTATCATTGTTAAGTCGACCATAGCTTAAATTATATAAAAGCACATCTGCACTGCAAGCCCCGCCCCTATTTGCTTGTACTAGAGACATATATATTTATAAATATTGCAGAATATCGT
Source organism: Atopsyche davidsoni (assembly GCA_022113835.1). Lineage (NCBI taxonomy): Eukaryota > Metazoa > Arthropoda > Insecta > Trichoptera > Hydrobiosidae > Atopsyche > Atopsyche davidsoni. The sequence goes on from JAILWY010000007.1 coordinate 8,138,893, forward strand.
CACGAATCCGTACGCATTCAGAAATCGATAATAGTGTTATGCAATATTTGTTCTTATAAAACTTGTCTTGTTATCGTGGACCTTTTGCAACTAGTCGCTAGTTATATCTAGCATGCTCCAATATAGGTTCTTGTATTGATTATTAGGAAATAATTTATAGACGCAATGGATAAGAAAATATAACATAGTTCTGCTCAATTATCAAAGCTGGGAATCGTTTGAACTATCAGTATTTTATTTTATTATTTGATATGTGCTTTGACAGTCTCACATCATAATCAATTAATTAAACTTATAGTTCTTATGTTTTCGTGTTTATTTATTGAAATTGTACGAAAACACAATAAATTAAAAATAAACGACAGACCCCTTGCATTCATTGATATTTGGTATATCTCAAATTAACATACCAAGCTTTTTTTATGTCTTTATGCAACTTATTTTATATTTAAATTTATAATTCATTAATATTTATATTAAAGTCGTCATGCGATAGATCTTGCGTATAAAATCATATCTGCAATAACAATAATTTTGAATAATTAAACAATTTATAAATTAGTTCTTTAATGCAAAAGATTAAAAGAAATAAATCAGTGAACAAGTATACGAGAAAAATATATTTATACAATGCCTTGAAAAATGCGTATTTGAATAAATATAAAATTTTTGCATCGAAATACATGAAACAGTTAACTTTTCTCTAAGCCATTAAATAACAAATAAATAATATTTGCTCGAGGTTAATAATTTTAGAAATAATTATCATCAATCAATTGAGCTTTAGTCACTAATTTAATTAAAAGCATTTAGGGGGTAGGATTTTTAAGAGGCTTCTTCAAATCAATTTATCAATGCCAATGATTTATAAACACTACAAGAGTTAGGAAGGGAGAGAAAGTGATTAGCAATTATAGTAGAGTGTTGATTGATTAGATACAAATGTAACGCAGTATTAATTATGTTATATGGAGAAAAATCAATTAATGATATTTCTTTAAAAAAATCCCTTCTATTTTAGATTTAATCTTCTTCTTCTGGTGCCTCTCTTCATAGGAGGTTGGTGAACATTTCATCTAATATATTTGGGTCAGTCTCATTTATTCGGCCGTACTTCCAACTTTCAGCAACTAGCGTAAATTCAGCATCCACGTAAGTTTTCTCCTTCCTTGAAAAATCAGCTGTAGGATGCTATATTTATTATTTCGCAAAATGTGGCCTAAATAGGAGACCTCACGCTTTTTTACGAACGTCAGGAGTTCTCTATCTTTGGGCATTCTGTACAAGGCTGCATTAATGCAGCATGTTTATTTTTTCTAGAAAGTACTTAAAAATTAAGTAAATTTATAGGGACTCAAATATTGGGAATAATCTGCTGTAATCACTAGTTATAATGTTATTTCAAAGATGAAAAATATTTTCAAGCATTACTCCATGTTACGTGTGGATGGTTTTGTATGCGCGAAGGCAGTCGATACGATCAAAAAACTTTTTTGTGTCGCCATAACAATGTCATGTGGGTGGCTTTATTTATTTCATACATATTTATATATATTCTCCCATATGTCTGACGTCACTTTAAAGAATTATACACACGCGTCCGTGCATTATTCTAAAACTGTATTTTTTCTATCAATTATACATTCATCGCGTCGTGCGTCATCGTAGACATTTCATATAATTGTTGGGATTAATATTGTTAAAAATATTCATCGTGGCATTTGCCGTGAGTTTTTATTGTTGAAGAATCTCCTTGATTCATGACAGGTAAAAAAAATATAATATATATATTTACTCTCACAGGTCGTGGAATCATGGTCGGCTTTAATTTCTGTAAGAACTGATGATTGAAAAATGATTGTGTGAACATCTAATTGTATGTGATATTGCGATTCGTTTAGGAATGTAGCCTTCTCTGCTCATAGTTTTTTATTGTTATTTATTAGTTGGTATTAAATTTTACAGAAGTCATAAGTAACCGGTATGTAAATAGAATGCTGTTTTTTTTTATTTGGTTAAAAGTTAATTGAATTTGGCTGCCATAATAAATCGTAATAATTTACGATTGTTGATCGACGGATCATATTTGAGAATCGGTGGGAAAATAAGCAATAAATTTGGAATTTATGATTATGATCTGTAATCAATAAAAGCAATAGGTTTTAGATTAGCAATTGCCAATAATCTGAATGAAAGAAACTATAACACCGTAGGCCCCATTATCAAGAACATTTAAATTGCTAAAGTAACGTTTAGATGTTATTACTATTGGAATTGATATTAAATACATATTACTCAATGATATGAATTTTACTTGCCTTTATATTATTTTTTTTGTTTTGCATTTGTTAGAGCAATTATTTTATATATTATTAATAAATTAAAAACAACCAATTAAGCGTGAATCGGTATGTTATTCACCGTTATTCATCGCGTATGACAGAGTGTTCAGAATAAATTATACACCATACTGTATGAAAACATAAGATCTACACTATCTAAAGAATTATCTCATCATTATGTAGAATATTTGCGTAGGCTCAAGAAATTTATGATACACCGACGATAATAACTGCGATATTAGAGATAATAACTGTACTATTATGCAAATGTATGACTTACCTGTAATGCTATACCCACTTTCATGGATTGCCAAATTTATAACATTAATAGTGTCGTATGAAATTTTATTTAGATATAATTATGAATTAAAATTGATTCAGGTTTTTTCATACTTTATGCATTGCGCCTTGTTTGGCGACCTCCAGCTTATCCTCTATTGTTACGTTTGTAATTGCTCTGTATACTAAATTCGTGTATAATTATAATTATTTTGTTGAAAAAATTACACTTTTAATTTTAATTATACTTTGGGATATTGATTATTAGTATAATTTGATGAAAATGTATGTAAGTTAAAAAAAAACTTCTAAAAAGTATTATAAATCCACATATTCACTAAATACAAATAAACCCATAGGAAAATTCAAAGGTTTTTGGTTCTCTAAAAGCATTTTCAGACTTCATAGTGAATGTATAATAGTTATCAATATAAGTTTAGATTAAATATTCTTCTTCCGAAGGGCGTAATACCGCTAACTAGTTTTCGAAATACTCTAAAACCATTGAATTTTTGATTATATTTATTTATTTACTATGACGTCACCAATAGTTGAATGGCGAGACCAGCGGGACGCTGAGAAAGACGTGTGTTCGGGTCCCACTCGTGACTCGTTTTTTTTACAGTCGTTAGTCTGTGTGCATCGATCACTGAATGCAGTGAAGTGGATGCTGACTATATAAATAATGTCACTGTATATTCAACATTTTATTATTATTTAAACCAAAAGAATGTCGTTACAATAATCACAAGGTGCATAAAGTGTGACATTATATTGAATATTTTGCTAATGCAGTTAAAAAATATCTGATGTTCATATTTTCTGTTTATTAAAACATACTTATATACTTACATATTCTGTTCAAAAATATTTAAAAAATTAAAAATAATCGTAGACCTTTTTACAGTAAGGTCTTTCTATAAACATCAATAAATAAAACCATAAAATGGTTGAGATAACTGAGATAATTACTTATATGATTAGGCACATTAGTTCATACATAGAAGATGATTTAAAGAAACTATCAATATCAATAAAAATATCACCCCACACAAATCACGATGATATTTTTCTGAGAGTTTCTTTAAATCATCTTCTATGTATGAACCTATGTGCCTAATCATATTAGAATTAATATAATAAACCCGTAATGGGTAATAAATACGCATCTGATTGACGTTAATCAAAAAATAGACATATAACTGATATTTTTCACTGTGAGCTCTTTCGTATTACATAGTTATAGTCTTTTGCATAGTCAAACTGATTCAGAGGACTGATGTTTCTAGCATTATTTTATTTTAGTATTCGTACAAAAATACACCAAAAAGCAATTGTAAATATCATTATTAATTCGTTTTTATGTTTAACCTATGCACTTATCATCAAAATTCAGTTATAATCACTTATTACATGCAAGTGTCTAACAGTAGCAATAGAAGCTGCCCAAGCAGTGATCGTCTATAAACGAAGTATATACGTAATATATATCAAACGTTAAAAAATATATGTTACGTTATATCCGTTTGTTTTATTCACAACATGTATATTTTAAATATATACAACTATTCTGACTATTGCAATCTCAAGTGTTACACCGTGTTCTTGTAAAGGACTATGCATGCAAATCATCGTTTATATGCAAATCTTGCTGCATTGGTAGGCGGTTATGACGTCATAATGGGTGGTTTCATCAATGGCGCATATTTATGTGCCGGTGCATTGTTGGGCAGGAAGTCGAACATCCGGGTATGGAAGCTCTCAAGGACCCCTCCATGTTCACCGGGAATCGGGGCACCAATCACCACAACTTGCCTATCCGTGATTTAATAACCCTAATTATAATTAAACATTAAATTGATGTTACAAATTTTAGTAGCTTATTGACAAGATTTTTAGACGAGAAAATTTAACGAGAGTTCTTCGGTTTAATACCGATCCTGACAATAAATCCCAATTAATCTCTCGCCTGTTTCAGTTTGTTTGTAGACGATTTGTAATTACGTTGCATTTATTGATACGAACTGTTTTTTTATTTGACTATGTGGTATTAAGGTGAGTTGCGAAAATTTTCGATTTTCTATGGGTAATAAGATTCAATTGGAAAAATCATATATATTTCGAGCGTGGTACTTTCCGACTGAAATATTATTTTCAGGATCTTATGCATCTTTTCATTTAAAAATATGTATTTTTCTAGAATAAAAAAGTATGCATTATGAAACTAAAAAAACAATGCTTGCGGAAACCACCATTGATGGAAATTATCGGTTATAAGTGAAACAAAAAAACCTATTCGCTATATTGCTAAGAACAATCTGATAAATGGCAGTATTGAGTATTTATCTACAGTTCTTGTTCCGATCTCAATGCCACGAAGTGATTCGTTTGATTGTATAATTACGCTTATTTTGTTTGCCCGTAAAGAACTTGAATAAACATACGTTATATTTTTTATTTAATTAATATCTCGATGCCTTCTGTGTGTTTATTAATATTCCTATGGGAGTTTTTTTTAACTTTCATATCTAATACATTCGTTGATTAAAATACTTTACGATCGACAGATTGATATGGATTTTACCGCCTTTAAAATTTGTACGTAGTCAGGCAAGTTGATTTAATGAATTCTGGCATAAGTGCTGTTTAATTAAACTGGTTGTTGTTATCAACTTGTGAGCAGAATGAGATCATAGACGAGGAATTAAATTGATTTGCATACTGGGGCATTTTAACCTTTAACTTTGGCGTCAGTTCCAAAACACATTTTGATTGCTCCTTTAGTACGTACTAGAATAGATTTTGTATTTTCGCATATATTTTTTTATAATTAAATATAATATAACGCCCTGAAGCTTTGAGAATGTGGCTCTATAAGATACACTGATTGAAAATCTGAATTTAATGCAACTAAATAGTATTTAATCTAAGTTAAAAAGCTATTTGCCATAATAGGAAAATAATTGAACTGTCAATTATGACAGTATTTCTTAACAAGTTAACGAAAGAAGAATCATATCTACTGGCTCCATATAAAAGGTATGTTTTATCGCAAAAAGTACCAGAATATTTTAAATGTTTATTGTTGTAAGAAATAATTCATAAATCACTATATTGAAGGCTTGGAAGTTTTGTAAAAAACCGTGGTCTGTCTAGAGTTGTTTCGTAAAACAGTTAAAAAATTATTCTGTCTTTTTTAATTTGCATAAATCGTTAACAAAATTTGAACTGAGTCTAAAACATTTTTCTTCACCACATCCGTATGCTTTAATTCGTGCAGAACTCATATTCAGATATAATACTTTTGACGAATACTCAAAGATGCTGTGTACATATATTTTTAATTTTTATTTTAAACCAAACGTGTAATGTAACTAAATGGATTTGTTATATGCATCAAAAGTATGATATACAATTTGCTTTATTTTTAATGACAAATATAATTTTATTTCTTAATTTGATGATATAAATTTTAAATTGTATCTTTTTATACACAAGAAATACTAACAATGTATAAAACACTCGTGCAATATGATATTTATATTTATCGAAGTATTTCATTTAATTATGCGACTCTACATTTTAAACAAAAAATCTAGTCTCATTAAATAAACGCGTTTCTAATTGTCATCACAACTTTGTCAATTCATTACAATTACGGTATTAATGCTCCATCCAGCATTTTACAGCGAGAGGCTCTTCCGTCTCCTAATCATACTAATGCGTACTAAAAACCAATTTTCCTTTTAACCTTTATTTTTAATAGCAACCTTGATCATCAAGTGCTACTGATTTCACAGCTGGCAAAGTATTACTCGATATTGTTATCTGAATCACCGTACACGCGAGGTTTTTGGTTTCAACCACAGTGCGGTTTCTTTGTATTCATTAACAGTGGACGCAGGTGTTACAGTGCTTAAGGCCTCTACACACGTAGCAACAAATCGTGCTACCAACTTGCAGCCAGCCAAAAGCGTACTTTTATTTTGGATATTTTTTTATAATTTTGCCTGAGTAAACAACGCAATGTAGGACGCTATTGGCTAGCTGCAAGTTGGTGGCACGATTTGTTGCTAAGTGTGCTCTTCGTTCCTACTCTAAGGCTTGCTAACGCCGCCTAGTTTTTATAAACTTCTCTGTGTAAACATTTAACGCGTTTCCACTGTTTGGTTAACCTACAATTTTTCAAAGCGTTTTCGCTTGTATGCTTAGGAGATTTGCACCTGTTTGTTTTGCACTGCTACCATTACCAGCACCGATTAGCATACTTAAAAAGCTTAAAATAAAACTGTTTATAAATAACTAATTTAGCCTTGTTAAAAATAATTGTTTCATATCTTATCCGTCCTTGTCCTGATCTCTCGGATCCTCGTTCTTTATAAGGACAAGGATCGAGCCAGGTAACTTTTCGCAAAGAATATTTAACTGAAAATAATATTATTTTAGCAATTAATTATTATAAAATTGTTACAACTTATTGTATGTTTTCTTTAACCGTATTTTTAGATCAATTGAAAATTTGACTTTCTTCCTACCTTTTTATTTTATATACATGACCTGCTTGCTGCGGGAACATCGCTGGTATTGTTTTGGATGCTATCGAATATCTGACATACAAATAACAATGGCTGCCAAAATATTAAAGGCTCTCGCCCTTGGCACATTGGCTCCATGGCCGCGCCGTGTTATGTCACTCGAGAATTTTTAGGCAAGCGTTTCTTATGCGAGCCATTAGCACGGCTAATGCGCAGGTGAGCTCCGCCAGACTAGAATCGGACACACGAGGGAATGCGGTATCCTAATAATCGGTGGAACCGCATTCTTTAATTTGTTTGATTTTCCTTATCTTTTCCATCGGTTGCCTCTCCTCAGAGAAGGTTGGCGACCATCTCACTTGAACATATATTTATGCTGAGCCAGTGTTCATGGTTTTCTTTGGGAGAATAGTGTAGTCGTGTAGTGGGTCTCCGGCTCCTTCTACGCATTTTTTTTACTTATAGGCTATATAGATGATTGCTTGGTAAGAAGCTGTAATTAAAATAATTATAATATTGAGATTTTTTTATTAATATTCCTATACACACAATAATGCTATATTGAATGCTATGACTATAACAAAACATGGTCAATACAGAACATGAACTTCGGTTTTCACATACCGAATATACTTATACTCCACGTGTGTTTTTTTTTCAAAATTATTATTATTAATTAGACGCGTGAAATATACAATTTAAAGCGAATTCTGGTTTGTTACAGAAAAAATAATTATTTAAGGTTATTACATTTTCTTTAGTATATGTTTGATTTCAAACAATATTTTTAATATATAACTACGAGACGATTTCAATAACAATAAAAAATATAAAATCAGTTTTATGTCCTTAAATGGTAACCCTTCACACGGTTAGTAATTATTTTTATACGTAGAATATCCACTTAGTAATGTTATAATTATCTATGAAACCATTGCATTATCTCTAACACGTTAGATTGCATGATTTTTTCTACGTATATAATATATTATGATTAATGTTTTATATTATCACCCAGAGACGTATGTAGTGGATTATATCTCATTGATATCCAAAGAGGGATCTACTTCATGACGTCAATGGCGTGTCAATCGATCGAGCACGTTTTGAATGTTTGTTTGGAGTCCGTTTTACACGGCGCAGTGAATCGTTAATTAGGTTGTAGGACCACCTTTGTTTGCCGAGTCATTCGGAGTCATTGTTTGGTCCATTCAACCATCATTTGAGATTGACTTCACAATGACCGCGAAATGACACGGTGCTTGCTTCTTTCTTTTCCGAGAAGTAATTGAATGATAACATTGAAAAGGTTAATTGCATATTAAACTTTTGATTTCTTTTGCATCGCCGGCTCAACAGGTTATCGGTGCAATAGATTCTTTGATTGAAGGCATGTTGTTTTATTTATTATTTGCCGACTCCCACTGTGCCTATGATCACGCAAGTTTTTTTTATTACTTGTAGCGATCTTAATTTTGAATAAAATACTTGTAAATATATGTTTACATCCATTCCACAACATTAAAAAATCTACATACACAATTTTATGAGCATGTACTATATTTTTTAACCATGTTTTAAATATTACATAAAAAGCTGATAGTTCTATGGTATGTCTTTTTTCGCAATAATTTATTTATTTGTATTACTTAATTATAAATATGTTTGAAAACACATATACTGATGTTTGCAATCTGCTTTGTGAATACAGGTTAAAATGTGGTATTTATATCTTTTAAATAATTAGCCATAAAATATGAGTACTTGTAAAACATAAAAATCATCTTATGATTTTAGCCACACAATCATAAATATTCTCTCTCTATATATATTATATAATAATTTTGAGACACCAATGTTATTGGGTTATACTTTTTTTGCCGATGTTATAATTATTTTAATTTAAATAAAAAATCAAGTGGTTTCCGAGCATACGGACATTTTTCACGTTGTATGACGAAGTATAACTTTGGAGTTTGATGATGCCTCTATAAGTCTAATGAGTTCTTATTGTCTTATTGATTTACATCAGTAGTCTCTTTAACAGTTTGGTTCATGTTTCAGGCTAATAAAAATTTAAAAACACCCCATTGATTACGAGCCAGTACTCGCGAATAGAAGATATTGTAATAATATTATTCGTGTCTACAAAAAATGCATCAAAATAATCTTATTGTTTTTTAGTAGCATTCTTCATAGCAGATATTTATTTTTAGACACGCGTACTAAATGAAATACTGTAATACGCCTGCTTAAAATTCAAAAAAACTCCTGCGAGTCCCCTGGTAAAATAAAATAATGGTTATTGTAGCACAGATTGAATAATAATTAACAAAATCTGGTACTTTAAATTCAATATTTTTTTTTTATGTATTTAGAAAAGAGGTTCTGAATAATAAACATATCAACATTAAACAATAAGATAATAAATAACTATTTGAATTCAAAATTGTTTTGTCCATGTGTTTACAAATGAGATATGGGTTTTGCATGCAAAATTGTGAATTCATTTCAATACTTCTGCATAACAAACAATGTGATGTTGTTTACCTGAATGAATAATGTTACTGTTTTCAATTAACTGTCTAATCAAGAATAGCTCACAGTAAACAGTACAATGTTATAGCAGTTATTTTTGCAACTGTTTATATAATTATATAAAATAATAATATTTTACAATTAACCATACAAAGACCTTTAGATTGGTTAAATAACACTACGCCGTAATATCAACGATAAATTTGTAGAATAAAAAAAACTTTGCATATTTTATTACGTGTTATATAATTTTAAATTGTTTATATATTTGAAGATTTTTATTATTATTTTAATTTTGTAAATATTACAACAAGCAATTGTGGTTAAAAAATAAACCTGCCTAAGCTTTTCAAATTAAACTACGCCTTGTACATTAAATGTCCTACAAAGAAACGTCGTAAATGATTAAAACTAAATTTCACATCAAATATTCAAATATTGGTATTTGTTTCATGATAAATATTTAAAACTATTTTTTATTTGTGAAAATTTTATTCTTAACGTCTTTTTTATTGGTCTCATGCGAAGTTTTAAAAAATGATATTTGCATATTTTCGTTTATTATCACACTTATCACAAACATTGTATTACAGCTAAATTTAAAATTCAAAAAATCATTTTAATTTCATAACAGTTCGTGACTGCGAATTCTCCAACGTTTCGCCTCTTATCAAAAGAGTCATCTTCAGGAAGGCTATTCCTACAGACGCAGTCGAAACATCAGAGAAGAAGCCAATACCATGTTCCAACATCACAAACACCGCCATTACCACGAATACTCGTATACATTATTTGATTATCTTTCAATTTAAAACCGTTTTATTAGGTGCATTTTATTATCTAACATCGTGTTTTTAAATCGTGCACAAATAATTTAAATATTGATTACATACACATGCCGTTTTTTTGTTATTTAAAAGCATCACGTCTTCATTCTTCAAATGCTAATGTTTATGTTTTCCTTGTATTAATATAGCATTTATTTTGTTCGGGATTATTGTTTTGTTCTTCTTCTTCAGGTGCCTCTCCTCAGTGGGGGTTTATGACCATCTCAGTAATTATATATCTATGTCGGTTTTTTTTTTTTTTTAAAGAATACAGTTTTATAGTATAGAAAAGGTCTGCCTATTGCTGCTGCCCAATACCATTATTTTACTTTTTTTGATATTGTATCTGCTGCAGGCCATTATTTCTGCAAGGTACTTCCAGAGCACATCCCTTCAGCATAATTATTCCATGTCTTTTAGGTACAAAATGGTAGCCATACACAAGCAACATAATGGGTAGAACGGGGAGGCTTGTTTTGTTACCTGTGTAGATTAAAGGTGTGCACGTACACCACTTGGCGCAATCTTACTTGATAATCGTCTAATAGACTTAATATGCAAAAGACGTCAGCCAAATTATCATTTACTATATGTTGATTAACGATTTTATTATGTATGGAATATTGATGTAAAATTATAGAAGCTATTCATAACAACGTGTAGGCTTGGTTTGGTATTTTTATTGATTTGTTTGTTGTTAAAACTAAACACGACATCGTTTTGTTTGTATATTATGATAATACCTAGAAAATTGATAAACGAAAGTGTAAAATTAAATTATGTAAAATCATGCTGGTGCAATCTGCCATGATCTTGAATGTACAAATTGTAGGTCAAGATGCTATGGTCACAGTTAAAGACGCATTTACATAAATCACTATGATATATTGCATTTAAATGTTGTTTACTTTTTAGCGCTTTAAATAAATATTTATATGAGGTGTTTCATTATTTTAATATTAATTTGAATTTTAGAAATTTTGTTCGTCGTTTTTTTATCTTATATTTTAATTCAAAAACTCTCCATAAGCACATTGGTGACAGTAAAAAAAATATTGATTTTTAAATTTAAAGTCAAACTTCAACTAAGTATTAAAATAATGAACCAACAATAAGAATAAGAGCTAGTATTATAAATCAACGAATAGTATAATTAAGGATTGTATTGTTAAGTAAAAATGTAAATTTATATTGTGTATATAACACTACAGCGAATGACAAAAAGAACAACACCTACGTAGAATATCCTTACACAAAGAATATAAACAATCCTTTCATGACGTCTTACGTTCCTGTCTGAAAAAATGCATACGTCACATAGTGATGCACGGGGGACGAGCAGGACCTGAAGATGAAGGTTGTCCTCTTATGCAAATCTCTAGTAAACCAACTGCTTAGCTGATATCTCAGGAATTCTTTGCGTAGGAATTAGACGCCATTGTTTGGGCATTGTATGCTAATGTTAAATAGTTTTTGATTTATTGAATATCGATATCTTTTGAACGCTCATGTTATTGCTTTTGTGAGTTATTGTCTGAAAGCTTTAAATATTTGTGCCAAGGTAAATCTTAAGCCTAATTTTATTCTGTAGGTATTCAACCGATGTAGCAAGTCTTATTCAATTAATAAAGTCTCGTCATAAAGTGTTGTCATTTTTAGATTAAACAAATTAATGTTACAGTTGTCTTGTGTCATGTCGTATGGAGTTTTTATTCATTCAAATAATATTTATTGATATCATCGATAACTTTAACTATAATACAAGGGATTTTATTTTATTCACATGTTATCTGATATGTTTACCACTGTACAAATATCAAGCACACTTTGAGAAAATACAGTGAAAATTACATCGAATTTAATAGCTAAAGCAAGTTTTAAAAATAATAGGATTCAGTCAAATTTTGATTCAATTGATGAACTCAATTAAAAGTCATTTTGTATTCGATTATGATATTTTGATTTATGCGAAGAAACCATCAATATTGGATTAAGTATAGCTTTGTATCTTCTTCATCAAGTGCCTCTCCTCAGATGAGGTTGGCGACCATTTCACTGAGCATATACTCATGCTGAGCCAGTGCTCATGGTTTTCTAAAGGGGAAAATAGTGTAGTGCGTCCTTTGTATTAAAAAAAAGATAAACACTTCTTATACAGATAACTCAAGCAGAAAAAATAAATGTACAAATAAACATAATTTTGTAATTAAATTAGACATCTTCTTCTTGTTCAAGTGTCTCTCTTCAGAGGAGGTTGATGAGCATTTCAATGAACATATGCTTGTCCTGAACCAGTCTTACTAATACGATTGTACTCCCGACTTCCGACTCTCAATATTCATCAAATTTGATGACAGGTTATATTTGTTACTAGAAGCAGCTGGTTGGGTACCCCTGGTGTCTTCACTTCTTCAAATGTATCTCCAGGGCGAGCATCTCTCATGATAATTAAGATCCTGCAGTATAGTGGAGATGGATTTATGGCGACCAAATTACAGCCTGCTCGCGCGATGACCCACTTGCACGCGAGAGATATTTATTTCTTGTTTTGTTCACCGCATACGAATTATTATGGGCTTTTTTTAAGAGTCGTAAATTTGCAAAAAAGTTGCAATACTGTTTTTTTAGCTCGACCACATGGGAATTGTCTTGGTTTTAAATTATTGGCTGTTGTGTGGTTGGAATTTAATAGACCACCCGAATTCATAAGCTCACTCAGTAAATTGTGGTTGATGTGGAGTTTGGAAATGTTTTTATTGAAAATATAACCCCTTGTTTCCAAACCCTTATCGTAATTTTACAAACTTATGTTTTCACTGTAAAAGTTTATAAAAAAACATACATATTTAAAAATTTGCAATAACTTTTACCACCAAACCTTTGTTATTCAGCATAAACTTTTTTTCGCATTTTTCTGGCTCAAAGTACACACTTAATAATCGATCCCGAAGAGATCTAAAATTGGCTGATTCCAATTTAATTTATAGGCTCTATGAAAAGGTCATAAAATTTCAACAATTTAAAATATATGTTATGCTATTTGGTTGTAAGTACTTTCATTGTTATTTCAACCCTGCGGAATGATTTGCATGATTTTTTGGAGATGAAATAATAACCTTTATGTTGACGTGTTATATTATATAATACCACGTTAATTAGGCCCCTGTGCGTCACTAATAAAAATCAAGCTTCAATTACTCAATGTGTGAGAATTGCTGGCTTCATTGGACGCCGCGACGCAATGAGGATGGCTGAACATAATTGAAGTAATTCGCCATGACGGGCTAAATCGTATCGCGTCCAGTATGCAGTTGCATGCATTTGAGTTGCACTGCAAGGACATCGCATGCTGGTAATTAGAGCACTCCGCAAGCTCGTGAATGAAGCTGGCTTCATAAGTGGTCTTGTATTGAATTACTCTGATAAGTTACAAAGATTGGTAGCATTTTATTGGACTGATGGCTTATGCTTGAAGAACTTGCTTCTACAATAGTTTCATAGCACATTGAATGGTGAATTTATTTCATTATATATTTTTTTAATTATTGTAGTTTATTTGTGATATTTAGTTATATCTTATCATGTAATACCACAATTGAAACATATTTTAAAAATAGATTGAAAAAAATACGTTATATCGGCCCCAATTTGAAGAACAATGGAAACCAGAGCGTCATTACCCGCGGGTGACGTCCGTCCATCCTTCCATTGTGCGATGGGGCAAAGACTCAGCTCGGCTGCCGGTCCCTCGGCGCGGGACGATCTCCAATTGACTGATGACTGATGACGGATGGCTTCCTCTCATGACGCATGTCCTTAATGACACGCCGAGCAGAAGAGAGGCGATTTAGAAATTTTAGAGGTTTGTTCCACGGAGCGGCCTCGTCTCGGTTGGATTTGAGTACAACGGAATGTTCAGCCGCTTTGTATTGCAGACATGTTCACAAGCGCGAAATCGGTCCGAGAATGTTTTAGATTTGCTTGTGCGAGTGTTTTCACTCGGGTGCAAACAATAATGAGAATTCCGCGACGAAATAGGCGATTTGACCAATATGTGGATTGTGAGATTAAAGATTTATATACTTCTCATGAAAATCAATGAAATATTTACAACAATTATATTAGAGCTAATTCATCACAGTGAAATCTTTATACATTTTGCAGTTCATTTGAATGCATTGCGTGTGGGAGCTATTCAATTTTATCGTATTATATTTTTTACGATATGAAATTTAACATCCTTGAGTGTATTAATATTTCATTTGCATATCACTAGTAAAGATTGATGATTTTTTATAATAATTATTGTGACATCACTTAAGTAAAAATAATTAGTATTACAAACATTATTTTTTAGCGGAATTCAACATATTGTTATATTTAATTACGCATATACGAATTTTCAAATTAGTCTATTCATAAGCGTAGCTATAACTTTTATAAAATATTGAAATATGTGTGTTTTAAAATAAAAAAACACTATCCATGTTTTTACCGTAGCTAGAAAATACACTTGAAAAATCTTGTGTTTTTTTTTTACTTATATCATTTTTAATCAAATGAATGTGAAATATTTTCATTGAATTACTAAATATCGCGATCGCACCTCCTTAGCAGAATCAGTCTAAAATCATTTCGCAATCAATCCAAAACAATTATCTAAAGCGATGTGGTGAACCTTCTACACACTTCGCCTAGGACGCAGAGCTCGTCTGCAATTAGCCATATGTCTCTCGCGTCTAAAAAGGCGTCCCGAGAAGACAAATTAATACCTTTTCTATATAAATGGAGTTACTTTCGCAGACCGGTGTCTGGCGCGCTTGCACAACAATTTAATATAACTCCCATAAAAGGAATTTTCAGACACTAAATGACCGCTCTGACGGGCGCCCAGTACGGAGAGAGCTCCGGCGCGCCGGCCGTTAGTCTCCTATATCTAATTTATTTTTTCAGCCACGTCGGTAACGTACCGACTATTTAAGCTATAATCTATCGCTTTGTTCTTTTTTGCTTGGGTTTTGTAACAGTTTTGCAACGGTTTTGCCAGATTAAATGCCAGAGCGATAGACGCTATGCAAAATAATAGATTACTTTTATTTTGATTAAAGGTTTTTTTGTGTGAATTTTAATGTTATTTCTCTCCTTAGTCGCCAGTCTTCGTTTGTGAAATCCGTATATTCTCTCTTACGAGTACATATAAAACCTTTACTGATGAAGTCTTAGTTTGATCCTGAAATCTTTGATTATGAAACCCTGTTTTTCTTACTTCTTTTAGTAACTATACTATCATCGACCAGCGATAGCTTGATCCTAGAGGCGGTTTTCTCTTTTAATACAGAGCGAAGAATCTATTCAATAAAAAGTAATCAAAATATCGCCATTTATCTAATATGATAATACTTATTACTTGTAAAACACAATTCTCCAACTTTTGAAACAGCTATAGTCACAACATGACAAAAGATAGGATATTTTATTAAAGTGAATTTCGTTTTATTTTTGGTTTTATTTTATATTCTGTTTCTTAAAAGTTGATCGTTCATTCAAGAAATAAAGCCGTGGTTAATGGTCCTTCTCATTATTCCGAGCGGGGCACTAAGACCCATGCTTTAGAAACGTCTTCGCTTTTTGCACAGTTAATACACAGAAATAATTTTTATAAACATCATTAGAAACTGTAAAACTGACAGCTTTTTTTGCTATGGATATGTTTCAACATATTTTTTTAGTAAAGCAAAGAACTTTATGTTTAATTTAAAACTCTTTTAAATCAGATATTATCGGCGTTTTGCTGAGGATTTATTTCGTGCGCTTATTAATTTTATTGAGGCCTTGATAAGGGCTGTGCTCTTTGCAAAACAAAGGTCAGAAGTTGACAAGGCCGACTACCTTTGTTCTTCACGCAAACTGAACCTGAAGACAGGTAATCTGCACCGTTAAATATAATAACTTACTATTGACTCGCCAAGGATGCAGTAATACCCCTCCTGTACATTAAGATACCCAATCTCACGAGATTCATGATAATGGCTGTAAATATTGGTGGCCAGCTGCCTTATTCAGCATATCTACATCGATCGATCATTTCAGATTAAAGATACACCATAAATACCGTGATAAACGCTGCAATTGACAGCACAAGTTACTAACATTGAATATATTTAATAATACAATTTGAATGAAGAGTCCCTAAAGTGGAAGATAAATAATTGTGACTGCGTCCGCCTATTATATTATATACAAGGCATATCATTTAAGACATTCTATAAAATAATATATATTAAGACTTCGTGAGTTAAAAACAAAGCTCAACTGTTTTATTGTTCCATTATTTTTATTTTATTGCACGTTTACAATTTTTCAGAAAAGTAAATTGCTTTAAATAACAATAAAATAATACACTTTGCAACTTGTACCATATGTCCTTTCTCTCTTGTAATCCAGAAATAATACAGCTATCTCGTGTTCTATTTTTTCTCGTTACTACTCGGTGGAAGATAATTATAATTGCACATACACAGGAATCTGACTGTAAAAATGCTGTAATTCAGTATGAGTTTTAGTGCGGAATTTTCCGTCGCCATCGGATATATTTCTGTTAACAAGTACACGGGCTTATCGGGGAGGACGCCTTACATAAGCTTTTAATTATAAAGTAACCAACATTGTTATTCCATTAAAGATAAGACGCCAACCGGCCTGCGGTTCATTCTGATAACCTTGGTGAATGAACTTTATTTCATTATTATATTACCTCTTGCTAGATAATTAAAATATCTCGCAGACAACATAAAACTGGAGTTCTTCTCACACTCAGATTGATTGCTCTGGTACACGCACCACTGGACTTTCATTTCATATGTATAGGTTAGGTTAGATTACTGATAACTGGACTTTCATCCCAAGTTTCCACAGTGGTAACTTGTGCATATTTTGCCTGGGACGTTGACGTGTGGTTTAACCCTCTCGCTGCATTTAATAGTGCAACAGTGTCCGCATTTTTTTACATTTATTTTGGGGGCATTTAACACGTGTCTATTAAAATTTATAACACATTTTTGTTTTGTTGTATTTTAGAATTTATTTTCGGTTTCAGCGTAGGTCCGGGTTCATTACACGGTCTTAGCCGAGTGATTCAAGCAAGCGCGGAAAAGATATATGAATATTGGATTAATTTAGGTATGGGCATAATTAAAAAGTAACCCACGGCACACCTCCGTTGATTTAGAGGACCATGAACCGGACTATGACGGAGCACTTTAAGTAGCATTTTATATTTTAGTAAATACACACTGCCCGCACTGGTAGCACTGGCAACACCGGCGGCACTTATATTATACACTTGCTGCTGTTTTATAGCATTATTAATATTGACATATTTTTTTGTTTTTTTAGTAGTTGAATTATAAGGTTAATAACGCGAAAGAGTACGCTGTGTACGAGAGTAAGAGTGTCTGCTGTATCGAAAAGAAGAACCACTCAAATTTCATATAATTTATAAATGTTTTTAAATATTTATTACATGTATTCGGTATGATAAAATATCAAACGTATGAAATCGTCAAGAATGTTTAGAGTATCTAAACTACAGGATGGATGTCTCTAACCGAAGTCAGGCCCCATAGACCGGTGCTTTGAGACGATTGGAGTCCAGTAGCAAGAAGTCAAATATCGTAAATTCATTATTTATTGTGGTAAATCGAATTAAGCTATTAAACTGCATATCCCACAGAACTCTCAAAATTCATTAATCACAAAATATATTATATATTAATAGAAAGTATATCGAAGTTCTTCTAAATAAAACAAATTTATTTTCATACTTTCAAAGACTAAGACAGCTGCTTCTTCTGGCGATATATCAAAATAATCTTATTTAATTTTAATTTAAATGACACGTGTTCAAGTATTATATATACTTACTATCTGTCGAAAATATAATTATATAAAAATTTGACGTAATTTTTGTTGTTGTGTAGTACTAAATTTGCCATAATCAGGCTTACCCATTCATCGACTTAATGAATAAGGCTTAATGGTTCATAAAGCTGTAATATAATACATCTACCTAGCAGTCACTTATGGAACCTCTAAAATCTCATATGGATCGTGCCAAGTCAAGACGCCACATTAAACTATTTCAGAGAATTGTGAAACATTCAAAAGTAATAAAACACAATCGTACATACACGTTTCATCCTTGTGATAGCATCTTAATTTCCTTTCAGTGTATTTTTTATTACTCTAATTAAATTTTTCTACGAATTTCGCTTGAATTATTTTTAGAGAAATAATCATTTCCAATTTTTATTATCATCTCAGTCTGAAATCAAAATCTCAATCAAATGTCTCGATTAACGGCGAATTGAGATTCTATGAACCTATTCGGAGAAACCATAAAATATCTAATTTAGTTTCAGAAAATTTAAGCCCATTGCGTGCCACGATATTATGTATCAGTTAAATGCTATTATTTTTTATAACAATATCTGATAGCTACGTTTTCTAGGAACTAGTTACCCTTATCGGTCAATGTCTGTATGGAAAATTGTAGATATACTAATATTTATTTTATTAACTTAGAAATAATAAAAAAAATGTGTGATGCTTTCATTATTCTCTATCCAGATTTATAGTAAATATATATTTTTTTGAAATATGTATATTTGCTTTTACTTTAAAATTCCACAATTATATTCAATAAATGAACCCATTAAAAACCAAATATTGTTAAATTATCAAAAATAGAAAACACTCTGTGCATTTTTATTATTTAAAAACATCCCATGAAAATGGTGTTTTAGGGTGCAATATTAGATTCAAGGTTATACGATTTTATTACATTAAAATAAACGTTTTTTTTAATTTTACCTATCATAAATATGGTTTGATTTATTTTAATTTTATTTTTGGTATGAAAAGGTTTTATATGAATTTAAATAATATTATGTTTAAAAAAATCACTTGAATATTTTTTAGTTAAAAAATAACATTCTTATGTCTAATGAGTTGTATTTTCATTTGTTCTAGGTATGACAATGTTACGATTTACAATTGACCTGAAATGTGAGAAGACTGGTATGTTTAATAATATTATTTACGAATACTTAAAGTATAACACTGACGATTGTTTAAATATTGATAGTTATAGCAAGATTATTTGCTAATATTTCACCAATGCGTATTGTATAGTTGGCATGTACAGATCCTGGAATTCATCATATTCATATATATATATATATATATATATATATATATATATATATATATATATATATATATATATGTGTGTGTGTATGTCATAGTATAACTATCCCAGGTATACTGACTCTTTATTTAGGATACGAGAGTCTTTTTTATAATTTCAAGTATTTGAAGTCAAATTGAAGAATTTAAATATTTTTTAGAAATACAATTTTAACTACAAATAATAATTTTTTTACTATACAAATCTTCATCACTAATATTTTTAAACAAATCAACGTGAAGTTATGGAGAAAGTTTTTACGTTTGTTATTAAGTAATCAAAAGAGCCGTCAGTGAATGAAGTTAGCTATCTCCTAGTCTTATCGCACTGATCGAAGCCTTCAATGAAATCGTGTAAAATAGCCTGTTTGTTAATTGAAGTAAACAATGGACAATAGACAATAGAATTCCTTAGTCAATCTGTTGAGGTAGGTTGTAATAAATATGGCGTTAAAGAAATCAGTAAACATGTTTATCCGGGAATGTGTTTCTTAAATTGAGATAGGTGAGTGTATAATTCAACTTTGTTATTTTAATTATTAAAAATACAAACGTCAGCATCTTTTGATTAGTTTTGCAATAGTTTATTCCAATAGCTCGAAATGACAGATGCAATCTTATTACAGGTGATCTCTGACTAAATATGTGTAATAACTCACTTTTTTTATATTTAAGTGTCAAAACAAAAAAAATAAACTTTCAAGCTCTATGTATAAATATATACGATAAATTTAATATACTGTCATTGCTAAAATTTTAAGGTAAATTAGCAGTTCAAACGTAAATAATTTGATAAACAAAAATGTTAATTTGACTTGTATATTTTATGGTGATTAATGCGATGTTTATACTTGGCTTATGCATTACAGTAGTTACTTTATACACACGCAGCGACAGAACTTACGACCGATTTGCAATCAGCCAATAACTTATCTTATAACTGGTTAAGAAAACAACGCAGAAAAGGACGCTATTGGCTAGTTGCAAGTCTGTTGAAAAATCAAACTCTTTTATGGAGCCATAAAGATAAAAATAAAAAAATCATGACTCTTCAGTCCTCCCAGCATCACCGGCTAAACATTCAAGCGACACGACACTGGCCACGAAGAAATAAATCATTCCAAGTGTGCCATGTATTTTAAAAAGCCTTACATTTACAAACAAAGAATTAGCTGCAAGTAAAACTACAACAACCGATAACAACTTTTAAATTACCAACTGACAGGCGTGATACAAAGATGGCGATGTCAAAAGCCGTCCAAAATGCGAGCAGCAAAAAAATGTAATTGATTGCTGTCAGAGATAGTAACGAAATGAGGCCTAGAGTGCTCATCGCGACTGAATGCCCGTGCGAACCGAACAAACCATACTCCGAAAATTCGTAATTACTGTATTATTATTCGATGACTTTGCGCTTTTGGACTAATCAATATTCTTAAGTGTGAATTTAATCGCTTGTATAATTTGTGGCGTTCAGGTAGCTTTTGAAAGAATCTAATTTGCTGCTTATTAATTGCGACGGTATTTTATAAATGTTTCGTTCGTTGTAACAGCCTAATTATTTTTTATATGAAAAGATAAGTTATTGCGCATCTTAAATTAGTTACAAAATCTTTTATAAGAACATACAAAAGCCTTAAGAAATACATTTGACAGGTGATGAGCGCAGGCTTATAAATGTAAGAAAATTTATATTTCATATAAAATAATTACAGAATAACCGTTATGCAATGGAACTATTTAAGGGCTTAATTTATATCCTAATTGATTCTGCCTCACAAATTGGGTGAATCTTAGGTTCATATCTCAATAGAGCCATAAAGTTTTTTTTTTTTTTTACAGAAGCGTATTATATTATATATGTTTTGTAAAGTACGATAAATGAGTATATATTTATTGCTTTACTACTTGTAGATTTATTGATTTATTTAAAAATATAATTCAATAAAAACCCTTGTCGAATTAATTAAAACATTTGTAAAGCTTATCACATGGGTTTGGAGTTTGTCAGTAAAAATATCGCACAAGTATTTTCTCGATCACGGGTTAATGGTTTTGACCTCTGAACCAACGACCCAATCGGTTTATGATTTCATCAATTGATGATTGTGATTTATAATCAATTTATAACTCTTACAATATCAAACGTTATAGTATTTAATCGAACCAAGAGAGAGCGGCTTAAAATTTTTCACTAAGAATCAAAAAATAAATTTGTTTTACAATATAATGTCATTTTTGTGAAAACTGGTTTCGTTCCTTAAAATTTAAAATGCAATATCAAGTATATTTTTGCTATATATAAGTATATACTTTTTAATTTTTACCCTTTGCTGATACGAAATAGGCAATGTATCCAAAATTATATTATATTTCCTCAATAAAATATATTTATTTTCAGAGACATTTTCTATGTTATTTATTTTTCTATTTTTTACTATGGACTTGGCGCATCGTGAGATCTCTACACGTTTGCCAGAGATAAAAATGGGAAAAAAATCAAAGAAGACCGAAGTAGAGTATGCTGTAATGTTGCCATATACGAAAACCGCGATGACAGCTTAATCAATGGCCGTACATATAAGGATGATAATTAAATTTCACGTAATTAATTGGTTTCAGCTAAAAATGAGACGTAGCTTTCATTTCCGCCTGTTATTTACAGGATTAAAAAATATATTTCTCTGCTTATTTGTATAAATAAATCATCCCGGACCCACAGACGTCTGCCTGGGGCTTGTATATCAATTGCCCGACATATGCTGGGCTTTGTCGTTGAGCTGGTAAAAAAACAACTTTGAAACTAAATATGAATAAAAAATTATATTTTACAGTACGATTTATCTTCTTCCAAATTGTTCGGTTTTTTTTACACAAGTATCAATAATATCGAAATTGGCTGAAAAAATATTTCGTTTAAATATTTTTTTGTAAATAAAAAATCATAGGTTTTGTTAAATTAATTAGTATTTCAGGACCTGTTTCTATATTTTTGTAATTTTATATTATTTTAAAAATATACATGGGGTAACCTATCACTTGTTAATGATTTTTAAATAAGATTATCAATTTTTAAAACATTTCGAAGCACATTGTGTCTTTTGTTCACTGTTATGTTAGTAGGTTAATAGGACCTTAAATAATAGTGAATTTAAGTATGTGATTACGTACATGATCTTTTTTTGACAGCCTTATACCACTCATGGCCCATAAAAACTGCAGACAACTCCTAAGGTGGGCGCACTGTACATTGCAAGCATTGTCATTCTTTAAAAAGCTCATTTAATAAATAGAGCATAACAATTCTCATACAACAATTATTGTGAAAGCTCCGCAGCCCGAGGCGCGAGTCCTTCCATGGAAAGACTGCATGTCGTATAAAAATTAAATTTAATATGATAATATATCCGGCTGGCTGGATACATCTCGGTGCTGTACGCAAATTAGTTTCGGCGTTGAAAAACCTGTAACAACATATTGATATGTCTCTCAGTAAGCCGACACGTTATATTGACATGTAAAATATTTGAACAGATGTCTGCCGCTCGTCTCTTGATCCGCAGAACCGAGAGCCGTGCCGGATATCTGGCCTTATAAGTACTCACGACATTTTGTGGAATTAGTACCATGAAAGCGAAAATCTGGCTAACTATAATTGACTAGCATTAAGGGTAACTGCTTACACCGTTTTCAATAGCAAAAGTAATAGACAAATGAGATATCCGGTATGCCTAGATTTTTATATTGATTATGTAAACGTGTCTAATTCAATTAGGTTAAGCTTAGTCATAAATATGGATTAAGCAGCTATTGATTATTGCTTATAAGCTTAAAAAACTAGTTGAAATGACCTTTAAATATTTCAGATTTATTAAAAAAATCATTGTATTATATATTAATTGATATTTTGCTCTTCATAAAATTTATATTTTAAAATTCAACACATGCAATCATATATTTAAACATGAATCTAGTTATACGCCAAAAATAGTCTATTACGATACAGTGATAAACTAAGTTTGGTCTGAAAACCAGCTGATTTTGTATACTGTTTTATACTAGGGAATTGTTATTAAACGACTCCACAATAAATTATTAAAAAATTTCAGTCAATAATTTTTTTTTATACTATAAAAAATTGTGTTTTTTGTATACATGTTTGGTGTGTGTGTGGGCAACTATTTAAAAAAAAAACTCATCTTGCGGCTATCGATTGTTTACTTTTACCATATATTTATAATAATAAATCTTTGAAAAAACAGTTCTTGTCTAATAAGAGAATAATTACAATATAATGGTAATTTATGACAAGCTCCAAGCAGCTCTTGCAAAATTAATCACCGTTTAAAACAGGACGGTTTTCAGGTTGTCTTTGGTCACAGATTGCAATTTTTTCTTAGGAAGTGTTCAATCATATGCAATTTTAAACATGCTATAAATTTAAATGCCAATCATAAATTATTGTTATTGAAAAACTTTCAATATTTCATCCGCATGGTGTAATTACACTATTTAAAATAAACATACCTAATGGCGTTTTTAAAAATAGTTTTGTGTCTAATAGAAATTTATTGCCGTTTTAAAAGTTTTGGCAGTTTTTTTTATGGTAATTTAGTATCTTTTTATGGTCAATTACGTAATTACATTTAATAAGATTGTAGTGTAAGTAGATCCAATGAATTGATTTATTAGGAAATTTTTCATGTCTCGCCGGCAGGAAATCTAAATTAGATATTATTTTGTAACACCCGGTCAGTATTATTTAAAATATATAGCAATAAGCATTAAGACTTAAGTAATTCATAAAGGTGTATAACATTTTAATGGATCACTTTAAAAAAAAAATTACAAACTATGAACAAAAAAACTATCTTCTCATCTATCATATAAAAATTTTAGAGCCCTCAGTAGTTTTATTGGTATATTTTATTGAATAGCGTATTTTTAAAATATTGTATGAAATCACTCCCGACGTGCACATGTTTGACAGCTTTGATGATCTTACCTCGATACTAGCGCACAAATATAAAATATGGTCCCCCGTTTCGAGCTGTAATTATCTTGGTAATATTTATTCTAAAGCAGTGTTAAAAAATCGAAAATGTTTCTGTTAGATGAATCAGTGGGACATCGCCATTTATATACTTCGATATTCTATTAATCTATTATGAATAAACCAATCATACATTTATTGTTTGTTATTTAAATAAACCATAATTATCAGTATAAATATGTCAAGAACTATTTTTATATTCAATTTATAAATATCGTTTGGTATAATTTTCAGATTCAGAAAAAAATGTTAGTATTTATATAAAATATATATTGTTTATTTGAATATACTTGCTATCATATATAATATATCATCAAAAGAGTCGAGTCGAAAGGGTTTTTTAAATTAATAAAAATTAATGTACTTTTATTTAAGTACTGTAAAAGAAATCAACATATTATCCACTGCCGCTAGGGTTTGCTTGCTTTTGTCCCAATCAATTCAGATGAGCATACCTGCAAGTATTTTGTTCACCTGTATTATCATGACGTGTAATTATATTAAATTATATACATGACAAGTATTTCTTAAATAGCTGATCGCGGTTTGGATGGACCAAATGAGCACCTGAACCATGAAACTGAATACAAGTCGTAAAAAAATATAGTTAGAACATGTTAATCATTAGAGATATAATGATTCCAACCGTCAATATGAATAATGATTCCATTTTATAATTAACACATCGTTAATTAATGCAGAAGTTAAACGGATACCTTTAATTTATATTAAGAAGGATCTTGCTTGTGATTCTGTGCTGGTTAATTATTGCATTTTTTTTTTAACACTTGTCTATTAACTATGAAGACTGTGCCAGTGTATAATTATGATTGTAATAACTGTAGAAAACTTAAATGGTGCATTGCTTCGTGGTAATTAGTAATTTTTCGCACCAACATATTTAATTACAATCGAGGCTCCGATCATTAATATTTATGTTTTGAGAGTTCATATGCATTTTCACACATTTCCTAAATAAAATGCACATTTTAGTGATAAAATCAGTATTGTTAATTTACACATAATATCTTACGTACGTGGTGTACCTATGGACCCATAAGAAAAGATCTTGTTTATTGCAGGTGGTATTCTAAGGCATTTCTTGCTATCACGGCTTAATGAATCAACAAATAATTTAAACACTGTTTTACTAGTGTGAAACCATATTTAATGCGGATTTATTGAATATTCAGTGTGAAAATAATAACTAGCTATTTAGTCAATTATTATTCTCACAATTCAAAAAAATGAGCTTTAAAGTTTTCACCTTTTTATATCGGTAGATGGTGAAGTATAAGTATTATTAGCAATGTAATGGTTTTCTATATAAAACAAAACGAAAATGAATTATAGTAATTATTAGTTATTCAATTCATTGACATATCATAGCAATATGTGTGGGTCCTTCAAATCCGTACAGAAGGTAAACATACAGGAACGAAGACTTAGATAAATAAATCAAAATACATGTTACCTCTGTATTGTTGACTGGCAACCAATCTGGAGTTTTTGATTTTTCTTAAATATTTTTACCATAGGCAATAATACAATATTATGGGAAACGGTGTATCGTCGTCCCATGCTCGCTTTTCTATACGCAGTTACTTTTATTACTGTAGAACAATTTTATCAAGTCCAACGCAAACAGCGAAGGAATTAATACACTTGTTGAGCAACAAGTATCAGTGCTATAATTTTATTTTTGATTCGACTCTCTTCGCAATCCACCCGATTCGTTTTATTGTTGTACAACTATTTATCACCCATTATTGGGAGCGGGCAGTGTCCCAACGCCATTGCAAGAGCCGCTCATTGTGTATTCTGTGAGAGCTTCGCTCCACAGAGGTTCCACGAAAACCGTACACGAGCTGCCTTACGCAACGCTACAGGTTTATACTCAATAAAATTAAACCCAGCGTTTAATTTTATTATACTTAATAAATAGTTTTTTGTTTATCGCACGCCGAGATCGATATTATTAATAAGTTTTCCTAATGCGTGACACGCACCGACCGCATAAAAAATCAATCAATTGAACGTTTCATAAATAATGACCGATTGTTATTTTTTCTTTGTTCCTAACATTACGGCGGTTAAAAAAATGATTGTTGTTTTTTTATCTGGCTTTTTATTATTAATATTGAATAAATTATGTAATGGATATCATTAGTTTTATTGGATTTCAAAAATACATAAGTACATTGAAATACAGCGTCGCCTTGTAACTATGAATTATCATTAAAATGATTACGCAGCTGACCATTAGAAAATTAGCATACGATCTGGAAGACATGTTTAATAAATGCGATGCAAAAAATAAACTTTTAGTTAAGAATTTCTATCATTCACACCTGAAGCTATTTTCAAAGATTTTTTTTTACAAATTCTCTTAGAAAGGCAAAGGCCAATATACTACATAAATAAATAAACAAACAGTCTTTTATGCTTTGATTGTCGGTATTTAAAACTCTAGTATTTTTTCGACCCAAGCTTAAATATTTAGTTACTATTCTATGTAGATTATTTTAGATTCCAAGGTGTTACAAAAATCTATCATGAAGCACACCACCATCAGGTATCGCAAGAAGCATGCAAAATCTGTAGGGCCTAGTGATAGTCACAATAGTAATTATTTTATACAATAAAGGCATTTTATGGATAAATTTCTATGTTTCAATATATTAAGTTAAATTATACTTAAATTTAACGGCTTCTCATGTTTTAAGCCAGGTCAGTGCGGTGGACTCCGAGGAGGCTCGCCAGGCTCGGCAGTCGAGCATGAGGCTCATTAGACGGACCGTCGCCTCTGACCGCGGAGTGTGCACTCGGCCTGAGAGCGCGTATGATATCTTAACAGCAGCTCTGGCTCCACTACTGGGTGAAGGTCCCACTCCGCTGTATTGATCACCCGTATAATACGCAATAAACAAGCGTGAAGTAAATAGTTACATTTTCAATAGTATTAAATTGGTTTTAAAAAGTTTGCTATCGGTGATGCTGTTATGTGACAACCCAAAACACCCCATAACTCTTCTATTCTTTTAGTAAAGTCTTTGTTCCTTACAAATAAACATTCTAAAAGGAAGTGGACTTTGCTCCTCTTCTCAATAACAATTAACATTTCTTAAATGGCTTTATTTTACTATATGTAATTTAAGTTCCAATGTTGTTACATCTTTTAACACAACCATTTTTTTACCCATACTCTTAATGGCTGCGTCCATTGTCGTATGTCCAATTGGTTGTTCAAAGTGCAGGACTACGATCCTTTGTTACTAGATATCATATATACCAATGTAATTAGAAAGCTAAGGACATAACTTGCCTGACCACCGAACGAGACGCTGTCTGTCTGTCTATCGGTGTAAATAAATCTACATAATTAAAGTATTGGAAGCTGTTATCATTTATCAACGTTGAACGAGAGTCCTTCAAGTATTGTGCATCCGCGGGAGTCACATGTCAAGCTAGTGACGTTCCGAGACGAGGCACATAACAATGCGAATCGTCGATATGGTTTATAGCATGAAGTATATTCGGACATAATTTAAGAGCTTTAACACAAATTTTTCGCTACACACACTTAAAAATCAAAATAAAGAACTCCATGTAGACTGCCTTCTAGGATACACCGTGAAAGCCCCACAACACAGTGATAGTCACACACTATTGTAAGCACAGCCCTGAGAATAATTGTTTTTTTAGATACTGGCGAAACTAAGGAAACAATAATTTTAAAACATAATTTCATAGGCAATACATCCATGACTTATCTAGCATAGTAGGTAAAAAATATTCTGTCTTTTTCCACACCTCAAGTCGAATTCACAGTTTGCGCACATTTTTGTATTAAAATTAAATAAAACAATTTAGATATTTTTGAAAATAATAAAATATAATCGTAAAAAATAGTTATTTTAACCAAGTACATAAATTTGGCTTTTGTGTAATATTTAAATAACGCAAAAAATAATAAAATTTTTAATGTTTTAAAAATGTATTAATAATGCGAAAGCTTCTTATATTTATGTAGTACGTTTTTTTAATTTTAATATTCACGAAATTAGTATGTTAATAGTGCATCGATACCACAAAACATAATAGAATATTACAATCAAATATATATATATATATAAATTTTATTATACTATACATGTTTTTGTTATTGTGTGGTTTTTATATTAATTACAATAAACCGTCATATTAATATTTTTGCTTATTTGTGTCTGTTTTCGATACTAGGTATTTATTTTCATAAAAATAGAAAAATTGGGAATTTCCCAATAAAAACTGCGGCAAATAATAATATGATTAAGAAATTGCCAAAAAAAACTTAATCCATTGATTGATCGGTTTTGAATAGTTGTTATTAGACCCAACTTGTTAAAGAACTTTTGTTGTTATCACAAAATGTTGAAAAAAATATATGAATTGACGTAAATGCGTAAGTATTTTCTTTTCATATCACACTCATCTGGTACACGAGGCGCGCGATGATACATAATTTCAAATTTAATAAATAAAATATTGAAAAGGTAACTCAGCTTTATATTTTACCATATTGTTAAATCTTATACATTTGATATAAAAAAATAATAAGAATTGAAAAATATGTTTCTTTATATATCGACTATATATATATACACTCTAATTTAACTTAAAACGTTATCTTAAGCAGTTGACAGTGTTTGTATATTTAAAAATATTATGTGTTAAAAAAAATTAAGGACTTGTCATAATGATATAAAAGAGATAAAACAAACGTAAATAAATCATTCTTTTATCAGGTGGCAAAACCAGTCTTCTCCGTTTGGTTGATACGGTGAGTTTTAGCACATCCTGTGTATAACCCAATGGCCTTGAATTGAGCCATCCTCTTCTTATATTAAAATTAATTGCATTATATCAGATATCATTTAATGTATTGAGATATACATTATCTTCTTGGGACCCAAGTATGTTGTGTCTTCCGACGTATCAAATGGCACGATTACTTACCAAATTACATTTAACCTGTTCTTCGCCTGAAAAACTTAATATCTTTGATATATTCTCACTGAGCCGTTTTTTTTAAATAAAAAAATAAAATTATAAAGCAGTTATTTTCAATATTTTATCCACTTTAGCCAAGACAAAAGTATTTTTAGATTTTATTTTTTTATTAATTATTCATTCTGTTTGTTCAAATGATGTAATTGTGGTTTTGTCCATTACTATTTACTGTTCATTTCAAAAATAGGTTTTTGTATAAATTTCTCATTTTCGGAGCAATTTTCTAGAAGTAAGAAAATCTTACGAAATTTTTGTGCGCTTAGGTCATTATTTATTCAAATGAAATGCGATTGGAAAACGATCTTCATTATTAGTAAATATTTCATTTCAACAATCGCAAATAATTAACTGAAGTTTAATGTTAACAACTTTAAACATACTATTTATGATTTCACAATCAATGATTCCAATACCTATTGTATTTTTTTGGTTAATTTAATATAATCTGCTTCATGTTCTCACACAAATCAAAATACAAAAAGTCTTACAGAGTCTTAAATTATATACTATAAAAGTCGATGGTAACAATTTCATAATTTACTATCTTCAATTAAATAATAGTTTTGAAAATTTTTGAAGTAAAATTTCATGGTATTTATTTTACATAAATTTTTTAATACTTTTTTGCACATTTTATTATTTTTAATGCAACTTTTATCATTGTTAATAACTTTTGTTATATTCTCTCTTGTTTTATTTTTTACACATTAGGCTTAATTTAATATAAGTAATAATTATTAGAGCGGTGGAGCGTGGTTTAATAAAGTTTTGAAGCCACTGAGCGAGTACCTAACTTGTTTTTAATCTGGTCGAGCCATTCTGTGGTTGTGGTTTTTGTAATACGGTTTGAATATTTCCAAGCGTGTTTTTAGTTCAGAATTAACTTGTTTCAGATTTATCTTTGGATAACTCCCCGAGCAGTTATATCACTTAGGATTTATTTGAATCCGATAAGAGAAACACTTAGAGAAATTTCATGACTTATTACTTAGTTTTACAAATAAATATCTCTTGCCGATACACCCATACTTTCGGCTAAATTTTCGGCTGATTACCATCGCCTTCTATGCAAGAACCATGCTTAGTTTTTACTTGATAGATTTATGGTGACTGTTTACTATCGGTCGCTGACTTGAGTGATATATAAACTACAAATTTATGTACAATTCTAATTAAAAACGAACTATTAGTAAATAGAAAAAAAAATTCAGTTCGAAATATTCAAATGATATTGTGATATCTTTACAAAAAACTATAATAAACCTTATTTAACTATATTTAATCTGTATGTTTTTCTCGATAAGTCTCACAAAGTAGTAGGATTTAATATCTATTATTGCTAGCTTGTATCTGTACAAAAACTCATTTTTATTTTATTAAAATTTAATTTTATTCCAATACAATTTAGAGACCTCTATTTCTGCGTTTATCAGATTTAACAATTATATTTTTAATTGTGAGTATTGTGCGCTATTGGTAATACTTATAATTAATAACAAGCTATTAAGGATGTAATATAAAATTTACAGCTCTATAAATAATAAAAAGGATATCCCGTTGTTATATTCTGACAAATTACAAACATAACAAGTTTAACCTGTGCTTATCTGGCTTAAGCGTTTATCACTAATTAAGTATTAAGCAATTGTATTATTTTATTTAAAAATTGCTATTGAAAACTGAAAATTTAAATGAACTCGAACTAGACAAAAACTCTAGAAGCGAATATAAGTAAATATTTTTTATATTAAAAAAAATTAATGTTAAAGAAGATTTAAATCTTAACTTACCTTAGAATAGTTTTTAAAAAATACAAATATTTTAAACAACATTTAAATTTTAACAATGATTATAGATATAGAAAGTACTTCAGTCGTTAGTCAGTCATTCTTATTTATATAACATATTCAGCCATAGCATAGTTAGAAATAATCACAATGAATTCTATGCACTCATTGACCACTAACTTGTTGTCAAGGTTTTTTGTTGGATTGAAATTTTAATTTTGAAATCACAAAAGGACTTGAAATGGGGTTTCCTCTGTGGTGATTCCTCGGTCATATTGAACCATAATTTTTCAAAAGCTTATCTGTTTGTACTTTTCCACATACAGTGCTTTAGACTCCTAATTCCACGTGTTCCACAAATTTCCAACTGATCTATTTTTCGGCCATAAATGTTCCATCTTAAAATACACAATACTTTAATACTGAAAAGTAAGCAATGGTTATTACTGCTGCAAGATGCTAAAAAAAATGTCAAATACCTAAGTGTAGAATACATACATTCCGTCTAAACCACATTCAAAGCCTCACTTGAAGGAGATCTCTATCTCCAGAGAGTCATATCTCATGTTAGGTCCGCAGCGGTTCTTCCATAACAGGGGTGGTAGGTTTTATTCTAGTATAATATATATTGCACAGTGAATATTAAATTACCACCAATATTATACATGCAATCGTTTATATGATCTTGCCGAACGCCACTCTGCCGACTGCGATGGGGGACACCACTGACTTTAAATCCATTTAAACCTGCATAAGGTTATCCTTTATATATCAATCAGTGCAATTAAATACAAAAAAAAACCAAGATTCTTTATTTTCTTTTATATTGATTTATGATCATTTTTAGGGCTATGCTTACAATCAATATGTTTCTATCCCCTGATCCTGCGCCTATGTTGTGGGGCTTACAAGGTGTGGCTTATGCGGTAGCGTACATGGGTTTCTCTTTTTTAGTTATTGAGTTTGTATAGAGAAAGTGTGATACCAAATTGAATTTGTAAGCACCAAAAGCTGTGCCTCTGCTACTAGACGATCGAAAAGAATATAATCTAGTCTAAATCTGCCGGATTTTGGACAGATGGTTGTTAGATGAAAATATATACAAACGTTTTTAATTTTTCTTTGTGTAAATTATATAATTTAGATTTGAATAGAAAACTGAGAACCGCGTGCTTTGGACAGCCCTATTAAAGGATTCAACGTTTTGCCATATCTAATAAGTCAATCTGAAATTACATTTCTCGTTCGATCTGATGTATTTATCGCTTTATAATTGGTCGTAGAGACGATATCTCTCGGTAAAGTGGGTGCGATATTTCAGACGTGCTCTTATCGAAGATCTCTTCTTGCGACGTGATACAAATTTAGAGATCTAAGTTGGCAATAACATCTTGAACGTTTCTAATGAAATGTAATTATGAAAGCTAGTTGGAGTTTAAATGTTTTCAAATTAAAATAATTATACTGTAAGTAAATTCATAAACGCATTCAAATTATTTATCCAAGTAGAAGATCGTAGATTTTAAGATAAATATCATTAATATCTTTACAGCCAGATTTTGGTACGTTACAACTATTTATGTGTAATGAACGAAATTAAATTTCATATTTATAGCTTGCAATGAATTAAAAAATCCTTTTTATCATAGTTTGCTTTTGATAAGGTTCGTGTCAGCATCAATCTCACAAATCAATGCCATCAGGCATTAAATTGCAATTAAGTCCTTGTTTTTCTCAAACATGCACTCGGTGATGCATAAATAAAGCTAATCCCGGGCCGATGGCCTAAGATGGAAAACGTTATTTATTTCATGTGTATTTTTTATGAACGATAAATATTATGAACGCTTGATTAATTTATACGCATGGGGAATATTTATTTTTCTACTGTCTATATTTTTACACACAACTCTACTCGTGTGTACCAAAAACAGGAAGCGGGTACATAATATTTGATCCTGCATTTATTTTTCTTTGGGTAAGCTACGCACGAGATAAATATGTAAAGCATGCTAAGTGTTAATGTCTATAGAGGAATCGATACTAACTAAAACATAATATTGCGCTCTTGCCTGACGTCAGTGAGCGCTGCTTTTCTTAGAAAATCCTAATTAAAAATAATTTATCACCCGATTTTGGAAACGCACCTGTGAAACATCAGGCGCTAATAAATTCGATCTTCAGGATCGAAAGATTTACGATTCATGAAGCAAACTATGGGAGTGTTTACCGTTGAAAGAAATTATTTTATTTGGGTTAATATGTATATTTACAAACTGTACAGTATGAGCAGTATTACAGTCTTAGATTCTAAGTCCTTTGATAATATTATAAAGTGAATTGATATACCCTCTGCCGGATACTCGAAACGTGTTTATTAGAGGAAATTTTGATTAAAACTGTACTAAAATAATAACTTAATCTTAAAAATTATTGAAATATATATTAAAGATATGGTTTTTCTTTCATTAGATTGCACGCCACTTAGCCGCGCTTTTGGCATATCTATTATATTCATTTTCATTTTTTTTTCAATTATAGGAAGGAGATATCAGAAAATCAACGTTTTTCAAAATTATATTAATGTTCAATAAAATACAAAAAAATGAGTTCTACAGGCTTTATATGCCTGAAACAGGTATCAAATTTGATATCAGTCGATATCAAATTCCTTGTTGAGGGACAAGGCATTTGTTTGGTGAAGATCTTATTTTGAAGATTTATCATGTGGATGATTTATAATTACAAAATAATTCAGAGACATCCGATGTTTGATTGCACAGCTCTTAGGTGAGATAATTTAGTATTTGCATTGTTCAGAGAAAACAGCCAAAAGTTGGTTGAATGTAACAAATTATATTTATACAGGCCGCTTATCGTTTTGTTCCGACGTCATATTGTATGTATGCATTTACCAAATAATAGCCGAAGAGGTACACACAAGTGCATCCTTACTAATAATAAGAACAAAAAAACATAATTAAATGTAAAATACGAACAAATATAAATATACAGCGTTTAAGGGTTGCTTCTACTTGTGCCTGTAAAATTGTGTTTAAACGTATCATAAGCGATTTGAATTTATATTCAAAATATTTTACAACCCCAGTCGTTAAAAAACATGTTTGTACTACTTAAAGTACAATGAACTTCATGTGTTTCCATTGTGGTGCAAATGTAAATATGTACGGTTAAATAATTAATAATTACCGACTCAAACTAGAAACCTATCCTAAGACTGCTTACTCATCTTCCTGAACAGCTGCTTCTTTTAAAAATGCCTGCAAATATAAATTTCTGGATGCGGACTTTGAATTCTAATATGAAGTAAGGCGCACCATAAAATAAACTACCCAAGACTTTTTTCAATAGATAAGTAGCTCCGTCTTACCTGAACATAAAAATATATAAGATTTACTTCAAAAATGTATATTGTTAAATGCATTATTCAAAAACAAAGTGACACAGATAATTACACTCTGGAAAGCTTCATTTTGTTATTGCATTGATTCAACGACTCGTAGTGATAAATAACTGACTCTCACTTTGTTTTATTCATAACGCATTTGGTTAAGAGACTTGAATTAATACAAATCGCTAAATATTTGCATTAAAAGTATTTGGACACAGATGCGATCAATTGAAGATAAAAGAAAATCTGGCGTTCAGTGACTTGTGCATGAAAGAAATTCTGGAAAACACCTATTCATTTTATATATTATATAAAAACTTATATACTATAAAAAAGAAAAACACCTCATTGCTCAAATTTATAATGAAATACACATAGTAAAACTATTGATATCATCAGACTAAAAAGCATCGAACTTTATCATATCGGTACGGCATTGAGGAGGACATAGAACTCGTCTGCAGACATGACCAGACAGATATCGTAAATTCAAGAGAATAGAGGCTCAAGGAGCACTCACATTGCAATCAGTTAACACGACTTGCAATTAGTTCTCCTTTGCGTTGTTAAACCATTAAAAAACACCATACGAAAACAAGGGATGCAATTGACTGATCAGTTGCAAGTAGTGGCTTTCTTGAGCGACGGCTCTCAAGCATATCATACCAGGGCATATTCTGAAGAATACAATAGAGCAGGGGTCCCCAACCTTTTTGCACCCAAGAGCACATTCTAGAATGCCGGTCGGGCGGCGGGCACCATTTATTTTTTCAAGGTATTTTTATACTTGGACATAGTCTATAATACATATAATGCACAAAAAATATTTAATTCCAAAAATATAATTTTAAAACATAAAAATTATTGTTTATTTTTTTATGTTAAATAAATAATAAGTAGTAAACAATAGAATAAAATATTGGGGCAACCGGTAACGAATAATTATTTTTAATAGCAACTTTAAAATGTGCATTTATAGCTAAAAATTGCAAACAGGTTAGAATACGAAAAATATCAGTTAGGGTCCGGAATAAGTTTATTAAGATTTTAATGCATTACAGAGACGGAGACAAACCAAACTTCACCCATATGATGCTATTTCAACAGGCTTAAAGATGGTTTTCAAGAAAGCATTATTCTTTTGAAAATTATATCGATATATATATTTTCGAGTATATTTTTCTGTTTAATTATCGTCCTATCGCAAAAATATCAGAGACACTTTTACACACTTGTACTACCGCAAAAATATCAGATAGACTTCCACATAGCTTTGTAAATTTATTTATGCCACCTATTTATATTATTAACTATTATTTTTTTGAGGAATGAGGATAGTTTACTAATTTTATATTATACATATATATAATTTAATATTAATAATATTGCACTATACTTTAAAATAACCGGCCTGTTTTATTCACGTATAGTATTTATTCCCAATAATAAATTATTTTTGTTTTTCGTTGCTTTACACTCTCATATTTTACTATGCGTGTGGGAAATATATTAAATTCTTTATCCAAGCCATTATCCGTCGCATAAAATTGTGACGTTCCATGGTCGCCCTCTGCACCGTGCCTCAGAGGTGCTTGACCTTTAGGCCTGCAGTCTTCAGTGCATGAACACTGCACAATGCATTTATCACTAGAAAGCCAAACCACCGTAAGCGGCACATTGCATTCCTAATAAAAATTTAAAACGCATTTTATGAAATTTATTTTAACCGTTTTTTTGTATTGGTAGTAATTTATCGTAATTTAAAACACTTGTAACAATTTGCAATTTTTATTTTATTGTGAATATCAGATGCATTTATTCAATAAATTCTGCGACAGTGATAACTACTCAGATATCATAATATTCTTATGTAGGAATTCGAATTAAAATACATGTGCCTTTTTAGAAGAAATATACTATGAGTATAAGAAATCGTTTACCCTTAAAATTTAATCTTTATCATAATTCTCAACATAATGGGTTTTACATGTCAACGAATTGGCACAAACTAAAAAATACATATGCTATTTTTTTTCCGCATCTAAAAACCCGGGTCTCATTCTTACCTGTGTTATTTAAAACATTGCATTTATGCTTAAACGTACAGTAATATATTGCATAATTAAATGAGGCAAGCTTAAACTATTTGTATTTTTTAAATATATATATTTTTGACAGTTTACGATAGTTATTTGCATCAGCTTGCTTTTCTGGAGTAGCTGATGCCTTCTTACGTATTTCTGAAATAATTAGATAAGTTTGAAGCATTTTTAATTTTCACGTATCGAGATTTTGCTTTATTGTCAGTGTGCAAGAGTCAGCTGGAGGAGGTCCTCTCGAGCTGCAGAGGCGCCAGAGTTGCGTCATGCTCTCGATCCAGTCTAGTCGGTCTTCGAATCAATTTCAATACATTTGTGGAGTTCACAACACCCGAAGTGCATTCATTCTTCAGCTCTATATTTAGCCCTCGTGGATTATCCGTCTAGTATTCCAATTCTTTGCTTGGTTGGTGCGCTTTTGTTGATAATAAATGCATGGAATTGAATTGCATTGTGCTCGAATGACCTACGAGTTTTCGAAGCAGAGGCGTGGGAAGGAGGTCGATACCATTGAACCAGTTGGGTGCTGACTGCAGTACCTGGTTCACTGGCACCCCGGTTGCTGCTCTCTTTTATACGTTATTCAACCTGTGTTATTTTTGCTCCATTTCAAAAGTTTTATACAGCATTTATTAATATATTAATTGTGCTTTAAATCAAAATGTTCATAATATTCTTTTTCATCACCAAAGTTATTAAGCCGCTGATTAAAATTGCTTTATAATACTGGTAGTAATAAAATAACAACTGATGAATATTAAAGAAGAAATAGACTTTTCCTTTGTCTAATGTACGATCATGGTATACGGTTTTGCCAAAGCAAGAGAATGTTTAACATTAATAGCACGTTTTCAACATTTTTTTTAATATAGCTGTGGTTATTTTTATTTTCATTATAAACCACCTAAAGTTGTTAGAACTGGAAACAGTCTAGCACACACGCTCGAGTATGCTTTCAAATGCGAACTGTTCAAACACTTATCGTTTTTGCCCATCGACATTGATTTTTTCAGACATTTCCACACTGGAGTTTATTTGTGTATCATAAAAATAGAATATTTGTTTAAGCCGATATTATTTGTGTAACCATAAACAGCGTACGTCAATGCATAAACTCTGTATGTGAATAAATAAATTAAATCAACGTTATATATACAAAGCTCTAAAAAATGTGTCGTATTTATTTATATAATCTGTCTAATGATTAAATTTGCAATTAACAGTTTAATCAGTCTCTGAAATATTTTATCAAAAAATTGTTAAAACTTGTTTCATTCTTGCACGTCATTCGGATTGCATATTGAGTTAAACTATTGATAAAATTAACATTATGTTATCTATGACGTATTTGACAGAGTGTTAACTATTTTTTTCATTATCCAGAAATCGATTGCATGAGTTGTTCTCATTACACATAATGCATCTAAAAGATATAAATATCAGTTGTCACACAGAGAAGTATAGTCATTAAGCCTTTTACTTACACTAGCTATCAAAAGTATATCCAAAACGACATTTATAATTAGTAAAAGATTATTTAATATATATTATTTTAATTATTACGGTCCTATAAGTCGGCATGCTTTCACCGCTACAGTCACTGATAATGGTGACTGTTCATAACGAAGATGGCTTTTGAAGAAAAGGGTTGTTTTTATGTCATGGACGTTGATACATGACTAATCAATGATTCCAACACCATTGATAAAAAAATACTAGAAAAAATAAATAGGTTAAATTATCAAATAGTCTTTTTTTAATATGGATAAGATGACTATATTTAGACTAACCTCATATGTCGTGTTTATTGACTGTGAACCGGATATCTCTGCAATTATTATAAGTAATAAATGTTCTTGTGTATTCCACAGTCACTTATCTTTTTATAAATTCATGAACTGAGGTGATGACGTCAATTAAAGAAACCACGCCCCCTCTCATACGTATATGAGTATTCTGTGTTTCTTTTATGTAAAATAAAAGTTTTTATTGCTTGTTTTTGCGACAAAACTATAAACATTGCTTGCACTTGTAAACTATCACTTATTCTCGGATACGATTGTCAATTCAATAAAATAATAGTTAAACTTTGCGTTGCTTACATAAAAAAATCATCATTATATATTTTGAACAATTATTACCTATTTTTAACGTATTTTATTTTTATTTATAAGTTTCGTGTATAGTCGTAACACTAAATGTTATTTTTCTTTTACTAAACCAATGAGTTTTTGAAGCCAACGAAATTTTCATATACAATGTGATCAAGTTAAATTACATTATTTGAATCATATATTGTATATATATAATATGATTTAAAAAAATCATATCCATTAACAGTTGATTTGTCAGATCGGCGGGACTTTTATTTTAGAATTTTCTTGTGGAAAAAACAAGTGATTAAGTGATTCAGACTCGCCCGGGTGATTATCGAGAGCTGACGCATCCGGCATAAACACGAGCAGCCAAGAATTACTTAATTCTGAAATTTAATCACCATCATCATCAGCTTTCCGCCGAGTGGGTCGCGCGGATACTGCGTTCTCAGAAAAGAGAGAAAAAAGCTCCTCCGAGGTTCCCCGCTGACGCCTGTTGACTCACGAGTATTTTTCTCGTGAAAAAATGAGGTTTTAGGATTGCAACATGTATTTGTTTGGTTTCAGTTAATTTCAGCTAATTTATGGCGGTTTTTTGTCTGGCCGTCTTGAATTTTTGCAACATTGTTTTTCAACCTTGCGGTGTTGGCTCGCTAGCTGGTGGTTTCAATACATACTTATTTAATAATTTTTATTGAAGTTTATAAATAAATTAATACTAGTACGTTTTTTCATGTCTAATCGATTATCTCAAAGTTATTATGTTGCTTTTTCTATCTATCTCGTTGACAAACAAGTAAATTTAGGGCGTAATTTATCTTTGCATATTGCGTAGTTATGATCCAGTAGATTTTATTAGTCATTAGGTTCCGGGTATATTTCCAGGTGTAACGATTGATAAAAAAAATATTTTCTGTGATTGGTATTATAAATTGTTTGGAAGAAAAACTTTAAAAACAAATCCTCGTTGTTAATTTTTTTATTTTTAGTTTTCTGTGCACCAGGTAAACGCAGGAATTTTCACATTATCCTTTCTTATCTAAATATTCATTAAATAACCGCCTGACAAGCCTAGTATGACATCTGAAATGCCTAAATCATCAATCTCTACAAGCAAAGGGAATCGTCATTCAGCTGTAGATAATATTTATTTCATATGAAACTTTAGCGTATTGCGTCGTATAAAATCATATATATATATATATATGATTTTCTAGTTTTTAATCCATAAACATGATTTCCTGTGTTTCGTTTGGTGATTTTTTTATCTACGAGTGATTAATTATACCAAGAAACAATAAGGATAGTCAATAATATTTTTATATCAGCTGTTATTTGCGAACAGGCTTTTTAATAATCAATTTTTGATTCGTGGGGAGAATTGTTTGGTATTACGTCAATGGCGACCGAGAGAAATTTGTAAAAATTAAAATTTGGGTTAAGATAATGTACACATAAAAATAGAGTCAAAAACTAAACATAAAATTAAATTTTGAACCTTAATAAAATTAAATACTTAATTGGTTATGAGTATGAAAATTATGGAAAACCCTAATAGGCAACTACGTCTAAAATAAAATTATCATAAGTAGTATATTGCTCTTAATCTTGTAAAAATATGATAACGTTTTAAAGATATTCAGATTGTAATATTATTGTATTAATTATAATTACTTAATACGCAACAGAATTGAGGAACAAGCGTATAAGTCGAAAATGTTTAAGCAAAGACTAAAAGACCAAAACATGCAAGTTTTTGATTTTTAAACCACATCCGATAAACCAGTGCCACATCCGACCACAAACCAATCTTAACGCATTGGAAATCTACTTGTTAATACCTGTAATTACATTTAAATACAGGAAAATGATAACCTTATCCAAATAGTATTTAAACATTTTGAATCAGCGGCGAAAATCATTTCACTGTGTTGTATCCATTCATCAACCTGCTTCATTCTGATGTACCAAAGATGTAAAGATGTACCAAAAATATTCATATTTGTGTTTTTGATTTGATCCAAACCAATAATTAGGTATATCAAAGTTTTATTTGACTACAATCTAGAGATAAGAAATTCTGAGAGAAGCAAACATACGCAATACCTGGAGTACACCTGAATAGTGATGCTCTTATTTTAATTTCAATAGACCAAATAGTTTTGATGATCAAGTCTTGACTTTTATAGATCTATATTACCAACGTACCTGAAATCGTTATACATGGCTACCATTCTGTATCCTGTGCTTATGTAAAGTATCGGTAATGTAGCAGTAGACTTGGAATGATTAATGATTATTATGATAGGCACCTGAAGAAAACCTTACTTTACAGCCGAGCACTCAGTAAGATACTGAGGTTAAATGTAGATTAGTTTCTAAACTTTATATTATAAAAATCTCAAATATTTTATTTTTTAATGTATTACAAATCATGTAATACAGAAATATTGTAATATATTTTTAATCACAAAAGTTAGATTCAGGATAAAAATCCACATTAGCAGAACCATTGAACTGCTTAAAATTACAAGCCAAAACATAAAAAAATCATTTATAATCATTGGTTATTATGAATATAAGATTCAATTAATTGATGATTATGATCGTTAATTTTTTTGTAATTAATATCGAGTGCCAACCACCTTCTATAGTTGTCCATTGGTATACTTACACTAAATATCTCTTTGTGTATAACAAAGTAACAAATGAATAATATATATATATATATACACTAGCTTATCAACACTCCTCGCATCGATACTGCTTGTGAATGTTATACATGAATATATATACACAAAGCGATAATATGTTAAAGGTAGTCACTCGATAAATGTTATTGACTCTAAATTTGGAGAATAAAGGAAACAGTTTGACGTCAGTTCAGAGACAAATAAGGCGACGGATAAGAACTCTTCATTCACAATACAAGTGCTCATTTTCAGGTCAACCAATATCGTGCGAGTGACATATATACAACGAAGGCCACTTTGAAAACTCAGATAAACCACTTATCGGAATATTTTATTAGAGCGATTTTTTCAGTGAAAATATTTGCAACTTATATCTCATTTTGCTGCCTTAAGACAACGCACAGTCTAAAAAAACTTCAAAATAAATAATACGTATTTTTAAATATATTATTAGATTTATTCGTGAGATTCATACTTTTTACAATAATTAATGAATCAATGTATCATTCTAATTAAATAATTATTTATGCTACGCATCTTTCCTGTTTGATGTTTCGTGCTTACTTGCGTGGCCAGGATCACTCAACAATGAACAATTCTGGTTTCCTTTAGTAAATTATATATATTTCGATTTTTAGCCATCAAGTTCTGCAATGGTGCTAAAATAAATTAATATTCAAGAAAACGATGGTCAATTTTAAAATATTTTACCTCCACCAACTAAGCAAGCGATTAAATAAAATATTCATAAAACATCTGCTTTCTCGAGTGATTAATAAAAAAGGAGAACACTTCTTTTTTCTAGCAAATACTGGATATACATTTCAGGCAGGACAAGTAAAATGGAGTGCAGATAATTTTATTTCGCAATATTATTTATAAGTTTATAATTTTTTTTTATTAAGCATGATATAATCTGATCGTATGACGCTCTTGACTGAGAATTGTATAAACTCTATTATGTTGTGCCTGACGCCATATTTTCTTTAATATCACGAATTATACAAATAACTTATCATTGCACGAATGATCCCCAAAATATCATTCAACTGGTAACTTAATGAAAAAAAAAAGTGATAATTGTTTCTTTCATATCACACCATACCTGTATGCTCTTATAACAAGTATGGCACAAATATGATTGTAAATTGAAAGTATTTTGTGGTGACTTTTATGTAATATATTTATTTATCAAAACAACAACTTTTCAAGTAATTTAATGACAAACGATAATTTAAACGTGCTCATCTTCTGACGCACGCCATCTTCTTCGATTATAAACATTCATGTATAATTATCGACAAATTACAGGTGACGTGAGAACGTTAACTCAGCTTTTGGGTCAGATTTTTTTTTTCAATTTAGATCATAAGATTACTTCAAATATATTTGAATATTTAAGATAAACATAAAATCGCTTTGAAAATATAAATTATTGTAGTACATATAAGAGCATAGATTGTCTGTGTAGTGCAGGGCAAGGAGGTCTTCTTCATTGGTGTCCCTAGCCTCCTTGTTCAGGGTCGCTTACCAAAGTCTTTCTCGTCGCAACCCGCTTTCTATTTTATGATTTTTCAGCACTTCAAGTGTATTGTCATTAAATTTCACGTCACCATCTAATAAACGCTCATTTACGCAGTCGCATTGACATTAAACTCGTGCGTTGTGTATTAAACAGAATTTGTACCTACGCAAGAGGAGATAATTCTTTATTTGTGTAAATTTGTCATAGCCCGCGTGATGCATCTCAAATTCTATAAAACACTTCTTAATGGTTTTATTTATATATCGTGCCTTGCTGCATGGCGGCCGATGACTCACTTTCAACGTAGAAAGTGCAAGTGTCGTATCGATCCTCCACATGCAATTTTTGCATTGAGTACCTTCTTGCACAAGCCCTGTCGCCTTCGAGAATGTTCACTTGGAACAGGTAGACATCGGTATTTCTTACCTGTTTCTAATGAAATCGATCATATATTTTACATAATTTCTCAACTAGTCAAGTGAATTTTAATTCTATATTATTCGCCCCAGGCTTATATTTCGAAATCATAAATTCTTATTTATATAATGGTATTATTATAACATGAAATAATTAAAATTTTAACGGGATGTAAATTATTTTCATTGGCACTACTCGTGTCACGTAGAGTTATTTATGTGTCAGCTTCCCAAAAAATAATCATCTGATCTTCTATATTCTGATGATTTTTGATGTCCCTGTTTATTTTAAGTTAAATCAAATTTTCAGCCAAATTACTGTCGGCCTTCCAGAAGTTTCTATTTCCATTCGGGTTATTTCCAGTTTCTTCTCCTTCAGCTGTCTTCGCCGCTTTACAATCAAACAAATTAAATTTAAAATTGTATTATTATTTCAATACGGTTTCCACGTTTTTTTATATCGATGCTTCATCCTTGTTCCGGGTCGGCATAGGCCGGAACTTTTGCATCCTACACGTTCCCCTCCACGGGTCATGTGCGAGAACGTTAAT
The DNA here is from genome assembly GCA_022113835.1 of Atopsyche davidsoni. NCBI lineage: Eukaryota > Metazoa > Arthropoda > Insecta > Trichoptera > Hydrobiosidae > Atopsyche > Atopsyche davidsoni. The sequence goes on from JAILWY010000007.1 coordinate 8,183,344, forward strand.
TTTATTTCCAGATACTCCGAGCGTCTGGTTTTTTGACTCTCGGCCGTCTGTGACGTCAGCAATTTACATGAAACCAAGGATCGCAGGAGAGGATCAACCCGATATTTTATATATCTTTAGAGATGGGAACAATCCAGCTTCCAATAAATAACATCGTACAATAATCATATATATAAAAATAAATAAATCGTACGGCATTATTTGAATCGTGGCCGTTATTTCGTGGCAAAAACACATGCATCCACACAATATTTTAATGATATATTATGTTAAATAATTACACGTCTTTTATAGTAAATATATACCGAATAAGTTAAAAATAAACATTAATGTTTTTTTTTATGTGGAAACTAGGTGAAGATGAATTAAATACTTTAATCCGATATCAAAATGTTAAAAATATATACGTTGACGTAATCACGTATTTTTTTTCACAGTAATATATTTTTGCTCTGATATGAATATCACATGTTTTCAGGTTTCAGGTTTTCATGTTCACGTTCTTAGCATGATATTTTTATCTTAATATTGTGATAATTTCGTGAAACCAGATTTTTAATTGTGCCCACTCACGACTGTACTCACGATCGAGAAGATTTCGACATGACGTGCACCGCACTATCCCATATATTAGAATCCAACGCGCCGCTCGGCGCAGTCGATGATAACAGTCGGACAGTGCAAGTGCGTGAGCTCTGAGCTACTTCGTGAGAATACACCATACAACTTATAAAAGTTAACGTTACAATTGTGAAAGTGACTCTTCTGTCGAGTGTTGGTAGTGATTAAAAGTAGCGACGACTTAAACCGAGGTTAAATTGCAATTCAAAGGGTTCTGTGTGGAGTGAGAACAAACTGAGAAGGAGAAAGATATATCTATAATTTTTATTAAATTGTGGAGTGAAGTTAAAAAAAATAACTCAAAATGACGCTGACAATGAATGCATTCTTTGTGAATGTTATAAGCAATAATTCTGAACCTGTACGTATTTTTAATATTATTTAACACATTTTATATTGTTCTTCGAGTTTCTTAGACCATCTCACTGAATACATATTTATTTCGAGCCAGTCTTACTAATTCGACTGTACTCTCGACTTCCAGCCACTAGCGTAAATTCCGCATCCGTGTTAGTTTACTTCTTCCAATGCCCTTTTTTCTTTCAATTTTCCCTAGACAATCAGCTGCAGTATAATATTTATTAATTCGATAAATATTGCCAAAATAGGAGAACCGCAATTCTCTTTATTTGCTTTCTAGCTGATTGCAATTGGTTTTATAAATTTAACAAGATTTCATAATTTCTTTTTGTTGATCAAAAATAATATTGAAGAAGGCTGCGTTAATATTTCATTTATTTTTAGAATATATCTATTTTTTATTTTTTAATAGATTGTTATAAAAAGTTGATATGTAAATAAATAACACGCATTGCATGATTAATTAATAAATGAGTAAAAACACAAAAAAATATACTTATATCATTTCATAAATCATAGATAATTGGATTAAGTGACCTTGAAATATTTTTTTTAACTTTGGTATCGATTGTTTGTGGTATTAAAAAAAACTCTCAAAAATAGATACGATTTACGTCAGATAGTTTATTTTCCATAATTACCATTAATTACTAAACACGACATATGACGTTGATGCTAATCGCCGAATTGAATTCAGATCAGTCATTAAAGCCCTCCACACACATCGCGACACGACTTGCGACCGACTTGCAATCAGCCAATAGCGACCCTTATTTAAGGGTGTTTTTTTTATAAAGTTTTTGTCTAAGTAAACAACGCAAAGTATGACGCTATTGGCTAATTGCAAGTCGGTCAAAGTTGTATCGCGACATGTGTAAAGGGCTTAGGCAAAACCAAAAAAACCACCCAAAGTAGGACGCTATTGGTTGTACGCAAGTCTGTCTCATGTTGTGTCGCAGCGTGTGTAACCGGCTTTATATACTACATTATGTTCTTTCGGTATATTTTAGGTACACTGTAATTTTTTTTACACAAACTGTCGTATCAGCTATCAGCCAAAAGCTTCCCTGTATTTAGAGTGTTTTTTTACAGCGAAAAGTAGGACGGTATTGGCTAGTTGCAAGTCGGTCGCAAGTTCTGTCGCGACGTGTGTAGAGGCCTTTACCCATCCAGTCAATTGTTTTTAGAATCCATTGAAATTTATGTGGTAAACATAATTGTTTTTAACTATAGTCCTTCATTACAAAACGAAAGACGATTATGATTAATATTTGCAATGCGATTGCATGCAGTCTTGACGCCTTGCAAAACGTATTTGTTAATATATCTTATTAAAGTAAATACTTTTACATCAATCCTTACCCACACAATCCATTTCAATGAATTTGCTTTTGCACTTAGCTAGCAAAGTTTTGTTTATTTAAAAAAACTTATGATTTGAATAACACCTAAGATGACCACTATTGTGTGTATATATTTTCGATAACGAGAAAGATTTTTTTTATTGTACCTATTTATAGTACAGAATAATTCAATAACCTGTAATCTCTATTGACTTTATTTTTGTTGAAACAATAAAATTTTTTACACCACCTGATTAAATTGGTATAAAAACTAAACAGTCTTTAGTTTCAACCGATGACTATGTAAATGCTAAGTCATATCTAAAAAAAATATATAATTTATTTATGGATATTGAAAATAAATTTCAGTTCTGACTATATAAGCCTTACCTAAATTGAATTTTTAATCTACAGACTTCTAGCTGGAGAAAGCTACGGAACATCGTGCAGTGGACCCCGTTCTTCCAGACATACAAGAAACAGAGGTACCCGTGGGTGCAGTTAGCGGGGCATCAGGGGAACTTCAAGGCCGGCCCTGACCAGGGCACCATTCTAAAGAAACTCTGCCCCAAGGAAGAAATATGCTTTCAAGTGAGTGTTTCACTCTACACCTATAAAAAAATCTAACTTAATTTTTACTACATTAAAAAAAATATTAACCTTTTGATTGGCTGGCGAAACGAAATTTTTTAGAATTTTTAAAAGAATCACTCTGGCAATTTATTGCCAGTTATTCAGTGACTTTATATCAAACGAAAGCATATATACAATAGAGTTAAAAAAATATTTCATATAATAGTATATATTTAGTGCATATAGGTCATTTTTAAATCTGGGTTCGTTACCACAGATAATTACCATTTATGTAAATAAGACAAAGCTCTGCTTTTCTCTGCACTGTTTGCGCAGTTTTTTTATAGTCTTTTATTTAGGACATTAAATACACCGATTCCTGTGTTACCACAGTGTATTTACTTACATACTACGCAATGTATGTAAGCAATTTACATTGTCGTAATGCATGAAGAAATTTACAAACCTTATTGCTTATGTTGTTATTCATTTACAATATTTTAAGTTGTTTCTTGTATTCTTTTCAGGTTTTAATGAAAGATTCCTTGAGGCCGTTCGTTCCGGAGTACAAAGGACACATCACAAGCGATGACGGAGAATGTATCCTTTTTGATAATTATCATAAAATTATAATACTTTGTTTACTTCCTATTCAAAACTACATTTAATATTTTTATAACCACAATAAAAACAATATAAATCAACCCAACATTATAATGTCAACTATTAATCAAATGTTAATGTGGTTTTACTAAGTGGCTTTATTCTAAAATTTTGTGTTATTTTTCGACACGTCAAATGTCTGGAGTTACAAGAAATTCATCCTAGACATTTGACATTTACTGAATAATTTACGTTGTTTGTGGCACGCATTTTAAAATAATTTTATAGACTTTTATGATTATTTCCTTAACCACCTATGAACAGCGACCTATCTCCAGCTACAAGATTTGCTCGGAAATTTCGATTCACCTTGTGTAATGGACTGTAAGGTTGGAGTAAGGACATACTTGGAGGAAGAACTCGCCAAGGCAAAAGAAAAACCTAAGCTAAGAAAGGTAAATATAAATGCCAATATGGCTTTCAAATGAAATAATAAATAAATTTCCTTATTCTATAATATATTGATCTCGGACTCTTTTTGCATATATACCTACACCATTCATGAGTATTGTATTATTTTTTATTGAAAAGTTTAAATACTTTCAATTTACCAATTTCGTTAAAAAGATACCAATACAAAGTTTTTAGTTAGTCATTAAAATTCAATCTTTACATCAGTTAATGTAAAAACAATAACATCAAAAACATAAGTAGATTTTTTTATTATTACTAATAGAAACAACAGTAAAACTTCTAAACGTATTTATATATATTTCAGGATATGTATGAAAAAATGATCCAGATAGACCCGAAAGCACCTACGGAAGAGGAGCACCGTGTAAAAGGAGTCACCAAGCCTCGCTACATGGTCTGGCGGGAGACAATTTCCTCTACGGCCACACTCGGCTTCAGGATCGAGGGCATCAAGAAGGCCGATGGGACCTCCTCTAAGGACTTCAAAACCACCAAGTCAGAGGACCAGATCCTAGATGCTTTCAGAGATTTTACAAAAGGATTTCCTCATATTGTGGTAAGAATATTGTTATAACTTATCATTTCATATTGCTAGTTACCAGGTAACAATAAATTTAATTTAAAGACTAAAACAACAAACTGTGTAACAATTTTAAAAAGGTGAAACTGATAATAAAAAGATTAATTTAAATAGAACCATAAAAATCCAATGTGTCTGTCGAAACATCAAGTTTTGTATTTATTTTCAGGAAAACTACATAGAGCGACTAAAAGTGATAAAGGCTACTCTGGAAAATTCAGATTTCTTCCAAACGCATGAAGTCATTGGCAGTTCACTATTGTTTGTTCACGACAAACAAGGTGCTTCCATTTGGCTGATTGACTTTGCGAAGACTGTCAAGCTCCCGGAGAACATAAATATCAACCACAGCACAAAATGGACTGTAGGAAACCACGAAGACGGGTACCTGATAGGCCTCGACAACCTCATCTCAATATTCACTACTATTCAAGAAGAGCAAGGGAGGGACGTATTTGACAATGTGTTCAGTCCAACTGAAGAAACACCGCACGCTGTAATGACTCCACCTAAGGACGTCGATGAGACATGATTATGTGTCCATGTGATTAGAATGAGAGTGATTCTCTGAATAGAAAGTTCATGCCAAGTTAGTGAATACCGAAAGCCTGACTTCCGGTAATATGAGGGAAGTAATGGGTATACTCTGTGAGGAGTAGCCGAATTGACAAGGCGGTGATTTGAGAGGATGCGTATTCCGCCGGCATTTATTTTAATGTACATATTAAATAATAGTATTATTATAACCTCAATGTTACAGATGACATTGTATTAGTCGTATTTATGTATTTGCATAAATATATTTGATTATTTTGTTGTAATTCACAGTGAATTTATACGACTGTTTATTTAGTGTGGACGATTTGTATTAATCTTTTATACGAGTGAAAGAAGCGGAAGCATTTTTATCATAATATTGAAAGAATGATGTAATATTACTATATTTTTTAGAGAATTGACGTTGATAATACAAAATAATGCTTACTAGGTGATAACATCAATTTGAGAATTATAGACTCGTATAATTTTAAGAATCTTAAGCATTATTTCTATTTCAAGTTGATAGTTTATGTTGTAAGTACCTTGTAAGTACCTATAAGTCACCTTGTGATGTTACATGTAATACATGAGTAAATCTTTCATAACATAAAATTGATTTTAAGATAATTTTGTGTTTTATTTCACTACAGTTTATATATAACAACACATATTTCTACATTGAAAAATTCCAAATGGCTCTTACTGTACATTTAAAGGCATTGGAAGGAGAAAGTTAACGTGGATGCAGATTTTTCATCAGTGGCTGGAAGTCAGGAGTACAGCCGGATTAGTAAGATAAATATATGTTCAGTGCAACGGTAACCAACCTCATCTGAGGACAGGCACCTAAAGAAACATAAAACATTCTTCCTCTTTTGTTGCCTCTCCTCATAGGAGGTTGGTGACCATTTCCTTGAACATGTCTCTATCCTGGGCCAATCTCACCAGTCCGGATATTTATTCAATTCTATTTATTTTCTTAAAATAATAGACATTTTTAAATCTGTTACAATTTTATAATGGTATAAAGCAATTATTATTAAATAATAAACATTTTAATACTTAATTGCGCTAGAGATTCATTCATATTATAACTAAATCAAGTCACTCTCATTCAAATTCAACAAGGCCTCTAATGCTAATTATATTGTAACAATTAAAATATATCTCATTTAAACTAAGCTCTATGAGTAGTATATATATATCACAAAAATGTATTTTTTAAATTTTGTTTAAGAAAATCTCACTTATCAATAAAATGTACATAAACATCACATTTATCTAAAACAATAAGAGTTGTAGTGTAATTTTTGATAAATAATATAATCAACACGTAATCTATTTATTTTTTAAAATCTAAAACAAATTTACACAATGTTTTTAAATGTATTAATATATAGATAGCGTTAAATCTTATAGAGTTATATCTTGAGCATAAACAGTCAATTCATGGTCATTTTTTACACAACCTTCCATCTCCAAGAATGCCTCATCTGAATGTAAAAGTCTGTAATTTACTCTCCATCAGTTCTTATTAAAAAAAAAATGTTTCGTCCCATTAGAAAAAGTAGCTAAATTTAAAATGTAAATATCAAAATGAGCAAATTGCATTAAACACACAGTTATTATTTTAATGAAATTTATAATTCATCATTTAAATTTCTGATCAATTGTTGATTTTTCATTAATAGGTTCATACATATACCGTATGAAAACACTCAATAAGAGAAGGGCTGTCCAACCAGTAGATCGCAAAAATTGTTGTATTAATTAAAAATTATCGTATTAATTAGAAAAATAGTATATTTTTTAATTAGGTCACAAGACTTTAATATTATCTTAAATATAACTTGCGTGTACAAATAGATTGGGCAGCCCTTTAGTCCCGTACAAAAGTACTTGATTGCATTTATACCATATTGTATGGTAACGTAATTCACCTATATTATCTTATTTAAGAGATAAAAAAAATGGAAAATAAGGTTAGAAGTATTCACAAAATACTTACCATTCCATTATTTTTATCATAAAATTACTTAATTCTTAAAATTAATGATATGCACGTATGAAAGCAGACATTTTTTTAACAATACTTATATAAATATAAATTGCTTTCTGTCCATTTAAGTTATTTAAAATTTTATCTGCCATTTTTTGACAACGAGAAAAGTATTATTAATTCTAACACTTTCTCAAAAAATTAAATGATTGTTTTACAGCTCGATTCTTACTTAATTTAATGTACTTTTAAGTATAATTAATACAATGAGAATAACAGAGCTTCTTCACTTTAGTTTTTCACACACCTTATTTTTTATCACTTTTAAGGTTTAAAAATTAATCATCTCTTTTTGTTTGCGTCTTTTTAAAATCGTCTATCACTACTTCAGAAAGGCTTCCATGTCTAGTGCGAGAGGGATAAACGATGGATTCAGTTATGCTCGGAGGATACATTGGCCTTCGGGCTCGAGGACTCGGAGTGCCTCCAATCCCTCTTAGTGACATTCTTCTTCCTGCGCCCAACTGCATTCTTCTTCTTCCTAACATATTAGGGCTCTGAGAATCTGATACAAATGGTGAGTACGGTGGTGGCGGTACGAGTAATGACCCTCTTCTCGGTTGCAATGTAGCATTTGAAGCTAAAGGAGATATAGTAGGTGTGAATGCACCACCATTGATTGCTGAAGCTGATGCAGGGTGCAATGAGAACCTTCGCCTAGCAACAGCAGGGGGGAGGGCCGCAGCCGGTATACTAGACTGCCTTCGTCCTCCATTTGGAGTGGCTGGATGAACAGAAAATTTCCGTTGACGAGGAGTGTCTTGCGGTTGAGGTGGGAACAGTGACATCAGCGAAGGGAAGCGTGGTGGTGTTAAACTGGCTGTGCCTAGTTTGCGTTGCGGTTGCAACTCGGAACCTGTTGACGAGTGAAGAGCAGTTAGAGCTCTGATCAAATCTGCAATAGTAGTTTGTTCTAATAAATCTGCATTCTCAGTAGGTAAAGAAATTCGACTGGCTCTTCCGTTCATCGTGCTCGTCAAATACGACTGAGGTAACACTTGCGTGCTAGTTGCTCTTCCTCGAGCAGTTCTTCGTAAATATTCTTGTGGAGACATTTCATCAGAGTCTTTAGACTCATCTTTTGGTAGTGTAGCTTTACTTTTGCTTACTAGAACAGACAATCTACTCTTTATTGGATGCCATTTTGAACGCGGCTTCGATTGAGTTGGTTCTTGTAAGTCTGATTCGCTCTTTCTTGCGACTGAAGGAACATCAGGCATAGATGTTTCTTTTTTAACAAATCTGCGTTGCTTCATAATCTCTTGAATTCTTTTTGTTGCGGCTGGACTAGACCAGGTCCACTCGTTGTTTGTGTAAAATTTATCAGTTAGGTCAGTGTTGGGAACTTTAATTTCACTGACAGCTCTACCTCTGGGGTGTTTAGGAGGAACGGCATACATCCTTTCTCCACCAAAGCTCCAAATAGAGCCGTGTCTTTCGCTCGCTAATATTTCTGAGTCACTGAACCCATGTATACCTCCGTCTTCTGGGTACGTATCATCCTCGTTGTGGAGGCTACCTAAAGCATCAACAACTCTTGCTAAGAGTTCAGCGGGTTGAACAATAGCAGTAGCAGCAAAAGTCTTATTACGATCGATAGCTAACAAATCTGTGTCTGATGCTATGCGCTGTAATTCTGGCTGACTTGGTGGGAAAGCTTCAGAGTTAGCTCTACGACGAGCAACACGAGGCGTTTCTTCTCTAGAGTCTCTTGAATACGATAATGATGGGCAACTAGAGCTTCGGTGGATTTTGGCTGGAGGTACCTCATCATGGTAAACAGGCTGCAAAGTTAAAACAAATAAACCATATTAATAAAAAAAAATCATCAAAATCAAATAGTATGTAATTTAAAATAATTAATTTATATTATAAAAGTTCTCTTACCCTAAAGCGTAGCATGTAAACTTCGTTAAGCATTTTTCTAAGGTACCCCACGTCTTTGGTGACTCCATTCCAGATCTTGCTCTGTGTAACCTTCAAATTCAGAGCCAGCTTATGTTCTAGCTCCAGCATCTTCTTGGACCTCAGCCCCCTGGTGATGAAGCCGAACACCATGACCAGGTAGCCGAGGCCGAATGTGATCCAAAATATCAAGAATATCTTGTACAATGTAAAATACACCCCGTAGCCTTTATCGGTTATTCCTGCAAGAATCATCCAAGTGAAGTGTAAATGAACTGGTGGAAGTTTTTCTATTTTCTGATCCTAATCTACTTGAGAAAATGCTTATGTAAACATAAAAGATAAGTGCTTTCAATGTTGATTGATAGTATTATTTGTGTTTGTTTTTTAAGTACCAATAAAATATTACTCTCAGGTGGATTATTACTTCTATCTGATTTGACTAGTGCACACATTATTCTAATTTTACAGTTATGACTAAAACTTAGATTCAGATATATAAGTTATTATAAAATACTTTTACCAAAGAAGTCACATAGTCACCGAGACATTGAGAACTCTATCGTCTTATAGAGACATCGTCAAATTTTCCAATTTACTACTATAATTGTACGTGCATTGTATTTGTTAATAATTACACATACAATGCTTTCTGATTTGATTTTATCAAGTAATTAATATTACAGAATTTTAACAAGAAACTTCAAAATGACCATCTCTGAGATACCCATAGTTTCTGTAATATTAAAAAAAAATATTTAAAAAACAAACTAAATTCTCATTGCTTTGTGGCGTTTAAAATCGAAAATCTCAATTTAATTTAATGATCTAACTCAATTTCAAAAAAAACCTGTTCTCAATACTACATTTAAAAAAGTATTGTTTGAGTTAAAAAAAAAGATTTTTTATGGTTTAACGAAACAATACAAAACAGTAAATAGAAAAAAAATACTATTAAAAAAATATCGAATTTTAATCCCACCAAGTACAATTAAGAAAAATTTGTAGTACTTCTTGTTCAGGTGCCTCTCCTCAAAGGAGGTTGGCGACCATCACACTGATCATATATAGTACTCATGCTGAGCCAGTGTTTTATTAGGGATAATAGTGAATATATATCCAATAGGCAATCACTGAATGAAATAAATCCTCTCGATATTTTTAAATAAAAATTGCTAATTAGGTATGTCTTACCTGCCACGTAGTCACCAAAACCGATGGTGGTGAGCGTCACGAAGGCGTAGTACACGGCCAGCGTGTAGTCCCAGCCCTCGAATATGACGAAGAGCCCCGCAGGCATGAAGATGAAGAACAGGAAGCCGGGGATGAGGTACAGCGTGATCTGCCCGCACAGCCCGTAGCGCCGGTACTGGTAGTCGATGTTGGAGCCGGAAGAAGGGTTCTTGGACTTGTATTTGGCGTAGAGCCCTTTGAACTGGAAGTAAGCCATTCAATCGTCGGTACAAATCGATTTTTCACGTCATTCAATTAAAACTTCACTGTAAAGGTATTTTTCATCTGTGATGAAATGTCTTCGGTGGCAATGTTAGATTATTTGTTTTCAGGAAGGTATATACAATCCTCACACTTTTTCTCCTCGACTGGAGGAGGAGGCCGCAAATGCATTAATTATAAAGATTTTTTTTGTATTTGTATTTGAAAATATGATTTGTGAAATATTTAAAAATCTCTAGTCCGTTTGTTTATAATAATATATTTGAATACGTGTATATTTCCTTTCTTTTTGTTTTCTTGTGTCAATTATTTTTGATAATCCATATTGACATTTATGATTACAATTATCTCGAATTAGTTTTCACTTGAAATGATTATCAATCAACTTTCAATGGCATAATTATATTTGTTTACAAATTTAGAGATAAATTATTTCACAATATCTAAATGGCTATTTAGCTTATCCTATATAATACGATACAATACAATTGGATTTATTTTTATTTCATTCATAAACTTCAGAATATTTTAGAAACATTTATAATATTAAAATAAGCATCTTCGATCAAGTAAACTTTTTTTTAAATATTGTTGGCTGTAAAATACGATTATGATTAAAATGAAAACAAAAATCCCTACATTAGTGGATACTATATCAAATTTTAATGTTATTTTTACTCGCACACCTTCATGAAAACAAATAATCTAACATTGGCACTGAAGACGTTTCATGTAAACAGTAATACTTCTCAAGAATAATAATTGTAAATATTCATGTTTTGTGTTAAAAATATGATAAAATGGTGGTTGCCTTTTAAAAAGTTGTTAAATTCTTGTGAGTTTATGAATCGATCATATATTTTATACTAGTGTGTTGATAAATTTGACTATTTTGAATCCTGTGCAAAAGGACTGCGTGTTTTTCGCTAGTCCAACGCTTTGACGGGATTATACTTATCATCGTCAAGCTATTGTTGTCTGGTTGGTAATTATCAATATGTACCAGTATTAAGTAATAGCATCCTGAAGGTGCGTATTTGGCCAAACATCAAAGTAAAAAAAATCTCTTTTACGACGTAGGAAAGTGCTTCTACAAAAACATTTAATAAAACCGAAAGATTTTCCAGAGAACCCATTATAAATTTAGATACAAATAAATAGCGCTATTGACTTTTTAATTCCTTTTCAATAAAAATAATTTACATTATAAAATTCTCGCTAATCTTTTTACCAGGTAACAAGCAGGTACTTAAATACTGGGGATAATTATAGTATGAAACGATAAAATTAGTCCAAATAAAATAATGCTCAACACACCTTGATTTCTTACATTTTTTATATGTAACTAATAAATATTTATTGTTGCGATACTAAATGAAGTCTTGATGTAGATACTTGAAAGTTGACGCGAACTTCGATCAAAATTAACATCATAATATTTTATCACATTTATTGTTAGTAATGACCACATTAAATCGATATAATATGGTGATTGTACCAAACTAGATAATAATTGAACGATTTTTTAAATATTCTTTACCTATTTTAATACTTAAAAATATACCCAGACTAAATTAAAAATCTGATTAAGATTTAATAATTTTCAAAAATTATTTACAACCGGAGGGACGTTTCATTTGAAACAGATTAAACCACGAAAATGCAAAAAAAAAATACCTTGTTTATATATATTTCATATAAAAAAGACTGACTACGTGGCTCTTTGCTGACAATTGTACAGTCACTCGAAATGAAGGAGACATGCATAAAATGTCGAGCCCGACCGAATTCCTTAGTGTGTTCTAAACTACATAACTATTAAATAATATTTTTTATTTAACTGTAAACAAGGCACTAGAAAAATCTGTAAAAATAAAATATTTCATAGTCCGCAAAAAAAATTATAATAATCATATAATATTTTTACTAAAAAGCATTTAAATATATGTTGTTTATAAACGTATACTCGAGCCAATTAAAGTATTTTTTTATTAATTATTGGTATCACACAAGACCATTATTTTTTTGTGAACTTTACGTGTTGTTTTATCAGCAGCTTACTTATAGCATTTTGAGCAAGAAGCTATGTCGATATTATTTTTAATATAATATATATATATATTTAAAAAAATATTTACTTGTAAAATACATATCAAATAATATTTTCACGCTCATAAATATAACGATAATATCGAACCGCGCGAAGAAACTTTCATTGGAAAACAAAAATGAAAGAGAGTCCATGAGAAAAAGGAATCGTTTTCAACTGAAAATGTGCGTCCCTCTTGCACACACATTCGGAATGTTAAGAGCGAATGAGACAAAAAATATCACGTAGGTATTAGCCTTTTAAGATTTCGCTAGTACAAATAATTTAATGTTACTAAGATATGCTACGTTTGCAAAGAATAGTTATATGGCAGTTTCATTTATATGTGTTTTAATTAAACTCACACTGTGTGGGGTATTTCAACATTTTATTAAAACGGCAAGATATCAATATCTTTGATTAAAATTATTCCATAAATTTCTTTGAAAGCTATTACAATCCATCATTATTTATCGTCAATGACTTTTAGAAATCAGAGACATGACATATCCATATCAATATAAGACACTTCTTTTAGATACGATTTAACCTTGTAAATATCATTCAAAACGTAACAATGAAAACATAGAATAAATTAGAGCGTATTTACTTTATTTATATTTGAAAATATAATATTAGGATAAAACGATTTTATTTTAAAAAATGCCTCAAGTAAAAAAGGAAGATTTCATTGAAATAACACTAAGATGTTTCAAAACGGGGAGAGGGTCTTGCCGCAAAGAAAAGTTCAGACTATATCACAAAAAATATTTTAATAAATTAGCGAATAATCATTAATAATAATCATAAAAATTAATAAATAATCTCGACTTTAATTATTCTGTAAATTAGAATCTATATCGATCGAATATAATTTATATATAAATTAAATATTAACTCAAGTAACGTTGCAGACCCTGGAATTAGTAACGGAAAAAATACGACTTTAAATAGATGTACTAATCAATGATGAAATAAAATAAGATTATCTTCTCGATCGCGTCAACAAGCCTATCGACATTGTCAGGGTTAATTTGACATCACAATTGCTTAGAAAAAATGTAAGCAATATCAGTTGATAATGAAAGAAAAGGAAAATCCAAATGAATTCGTAAAAACTTTGCACTGATTTGTGAAAAAATAACAATGAAATTAATCCCCTTATCATTTTTTAATCCTGATTATCAACATGTAATAATTAGAACAATGCAATTAGAGCTGGATTCTGCGAATAAATTTTTATTTATTTATGTGATAATAACATACTGATAAATAAACAGTTTACCATTGATTATTAATCGAGATATTACTGAATCCTACTCTGAATTACTATTGTTTGTCACAAATATCAAAAACACCTCTTTAAATAATTTATTTATTTAGATAATTGACGTCTTAAAATATTACCAATTAAATAAGTAGATAAATTTTACTGATTTTTTATAGATATTGAAAAATTAATAAATAGTCATTTTTAAATAAAAAAATGCAATCGGCATATTTGAATTTCTTAAATTAGTTACTAATTAAATATTTTCTCAACTCACAGTATTTCCGAAAAATTCTCCCAGGTTGGCGAATAGGATACCATTGATAGGTATACCAAATAGTCCATAGAATATCATCAGAATTCTCCCAAGGGATGTCGAAGGAGCCAGGTTACCATATCCTAAAAATAATTCATAATTATGATTTTTTTATTGCTTAAAAATTAAAATAACACTGAAAAGACAATAAAAAAAAAATACTACAAAATGATATTAATTTATTTATTAAATAAATTCACAATATGTACTTACAATAACGATTGCCAGTGATAAGACCTGTGTAAAGTTAATCTGTATTGAAATTCAGAAATGCTGGTCGTTTACACAAAAAAATGCTGTAAGAATGCTCAAAATAAAAGAAATAATATTTTTCATCTTACGCACATAGTTATTTTTATCTGATTTACGTAATTGTTTATGAAAGATTATCCTATATTATTTATATTCAAGAATTGTAATAGAGGCACTCGACGAACAAAATTGACATTAGAAAAAAATGTCTTTGGTAAATTGTAAGAGTTTTATTGTCAACCATAAGAACACTCCACGTACCTATTGTGCTGACAACAGTGTACGAAAAGAAGAAGGAATGGTAGAAATCCCACACAGGAGCTGGCTCGTCTTCAACGGTGACATTGTTGACCGGCTTTCCGCAATATTCCGTCAACTTCCCCATGATGTCCCATTGGCTCTCGTGATTACCCGGCAGGTAGTTTTGATGGATCAACGCTAGAAGAACGAGAAAACGAACATTATCGGCACGTCACCTGCACGTAAAGGTTAGTTTATTGCTAAAAATATTTGTCACACATAATTTTATTAATTTAAAAGCTTATACTAACACGATTTTTCTTACAAAATATTGACACTTCGCGTCTTCCATGACACGCGATTAAAATTCAGAAAATTGAGCGCACAAACAAAAATGTTACAATTTGTTGCCAGATGGCAATGAATTGAAATATATTTTTTTTTATTTTTCTACTTATAGACGCCGGCTTAATAATACAAATTTTAATAAATTCAATATATTTAAAATAATATATATTCAGAGTAAATAATTAATAGCGTTAATTAAAAAAATATACATTCAGATCTCGCCAGCCCCTCCTACATCGTATTTGATATTCAAAATTTGCATATGGGCAGTACACCTGATCGATTTAATTTAATCGGTTGTTAGCACGTGTTTGTACGCTTTACGGTCCCGTGGATTGATGGACTCGTAACTTCACACTCCTCCGCATTTATCCAAAATAGCTGAAGGTGTCATTAGTTCTCTACACAAGACGCATGCCAAGTCACCGGCCATTGAAGACTTCTGCAATACAAAGCCGAGGCGAAGGCATATGTAAATCGGTGGCACTCGCAATCGATTATAAGCCTTATGTAAACCTGCATAAGTTTGCATTTTCTTTGCAGTAAACCATGTCAGTAAATAACGTTTATTTTGTGCAATATAGTTATAAAGCGGTTTTTTGATATGCAAATCAATGAATAGGCTTTGATAAATAGGTTCCGTCACATCAGCGCATACATTGTATAATCTAAATAAATATATCGATTTACAACATTTATGCAATTTTACTGTGCTTGAATTAGTCATTCATCAATGTAATGTATTTGCAGAAATACAATCAAATCCACGGAAGTTTTTTTTATTTGCTTTGTATGGCACATCGAACCCAGTTAAGGCACAGCTGGTATAAATAATTGTCAAATAAATAATTGTCAATCGTTCCGATCCGATTGGATTTTAATAAAATGGGGGAATGCACGGTTGCATCACACAATTCGGTATTGTGTCTTTATATTCTATGATCGAATAATTCGATCGATTAATTAATGCACGCTTAGGCACGTCCCTAGTTAGTCCTGATTAGGTTTTCAATGTCGGCCGATGGGCTCTATTCATTCGGATTGAATGGAGCTTCTGCGACAAAAATGTACAATAACCTTTTGAATCGAACCTTCCGATTTAGAAAAGAGATTCCCAACCGTGGGTACGCAATAAAAAAAACTATGTCCATGACATAATTATTATTTAAAACGTTTAAATACATACCAATACGTGTTAAATCAGTACCACCGATATCTGAAAAGCCTTAGAGTTATTATATATGTCACTAGCACCTTTCGCGACTAATCGAATTATTAGTGAATAGAATATGTACTATAACTTATCGTAAATAACTGTCATTTTTAATAATACAAATAAATTAAATAAACAAAAACAATACCCTGTTTAAAAATGCCTATATTTTTTTAAAACGTAAACATATGGATACTATTTGAATGATTATCATGATGTTATGCCTTGTTTATACTGGGACTTTAAATAGTATATTTTTACATCGTGAAATCGCGATCTCAAGATTTATAAAATAAATAATAAATATATAGTAAAATATTCTAAGAATAACTGCAACACAGCTTAGTAATTGCTAGGAACTACGAATATTAAATACTAGCTTCTTCTTTGACTTTGACCTCTAAAGCGCTCACAAGTGGGTCACGACCGTTAATAGACACAGGTTTTGAAATTATATCCTGTAAATATTTGCAGGACCAACGCTTATTAATACCTCTGCACGAGCTCGCTCAGGTAGGCAGTACCTGTAATCAAATTACAATGCTTTAGTAATTTACTGACACAGTATATAAAACTCTGTGGTTTTCAATATAAGGTGATCGAATTATAGAAGGTTCATGATTTTTTTTAGGAGACTAACTTCATAATTGTAAGGTATTTTTATTAATATTTATTTTGTACAAAAGAAATATTGTACAAACACATCACAGAGTATATTTGGTTTAATAATGTATCATTCAACATATTTTAATAAAAACAGTTGTCTATTAATAATTATATATTATTCGACATTATCCAACACTTTTTAGAAAAACAGTAGATCATGGTATAGATTAATAATTTAATAAATGCCATTTTCTCATTTAATCCTTATCTAAATATTCAATTTATACGCAATAGTTAAAATAACGTGACACAATTAAACGATTTGTGTTAAATATGTAAAAAAGGCATGATAGTAACTACAAATACATATAGAATTAAAGGCTTGCTTACCGAAGAGATTTAAGGATACAAAGTAAAGGCGTCAGAGTTTTAATATGTAATTCGACATCTGCGTTGGTTTACTTCGAGTGACGTCTAGTGCTTGAAAAGTTATCACACTATTGGCTAAATAATATTAGTCATTGTATTTATCAGGTGAACGATACCTGCGATCACATTTGTTTTCCAATTATCAGTCAGCGAAAACAAAGATTGAACTTAAAAGTTACCCTATCTTTATGTAACTTCCAATTACCAAGTGAGCTCAAACGTATGTAACGTACCTTAGTAAAATATTTAAATCTGCCATTTTCGCGTGACCTATATCGTAACTATTGAAAATCAACCGAAACTTTAGAATAAATATATGTACTTTCAACAATATTTGCTAATTAGTGTCGGGATGACATAATTTACAAGTACTAACGTTTATTCAATACTACTGCATCACTTTACTATACTTACAACTATGGAATAGTTCGTTTCTTTATTTATGTTTTAGGTTTGTATCTGTTGCAACCTTGCAACCTTACAAAAATGATCATTCTTTAACAAACCTTTCTATTTTCTATACTCTGGAAGTACTTTTTTTTCTGTAGCTTGCTGCAGAAGGTGTATCAGATCTAAACGCCAGAGCTTTGTAAGTAAAGGATTACATGATAATGCTTTTGGGCAGCAGCAACAATACGCAAACTTTCCCTTCAATATTTTAACTGGACCCACTACAATATTTCCCCCTTAGGAAACCATGATCACTAATTCAGCATAAACGTGTGCTTAGTGAGATGGTCCCTAATGAAGAATGAAGATATACTTAAACTGATAAAATTATACACATAGGAAATCGTATGCATCAAATTTACAGAACTGACATATGAGAGAGAGTATAGTATAGTAGGTTCTTCGAGTGTAGAGACAATTTATCATCTTTCTAGTTTTTACAAGCAAAGAGTACATAATGTGCTATCTGTGCACATCTACAAATATTATCGACGGAGGTATATCAGCAGGTTCTATGCCACACCTCGTGAATTAAGACATCGTATGAAATCATACCCTAATATCTCAGCTCCATATCGGATGCGCTGCTGCTTAGTATTCTGACTGGGCGAGCCGCTTGTATTGTTCTGGGTAGGATTTGTCAATGGTGAATTCTGGGACGAACGTCGCACGTTTGTATCAAATCCGTCCACGTTTGTCGTGATAACTGCATCAAAAATATGATGCACTCGTAAGGACGGACATCATGTCGGAGAAATGATTAATCCGCACGTGCTGACTTTACAAATTTGCCGAAATGTTTTATTTATTCAAAGCGGCCGCTGCATCCATTGGGCTGTGTGAAAATGTAAATTAAAATAATGAGTGAAAAAAAACAACATTGTTTCCGCAATGTCAAGTGCGTGAATAATGAAAAAATGAAGCATTTCAAGCTTGCAATATTTTTTTGTGAATAATTTAAAGATTTTCTCTACGTGTACACAATACTAATTTTAAAAAATTATAAGCAGAATAAAATTTTAAAATCTTTCTAATAATGTTATATTATTTAAAATATGAAATAAAATAATACTTTGTAATATAAATTCTACTTTTTAGCATGTTAACGGAAGACTGAGTTATTTGCAATTAATACTTAACTGTATTATGTATAATATCAGGATGCTTCTAAATCCTTGAGTTTGCTTGTATAAAAATATAAAGTAAATACATTTTTGCAATTAAAATAAGTTGAAATGAATACAGCCGACACGCCGAAATTTACATTTTTCGCAGATTAAATTAACCGCTCTGCCAATAGCAGATAATTTTACTGTATTAATACGAAACAGAAGATAAAAAATTAGAAAAATACTTTTGGGAAATTGATAGCTAATGCAGTCAGGATTATGAATCGGTTAAAGAATCTCTTCCAGGCGGTCTGAAGTCAAGTGCATCAACAACTGAATATTAACAGATAATTTATCTTTGAGAAATGTTTCAAAAATATTTTAGGGAATCGCGAAAATATCTAAAAATCAGCTATAAACTACTGCCAAAAAATAACAAGTAAATCTAACAATTCTTCGATTAGATCATCGCTTTATTTCTTGAAAAATGGTTATCGTGGATAAGAAATAAAATCAAAGGTAAAACCTTGCCTTACTGGTCGAAGCATAACCTTCTCAGGCACTCGTGTTATCGTATCACTTAATTATACACTTTTCAAACGTGTAATGCTACAGTTGTTTCTTGCAACTGAAACAGGCAAGAATGCACTTTTATCAAGTCCTTAAGGAATGTGTCTTGTATTTTTTATATGATTGTCAGAAAACAATTTAGTTTTATTTTAAAAAAGTTGTTAAAACATATTAATACTATGTTATAAACAGATATATGACTGTATTGTTTATACGATTTTTTTTGGTTTAATTGTATCTAAAACAATATTTTACAAGAAAATGTCATCATATTTGCTATTTATGTTTTTTATCATTTTTTTAGATTTGTAGTGACTTAAAAATAATCTTAAATTAAATCACGATAGAAAGAATCCCCTTAAACTTATAAATGCAGTGAAAATTGTTAACCTTAAAAAAATCGTCTTACCGGTAGTCCATTTAAACTGGAATTTATATATAAAAAAATCAGAGTTCATTTGAAATTTATTATCTGTATAAATGTGTTTATTCATCACTAAGTTTTTATAGAAGAGTTTGTATTGGCAGTTAAAATTTCCAACGCGTTTTTCAATGACTTTTCAGAACATCAGTGACGTAGAATTTCCGAGAATGTTTCTGAATTCCTTTAAAAGAAATCTAAATTATAAACTATTTCTCCAGTCGCAATTACTCACAGGCTGAAACAAACCTGTCTCTAGGAAGTTGATTTATCATCACACCTAAATATAAAGTTAAAAATTATCAACGTTTAAGTATTTCTTATTTTTAATGCATCATTAAAATGTCTCGTAATTTTAAAATAACAGAAACACTTTCGCACAAAAAGACATGAATTTTTAAGAGAATATGTTTTATATATTTCAAAGTGATTTTAAATAATAATATACGGGTTACGGTGGTTAAATTTATCGCAAATTTATGCAATATTGGCGAATCATATCATCGGCTTATTTCATAGATGACATGATAATATAACATAAACCAACACTCATGTTATTGGTTTTACTCTTATACCATAAATGGACGGAAACCTACATTAATAAACCAACCGCAAATTTACGTTAATAGATGTTCACAAATATGCTAAGAAAACAGCAAAACAACAAATGTCCAGCTACTTCAAATATATATATATATATATATATATACACACAGGCTTAAAAGATGTTATCAGATAGGTCAGAGTTGACCTTGAAACTATCTGACTTATTTAAAAAATTGTAACAAGTCTATTTGTTTGATTTTTTATTTGTAACCGTGTGAGATGTGAGGCCTAACTGCATTTCTCCGCCGGTACCGAAAATGTTAATTTATTGCTCTTGGCGACACCGGAAAGTGTTCTCGCGAAATCAAAAATGGGTTGTGCAAGCACCGCGGAGGTAATGGCCGCCTCACGAGCAAGATGGCGGCTCGATGCTAATTCAAGTGACCGCCAAAAAAACTCAAATGCGACAAAAAGCTCTCGCGATCAATTAACCGTCGGAATCAGCCAAAAACACTACCGTACTTCCGTAATTTTAACAGCGATTTAAATCATTTTAGTCCTTACGGGACAGGAGCGGCTTTCGGCCACTGTTTTAAAATTGACTATTAAAATACTTATACCCGAAAAGGGTCAATGATCGCTTTGAATAAATAAATAAATAATGAGTCTACAGTATAAATGCTAAGATTATGAAATTGACTTGAGGAAAAGTGAAAAGTCTAATTGGCACAGGCTGGAAAAATCTGAAGCTAGTAGTTCTGTTGCGATATTAAAAAAATATATAAAGAAATCTATCCGATAAAAACTAAGGATCATTATTTTATGCTATAAATAAAATTTTGCGAATTTTACTATTTTATTTTTTGACACATTTTAAAAAGGTCAAGTAATATATAATAGCGTCATTAGATGTTATTTTTTTAGTTAAATATAAAGTAACAATACGAATTATGTTGCATTTTCACTCTATCTTTAAAAATTATCCTTTTTTAATTTATAACTATTATTTATGATCCCTTGTTGTGTTACATATTATTCCATGTGTATAATAGTTAATTATAAATTGAGTACCCAATATAACAAGGAAAGACATTGATATTCAGTATTGTTGCAATTCAACTTTGTATATACCAAGCGATATATCCTTATTTAAATTTCATATTTTCATGTCGCATTATTTAATAATAAAATAAAAATAACTTACGATAACTAGCCAAAGGCACAAGTATTACACAGCAATATATTATTTTAATGTGCACACCACAGATGTAGTAAATATTTTTATCTGAAATACCTATTTTTATTTGTCATAAAATCTTTACTTGGTGTTCATTTATATGCCAAGCTACAAAATTAAATAATCAGATTATGATTTGGATATATAATTAGATTAAGAGACAATATACTCATAAAATGTTCAAAATTTTACGACTGAGTACAAATCCGGCTTATCCGTTTGCCAAATCTGTCTTAATCTATGTGTTTTGCATTTGCAATTTTTGTTCAAAGGTCGCGAGATTTCACATCAAATAAAACGACATTAAATAATTGAGAATATCAAATGCCGCGTGGGCTCTAGCAATCGACCAAATCCCACTCAGTACTGTCACAAATAATTATTTTTAATGTTTATAGTACAAGGAGAAAGTAAATTACGCTCTAAAACAACGGAAAACTTCATTTAAATAATAAATTTAAGTAAAATTTTATTACATAAGAGATATAATGTTTTTCAAAAATTTTCAAAAATCAAAATATTTGATTTTTAATATTTATAATTTTAATAGCTATAATAAAAAAATAATAAGTTATCAGTTCTAACGATCTATGACATGGATTAATTGTTTATCAAAATAAATGTCTTGTATTCAGATTAAGTGTCAAAGACTATGCAAAGTAATGAAGGTCGGGTTGCAAAAATCTATTTGAATTGTGAAATTGATTTCATTTAAATGTGAGTATATAATTTATTTCTTATTTATACGTTTATAATTAATTTAAAAATATATATCAGATGGTACATAATAGGTATAAATTTATTCGATCAACATAACAATATTCAAGAACTATATTTTTAATTCTTGTATATTTTATACATATACTTCGAGCACCAACCATTAAAAAAAATTAACACTAAGTATCATATTTTATTGTAATATATATTTTAAGACGTCATTCGCATATTTTTCTTTTATTACTAATAAACTTTTTAAAAAATTATCATGGTGAAAAAATTTTCAGAACATCGGGGTAGTACAATATCCGCGATATTTCTTTTATCTAAATTATAAAAATTTCCTGATTTCTAACGTTCATGTAAACTTGAACAAACCGAAATAATAACAGATTTTTTTTCTAAGATAATACAACTAGTGAATTGATTTCTTGTGAACAGAATTCCTAAAAACAATGATAATATATAATATTTACTTCAAAGTTTCTTTTAGTTTTTCTTTTGAACCATGAAAAAGACTGCAGAGTGATATTTTACTTAAGATTCGAATATTCTATTTGTGTTAAAATAATGCCGCAGTTTTTGAAAGACTTGAATAAATATTATATATTATATAATAAAGAAGACATGTCGAATACAGGTTGCTCTTATTTTTTTCTGTGTGGTGTAAATATTAGAGGCATGCTGAAGAGATATCGAAGCCGATCAAAATTCTTTTATATTTATGGCGTTTATCAACCGACAATAAAAATTTATAAAAACTGCAATCGATGAATAAAACTCTGATCTAGAAATGGTACGTGTCAAAGCCAACATGCGACCTTACCAAAACTTTGATATTTACGATGTGAGTTTGATTGAAAAAAATTAGGTCGCTAGCAACTGAGTTATCTGCCACATGGCATAGCAACATATCTAGTTGATTCGGTTTCTTCAGTCATGAGCTGCTTGGAGTTTTCATTCCTCCGACGTTTCGTTCCCTTGACTGAGATTATCTTGAGGAATTTGAATGGTCCCAGAACTGAGACGAAACGTTAAAAGAATGAAAACCTCAAGCAGCCCAACACCTAAGAAACCATATCAAAACCTACTAGCATGCAATATATATAATAAATAATTTTATGCCTGAATTCCGTTATACATCCATATTTTTGTATATATAAGTGGAGAGTAGTATGTTGTATCACCTACTAGTATTTTTATGACTTTGTGAAAAACGTGTAAAACCTTAAAATTGAATTCGTATATAACTTAAAAATCTTCAAATTTTCTTTTCATGTAGGTGGGATTATCCCCAGTAAATTTTTCAATGGCTTTTTCATGATTTCACATGTGATCCTGTCTAGGTAAAAGAGGCTGATCTATCAAAATATTTAGTCATTTATCACAGCTAAAATAAAAAAAATTGGGTAAGCAACGATTTGTTGGTTGTATGGAACATGTTTATTAATATCACAAATACTTATTAACATATTTAGTTGGTATAACGCTATTTCAAGATCGCGATTCGCTATGAGTATCATTATTATCTATATAATATTTAAGATTTACACTCAAAACAACAAGAAAAATCTCCAAAAAGTTTTAACCGGTGTACTTAGATTTTACTAATCTCGCCGTGTGTGATCGATTACCTAAAATATAAAACATACACATACCTTTATAAGTGAAATGCTGATAATCATTGGTATTTTTCAATTGATGTAACAAATTAACTTTTATTAACACTTATTCTTAAGCATACATTAACATTAATTCCTAAGCACTTTCAATACATTTTAATTACACAAATATTGATTATAAAATATCGTTCACAATAATAATTACCAAAGCTTGTAATAAGTACCTATTGTTTAAAATTTGTTTTAATAATATTTACGATCTCACTTAGAAATATACGATAATTAAACACTCTAATTACATGTTAATTTATCAGCTTTTTTATCAGCATCTGATTTCTTACTCGTTTTTAATCCACATCGAGGTATAGTTAACACATGTTTCTTGTTTTGTAATTGTATTGTATTAATAACAAACAATTTTTATATTAACAATATTATTGATTGAGATATAATCTTTACGATTGAGTTGATAAAATCAAAACCATATCAAACCGATTGTTACAATAAAATTCGATACGCCAAGATAAAAATAAAATAAGTACAGGGTGTGATTGAAGGCTTGCGTCGCAAAGCGGACTTTTCTACTTCGAATCATCATTAATTTATTTGCTACTGTGTCAAGAATGGATCGGACAGGCTTCGTCGATCGCTCAGAAAAAAAATTGTTACATACTTTGACAATACTGTCTTCAGAGATAAAAAAAAAATGATTCTGCGTAGAAAATAGAAGCTTTTTCGTGAGAAAAAAAAAACATTTGTATTAGAAAAAAGAGAAACATTCATCGATTAATTTACCATTTTTTCTGATAGCAAAATTTAGTAGTTCTTATTTATAAAAATATATAAATATAGCATTTATTTTCAAGTGAGGATATAATTGTTCAGTAAATAGAAAACATCTTAAATTAATAAAATATTTAATATAATAAATCATTCTCAGGGTTGCAAGCCCTTGGACTCTGAAGTCTATAGTCCGGTCTATAGATCTTACGGTCGACCTGACTTCGGTCAAAAACCTTTATGGAAATTAAGCTCTTAATATATCTCTGCATATTTGACAAGTATTTCTCAAGAAGTAAAGAGTTTAAGCAAACGTCTCCGAAAAATAAAATAATAAAAAATCAAACCCTTTGATGGACCATCACTTTAATATATATTTAAAAAGATGTCTTAATCCAGCCACTGGATAATAATGATCAATTCGGTTCAAATAAAAACCACAAAAAAAAAATATTATTTGATGAATTTATGAGATAGTATTAGAAAAAAAAGCAACTATGAAAATCAGACTTATAAATGAACCATCACTATAAAATATGTTAAAAGGATGTCTTCATCCAGTTATGGGTTCATAAAGGCTGAATTGGTCATCTCTGGGGTCAAGTTCTGGATCCTGTATATCATAATTATCGACTCCACAATTCGATTGACACATTTCGCACGTGACTTGCTAACAAATCTTCTATTGAATCACTATTTGGTACATACAATCTGGGTACATGACTTGATACATCGTATAAATTTAAACACTTCACTCTCTTATCGCTATCTGTCTCTATTCAATTGATAAATAATATTTTTAATATGTTTTTATTTTTCATTGTGGTCATACTCCTGCTGCTTTAATTATAATGTTAAGGTGTATTCTTATTGAAAATAAATACAAATAAAAAAATTACAATCAGTAGCGTGATTTTGATAACATTATTGTAAAAATTATACTGCATTATTGTAATTTCATTAAAAGTATGTGGATTAGGTTGTTTTGCATTTTCCTCGAAAATACTCGAATCTTTATTCTCGAGACAAGAGGGACTCGAAACCCACACCTCGTGATTAGCGCTTTTCTTTTCCCCATAAAACTACTCTGCAACAGCAACTGAGCCACGGTTTTAATCCCTATATAATAAAAAAAAAATCCCACATATAATCTCAAAAAAAAAATTTTTTTTTTTAAAATCACGGATAAATTTTTAATTAAATTTTGATGGAGTGGAAATTAATGTATGTTTGTATAATTTTTCTCTAGTACCGAATATTGCTAAAACTGTGCTTTGAATAGATTGAAAATGACGTATACGACATACAGCGTTTTTTTAATCAAATTTTGATGCTGTGAATGTTGAAATAGGTTTTATTATTCTAGTACCTAATATTGCTAAAACTGTGCTGGGTTTTTAAATGAACGATGATTTTTTTACAGCTCCGCCTTGGTACAAACTATAATCTGTTCCAAATACCGCAAATTAAAGAGTAAACAAGACTCGGTAAACATCTCGAGATTAGGCGATTAGATTTAGAAGCGCAGATACACGCAGCGACACTGCTCCGATAACAATCATTACTTTTACAGGCTACAAGCTGTTAGTACAATCAATACATAGATCTCTTATATATATAGGAAAGTCTATGGAAAGGGATATTTTGCAATATTGCACGTATTATTGATGAATTCAATTTTATAAATTTGACCAAAACAATAATTCCTGAACGTGGGCAGAATTTACGTCGAATAAATGATGACAAGTTACAAATATTTCAAATGGAATTTTATCAATAAACACTATAAAATAAATAACTATTGAATTGACCGAGTGAAGAATCCGTTTTATACAAACTTATAAGTCTAGATTTACGCGCAGAGTAAATATATGTAAAAACAAAAATAACAGGACAATAGCTTTATACTGTAAGTTTTAATGGCTAAAAAAATAACGTTTTTAGAGCTGCTACATTTTCATGATTCAATCAGTAAAACACTACTACATGTTCATGATTTAATCAGTAGACTCAGAGTAACCTTTTTTTTACAGAAAATATATAAATATTTACAAAGAAACCGCCTAGTAGCATCAACCTCGCCGTTAACAATTGTTACGATTTCTCTATCCACATGCTACAAATCTGACCATTGAAAAAAAAACCGAATCGAATTGTTGTGAAAAAAACAATTAATCGGATTGTTCCGGAAGTTTAGTCGGATATTCAACAATTGCCGTGAAAATTTTCAAGTTTACCGAAATAAAAACACCACATACAAGGACTCATCTCAGTGAGTATTTGGCAAATCGTTCATTGCTAAAGTGTGCGTCCTTAAAATTAATTACATTCCGAATCATTGAATCAAAACGGTAGTTTGAGTAATTTAATACCAATTTCCAGATCATTAACATTATTGAGTAAAATAAACCTGTTTTTTTTATTTTATTATTTTGACATCATTATTTCAATTCTTTGGGTCGTGCAATACTGGAACATCTTGCAACTCATTGTTTGAAATTTAATATTTTTGAAATATTTTTTTTTGAAGGCTGTTCTTGGGTGCTGTGGCGTATCGTTTCTGTTTTATTTTATCCAATTTTTCTACTATGATACTAGAATTATTCGTACATTTGGCGAACAAGAAGTCTAAAACTGATAAAAGTATTTCGCTTTTATATTTTTAATATTTAATTACATTGGTACTTCTAATTATATTTGAATAAAATATCTTACTATATAGTAAACACTTGCATTCGTGTAACTAATTTATTTATGTTAATATATTTACATATTTTCAATACGCCTTACAAAATAATTACAGCAAGCTGATCGTAATTTTCCCAATGGGAACATATACTTAGTATTCCTATGATCAGTGTTTATTTTTCTACAATTAAATATGCAGTATTGCTGATGCTTCCACGGAATACGTGCCTTCAGAAACATTGAATGCGCATTTAAATGAATGCGCATTGACCAGAAGTAATTCATTAAATACGCTTAAAACCTAAACAAAATCATTTAGTTTGATAAAACACCAAGCCATAAACACGTCCACACGTACATTGCAACGCCAAGAAACCTGTCAGGGGTTTTATTTTTATATCAAAAAAAGACATACGATACCTACACATATACATTCAGCAGTAAATAAACTAGGACTGAAAGGAAAATGCTTATTTTAAACGCTCTGTTTGTATTGAATTCTTTGGGCGCGTTATCTTACTCTGTATCTCGAGCCTCTCCTTCCTGTTGACCCCCCGGCGGTCCATCTCCAGCGGGCTCTCGATGTGGTAGAAGACGCTGGCACCGAGCAGCAGGTACGCCACGTGGAAGCACAGCAGGGCCGACCACTGCTTCTTGGACATCATCTTGATGGATTTACTTGACACTTCACCTAATTATAAAATAGCGTCCGGTGCAAATCGGACCATCGACAGAGTTCTCGGTGTTGTTTGCAGAAGCCGATTCGGTCACGCCGTCATTATGTCATTCTGCAAATACTCTCGATTCGAAATTGATTTTTAATATTACGAATCGATTGTGTATCGATTAGATAAAGTATCATTTGATTTATTATCGCTTTATTGTTCAACGGCGATGCTCGCCCGGACGAGAGTATTTCGACACTCGGAGTAATTTAAAAATTAACGGTCATAAAACAGTCTTCGGCGATTCGCAATAGTGAATATTCGAGCTGCCGGTTCTGCGGTTTTCTGCGCTGCGCTGGCGTCTGGAGCTCTCTCTGGCTCGGCTGGGCAAGTCCAGCTTCAACAGGAACATAATAAGGTGGTCCTCGGCCGAAGCGTCCTTGGTGGCGCGCGCGGTCACCGCTTTCGGGTAGCTTCTTCTGCCTGTGAACCGCGGACTGACTCCTCTATCGACCATTCTTTCCTCGCGATAGACATGAACACGCGGTCGTCCCTGCGGCTCCCGGACCCGTGCCTTCCAGATGCGCTAACCGTCGAGGACGACACTCGATACTGACGCGACCGGCGAGCTCGCTGAAAATGCGTCAAATGAAAACGCAAACAAAACCATCACACCGATCTAACTGTCTACTTCTATATATAAAATAACCGAGCGGAACACCTCGCAGTGTTACCCGAAGCCACTGTTTGGACAACTCCTCGGCGGCGAGGCGCCCAATTGAACCGTCACGACTGTTTGAATTGCAGGAGTCGTATCCGTGCCGAGTTTCCACCCGCACGATAGCGGCACTCAATACGACACAGCGAGGAAAACTCTGCTGTCTTTTCCAAGTCCCGCGGCTCAGTTCAGCTGGCGGGGACAGTTTGACTCGCGGCGTCCGAAGTTCTGTTCGATTTCCCGCACCGATACAGACTGCGGATGATTGACGCGTGCCCCTCGGTTTAATATGGCCCGGGCGAGCTCGTTTATCGCTCGGACACGTCGGGCCCGCCTCGGCCCCGCGCCGCCTCGCCTCCTCGCCTCCTCGACTCCTCGACTCCTCGCCTCCTCGCCGGGCTTCCCGGAGGACCATCCTGATCCTTCATCGTCCACTAACCAAAAAAAAAAAAATCAAATTATTCATCTTCAAATCGAACGTTTATATACTCCATTACACACTAAAACGATTGGCTTCATGTCAATATGGTTTTGGCATCTTTACTGGTCGGGTTTCGGTGTTATAAAAGCCTCTCTTAGGGGTATTTAAGAAGAAAAATCAAGCGCTTTTGAAACGTGATTTTATAGGAAACTTCATAAAATACCATGGGTCGACCGCGTCACAAATGAGAAAGTCAAAGCAAGAGAACTCCTGACGAGAGTAAAAAGCGCAAGATCTCCTATTTTAGTCGGGAGTACAACTGAATTAGTAAGACTGCTCCAGGATAGAAGAATACCCCGAATAACCTGTATAAATTATATTCATTTCAAATCCAACTAAAAAAATAGATTCTTATAATTTTTTTTACTCTTTTATAAAATTTAACTCTTATATAAAAACCTGGTTTTTCTATGTATTTTAGAGTTTAAAAAAATTATTTAATTAGCCTGAAAAAGTACTAATCAATTAAAAAAACGCATTGACATATATATTAGATATATATATAATAGTTTGTGTAACCGGTGGTTAAGTTTAAACTCAAAGGCTTTCAAACTTGAAAATGAATTAGACTTATTATAACATTTATGATAAACTTCCAAGCACATTTAATATCACCTGAAGACAATTAATTAACTTTTTGTTATATTTGATAAGTAATTAACATAGAGATTTCTCTAAGTGTCAAATAAACAATAAAACAGGTAAATAACCATGGTAATCAAGATTCGTTTAATATCTAAAGCATTACAAGTAATCATAGTAAATGAACGTACAGCGATAATAATTGTGATAAAACATTATTTTTTTAACTAATTACACAATAAGCATGGCGACAACTACAGCCAATTTATTTTTTTAGGCTAATAATTTTATTCTTATAGTCTCTTATTTGTGAAAAATTATACTATATAAAATGACACATATCGGTTCCATCATACATATAAGCTAATGATGTAATTGCATTTATTAATTTTCACTATTTGAAAATGTGTTTAACTTTTGTTGCAAATTTTAATTATGGTTTTGCCAGAAATTTAAAGGATTTTGTAAAATAAAAGATTATCGGCGTATATTAAAAATTCTATGGGATTTTGAGTTGAACAGGTCATCCAAATGAACAAAAGTTTCAAGCGAAGTTGTAACTTGTGTGCTGGATACTTCTTTATTTTATATTAAAATAAAACATAGATCTTGAATATTTAAAAAAAAAAAAAATGGTGATTAAAATAAACCTACGTGTATAAATTCACACGCTTTTAGATTTCAATCTGATAAATTAATTATGCTTTTATTAGATCTAGATTCAGAGGAGAGAAAATTATTTATAAATAGCTTTGTTTGAATGGAATCTGTCCATCATTTTGAAGATATAATCGTGGCTTTGAATAATATCTTATAAAAAAGGTGATTTGTTCCCAATTAATTGCTGAATGCGAGGAGTTCAGGTTCTTGGTAACAATATTTCACAGCTCACAATATTTTATGTAAATTTTATTCACTTACCTAATTTAAAAGATGCACACGAACATATAAAGTACTTGAAAACATATTTTTACTTACTCCAAACACAAGGCTTATCACATTCATTTTAGATGCATTGCAGCAACTTATCAGATACCTTTTTGAATATACATGCTCCCCGTATTACAAATGAAGTTGCAACGAAGTGAAGCTAGAAGTGCATTGTTGAAATATAGACATATTATAGAGCATTATCAGGAGGTCAATGATCTCAACTACATTCTTTTAGTAATCGTTCACCAACATTTCCAATGATCAAACTAGATTGTACAATCCGTGTCACTCTTATTTTCTGCAGTCCCGCAATCACTCCATTTCATCGTCCCATCGATCACATTTATGAAAAAGTAATAGGTATAAATTTTAATCAGATTTCTCAACTTTTTTTCTTTTCTGATATCTTGATTTTGAGAAGATTTTTCACTTATATCGACCAGCTGCATGTCTCAGATCTCTGATAATATTTATGCTCATCATCGTCAAATACAGTTAGAGAGCCAAAGGTCTATCAAACACCGTTTTATTCAACGTGAAAACCTTAAGTATACTATTTCTTTTTAAGACTATTGTAAAAGTAACCTGTATAGTAATTTATAATTTCTTAGTAATAACTCGTGTAAAATATTCAATATCTGTTTTTATTTGCATACCCAACAAAATAAATATCTGAGCGGTGTATTCAAATCATAATACCTATAGACCCAGTATTTATATTAAAAAAAACAGTTTATCTAATAACCCCAATATAATCGTATACGACACTGAAAAATAATCTTGTCATATTTCATTGACTGACTCCATTAATCTGCAACGTTCAAATTTGCTCATTTCTTTAGAGCCACCACTGTAAAACCGTGAGTGTATTTTGATTTATAATTTCAGATTTATTTTAGAGTTCATTTCAGCCTGAACGTTTAGAAAAATATAATTCTCCTAGCTTGCCAAATTGGATTAATCAAATCTCTCGGGTATCTGCAGATCTGATAGCGAGCGAGCGTCTCCGTCAATCCTCAATACCAGAAAGGATTTTCGTAAGCAACCAATATAAAATTCTCCATAAGTAACCGTCATATTTCTTACGACCAGTGTTATCTCAGTCGGCGTTAAGTTCAAAAAAACCGCACCATATATTAAAAAATATTCACGTGAGCGATTTCAAGCGGAATTATTCAATATCAAATAAAACATCAAAGAGCGAGGAGAGAACATCGGTTAAGTTCGTAATAAACAAAGTTTCCACAGGCGTTTTTAATCGCAGCAAACCAACATCGCGCCTCTAATGGTGGACAATAAATACACACGATGTCTCAAAAGCTTTGGAATCATATAAAAAGGGGACGTTGGAAAATAATTATTCACTTTTTTTACAAAAAAATAGTTTTTAAGTAGTTATTTTTATGTAAAAGAAGTATTGAAAAATATTGATAATTTATAACTCAGCCACAAAAATATTATTGTTACTTGTTTTTTTAATGCAGTTTCTGTTTTTCCTTTTTTCTTTCCGTTCCTTTTTTTCGGTTTATACTAATGTGGAGTTTGTTGACTGGTTTCTAGTTGAAAAGTATTTAAAAAAATGCTTCATGCTTTGACGATAGCGATGATCTTTCTTACGCTTTGGAATATGTTTTAAAATTAATCTTGTATTTTTTAAGTCGGAGTTAATGAATAGAAAATGCGTATATCAATGGATCCTTTTCAATCAAGGGTAAGCTTTATAGATTATCGATTGAAATGTTTTTTCCACTGTTTTTAAAAACACTACATCACAGAGCATCACGGGAGTGTAAAACAACAGGGCTGGCTAATAACAGCACCATGACTTTTTGGACACCATGTCGTACCGAGCAAACAAGATGGGATCATAAAACTCGATTGATTACAAGGTGACAGATATAATCAGCGTATTTGTATATCTGCTTCCCCTGAATAAGACTTAACCTTAGAAATAGATACTTTACAATAATCTCTTCTTGACACAACGCAATATGAGTTTCAAGAACAGTGGATACACATGAGTGGTAATTGAAGATAATCCCTAAGAGGTATCAATAAAAGACGCATTCAAGAAAACCTATCTCAAAATACTCCCCTTCTTGCAATATACGCATGATTAGGGTAGTCGTTTTCCAACTGTCGAAAGATTATGGTTGGATCTTTGTGGCTATTGAATGGTTATTCAACAATGGTTGCAACAGTACATATTAATTTGTGGTTTATTGGCATAAGTTTAATTTCAATTAATACAGGTTTCTCGGTGTAAATCTTTCCAACGACTGAGTCAGATTCCTAAGTTGAAGAAATTACAATGTCTGTGTGGTAGACCACTGTGTCTGTCGACGATAAATCCACTTGGAAGTCGCCGACGGGTCCGAGTATCTGTGGTTGGTTCATTATATTAATATGGCCGACCCACTACCCATATCAGTAACACGTGTTGAAAACACATTCATATTTACATGCCGCGGACAACACTAATGAAGGATATCCTCATTATTGTCTTGAAACAATTTCAACGTACACACATTTTTATTACTTTGTTATTTATTCTAATTAATTTTATTATAAAAAAATTAACTTAGTCAATTATACTTATCGATATTACAAATTTGTGCAATATGATATACTCGCTTCCACGGTTTTGACGCTAGTGTTTTTGGTGCTATTTTATTTATTTAATTGGGTTTATAGAGAATGATTTATTTCCGTGAAGTTCGAATAACTTCTTCGCTTTTTTAATCGATCTATGATTAAAGCGACGGCGTATAAATTACAACTGATCTGACGGGCTTTTGGAAAAATAAAAAAATATTTAAAAGGCAAAGACTCATTTAACTATGTATACGAACCTATGGAGTAAGAGGGGTTCATTTTCTCTATGTATCCTGTGGAAATAAATTTACAATAACCATGCATAACCACCATAGGCAAAAATCTACAAAACAACCATAAAAACTATCATAAAAAAATATTTTGCTACAAATGGTGTCCCGAAGATGTGCCCTGACCATTGAAAAAATAATTCCATGATTTAATTTTTTTTTTAATGTTATTTATAATAGTTGTTAGGGCCATGATTACAAAACGGTAAGTGGGGCTTACAAAATATGTGAAAAATATTAAAATATGTATTAAAAAAACCCTTTTAGGTCCTGACTAATGCATCAATCAAATTCAGGTATAGTCATATTTTTTTATACATGCACCCGAAGACATATTTCTCAAACTACTTGCGAATTAAAAATATAAGGACTTTATCGTTTAGGTGCGTGAAAAGTCCTGTCGACACTTTGTTGGTTCATGGTTTCATGGTTTCATGGTTCAGTTCCAACATTCCATAGTGCAACCTTCAACCCTGATGAAGACGACAAAATACGGCATTGAACACATGGAGGAACAAAAATGAAACCAAAGACCTGCTTAACTGAGCAGAGAAGACATTGAAGTGTACGAGGAAGTGAAGAATGTTTGAAAACAAAAAGCATTGAAGGGTGAGTATTATTTTACTATGAAGTACGTATTGTAGTCCAGTTTGTTTTCCATGGCCTTACAGACCGTATAAAGACTCAAAGTTTTATTTCTCTGTGCATTTCAGTAACGGCATGTATAATTATGTTAGACACTGTAGTTATTTGGTTAGACTTTTTAAGGCTTGGTCATAATTATAGTGGGAGAATAAGTCCATGATTTGTTAAAAAAAAAGTATCAGGTTGATTGCAATTCGATGGTCTTTAAGTACCTACAAACAGTTTTTAAATAAACTGAAACGGGTCATAAAAATACTTAAATAATATATGTATCATTATCATATCATTAATTAAATAATGCATATCGATCTGAAAGATTATAAATCAATACCATTGAAAATAAAATTAGAGGACAATGCATACGGTAAGTGCATACTGTTAAATTTATATAAATACATTTTAATTTATATAAAATTTAAAAAAATGTTTTTTTACAATAATTTGTTATTTTGTTGTACGAGAATATATAAATAATTGTGTTGAATTTGTAAGTGGCATACTTAAAAATGTTTTATCGCATTCGTCGGTCAAATCTCGCCATTTTCTCGTATTTGTTGAAAAATATATTTAAAATATTTTTATGCCTCTCAAAATGAGACACATAAAATAAAATCACGTAACTAAATGACATTTTGGGCTCTCTTTTTCATTGGCTTAATAATATAAATTTACAAGGAGCGGTCAAAATAATGGCGGATGCACAATGGCGCTCCCGATAATGGATAATGTCACGAGTCATGAAACATTTTGTTCTTCTCAATGTCAAGTGTAAATAAAGCTGCCATTATTAATTTGTAATCTAACGATATCAGAGTCGATTTTTAATCAATATTAAATCGAATGATACATTTTTAAGTCTCGTGGAATCTCACTAAGAGGCGAGTTACTTGAAATGAGTACTTTCTAATAAGACGTTGATAATATATTTTATGCACAAAAGCAACTATAAGCCTATTATTTTTAGTTTTAAAGCTTTTGTATATTTTAAGATTTTATATCTAAGCATTTAAGTAAATCTTATGAAAACTGAGATCAGTGTCTACAATAAAAAAAATCAAGCGTTTTCACACTGTATTAAGTTATGCGAATTTATTATTTTTTTTATATTTGTAACCTTTATTGAGCCTTAATTATAATTTTTGTCTCTCCTCATAGGAAGTCGGTGGCCATTTCATTGAAAACATGTTTATCCTGGGCCAGCCTTAACTACTAATTCGGCTGTACTCTTGACTTCCAGCTTCTGGCATGAATTCCGCATCCACGTAAGTTTCCTCCTAACAATGCCCCTTTTTTCTTAGATTTTTCCTTGGACAATTAGTTTTTGTAAGCTTATTTATTGTTTTGAAAAATTTAACCCAAATAGGAGATCATACGCTCAGGGAAGTCGACGTCACGTGCTTACCACTTTCAAATAAAAAAAGATATTTAAACGTCTTAATAGATGTCTTTCAAAAATGATCGCCTAGCGACATCTGTTACATCCTGTTGTAACTTATTTCAAAATATGACAAATTTCCACAGGAGTATTGTTTGTATTGTGAGTATGTATTTAATGTGTTTCAGGACTTGAGAGCCGCGCAACCCTACTTCCATGGAAGGAGTTCCGTTGGTGGAGACATGGACAGGAATCCTTCTGCCCCAGGATCTGCGGCTTTTGCTGCAACGAGTGCTTGGGCCTTGCCAGGTTGCCGCTGCTGCCGTCTGGGACCTTACTCGAGGCACTATGCCTCTGCATCACTGTATACTGCCCTGGCATGAGCTTGCTTGAGCATGGACGTTCTTAGTATATAGTTCTTAGTGATGATACTTATCTACTTTATAGTACTACATAAATTTACGGGCTATTCCCGTTGTTGACAATTAATGGCATTTATAAGGAACTGTAATTGTTAATAATATTATATCTCCAGCTATGAAAGTGCATTGGCTTGCCTTGGGTGATTTTTTTCAGATATAGATTGACCAGATGCATAATTTTTAAAACCGTAAAAATATTTGTATATTGATACTATAATATCATTAAATCATATTTCAAATTTTTCTATCAGCTTTGGTTGCATAAAACAGATTTGGGGAGACGAGCCTCTCTATTCTATTCATATTGTACGGGACTTATCTCGCACAAAGACTGTAATTATTTAGGATTTTGGATTTCAGTGATTCAGTAGCGGTGCGGGAGGTGTTCACTCAAAAACGTTTTCTGTTTAAATCTGACGTTTATTGTATAACGGCACAGACAGAATCGGCAATATCAATGTAGATTTTTAGTGTGATAAAATCAATGCCTTTAAGGCAGGCTATGGGTAGAATTTTACACTTTAATAAAAGTGATAGAAAGTATAGAGGTGATTGATTAAAATAAAATATGTCACTATTAAAAACTAGTTTTAATAAAAATCTATTCCGTTATACATCTTAAATTCAATATCAATATAACAAACGAGATATAGAAACAAGGGTCTAGTATAAGGATTTAAGTATAACTAGAATTGAGTATTACTAAGAAGTAATATTGTTTTTTTCATACAAAAACACAATTCATCTAAGGGAACTTAAGTGTCAGGGGAGTTTAAGTAAACCCTTCGGGTTCAAATTAGGAAAGCCTGGTAAGATGAAATATGAAAGTAATAAAATAATGTAAGTAAAAAAAAATTAAGGTAGATATCTATTAAGGTGATGGTATATCAATTTAGATTTTTATATTGATAAAATCGCTAAAATCCTGTCTTATCGGAAAAAAAAGCTTAAGACAAAATCATCAGATGTCTATAGTAGACACTTTTGAAGACTTGAATCTATTGAGCTGATAAAATATCAATCCTGATTTTTAAAATGATTAAATCGATGCCTACCATATCAGTTTTAAAATACAAATTCCTATAGAAAATCATGTTTTAAGTT
The DNA here is from genome assembly GCA_022113835.1 of Atopsyche davidsoni. Classification (NCBI taxonomy): domain Eukaryota; kingdom Metazoa; phylum Arthropoda; class Insecta; order Trichoptera; family Hydrobiosidae; genus Atopsyche; species Atopsyche davidsoni. The sequence continues at coordinate 8,220,570 of JAILWY010000007.1, forward strand.
AGAAATTGAAGATTTTTATAATTAATATTTATATATCTGGGAAATCGAAATTCAGCCCTGTGGTGAAACATAGGTTTTGTATCAGGATAGCAGAATGCTGCGGGAGGTGTTTTTTTTTCTTCAAATTTAACAACCCAACTATGGAAACTTTATACTAGGTAGTAGAATCAGTACTGCAGACTGACTAAGGAGATATAAAGTTATGATGCAAAAACACAATTTATTGCAGGAAATGAACTTTTTTTATTTGAAGTTGAAGTTTTATTGGAATTTTAGTAAGCCCAACCTGCTTATCACAGGCATAATGATAAGGGTGGCAGATTGTATGTAGATAAATGATTTCTTATAATCAAGTGTTTTATTAATCTACATAATTGTTTGAAGTACCATTTATTTGACTAGCAAGCTGCTATATTTGTCAAAAGATCAGTTTTTGCATCAAAGCAGTGACATATTTTACCAATTTACCATTGTCAAGAATTTTCCTGCTATGACATTTTTATTTGTGACGGCCAACCTATGGTATTTTACGGATTCTCTTATAAAGCCACATTTCAAAAGCCTCAATATTTCGCAATATTGCGCCTAAATTTGAAAAAATAATTTTACTATTGATCAATAAAAATATTTTTTATTTGAGATTAATAGCCATATTATATATTAAAACTAAATTAATTTTATATTTTAATAATGGCAACATGTAGACTTATCCATGTGACGTTTCGGAAATGTGTTGCATGTGTAACCAAATACTTCATTTTGACGTTTGCTGACATTTGAAATAAGTGGCATTTGGCATTGGTAAAGTAAAAATGGATCGTAACTCGCAAGACCTAGGCGAGGATTTTTTCCTCCATGTTCCCGTCAGCGCAAAAATAATGTAAGTCATTTGTAATATTATTTATGGTGCATACAGTATTTTTATTCAGACCTTTCTTTCGAACATGAAACTTTTGTGTAGAAGGTCCTCGGGACCCTATCCATCCTAATAAAAACATTAACAGACATAGAGATATGCTCAGTGAGATGGTCGCTAATCTCATCTGAGGAGAGGCAACCTTAGAAGAAGACAGTGCTGTTTAGGTTATTGCACCATATTTTAGAAAATTTTGAAAGTGTGCTTTTCGATTATAAGTTATGTCTTGTAATTTACAGAAACAAGAAAGTTGAAGAAAAACATGACCCCCATTCAGCGCTCAGGGTGGAGATGCAGACACTTCGCCTCAGTGGTGACTCACAGAATCTTATAATGGAAACTCTTAGGCATATTCATGGAAAAGATTACGAACTTAAAAAGGCAACGGCTTATAAGGTATGGCTTATATGTCACAAATTATCAAGATGTCATATAATCAAGTTCTTGAAAGTCTCATAATACAATTGTAAGGAAAACAGTATTGTTGTACACACATGCACTAGCCTACTGTTTAACATGACTTTATTGTGATAATTTTCAAATGATTAGATTCATATTTAAAAAGAGTATTCTGACAAGGCAGATTCAGCCACATGGTGTCTTGACGTATTGACCTTGATACATTTATACCCAAATGTAGGCTCAGTTTAATAACCTGTATAGTTCCCATTGACCAACCATCTAAAACCTGTCTAGTACCCAAAAATACCGCACTGTTTCGGAGTGGTTCAAATTATGTGATTGTCGTATTGCATGGTCAGATTACCATGTGAAGATTGCACAGGCAACGCTTTTAATATTATCTCAATTAAAAAATGGAGAAAAGGTGCAAAGTCAGAACTCCATAATAAAGTAATTTCTTTCTTGTCATAAATGTATGTCTGTTTCAAAAGTTGTTTTAATATAGTACATTTATTTGAAACTCGTATGAATTTATTTTAAATGTAACGTTTATTGGCACTTTCAATGTATATTTAGCTTAACCAGTAAATTATACATGTCCATTTTTAGTCAAAACTATCATTAAAAATTGTCATATTTTTTTGTTTGTTTCTAATTTGCTAATTTTCTATGCCATACAGTTACTTATAAATACATATAGAGTATAAATATACAATTACAATTTTAAAGTTAAATTTTAAATTACAGGACAAAGGTGCTAATCTTGGCAACCGTTATTGGATGGAAAGAGGAAATTTGGTTGTAAAAGGAGGTTGTGATTACTCCAAAAAGAGCACCGAATTAGAAACATCAGAAACTAAGTTTAGAATGTTCGCCTTGAAAAAATTAGAAAGGTGATTAATAACAATTTCATTCTTATCGTTGGAAATTCTGGATTTCGTAAATTTTTATCAATTAATTACTATTTCTTTTCAGTTATGGTTTTCATAAACCTCACTGTGCTGAGGCCTTGGATTATACCAACGGTCAAATAGATGAAGCCCTGGCAGTTCTCTATTGCAAATATTATGATATAGATGACACACTAGAGATTGAATGTGATGTATCAGAAAATGAAATGATGGAGCACAAAGCTGACGAAAAGGCAGTTCTGGAATCAATTTATGAATCTGCCTTCAAAGAAAAGGAGCAAAATATTCTATGGGAAGTGACGCTAACATTAGATTATATTGTCAAATTATTCAGTGACTCTAATACCAAAATTAATAATACACCTAGAAAAGAAAATATTAATTACAATAATAAAAATAATAATTTTAAGACGAAAAAGATTGATACCTGTAGAGGGTTTCTGAAAGGCAATTGTAAGTTTGGCAACAAGTGTAGATTTTCTCATGCTGCTGTTGAACCTGCGGAATTAATCTGTGATAATGTAAATAAAAATTTGCATGAATTTTATTTAGAAATAAAATTTCCTCCCGCTAGCAAATATCCCTTTGAGAGTCCGTTTTTATTTGTAAAAACTTCGGCTCCCTCAACTGTGATACCGGACATGACATGTCTTCGGATTTGTCGACGACTTATAGAAGAAGCAAACATACTCTCTCAAGATGGAATACCTTCTGTGTATGCCATTGTAGACTTGCTTCAAAATGAGGAGACAATGACCACATTTTTAAAAAACAACGATAAGAAGTTCATTGACAGCCTACAGCCTCTGTTCCCTGTTATTATCGAAGAAGAAATAATTACAAAGAAAATACTTCCTTCTCACTATGAAAAAGCTTCAAATCGTGACGGTAGACAAGTTTACGATTCTGAAAATGTTCTCAAAGAAGACGCTCAAATTGCTAAGAAATTTATTGAGAAACAGAGTAATGGACAGTATAAAAAAATGCTAGATGATAGAAAGAAATTACCAGCCTGGAGTAAAATGAAAGAAATTTTATCTGCAGTAGATTCATCTCAGGTAACTTATAAAAATAATTATAATATTTTATATGTTTGATAAAAGCAGTGACTTGCTAATGTTGCTTGGCAATATTATTTTTTTTCAATTTTGTTTGAATTATTTTTAGGTTGTTGTCATTAGTGGTGAAACGGGTTGTGGTAAAAGTACACAAGTTCCGCAGTTCTTATTAGACGAATGGCTACTCAATAAAGCCAAGTCAAAATGTAACTCTCATGTACAGATTGTGTGTACCCAACCTCGAAGAATATCTGCTATAGGAGTTGCCGACAGAGTAGCAGATGAGAGAGTAGAAAAAACCGGAAACACCATAGGCTATCAGGTAAGGTGTTATTTTTTCTGTTTTACAAGTAAAAGTACTCTGTAGAATTCTTTTATTTTTATTAAATAATTCAATTCATATTCTTTCAGATCCGCCTCGAAAGCAAAGTATCTTCCAAAACTCGTCTAACATTTTGTACAACTGGTATTTTGCTACGACGACTAGAGGGCGATCCTAAACTGGAAGCTGTCACTCATATTTTGGTAGACGAGGTTCATGAGAGATCTGAAGAAAGTGACTTTCTGCTTCTCATCTTAAAAGACCTACTCTTGACCAGGAAGGATCTTAAAGTTATACTAATGAGTGCTACATTAAACGCGAATCTCTTTTCTGATTACTTTGGTGGTGTCCCTGTTCTTGAAATTCCAGGTTATTTATGTAGAATTATGAACTCGGATATTTGTGTTAGATGTTTTCTATTTTTTTTACTAAAAAAAAATGTTTACTCTAGGAAGAACATTCCCGGTTGAACAACTTTTCCTCGAAGATATTCTTGAAAGGACAGATTATGTTATGGAAGAAAACTCTAAATTTACCAGAAAAATAAAGAAAGGTAATGTTACTAATGAAATATTACTTATTCATTTACAAATGATTAATTTGCTGTTCGATTTATTTAATGGTGTTGAATTTTAAGGATCGTACGAGGCTTTAGATATTGAAATGAGTACTTGTGATGTACAGTCTGCCAATGCTCTCCCTAAACCTAATATAAGAGACGAAAATCTAACAATCGCACAAACATTAGCACGTTATAAAGACTACAGTCATAAAACGTGTAAGAATCTTTATTTGATGGATACGGAAAAGGTGAATTCCCAAAATAGTATTTTAAATAAAAACTATCACTTTTATGCTGCCTATAAACTTTAAACATATTTTTTTTATTTTCAGATTAACTTAGAGTTTGTTGAACATATCCTAACGTACATAATTGATGGAGATCATGAATGGCCAAAAGAAGGAGCAATTTTGGTGTTCTTACCTGGTATTGGTGAAATAACCTCACTCCATGATCAGCTTTGTGATAGCAAAATATTTAGCCCTAGGTACGTAATAAAACATAATATATTCTTATACACGTAATCTTCTTAGGATGCAAGTTGCTTATTAAGTTGTGTTATTCTTAAATTTTAGAACTGGAAATTACATGCTTGTTCCTTTACATTCAACATTGACGAGTGAAGAACAGACAGCAGTCTTCTGTAAACCTAAAAAGGGTGTTAGAAAAATAGTGCTCTCTACCAACATTGCTGAAACTTCTGTCACTATAGATGACTGTGTGTTTGTAGTAGACTGCGGCAAAATGAAAGAAAAACGGTAAGACATAAATGTGCTCAAGTTAATTTTTCACTTTGACTTATTTACAAATAATCATTTTGTATCTCTTCTTTTAGGTTTGATTCAAACCGGAATATGGAGTCTCTTGAAATGATTTGGGTATCTAAAGCAAATGCTCTACAAAGAAAAGGAAGAGCTGGTCGTGTTATGCCAGGAGTCTGCATCCATTTGTTCACTGGTCATCGCTACGAAAACCACTTCCTTCATCAGCCGATTCCAGAATTACACCGAGTTCCTCTCGAGCAACTCTTATTACGAATCAAAGTCCTGCCCCTCTTTGAAGGAGTTGACCCACACAAAGTTCTAGGTAAGTGGATAAAATAAGATTTTTAATATTAGCAAAAGTATGCAGCCATTACTGTGATAGTCGACAGAATTCCTTATTGTATTCAATATATTCAGTATTGTTTTTATTGTTTAGGTGGAACATTGGAACCTCCTACTGAAGATAACATAAGCTCCGCCCTCACAAGATTGCAAGACATCGGTGCTTTAGATCGAGGCTTAGATCTGACTGCCTTGGGTGCCCATTTGGCCGCTCTACCTGTAGATGTTAGAATAGGAAAACTTATGCTGTTTGGTGCTATATTCTGCTGTGTGGATTCCGCTCTTACTATTGCAGCATGTTTGAGCTATAAAAACCCCTTTGTGGCTCCCTTCGGAAAGAAAGTATGTTTAAACATATTTTTATGATTCAACATTAAAATAACACATGTAATAATATTAATTATTATCATATTATTTTTTTAGGATCAAGCTGATACCAAAAAAAAGGAATTTGCTGTCAATAATAGTGATCAGCTTACAGTCCTGAAAGCATATAAAGTAGGTTTATTTATTTTAGAATATTATTTTTTGTAATATTATTTTATTTTAAAATCTTGATTTATTATTTCGGATTACAGAAATGGCAAGAAGCTTTATCACACAGCCGACATGCGGGTCAAGTGTTTGCCAGTGAAAATTTCCTTTCTAATAAAACACTTTCTATGCTGGGCGATATCAAACATCAACTTCTAGATCTATTGAGGTCTATCGGATTCGTTCCTGCATTAAACGGAGGTGGTAGAGCTAGGGGGGCTGATAAAGTTGCTAGTGTTTCAGGACCTGAGGTGATTAAAAACTGAGCCCTTTGTTTTAATTTTACAACATTAAGACATGTAATGATTTATATATATATTTATTTTGTAGTTGAATGTGAACGGTGAAAACCAAAAACTTCTCTCGGCAATATTATGTGCTGCTCTGTATCCAAATGTTGTTAAGGTAACTTAATTTGCTATTTTTTTATGCAATTATTAAATCTGGAAATTTATTAATTTGATGTAACTACGCTTGCTTAGGTGTTAACTCCTGAGAAGTCGTTTCATCAATCAGCTGGTGGTGCTGTACCGAGGCAACCGAGACCGGATGAACTTAAATTTAAAACCAAACAAGACGGATATGTCTGTGTTCATCCGACTTCTGTCAACTATACTGTTAGCCATTACACAAGTCCTTATTTGGTATATCAAGAAAAAGTAAAAACTTCCAGAATATTTATAAGAGACTGCTCCATGGTTCCGCTTCTTCCATTTGTCTTGTTTTCTGGTAAGGTTATATTTTTATAATTAAAAGAATTATGTTATTAAAATGTGGAACAATTATTGAATATATAAATATTTTTTTACTAAACAGGCTGTCAACTAACTGTAGAACTTCACAGAGGATCATTTGTAGTATCATTAGAAGATGGATGGATCATGTTTCAAGTTGAGTCACACGAGGTAAATTATTTTTTCTGAATAAATTTTTATTCATTTTTTTTTGCTTTCAATTCAATACTTGCTTAATGTCTCAAAATATTTTCTAAATGTGTTTTTTTATCTTTTAGGTGGCTGAAATGTTGAAAACTATTCGTAGTGAACTTATAAATTTGTTAGAAGAAAAAATCAAAGATCCTTGTTTAAATTTATTGCACCATGAAAATGGAAATAAAATTATTAAAACCATAGTTCAAGTTGTCAGTAAAGATTAGTAAAAATAGTGATTTTCATGTGTATTTTTTTATTTATTTAAATAAATATTTTATTATAAAAATATATTTTCAATACCTGGTTTATTAATTTTACCGGGAAATATCAATATATATTTTTTTAAATAGAAACCCGCCTTTCCGTCAAAGATTATGATCCATCTCACATATAAACTATGTCTCTTAATATCACAAGCGATACTTTTACACCACCTAAAGATATAACACAGGCCTTTTTCTATTGTTTTTTTAAACTTTTATAATAAAAAAAATTAAAATACCAGTAAATAAGAATATTTTTTTTAATAATATATTTTTTTAATTTAGCTATATTATAGATCGTCTTATTCTTTCTACAAATAGTTGCAAATATCAATTAAATATTTTAAGCAATATACATGAATACCATAATGTATAGATTATGATAATTTATACTTGTGACATCATACATTTTCGTAAATTTCCTGTGTTCAACATTTTTAAATGTTGCCCTTATTCAAAATTTCAAAAGCCCTTATTCAAAATTTATTAACAGATAGAGTTCACCGTTTTAGGAACAGAAGACTTATTACCTGATCCATTTATAATAACATTAAGCTTTGCTTTCACTATTAAGTCACTAATTGTGCCATTAAAGTCCCTTAACGGCATGAAAACCCATAGGATAAAACTATTAAATTTATTATCTAGTTCTAAAAGTCCGTTAATTATCGTCATTTTTGTAATTACGAATTTTTGTATAAATATAAATCACCAGTGAAAGTTTTGTTTAACCCAAAGATTATTCGTCAATCACGCAATAGCTCAAAAAATCTTATGATTTGCTGTTTCCCCGGAATCGTATTTATTTGATATTTCGTTTTCAGGGGACAATAATTGTATCATCCTGTTAACAAAAATACCACCAATCACATATGTTTTTAAAATTACTGTAATTACAGCAAAAAACATTAATGTCCGCAGTGATTTTCTTTTATTTACTAATAATAAAATAAACTGTCAGAATTTAAAAACCTCACGTCCATGTAAGTCCAGAGCCTATAAGCCTATAAGACAGTTATAACACAAACTACTTCTTCTCCAGCTGCCTTTTCTCAGTGGAGGTTTCTCACTGAACATATCTCTATACTGGGGCAGTTTTATTTGGTTGCATTTCCGCCTTCTTGCCACTGTTGCAAACTCCGCGTTAATGGCAATGCTCATTTTATAATAAATAATAAAAATATGCTTTAAACAATCTTAAATGTGTAAGAATTACACAGTACACAAAAGTTATAAGGGACCTCCCCGCACTTGCCCATCAACCCATTTAATTTGGGAGTGTCTTATGCAACACCCTGAAGTTCTGCTCATCCCAGCGGAGCACTTCTAAGTATTTAGTTACTCGATTTTTGCATATATTAAAATTAAAACTTATGTACGAGCTCTGGCTCAGACTGAATGCCCTGCGGTGTTGTGTCGCCCACGACTTGTGCGGTGCCTCCGCCCCGCGACCCCGCGCACCCGCCCCCTCAGGTTTCCTTTCAGGAAACCCGCAAGAGGACATCTTGGTGCTTTTCAATTATGTTCAGACCATAATAAGAAAATTCCAACGGAGTGCAATTGGTTTGCAGATTTATTATAAAATAATTTTCTTTTTAAAAAATAATTTATAATAATGATTCGACCTTATTATGCTTCTTTATGATTTCCTACAAACGGGAAAAAATCAAGCCCAGTTAATCTAAACGAGAAGTCTTAAAATTCTACTCTGCTAGGACGCAAACTAGAAATTATAATTATGAAATTATGACTATTTGCATCTTTAGAATTGATCTTGTATGGATTCACGGAAAAAAATTAGAAGTGTCATTTTCATTTAAATCTGAAGACAATTTATAATTTTCCAGAACTTATAGCAAGTTGGTACAAAGTTGCTTTCTACCGAAATCACGTAATAATGACTGATGTCTTGTTATATTTTAAATTTTGTTTATTTTAATAATTATGACTTGGTTATATCAAATCGCATATTTCAAGTATGCCTATAAATATGCAATTATAATAGTTTTTTTATGTTATTAAAATTGTAATATTTTCATTCGAAGCTTACAAAAATTGGCACGTTTCAATAGTGTATTAAAATTTTAGTACCTTAACGGTTTCTCAAATATTGACATTATTATTTTAAAAATATGATTGGTTAAGTAATGCGTTGCAATTTCGAGATGTTAGAAGTCTTTTGATTATATTTTTATAATGTGAGCTGAGAGCTATGAGTTCCGTAATTGTGGCATTTTCCGTGCTCGGTGGGGCCGCGGCGCCGAGGCTCCCCTATTTAATATCTCCTTAAAATTGAGTCAACTGAAGGTTTAGTCCACGGTATAATGGCCGATCAAAATAATAAGTCTGCCAGTAAATTGAAAATATTTATTTAATACATGTTAATTATCCATACAAAACGATATATGTATTTGGTGTACAAGTGCCCTAACTAATTTTACGGGGACATCGCGCGTCCTTTCTTCTAAACTCTTTCTTTTAAAACAAATAGATCACGGCTGTTGCTATGCGCGCTGATCCTACGCACGGGGAAAGGGGGTCCGCAGGGCAAGGGGTTAGGTTAGGTTAGGTTACCGCGTGTAGTCCTCTGTGCTCGCGGCTCGGGCGATCGGCCCGGCCGGACCTGCGCTTCCGCTTCCGCTTCCGAAAGAAGCCGCTCTCTACTTCTCTCGCTCTTTCTCTCGCCATAACTCCGTCCCTGTCTTCAACTACGTCGGGTCTGGCCATTTTTCCTGGCCCGCCTTGAACATTTTTCGGGCCCGCGAGATTCATCCCACTTTTCAAAATATATTTATTTATAATGGCCAGTGTAATTAAAACCAATATATTGTACTTCAACAACATATTTAAACAACAACAGCAAGGTAATAACTCCTCTTAAATTAAAAATGACTTTTAATTTATAGATTAAATATCTCTCTAATTTTTAGTATGATTGCAGAGAAAAGAAAAATAGTGGACGAAAATAGAAAGTAAAGCGAGAAAAGTACTTCTTCATAGTTCAAAATACAAAATTACTGTGTTTAATTTGTCGAGAGGACGTTGCTGTAGTTGAGGAATATAATGTTAAGAGACTTTCCGAAACAAAACAAGGATTATTTGAAATTCGATAAAGAAGTGAAACAATCAAAGCTCAAGGAGCTTAAATTGCAATCAAAGGCTCAAAAAAAATTGTTTGGTGCAGCATTGCAGCAATCTTCAAATATCGTTAAGGAGAGCTATTCTGTTTAATTTGATCTCATAGACCTAAGCACGAACAGTTATACAATAAAGCACTTCACATGAAAAAATTTGATCTTATCTCAAAACAAACGTGTACAGAGGGAAAACATTCGGAGTGGACTATAAATTCTGTATTTTCTGGAAATAATGACAAATTTAAAATGGGTTTTCTTAAAAAAAGTTTTGGTGATTTGCATATTTCAAATATTTTAAAATCTCGTAAAAAAATTACAACATCAATACTGAAATTCATAGTCAAATTCAAACGTACTTCAAATGTGTAAGTGCTCCTTACATAAACTTTGAGCTTCGATAAATAAATTCACTGTACAAAAAATATATAAATAATATTTTTTTCTTTATTAAATTTTTTTTAATAGACAATTTAGGATTAGTCATATTTAGGTACAAGCTTCATAAATTTTTCGACTGGCAATATTATAATTGTTTGGGGAAAAGTCATATTGACAAAGATTTTTTTTTAAATATTATGAAGTGAGAAAATATATTTACTACTGACAAATCAGTCGCTCAATAACAGTAACGGCAAAGTTTCATTTATATTTAACGCTCAAACTTAACGACTTTTTGTAATCAACATTTTTATCATTATTTTGGTAAATAAAAGTACTTGCTTTATTTTCATTGTGACCGCTGGACGTTGTATAACAACAGTGCATAATAAATGTATAACATCATTACATAGATTTTTAAAGGAGTCGTAACGATGGATTTTAGTGCTTTAAATCCTCGCAGTACGACCGCCATAAGTTTTGCTGCTAGAAACAATGATGTCGAAACCATTAAAAGGCTTCTAAATTTGGGGAAAAATGCTAACTGTGTAGATAATCGAGGATGGACAGCTTTACACGAAGCCGCCGCAAATGATGCTTTTGATGCTGTCAATTTTCTTCTGGAGCATCCGAAGACAGTTATCTTATCGGAAACCTTTGAAGGCCAGAGTGCTTTGTACCTAGCATGTAGAAACAAATGCTCAATGAAGACTATAAAATTGATACTAAAGCATGCGAAATATATTGTAGAATATGCCAGCAATGAAATGGTATCACCTCTATCTGTAGTCTCTGGCTTTGGCCGTGTGGAAGCTGTAGAAGCTTTAATTAATGCAGGGTCAATCCTAGACATGCAAGACTTTGATGGTGACAGCGCTCTTCATGAAGCTGCTCGGGGGGGACATAGTCAAGTTGTATCAATTCTTCTGCATGCAGGAGCTGATCCAGGGCTACGAAACTCTTATGGTCTAACTCCATTTTTACTGGCTTGTTACAAAGGATCTCTTAAATGTGTTATGGAACTTTTTCCCTTTGTAACTAATGTTAATGAATGTGCTAACGACGGGAACACTCCACTTATTTTGGCAACTCAGAAGGGAGCTCTAGAAGTTGCAAAGTTTTTACTCGCTAATGATGCAAACCCTGATTTACTCAATAGTGAAGGAGCACTTCCACTATACATGGCACTCATGCATGGACATTCTCGATTGTTTCAACTTCTTCTCCCTGTAACTTCTGTTGATAAAATAAATAGAAATTTGATGAATTTCGCCTGTAAACCATTATATTTCTCAATGGATATAATCATAACACTGCTCGAGTCAGATCTTGGTCCTGAATTTTTCAATAAATGTGACAGATTTCATGTAATATTGGAAAATGTATTTGGGTTTAGGCCTCGATACAGCATAAATCCCCCTCTTTGCTCAATACTTCATGTAACAGAATATATAAACAAATACCAAGAAGGGCTGTGTGGCACGCTTCTACAACTTCTGTTGACCAAAGGAGTTGCGGTCAATGCTTTGTATTCAGAAGAGTGTCCGCCTCTGGTTTATTTGCATTATTGCGAACATTATGCTTCTCACCCACAGGTAACATAATACCTTTACAGTGAAATCTTGATATAACATACCCTCTTATTTGTGATACAATATGTCGGGGTCATTCAATTCTAACATACTAAGGTATTGCAAAAGAAAACTCACACATAACACAAAAAGTGCATCTATATACTGTTTTGGGTGTACTGTGAATCTTTAAAAAAAATACTCACTGACACATTCTTAGTGCTGGTCATATTTATTTATTAGCTGACCTTTGATGAACTTTAAAATATAAATACTAATAGTTCCCGTACACATGTGTACTTACATTCAAATATATATGTTAGCTTTTTAACTTTTATGATAAAGTTCAGAGCATTTTCACTGGAGTACTCATAAGATATGTTGCAAGGTTTAACTGTATTGTGTTTAGCCTTGTAGTTCTTGCATGTTTTGATGATATATTTGAAAAATTTAATATATACTTAATTTGATTTTTTTATTTTTAGGTCATTGATATTTTAGTAAGTCATGGATGCAATGTTGACTATACCACAGTACCTCCAGGAAGTAGCTGTTCAGTTCCTGATGCTCTGATTGCGTCGGTCACATCAGGGGGACAGACACTTCCCATACTTCTTACTTACTCTATTAAAGTTGATCCTGATTATATGTTAGAAAAACTCTTAGAGTATAATATGGTTGGACAACGTATATCTTTAGATGTAATAAATACATATTTATTTTTGTCACTTATCAGGAAAAGCATACAAGTATCAAATAAATATGTTTTACTTTTATTATTATTTTCAGAGTATAATGAAGATTATAAAATTGTCCATTTTATCAACGAGGACATTGGAAAACCTGCACAAACAGCTTGCTGGTTATTTACATGCAGAAGATCGACTTGGAACTTGTGACGTTCGAAGCATCTTAGTTTTACGTGTTCCTTCTTTGAAGCAAGTTTGTAGAAAAGTCATCAGGAAGGCACTCAGACCCAATGTTATTTCAACACAACACTTTTTTAATGTTTTGAAAAGCCTACCCCTGCCTACAGTACTTAAACTCTATTTGAGATTCTCTTGAATGACCTGATTAAGACAACATTCATTGCATCTCATAACAGGGTAAATAATTCAAAGTATTGTCAGTTAAATATGCCACAGCAATTTTTACCAATATTTTCCCAGAAAAATAATTTTCTTTACCTATTTATATTTTCATGCTTTTTGTAGAAAAAGCAGCCAATTAAGTTCAGCACAATGTGCACGTAGCGTTTTCAAACAATCTATAATAAGAACATTATCTTATTTATCTCAGTGGTTAAGTAACAAAAGTTAAATGAATCAATTTAAAATATTTTATCTACTATACAATTATTACTAATATATAATTGTGAAGAAAAACAAACCACATAAAACTTCTAAGCTTAGTAAATACTGATTTTATAGTAACTTCACAAAACATATCACTCTTTGTCTTACTGGGAGTTTTTGATACTATTGTGTAATTAATTTTAACTTTGTGACTTCTAAAGTCTACATGATTTCATATTTACGATAATAATTTATATAATTATAAATCTACTTTCGAAGATACAATATGATGCAAATTTTGAATTCCATTAAACTTATATAATAAAGATTAAAATGAGTTTTTATTAACTAATATAATCTAACTAATAAAAAGCTTGCGGTGAGAGAGCTTATTTACATCAAAGAAGGTGGAAAAAGACCATTCAAAAATATGTAAAAGAAAGTTGCTTAGCAATACAAAGATTAAAATGGTCTTGCCTAAAAAGTATGGCTGTATTTACAGTAGAAATTTTAAAATGGTGCATGAGTAAGTTTAGTAATGCCACATTATCATATTTTCTAGTGCCATTGCATGCCATGTCGTGTCACTGCATGTTTCTAGCTTGAAAATTAAAATCAAAAATTTACTGCTAATAAAATCTCTCGAATATGAAGCAATTTCAGTATTTATACAAATATTGTACAATGTAAATATATATTTTTTTTTATTATGGTAAATTATTTCTTATATTATACTAACAGATACCCGGCGCGTTCTACTACGCTAAATAAAGAAATAAAATACTTTTTTATTTGTTCGAAAAAAAAAAGGAAATTTTGTTTATTTATTAACTTTTTTATCTTAATGCTAGTAGATAAACAATATTGTGAGTTTTTTCGGTAGGTGTGTAAACATAAAGATTTTTCCATCCGAAATTCCAGATCCATCTGAAATTGAGTGATTTCATCGTCTTTTATGCAAGGCGAATTCATATTCAATGCTCCTCATGGGCCGATCTTACAAACAACGTCAAAAAGTATCGGATCTTCATGTTGATTCGGTAGTTCAACAAATATAACACTGTCGATTTAAAATCGTGCGGTAAATCCCGTTTTTGCCATTCAATCGAATACATCTAGCATTGCACTTCGCCATATATATGATTTTTTATCGTGAGATCCATGAGTCTTTGTTTGAAAACTCTAGCTGACAGATCATGTCTGATGCGATGACTGACCAGGCGATAGCAAATCTTTGATTTCCGACTATGCAGGATTGTACGTAAATGTGATGAAAAGATCTGACAGTTCTGAGTTTTTTTTTTTTTGTTGTTGTTGTGGCAGCCTGCATTATACAACGGCAATGTCATACTAATCTTAATAAAAATCAAGATCAGTGTTTTTTTGTTGGCAGCCTGCATATACGCGAAAATGTTACTGTTCCTTTTTTGAAAAGTATTCGCTACCGCAAAATGTTGAAACTATTGAATGGGAAATGTCGAAAATCTATTTAATTAAATAAACCAAATTTGATTATTAATTGTTTAATTTAATTGGACTAAAACCACCTCAGTATTATTGGCTTTCAAATGAAACCGGTTTGGGGCACATCGGTTCGATGGTTTTAAAGCATCCACGCCGGTTTTTGAGTTTGTGTTTTATATATATAGATAGATTAGATATTGATATTATTTAATTTTTTTATGTGGCAATATAATATTTTTAAGCTGGCAGCATACAAAATGGCACCATAGAAATTGATCAAGTGATTTCAGTTTTGACGTTTCCCCACGTGGGTCGTTTTGTCAAGCGCGTTAAATTGGGTTTTTTATTATAAATAATTACAAAACATGCATCCTCGAAACGAGACTGGAGCCAAACGCAAACTAGCAACTTCTGTTAAAACTCAAAATGGGAAACCAACTACTCGATCACAGAGAATTAAAGATAAATTAAAACTTCCAGATGTAAATCATATTGCTTTAATTTTTAGGTTATCGTTCTTAAAATATATGGAAATATATTTAATAAATAAAAACAAGTACTTTTTTAATGTGTATTTTTTAAATATTGGAATAAAATTTTTCAGGAATGTGAAAATCTGTTAAAACCAGTAAACAATGAGGATATAGACTCCACAGATTCTGAAGTGGAACTTGAAGACTCTGATGGAGAAATTGAAGTAATAAACTTTTATCTTACAAGTATTTTAACTGAAATTTACGTGCTTAATTTTGATTCGTTCAATATCCTTTAATGGATTACAAGGCACTGTAATTTGAAATCCTTAATCTGTTAACCGGGGAGTTCCATTTTTAATTACGCACCATACAACGGGCGCGTACTCTTTCACTAGGACGTGTCGACCGATTCTATTTTGTACGTATCCAGATTGGCTTTCACTCAAAATAAACATCTTCATTCCAAATCTAGCTCTTTTTGTAGATATATATTGTTTTCAAGATTCCCTTCCATAACAAAAGATCCATCTACGCATATTTCTCTTCAGGGAGCAACATATTTCAAGGACGTATTCATTTGTCTTACCTGTGCCCAATTTTGTTTACGTTGGACGTATTTATATGTCCCACTCTGTTAACAGGTTAAGAATCCTATGAAGGTTGCATGCTCCCGAAGTCCACTTGCTCTAAACCTATGATAGGCCTGACTGACTAGAGTTTCCATGACGACCAAGCTTTTAATTCATTCTCTTTTTTTAAAGATTCCAATATTTGCATCGGACGATGAAGATTTGTCATTTGAATCAAGCAGTGCTGGGGAGGTATTAATTTTTTTGAATCTAATATATTTTGTGCGTTATCCTTTTATCTTAAATTAAGACATTGTAACTTCACATGAAGTGAATTGTATAAACCAATAAGAAAGGGAAATTGCCGTACTGTGCTTGTCCATGTTTTGTGGTTTTAGTATTTGTATTCTTTGACATATATTAATATTGCTCTCTGAGTATACTGTAATTAGTGTAAAATGTAGTGTAGAAGTCAAATGAAAAAATTTATCTCCACAGTGTACAGCAGCAAACTTAATATATTACAGGAAATTTATTTAAAAATTGTATTTCTTGGTATGTTCCATCCTAAAACTGGTTTATACATAGTGTGACACAAACTCATAGTGATATTAATAACTATTGACTGTAATCTAAATACACCATTTTATAAACAATTTTCAATATTATAGGATAGTGAAGATGATGATAAAAGTGATAATGAGGAAAATGAGGCCGATGATGATTCCGAATCTGGTTTTGAACAAGCATCTTCTGATGGCGATTCTGATTCAAAATCTAAAAAGAAAGAAAATACAAATAAAAAAATTGAACCTCGAAAATCAGTCGCTAAAGATATAGTTAATCAAAAACAGGACAAAACTAACACTTTGTTAAATAAAAATTCAAAGTTGAAAACATTACCTAAAACACACATTAAAAGCTCCAAAAATGTGTTACCAAATGAGAAAATTGATAAAAAGAATACAAAGACTAAAAAGAAGAAAGAGACTAGCGGTCCTAAATTAAATTTGTCACCTGTTACTATAGAACAGGATGTTGATGAAAAAATAGAAAAGAAAGGTATTTATTTACTTTGATTCAAAATTCTTAAGTTTATTGTAAGTTGTTTTTTATTTGTGCATTATGTTTTATAGATGAGTATTCAAGCGGTGACTCATCAGATGAAGAGGATCGGAGAAACACAGTTGGTGAAATACCACTTCAATGGTATAAGGAATATAAACACATCGGGTACGACTTGGATGGGAAGCAAATTCTCAAACCGCCCCAGAGAGATCAAATTGAAGATTTCCTAAAGTAAGTAATCGTTTTCATAACTTTTTTTAAATTTTTTCATAATCTTTGTTTGGCCATTATTTCAATATTATAATAAATGTTAGGCGATGCGAAGACCCCAACTTCTGGCGAACAGTCAAAGACCCAATGACTGGACAGGATGTAGTTTTGAGCAAAGCCGATTTAGAAATTTTGGGCAGAATACGTCAAGGAAAGACTCCCGACCCTGCATTTAATGATTACCCAGTAAGTTTTCTGAAAAAGTGGGGGTTTTATTAAATTTTTTGGGTTCCTTAAATGTATCATTTGACTTATTGTTGTTGTCTTTTCATAGGAATGGATTGAATGGTTTACAAGTGAGGTACTAGTTACTCCAGTGCGAGCATTCCCGGAACACAAACGCTCTTTCCTTCCATCAGCTCTTGAGCAGCGACAGATCAACAAGCTTGTGCGAGCTTTGAGAGCAGGCTGGATTAAGACTAGAGAACAGGACCGCATTGATAGGGAGAAGAAAAAGGTATGTCATATAAATTAAGGAAAAATATCATTCTCATTAATAATATTGATAATTTGAAGATTTTATTTGTCTTTTTATCAGGAAGTAAAGTTCCACATGCTCTGGAGCACTGACGACAGAGCAGAAGAAATGCGCCGAATCAGAAGTCACATCCCTGCACCTCGTCGCGCTTTACCTGGTCATGCTGAGAGCTATAATCCTCCACCAGAGTATCTCCTGGATGAACGTGAAGTATGAACTTATTTGCAATCATTTCTGAATTCAATCTAATATATATTTAAAACATTGTACAAAGTATGGTAGTACGTCTGAAATTCTAGTTGATCGAAAAACATTTGCATAAAGAAGTTGACCTTTAAGAACTAAGAAAATTGCCATTTTCTCTTTATTGTCTTGATTTAATTGTAACAGTTTGATTTTAGTACGGGATTAATATCATAATATTATTTTACTAGATGAAACAATGGAAAAAGATGGAGAGCACACCTTGGAAAAGGAAGTACACATTCCTTCCTCAGAAATTCAGTTCATTGCGAGAGGTTCCTGCTTACTCCCGCTACACAAGAGAGAGATTCTTGCGTTGCCTTGATCTTTATCTGGCTCCTCGTGCTATTAAAATGAGGGTTGGTGTTTTACTTGTATTATTCAGTCATTTTGTATCTGTTGGATCCTTGCCATATTGAGAGTATTTTTGTTGTTTATAGCTCACTATAGATCCTCACCAGTTGGTACCAAAGCTTCCTAGTCCTCAGGATTTGCAACCGTTCCCAACTCAGGAGAGCTTGGTTTATCGGGGCCACAGTGATATGGTCAGATGCATTGATATCGATCCTACAGGACAATATTTATTCTCTGGAAGTGATGATAAAACTGTTAAAGGTAATTTACATAGTATTTTCAATATTATGGTGTTGAGAAGTTTGAATGCAATATTTTTTTAAATTTACGTTTCTTTCAGTTTGGGAAGTCAGTACAGGTCGCTGTCTCAAGACTCTGCAACTAGAGGGAGAAATCAAAAGCGTCCAAGCCACTCCTGTTGCCTCGTTGTCTTTGTTAGCTGTTGCTTGTGGACCTCGGGTTCTTCTTCTGGCGCCAGGTAGAGGTGTTGGTGATCATAAAATTGCAGAAAGGACTGATGAACTTCTATCCGAAGCCCCAGACAACTCTGAAAATATTGGTAATTTTCATTCTTAAATACTATTCAAATTATAAATTGTTGTATTTTTTTAAAAGTTAAATATTAATCATACATTTATTCACAGTTGAAGAACGCATTCGTACAGCTGTTCAATGGGAAGATGTGTCCCCTGAGCAATGGGAGAAGGGTGTCAGGTTAAGCATCAGCCACTTCAAGGAAGTCAGACAGGTAAGATCGACTTTTTATTTGCGGTATCTGCCACTTGGCATATTAAAATACCATTTTGTTTTAATTATATTAAATAAAAATTCCAGGTTGTATGGCACGGAAAAGGTGATTATCTGTGTGCAGTTTTACCAGACGGAGCCAACCGCTCAGTCATAGTCCATCAAGTATCAAGACGCCGATCACAGCTTCCCTTCACAAAATCCAAGGGCCTTGTTCAATGTGCGCTCTTCCATCCAATCAGACCGTATCTCTTTGTTGCTGTAAGTATTATGAATAAACGTAATACAGTGTTTTATTATCCACGCAATATTAATATTCACAATATGCTGCAGGCAAGGACACAATAAAAGAATGTTTCTCAAAAGATTTTTAGTTGCTTTTCAAATATCTATCATCGTAACTGTGTATAAGAGGGATCTCTGAAATACTCACTAATCGTTTTTTTAGAACAGTGACAAAGATTTTTTAATTATATTTACAGACACAAAGCATAGTCAGAGTGTATGACCTGGTGAAACAAGAATTAGTTAAAAAATTGTTGACATCAGCGCAATGGATCAGCTCTATGGCTATCCATCCGGCCGGAGACAATCTATTAGTTGCCACTTATGACAGGAAAATGATGTGGTAAGTCCTTAAGTCCTAAGTCCTATTAATGCATTGCCCTTTTTTATTGCTGTTTATAATTTAATTTTTTTTTTCATTAAGGTTTGACTTGGACCTCTCGAGTAAGCCATACCAGACATTGCGACTTCATAGTGCTGCAGTGAGAGGTTGTGCATTCCACAAAAGATATCCTCTTTTTGCTTCCGGATCTGATGACAGAAAACTGATCATCTCACATGGGATGGTTTACAAGTAAGTTTTTTTTCAAAATTATTATACGGAATATAGTAAAAATCTGCAAAAGCAATTTCTGATATTATTAAATTTTAAGTTAGTGTGTTACATGTGGAGTTACCATACTTTATGTCTATTTTGATGTATGCCTCTGAAATATGTTTATTCCATGAAAAATATAATTACAATACAACCCAATGAATGAAGCTTTCATATACCTGTGCTATTTTGTAAACAATTTTTTTATGCTTCAGTGATCTGCTGCAAAATCCTCTGATTGTGCCACTAAAACAACTGCAAACCCACGAGTCTAACGATGACTTCGGTATTCTGGGAGTGACTTTCCATCCTCTACAACCTTGGGTGTTCTCCGCCGGAGCAGATTGCACCGTCAGGCTCTACACATAAACGCAACAAAACTGTGTGAAGAGTGATGCTATATTTTATTTTGTATAATAAATATGTTTTAAAATATTTTTTGTACTTATTTTTCACTCTTTCTAAATACTTAGTTTTACTACGCTCGTATAATCTCGAATATAAACTAAAAAAATGGTGCAATATACTGAAGATCGTTGGTTCATTCAATTCCAAGATTAATAAAATGTATTCATCAGTGGTTATTTATTATTAATTTTATGATATAAGTGATTCCTGTAAATATTTGCACAGCTCAAAATATCGCTCATAGATGCCAGCACTCAGTACAGAAAAATAATACATTTTCGTGATCAAAATACTCTGATCTAAAAATACAACTGTTTCACCAGTTGTGTATTCTGATTAAAACGGCGAGGTCCTGATTTGTGTGCGTGCAAAAATGAAAACACATTGTTACATGTCGAAATGGATGTAGTGTATGGAGTTTTTAAGAAAGGTTTGTATGGGGATTTTTATTTATTTTGCCAGCTTTCTTCAGACACTGCTTATTTTTTTTATGAAGATACAATGAGATTAGGTAACTTTTATTTACAGTTCTTTTATTCAAACTTAGCGCACGTGGGCAGTGATACCATTGACAAAAAATAATATTAAAAATATTTGTTTTGTGGATTAAAAAAAAATATTATTGTAAAAAATGTAATTTTAAATTTTGCTTGAATATAAATTATTTATTTTTAAATGTTTATGAATTAATTTTTGTATAAAAATTTAATCAGTCGGCCCGGCGTCCGCGAGGCTGGCAACAATGGACTACACCCGTCTCGTTACTGAAACTTTCAAACCCAAACAAAACCGACAGGCCGCCTCTCGTAACCGCGAACTCCTCAGTTACTCCTTGCGTTTTGTCAGTCGTGCTTGCGCTGGTCTGCGACGTCTAGCCGCTCATTTGTGATTCCTTTCCTTTGTTATTTTTTTTACAACAATATCATTTTTACTCCAGTGGATGTTCAGTGAGAGCGTTGTGCACTGCGAGCGCGTGCATCAACACAACAATGTGCTCTGTGCAGCTGTGATAGATTATCCTTGTTAATAACGTATTTCCTAACTTTTATGTGAAAGATAGTGTCAGTGAACATGAGTGCAGCGATGGATGAAGTCGATCTTGATATAAAATCGCCCATGAAGCGTCTAGGATCTACAAGAAAACTACTCGTGTTTAGCAGTAAGTAACACTTGACATGTCAAATAGTTCGATCGTTCTTGAAGCAATATTGTTTGCATTTCGTAATTACCATAATATATTTTTTTTTTGTACACATCTTAATAGCTTACTCTTTGTTAATATGCGCTGTGAAAATTTGATTAGTAATCCGTAAGCGCGAAGCATCCGCCGTGTAAAAGATCCGACGAAGACGGTCGAGTATATCGAGTTTGATTGTACCAGGTGTCATTGCAGATATCGTGTTGTATGCAATTGGATGTTATAATGTAGTGAATATTACAGCACAGTCTTGCTAAACGAGTTTTAAGTTAGTTTGCTAGACCGTTGGCGCCTAAATGCCTTTTCGCCGTCCGCCTTGAATGGTTTTACTTTATGCAAATGCGACTCTCAGAATGTTGAACTGCCTTGGCTCGAGAGCCGACTACAGCTTTGTTTTTCTTCATAAAATCGAAAGTATAGAATAATTGATATGTATTACGTCGATATTAGTTATTATTTACAGGGAATGCATTTTTTTTAGTTTTATGAAGAAATAAAATTATTTGCTATATACCCATAAATTGTTGGTGATAACCTACAAAAGTAATAAAATAATCAATTGATATGTATTACGAAGCTTTGACTACTATAATTGTAATGACCTCAACATTTCACCATATTAATTTAAATTGCTGTTTTACAGTAAAACATCCACTTCACCATATTATTATTCATATATTTTATGTCGATTTTTATAACCAGATCATTGTTATTTAAAAACTAAATCTGAAAGACACAGTTTCTGCGCTGCACAAATAATGACTTTTCACGCAGCGGTATTTGCTTATTGATAAAGAAACTAATCTTATTTACACAAAATTAGGGAAATAAAATTTAAATGTATCGATTGCGGTAAAAACCGATTTTTTTTAACCCAGAACCGTGTAAACTTTTTATTAGGCATAAAATACAAGCGATAAGGCATTATTTTTAATCCACTCTTTCTATAGCAAATTAATATGACGTAATTAAAATGGATGTCGTGCTTCCATTTCTCACAGCAGGCAGAAACACTACTAATTAAAAGTATTTGTGTAAGTACCTCGATTAATTTGCGACTTGCCCATCATACTAATATGTTGAAAATGTGTTACGTAATAACAATTGTACGCCTTACCCTAATAGAGAAGGACACCATGGAATAAACAACGCGATAAACTGCTTACAATATGTGTTTACCCTAATTTTCAATTATAACTTAGTATACTCACTATTGTATTCTATTTATTTTATCTAATATCAATCATAATTTTTTTTTTGTTATGAATTTTAGATAAATATTTTTTAATGCATTGTTTAAGGCCAGTTGATTATTCGAGAGGAATCGATTCGAGATGTCGTTCCCTTCTTCGGCTGATCGGCTAACAAGCGAGCTTTCGTCCAGATAATTTATGGGCATCCCAGAATATAATTTAGACTGTCAATTTAATTTGATTATGAGATCTTAAAATATGTCCGCGGGCCCATGGGGGAGTGACTCCCGCTTAAGTTATGAAGAACATCCGCTGACACAGATTCAGCTCCTAGAAATACGCTAGACTCGAACAAAATATAAAAATCCGTCAACGAGTGCATATCCCCCCGGCTAATGGCGGCTGGGATTATCGAGTATCGGGGTTGAAAATATTCTTAGTGAAAATTTCAGTTTTCATCTTCTCATTCATTATGCATTTCGGTCATGCGAAAAATATTCAGAAGCGTGAGCCGACGATCTCTTGTAACAGTGGTGTTGTGTTTACGAAAAAAACTGGTGTAAAAATGCTATTCTTGTCACAGACAAACCTTTCAACATCAAAAGTGTACCATTTTGACCTGCACATTTTTAAATGACCACCAGTGATACAAATGAGGCATAAAAAAATATAAATTCAAAGTTTTTTTTATCAACCGCCAAATGAGTATGTTTATATCTTATGGCGGAAATTGAGTCGGCAAACTATATTGTCATTATTGACCTAAATATAGATCAATAAATACATATTTAAATAATCAATATAAAACTGATCATCGTTGTTTTTTGGTCTTACTTTTGGCACGGTTTTGATAGCACCTATTTATAAAAAAAATAGAGCTTTGTAAGGAAACGAGTATATAATAATGATATTGGGCAGCAGCAATACACAGACTTTCCCTTCCAATATAAAACTGCGGTGTAGACCAGGGGACCCACTACACTATTTTCCCCTTAGAAAACCATAAACACTGGTCATACACTCAGCATGAGTATATGCTCAGTGAAATGGTACTAAATATGAATAACATACCAATCAAACACTTTTTGTAAACTTTGTACTGTATAATTTGAACACGAGTCAATAGCGTCAAGGAAGCGTCAAGTTATCATCACCGCTCATCGCCCTCGAGCTGATCAATCAGGAGCCACCTCCTGGTCGACAGCCGTCCGAGGGGCGCGGACGCGGAGGACCCACGCCACAGGAAGTCTGCCCATTTGGGATTCCGATCCTGCTCACCAGGGCACGCCAACCGGCCGGCCACTGCTCTTTGCCCTAATAAAGTACAACTCAAATTAATAAATCAGATCAGTTGAGTGTCAATGACTTTCATTGCGAAAACAAAAGCACTCACGCATGTCATCGAACTGGCTGCCATTCAAGGTTTGCAGCTCTAATTTCATAGCACCCAGTGTATCGATTCACAACGCTTTTAAGAGCTCTACAGTGTCTCAGTTGGTACTATCAATGATTCAAATAGGTAACCTATAGCAAAAAAAAAATTATCTTTTGCAGTTATTCACGTTAAAAAAAACCCATTCTGCTAACTAGAATTTTCATTAGTAATTTTTCAAATTAAATATTTACTTTATATGAAGAGCAGGGATAATAGATTTTTCAATAAAATCAATATTTTATATATTTTTTATGTATTTTTTAAATAGTTGCATGGTTGTCGATGTCGTTTTAGATAAAGTGTAGGTTTAACTAATATTAAATCTAACATTAAGATTCTGTTGCAACATCGTTTATAATATTAATAACGAAGGAAGGATGATGTTTTTTTAGGTCTGTGATTTGTGTGGCTGTTGGTTTGTGATCAATTATTTTTTAATACAAATATTACCATCAACAACCGCAGAAATCCAGTATCCAGATAAGACTATAAAATGTACACTTTGAACATAAACACGCATCTGCTTATGGCGTTGGATAATTTAATTTTATTAAAGTTATTGACGCCCACATGGTGTGCCGGCAGTCCTGCCACTCTCCTCCTCGTCGAGTAGCCTCAAGACGTCTGGAGTGAGTCGCCCGGCGAGACGCATGCAGTCCGCCTCCTGCATACAAACTGCCTTATCATCAATGCACTTCATGCAATTTAGGGAATCAACCAATTTATTTTCATGTGAGAAAATAAATTCTCCCGCTTGATCTGCATCAGTGGTGATCAAACTTATGACGCCTTCGCGACCTTCGCATTTTCCGTGGAGCCACTAGCATAAAAATATATCACTTGTTTTCGCAATAACTGGGCAGGGTGCGTGAGGGGGTAGAGTAATTCTATTAAAAGGAACCTCAACAATTTTAAGGTTTTTTCTTCATATAATGGTTGTATTAGTTACATTTAACATACATTGATTAATAAAATACCTATAATTGTAAAAAAGGATCTTATGGAGATACAAACAGCTGCTTTCTTTAACAAAAATTATAGGGGCAATTTCAGGATTTGATGTAAAATATAAATATAAAATATACCCGTATAATGGAAATCAATTTCGCAACCCTGTGGTGACGTATTTGACCTCTTTTATATTATTATTTACGTTGATCGTGATTTTTTTGTAAGTGTTTCTGAACATCAAAGACAATAGCAAAATTAATATTGCAAATGTTATGGACTTATCTGTCTGATGATATCCTCAAATGTATGTTTCTAATGTAGCTTAATTGAAGCACATAATAAATTCTACGCTCGTTTTTGTTTCATTTAATATAGCTGGTTGTCATGGCTATGATCAAACAATAGCGAAACAAAATGCAATATGAATACATCCGAAATGATTATGTAACAATAGCGGTAATTAGCAAAGGTGCTTACATTGGTCACGAAGTGCTGTGCTTTATAAGGCAAATCGTAATCCAGCCCCGGCTTATGAACGCACCGGAGCGTCAACTCTCTCCGCACAGTAATCATTTCAAGACTATTAAGTAGCTTTGAAACCAAAGATACTGTCATGTCTTTATAATGTAAATCAATATGCAAAATCGTATATTAATTGTGTTTTTTTTTTTTATTTTTTCAAAAGCTGTAAGCTGAGATGTATTTGTATAGCATTTCCACATATTTAGTAGTATTAAATCTAAACTCTAGTGATGAACATTTTATATGTATCTTCTTTTCACTGTGAGCTTGAAACACCGTGTAGAAGACATTTTTTTTAATGTTGTGGAAATAGCGCCGTGTTAACTAGGTGGAACCGAAAACAAAGAGAAATTTTTATTATCATATTTTAGTCGTTAAAATTAGAAATTAAAATACCTCTAAGCATGTAACCCTTTTGGCGTACACTTTATCTTAGTGGTTACTGCTATCTTGATGAAAGCGTATGTCCTTTTCATTATGAAGAAATTGTGAATATTTTATATGTAGGTATATGTCGCTTTCTGGATATGTAAAGACTTGAAGTGAATCAATTGAACCATTTTTTTTATATCCATGTTACTAAGAATCACGATGGTGTTTAGTGTTCAACATAATTTCCTATACTTGAGTAATTACAGTCTTTTAAATTAAGTTATAACAAATGCGGTTAAATTTGTTTACGCGATTCTCTTTGATGTTCTATTCCTTTATAATACAATTCACTTTTTCCGAGAACTGTGACCCTTTTTTTTTATAAAACTTACTCGTTTTATTTAAAATCTAATAAATTGCAAGCGTAAAGCTTCTCTTGGCTTTTTCTAAAGTCTGCTTCGACTCTCATCGCGATCGGTAAGTTTTTTTAATTTTTTTTACTGTGGGGGATTTTTGCGAACTTTCCCCATAAATTAAAGGGCTTCCGATTCCGGTCTGATTCATAATATGCGCCGCCCCTACATATCGCGCCACCGCAAATCAATATTTACGCAAATGGCGTCGATTTTAAAGTTTCCCTTCGCGAGTTTACCCACCCGGTTAGGTGATGTGCGAAAAGCCGACCGCAGTCCTGTGGTGGCACTGTCGCGTGATAAACTTCGTTACAGTTAGAATTTTGAATCATCGGAATAAAATAATTATCAATTTAAAATATTGTATTGATAAAAACAAAACGTGAGTAGCTAGACACAATATACTGCATATTGAATCGCTATATTCATATGACTTCTAGTATGTAATCAAAATCATAGAGCTCTTTTTTTTTTTGCACAATTCTGGGTTCGATATCAATGTAGATTTATATATACTTGAGTTATACCTTTATAAACTTTACGTATAGTAAAAGTATTTATTTAATATAATAATATTTACCGTCCTTGTTCGTAATGTTTCAACCGCATTTATAGTTATTTTTTTGTAATTAACGAAAATATTTTGTGTACTCGAACCAAAAATTTCACATATCGTTTCCAATTTAGCGCGAGGCTAAACGAGACTTCCAGTGCACATGAAACATCGCACCTAGCTTGAAAGTTCAGCACTCCGCAACAGGCTTCCGACGAAAAGTGACTAAAAACTGGCTAAAACCCGCCGCAGTTTGCGTGTTAACGACCAAAAGCGATACAAATTAAAATACAAACGTATCTAATTTGGCTAATTCCACGTGCTCCGACTGGCGACC
Source organism: Atopsyche davidsoni (assembly GCA_022113835.1). Lineage (NCBI taxonomy): Eukaryota > Metazoa > Arthropoda > Insecta > Trichoptera > Hydrobiosidae > Atopsyche > Atopsyche davidsoni. Next base: position 8,247,888 of record JAILWY010000007.1, read on the forward strand.
CTCGCCGCGTCCCTGAAGCCTCGTTTATTTCACCGGCATACAGATAATATGTCAACTACACCGTTAATATGTCTACCGCCGGGAAGAGCCCCCCTTTCGCCGTATCTACGGTCTTAATTTCATATATAAAATGCAATTTATTTACTCTGATTCTTTACTGCAAATTCTTCTCCGTCTGTCTACATTTATTGGGGATACCGATCATTGTTACTCAAATCAAGTTTTTACGTTGACGTTCTCTAATTATTATTGCGTTAATAATTTAGAAATTTTGTACAATATTTATTATACATCTACACAATACATCTACTCGTGTCGTTAATTTTTGAATCATTTGGTCTGCTTAACAAGTCATTAAATAATCAATTGGCTTAAAGTCAGGACCACCCGTGTGTGTAAAGAAATGCCGATTACCTAAAACGATTTTCTGTTGCCGATTGCCTCTGATCACCGAATCGTGATAAATTTAAGTAAGCGTGTCGTGTATAGCTTAAATGTTGACTTTATTATTAATTTGAAATAAATTACTAGCAGACTTTTGATGTGTCGCCGTGACAGCGCCGGCCGCGCCTCTAAAATTGCACGCTCGTTCATTAAACGCCCCTATTTTGTGGTTGATGTTAGTCCAGAGTCGTATTTTATATTCTGCTTACAGCGTAGGCATTTTTTAGTGTCTATGGTATTCTAAAATAGTAGTAGTAAAAATGCAAATATATCCCTTTAGAGACCAGGCGGGAGTGAAAAAGTGTGTGTATTCACATTGTAACAAACGAATAAAAACGAAAAGTACCTAATACCTGTTCCCTGTGATTTCGCAGTTTACAGCACGTCGTAACAATCCGGGTACAATTGCAATCGCCCATGGTCGAACAACTCTGACATTTTACAGAGTAGTGTGGTTTGAATGTCCCTTTTTTTTTTTTAGCTTGAGTGTCTTCCACTCGTGGAGGTATTAAAAATATGTATATAAACAGATTTAACATGACGATATCGGGTCGACGACCATATGCCTATTTTTGGAAACAAAGTCAACGAAAATACACATGTTGGTATGATATAAACCAATACCACGGTATTAGTTTAACGTAATCCAAATTTTATTTCTGAAGAACTAAATTATAAAACTATAATATTGCTGTAATCTAAAACTCTAATGTTTAAATCGCTATTACGAAATACTCATCACATATTTCTTGGAACTAAAAATTCTCAGGCTGTCATGATTCAGCCGTGCTGACTGTCGCAAACGTATTATCACTTTAACTATCTGGAATTCGCTGGGTGAGAACGCTTGCACTGTGGGCCAATTAATATGGAGATTGATTGATAGAATATACTCGTATATACGAGGAGCTACTATATGGCTGCCTGCGAATTAAGCTGGCCATTAGCAATCGTGAAAATTCGTAGTCTTGTGCGTATTTCAATTGCGTAGCGATTTTATCCGTCTTTGAATTTATCATTTTGCAAACCGACGAAAAAGTCGCGACTATGACAGTCAGAGTCCTGTTTTGATATTTATTCTCCACCACTCCAAAGTAAGATTAGCGCAAAAAATTGCGATTTTCCTAATGCTCGGTGGTTATGAACGAGATCCGACTTGTGCTTGTATTTATTCGCTACTAATTAACGAAAACGTATGGCTCATGAACGGGATCAGATCCGTGCATCAATAACTTTAAGAAAATTTAAAAAATTTGCGCCTAAATACATTAGGTAGCTCTAAGTCGTAGCGAAATTCGCGCTTCAAATCTGCATTGCTGCGAATATTCCCGAGTCGGCCTGCTGCAAGTGCCCAGCCGTGCTGTTGGCTTTGCACTAGCGCAGCACTTAATTACGGTAATTACTCCCGCAGATTGTTGATGACGATAGCGCACTTGACGCAGGCCCCGGCTGTGCGAGGGTCCACTCTGTTATCTGCTATCTGCTATCTAGGATGTCGACGTACTTGGCACCACGCAATGACAGTAATTATTAAAGTACAGTTACGCAAACAATTTTGAGCAGGCTTGTGATAGGTAATTAATTAAACAATTCGCTTTAATAATAGCAGTATACGCACTCTGAAATAGCGTCACTGAAAAATGCAATCACTGTAACTGTCTAACGACCGCATTATTAATTTGTCTATTGCTCACAAATTAGGTATGAGAAATTCTTATTTAAAATAAAATGTTGGTGTGCAATTTTATTTACACTATAAGCTATCGTAATAAATCATTTTTAATGTTATGCATATAAAATTATGGAAATCAGACACCTTATCAGGAGAAGGGTGACAGCTGTGAAACTGCATACTGCTATGATATTTTTTTCTGTTATATTGAGCAAAGAAAATAAATGTCAACATGGTTTTATATAAATAAGCTGTTTAGTAGGAAAAAAAATGATTTATTTGTGTAGACCTTGTTTTCGTACACAAATATCACTGCTGCTGATATTTGTTCAGTGACCCGACAATTTGAATTATGGGTTAAGTTTAATCAAAATGGCGGCAAATAACAAAAGTGGAAGTTGTAAATCACTAATAAGGTCACATTTAAGTTGCGAGCTCTGGCAGCAATGACCAGGAACGCTGGCGGACGAGGAGCCGCCAGGATCCGGTGCCCGACCTGGCCCGGGCTCGGGGACATTGGCTGCGGACGCCGGCAATGAAGGGCACAATCTGCCCAATCAGCCGCTTCCCGGAGTCAGCTACCCTGATACGTTTGGCCCGGAATCAAGTGATTTACTCGGTTGTTGAAACAGGTCGTATTCGAATACACACTGCGGTTTCTGGTTTTCCAATGCCAGCTTAGTAGCCATATAATGAAACCTTTTATATAGCTTTATTTAAACCATAGCAGTGGTACTGCAAGTACAAAAACCCGGCTTGTAACCCCTACTCTAATAAGCCACTAATCTAACAGTATGGGAGAATTGGATTGAGTAATCCTGATGAGCCAGATCCACTACAAAATTAGCATTTCAAACGAATGGATGATGAACTGGCACTGAGACGCAGTATGCATAATTCGCGATGATTTGCTGTATGCTCTTATATTAAAATAGATTTCATTTTGGTAAATAAAGAAATTTAAACTATGTCAATAATCAATTATTATATTTAAAAAAATATTGAAATTAATTAAAATCAAACGGTTAAAGTTCCTGGGTTTTTTTACTCTTGAGTATCTAATAAAAAACGTAGAAAGAAAATGATGTAATTTGTATAGGTGTTACAACGTGATTTTGTATTATTAGTTAGTATTTATTAATGGTAGTATTTTTGTTAAAACAATGTTTGTATTTAGTATAGTTTAACACCTGTATTAATAAGTATAACAATTCGAAGGTTAATTAACATTTATCTGACAATAATTTTATTGAGCGTTACTTTTTACCATTACTAACGAATTATATTTCACATCCATTTTTTGTGACGTTTAGCATGTAGTAACTTTTATTTTTATACTAAAATAGTTAATATCTAAAGCAGCCGGTGGTTTATCCTATGGGCGTGGGCTTGAATCTCACTTGTGGGATGTACTTATTAATTGTTGACTTCTGTGAAGCAATACGCTGAGTTCTGTGAGATGAATGCTGACATCAAACAATCTTATATATTCTGGCTATTTGATACTTACAAAATATAATTGGAAATGTCAGAGCCTGCTTTTTATTTAACGATGTAAATCACAACGTGTAGACCTTATAAAACATAAAATTCATAGCTAGCTATGACGTCCTTGTTTTTTTTTTTTATTTATTAAACTCGATTTAGCAAATGGCTTTGAATGAGACTGATGTAGAATAAATTAATACCATGGGCTAAGAAGCATTAAAAAGTGTAGCCTCGTTAAAATACCTTCATTATATTCATGCAAATTTTTTAAATTGTGACATGCCACTCGTGTAAGGTAGCATCCAATTGCGTTAAGCCGCTTAATGTGCGTACCGATACTATCACGCTACTAGCAGTCACACGTTCTGGCAAGACACGTGCTCCTCCTATACCCCTCGATCCATACTAATTTGGCGTGAATTTACGTGAACGCAGGCAGCGTGATGGCGGCCTGCTCGGGTCCGATTACATTTGTCTGTAGTAAGTGTTGATTTAGGGATACGTAAACATTCTCCATAATGATATCATCATATCCTACGAGCGGCACTTCCTGATTAAGATTGATATTCCGACCAACAATTTGTTTTATGACCGAATTTATTTTAATGGGATTAAACGCGTGGAAGAGGCTGGCAGACCAACTCTGGCGGCTCGTGAAAATATCGCCTTTTAAGTACGAGCAAGATATGTCGCTTGATTATTAGGTCATTGTTACCGTGTGTTTAATTTCGTCTTTAAAATGCCTTTGCTGCACTTGCATCGCAAAAATCCATCCTCGGGACTGGCGGTGCACGGCATGAGGTCACTTAGTCACTTTCTGTTACATAGCGACTTGCACAGCTATTCGTATTGGTGGTAAAATGTTATCAATCTTCTGTCATCCCTTTGGGAATGTCGTCCGGAATATATCCCTTGGCATGGACCGCCTCTTGTTTTCCACGGTTCATTCTTCAATATTCCCAAAAATAACATCTAATTTTTCTAGTCTTTTTTTATGTTAAAAACTGTAAACGGGACAATTATTTTTAGATAATCTTGACAGACAATTTTCATCGTGAATGAATCATCAATAATCAAATGAAGTATTAAGTTAAAGATATACCCCAGCAGCGGCCTTACACATACGACACTGGTCCAGGGAAAAGATTATAGCATTTTTTTATGTGGGTTTATCCAGTAAAAAGATACACATAATAAAAAATAACACTCCTCAGACTTCCAAACATGTAATAAACAAATATCCAGTGCCTATATTAGATAACTGGAATTGCCGTGCTATCGATTTTAGTGTCATAAATATCAATTATGGCCTGAAATTCTTCATTTTAATCCGCTGAAATCGAATCGGCGTTTTTAGCTGTCGAAAAGTGCCATTCGGACTGCAAGGCCGTCGAAGCCTAGTCAGGATTTATGGCAGGTAATTTTATTTACGAATCCAGCAGTTATTAACGAATTAGATTTCTCCGAGCTGCGTCGGTAGGATTTGCGATGTTATCGCGTAACCGCAACAGTTCGTGCGATCGTATCGTTAGTCGATTTCAGCGAATCAAAAACAGAATCGCCTTTTCAAGGAATAATTCTAAAACACTGTTGCACCAGATTTTATTGAACCTAATTCTATAAGAAACCCATTTCTTATTTATTTTTGTTTTTATTGTGGTTAACATTTTCTTACAATTATCCTACATGTCCTTAGGAATCTCGGTTTATCGATGAGGCTAATGTGGATTCATTCCTTGAGAGTGTCAAAAGTCCCACTTGCAGTCTTTTTTTTTTTTTTTTTTTCATATCTAGTTGCGTGAAGCGGATGAGTGGGTGGAAGCATTATAAACAGTGTGAATTGTATCTAAGAAGCCCCTTTACTCCACTGGTTTCAAAGCACCGGTCTATAAATCTCACAGTGTGTTTGATTCCAGTTAGAGATTTCCACGACAACTATGCTCTTAGTTTTTTGTTATTTGCATAAATGCTGATTTACTATTAGGCCTCAAAAAATTTAGACAGCACAACAGTTTATCAGAAATAAGTTATATTTAAAAAAAAAATTGACATCCAACTCTTACATAAATTAAAGTCACATTATAACAATTGTGGTATTTTAAATTGACTGACACACCAATCTTTTGTGGTTTTGTTTGAGTCTAACCTAACCTAATTCTCAAAAAGTTACCAAACAATGTGACTTGATTCCAATTAATGGGATTAAAATCTCTTGATTAATTAGATTAAGTTTAATTGTATTTTTTTTCGTTCAATGAACACAGAAAAACAATGGTGCTGTGAATGTCATGAAAGACACATACGATAGGTCAATGTCCTAATAATACTATTATCAAATAACTTGTTTAAATTATTCATTTTATAAATATTATAATGATTTTGGACCTATTAGTTTGTTTGGTTTTTTTTATAATTTTTTTATAGCATGGTTACAAATAATATAATAGGTGAAAATGAAGTAAACATGCAAAATCGATTAATCTACGACTCATAATTTTCGAATTCCATTTTGCCTCGTGACCCATGAATGACTAACATAACATTATCACGATTCCACTGATTGATACTTGCAAGCCCTTTGGAAACTAAACCTGTTCAGAATGTACCGACACTTCCACCAGTCCGGCCTGGGCTGCCATCAGCTTTTTATCTTTTGAAAAACCGCTACCGGCTGTCGGTGGTCATGGAATGGCACAATCATGAACCGGCAGATTATGTCCACTTCTGAGTAAAGTCTGCAGTGAAACTGCTATGGGAAACAAAGAGCAACGTACACCAGGGCTGTCGAATGTATCCCCTGGGGGCGAATGTCTGTCCAACAGTTAGTCGACCTTACTTATAAATGGCTGATTTTCAGATCTAATAGATATTCGGTAGCTTTCCAGCAGCGATGTGCGATGAACACTAGCTGCTTCAAATGAAATACATTATTTCAAAATGCAAACACAAAATACTTCATTTTATGTTAAGAGTTATTCTTTGTTTCTAATATATTACAAGAACAATTGAAATGCTTGCAGAATTTTGCGAGTGCAAAAACTAACAAAATTTGTACATTACAAAAAGTTTAAATATTGCTTTTAGTGCTATTCATTGTTTTCGTTTTTAATAAAAAAAAACAACTCATTATATGCGTTACCGCAAGAACCTTTGACCATGAAAATTGCTTTTTTTTTTTCATACATGTTCTGCTAACAGAACGACTGCATGACAAGCATACATAATAATGAAACGTAACTAGGCGAAAAAACTTGCCCATTAGGAGTTTTTTCGAGATATTCATATGTTAATATCAGTAATTTATTATTAATAAATAATAAATTATGCTAATATGTTTTTATTATTATTTTTTTAATTACTGGCTAGAAGAACTGATATAGCAGTAAAATCGTCCAAATTAGAAACCATGGGAGTCTTTGACAGTATCCTCCTCAATGACTCTTCTTCCTGCAAGCTTTTTTGTTTTATGTTTATCATAGATAGAGCACAAGAGACTTTTTATGTCCACATTTTTGTACTAACACCTATCAGAACACCTCATATAGCTCGATTACAATGAAATCATTTAAATTACAAATTACACATTACACATTTCGAAGGTGTGTCTGTGAATAAATGTCACGTCCTTGGCTGTGTGAGTATTAATTCACTTTTATGGTTAAGATTTAATTTGCATACATAAACAAAATGCCATGCAAAAATGTTGTTGATTTACAGGTCTTATGACTTGCGACAAATTGTTTTGTGTTATTGCTTTTATGCTATGTCATGTAAGAAATTGCACTGAATATTAGTAGTTGAATCAGGAAATGCTATTCGGTGTTCACGGTCGGTAGATGATAATATAAACTAGAGCATTTGTAAGGTAGACTGTTGAGATTTCAGTACATTTTGAAAGTTGACTGAGCTGTACTCCATTCTCTATAAAACTATCAGTATGAAGTCAATGTTACTGCAATCATAATTATTATAAATCCAAAACATGTAAAATGTAACATACACGTACGATATCCGGAATAAACATGACGCCGCTCCCTTCTGCCCAGGAGTCAGCTTGATTGAGGAATTACCCAGCAAGTGGAGCACTGACGATGCTGCAGTGGAGGGGTCAGGCCGGCTGCAGATCCTTTGTCTCCATGCGCCAGACCCTCAAGACAATTAGTACCGCCTTATCTTCATTCGCAATTCTTTCGAATTGGTGAAAATCATAAAATTTTATATCTGTTAAAATATCCACACTATTATGAAGTACTTAAAACTGCATGGCAAAACACAATGCATCGTCAAGGCTAAGAAATTCTTAAAGCATTACAAAATCAGTTGCGTTTTTGTTCATAATTTTTAATCTGATTGTCTTAAACAATGTTTTTAGGTAACCGATTCACCCATGAACGATGAGAAAAATACTCGATTTTTTTCAAGATATGTATATGGCATTCAGATCTACTCTTTTATGACTATTGTGGCCCGGTTTCGTAATAAGTAATAAAGTTCTCTAGCTAAAACGAGAATTCGAATCGCTATATGCAAGTGTGGAACTAATGTAACTTGCTAGTTGAATATTTGGGAATCTCAACCATTCATGGTGTATATGTAGCTTTGTATACCATATGACACATTTATATATATTTTTAATGTATACTTGAATATGTCAAGACGTGTTTTTTTCTCTCTGGTAAAACAAAGATATAACAATTTATCTCAAAAAGGTTTGTCTTGGCATTTGTTATATATTAACTCTATATTTATTTATTTTTATCACTATTACCACTTGCTAAGATATACCTGTCTTCAGCCAGGGTTTTAGTAGTTTTTAAATTTAAATATGTCTCAGTTAATATTATCCCATAGCTTTTTTTATTTTGTGTTCGGTTAAGTTTTTTTTTCACCTTTTTAATTTTTATGTGACACTAATGAGGCATGCTTTTTAAGTTTCTTTATTATTAACATGCTTCTAAACTTTCAAACTCGTTTTTTTCATACGGTTCGCTGGTATAAATTTACGTCTACAATGTATACGTCCTCATTAGAGTCTTCGGTTTTTTTTTTTGGAAACCTAGACGGATGAGCAGACTTTAAAATCCACTCATCCGCGTTAATTCTGTATGTTTGCTTTAAAGTAGTAATTAACCCCGAGAGGGTGGAATCTTTGGTGATGTGCAAAAATGCATTCAAGCATGAATTTAGACAATAAACGTAAATGTAAAGAAACAAGATTTTTTAGGACGTCGTCGAATAATACATAGCGTTTAACAAGTGATTATATCTCATTCTGTCAGCATTTTAATTTATTTTAAAGCAAATTTGCTTATTTTGTGTGTCTTGCAAGTATGCGCGTATTCTCGGTTATTTGCCTTTTTTGGTTTTTATAATATTTTTTAAAAATTCAATAAAAAAAATGATTATTATTTATTCAATAAATCAATAGATTTTAATTAAAATATTACACAAACTTCGCAATACCATTATTGTACAAATGATTCTAGTTAAAGCTTTATTTATAACTTTAAAACGCTCTAGTCCTTAGGTATTTAGAATTTTTCATTTCATCGCTCCAGCTCAGTAGTCGTAAGGTTTGTCTTCCCAGAAACCAGTTTGGTAACAGTGATGTCTCTGTAGTGGATCCCATGAAGCTGGGGTCGAGGGAAGGCGTGCTGCAAACACGTGCAATTCCCTCGTCGTGCTGAGATGCACGCCTCCATGCTCGTGCCCGACCCATCCTTATTGCCACTTCAGCAAACGAGCGGCTTCACCCGTAGACTAGAACCGGTACTGCATTTTGCATCATTCATTTTACGATGGACTTTAGTGTTTGTATATTTCTTGGTTTTGATGTTTTACCTTTGAAGTTATATAACAATTGTCGAATAGCAATCGTTCCAACAATTGACTTGTAATGCATTCATAACAAGTTTCAATTGGATTGCGTGAGCCTATTCGCAATAATGTTATACGCTATTTGCAATATAAGCCAAATTGCATTCCCACTTGTTACAAAAACATGTACAAAAGAATATCTATTTAACTTTTCTGTCATTTATTTTGTCGTTTATTTATGCGTCGAATGGTCTTTCCCAATTTTATCCTGTTTCCAGCGCCTTATCAAATATTTTGATTTAATGTATATATATATTAATATCAGTTTTATTTAATTTACTAATTTTGTGTATTTCTTTATTTTCAGGTAAGTCAAAAAACCATCACTTCACTTATAAACCTCAACTTCTAAAGCAGTGAAAGTAAGTTCTATGTTGTTGGTAGATTCAAAAACATTGCACCCATTTCGAGGAAGCATTAATTTATAATATTTGTATTTATAATTATTAAGGTTCTCCAGTTTTATTTTACCCACAAAAGTCATATTACAAAAAAAACCAAAACAACATACAAAGACTTGCAGAAAAATATAAATATAAATAAATATGAAGTAAAAAAAAAAAGAGATTTAAACGCATTGAATCAAAAAGAATTAAGTTTGCAGCTTTGACTGCTTTTTTGATATATATCCCATCTGTGGATGGGATATATATCAGTCTTTTTTACTGTGCACTCTTGTTAAATTTAAAAAAAATCAAAAATACCTTATTCAAGATGTTAAGTAGCTCGATTTATTGATTTCACTAAAATATTTGGTATGTGAACATCAGTACAGAAAAGTCAACGATCCTAATTTAATTTATTGCATTAAATGAATTGATGAAATCACGCAGTTTGTGCATGTCGCCCACAAAATGCAGAGGTGCGTTGTAAAAGAAAATATAACAGATTTAAAAAAAAATGAAACGACGTATTTCTTAATAATTGTTGGCAGAATTAAGAATTAAAGTGGCTCGGTGGTTTAGAAACATAAATAAGACTTAACATTTTTTAAGTCTATATGACTCACGGGGTGATTAAACGTTTTGTTATATGTGCGATGTATATAATTATTATATTATATATATATAATGTTTGTGAAGTGAAGTTAAAGCTAGAGCTTAGGATTCCCATAAAGTCTCGAGTTAAGAAAAGTCTACGTATTGATAATAAATTTTAGGAAAAGACAACGATGATCACATCATTTACTCTATTATTTATATTTTCAACTATATAAACATATAATATGTATTACGCATATTGCTACAAACCGTAAATACTGTCTTTTTTATCAATATTAAAAATAATTTATCTTTCTGCTTGTTTTCAAATTATTTGATGATTTTGATAAAAATAATTAAAACATTGCATTAGGCACGCAGATATAATAAATATTACAATGAGACTTTTAAAATGAGTAAACTAAAACTTACAAGTCATCATCGAGTTTTCATAGTTTGATAAATTTCATTTGCTATCAGATTAAAATACTGATTTAGCTATAAAAAAAATTGCCAATCTGCAAATCGTTATAACATATTTTTTTGCGTCCTCGTATAAACATGAAACAAGTTCAAAATTAATGTAAAACTGTTGCGTTTTTTTATGCAAATGTGAAAGCAAACAATCTTCACATTTCGATAATTCAATCAATTTTTATTAAATATATAATACACACGTATATTCACCGTACTATATTACGTACTATATAGTCTACTTTTTAACTATTCTGGAAACTCTTGGGTTAAAAGCTTGATGTTTTGCCTATTCCTAAAAATACACGCATTTATAAAGATTCAATGTTAGTTTCCTAGAGCCATTGGTTTTGTTTATGACTTATTTTTAATAAATTCTCTAGCAAGGTTGCGTAAGTATTGTGATTATCATTTATTTCAGAAGTCCCAATGCCTCGCTGAGCATGTATATAGTGTTTAAATTAGTGATCTCACGTCGCGACAGCATCGACATAGGTGTGTCAGAAATTGCGTTAATCGTGTGCAGCGCTAATCGATTCGTCCTCAGAGGACCCTGCGAGCACACGGAATATTTGGCCTGCGAAGTTATGCTCCCAATTTACTCACACAGCTTATCCATTTCATGCGACAATTAGCCGAAACAATGACTCCCGAGCAGACTTGACTCATCTCGATATATATATTTTGGCTCGTGACGGGGCGTTTGGTGATGTTATGGGGTTATTCCGAGTGCAGGATATCTTTACATTTTGAAATCAACATTTTCGATTATACTTCTTTTCGTCTGTCAAGGGAAGTCTGTCATAAATAGTTGTAAATACCAAGTAAAACAATTGATTGATATGATATGTGTGACTACTATCCCACCCAAGACAGGCTTATAACACTACAGTCATGCAAATGTTTTATTTGTAACTGTTGTGGCGATGTTTAAGATAAAACACCCCATTTCTAAAATTATTAGAGCCCTTAGAATTACAGTATTATGACTCATACTGCATCTTTCCTCCAATAAGAAGTAGTTTGTCTTTCGAGAACTTTAAAAGGGCTTCAATATTTTTTTCAAAATATTAAGCTAGGGCGTTAGATTGTCTATTGGTATGAAATATATCAGTCATCGTCTAGACCAGTCTGGTACAAAGTTCTACACAACACGCGCATCTTCGTGTCACATGGCAGCGGTATCAAATGTCAGCTACAGTGCTTCACTTATCCTGTCCCCAAAAGGGCACGAACTGAATCGGCTGCCTTCCCGTCATATCGCCGGCACTGACCACATGTGGGATGGGGAAGATAAAACACAAATTAAATAAATAAAGTGCTTTTAGTATATAAGGATTCTATCCTTGCTGCGAACCAGAAAATCAACAAAAAAACTAATGCAGTTTTATAATATTTGTGTCTAGGCGTAGAAGCCACTTTATGTCATAATTTATTAATATTTTTTTTTTTACTTCATCGTGTTTTGAATAAATCAGAAAATGATTAATGATCACCAAAAGCATCCAAATGTAGAAAATATGAATCAAATGCATTTATGACGAGACAATTCTAAAGGATTATTGTATCACTATATTCGCTCTGTTTGATAGAGGAGTAGTGCTGAAAACTCAAAAGAGCGCTTCAATACTGCCAGAGGTTTCCGAAGACCATAGGAAGGACAATAACGATAAAATTTCGACTCACTTGAGATGGAGCAATCGAAACAAGGATGACTATTTCGGCTTCACCTCGTCCTTGAAAGCAGATGATAAAAAACTGAAAGTTTTGAAATGTTGTCACGATTGTTAATGCTGAGAAATCCGACATAAGTAAAGATCATTGTTATTATAATCTGATACGATTAATCACAAACCATAAATTGTTATTTTTTGTAATATTAGTCATTTTTGTTTTGTTCCCTAATACATTTTGAATTGTGCCTTGTCATAACAGCCTTGCAAACTCTGACAGAAATCCTTTAACAATAGAACAATAACAGTTACTTCAAAGGAGATATATATAAGGGAGCAAAATATTTTATTTGATTTAATTCAAGGCAAACAGCAGGGAATCGGCCCAAGCCTTTCATTCATAGGATCCTTGTTGTATACCTGAAGGGGGAACGAATCTACACAGCATCATACTGCATACTGATTGTGACAACTAAATCATTTAGAATGTTCCCTCTACGGCGTCTCTCCCATATTTAGACATTCTATTTTAGTTTTAGGGGAAGTCTCTTTGAGCCATGTCACTTTCGTAGCAATTAGAAAACCGCCTGTAGTATTTCTGCGCTCTAAATATCTCAGCCTTTTTTTTAAAAATATGACAAGCCACACATAAAAACTGTGAAAAAATCCAGAGTTTAAGAAAAGATCGTCTAGTGTTGAACTAACCAACGTTTAATTATTATTTATAGCTTTATAAAATACGTATTTTCTGACCACCGCTAGCGAATCTCTAATATAACTGTGTAACGTTGTTTTCTTAAGTTAAGTCAAAAAAAAAGTATACATACCGTGAAAACATAAGTGCTTAAACTTTTTATTCGCAGATATTATTTTATGTGTTCTTTAGAAAGATAACCCATAAAAATGGAGAATGTACGAAACATTTAGTTTCTCCTTTGCTTTAAAGTTCAATAAAATAATTCTGTAAATCTGTAAGTGCATAATTGCAGTGTTTATTTTATGGGTGAAAGGCAAAAGCTTTGTGCTAGTTCTATAATGTGACTCAACATGATTTAGTTTCGACTAGCATTGATATAGTAAACTCATATATATTATATACTCTTTGTCGTATCGTGGTCATTTATTTTTATGCAGCTATTGTTAAATTAAATAATAATTATAGAATTTTGGGTGCTTTGCAGGGTCTTAATTTATATTAGCAGAACTTGGACATTTCTCTCATCATGAAATTTATTTAAAAAATAAATATGTTTATTTAAAAAAAACTTTCTTCCTTCTCAGTTTATAAAAAGAGGTCATATTTTACCTACAAAATCACAATTAGATTAATTTTTTTTATAAAACAAGTAAATTACGTACGAAAACTAAGCATACTTTCTCGATATGCTTACTTGATTTGTACTATAAGAGCGTTCGTCAAATATACGCTCTCAGTTATTTGCTTATTATTTGTACAGGAAATATTACAATGAACATGTCATTTTGATTTTAGTTATCATTAACCAGGCCAATGTACATATAGTGCGGAATTTACTTTATATATATATATATATATATATATCATATATACCTGATTTTAATACGTGATGTTAGCTTTTAGTATCAGGCCTATGTACATTTTTTTTAAGATCAGAAAGCTTAGTCAGGAAACCTGATACGTTTAATACTGACGGCGTACTAAAGACAGTTCACGGATCGAATGGCACTGAGTTGTATCCACATTCTAAGCTGTGTGGTTTTTGAGCTGATTTCCTGCATCATTAAGTATAAATTTTCCTTCATTACGTTACTATTTGGATATCAGGATCACGTGTCAATATTTCGAACACTTTGCAGCTGCCCTTCGGAATGTTTTTTTTTATTTGAGACTTGAGTATTATTAGAAGCTGCATTATGCCCGGAGTATTTCTACAATTACACGAAATTCCCGAAAGACTACATCATAAATACACCGACCGCGACACTTTAATTTCACGTAACTTTGCATATCCTCATAAACCATTTAATTTCCGTATTCATTATTTTAAACGAAATATGACCATTACTTCTTCCGTTGTTCCTGAATGAGTTATTCATACTTTTGGACTTGAGCCAAAGAGAAAACATCTTTTCTCTGGACGATAAATACTATAATTTAAACCCAGCATTGTAAGATCTCCTTCGGACGTTTTATTTATTGTTTTGTACGGTGCAGTATGTTAGTCCGCCTTGACGTTGTGCCGTCGTGGACTGCATATAGTTTAGTAGTGATGTATTTTTTGTCGGTATCGTTCGTTAGCGGGCTCCGGTCGGCCGAATGGCTTGAACTTTTTTTAAAGACCATCTGCCCGGTTACTCGCCGGGTCTAGTCTTGCTAGAAGTGGCCTCTAATAGAAATCCTGGGAACTGGGAGCAGATTTACTCATCTCTGACTCGCGCATTAATAATTTTACTGATGCTTTATGTCGTTGCCATTTTCACCGGTTGTTTGTTTCTTATTGTCAATGATATATTGAACAAATGAAGCAACACAGCAATATTTTAATTAATTCAATGATTTATCAGCGAATTCTTAAATGTAATCAGTTGATTAATTTTTTTTTATAATGATATATCTGTGGTATTCAACCATTTTTTTTATTAATTTACAAATGATTATTTACCCTTTTTTTTCTCTGCGTGCCTCTTAATATTGTTATTACATTATTTGCATCTTATATACCTTAGTTATGATATGAGATAGTTATTCAATAAGTTATTTGTGCTCAGCCGCAGTCCCTCTTGGTGGGCGGGCAGATAAATTGTAAACACTGTAGCATTTAATGTAATATTTTCAACATAAATATTTCAAAATTACAAGTTCTTCAATACTTATCGTGATATTCGCTTGACAATCCTTATTACCTGTTATAATTATAATTATTAAATAAATGTTGGAAACTGTGTAGATCAGTAAAGTTTTCTACACACGCTGCAACACAACTGAAATTAACAAAAACGCTATTATCTAATTGCAAATCATTTGCAAGCTGTAGCCGGTTCAAAGCCTTCTACCAAGTCGCGATGCAACTGACATCCGACCAACAAATTGCAACAATAACATATTAAACATCTACTAAGCGCTCTACAAATCACATAAAAACAATATGAAGTAGGCCATTTTTATGTCGTTTTTGAGTCCGCAAAAACAGGACCAAAAAAAAGCACCCTACACACGTCGCGACACAACTTCCAATCAGCCGATAGCATCCCTTTATTTCGGATATTTTGCCTATGTAAACAACACAAAGTAGGACGCTATTGGCTAATTGCAAGTTGTGTCGCGACGGCTTTATTTTTATCGAAAAACACGGCGAAAAAATTGCTTAATGGGTTTTTTTTTTGTTGCGATTTGTTGGCCGATTGTCAGTCGGGTCAGGGCGTGTATGGGGGGGTCGAAGTAGTCGGGGGTGGCCGGGTGCGAGCGCCTGGGAGAGGAGAGCGCGGGTGCCAGTCCGCGAGGCCGCGCCGCCTCCGCCTCGATAAGGATCGCGGCGGCAGATGCGCCGTCCATTGTGCGCCGCCTTCCTACCTCGGCCACCTTCTCTCGTTGTATCGGCTTAGGGCTCCGCAGCCTGAGTTCAATACTCCTAAAACTTGGATTGTAAAAGAAAAAAAATAATAAAAACACACCTTGTCGTTTTCGTTAAATTTTTATTTAACTATTCGGAAAGTACTACTTTCGAATACACAACACTTATGCTTAATTGGTGATAAAATAATTTAATTAAACTCTGTTGATTCTTTCAACGAATTTTTTTTAATTCATGCATAAAAAAAATAAACTGATTTATTGTTAGACTCGAATATGAATAATATTATTTTTTAGCGTCAATTATGACATAGTTTACATATTTTCTAGGAAACCAAAAATAAGTAAACTTGTTATAAATAAATGATTATATTGACGTCATTATTATGGACGTTTATCGATCAAGTCTGTTCGAGACAAGTTTTTATATAAATATAGAAAAGTAACATTTTTATATTTATAGAAAGTACTTAGTATGAACGAATAACTACAGCTACGTCAAAGATTTTACGTAAAAAGCCACAGTATTTTCTACATATTAATATTTAAATAACACTTAGTGCTTGAAAGTTCACAAGCCTTTAATTATTTCCGAGCCTAGAGAGTCGAGTCCAAGGGCCTTAATTAGACAACGATTAGTTCACTGTGTGTTTACACAATCTGCTTAAATATGCAAATGAACTGCTGGAGGCACTTAATATGCAAATCAATGCATTTATCAGCGTTCCTCTTAATACCATATTGTATCGAGTTTTATAGGTTTCCCTTTCGTAAAATCTATGCCTCGCCTAGAGAGATCGCACTATAATATTCATGAAACGGGAGGCAAGCAGAGTGCAATATATATATATATATATATATATATATATATATATATATATATATATATATATATATATATATATATATATATATATATATATACCTAGTTTCATTTGATTCATTGACCAATTGTACAATAAATTTTTGTGATATTGAGACAGCAGTTTAAAAACGGAGGCGAGGGAGAGGTACAAATATAAAAGCATTATTGAATATTCGTCACTAAATAGGTTTTATATTTTTAAGAATTTGACCATATTCTGTTGCTGTGCAACAAATATCAGATATTTCGAAGCTCTTAAATAGTAAAAAGTTAATACAACCGGATAGTTATTTTCAAACAAATGGTTAATCAGGGTATGTATGTCTCTCACGCCCGATTCATTGTTTATTTTTCGATTCCTCATTGGTCAGAAGTAAATGTGCTGTGATGTTTGGCAACGGAACAGCAGCAGACTCTTCTCGTGGAAAGTTTCTACAAAAACCAGGACTTCGATCTTCTTTGCATACCCGCCCGGCCGTCTCTTGAAAAGGAGAACCTGGTCCCAGATCCGCTATCTGCGACTGAATGTCCTGGTTTATATTATTGTCAGGGTATCTACTTTTTATAATGTGTTGGTTTTTAATCCCATTTGCTGCATTTAATTTTGACATTTGACATTTCACTCTTATACTTCGATCACTATTCCCTTGAAAATGTAGATGAAACGACCAAAACTTCGGAGGTAGAAAATATCAAAATGACTCATCGTTCAGCACTTCAAAACCATTAGGTAATTAATCACAAACCCTTATCTGTCTTTGTGTCATAAAACTTCTAATGTATGCTGAAATGGATATAGGTGACTTCAGATAAGCCAACAGGCTGATCCCTTGTGTCATTCGTTTTAACAAGGGTTTTTAATGAAATCAAGTAAGATGTAAGCCCGAAGCGTTCTAATATTTCCAGCATGTAATTACTCAAGTAAATAAATCGATATGTTTAAACTTGTTTCATCAGGTAGTGTTTGGTTAAAATATGGTTCTACTCACGAAAGACGCTGCATGTTGAAATCGAAAAATAAAATACCGCCTGAAAAACCTTGTTGCATTTTTTTAAAGGTCAGATCATATTATATATTTTTTTATATTACGAGCAAATGTTTCGATTATCCTTAAACGTATATATTGTGAGTGCATATATATTTTTAAAATAATATTGATATGTTTGGTTAGGTAGTAGCATTTATCGGAAGCCCTCACGCCGTGTCCGCCTAAAAGCCAATGCCGCCTGCGTTGGGAATCCTTACAATTGTTTGATAAATATTTGAATGAGCCGCGGTGGACGAGTACAAATGACGAGCGAAGTCGTCCGCACCTCAGCGCTTAACAGATTTGGAAACCAAATAAGGTCTTAACAGGGTTCGACTCCTGCCGGGGGAATAATCCTTCGTCTGCTCGTTAAATAAATCTCTCGGCTTGACGTTTTTCTACTTTATTATTCTAGTAGACACTATCTTTTAATAGGAGCCTGCGGGGATCACTGGCGTACACGACACCACTTCATTATCCACCCTAGAATATTATCTAGTTCAATTTACATTTTAAAAAATTCAATCTGCAACATATCACAATTACTTAACGCTCTGGGTTCGTTGATTACTCAACCATTTGTTTATAAAAAAAATTAAAGCATCGCATCAAAGTTTGTAGCACAACATATTTTTAACTGAAAATAAAAAAATTATGACTTTTAAGTTTTTTTTAGATTATCAGGAATTTTTATTTATTGTAAAAGACATGCGCATTTTGAAAATATTGTTGATAGATAAATACATCAATTATATACTATAGTCTCTTTATTCATTTGGCTTTTAATTTTGTTTATATTGACGTCAGAGAAACATGGTGCATTAAAAATACCTTAATATAATATCATTTTTCCAAATTTCAACACTCGTATAAACTAAATTTACAAACAGGCTTGCTGACTTTACAAATTATTAATTTTTAATTCTTTAAAATATTTATGATAAGCTTTATTGTATATGATGTGATGATAAATATTTAAATGAAATATTTGCATACTTGATTTTGTTAGACGCCACTGTTGGGTTTAGTGGTGTGGTCCCTAAAATATTTCCAAATACTCTCTTGGTACGTGGCCTGGCTTTATTTCTTGTGTAAGGATGACTTTAAATAATTAAATACTAATTTTGGGTGATCATGGAAGCCGCTTATATTTTTAATTTCCGGGGATGATTTTTATCCCATGTAAAAACTGACGCAAAATTTTGAGATAAGTATTTAGCAACACATTTTCGAGTTTTCATTTTCAACTACGGATTATTTCTTAAAACAAAAGTCATTTAATTAAAAAAAATAATTATCCTTTGGTATGTTCTTATATTTTGGGAAGTAAAATATGCCTTGTTAAAGATTTTTATAAATTAATCGTTGTAAATTTCTATAAGTTATGATAAATAAATAGATTTATGACATTTTTAATTGGTTTTAAATGTATGCATTAAAATGAAGCTTCAAAATCGTTTTTAGTACATAGAATAAATGAAATTAGCTTATAAAAAAAATATTGGATTATTGATAAAATTTCAACAATCATTGATCGATAATTTAAAGTTTTTCACATGATTATAATCATGAGTTGTTCTAGCGCTTTTATGCCTTACATTTTAATCAAGGCTCTTTTTTTAGTAATAAACAGTAGTTTGATCAAAATACAGATAATATATAAAGTAACCACAATAGTTTCCTGCACGTTTTGCGAAACGCAGAAAAATACGTATCTGGTTTCGATACTGGAGACGTGTGTGTATTATTCTGCAGATATTAATTTGCAGTTGGAAATGTTTTCGATGCTAAGTGTAACGTCCCAGTTACAACTTCCAGATGTCGGTTGTGTTTTTTCAAGCTTTAAACTGCTATAATATTTTTATGCCGGTTTTATATTACCATCTGTGAAAACATACTTGTGATTTTTGACTAAATTTCACCCGCATCATTCAGCGCATGATTTTGAGAGTTAACGGCAACCATGTGTGCCGCCGGACTCCCTGTTGAGAAATATCTTCTACGATTTATCAAAAAACCACCCTGCTTGTATTTCAAAAGGGAGATTAACGCCGACTGATATATTTAAATACCTCAAATGATAAAGCACAGCCACAGTCTGGGGAATTAAAATGGGGCATAAGTTTGAGCGTTGGAGTTCTTTTGTATGACTTAAGATTAAAAGTCTTGTAAAAACCCCGGATCCTTCGCCGCAATCTTAAAGGTTTTTCTAGAAATACTGTCTAGGCAATCCTGTTAGTGATATTTTTTTATTGAAAGAAGAATTTTGTTGTATAAATATATTTCACTAAGAGATTGGTCAAGCTATAATCGAAAAGGGCATACTCTTAATGTGATTGATATGCATAGCATGCGTCTACTTTGATTTTTTTAATATAAAGTTCGTGCATACCATTTCAAGTAATTCATATTTCGATCAATTTAATTTAGATGAAAGTAATATTTATGATATGAAAAAGTGCACTACGAAAATTGAAATGTTTTGGGAGGCTTCGTGTATATTTTTGTTTTCATATTTCTAAAGCTCACAGTATATTTGGGTGCTGTGTGGTCAAATATATGTCTATTGGTATAACACAAATATTATACATATATATATTGTATGAAACAAACCTTCAATTCTGGTAATCCGACGTACCTGATCACGCTAACAGCATTACCTGCGGGATGTGCGAGTCAATATTTACGGTGTATATTTTGTCGCGGCGCACTCGTATCTCGCAAATCCAGACAGTTGGGATTGTCCCAAAATAAGAACAACCGCCGTCTAGCAACAGAGAGCTGCGGGCAAACGTGACTCCAGCCTCGCGGGTCCCGGAGTTCACAAATAAAGCGGGCCTGAAGCCGAGTGGAACGGACAGGTCGGAGAGAACACATTTTGACACACCCGGCGAGCAGCGCTGTAGCTCGACAGTTTACACTCTGAATCAACATGTATATATTTTTTTTTATTTTGGCATCTTTTGGAATACGGTGAATCGGGGTGTCTGCTTTAGGAGAGATTTCACAGTCGAAAATCTGAAGAGTAGTTAAAGAATTGCTTTTACAATGTATTTGCCGACGATAAACAAAATAAATCTGAATTATCAACACTGTATATTAAATGTATCTGTATGTGTATAAATATTTATTTTATAAGAAGATTTACTTGATAGAATTTTATTTATATTTCCAAATCAATCGTGCCGTATAATAAATAACCCAACTGCTAACCATCTACCAACGAATCAGTTTGCGTAGTCATTGAAACTAGTATTGCTTTTTCTCATATATATATATTAATATCTCTTTCCATAAAAAGTCGAATCTTGAAACTTTTACTACCCCCACGACATTGCAAGTTAAAAGTCATTGTGCAGTTGCTATTTGTATATCAATTCAGCTATTCATTATTTTCAAGTGAGCATCTTGAATAACTATTATACTTCCCGAGTTGCAGCGTTATGCCCACGCCGGGGGCTCTGAGCACTCCTAGGCAATCCCGTTTCTGCCGTATTATTTTAGGAGCGCGCCTTGTTCCTCTACAATTATTTACGCCGTCTGTTTACAGTGCGCCACCTTGGATTCGTAAACGATCATTTGTGGTTTATGCGCGAATGTGAGTAATATTTCAATGTCGATCCGGTGTTTTTCGATTAAACGTTGATTTATTACACATGGCTGGCGCCTCGTTCGTATCTACCCCAGAAAGAGACCTTTATTTTTCTGATTGATATTTTCATTCCAAATTTTTTATTACTCTTAACTTATATTGACTTAATGTTTTAAATGACCGTTTCGAGTTTCGATTTAAAGCTTTTATTTTTTTTTTAAATAATCTAATCATTGTGTTTGAGGTGGTGCTTTCTCCGTGACAAAATATTTGAAAACTTATTATCATCTACGTAAACAAAAGCAGCCTCCTAAGTCAACTACATGCATGTACAATGTTTATTTTTTTGCAATGCAAAAAGGCGTTCTCGGTTGGCTGTAGATCAAAAATCTTGAACTTGTTGCTCCCAAGCGAAACACTGGAAATTCACTCCAGCGTTCACACAATAACAATCGTTCTAAGTAAACATTTCACGGTTCCTGCTGAAACAACGGCATCTACTTTCCAACGAGGTCAGGCAGGCATCACAGCGAAGCAGCAAGCGCCGCCTGCTAGCCACTCTGCCACTATCACGGAGCGTAGTCGTCCATTGCTCATTACCAATTTAAAAAAAAAAGAAAAATCAAGTCAGAAAAAAAAAAAAAATCAACCTGACAATACTTTTCCGGTTATCATACATATTATCTTAGCTTCCTTGGGGTTAATATAACGGTACTTTTGCTAGTTATTATTTTTTTATCATATATCTAACATTTCATTCAATTTGGTACAGTTGCTACTCAAATGCCTTTCAGATACCGATACTTTTAGATACAGAGTCCAATTATTGTTTAGTAAAGATTATGGTTATGAAACTAAAACTTCGGATAAAATATTTACCCGTAAAGTTTAACAAAAATATAGTGTCGGAAAAAAGTTGACAAACGCAGTTTTCAATATTTATTTTTAACCCAGACACAGCACGTTAAAATTGATATACACCTTTTATTATTTAATCCTCAAACGCCCACAGCACAATTGATTATCGATGCGTCGCGTTCATGCCGTATGGTTTTAATTAAATTTTCGTACGGAGGCAGCAGAGTATAAATAGGCCACCGGAGATATGAGGACATAGCGCGGCTCACGTGACCGTGCGTGACCGCCGGAGGATCGCATGGACTCACGCTGTTAACGCAAAGGACACCATCCGAATTAATTGTGCTAGCTCCAAAAGGACATTCGGTTTAAATCCGTGCCAGAAACTAGGTCACATTATTTAGATATAGAAAACGAGAGGCGCTGAAGACTGAGCGAGTTTGAAAAGTTCCCGTTTGATTGGAAAAGTTTGGTGATTATCATCATCAGGATGTGTTCAAAGTTTTCCATACTTTAACCGGATGCTCACCATTAGAGCGTATGAATTGATATTATCATTAAAAATTTTATGTTTTAGGCTAAAATTAAATAACGCTTTGAAATTACTCGACTTGACATTACTAGT
The DNA here is from genome assembly GCA_022113835.1 of Atopsyche davidsoni. NCBI lineage: Eukaryota > Metazoa > Arthropoda > Insecta > Trichoptera > Hydrobiosidae > Atopsyche > Atopsyche davidsoni. The sequence continues at coordinate 8,271,014 of JAILWY010000007.1, forward strand.
TTTATGTCTTTATTGATATAATAGTAATATTTTTTTAATCTATAATTTCTAGGTAATTATCACGTGTGAGCTAGTAAAATAAAATAAGTCTTTTTAAATTTGTACAATGTAAAAATATATAAAATTGCTATTGTTACAGCTAAAGTTTAAAATGCTTTAAAGCCTTTGTTTGAACGCTGTTTAAAACTTCCAACATTAAAATCAATATTGACTTTATTACTTCAAAAGGTCTATGGAAGTTGTGATTGTTTGGACTCCGTACAAAGCTACAGTGATTGGTTCACAGTTTGAGTTATTTCATTAATTCGCTCGTCACAGTTTTCCGAAAACTTTTCACTTATCAAAACCTAACTAATACAAATCACCAAAGCCACTAAGCCGTAGTTTAACCTATATTCCTGTAACTTAGGATGGGTAAACCTCCAAATCGCACAAAGCACTTTCCCGTTCAAACATACTTTACTTCTTATACGCTCGTGTATCATATTTAAATACTATCGATACGTACTTTTAGACAGCTTTCAGACTCGGTTTACTTGGTTTATAAATTGTTGTTTTCAAAATAGAAATCACAGCATTGACAGCCACATATTTAAAATATTGATAGCACTTATTCGTATAAAATAATATCCTAATAATAATATTAGTCATTTGCTATATAAATGAAAATATGTAAAAATTACTGTGCTATCATATGTCGAATCTTCCGCGTTTATTATTTGATCTGCGTAATATTTTAGTATACATGCATAAAAATTAATGCTTAGAATAAACATGAGTTATTATATTTTTTTCGCTGCAGTATATTGAAGTTACGTAGATTCCTGTTTTCAAAATGGAATAAATAACAATATTTTTCGCTTTTAAAACGTTAATAGCCGTTTGGCGATTTGATGCTCAGATACTATTTCGTGATGCTCAAGTTGCTGATTACACACCGACTGTCACTTCTGTCTAACTGGGATGAAAATTAACAAATTATTTCGTCAAATATCCCATTGTTAGTATGAACTCTACCGTTCGCATAATCAGATTTGATACTCGGGAAATATCTCAATCCGAGACAATAGCGTGGAATTTAAATTTCGCACTCAATGTAGCCGTAAGATGAGATGAGAAAATTACGGACGTATTGTCCCTCATTTTTGGACCGATTGTATTGTCTTTATCCAGCTAATCTATGTGAACTCCGTTAGCTGTGCATTTGTCCTGATTTAAAATATTTGTTCAAATTTTTATTATATATGATTTTTAAAATTATTGCTTTTCACTAATGGCGCGATCTAAGCTGATAGCTTTCTGAAAACATGCCGATTTTACTGCCGCTATATAACGCACTATAGCTTTTCGAAAATCTTTGTGCTGTTGAGCTTTGGGCGGGGATGCTGATTCACCGTGGCCCAAATAGCCAGTCCTTCGTCACTGGGAAGTACGACCCTCCTCGGTGATTCGTTCACCCTGTCTGCATTATTTTATTATACTCAAACTGTAGTTCCAAGCTTATTCGGCTCACCACCCCTTTTCCGAGAAATATTTTTTCAGCTCCACCCTTGGGAAATCAACTCTAACTAATCATGAACAGTTTGAAGAATAATAAGCCGAAGCGACCGCGTTCTTTTTTCTTTTATCACCGTAGCAGCTTATAGTTGAGTGGAATGGCGAATTTTTCTTCTTCAATAAAATGGCGATAATTTTGGGGGTAGAAGCAGAATTTCAGCGCAAGTTTATTCATTTCATATTAAGCAAAAATTTCTCCGAAAAATGGTGAAGAGTTACGAAAGGTAGAGGCGATCGGTAGGAATGAGAAAAAAAATTTAGTAGAGAACAATAAAACTTTGACCCAAAATACCCTGTAAGGAATTTTTTTCATCTCCTTTGTTCCTATGTTAAACTTCATTGTTACTGAAGCCACGACCTAGATATCAAATACTCTCCCCAGGGGTGGAAAAAGCTTCCTCAAGCGCTTATCCATTCATAAGCAAGGTCACAGCTTTGAAACTGTAATATTTATGAAGCAGTTTCTTTATCAGTAAACTGTAAACTTGTACGATTATTATATTATTTTCTCTAAATATTTTTTGCAGGTATTTTATTTAACCCAATCATGATCATAAACAAATTATTCAATTTATACCTTTACTCTAAAAAAATCAGATATTGAGAATCAAATTTACACATTATAATTTTCTTTTAGACTTTTTGTTTCATAACAAACCATTTTCGTCTACCTTAATCTAATTCAACTTTCTATCAGTCAACCGGCCTTGACTCAATTTTTTTTAATGGGAAACACTACAAAGTACCTACTAACAATATTTTATTAAAATTAACAAATACGGGCGATTAAAATCGATATTTTATCTTCACGACACCATGTAAAGACGGAGGCTCCCACACGTGCAGCTGGGCCCCCTTGTGAATTGTAAACACACAGTTTTTCATCGGAATTGCGGGCGAGTCCATTTGATATGAATTATTGCTGAAAACAATCCTTAAAAACCTTCAACGCGCAGTCCCGGCGCCGACTACTCAATTTTCAGACGGGATTCTGGGAAGCGAGTGAACACATTTACATCTCTTATGTGCGAAAAAAAACTTCATATCTTTCTAAGCTGCAATCTTGTAAACTAAATATGATTGATTACTGAGGATTTTGCCGTTTTTTATTATTTGGTTATCTTTTTTTGATGTTGTTATAATATTTATGTTACTTTATACTCATTTATCATTTTTTTCGACGTTTTGTTGGCTTTGGTCTTTGATGTTTGTAGAAACTACCTGTTGTATTTCCATATAAGCATTCGTGAATTCAAAACATCCATTATTTTTTTTTAACAGTACGAAAGTGCGAAATCATCCGAATTGTGTATTTTAAAGCCACGACCATTAATCACATAATAGATTTAGGGAATTTTATTTTTTGTATCTATAAATTTATTTTTCAATATTTTGTGCAGATTAAATTTTAATTCCTTCAATTATGACAACTCATGCATGTGTAGGTAGTACATTTTTTCCCTACAAAAACATATATTTGTTTACTCATAACAAGATCTATCCTCAGTGTAAACTACAACTACATTGAAATCGCTCACATTCTTCTGTTCATTTATTGGATTTTTATTTATTTACCCACATAAGTTTTGTGACAAATATCACGAATGTTCATACAAGAAAATCAGTCCGTCAAAACAAAAAGTGGGTATATTTTTTGTATTTTGTTATTCATAATAATTATCACTTAATGGTAAATAATTTATGGTATATTCCATATACTTTTGACGTGAAACCAAATCATATTAATGCTAATTTGCGAAAGGATATCTTTATCAGGTTCTGACCGCAACTACACATGAACTTATTGCGCAGTACTTTGAATTCCCCGTTTGTGAAGGTTCTCCATCTTTAGTTTATGAAACACCGTCGACACTTGATATATATATAAAATATAAAGATAATCGATTTTACACTAGAAACGTCGAGAAAAACATGTTTGTATTTTAAATTGTTTCATTTATTTTTTTAGCTTTCGAAATACGCAGCACATATATATTTATTTAATATGATTAATGAGAGCATTTTACACTCCTCGGGCATTATCTTTATTGTTAAGTTGTCTAAATCCAGTGTTTCCCAAATGCCAAAAACTTTTTTTAAAAATTGTGAAATGTCTTTAATGAAATATAATCGACAAATATAAACCTCTTGATTTAACAGCTCTTATTAGTTGAAGACGCCGAGTTTAGGCTATTTTAGCCTATGTTTACGCAGCTTTAGTACCCGTCTTCCAATAACAATATTCCTTCTGTATCAATCTCGCTGTGAATTGCCTCATAAAATTTCCCGAGTCCAAGATCTCCCTCGCGATGAAATTAGTAGAATTATACCAGTTGTAGCCGAGGCAGACAGCAAGGAAACCTCCTTTTTGCTTGTTCGGAGTATTTATATCGACTCGGCAGACAGAGTGGGAGAAGGACGGGACAGGCGGCGCCCGCTGTCGTTGACCCACCGGAGAAAACTGCGACTATTCATATTAATTGTGGAGTGTGCGTGCATACATGAGGCTCACGTGAGATCACATACTTTTTATGAGTATCTAACAAAGGATTGATGTGGATTTAAAGAATGGAAGATGATTATAAAAGGTTCTTCTTCATCAATTGGTTCTCCTCAGAGGAAGTTGGCGACAATTTCACTGAGCATATACTCATGCTGAGCCTGTGTTCACGGTTTCCTAAGGGGAAAATAGTGCAGTGGATCTCCGGGTCCTTCTACACCGCAGTTTTATATTGGAAGGAAAAGTCTGCGTATTGCTGCTCCCCAATAGCATCATTTATATAATTCTTTCCTTACAAAGCTCTGGCGTTTAGATCTGATACTCCTTCTGCAGCAAGCTACAGAAGCAATAGCAGGAGCCCCCTCACCTCGACAAGAAGCACATCCCTCCACAATCATTCCACGTTCACTACTCCATTACCGATCCTTAACACACGCTCAGGGTACAGAATGGCAGCCATGCACAGGCAACAGAATGAAGAGAGCTGGCACTGGCTTAAAAAAAATACTGTCGATCAAATATATGGCCTTCTTTCGTATTAGATACATTCAATAATCATCGTATTTCGTTTATTGAATTTTTATGAAAAATTCGGAACTGTACAAAAGACAAAATTAATTTTTATTTTTTTAATGCAATAAATGTTAATATAAGTAACAATAGCAGTTTTTATTGAATGTGTTCACGTGGAAAACAAATAAACATGTAAGTCGTTTTGAAACCACCAATTATTCTATTACTTAATCAAATAATTAAATTTAAACAATCATTTCCGAGCAAGAATCATCATCATCGTCGGTTGGTACATACTTAGATTGTAACTTCATGCTGTTTCAGCTTGTACAGTGTGGCTTAAACTAACTTATCAGCCTTCTGTGCATCAATCGTAACGCTGTATTTCTACAATCTCCACTAGATAAATTATCTCAGCGTTATCCGACATCGACGTGCCAAGCGCAGTGGGTAAAACACTTCCTTGTTTATGCTTGATTTTTGTTTATCAGCTGGTTCACTCGTAACTAGGCATAGTTAAGTTTTAGTTTAAAGATTTAAACACTGAAAAATTTAGTTGATTAGTTACGTTACTATACTTTCTTCACATAACTACATATTAACGCGTGCATATAAACAATAAACAAAATATTTGCTATAGCTAAGGTGTTGAATGTATTTTAATATTCCGTTGTTCTCACAACTGAGTATGCTTAGGAATTCCATATTCTTTAAAAAAAATGTTTCCCATTATTATTATTATAAAACAGGATACACTTGTCTTTGAACATGTACATTTAAGTGTTACAAAGTATTATATAGTTTACGCAAATATAACAAATGAAAATATTACAATTTGCTGAAAACCTCTGGTACCTTGCTCGAGGTGCAAGGCTGTAACAACTTTGCGGTCACTCAGGCGGTGATGTGGTAAGAACCTTCCAAGAGGCAATGACCCGAAGGGCATGAGCTCAAACTCCATATGTAGCTTTTATTTTTATCATTAATTGTTGATTAAATATTAAATTTGCAGAAAAAATTATAAATACATAATTGTCAATCTTCATTCGGATTCTCTAATACATTGTTTATAATACTATTAATAGACATATTCATCAGTCAAACTATTTCACGACTTTTCCGATCAATAGTAACATGAATCACCACTTAAAATCTCGCTGTTTTCCCAAACAGGTGGCAAGAATATTTTCATCGCACAGGCAATAATAGTTTACGGTCTACACTAATTCCAGCTGAGTATTTTCCAAACACCTTTGTCTGAAGTTGCCACGCACCGCACACGTAGTCAGCTTTCGGAGCACCTCCGTCCTATTTATGAGGCTCGAGTTCTGGCAGGCTTCAAGTTGTGAAGCAGCTAAGTCCGTTTTATTGGTGTTGTTCCCGGGACTGGGGGTAAACAGCTCGCTAAATGCCTCGCCAGGCAGTCACTCCTCGTGCAACAAGTTCAAGTCTCTGGAAGCGTGTATCGTAAAGCTTAAAGTTCCAACGTAAACACGTTACAGAGTAAATGGAAGTATGCAAATCTTTGTATCGTCTTCGATGCGATGAAGAGCAAATAGCTTAACCTTCGAGTTTTCGCAAATTAATATAATTTTCCCTAACAATTGTTTATTTTTTATCAATGAATTTTAAGCCTTTTTTCGTCCTATTAATGAACATAAATTTTATTTTGATGTCTTATTACCATTATTTTGCAAAACTCATAAGAATGCATAGTAAAAATGGTTTCTTGCGATTCTGAAATTATTTTATTTTTGCACATAAGTTGATCGTTTACTTATATTTTTTTTTTTTAGAGAGTTCATTCATATTTTGAACATATTTTTCTATTTTTTATATCGTTATAGACTAAACAGCCTCTTATATATCATTTCCATTATTAACTATGTTTTTTCTTCTTTTTTCAGGTAAGTTGATAAATCTTTTGACTGCAGTCCTTTGATAGTACACGTAAGTTTTAAGGTAAATACGTTTGGCTGGAGGATAACATAAAAAATGTTATAATTCTAATTTTTAAATATTAATTTAATATTTACAAACGTAATTTCCGATTTTGGAGCTCTATTGACTTAATATTTTATACGCTTTCCTTAAAAATGGCTCCAGTACCTGAGCCTGGACGACTAGCCTCCACAACATCCAAGAATCGAGAGTTCATTAAAATAATATTATCAAAAATTGCGGTTCCACAGTGGAAATTTATAAAACGTCTTAAGAATGCTGTAAATTTCTCAAAGTTATATTAAAGTCTGTCGTCAGCAGAATTTATGCCGCGTCATTGTTTAATTGCTCAAATCAACAATGCAATATGTTTCCTTGGGTCCGGGTAACATTTTTAAGTTTCAAAATTGGTGAACTTCTCTTTTTCAATTGCGTACTTCAGAAAACTCAGTTCTTGTAGATCATACCTTAATATAATGCATATTATTTACAACAACAAAAAAACACTAATAATCAACGCAGTAATCTACAAACTTTTACATGTTTACTACGAACGTTTTTAAACATGAATACCAAAAAAAGCTTTCTTATGATTTTTTTGTGCACGTCGATACTACTACTAACCGCTTTAAAATTAAATCGCTCCTTATGTAATGTTCTAGTGAGCTTTCTTCTAGAGTAAAGAGAATTTTAATCCACTTGAGCGTTCTTCTTCCAATTGTTTATTTTTTTTAACTGGCAAGTGTATATTTGGGGAGCTCGCTCGCTGGACAGGAAGACGCCGAGCCGCTTCCTCCCGCTGTGACAACTGACTAATGGCGACTGCGTCTGTTTCAACTGATTTGTCGGTATAATTACGAATGTGTGTGCACGACAAATACATGACCGTATGCGTGTATATGTGGCACATCGGCCATTGTCTCAGACTACATAGTTATTTAACGATTGTAGTTATAAATCTGAACAAAAGAATCCCCACAGTATAACCAAAATATACACATACATTAAAAATGTATCAACAATATTTTTCCTTTTTTTTTTTTTAGGAAAAACATATTTAATAAATATTAAAGCAATAAATATTATAATTTAATGCTTTTGAATGTTTTCATCGATTGTATTCCAGTTGCATTGCAGCTATGTATTCTAAGAATCTCCAATGTCTTGAGGATGGGACGCTGCAACTCTTCCGAAATATTGATTCATAATAATAAAAAAACAACTAGTATTTATATTACATGGAGCATACACAAGTATTTTTTTGTGGATATGATATAAATAATGGAAATTTTTCATTTATACATCCAATCTCATAATGTATGCATAGTTTTTTTATAGTTGCACTAAAATTTGAAGCTTAAATATATATGATAATCGCAAAAGTACCTAGTTAGTATCTAAACATCACTTTTATAACTAACTAATTAGCAGTGCGACACTAGTTTCAAATCGCAAATATATAACTCCAATATGTATTGCCAAATTATACTAACATTACCCGCAGAACTAGTACATGAAAAGAACTATGTAGTTCATTGTATGACCCAATTTTTTTTATCGCATTTACAATAATCGTCAGAGTGTAATGACATGTCACTAGAGATAAATAAATATTCCCCAAATAAAAATCCTGGATCTGTGAAACCTAGTAATGCAACAATATTTTTGTACAAAAATAAATTAATACACCGTGAAACAGCTGTTTTGTCGAAAGTCGTCTTTAGTTATAATACTTAATTTATATAAATTCTTTTTTATGCTTTCTTTGATAATATCGTGTATCTACTCATAAATTATAAATCAATCACACTTGTGATGCTCTCACGTGCAATCATGCACCGCTTGTTTATTGTTGGGGTATAAATCGGTTTCTTCGCCGCGCTGTTGAATATCAGATGGCTCCCCTCGCCAAAACAATTACTTAGATCTCTGATGAATTACAAGGCGTCAGCTGTGACGGACCGCGATCCCTCACAGTGTCCAAAATTTGGGTCATAATTTATGCGACGGTCTCTCCCCGAAGCGATGGCCCGTCGGATCACATTGCCGTCCACTATCGTATTTTTTTTTCAGTCCAATCATCAAAGATTTTCTTAAAATACCCGACATCAATCCGGCTCTTGAGTGTGTCATTTAATTAATTTGAAATTTATCATGTTTACACAACATAAAATTTAACATTTTTTACTATTTAAAATTTATCTACTAGTATCTTTTATCGGAATGTGTCTAAATGTTGTTTTTTGTACAATACTGTTTATATTCTCATATATCTTAGTAAATAGTCTAATGCCAATAAAATTTGCGCGCTCTTTGATCTAACAAATGCCAGCTCGAATTCTTTGTTTCCCGATGGAAATCAGATGTTTTGGCTACATAAATTGAAAATAAGACAACAAACGCTTATGCAATCTTAACATCTCAACAATATAAATGTCAATTAAATTTAAAATCAAAGATAAGACACTTTCGTGCTTTTGTACATATAAGGAGATTCGTATATACGAATTTAAGTGTACAGGTATCTTTGCTTTTAAATTTGTATAAATATGGTTAGCTCGGTGGTTAGACCATTGATTTTTAGTTCGAGAGCTTACTAGTTCGATCACCGTTCGTACAGGTGAGTCTTATGTCCTCTTTGTCTAATTTTAATGACATTTTATGGGTCGGTACAAACTGTTCAAATATCAAATAAGTTCAAAGACTTTTTACTTTGTGTGTCGAAACATGGCGGAAAAAGACATTCCTCAAGGCGCAGTAATGAATAACCATGCATTATGCAATACAAACTAGAAAATAACAGCGTTAGAACGGCTTGTTGGCTCGGTTGTTATGCAGTCCACTCTAGACAGAGAGTTCCCGGTTCAGGCCCCGACCTAAAAGATGAATCTGTTATTATGTGCGTTTTCGGGCTGCATTAGCAGTACGTGACGAAACAAATTTACTTTAAAAGATGTTGAAGTACTAAGCCATAACTACAGAAAAGTTTATTGTTGTCTTAATTGATTTAAAATTAAGGAAGACAAAATCAATATAGCCTTAAAAATTTTAATTCAATCCAGGCACATGTAGGCACTAATTTTCAACACTCCCGGCCCTTCCCCGACCGCACAGCCGCCGTATTTGTCACCAAAGCGTCACGAATAAATCTCCAATTTCTTTCGCTGAGAATCAAAGTCCTATAAATCACAATGAAATGTAATAAATTTGTCTCAAAACCGAATTGATAGTCTGACAGCAAACCGCCGCGTTACGCTGTCCGGGCGATCCAAACACCGATCGATGGACATTGTTGGCGCACATGGACTCGTCTGATTTATCATGATAACAAACCTTGATTTCATGGCGCTGAACCGTGAAACTTCCACGTCTCCCTCCCATACAAATTAACACGTCTTATACGTTACATGCAAAATATATATCTTTAATATTCTATATTATGATATTAAAAAAAAAAACATTACCTAAAATTTCACTTTTAGAGTATGTGCTACTAATTTTGGCGTAGACCTCTAGTCATCATCAGGCGACAAATAAACTTTTCTTTATAAATTTTGTAAAATATAAAATAAGTATTTCATTTGTGGAATAAATGATATGTATAATGTTTTTTTTTTCGTGTAAGATAATATATAATGCAAAATACTATGTAATTGTTTTCGACCCGTTCGTGATTTACGGATCGCCACAGACTGCGTCGAGTCGCCGATCACAGCGCGGCCCAATCATATGCTAATATCGAGTAATTGGCATTCTGCGAGATTGCATTATGCATTTTTGTAACCAATCGATAGCATATAATATGGCATCTTATGCACTTGCGATATGCATCCTGCTCGTTTTGTCTGCATTTTATTAGTGCGTTAACTCCAGGGACACCCTTGTATTCCATTTTAATATTTAACAACTCAGATTCTATGTATATTATTTTTATACATCTTAGTGTGCTCTAGCTTCACCTTAGCTGATTTTTTTATAATTATAATGCAAAGCATTAGGCCTCTTTACTATGCTTGCTTCCCTGATGTATTTTCTTTTATTAGGCTAGTGTAGGCTTATCCAGGCATTTGGTACGAAAGTATTTTCAAATGGTAGATTTTAAAAAGTTGGTTCAATTATTTATCTGTATGCATATAATATGTATGCGTGTGATCCCTGGTGTCACACTCAGCCATTTATTTTTTATCAGAGTTGTGTGATTTATATATTCGGAACTTGGATATCTCCCGGGTGTATTATAGAATAAACAAAAAAAGCCTATTTCTGATACTAAATACACGACATAAATATAGTTAATAAATGCGGGATTTTAAGACTTTTTTTAAAGTAATAATTAGGGATCCCATGTTTTCATTCCCTGGCTATCTCAAAATTATCATCGTGCAGGAAGTTTTGAGTACCAGAGGGCCGGGAGCGTCAGAGACAGGTGCTTGGAAAGTTCAGACCAGCTCGGGCAGATGCAAGCCGGGGAAGGAAATAGGTAGCGATTTGTCAAAATAAATATGGGCATGTTCAACAATAGCGCACAGTCCAAACACGCGGAAAGTACACTTCTACTTTTGTAATAGTCAATGTTGAATTCTAATTATAATTAATTTATATGTTGAAATTTATCACATTTCAATGCTGATTATGCTTAGAAAATCTGAACGAGTAGTCTATAAAAGAGCAGGAGGCTGCAAACGTAATAGGCAGATCAGCAATGAAGCAATGATTTTTTAAAGGGGTTTTTCCATTTACAGAATTAAAAAAACTTAAATATTTATTGTTTCTTCTGGATTAGATCCTGAGAGCCAAAATTCATCAAACAATAGTACTGGTAATGGTTTGAAAAATATCACCCGTTAAGTAAAACTAAGACGGCAAAAATGTTACTTTATTTAGGACTACAAAACACATCACAAATGTTATTTTTCCTAGTATGTAAACTTTAACGTAATTTAATATGAACAATTTTGACAGCTTTATGCTTATTGTGTATTAAACTTTATTATGATTGGGTGTAAAATTAAAACGTAGCAAATGTAACTAAACCGTTACTCTATTATCTTTGGCTGGAATCCAAGCAGTTGACGTAACCGCACTGCAGCATTGTGTCCAGCGTCCCGACATTCCGTGAGTTCTAAATCCGCACATCAAACACTCAGCCGTTTCCTACCGACGTACACCGGAATTCAAAAAGACTTGTCAATAAAATTAATGTTTTATATCATATAAAAATGCCGATTATACGCGGAACATTGGTTAAGAACATATGCCGCACTTAATGATTATCGACACAGTGTTTCATAGAAAACTATCAGCTAATGTTCATGTTCCGAAAGCCTGGTGTAATTGAACAGTAATTACGATGCGGTTAAATGCGACACACGGATTTAAAAAAAATACACTTTGTCTGATCAACCTATTGAAAATTAATAGCATTTATAATTTTTTTTAAATTTAAATCATGCGGGCTTAATTATCGAAACGACTTTGTTTCCGTCATCAGAATAAAAGCGATTCGTTCTTCTTTTTGTGTATTCTATCACTCCGTCTCTTTTTCGCATCATTAATAAGTTTTGAAAGCGTTAAATTTAAGGCCGCTACACACGCAATAATAAATTGTTAAAACTTATCTAAACAGATTAATCTGCAAAGATAATGTTTGCTGGTGTAGGGAAGATTCCTACGAAAAATATACGAAAGCCTTAAGGAACTTACTAGTTCACGTTAGATCTATCAGCGTAGACAAGTCTCATGGCATTTTGGTTTATGTATGTTGTTAACTTTCAATAACTACTTTGACTCAATAAATAAACTTCGAAATATTTTTTCTAAGCCATACTTTTTAATACTGCCTGAGATTGTAAACCATCGTGTATTGGTTGTAAACCCTAATGTATCAATATTGTAACCATAGTATATATTTATATATATGTAGAAATTTCAGTACACAATATATAATACTCTGATAAGATTACATGAAGTAAATTGAAGAAATACTTCGAAACAGACTACGCAGTGATCTATCTGCAAGAAGACAGAACTACTGCTTCAATTAAGACTTAGTATTCGAATCCCAGCAAGGCAATGATAAGATAAGGGTGCACTGTATATGTATAGAAAATACAAATACAAAATATCGATATATACATTATCGCTGTGATTTTTGATGATTCAACAATCTTGTTATACTCATAACACAAATCAAGAAAAAATATCTGGTAATTGTATAAACTATTTTTTTTAAAATTTGATTATGTCATCACCAAATCACCCTGTTTTATGCATATTTTATTACGTAAAATAAAATCTTATCAAAGTGTGCATCTACTGCGTGTCCGCGGCTCGCGCAGCATGTAAAGGTGTTTATGGTTTTTTCACGGCTTTTAATTTCCTGTCTGTACTTAAAGAGTCATCAAGGTCAAACAGGTGTCTAATGATTTGTGTGTATCTTTCAAATACCCGCATGTGAATACGCATGCCAACCCTAGCGCCAATACACAAGCAAAAAAGCGACAGCTGTCCAGCAGAATAAAAATTGAATTTATTGTGAATCATTTTAAGTTGTTAAGAAATCCTTATTGTATTTTTGAGCTCGAATGTATAAAGATTCTTACAAGCAAAGGGCTTTTTATATAGCTGAGATTTTTTATTATTATTTACACGAAATTTTTTGGCCTATTTACTTTTAAGTAGAAAATATTTAACAATACTTACGTGTAAATAAATTGGCATAGTAATACTTTTAACTTTTGATCGTTATCTTGATAACGATCGAGTATAGCGACGCCGCTTACTAGTCTCGCACGCGTACTATTCCTGGTATAATAAAACCGTCTATATTTTTGTGAGCTTAGCAAAAGTACACTTTATCCACGTGCTACGGTGCCCGCTTTTCAAAAGTGAAGTCCCAAGATGGCGGCGGCCGCCATTGGCCGGGCTCGTCCCGGCCGACCCGAGCCCTTCCTCTCGGATGTGAAAATTATGCAGCGAGCCACGCGAGGCGGGAATACCAATTATTGTTTTATTATTTTTGCTACAGGCCCATCCCCGCCGCATACGAGACAATGGTCGTTAGCCCGGCGAATAAATCTGCCCCTCTCTTGAATAATTCTTACGATAATATTGCAAGTGTACCCGGGGAATTGAATAAACGCACCTTGTGTCAATAGGCGTTGCCGTTTGGCACTTCAAGGTTGACCATTCGTATCAGAATAATTGATGAATGCCATTGAAACTGCAATCATATATAGTTCAAAAAAATTAAAAAATAAAATAACTGAGGAAATTCGCCAATTTACGTTTACAATTTTTTTTTTTTTAAATACGTGATTTCATCAAGAGCAAACAACTCGTCCTTATGTGTTATCTTATTTTAATAGAAATATTTCTCAGGTTTTCTTTTTCAATACGAGCGTCAATATCGCAAATTTATTTTTAGATTAAGTATTTGTAAAAATTTACGCATATCACTTGTATACAATGGTATCATACATCTTGTGTTACATACTATATATAGTATACTAGCTTAAGATATGGCTGCACTTTTGTTTGTATTTTTTATTCATGTGTGAAAACTATATAACTATATTTTTGTTAATTTCACATGGAGTAGACATCAAAATTCAGATAATGTGGAGGAGGAGTATATAACAACACTTATGAGAGTTGAAGGCCGCAGTGTCTGAAATATTTACAATGTATCGCAAACCCATACAACTTCAATATTAAAGCCATCAATGTTATAAATTATTTAAATTCATAATATTCCGCACCCAATACAAACATGGGAGTGTTTTTAAGTAGGTCAAAGTATTCTATAAATGATTTCATTATGGTAATTACAAAATTTTACTAAAAATCACATTGAATGATATTTTTCGAGGTTGCTATTTGCATGGGAATATTTTTAATGTTATATTCAAGTATATTTTCCATCTGTGGTAAGAAAAAAAAAGTAATTTTAATCAATAAGTAAATAATAAATTAAAAATTCTAAATGCAATCATAACTTTTACTTCACGGTATTCTATATATTCTGTATATTAAATTAACAATTGTAGTAATTTTTTTTTCAAGGCTCTTAGTCAGTGACTTTTTGTGGTTTTGTTGAACAAATAAACCCATTTGCATTTCTAATAAATGTATAACATATGAGTTTTCTTTCAGTAGAAATTTGTATAAATGTTTCCTCGCGTTAAAATTCAAATTGTACATGTTATAATATTATTACATTTGTTTATCTGGCAACCAAACTTTGGGCATATTTTAACACAAAGATCACAAGAGTTTTCAGGAATCACAAAGAGTTTTAAGGAAATACGATAACTCGTAAAATTGCCCAGTTATCATTTTTCGCGATAACTTATTTAAAAATCCCATTGTACATGTGAAAGTACGCGCGAGCACAGCTATCATTCTTCCGATCGTGATACTAAATGTAAATTGAGTTTTTACAACATTTCAAGTAAAAAAATAAAATTATATGATTTCTATATTTCTGAACGATTTTACGTAACGATGGGTGAATCAAATATTTTTTCAATTTATATTTGAAGTCAATAAAGATTTAGGTATTGCTATTATATTTAAAATCTTTTTCGTGTAACCTACTTATCTTTCATAATTTAAAACAAAAAAGTTATTAGCCGATCTCGATAGGCCTAGACTAGAGAAACAGACTTCCCAGTGATTTCGTCACTCTGGTCAATTCTGCGATCATCTCTTTGTGCGTATAAATACGCCCCCGTATGTAATAAACATATGAAGAAGTTCCCACAACAACAGCCTCGGGCACGGCTTCATCGGCGTTCACTTCACGCACGAGTATGGGCAAGCCTTTTCACGAATATCTAATAAACGCGCTGATGTATCATTTATAATAGGCATTAGGTCTGGTTTGGAAGAATTATAGAAACGGTATAGTTGTTAACTTATAATTAATCACCGTATAGTAAGTTCGTAACCAATCGGTATTCGGTGATTTCGAGTTCCACTGCGTGCTTTGTAAGAGATAAAATCAATAATACATAAGTACGACAAACTAGACACCAGCAAAAAAAATTGTTATTTATATTTTGCTATCACTATTCCGAAAGATTTTTAGATCACAGGATCCCATGTGCCTCGACCAGGAGACCTCTGATACAGGGATCATGGTCTATGAAAATGAGAGACCGCACATCTCTAAAATTTGCTATATTGTATTATATGCAGAGAAATTACAATGGATATGCTTTTCATTTGAACTTAAAGCAGAATTAAAAAAATCTTAATAAATATATTGATACACATGATTTAAAACCAAATATGCGTGTTAACCTCAGAACCTGTAATCGATTAATTCGACCATCTGATTATACGAACCTTAATTTCAAGTCGCTACCAAATCAATAGATAATCCATTTCTGATCTACAGCTACAGCAAGTTCTTTACTCATTCTAATAAGACTAACATTATCGTGTGCTATACAAATTTATCGTCTAATTCAGGTATGGACCGTTACTTTTCCAGTAAATACTGGATAATACTGTGGTTAATTTTTAATTTTGTATTGAAAGTTTATCTGCTGAGTGAATTGTATGATGCATTAAATCAGATGAGTGCTGTGTGTTTGGCTCAATGCATCGCCCACTCCGTTGCATTACCGCCGTGGGCCTCCGATTGATTAGCAGGTAAACCTACAGACCGAAGTGCACCAAAGTAAACTGGATGTTTACTTTGGTGCAAGTATCAGAATAGAATTTTATTTCTGTGTAAATATTTAGTTAAACATGTGAAACTGCTGCATTTTACATGTGTATGTAAAATAATATATTTTTGTCATTCGGTTTTGTATTGCAATTATGCGCTTAGTTTTTTTAGAAAGGCTATTAATTATTTCTTAAAAATACAGTATACTGCTTGTTTGCAAAATTTAAGGATATAGATATATATTTCTCGGCTTTATTTCACTGATTAGGTAGATACTTTTTTATTATTATATTGCCAGTATACATGTCTACTCGATTTTAATGAAAAAATAATTTCACAATAATTCATTGTGAAACTTAGGACAGATAAAAGTATAAAATTACCCTCATATTCATTATCAACATCCAGTAAAGTGTGTTTTTAACCGCAATTATTCATGCAATCAAAATACCTTCCTTTAGCATACGTATTGCGATACCGAAGTGGAGCATGTGCAAATTTTCTATCGACTTATCAATGCAGTAAACCGTCGATAAGACTAACGGTTAATCCTATCAAAAACTCTCAAAACTGTAAACGATAACTACAAGTGATAATACTCCGTTTACACTATCATATAAACTAAATTATAGCAGTGAACTAAGTTGCTTTAAATGTAGTGGATCCTTAATAAAAAAATGATAAAATCACAAAAAAATAATTGTCGTTTTTTTTAATTTTACATAGGTTATTAGACCTAGGCTTGCATTATGGTATGTGGTTATTCCCTGATCCTCCGCGTATTTTATTATTGAGTTTTTTTTTATATTTTCTATTTGTAAAAAATACTAGTGCACGAGGTGAGAAATAAATATGTAGCAAACTAAATAACAGGGGTAGAGCATTTGAGGGATGCAAAACAAGAGGGTGAACTGAGTGATTTTACACTATTCAAACATCCTATTATTACATAGTAACTGTATACTTTTCTACACGTACTGTATTTCGGTGCTTGTGTATTTCAGGAGTTCAATAATCATCCCGATATGACTACTTGGCGTTACTTTTTGTAAAAAATGCCGGATAAAATGAGACGGGTAGATTGGAAGCTTGGATCTTTATAATACACTGCTTTATATATTGTCTAGTCTTGATATTTGTTTGGATGTTTATATTAGCAACTTATTTCAAACTGTCAAACGTATCAACAGCATATTTATAAATATAATATAAAAGTTTTCACTCTGTTCGCGTCATTGAGTTGGTAGCACTCTTTTATTAAGCACCTAGTTCTTGTACTTATTCACAGATGGCGTTAAAAATACTTCTATTATTGTCGGTAAAACAGTTTTTTGTTTTCGACTGTTGCCAACAGAATAGATTATATTTTGACCAATAAATAAAAATATCTATTTAAATTTATTAAACATATTGATTATTTAATAGTTCTACTCTCTTAATCATAGTTGCCTTTTTTTGGACCATAGTATAATAATAATTAATTATTTTAAAGGGTTACAATATTAATGCATATTTTGTATTATTATATCTACCTACCCAAAAATAATAATCCAGGGATAATTATTTTTCACAAGTTTAGAAATATCGCGAAGCATTATTCAATATATTTACGTACAATTTACCGGTCTTTAAATAACTTGGGAAAAAAAATGTATGAGTCGACTTTACACCCTCGGCTTAGTGTGTCTCACTAATGAGCGATTTCAAGATCAAGATTAAAATTATTGATTGCAACAACGTTGTATAGAAAGTACTTACATTGAAATAAACAACGGATTATTTTTTGTGTTGAATAGAGACTTACGTTATAAAAGGTTCGGTTAGGTAAGATTATATTTGTACTCGATGAGTTTTTATTTAGGCTAATAATAAATTTATTATTACTTGACATGTCATTGTTTCAATTGGTCGAATAGTATATACTAATAGTCAAATTCGTCTTAAAAAATATATCAAAAGGTTTTCAAATTTTACCGTCTAGCAGCTTCGTATCGTAAACGCAACCAATTTTTTTAAGCATATAATTTAAAAATGCAAATTATACGCGTATGTACCGTCAAGGACTTTTGCATTCATAAAAAAATCATACCGGGTATATGCGTTGCTAGATTACCTGTGTATTTATTATGCATGAATTAGCACACAGGTGAGGAGGCACTAAATAGGAATCAGGAAGGGGGGGAGGAGGGTAGAAGCTAATTATTTGCCTCAGCATCATTCTGCATGGGTGACCTTCACAAGGTCATCGTCCCGGCAGGTGCAACACACGCACACCACAAACATGTGGTCAAATTTGCATTGATTTATGATTATTATTCTCGGCTCGGATTTCGAGGCCATTTTTAATTCGCCATATTTGGAGCAGTGGTGTAGAATATTAAAGGATGTTATCATTTTTTTTCCATGTCAATTTCGTTATATATGAAACAGACTATGAAATAGTATAATTATATTTCCAATTATAAATGTTTATCAGAATATGGATTTTTTTTAATTGGACATGGAATCATCTTTGATTTATTTGTCATTTTTTTATTTATTGATCATGTTTAAACTTAATTTTAATTTAATTTAAAAAAAGCACATCAGTTATTAAAATTATTCACATCATAATTGCTGATCCTACAATGAATCTTGGTAGTTTCTATAGTTTTTATCTATTTATAATAAAAAATAACAAATGCTGCACAATTCTAGGGTAGTTATACATTTTCAAAAAACTATTATTCACAGTCAATATAGTTTTAACAAAAGCAATGGTTTTAGTCATGACTTTTATTTTTTAAATTTTTTTAAAGGCTTACAAATATTTACGTGTAATGTTGTTATAATAAATTCAGTTTCCTGATGAA
Source organism: Atopsyche davidsoni (assembly GCA_022113835.1). NCBI lineage: Eukaryota > Metazoa > Arthropoda > Insecta > Trichoptera > Hydrobiosidae > Atopsyche > Atopsyche davidsoni. The sequence goes on from JAILWY010000007.1 coordinate 8,290,056, forward strand.
TAAGTTATATACAGCTAGTACACCTGCGCCAAAATACATCTTCACATCAACCAAATGACCTTAGTGTACGGGTATGTACACAATTTCTTGCGCATATGTGATGTTGAGTCTTATTGTTAAAGTATATGGATTTCAATGGCTATCCATTTAGCTGTCGGCTGCTAGAAAATGTGACTGTGACTTTGGCAGGTATTGCGATTGAGGTACGTCTTCACAATGTGTTTAATGCCAAGCACTACTTTGAACTAGTATATAAATTTGAGCGAGCTGTCAAATATTATAAGGACACAAGTGAAGGATCAGAGGTCACCGTCTGTAACGGTTAGCATGCTACAGGAACCGGTTATAATAAATACCTTTCGCATATATAACCGCTCGTTATAATCTCTTCTAATATAAGAATGTTCTGTCAATGATTAACGTAATTTCACGTGATAGAAATAATATTGTTCATTACGAATTTTATTGATTTTGTATTATTCATTGTATTGTGAGGCGACTTTGATTCAGATGAATTATTTTTGTTTAAAATTGTTTAAAAATTTAACTTATAATATTTTTACATCAGTCGGACTTAAGAAAACCTACATTACAATTCTTTCATATTTTGACGGCGTGCGGTTTACATATAAAAAATGCAAATATATTATTTGCATCAACCATCAAAATTTCCGCCAAAAAAAATATTTATAGCATGATATTTCACGTTGTCTTAATAACATTTTATATGATTTTCACGTAGATCAAGTAATCTGTATTATCTGCAACCTAACTCTCTTGATGTGAAATAAATCGAGAAACTCATGTATGAACTATTCAACTATACTTTTTATTACTTAAATAAAATTATATTTTAAAATATTCTTAAATTTTAAGGCTCAGGTTTATTAATATTCACAAAACCAGTTTTTTTATCGGAAATTAGAGTCTTAAAAATACCAGTATCGTGTTGTGGGATCCGTGTCTGAAAATGCAGTCACATTATAAATCTATGTTTGAAAGACATTTCACTTACTGCAATAATTATTATATTTTGATATACTAACGATTTTTAAATATGATAATTTTTTGAGGCTTCAATATTTTTTTAATTTTAATTATAGAAAAATGTTAAATAATAAGAACCAATTTATGTCGATAATAGTAAGTAGTAAAGAGATATATATATTTGTTTTTTTAACAACTTATTTTTAGAACCAATTCCGACCTGCATTATTTATAATAGTTTTTTCGCCAAATATTTAAATTATTTTAAATTTGTTCAAGCCGCTATCTCCAAAAGCGCCTTATTTCCATTGTTCCTTCCTCCAAATAAATAATGGCGTACTTTTTCTTTGTTAACTCATAATATACTTTATTCACAAAAGAATCCCCTACGCTCACCTTTACAAAGGACTTATCAGCATCGATATGATTTACTTCTCCCGTACGATACTTTTTTTTGTTGTCTTTTCTCCTTCGTTACATCTCGCCAACAATGCTGCGTCTCATTCACTCGCGATAATGCCATTACGGAGCAAAAGCGACATAAAACCTCCGAAAACTTTACTCATAATAAAATCTTTCGCTTGCAACGGAGAGCTTTTAAATTATCAGGTAAATAGTCTGCGGAGAGAGAGACCCAAACAATATCGTATTGCAGCATCCCTTAAAAAAAAAACGCGAAAGCTACCTGCGAATACAATTGTGTGAAAGAAACGCCGCATGATTGATATTGCTTTGTCCTTGTCTCATTGACGACGCTTTCCGGACGGTAGCGTTTTCTTGCGAGTGCGATAAGGATGGGGGAACTTTTTGTATAGTGGTGTCTCAGTCCAAAAGCCGAAGGTAGCCGAGCGGTGAGCGCTTTCGGCGGTGTTTGTATACGAAGCATGCGCACATTGCCCAGTTTTGTTTGGATAACTCTTACCGGAGGTTTGTTATGTCCTACCGGTGTTTACGTGCATACATCGCGACAGTATTGTTCAACAAAAAACTTTGATATAAACCCGTAACGATTCTTTAAAACTTCGTGTTTTATGAGTGTCGCGTGAATAACTCTGCCGTCGGGTTAGTATTCGGTTCAAAAAAAAAATTTACGTTAATTTAGAAAAGTTTGTTGATTTTGTGTAATTTATAATTTGTACCCAAGTGATGTTTGGTTAAACAACAGCTTTCTGCCTATGCATTGCGTAGTGAATTGCGGAAAATGTTGAGTTATTAGTTACAATCAAGTTGAGCTGAGGATTTTTGAACACCGCTCAGTTATAAATCGTATCATTGATATTTCTATTTATCGAGTATTAATTGAATCTAATATATATGTGTACTATGTCGTGCATTTGTATGTAATTCTCAGTAATTCTCGAACAAGTTGTAATTGCATCTTGAAATAGCCAATCAAACACCTTATTATCATCCAAAACAAAGCCGGAAGCCGGCAAAGGAAGTGCGCAGGCGTAAGGATGCTGCCTTGCATCCCTGTCCGACCCGGAACCTCTCCCTCCCGCCCTCTGAAACCTTCCATCTCTCACCCTCCCACCCAAACACTCAGTTCCTACCGCCCGGACGCGTCTGTCGTCTGTCAGGACACGACATCCTCTCCAGTGTGATAAAATCCGTCTGCAGCTTGCAATTCCTCTGTAAATACAACCCCTATTCAATATCACGGACAACGACTATTTATAAATTATAGCGTTTGATGTAACTTCGTTCTTATGATGTAGTTTTTTATTTTTATTTTAGGGGTGTGTATTTCTTGTGTCACGTTGAACCTTATACGCTTTATTGCTAGCATTCATTGTGCAATCAGCGTTATGTTATAAAACATAGTACAATTCTAAACATACCACCATTTGACTCAGTAATATCCCTTCAGTACGAATATGATTCGTATCTAATCTATCTTTAAAATCTGTTACATTCCTCTTTTGTGTCAACCCGGCATAGTGTTTGTTTTTCAATCAACTACGTCACATTTTAATTCAAATGGTTTATTATATTGTTAGCAATGTTATTCAATTCGGTGAATCTGTTTCGATGCATTTAAATTACCGATTATTTAAATACTAAACATACGGCTTTTGTCACATAAGCTAAAATAGCTTGATCTGTTCAAACTATTTGAGAAATATTATCAAATTATTTTGTGAAAATTATATTGTAAATTATTTTAATATCAATTTAATAGTACGTAACTATGCAATAAATATTTATTTTATAATATAACGTGTCACTTCAGATTCGTTGGATTGTTAAAATTCGTTGAATATTTTTAGTGTCGATGTTTTTGTAATTAAAATAGGAAGTAGGTTTCGTTTGATTTTTTTAAAATTATACTGAACAAAGGTTTTGTTATTTATTCTTCAGCTTGAGAGAATGCCGCTGAAGTAAACATTTTGAAAAACTACCGTGTTTTTAAGTTATAAATATAAAACATTTAAAAAGATCTTGCCCGCCGAGCGCCAGGACTTGGAGACAGTCTAGTCGGTGTGTGGTGCAAGTGGTGTTCTGTTTAGTGTGATGAAGTGAGGCCTCAGCATGTTCCAGTGCATCATCCAGCCGCGGAATGGCTGGATCCACGCCCCCAGCCCCGACATGAAAGACGTCTTCCCAGGTACATACTTTGTCACCCATCACACCCACCCCTACCGTGTTCTCTTGTCACCTTGATTGACGACACCACTGCTATTAAATTATACGTCACTTTGTGTGCAACATTGCACGATGTAATGGTATTGTAAAATGTATATTTGATTGATTTCAGTAGGAAGTGCCTTACATATTGTGTGCAAGGCTTTTAGTCATAAAAAAATGTTGATTACACCTATATAGGGAGTTTTCAGCTGTGCCCAATACCATTGTAGCGAGATCACCATATTTTTTATCTAAAAGATTGGAGCTCGGCCTGCTGAGTCAGGGCTGCTGATGCTCAAAATTCCCGCCTCGACATCGATTTCACCATTTTTATTTCATTCGATTCTGACTCGCAAGTCTGATTTTCATCGTTATTCCGATGCAAGCCATTTTACCATTGCATGCAACTCTTAAATATAAAATATTTTGTTTGTTTTGTGCATTGTAGGAATTGTTGCTTCTTTATCTCTGAATATTTCACAAATATCATTGATTTGATATTTATATAAAAGTACACCTTTTGTGATTTTACTACTTTTCATTTGGTCAATAATTATTATTTATACCAACGACAGATTGCAAATATTTACCGGCTCCGACTCTAGCAACAGCAGTGCTTCCGATCTCAGTTTCGCGGCAGCTTACAAATAAAGCATATTTATTTTTTATATTTTTTAAATGGTTCTTATTTTCATTCTTTAATAATATTATTTTGATTTATTTATTTCTCTACGGAGTTTTATACAACAATACGCACAGGAAAAAATATCAAAATCACCAAACAAAACTACGTTAGAATATAGTTTAATATACATTTTCTTTAGCTAGGATAATGTATTTCACAATTTAGAATTGTCCTTTCTGGGAACTATCACCATGAAACCATAAATCTCAAATCTCTTCAAATTCCGCTTCCCAAACTATGCGATTCCCGCATGCTGAAAACAGTTATTTTCAGTTCCATTCGACGCCATAACTCACGAGATCGCACTATCAAAGGAGAAATGCTTCGCTTCAGAAATCCGCGACCGGCATCTTCAAATAGTAACCTTGATTTTTTTTTAGTTAGATAATAAGCGGGTAATGCCCGGCGTAACCGGTTAAATCAAAGAAAATTATCGGGTATAGCAATACCCGTGTGTATCTCGTACGATGAATGCGATACTCACATCGCAATGCCAGAACCGAGAACAGGATACGGTCTGGCCATACTTTGTGATTGCTTGAATCGGTTTCCCTGAATTCTGCCGCGTTCGACAGGTGCAACGATGCAAGTTTTGCGGTTAATATATTGTTTGTACAAAGGGGACAGCTGCGTTTCGATGCAAGCCCGTATATACTATAAGTGGATTTTTAAACATTATTTTCATCGCCTTACCTTAATTATTATACGTAAGTATTTATAACTGATATATTTCAGTTTTACTAGCTAGGCGCTGGCTGTGAATAGTAAATTGTATAATCGACAGGCATGAAATTGACGGATTTAGGCAGTGAATGAACATAAAGCCTATACTACTTAATAGGCTAAAAAAAATAGTAGTGAATTATTTATTATGAACTGAATGAAAATGTGACTGCCGTAATTTATAAGCGTTATACTGTCGTGATTGGATAAAAATGTTATTTTACATCTGTTAAAATCTTAACGCAACAAAAAAACGTTTTTTTTTTTTTTTTTTTTTTCATTTTAAAGCATAATAAGTTTAAAATAAATTCTCACCTTAAGAGGTCTGTTTTTCAGTGTGTGTCTTGAATATTATTGAGTGTTATCAGCGACTTGTGGAAGCAGGAGCTGGCGCGGTGCACCCAGGGGAGCCGCTGGGTCGATTACGGCACCAGGACGAGCCCAGACTGCAAACCGCCGGCTACACCCCGCTCGCGTTGCCTTATTTGGTGTGCGCCTGAAAATGGCGATACAGCCTAAATACAAGTGCATCACATAAAAAAAAAAACGTTTCGGTGACTACTTTTTACATATTTCAGCGTCAATATTACGCTAAGTGATTATTACGATGAACGCAAAGTTTTTTTTAATTCCATTTATAATACTGATACCACATTTATATTTATTAATAACTTATCATTTTTATCAAATATTGATTGTATATAGACCAAAGCGGTTATAAAAAACCCTGCTCAAAATAATGTTTATTTATTAGGTAATCGTAGTTAACGGTGAATTGCAGTTATAATACAGAATCCCTTTAACATCATAGGATTTAATAGAAATATTTTTGCTACTACTAATAATATCGCCTTTTAATTAAATTTGTGCATTCATGGTTTGTATTAAATGTTATGGTGCTACAAAATTGATATTTTAATTACGGGTAACCGCACGCGCCGCACATATTGAACTGTAGCGCGGATAATCAATATTAAATTACATATTTTTACCGAATGCATTTTTAAATGCGGCGACACTCGTTACGCTCTGTGAGTATTAAGCACTGTGTAAATCAAGAACAGGTTGTTATTAATAAATTTATGTAAATTCTTAAGATATAAAATACGAGAATAAACATTTGCGCTTTTCTATTTTAATTTTATAAACAATTGTATCGGCTGTCATGAATCCGTCGAAATTTATTATTAACATAAGTTCCATTAGTTCCTAAAATCTGTAAAACCCTTGAAAATAAATTGATAGGTTCTACAAATTGGTACATAGATATTTAATGACAATTTGAAATTATATCACGGTTACAATAATAATACGCCTTGTATAGAATAAGGACCGAGTGTTTTGTCAGGTGTGCCGATCCCATCTGCGTCCACTTCCGCAGGCCGACACCTTTTTTGTCCCAATCGACAATAATTACATATCGAAACATTTGATTTATATCGATTGCCAGACTAAATCACGTCCAAGGCCGCACATAAACCGTAAACTCTCCCAATACACCGCAATCTCTGCATTTCATCCATCTTTGGAAGGTGCGTAAACACTTTCAAGACCGTTGCCTTCGGAGAGGTCTAATAGCAGAAGTCACGTGTAACTCGAATCGGCACAAAAATTATTAATGGTTGAACGGTGTAAAGTTAGATCCGAGTCGCTATAAAAATGGAAGACTTGGCTTTTGAGAAGTGTTGTTACATGAAATATTTTTTTACAAAACATATACATCTACTTTTGTATAACTATAGTTTCTTATAAATATTGACAATTTCCAATTGAAAACATGTTTTCAATAAGTAATATAATTCACCATAATTTGTAAAGCTATAATTTCTGCGCTGAAGCCTATTTTAAAGTTCCTGCACATTTTTTTTTTTTAGTAAACTTAAAATAATGTTCTGAGTGGAACACCTATTGCCAAACTTTTGCAAGTTACACGTGTACGCTGCAGGTTGTAACAACGTCGCAAAAATAAAATCGAAGAACTTTATGGCTCTTTGTTAAAACTTTTAAGATTTAGCTATAGATTGAGTATGGCTAAACTAGCTTTATCCTACAACTGCCACGAGTTTCTCGAATGCGACACGCGAATGAAAATAAAGCTCTTTCCATTATTATGTAATTCATAATAAATCTGATTAAATTTGTTAGTGTATTTAAATTAATAGTTTCCTTCGTTATCCTAAAATGATTTGGGTTAATATCTGTGTAGCTGCGCGGACGTTTTCTATTCTCGAAGACCGTCATTAGACCTGATTACAGCCAAGTTGGCTGTGTAATTTGTTTCCTTTGCTAGAAATCGCATACGAAGATTGGTTTTTAGATGCGGCTGCTGAGATTGCAGCCTTACAGTGTAATGTTCTTATAATCGCAACTCTTGCTTGTTTACCATAGCGAGATGTTTATAAAATACTTACGCCTCGCTGCGACATTTTTTGCAGTTCCCTAAGATACAATGAAAACACTGAATCGAGTGCCGGCTAGCAAAAAACAGAATAACTGGAATATCACTCATTTTAGAATATGCTGTGTGTATTTATGGGACGAATCTATGATTCAATTTTTTTTATCTAACCCACATAATTATACATGTTATTGATACGATTTTCTTCTCGCTTACTGGAATATTATATTGCAAGTGCAATAACTGCAGCGTCATAAAAACAATTTAGCACAGAATATTGTGATAAGTGTAGGTCTCTCGATGGCGTTGCTTGTTCTCCATCCGGTTCATGAGTCCACGAGTTCTTCCGAATGCACACGTGCGAATTCAATTAATGCAAATGGTCATGTTACGTTTCCGTCAGAACCGACGTTCGCCTGCTAATGTCCACATATGAAAGTGTCTGCAATATAAGAAAGTTTACTCAGCTCACACAATAAACCTAAGTGCTGGAAAGTTCAAAATGTTGTTTTTCTCTTCATTGTTTGTCATCTTGTTGCACTTTAGCCGCGCTTGATGCACCGGTGGGTGCAGCAGAACGAAGCTTTCAATTATTTACTCGTTTGCTATTCAACACCGTTAGAGTGTGCTTTCAACGGGTATTCATTATTTTAAAATCAAAAGATACACACTTCTGACCTGTATACTTACACTAAGTATCTTTATGAACTGCAACATTATTTGTTGTTTAATAATGACAGAATGAATCGGATTGATTTAACAATAAAATATCCAGCTAATTGTGATAAATAAATTTTGATTAAATGTTCAGGTATATAACATTTCTTAAAAAAAATTATGCATGAAAAGTTGCGAAAGCGGATACCATAATCATGAGTTTGAATGCTCAAATAGTTGTCATGATAGACAAATCCAAAGGCGATAGTAATGAGCTCGGGCTTATTTCACGTTTGAGTAGGACATTGCATGTGCTCGGCCATTTATTTATTTTAAAACACTAAGTTGAAATAATCCATACTTAGCATTTTTATTATGAGCTGTTATTACATGTATTTGTATTCAGCACAATAAAACTAATCGACCTTGACAGTGTAGAGTACACAATCACGCACCAATCAAGTAGTACAAATTGAATAAAAAAAATACATGTAGTGCCGGACAATGGTCGCTAACGAACGCCCGACAGGGGCATATGTAAAATCACTATGCACGGCGCATACGCAGGTATCATCACGACCGATAGCCTTTCATCGCCGAACAACCTCTCCATCACCGGGTCCCGGAGGGCGGATGAGGCTGGTGCCGCTTCCTGTCCACTCCTCGCCTGGAATAACCAAGAGGCTCGGGGGCTGCACGCTTTGGGCTAGTGTCTCCTCGCGACCACGTCGATTCTGGTATATATTTTAAAATTCAAGTGGTGATGGAAATCTGGTGTGATAATTCCATGTTCGGGTCTGGTGGTTCTGCACGCCTGGTCTGCAGCTACTGCAACACTTGGCTTCCGTTCACGGGTGAATAATCTCATACCGCGTAGTAATAAAAAGAAATAATAATCAATGCACGATGAATGGGCATTGTTGTGTTTACGCCTGATTCGTTTTGTAGCTAGATCTAGTCTTCACTTAGCATTTAATTCGCATTATCCGGGCTATAATCTGGTGATAATTCAATTATAACAAATTAATTTTTAAACTACGACAAAACAATAGTAGCTCAACGTCTCAAAATAAATGGGAATTTTTCTCATAGCTCCAGCATTTAGATTTAAATATTGTTATGGGGACTAATTAGTATTTTTATACTGTACCATGCGCGCCCTTTTATTTAGAATAATTGCTTTCTAAGTATTTATCGAATGAAAGCAATGGAAACGTTCGGCTAACTTCTAGCGTTAATTGCTTCTACTATACTTATTGTTAATAGGTTTTCTTGCGGGCGATACAGTTTGGAATTCCTCTCATTATTGGGCTCGTTCACAAGCCTTCCGCTCGGAGAAGTAATCTCGCCGCTCGACAAATCTCCGACTTCCGACGGCCCCGCGCCGCATTCCTCACAAACAACACCAAATCACGGCCGGCGGAGCCCGCGGTGGAGCGCCCTGCACCCGCTGCGCCGCCGCCGGCCGTGCATTAGACATAATTGCAAGATCGAACGATTTAACTTTTTTTTCGTTAGTCCCCATCATCGGCTTTGTGATTTTACCGAAACATAATATCTCGTCGCTGTATAATTACACGTACAATGCTCTTGGGTAATTGGAATTTTGCATGGACTAACTAGTTATTTGATTGTTTTAGAGTTTAAAAAAAACATACTTTGATTTATAGCATTATCGCATCAGGCAAGAAGCTATTGAAACTAACAAAGTCTGCGATATTACGAGTGTAATACCAGTTAACATTATTGTTGCAACAATTTCATTATGAAACATTTTTTCAAGTGTAGATTTACTAAACATTTCTCTTCAGGAAAAAAAAACAATACAAAATTTACATACATATTATTTTTTGAGCTACAAAATTGTAATAAATACTATAGGTGTACGATCTTACAAAGTTTTGATGTAAGAAAGAAACACAGCAGATAAAAGGAATTCGGCAAAACCAACTAATAATAAAAACGAGCCAAGCTATTCAATTAACAGGATATTACTAGTAATAAATATTAAGGGGGATCCGTCCGAATCTAAGCCGCTTTCCGGATCTATAAATTTCTCAAAGTTCAGAAGTATGTTATCTGATAATTTATAGAGTAGGTTTCTTAGGTCAGAAGGGTTTTCTACATTTAATACGTTCTTAGTTATCAAATATAAACTAAATGAGGTACGTATAGAATGCCACCAAAGACGCGTAAGGACCGAGAAATTAACATACCGATACGATTAGTAGTAAGAGCTGATAAAACGTAGCATTTTTTTCTCGCTGCACTAATCTACAGATATATGAAAGAAAAAAAAAACAGTCACTAAGCGAGGACCATAATTTATTTTTAATTCTTCTAATGCCTCTTTTCAAAGGACGTTGGTGAACATCTCACTGAAAATTTAAAAAAATCTGTTCTTTAAAGCTCGTATATTAATTTATTATTTTATCTAATGTGATGTTGTTTTGTGCCTTTTCTCAGTTTGTTTTAAAACCTCCAAAGGCTATCGCAGTATGATCACGTGTTAAGCGTGTGCAGAGTCCGTGTGCGTGCTGCGGGAGAAATGTCTCGGCCTGCGTGCGGCGCTCCCGCCCCGGCGAATCGGTTTGCACGCCTTCTGTGTGCGGAGAAATTAGACACAAACTCGTGATTTCACGGAAAACGAATTGCAGAAGCACACACGTCTTTAAAAATGCACCGTGTATTTTGAATTTAAAAAAAAACAACTAATAACATCACTACGCCCCTAAAACGAAATCTCAAAAAAAAAAATCTTGCCATTGTGCAAGTGATTTCACTGAGATACTCATTTTGAGCCAGTGTTCATGGTTTCAGGGAAAATAGTGTAGTATATCAGTTTTATATTGGAAGGAAAGTCTGCGTATTGCTGCTGTTCAATAGCATTATTATATAATCCTTTTTTTATAAAGGATACAGAAACAATAGCAGGAGCCGCCCCCTCCCCCTCCCCGCCTCGATAATGTAGTTCCACAGCATATCCCTCCACTTCTCTATTACCGATTCTTTACACCCGCTCAGGGTACATCGTGGCAGCCATGCACAAGCAACAGAATGGGGAGATCGGTTATTGAAAATAATATTTTCCTAAGAAACTGCTTAGTTCCAAACACATTTGAGCTAACGGAGGCCTCAGCGTTCGGCCAAAAAAAAATATAAATTGGTATGCTTGAAGTATAATAAATTGGAAGGCATAATAGACTTATTAAAAAAGATTGTAATCTCGCATAAAAAAAACATAATTCAAACCGCGCAGCTTTTGATTCGAGTCAGATATGAGCCATTCGGTCTCCTTTCATGGCAGTTTACTTTGTCCGCGCGCCGTTCAGTTCCTGTATTATTCCACACCGTAATGCCAGCGAGATAAAAGGGTCGGCGGCTGCGACCCCAGCTGCGCCCGAGCGCCGATTAATATTGCTTTATCGGCGGTCCCTCACTTGCCAGTCTATCAATTGTATGTTAGGGATTTTCGGGTGCCACTCGATAACCGGCGACCATTCAAGCAGTGGAGATTAACATTTTTGTGAGATATAAATTAACATAACACTGTGTAATTTTGAACGCAAACTGTTTTCGATTTAAATTTCAGACATCGCATCAAATTCCACATAAACGTTTACGTATCGCTTTTTGTCAAATATTACTCATCAAATCAGACATTTATAATGTCTAAAAACAGGAATATTTTTTTTATTTTCGTATCATGTATTTTGATCTCATGATCATTTAGCGTGATAGGCTTGCGATTAAAAAAATGTATCAGGAAATCATTATTTGCACGTCATGAATGTCAAAGTTTGTTCAATTAGTTGATTAAATCTTTGATTAATCATTAAATAGTGCATTGCGTCTAGACAATGCGCTACTACATAACCATTGTAAACCAATTTGATTAGTTATTAATATACAAAATGCCATTGTAAGTGAAATAAGATAGCATAACCTTTGCTTATTTAAATATAATACACTTTTCGATTGCTTTTATAAATAATAAAATACTTGGATAATTCTAGCTCGTTTCTGTATTTTATCGTTTTATCATAGTCATTTGCATTTAATCACCAGTGGAAGTATTTCATAGAAGATCTACGATGCATATCGGTCCCTTTGTTAAGTTCACTTCTGACTACGATCGTATTTAATTGTATCGCGTTCCTTGAAGTGCATGAACACGCCGATGGAGATTGAACCGATCGTGATCTCTGTTGAAATGTTATAAGGTTATTAGTTTCAGATAATATATATACTCTTGGAAGCAAAAAAAAGATAACTCCGAGCTGCTTTCTATTCGGCTCCGGTCGTCTCGTCTTCCGGCGTCAGTTTCTCTGATGCGATCTGGGTTCATTGTTTTTGACGCGTCTCACGCGGTCCATTATCTTGACGGGATCACTTTTTTCTTACAGTTCTTAGGCGATAATGAGTGTACGTCTTCTTGTCCATTGTTTGAGCTGGTCTATATATCAACTGACACTAGATTGTCGATTCTGCTACGCAATTGTTACTAGACCATAAATCAATCCTTACAGCCATCTCTTCTATTTCAGCCATCGATTTCTATTTTAATAACTTCTTTCGCTATGGAGCTGTAGATTTTACTTCGGTTTGTACGTGTATATTGTCTGAGAAATACCCGATGCTTACTCTGTAGGTATAATGAACAAGTAGTATGCAAGGAGATTTTGGTGGATAAGGATAAAGCGCTAATCAGAGACCTTAAAAGAGCTTGATCGATATCTTCGAAAGACTGTTCAATCTGCGTTATCGTCTGAGTTTTAGTACTCGGTAGTAAAGATTGATCTGTACCGGGACTTTTTTTTCCTAATAGTTAACTGACAATTGGTGATAAGGAATATAATACTTTGTATTTATTACAATAATCCTTATAAATATCTACATCCATCTACACTTCATGTAAAGTTTTACTCTGATAACCAACCACTGCTTTTATTGCTAAGTTTATTAAAAACATTGCTAAAGAATCTACCTGTTTTGTATGTCTCAAGTAATAAGCATACTATTCCACTTTCGATCGACTCACTTTATTTGTACCTAATCTAACATTGCCTGTTGTACTTGCAACCTCACCAAACACGAACAGCTCATCTAGCATGTTCCAGTCACCGCTTACAACATAGCCAGAAAACTAGAGGATACATGCTATAGTTAAATTTATAAATAAAAGGAATTTGTATCTTTAATTTAAAATATGGCGAAGTTTATGATTATTTTTAGTATTATTACTGTTCTGATTTAAATGCAGTAATAAAGTTCATGCGTGAAAGGCATAACGTCCTGCCATATCTCATCCTCCCTCACCGTGTTCGGTCTATTTTGGAACATCCAGGAAGATGAATTCCAAGAACAACAAGCTGACGCTCAAATGAAAACAAACTAGGGATGCGAGATGATCTCTCATGTTTGTGTGTTTGAGATGCAACGCACTCGTAAAAACTTTTTTGTGTCTGAAAATTAAAAACATTGACCAGACGAAACTATTTTTTTTCAATTTTAAATATTACATTATTTGATATTATATCAAATTGTAGTCTATGTGTAAGATGGACACGTGGATTTTTTTTAAACCAATTTATAATGACACAGGCAATGTCAGTGGAAATCTTCCTTGTCTAAACTAAAACAGGCGTATGTTGAGATTCACCTGTCAGAAGAGGGGTCAAGTCAGTGATCTCTAGTCACGAGCCAATATTAAGGCGATGCTTACAAAAAAATACAAAACGTTCGTTTTACTAGTTGAAAGTAAAAAAAACGGAGGCGCCTTAAGGATTGTATGTATATATATATATTAGCTTAAACAATACGGTTGTTAATAAAAATTAAATTTAAAGCTTTAAAAATTATTTATACGATTATTGTGAGTATATGTGCAACATGCCTTTAATAAAAAAATATTTAAAAAATGATGACATATCATTAAACGGCCACATTGAGAATATCCCGTCATTTTATTCAAAATCAGATGCTATTGCAATAATGAAAAGTCTGGTTAGTGAACTAACCACTAACTGAAGTGAATACGTTAATTTCTCAAAAGTTGTTTTAAACTAATATAATATTTTTAATGAGTTTTTCGCTTTTATTTTAGATCTTATTTTTTTATCCAAGCGGATAAAAAATAAGTTCTGAGATCAAACCACTTATGTCAGCTTTTAACAATGATAATCTGAAGTCAAATAATGTTTTGGACATGGGCACGTTTCACTGGACTGTCTGATAAAAGTTTGCTAACCCAAATTTCACACATTATTAAATAAAGCGAACAATGCAAAGCAACCATGCTAATGATTCGCTAATCAACCCACAAGTTGTGCTTAATCTTACATTGTAAACTTTGTAATATTTTGAAAATCTTAAACATATATTTAAACTTTGTTGAAGAGTTTTATTATCATTTTTACGTGAAGTGTGATGTAGCAGTCTGGTCTTTGAATCAGGCCCGTCAATCGTTATCTTCCATCGAGCCGTTTTCAAGTCAAGTCTGAAGCACCACTTGATGCACTCGTAGGCTGCGGGTCCAGCATCCTTTTTAGGAACGGCTCGGTTCCATGACGGCTGGATGATAAGGCAGGATATAATCAGCAGTCCATGGCGGAAGTCCCCGCATTTTGTCGAATCCTATCAGCGCTTCCTGGTGTCACTGAGTCGTCATAAATCAAGTCTCTGGCACGATAACCGAAATCTGATACCTCTGACAGTGTGCGAATCCTTTGTCACTACACATCAATCATGAATTCAATCATTTTCTGTAACCTAAGAATGAACTAATGTGTGAAATGATACTATTCTATTATCTTCTAGGAAAAACGTAAAGGAATTATATTGATACTTTTCCACTGCGTATTTGCCTCGTACAATAGCAATGTTAAGTAGTTATTGTTCACAACAAACAATGAAATAAAAGATCTACAATTTTACTGTACCTTAATGATGTGTAAGATTTTTAATAAGAAATACCGTATTTTTACAAGAATTAAAGGCACTATTAATAAAAAAAATTATTTGTTTATTTTTTAGTAACAGAACAATATCGCGATGTCAACCAAACACTCAGTGGAAGAAAAAAAAAAAACTACCGCATTGTGATAAACGACTTGTTATTATCAAAAGTTATTTCCAAACAATCCATAGAGTTTTCACATTAAATTTCAAACAAAATGCATACCTACAATTTCAATTCATTAAAATAAATTTTACACGGCTTCATTAATTTAAATAACCATCGAATGTGTCAGTTTTCATCGTGATCAATTGGCGGACAGACATATTGATGGGTTCATTACAAATATTGAACAGCAACACTCGATCATGAAACACAACACCAGACATGATCACGAGATACAAATCCTCAATCAAGATATAAATAAATCGCGTTCATAATTAATTAAGCCATCCATTTTGAAGTCACTTTTATTATCCGCAAGTATCTCGGACGACTCAAAACATGGGAACGATTTGAATGAGCATTATATTTGCCGGCACTCTCACGGAGCGTCTTCCCTCGGAATCGAAAGTGACTCGAACACCGTTATACCTCGAGGTACGTCGTTCGGCTGATTTAAATGACATAATGGCATTAAGCACTTGGCGCGCGGCCAACGAGGTAAACGGGTCTAGGCGCTTGATAAAAACTTCAATAATACTCGCGTCATAAAACTTTTCGACTGTCACATTTACCTTTCTTTAATGTAGCGAATTTAAATGTTTGCTTATTTTGTATATTCAGTATTTAAGTAAATAGAAAAAAAATATTTATGTTTTTTTTTTTTTTTTCTTATACGCGTATATATAGTCTAATGCAACAAAACTTTTGCCATCCTGGTGCTATTTCACTGAATTGTTCCAATGGTTTTTTTTTTTACTTGCTTACGTAAAATTTTAGTTTTGTTATTATTGTATTGTTTTTATACATCCGGTTGTGCTGTCTATACTCTTTATTTTTCAACAGGATTTGCATCCCAAATTTATTTGAAAGATTTTTTAATTTTTACTTTACAAAAAATAATAACATAATGAGCTTATGATTATATCGGATTATTATTGTTTGATTTCGTGCATTATGACGCCAACAGCATCGTAGTAGATTCGGTGCACCTGCTTAGTAAACTCACGATGTTCATAAATTTTCAATAATGTTTTTTTGCCGGTCCTGTTGGGTCGTTGGCACCGGTCGCGTGCTCTGGTGATTAGCACTTGCTCCCAGTCATATGATGCTCTCCCACGGGAGTGCTCCACATCCTCGCCGGACTTGGCCACGAAGTCAGTGCTGTTTGTTTGTCTGTCATTATTCATCTGCGAGTGGGGGCGCGATGGATTTAGAGCGAGATGATCTCCTGCCAGCCCAAACAATGGTGCACCGATGAATTGCAGCACTGCAATATCTAATTAATGATCTGTATATCTAATCTGTGATTGGTTTATCCACGGCGAGTTTCACAAGATCATTCGCAAGACTAAAATCCTTAGTTTAAATGTTTAGTGTATATAGTTTTTTTGTGACAATAAATGCTATTTATAATTTGTAATCGGGCGTATACATACTTGGACAATCGATTTCCTGTTTTTTTTGTTTTTTTTTAATAAATATTTGTAAATATTAAATTGGTCAATGCTTATTTATCACGCAATTTTTTCAACCATTTTTATACATTACAAGCTATTTTGAAGGCCCACTGTATATCCTGTACGTACTATTCTTAAGACGAACATATTTGGACACCATATCTGATACAATCTATTACAACCGCTGTCTAAAAACTTAATTACAATAAACTCTCACGAATAACCATTCATTATTTTTGTTCAAGTACTTTGTTCATTCAGTAGGTATTGGGCAAAAAGTTTGAAAAATTTACGCTTTGTTAGCGATGTTCCAGGTGACTACCTCTCGCATAGATAACGCAGTGTTATACCTTGAGAAATACCTTTACCAAACAAAAAAAAAACTTATTTAACGTGACATTGCACAACCTAAAATTATACAAAGAGTCGTGATTTTTATATCGCAATTATTTAAACCCATTATAGAGAAAAATTGAGTGAAAATTGAAGAGTAAATTTCTTATATAACTTTTAATTAAAGTATTGTTACGTAAACTTCGTTTAAAATTGACTGCCAGAACCGTTGCACCCAAAACAAAGATCAGTTCTCACAAACTCTGCCAATAATTGAGTGAAAGTACCGGTCTTAATGAAATTTACTCTTAATCGTTGTTTTATTAACCAATCTCAATCGCAGGAAGAGCGTTCAAAATTTAATGCCTTCCGCTTTAAGTATGGATAACATTTAAAAAGATTCATGACGCACACAAAAAGAGAGTCTCAAATTGATAGCCTATTCTCTTGCTGTCAGAATTAGATAAAAAGAAAAGAAATGGCCTAATGCAAATTGTTGGTAGATTTTCGGAAAGCAATATTAATTTAATTTTTTATTTTAGAATAAACCTTGCATTCTTTAAATTAAATAACCACTATCGAATATTTCCAATAATTACAACATTTTCCAATAATTATGGTGGTTATGACTGGTTTTGGCTATTCAAGTCTTAAAAAACCAAAAGCGCCTACAAACATAAATGATCGTATTCTCCTAGCCGTTTGACTGTTGTCTTTGCTAGCGAAACATTTCGCAAAGGTAGGACCAATCTCTACCCTTATCTATGGACACTTTCTATTTAACGATCGCTCTATGTTTCAAAGACTAATTGATTCGGCGCTGGGAAATCGCTTCTACTATAACTTTTCTCTCCCTCCTGGTCATCAATCGTACGGCGTTCTTCACCTCGACGCCCCCGCAAGCTCTTTCATACATTTTCCATTCATTTCCAGCGCCTATTTTCCGCAGAGCTTTCCGCATATTAAATTGATATTATTACTGGCAAGGTCGAACCGCTGATATTAAAATAAACGTTATATTCTCCTATTGCTTTAAAAATAGATCCAATGTTAGCGAAAATTCCGTATTGTTCGCACAGTCTTATAACGACTTGAAATACCGCTGCGGTGCTTTCTTTGTCGTAATATGACCGTTTATGGTTTATATGATTTTTTTATGATATTACGAGCAAAGGAATAAAAATTGTGCCGTATTATCTGGGATGCGAGAATATTTTGTAGCCTAAAACTGCGTCTCGCTTTTAATGGCATAACAAGTTTTAATCTCTGCTGCAGCACATCACTGATACAGGACCATTTTGTATTGCCAACGCGATTTGAATGAAACACGGTGTACAATATAAATTGTCAAGCTAGAAGCGGTGTATTTGTCACTTCATAGTCGCGCATCCGGTCCACCTGTCGTCCCGACTCATCGACACCTCCCGCGCCGGCGCCCACCACCTGCGTCGGGCGTCTCTGTATAGTGTACAATGCTCTATTTGTGTGGGCCACCGTGTATTTATACTCGTAATAATCATGCCCCAGCACAGTGTTATTTTGAAAGTGGGAACATCATAAACATTGTATTCTCTGTCTGTTTTAACGCCTGGACGGTCGATGAACTGATAAAACAGAAACCAAAACATTCCATTTATAGTGACCATATTTGTATAATATATTGGAACTGTTTATTTTTTTAAAGATACTTATATAATATAAGGATAAATATAACAAAAAAATCAATTGAATAAAAGATTACTGATGTTTTCGTTTGTAAGCTGGCACAAAGACATTTTGTTACTATAGTGCTGACGAAGACTCATGAGCAAAATAATTATTAATATTCTATATTTTTTTGTCATCAAAATGAAGTTCACAAAATAAACTGAACAAAAATAACATGTTAATTTATTTAATTGAATTTTTTAACACCCAACAAGTCATGTTCAAAATCGACTATTGTACTTAGAGAGTATTATTCGTATGGCCTCGTCGACTGTCTCTAAATAAATAAATTTATTAAAAAATAATACTCAACGAAAGTATGGTGACTGCTGCTGTTAAACTAGTTAGAGATAAACTATGACATCAATTAATATAAATGTTTAAATCTTTTATAAAATGTTTACATTATATTTTATTTAATATGACATACATATCTTAAAACTGCTGTCACTGGCGCTCCAAATAAATTGGTTTAGTAATAAAATTTAAAATATAGTTTTCTTTATGGTCAAATTTACAATGTTTACAATTTCTTTTTACTCTTTAACTACATAATTGTGAAATTAAATTAATAACGGCAAGTTTCTCGATAACGTTTACGTACAGATATTTTAGTGTTTCAATTTATGGTTAAATTATTTTATCAAACTTTATTCAACATCACAGTTTTACGAATATTTTGATTTAATATGCTAAGTTATTTCACATCTTTATATAAGAAAACATTAATTATTTATGAGGCCTTGATTGTAATGCAAAATTGTGTAAATCCGATGCAGCTCTCCTGGTCTTTATACTTAATTGCTGTTTGTTTAAATATTTCAAGCAATTTCGCACAATACTTTTTCAAAAATGCAGCTTTTACTTAAATATTTTTTCTTAATTTCTAATATAAACTCTAAGGTGAGCTAAGTTGAAGACAACGTAGTCAAATGACATAAAATAAAAAAATAAGCTATTTTTGATGTTCGATCCAAAAATATTAGTCAAGTAAAATTATATAAGGCGTGAATTTATAAATACTTACTTAATAGACAATAACTACCAATTTTTGAGATTCTAGACGCATACTATTCGCGAAGTCTTTTTATTGTCACTGTTTTGTGCTTGTGAGAATTAATATTTTTGAGTAAAATACTTGAGTGATTTTCCACACGTTCTTTTTTATTTGTGACCGGTTTCGCCAACCTTTCACGCTGGCATTATCAAACAGAGTCTTGTATCACAAGTATTTTACTCAAAAATATTAAAATGGAATTCCACCAAATACTCTCTGTCAAAAATATTGAATTTCTTGTGAGAATTCTCAAACGGGCGCCCTTTCAGTAGCTCGGTTGTCGTTGGAGAGACGTGTTCGTCTGGGTAGTATCGTAATTAATATAACTATTTGTTGTTCTCGTATATGCTAAGAGTGAGAGTGAAGTGAAAGATGCTCGCGTGATTTGGATACGCGAACGAATCTTACTACTTCACTTCACTACTTCAAGTAATCCCAAACCGTGTAAGTTTGCTCATAGAAACACATGGCCTACAATTTATAACAACAATGCTGTCGTTACATTTAATTAACTTTTATATACATTGTTAAGGTTTTTGACATTATCATTTGATTATATAGGACTGAAGTAATACGTATATGTACTTGAAATGATATATTTTTAAAAACCTTGAAATGGAAATCTTATCATGCATTCATGGTAAAGTTCTCTTTTTGTATACAACAGCAACTTCTCTGCGGAGGTTAACGTGTTTACAGGAATTTTCAGTCGCGTTGATATGAAAACAAGTATACAATCCAAAGGCGAAATTCCAAAAATTGCATCACACGTTTGTCCGCGAGCCCCGCAATTTAGTTCCGTTACTCCGCTGATAAGTCCGCCCTTCGCCTGTCCACACGTCCGCCGGTGGAGACAATCGGAAGCCTTACAAGGCGCGAGGAATCCGGTTCTGCCGGGAACCTATTATCCTGCAGTTCCTGGTGACCGTCGGAGACTCCTCGCGACGATAAAGTCACAATTTACGGTCGCGTAAATTGTGGATACTAGATAATTTATTCGGTTGATTGGTGCAAACCGGTTTTATTATACTTCGCACTGTGGACGCACTTTTCCATTAAGACTAAAAAAAAAAAAAACTATTTTAATAATTTTGAGTTTGTCTATGAACTCATGTGTCAAATATAATAAATATTTTTAGTGATTTTTCACTCTTTTGTGACTAGTTTCGCCAACCCTCTATGTTGATAAAAATCATCTGGAAATATTTGTTAATGACTACCTGCCATGAGACTCAGTTGATGAACCATAATGTACATCGTCATGTAGCTTCTCCAAGCCGACTGCGCAGTCAGGTGGAAATAATTCCCAGGTGAAGGCAGTGCGGTGATTAGCGGTTGCGGGTTTCGTAGTGTTCGTCGCCGGCCAGGCGCATGCAGATGTAGATTTGTTGATCGATGCGTCCGGAAACCGTCGCCGTCGGGGCACCCGGGACCGGACCGAGTCACGCGAGGCGAAATAGAAAGCTAAAGCGATCCAGCTGTGGAAAGCTGAGAATTTTTGGTTAATCTGCTTATAATTTTTTTCAATGCCTAAAACACACGCATCCTTAACAAAATATACATTTAGCATGCTACAAAAGTTCACATATCGCTTAAATGGGCAATATACACAGTAGTATACCGTTGTTTTTTTTTTTTTTTTTTTATACAGTAACATTATTTTTTTCGTTTATTCTTTCGTGGCATTCGACATAAATAGTTGTACAAAAATAAAACAGAAAATATAGCAGACACTTATGTAGACATAAATCAGGCGCAAGTCCCTATTCTTACACACTAAATAGATAAAATAACATAAATATATGTTGAAACATTATAAAATAGAAAATAAAATATTTCGACTAAGAAGTAAAATATAAAACTAAAATAGATATAAATCCAAAATTTAAAAAAATACTAATATTTAGTATGTTTAAGACTAAATTTTAGAATTTTGTAGTATTTTATATGTTTGTTGAGTGTGTATGTGCCGTGATTAATCGAAAAAATTCTGTGATGAGAATACAGAGTGTGCTTTTGTACGCGGGTACTTATGGGTGTGGATATTGAAAACAAACACTCGAAGGCAGGGTAGGATGATGGATTGTAAACAAAAATAAACAGATTTTTCAAAGTCCGTGATTTGTTTACTCGTGCGGCGGGCAAATCAACCCCGGAAACGGTGTGAGGGATTTGCCTCGCGTGCTCGTGATGTCCCTGTCGGTCCCCGCGAGCAGCCACTTGTGAAGCTGCACGTATTTTAATAATATTTTTACAAAATTATTCCATCCACTTCATATATTGTCGTAAAACGATAACGTCAAGATGAATAACTAAACTGAACAGGCCGAACTCAGCTACATCTGCCTCTGAATTCTTTTTGCGAAAGTAAGACAATTGTAGATTCCTTGTTCGCAAATAATAATAATAATCATGTGTTTAAAATATATAAAACGTCCCAAGCGCTATGAATGCACCGGCTATTTTCAACTTCCGTAAATGTGTATTTTTGGGAAATCGCTTTTCCCGTTGTGTCGACCGGACGCCACTGACATATAAAACTTTTTGTGGCCATCGGTGTGACGAGAATAGATCGGGATTGCAACTCGCGGGATATAATTAAAGATTGTTCCGATTTCGTAAATGCTAATCCACGTGCAGACTGTAAACACAACAGTGTCGAAAAACTCCAGACAAAAGCCAGGCGCTGTCAAAAATACACGCTTGGTAGATATGACTACTGCTGAGGGAGCCCGGGACTATTTCGAATGATCTGCCTGCTGAAGGTTTTGACGGAGAGTACCCTGCACGGAGTATGTCCATTGTACCAAGACAATAGAGCGCGCCAGGTGTGTTTGTTCAACCGATTTCAATGCACGTTATAGATAAGCGGTGTATTTACGAGAAAAAAAAATAATGGCCACGTGTGGGATGTGAATCTACACCTTTTAGCTATCGTGGCCTAATAACTTTATCCTTTTCTCATCATTGTCTAATCACAGAAATATGAGGTGCATAGTGCACATAAATTATTAAGAATGTCTTTATGTGTGTTTAATCTGTTTTAAATTAGTAAAGTACATATAAACAACGATTAAATTTACTGTTGGAGCACAATGGGTGCAACGATTAATCAAACAGTTTCTAGTATTTGGAATAGCTCCATTGAATCTTTTCGATCAATCTATTCGATTCTTTCGATGCGTTTATTATTATCTACGTTTACAATATTTTTAAATTAATTAAATATTCACTGTCGCTAGAATTTGCATGGGTGGTCTTACGTCTGTGAGTTTAGTCTGGTTAGTTTGCCAAGAGTATCAGCGAAGGGTGCTGTGCCGCGGGGTGCATCGTAAGTGGTTGAAACACTAAACAGCCACAGGAACAGACAAGGAAAGGACCGATAAACAGCTGGCTCTCTGTTTGACAAATGTCAACATGGACTCTGTCGTCTCTCGTTACTGAGTGGTTTTATCGAGGCAGTGGTATTATTTATAACATCGCGTAGCATGTGCGTTTCTCGCGTATTTAAATCCGATTACAATAAACACTGTTATTAAAATCACAGTGTTCGAGTATCTGGCGTATACTTAAAGTATAAACACATTAAATCGTTTCCATCTAAAATAGGAGTAAAAGTTTGCGATGGTAACAGCCCGATTTTTTTTTTGTTTGTTAGAAAGCGGATTTTGTAATCACAGTTTCCAATCACAAATTTTACTATCCATTGTTATGTTATCAAGGCTTTAACAATAATTTTTAAACTTATCTGTAGCAATAATTCCTACTTCGATTTTTAATGATTTAGATTTGATATTTTATTTTCGATTTCGGCTGTGCACCTATTTCATTTTGTAGATATAATATTCACGTGTATGAATTGTTTATTTGATCCAATTGTTGGATTTCGCTTCGATGTTAAGTCAGTTAGATATCCTTTGTATCAATCATTTAATTAATGCTGGCTGCTATCCCTGCATTGTATTCATGTTTTAACCATTAACCGAGGGGATTGCTATCTCGTGAATTTTGCTCCCTTGAATTGAACTGCCATAATTTTGGTAATATTACGATGATATGTCGTAGATAATTGATTGTTGGTTATTTGACGATATATCTGTGTCTTTAAACGTACCGAGTAATGTGAAATTGTTGCTTATATATATATATTATAATATGTCAATATAATAACGATGTAGCTCAGTTTCATCTTTGTTTTATAATGCAACAGAATTTCAGAAGTTCTGAAATTGTCATTTTTGTAATGTGCCTTTAAACACAGTAGAGAAACATTCCTCCAAAGGTTAGTCACAATTTCGTAACATCTAAAATAAAATACAAAGCTATTCAAAAGTATCGCTAAGGCCCAGTGGACCCAATTCCAGTAATGACCCAGCCTCGTGAGCCGGTCGGAAGTCCGTCCGTCCATCTGCCGGCGTTGCCGCTCGACCGCCCATAACGGCACCGGCCCAGCAAAAACCGGCCGAGTCACAAGCTCTGCCCGTGCATGCCGGAGTTCACCGAAAAGAAATTCGTCGACAATTAGTGGAAATACAGTAGTTGAAATGGGTCACGATTTATAGTAAAGACATGTCGGGTCTTCCGAGCATAAGTTGTCGTACTTGATTTATACAGCATTCAACTTGTGATAAACTGATTGCATCTTGGTGTATCGCTTATAGATTTATTGTTGCAATCGTTAAAGTTCCGACTCTCCGATTTTTGGGCGGACGCAAAAATACCGCCTAGGAAACTTTTATTTTATTTTATTTCTCGTATAAATCGTGTTTATTGCTTCCAAATAATAATCATACATCTTAACCCGAATTATCTAGATTTATTTTCTAATGTGTATGTGTAGCTGGTTTTTTTTTTAGTAAGTTCTTATAATCTCAATTGTAGTTCAAAGGGAATTTATTATTTCAGCAATCCAGGAAATCCCGGTGGTATTGTTTACACCATCTAATCTGTATTTTTCTCTCTTTTTTCAGGTAAGTTTCATTCCTTTTAATCGGATAAAGAGTTGACTCACGAAGGGAAGCAAGAATAAGTAAGTAGATATTCTGCAAGCGAACCCAACAATGTAGATTATCAGACAGTAAGTACACTCAATGCAATTGAAAGATTAAAATCCATCACTACAACAATATGAAATTATAGAGAATAATTAAAATATATTTAGATGTTAGACTTCATATTACTGAAAGTTCACCTGTTTGATTTATCCTTTATCGATCAGGACAAAGATAATTTTTTTTATAGCATTGCAATTTATTTATTTCTCACTCAAACAACTATAAACAAAACCCTGTGGATCAATCACAAACCTACTTTTTTTTAGTTTAATGCAATAAATAAAACATCTCCAGATATTTTCCGTATCTGTCAGTTGAGATAATCCAATACTGCCCTATAAAGGTCTTATGAAGTAGGTATCGATATTTCCCTTCAGCATCCATCATGGCCGGCCGCCATTCTGTGCTTTGTATTTAATTGCCAGATCGTGAATGGATAAGGCTTGATGTTTGCGTGAATGCCCATTATTTTTGGACGATAGGCGCTCGTGGAATATATGGGTCTCGCATGTACCGAATCTACAGTTAAGACCTGCTCTAAACAGGGCTACTGCGTAAAAACCACAATGATTTGAATTTATTATTAATTTATATGTTTATAATGTGATTTTAGTATTTATTAGGGTCGTGCTATTGAATAAGTTGATTTATTTTTCTTTCGATTCATTCAAGAAATCAAGATCGTAATACTTTTATTACAGCATGATAACCTTACCCGGTGGAGGTTGACTAGCAACTTTTTTTTTAAATGTATACATAATATTACATATAGTTCATATTTGGTAATAATCTATCCAATTTTTTTAGGAACGTGTTTTGTTCCAACCGTTTTTTCGCTGCAATAGATAATTTTACTTGTAATATATATAAATTGTCGACAAATAAAAACTGATCACGAGCATAAATCGCCCTGCAGGTGGCAACTGAATACACCCTCTGCCTGAAATTTGTATTCAACGTGCCGCGTAGAAAACATTTATTTCAACTGTTTTTTTTTAGTAAATCCGTTTTTATTTTTTTGTTTAATGTTTATGGAAGTAGTTTTATGTGTAATGTGCTTATTGTCGAAGTAACTGCACTAATACACTGTGAATGAAGTTTTTTTTTTGTGAAATATGACTAGAAAATCCGTGAGAAAACACTAAGCATCTAGCAAATAGCATATCAAACACAGCTTTAGTTCCACGCCGTTCTTTCAGACCAGGTTTTTGGTATCTCTCGAGGTCGCGTGCCGACTGCATGGGAACCAGTCTCACCTTCTCGGCTAACGTGGCTGATTTAGCACCCTCTGTTGTTCTGATAAATTTATCTATCAAAGGTGAAAGCGATCCTCCGGGACAGGTGAGCTAATTGCACAGGCCCATTGTCGCGACAGGTAGTCACCTCGTTGGCTGTTTATAAATACAATCTTATGTATTTTATCTCAGCATCTTTTTAGTGTATTTTTTTGGTCTTAGTTATTGTTTGGTAATGAACAGATGAAAATAAGGATATTATAAAAAATAGAAGTCACTGTCTATAAACGTGTATGGGTAAAAATGCGAATTTATAAAATTCTGCATATCAGTGAGGAAATTGATTAAAATATTTTTTTAAATTAATAGCCATTGTGGAGCCTGTGGCCTTATCTGATTTCACTAAACTCCTTTATCATTAAATTATCATTTAAACTTTACCCAATCGTACAGCAAGGTTAGGTTATTAATTAAGTTGCCGGTCCGTTATTCATTCCGATCTCTTAAGATACTTCAACATAACGCATTTGTAATAAATTATTTAACGTACTCAATATTATGACCTTATTTGTGTAAAAGCATAAAAACTTCACTATAAACCATTAGCATGCCATTTAAATGCAGTAAATTAATAGAGTCAGCTTTAAAAACAAGCCTTATCATTTAAACCTGCAATCTTATAATCAAAATAGCCTCTACATTCAAATAGGTTAATGCATTGCGTGTAAACAGGTATGTCTTATCTTTAAATGAATTTACAAAATTAATATCCACGCATCTAAAATTTCACGTCTTTACGTGCTAGGCGAGGTATAACTAGTTAATTCTAAATATTTATTTCTATAAGATATTAACTGAACGCAGTAGAAATGCATTTTGCAATTTGTTTACCTGTGCAAGTTGCAACAGTGAGATTAATTGATTCATAGGTAGTATTTATTTGCACGGAATTACGCAGTTTTATAATACGTGTCAAGATGCAGGAATATGATAAATAAGTATTACTAAATCCTAAAATAATTATTTTGTGTTGTAAGATTATTAATATGTATTCTTGGTAGCTCATGTTTTATTATCGATGCAATATTTGCAAGATTGCAGTTGTTCGTATGCTGGTAAGATAAAATAACGATGAGATGACTTATCATCTCAAGAAATGTGCCTAGAAAACATTAAAAACCGGTGCAAGGGAATAAGCTTTTTTATATACCATATATTATTTAATTTCAATAGTCAAAATGTGTCAAAAATAAAAAAAATGTCGCATGTTTTCATAGTGGAGATCGATAAACATCAACATTGTATCTGTTTTAATGTCTAACAATTACTGTTTTATGATTTGTTAAATTAATTCGATAGGTCAGGAAGAGTCCCGTCCATAGCTTTTGGTGGGTAGAAAATGGCTGAAGATTCTGATAATTCATTCCACGTCTCGTGTAACTGTAAATGTTTCGATGAATTACGAGCATCGGTTGTCGCTGACCGCTAATGTCCCGCCGTGGCTGCGGCTTGTGTTTCTGTGGGAAATTCACAAAAAAAATGTCTCAGCACCCCACAGATTATGTGCCAAATAATAAATCTTCCGTACAAAATCTTCACGTTAACACCGGCTGTAGATCAAGTTTGCGCTAAATTTTTGAATAATTACACTCATTAAACAAGGCAAGGTAATTGCACGTCTCTTTGATCTCGATGTGTTTACACAGCTCCGTTATGACATATCGCTGTTTGTCAATACGCAATGTTTTACATAAGCTTGTTTTTTCAAACCGTTTTCCCATGCAAATCTTCGTCACGTCAGACGTGCTCAAAAAGAGTTTTTTGTTTTTTTAATATTGAAATAAACGTGTTTTCAATTCTCAAAAAAAGTATATTTATAAATAAATAAAATATTAATCGATGAGAACGATATTTTCAATTTACATTTCAATTGCGGCCGTCGATGATATTTAAATATGAGAATATAATGTGTGCCTCAGTATACGTTCATGGGATTTTGACAATAAAATACTATGTCGTGTATAAAGATGAAAAACAACTAAATATATGTTAGGTTATTTCTTGTCGTGTTTTCTTTTCCTTTGAACCTGAAAGCAATTTATAATTTGCAAAAGGTGTCACACGTGACTTTTGATCATCCTTAGCTTAAATCATCATCATTGGCTTAAATTATATAATTTCATTTGAAGACCTATAAAAACAGGCGTTATCACTTACGGTATTGTTTGAATATTTGTAACAACAAAATTTAGTCTTAGATGGTCAAAAAAGCGACAGAGCCACCGCGTTTACGAAGCTTAAATTTTAATTTTTCATATACCTGAGCAGTGTCACAACCAAAAACATTGTACCCCGGCGCCCAGAATAATCGTGTGCTGCTGCCTGGGACTGAAGCGTTTGAGTGAAAAACCAAACAGTCCGCAAAATAAAAGTCACTGGCAATGGGCTGGAAGAGATAGCCGGGCCGCCCGCCATTACCGTTAGCCCGCTAACGAAGCCCGCTCCAATTTGCCAAGTTTTATTTTGCTCGCGTCGCCAGTGACAGTGTAACGAGAACCCCTCGAACCGTTTCTACTCGCCAACTTCGCAATATGCGTATATATTTTTTTGCAAACAGCCTATTTGAGCCCCGATCGCGAGGCAAATTGTGGATTATCACTTCACCACACAAAGACTTAAAATTTTCATACTATACACACAACATGCACAGGCTGGTAGCACGCCCTTGCCTAGGGTCATTATTTTCAATTAGGTAGCTATTATATTTAATTATTTAATTTATAGGTTTCCCACAGCATTACGATATTATTATTATCTCAAATAATTTTTAGTTCCTATAATATTCCCCCCCCGTTGAATCTCTTTACAACTATTGTGCTGTGTTACACTATTGAAGCTGTGATTACACATTGTCCGCCGTGTCATATATCAAAATATCTCATATATCCTGAGGGGCGGCCCTTTATTGTGCTACAAATTTAATTATCTCCTACAAAATGAAAACAGAGCGGCCGGTGTCCGATGAAAAGTATTTTCTCGTTAGTCCGTGGGATTTAATTCAACCGCGAGTGAATAGGACCGGTATGTGAATATCAAATAACTACGAATGGAGCTAAGAATTATGTATTTTACGAGTTCAGGACTATTATTTACTTTTCAACTATGAATTACGTGTGCTAAATATCGTCATGAGCGGCCCCTGTTATTTTGACGACCTTTGTTAAAATATTTCAACGCTATAAAATGATATCCTTGTATATCAATATTCCATTATGTTTTTTTAATATTTTATTTTGTGTAGATACGAAAATTATTACAAATAATAAAAACAGTTACATTTAATGTGGTATTATATTTAACTCTTTAAAGGCAATACTTCATTGATTTCATGACATGTATGTATATAGTTACAACAATATTAATTAATAATAAAAACAAAATACAATGAACATAATTTTTTTATTTTTAATCTATTGATTTGTTTCAGTTTTGAGTTGTACTGTTTGTAACAGTTTGTTACTAGTTGTAATGTTTGATAAAAGTTCTTTTGATTTTTTTTATGATGTTTGCATCTTAGAGACACGAGTCATCATCTTTTTATTTGAGTAAACAGATAATAAAGCTGAAATTCCTACTTTATAGGTATTATTCTATCACCTGATTGTATATTTATATTTTCATTAATATATTTGCATTATTTATAATTCATTTTTCCAAGAAACATTAATCTATCTTTCTTAGCGTCTTCTTTTAAATGCATTCTAAACAAGTTATGCAAACGCAGTGTCTCTTAAACTTAATTGATTCATTTCACTTTGGATAATTTCTCTGATGCTATCTTTAGTATTACATCAGCGAGTCTTCCATTTTTGGCATTGTCGCCGGCTGGACCAGTTCCGGTACATCGGTGACTGTGGATTTTTGGTTCCCAATCATCCAATTTAGCAGCCGGTGAACCGAACTGGTCATGCGGAGGGAAGGGGCTGCAGAGCGACGGGCCAGGGGCGCCCGCCTCGCTCGGTCATGTGGATAATCCGAATAATTAATCACACGTGGAATACATTGAACACACCTGAAGAGATTAACTATTTGATTGACTTTTTCTGCGTTTACAAAGTCAATGTTGCCATAGTCATTCCTCACACGCCTTACTTTGATCAAAAAATCAAGAACATCTGATAGAACCTTTTATTATTTATTTACGTCATTTATCCTTATGAACATCGTAGGAATGTGTGGATTCTATGATTATATTTAGTAAAGCAATAATTGCCCATAACTCCTTTGCCATAAAATAAATAATCATTGTGATTTTTGTTTCGTCGATGTTTATCGGCATTTTTGTTAGCCGGATAAGTCACGTGATAGTTTAAATTTTACTGTCTTATTTTAAAGTGCGTAAATATATTTTATCAACGTTACGATGGAAACAAAAGTATGCACCCCCTTACGAGCACAACGAGGAATTTAATCTGCAGTAAAGGGGGCTCCTAACGACGTAATCTTAAGAAGATATTGTCTCATTATTAAGAAAGTTAATATTAATGTTTAAAGTAGAATTCATCTAGAAGAACCATTATAAAATATTACTTTTTTTTGTTTTTTTTTTTTTTACATAAAGAAGCACTAAACACAATTCACACGTAGTAAAACAATAACTAATTCTGCACGTAGAGCCACGGATTTTCCGGCAATTTTGATCAGTTTTTTTTTTGCTTTCCGAATCACGGGCCCGTAAGACATAAAACCAGCGATGCGACCCTTCTGCCATAAGTCCGACGATGTCGCCGCTCCGATCATTATCCAATAGAGGCTCCGCGACGGAGTGGACGGACCAGCGCGTTCCCACGGCGCGGCCCGAGTCCTCGGAGCTCTCTCTAATTTGGTAAAAAAAACTGCGTGACCGACGTGGCTTCATGGAGGATTTGGAAATGGACGCTGTGCTCAGGGTCTGTTGGATCTTTGTTATTTAAAAAAAAAATGATCTTCAGCATTTCAATTGTGTTGGGGATCACTATGTATAATCAAAAGTGAAATAATAGTATCGGTGCACATAACACATAGGCATATATACGCGGTGTTTATTTATTAACCAACGATTATATAATATACAAGAGATCATATTTAGGTTAGAATTTTAGATTTATTCAAATCTGTATTTATGTTTTGTTAAATGATCCATCAATGTGAGACATGGCAGTCTTCAATTTCGATTGAATAAATAATCCGACCTTGGCTTCCGTCTCGGAAGTGCTCTCTTCTGGCAGGTATGCGTTGATAAAGCGGTATCGCTTTTATAATAGACATGCCGTGGGAGTTTACATTAAAATAATATCTCGAGGAATGTCTTCTAATAATTCTATACTCATAATTTCATCAGTGATGTTTCTTTGCATATTTTATTTTTTAATAGTGTGTTTTTGTTTGGCTACACACGATATATTTCTTGAATTATGAGTTTATATATTATAATATTCAAGCTCATAATTTATATAAAATATATTTCTTTAAATTATGATAAATAGTTTTACTTGTAAATGTAACAAACTTGTTCACGAATCCATGATATTTTTTGTATAAACTTATACAAAACTTATAATTTATAAACTTATTATAAGTATCTAGGAACTTGCTTGTAATTTTGCTTCCAAGATTATGCGCAAATGCTCTCGATGTGCACAGAAACATAGTCATCAGTGTGACTTATATATACTTAGCACAGCCAACCGACATTTATCTGTTTAGAAAATAAACTATCAAAATCATCAGTACTCACGTGACGACTTAATCATCGAACTTGCTTCCTGAACCGTTTATTGGACGGTCGCCTTTCAAGGACTTGTTAATGTTGGCACTTTTGAGAGCATAAAAATCATTGAGTATCATCTCAAGCTATATTTAATCTTATCAATAATTGAAAAAAAAAAACAATATTAAATAATTTTCAAATGTTAACCACTTTTACAGAAAATATTCAATATACAGGCAGGATCTTGAATATAAACGTAAATAATATAAGTTCAATCTCCGGGATCAATATAAATTAAATATAGAACTTTTCAAGGTCTCTTATCTGCAAATGCATTTTTAACTATGTATTCTAAATCGAGTGGCCATACAAACTGAGCAATCCAGTTTCTCTTCCGCTGTATTGTAAAATGCATTTTCAATATCGCGTCAATCTAGTGGAGCGTTTAATTGCTTGGCGTCCAATCCATGGGTGTGAGTTTAATTAAATCTTCGTTGATTTTCG
The DNA here is from genome assembly GCA_022113835.1 of Atopsyche davidsoni. Lineage (NCBI taxonomy): Eukaryota > Metazoa > Arthropoda > Insecta > Trichoptera > Hydrobiosidae > Atopsyche > Atopsyche davidsoni. The sequence goes on from JAILWY010000007.1 coordinate 8,322,353, forward strand.
ACGGCGCACACCCGCGGGTCGGAATCAAATTAACTTCTTGATTGAAAGCCTCACTCGAGGTCTGGGGCGGCTCTCGAATTATATTCATAACTTTATTAAATCCCTTAAGATCGCATTATTTTTGAAAATATTGTGATGTATTATTTATTAGAAATTAATTCTTGTATTTGTTTTAATTTTTAAAATGTAGTGTGATTAGACTAGATTGTTTCTAATGACTTTAAAAGGAAATGAAAGGTTGCCATGGTGCAGCGTTTTAATATTGGTAATCGTTGATGCTTAGTGCTCACGGGTGCTTAATGTTTCAATTGACTCGTCCGTCGCGATGTGCCGCAAAATTGTCCTTGAAGTAATCTATCAAGTAACTTCGCTCACAGTACATCCTCAATCTTCACCAACCCCTCGCAATGACCCCCCAATCCATCACTAAACTCACCCCCCTGGCGTTTTCTCTCATCAGTTTCCCCGTGCATTTATCTCGGGGAGTCCTTCATCAGTACCGCTGCGTCCACTCTCCCGCAAGGATCACCCCGAGCCCCAGCATTACTCACGCTCGCGATGCCTATATTTTCAAAGTGGATTTATTGTGCTTTGTACTCGGCTCTTTTATTTGATTATAGGGTTAAAGAACTGCGGTCTTCCTTGTTTATTTTAAGGACTGTTTTATGATTCAGACTGTTTATTTCTTGTGATAATTCTAAGGTTTTGTCTCCGGAAAATGGGCGTGAATCAAATTTCTATTGTCTCGCTTAGACAAAAGAGCAAGAAATGCATCCAGCGGGTGTGCAAATAAAAAGAGAATAATATAAACAAAACGCAGAATCCACAAAGAAACAAGGCAAAAATCTCTGTAGCTGTAGAAATATTTTAACTTTTTTGTCATTTTTAAAAGTATATAATATACTCATTAAATTAAAATTCATGATTACACGTTAGGAAACATTGTATCAACTGTGCAAAAAATAAATAAAGGTTGAGGACATTTGGGAAAAACACAGTTATTATACATAATAAAATTATTCCAAATTTATGATGATACTATGGTCAATTGTGCCATTAAAATAATTCAATTGATAGTACATATACGAATATCCCGTCAGCTGCGAATCGCCTATAATTTCCCAGCTGTCATCGCCCATCAGCGCCGGGTACGCGCCGTGCGGGGCATGCTCCGTGTACTGGACTGTTAAACATATTGCCAATTTCACGGTCTGTCGTGCCGCGAGCTCGGGGCACGCTTCTTTTGTGTCATGAACTGTGATGGCTCGGTCCATACGTGAATTGCGAGTACAACACAGCGTTGCGTACTCGGGCCAGGGCTGGACACATAAGCATGTCTCATCAATAGTCAAAGTGTTGTGTGTACGGCTCATATTGATGTTAATTAATACCTTTCGTAGCTTCACAAAGCAAAATTTATTCAATTTTAAACCTTTGTATATTATGAGAAGGGATTGAGAGGTTGTTTTTTGTACGTGGCCAAATACCGTAATTCATCACAGTGTTTTCTTGTATAGACACCATGAAGAATAAGTTATCGCGGTTTCATTTTTATGTAGTTTTTGATTATCCAGTGTTGTGTTTTTAACACAGCATCCTGACATCAAGATCAATGAGTGTTTGATTCATATATCAAGACGACGTGCTACATCGTGGAACATGGCAGACCGCCCTATGCATGGTGGTCGGTAGGCAGCCCTGGAGCCCCCTGCGCCGGTGTTTGCACACAATCACTCACCCGCGCTTTCATCCCGCGATTCTCCCATTGTGCGGGCTGCGCCTCGTGTGGGCATCCGTCATGTCGAACGTTCGCCCGTGGACCACCTCGGCTCGCGGGAAGCCTAACTTCGCGATAATTACCGGTCCATTGAACCGTACGCGTCCGCCGATATGGCTCATTAGGTTGACGCGTTGGATTATCCCGGGAATGACATCTTAGATCGATCATGTTCCGGGAGTACTTTGCGAAGACCATACATTTGTACAAAAGGTTCACATACATTAAAACCGCAATGAATATATATAAATACCACATTTATACAATTCTTATAAAAAATTTAAAAAAATGTATTTTCAAAGTGTTGTCATACCGAAATATATATTTCATGCAATAAAAACTGGTCAAAATGATAAACTATAAAATATCAATAATACACACCGTAATTATTCGTCATGGTGAACTTTTTTAACATGTGTATATAATTTAACATAAATTTATTAACACATCTACATTTTATTAAATGACCTCAACGATAATTTTTGGTTGTAGTTCTCATGTCATCGGAACTACTCTTCTGTCCAGTTTAGTGAACCTTTCTATTCTTGTCTCTGGGCCTTGTTCATTCCCGGATGACAGCCATCACGCTAGATGTGATTATTTTATTGGCCGCTGACATAAACGGTCTCCTTTGACGGCCTGAAACACTGACGATAGACATAACTAGGGCCTTCACTTCTGACTTTTCCTATATCTCCAGATGTAGAATTTTTTTGTGTCTTAGATGTTCATGTTTTACTTTTTCATCGAGTACGTGCGGCTTCATTCGAAACTTTTAAAGTCCAGGCGATCGTTAGCAAGAGTCGATAAACTCACATTTCAAAGGCTTAAGTTTTCTCACAGTGCCAGCCTAACATCCGACACCGTAATCCAGCATCCCTAAAACTAGCCTTGCTCCATTTTTATTCTCGGAGTCAGGGTGAGGCTTGAGATTTAGATTAGATTAGGTTCTAAGTTTTAAGTTGATATGACTTCCAGAAGAATACCCCGATTTAAGAGTTATCTTTTATATACATTTCGTTTTATATACGTAACTAGTTTCCAAAACCTCACTCAACTAGAAGGTTTGCTTTTTTATTACCTACTATATTTTTATTACTATTTTATCGTCAAAAAATTGAAGTCACGTTTTATTTTATACATATTGAATATTTAAATTGTAATGATCTATTACCTCTAAAGCCTCTTTGTGTTGTGTGCTGTTATAATTTTAATGTGCGTAATACGAAAATTATGTTTGTCTTGTCAAAATCGATCGCTGATTGCTCACTTGTGAACCACTTCATTCACTATAATTAGTCTGACGTCATCTAAACTCTAAAAAAACTGCTAATGATATGCAAAACACTGAAGTATCTTTCACCGGTCAGTTGAACGACCAAGTCCGTTGACCCGGGGCTATAATCTTTATATTTTTAACTTTCTAATTAGTTTCATCTGGGCGTAATTATTTCGATTGAAAGATAATAACATGCGGACTGCCTCTAGTTTTTTGTGACTAAAAAAAAGGATAAGTAATATAAAATGATGAAAAGCTTTTGAAATGCTTCGTAGATTTTCCGAGCACCAAGGCAGTGTCTGCCTGCACAAGGAGGTTCTGCGCTGTCTGGGACGGTGACACATGCCAAATAAATGGAATTTTTATGATTATCTTGTCTATGTCAGGAACTTGCATTGCAAGACTATACGATGCACTTGCAATACGCCTATACAGGCGTACAATAACTACTAAATTACATTTTAAGCTATCAAAATATTAACATCTTCATACAGGAATATAACTGTTGTATTCACGAAATATTTACAGAATATCCCAATCTTAATCATACATTACGTTTATTCCTAAAAAAACCACAAGTTAAAAAAATAATTTAAACTAATTTTATTAAGTTTGCTTTTTGAAGATTGAATAATTCATTCCACGCGTGCAAAATCAAATCATAGCCTCTGAGGTACTTATGTTTTTTTTTAAATTTAATTTAATTGGCTCTCATATATTATGTTTACAAATTTACATCACTCACTTCTAAATAGATCGATCCCAGTTTTAATTCATAGAATTCACTCCGACTCGCGTGGTCCTAGGTCCGTTCAGCGTCACCGCGTGAATGATGCGGGGCCTCGTCCGTGACCCTCTCGCCAGCCCACTCCTCGCGGGGCGGAGGACAGATCCCGCTCGATTCGGGTCTCATTTAGCGAAACTTTAATTTGGACCTCGTTAACAGATTCCACCGCCCACGCGGACACACCGCACGCTTATTTGTCACGAGAGCACACCACTTGAGAAATGGCCCGAGATAAATGATCCACATTATCGCAAGTTCTAAGCCACATCATTTCTCCTAATTAATTTATGACATTGTATTCGAAGTTTCCATCGTATGCGAACCTTATGAGATCACTCTATATATACATTAATAATTTATATCACTTTTTTTGTTTCAAGAAACTCAATGTATGATAATTGTAACTGATACCAACGAATGAAAATTTTAATTTTATATAAGTTTATATAAAAATTCACAGTTGTGGGCACAAAAGTAACGTATCGACTGACTTGAACCCGTGCCGCGCTCTCATCGCTGTCGGGTAAAGAGATTTAGTTTAAGTCTGTACTCAGGTATTCCCAGCCAAAATATCGCAGGCGGAAATGCAGGTATCACTTTTATTTCCCAGGAATTTTTATAGGGAAATACCTGGAACAGGAACACATATTTGTAAAAGTTTTTCCTAATAAAAATATATAAAAAATGGTTATGTGGCATTTACAATACTCACGTTGCTCGACAACAGTAACAGTACTCATACAAGGACAATTTTTATTGAATATATGAAAAAAATATATAGTAGGGAAAATTACTTATTATAGATATGTTTTTGCAGATCCGTCAACTAGAGCACTGCGATTTCTTATATAACTGTGTTACTCACTCGCATAACTACATATTAATATTTGAGATATTTTCTGGAAATATCATCACTCATTTATATATAGTTGCGTATTTCTAATATGCACTAAAAAACTCAAATATCGAAAATTATTTCTTATGATTGACAACACCAGTCCGAGTATTTAACAAGCATCGCTGTCATCTTAAAGACGTACGCGTAGTTATTAATTATTTATTTATCACTTAATATTCACTAATTTTTCTCTTTTATTGCAGGTAAGTTTCATTTATAAAAACACTGGGGTAGGGAGATGACTGACGAGAGCAAAGTAAGATATTTTTTTAAAGTATAAAAGTATTTCGCAAATTCGAATTCCAAAGTTTCCCAAAAAGAAGCTTATCCCAGTCGGTGTATTTGCATGTCAATAAAGTGCATTCAGAACCGGAATCTACAAAGTAATAACTCCCCGCGCCACTGAAAACCTCCCCTTTATTCCGATACATCCCCTCGCATGCACTCCCTTTTACCTGGCGCCTTTATTTATTTACACTAAGGAACGCGGACTTATAACGCCGCAAGTCATATTTTTTTATGCCACACATCAACTCGGTCATGTGTAGACCTAGTCTGAGTATTATTATTTATTTACCAATGAAAATATTCTATTTTTATTAGTCTAATACTAAAGATTGCTTTTATATTTTACTGTTTTATCTACTCTAAGTAATGAAATATATACGACGATACGAAATATATATGCGGGCACACGTCTCACAGCTTTTATTTGGAAAACTTACTGTTATTTTATTTTGTTGTTGATGCGTTATTCCTTTGCGCGCTTCAACACTCCCCTCACCGAGCCCTAAAGGTGTTTCAACCCTTTTATAGAAAACAACTTTTTTGACAAATGACATAAAACTACCTTACGGAATAAACCGAAATATATCAAGAAACTTTCTAGTTTTTCGTTCACTGAATGTTTGAAATTCACCCTCCGGGCGACACGTCGTCGGAAAGTCTTTACAGCTTTCACGTCGAAAATGCTGCTCGCAGCACGTGGTATGAATTTTTTACTGTTAAATTTTTTTGTAGTAAAGAACTTCGATTTTTTTAGCGCACATAACTGTTCCGATGATGTTTGATTAGCAGGTAACTTTTCATTTTTCGCTAGTTTTTCTGAAAGACGCTGATATGTCGGGTCGTTGTGATGGACTACCCTACTTCACAGAATTATTAACTTGAACCTGCCTTTTTTATAATTAAAATTAAATTATGTATTTGGTGGTGGTAATTTTATAATGTAGAGTAAAAGTATTACTGAATGAGTCTCTTAAATTCTGCACAGTGTTTTGGATTTATTCCCGAATGGAACAGTTTTCCCAAAGAATAGGACGTTTCCAAATAACGCAGCGCGCCTTCTAGCCCTGGTGTTTTGAGTGAAAGGCGAAAATAATTTGACAACATTAATCAAATTTGCGGCTGAAACTGCTTCTGTTGCGGCTGAAGTTCGCGAGGCGCTCGACCGCGGCAACAATACAAATAATGAAATAATCTGCCCCGAGTGTGCCAACGCGGCCGAGGTAATGGCCCGGAAGAACGCTCGGACTAAAGGTGAAACTCATTAGCCAAATACTCCAAGTTTAAAAGCAGCACTTTAATATAAATAGTACGTTTCATTTTACCTTGCTCGCCTGACTACAAGCGAAAACTTTTTTTACGGGGTCAGATTATTTGGCTCGCAGGATCTGCGATTTGCGCGGAAAATTTCGGAGGTTTAATTACCTCTCTTATTATCGTACTACCTTAATTAGTTCTCGTTGGGCTTTATCAAAGACAGTTTGTATTGATACTGCATGCGTTGTAAAAAAATTACGTGAATAAATCTTCCCAGATTGTATTTACTTTATTCCCCATAGAAAATACTAGCGACGAGATAGATAGCCACGGGGAATGAAGCCCATTGTATGGGAATCTCCCGTTGATTTATTTTTTGCTGCCATCGGAGTCCAGCTGCGGCGGTATGACGTAAGTCTGTGTCGGAGCTAATATTATATTTCGAAGTACTATATTGCAATTTCCAATACATACACCCCCAATATTGGTGATTTAAAAGAGATAGGGGGTGAAATATCCAATATTCCCGATAAGGGTGCTTTGAAAAAGTGCTTCAAGGCAATGTAAACATCCATTTATGAATTGGATTTTACTTTATCTCGCTAAGTTATTGCCTTCTGTCAAATTTCACTTTTTTTTTTACCTGAAAAAATGTTGACAATCGACGTTAAATAATTTAAAATCACAATATAATTTATCTAAGAGAGGATATTAACGTTGAAAATTATTTGTTAGATAAAAAAAGTTCCCTAGTAAAATAAATTTTATAACCAACTTAAATGCGTAATTATCTTTTTTATGAATTAGTTTCCTGCATCATACCTTTATCTGAATTATTATTTCACGTTCATAATGTAAATACCCACGAGTGTTGCATCTGTTTTTTTCCGCTTTTATTAGGGTTTATAAAAACACGATTTAATCAAGATTTATGCGACTTGCGAAATCCGAATAGAAATGCACGGCAGGGGAAACAAATTCAGTAATAATTCATTGTTTATTCCTCGATTCGTATTAAAAATGCACACGAAAATTAAAAAAAGAAATATTCTAAATAACCTTATATAAAGCCAGAGAAAGAAGGACCGGGCGTTAGAACCTTGGGGTCGGGCTACAAAAGGCACTGGTTACACTGCGTCTGAATTCAGGCCCAAACGGCAAATATTTTCCATTTTTTAAGAATGTTGTTAAAGCAAATGCAAAATAATGTTTTACTGAAATTCCGTCACTGTAAAGTTTTCTATTGTTGGCAGTTTAGATATTTTATAAAAAATCTTCGGGTAACCTTGTTAAGATTTTTTCATATAGCCTTAGTCAATTAACTAGTCTTAAGTATAAGTTTGTAAAATATTTATAATTAAGTTATTTGAACTTGCTCACAATAGTATGTTTAATAAAATACAGTACATTTATTTCTCTATATACGTGTATTATTAAAAATTGATCTGATTGCCAAAGGATGTGAACATTTTATTTGCAGTATATTTAGTAGATATACTCAATATATTTTTGTATAAAACAATATAATAAAATCTTAAGTCTGAACATGCTAGGATCAAACAGAAAAATGTCGAAATTGCTTTTAAATGCAATTTCGTTAAAAGCTATGGTTTATGTTTCACATTGTGTGAAAACAATAATAAAATGTATAGCTTAGCGCTCAAATTAAAACGTGCTGATGCATAATAGAATCCGACATTCGGCCGTCGCGCGTCTGGCGTGTAACCGCCCCCCGAGGCGGTAGGTTGTACCTACTTGTTGCTAGAGCCGCCAGCTGTGCAGCCGGCTGCTGCCATGGCAACCAGATCGATTCCCCCCTCCCCGGCCGGCAGCCACCCCCGCTTCCGCCCCACTCCCGCCCCTCGCTTATACAAGATTACTTACCCGCCGGCCGATAATGTTGCCGGTTTACATCTCTGCCGGGATTTTTCCCGGCCGCGATGGAATCCCTCAAATGTGCGCACGGGCTCCATAGTGAATTCGGTTCAAGGTCAACCGGGAGCTTTTAAAAATAATACAAACGGATATTTTAAGTTCTGTGAGTCTATTTGCAGATGCCCTCGGGGCGATGGTGCTAGAAATTATTGATTGGAAAGTCATATAAGATAGAAGCTGGCCGTGTTGGTCGGCGCCCAGCTATTCGAAATGCTCTAAACTGTTTGCTTAGGATCTGGAAGTTTTCGCATTCTGATTGTTATCTTAATTATAAACAGGAAATTATTAAGTAGTTCTAGTTATATATTTACGCATACTATTTGACTTACAAAACTCTTGAAATCCTCGTGGATTATTTATATATATTAAATATTTTTTTCGCTTGTCTCTTCTTCTTTTTAATACTAAATAATAAATTAATAAGTACACAACTGCCAACTATCGTTTTTGTCATCAATGTTATGAACTAGATCCTAGAAATACGAGAGATATAGTATAGTAGTATAAATTTACTAATTGGACAGGTTATCAATAATATATATTCATTCCTGCGCACTCCTTCGTTAACATATTTTTATCCAATTATCATCAAAATTCTTGGTATGCCTATTCCCGGTAAAAATTTCTTGGCAACCACCTTCAATACTGCAATTTCTATAATTGCCTATTCCAGGAATGAAATATGTCCAAAGAGAAATAATTTATTTGTCGGGACGTCAACCATAAACAGGAGGAGCTCTCCTCGGGCATCACCCTCGCACAGCAGTCTACACCCTTGTTCACGGTGTATACTCCCACACTTGTAAAATAATCGTGAAGTCAACGACTCGAAATTTTGGTATTCCTGCAATTGGAATAATGACTGGGACTGTAACTTGAAGAAGCACTTTGTATTGGTTTTATTGCATTATTTATGGATGCGTATTTATGAAAGTATGTTTTGTTCAATTGCAATCAGCTGCATGCAAGCCCCTATGCATTCTCGACTAACTGGAGAAAATTCCTTCTTCAGTCCGAATAAAAGGCTTGCACTTAAAAAAAAATCGTATATTCAAGATGATTGTGGTGGTTTTTCACACATCATATTATATCGTTAATATCGTTATACATTAGAAACGATAATATATCTTTACTTATCCGCGCTTTGTTCAAAAGTAATTAAACGCTTTGAAAATTTCATTCCCGACTCAAAATCTTGAATCATTTCTTGCATAAAATTCAATACAATCAGCGACTGTCTGGACCCGGAGCTCGAAGCGATTTAAATAATTTTCACATTTCTGTCGGATCTTTTAACTTAATCTGGTCTTTCCACTTTGTATTCGAACTCAAAGCCGGGGACTCCACTCCAATCGTATAGCATTTCGTATCTATCCATTTTAATGCCCGATAGCCGATCGTGAGGTATTTTTTCCCCGAGTCGTTGAACCGCAAATGCTTCTATTGGCGGATGCTATAGAAAAACATTATAATCATATTTACACACTATTGATTTTCGTATAACAACATCTTAGTTTTATGTAGACGCTTACTTGCGTATTTTATATATTTTGCGTACTTCTAAAAACGTTAAAATATTTTTTTGAAGATCTATCATCGCTATGCTTTGCGTCATGCTCTTGCAGTTAGTTAGTTAGAAATTCGAAATTGCCTTTGCAAGAATAATATCATAAATATTTCACCACCATAACCTGTTTTTTTACTAGTTATATGATAATTTACTTATATACGTAATTAATTTTAATTTTTTACAATAACTTTCTTTAAATACTTTTTATTTTATGCCATATACTTGGATATTATGCCATAACATTGCTTTTTACTGAAAAGCTATCCGGGTGCTAAATTTGCATCTAGAATATTCCATAAGAAAATCTAAAAGCAATCCTCAACAGCTGCAAGGGGGTTGAAGTAGCTACGAATATGGGAGGCGTTATTACTATTGATATTATCTAAAAGTTTTTCGTTTTTATTTAGTTTCAAAGTTTTTCTGAATAAAATGCATTATGTAAGGATCTGATAAACATAATATAAAAATGTAATCGACTCACTTCTTTACAATAAACCCTAAATAATTTATTTTTTGTTCTATTTTATTAAATTAAATATAAGTCAACAAATTGTGTAGGATCGCATTCCCGTGCGATCCTGAGCTGATGCTGCTGGGACAACTTAAGTTCAGGCAGATCAAAAGTGAAAGACCAGGGCAAAGTTTTGAAAGGGGGAAGGGGATACTGTCTGACAAAAAACCTGCAGTCGAGCTGACGTCGGACGTATCGGTCCACTGGAGAATACATATAAGTTTCTTTACGTAATGTAACGCGACCCAACATTAAAAAAGTTTTATTAAAATAAAGACGAGCTATTCATATACAAATGTGAATAGCCGCGAACCACTGTTTCCACGCTAATGCATATTTTTTTAAGTTTATATCTTCATATATTTTTTTCCAACTAGAAAGAATTTCCCTGCTATATTGCTTTGTCACTTTGATAAATGCGTTTTATTTTAGAGACAATAAACGTCACCGGTTCGACTGTAAGTATCAACTCATTTAATGATATAACTTATAAATTACGGCCACTGCAGACTTGAGCCATAAATCATTACTACTTAACTGGCTTTGTCGAAATCTTTTCGCTCGCCTAGTAACTCCCTAATCTTGCCCCGAGTAAGTCATCAATCTTCATCAGTAGTCCTCGCGAGGGTCCGGCCCGGAGACCCGCGATGCACAGCATCCGAAATTTAAACCTCCCAATCTAGACATGCAATTTTAAACAGATTACTTAAAACTTTCTTATTGTGTCCGTTCGACACTACTGTTAATTCCAGGAGACATCTAGGTTTTTATCTTCTTCCTTGCTATGCAGAGGGTCGTGAACCCCGTGATACTTACCATTTTTAACTTGCTTAGAACTTTTAGACCGTTCATCGTATTTTTCCAAAATTCGTTACAAACTTACCTCCACATTTTGCGGTGTGTTCAGAATTAAGCGTATGAAGAAAAATTACAGAAACCCAGTATCATACAAGACTTTTTTTTAGTTTTGATACTAGTAGCAAGTTATCAACATTATATCTCTCTTGATAACTGATGAAACTTATGTAGTTTTTGTTATACTATATACTTTGTTATAATTAACGAATGCATGACGTCTCAATTTTATCAACACATTTGTTTTTATTTCTTCTAATAACGTAGTGTGTAAGTTACCTAAAATTGTCTATTTTAATTTATTGTATATTCGGTATAGCTCATGCATTTTATTTATTTTTGTCCAGAGTTAGCAACGCCGCTTTATACTTTTCACTTTTATTTCAAAAGTTTCTAAGACCAAAGTTCTCGAAACGCCTTTTGTAATTCCTACTTTCGTTTTCTTGTTGGTGACAGAGATGCACCCGAAGTATGTATAATTATCTGAGACCGTCTCGGAACTCTCAGCATTACTTCCACATGTTCTTTACGTGAACATTAAAATACAAACTTTCTACATATCCATACTTAAAAGTAAAGCAACGAAATATTTCATCATGTTGCCGCTCCAAAATTTACTCACATTTAATTGTATCTATTAAATACCGAGAATTTACCGAAAATCTCTTTTCATTACGACCTTGTTTTTTTAATACATTAAAAAAAGAAACCTCAAATAATCCATACAAAATATCGTATTTTATAATATAGATTCTTTATTATTACTTATTTACACTTTCAATAACTTATTTATAATTGATTAACCTTCGCATCTGTCTTTTTTTATTTTATTTATCAGAGTTAATTTACAATAACGCCATAAATTTGAAGATTTCAACAGTATATTAAATTTAAAAATCAATAAAAATACTTAAGCAAATTAAATCTTAAAAATGTATGAAATTTGATAGGAGAATATTCTCACTCATCTCTTTTACTTCTAATAAAAATATATAGTCTTCTCGTATTTGAATATCGCTATTCTAAAATTAATTGCTATTGCTAAAATATTGATGGATTAATAAATGAAGTCATCAATTTAATATTTTCAATAGTGTTAATAGTCAAAATATCCGTTTAAACATGATTAACTCCAATATTAAAAATAAATTTACAGTTCGGAAATCCCCATCAGCATTGCGCACTTAAATCGCTTATTTTAAATAATGTTGGGTTGGGATATTATATCCATGAAGCTAGTTATTTATTGAAGAATAAAATGTTGTTTGATAGACATAAGGTGTTTTTATGTTATCACGACCGCAAATGGTTTTTTTTTGAAGTTGTGTGCGATATTTGCTTGCATTGCTAGAATAACCTAAAAAATTATATAACTTATATTTAAATAAAGTTTATTTAACACAGCAAGTGTAATCTTACTAATTTTTTTAACTCAGTATTTATTAAAATTGTTTTTGTAGAATTAAAATGTTTATCACAAGTGTTCTTTCTTTTGTAAATATATTTTTTAAAACTAATATTTATATTAAACTCGTAACCAATTCAATTTAAAGTGACGCCGAAAAAAGTAACTCAATCACACGTCAGTGCCCAATATTTCATTGCAACTGCCATGGTTGACGGATAAACATTATTATTTCAATAATACCCTATAATTTAACAAAAAGTTGAATCAGTGTTAACGCGATCATAAAAAGTTCTGCTGTACCTCGCGAGCTCTGCTCTGATGAGAGTCCCAGAGGCAGGTACTGATATTCCAAATCTTGTTATAAAATAGCTAATCTAATTTGTTGTAACGATCCGGCACTCGCGTAATTAGATCCACGTCAGGTTTGATTTATACACTCCTGACGAGGCTCGGAGCCGTCTCGAGCGGACGTCCAAGCCATGATGCTAGGCGGCCCTCGTCTGCAGCCGAGAAGGCGAGAGCCTCGCTGTATCGAATGACAGCAAAATTAGTTCAATCTGCTTAAAAAGCTGTTTGCAGGCCTACTCGTAAGTGTGAATTTCCGGCACCGAAATCTGTACCCGCCGTAGAAATTAATTTATTTAAAAAGGGCAGCTCCAGAAGATATCGGCCTCGCGGATTTCTTATAATTTTTATTAAATTTTATTAAAAAAATATTTACGTAAATTAGTACATAAAAAAATGGAATTTAATACACTGATTACCATAAAGTTTTTATCTAAATAATTTAATACTTAAATAAACATTTCAGGTGCACATATTTTTTATAGCAACTACATAATTATATATATTTACCGCAAAAAAAATTCCGTATTATTATTTTATATCTGCGATCTGATTTTTATTTTTTTATGTTAGGTTGTAAAAATATGGCGTTACCTATTAATTATATATACGAATGTTCGCATTCATATCGTATGTTGAGTGGATGTGGAACGGATGGAGGAAATAAATAATTGGTGTTAAAAATTAGATACCACTCGAGCTAGAATTGCTGCAAGATACAAGGCGAGTGATCTTAGTATTATTTTTAACTGTCTAACATTTAAAAAGGTTTTCTTTTGTTTTGTTGTGTTATTTATTTTAAGGTCCACCGGGCGTAAACAAAAATCCTCATCTACTAATATGTACTATATTAAGTATTCACTGAATATTATTCAGGTAGTAAATATTTTCAAGTCAAATTTAATTGTTATTCGCAATTAATATGTTATGATAGTGTTTATTAAATTGAGATTATGATGTTAAATAAAAATAATACATCATAAAATTGGGAAGGTTTCAAAATATAAAGATATTTTTTTTTTGACATTTTTAAGTATTTGCACAAAACAATATTTTAGGATTTATTTAAAGAAGTATTTAGATTGTATTTTGCTTTGTTCAATATCTCTATCCCAAATAAGGTTTCTTCAGCTCATTGTCTAAGTTTGTTGGTTGAGTGACACGTCGCGGTCTAGCAATCGTAAAAGATAAATTTAAAGTTTTTTTGTTACTGTAGCATTCTCGTCACTTCTGGGATAAAGTATACTCAAAGTTTGTCTATTTTATTTAACTAACTACATCTTTTGTTCAATCATGAAAGTTTTTCGACATTCGAAAAGTATAGTGACAAATTACATTGTCTCAGTGAAAACTTAACGCAAGTATTCTCTTCAATTACTCAAGAAGCAGGCCGCGTGAGATTAATCTTAATTTCAAATAAGCATTAAAATAACACTAGAGTTTGCTTCCATTGACAGATTTATGTCTGCTATATTTTCCGGAAAATAAATAGCACCCTCCCTTCCCCTACTTGACAGTTTTCTTCCCAAAATAACTCGGAGGGCTGCTGTCGGGAAGGGGCGATAAATAACCCAGCATATCGCTAATCGTCATCGCCGCTCGCTGTGACACTCCACAATTAACGCAACTCCGACTCTCTTCATCTTCCTGATCATTTTTTTTTGGCCACTTGATAAAGAAGCGCTTTTTGGAGATCACACGAATGAGCACTATTTAATGGGTTATAGTTAAATTAAAGTAAATTTATAATTTCGAGTTAATGAAAAAGTATAAGTTTAAATCCTATTACTGTAATTTTTTTCAAATGGTGACCCTAATTTCGGTTATTGGAGAGAGTCTGAAACTGTATTTTACAAAGCCAGTGTGAAATTGACAGGGTAGAGCAAAAGTCGATTAACCATTGACTTTTATATTTTTATTTAAAAGCTACAAAACAATCAACTATGTTCATGTTCATAAGACGTATTAATGTTTTCACTGCGCTATTTTCACTATTCTTTTCTCGCAAGCTAGCAACATTAATAATATTTTGATCTAGTAATTCTAACCAAACCAAAATACACTGTGAACACTTGGTATTAACAGTACATTATCTTTGCTGCATAATAATACAACAACTATTTGAAATGCACAAGTATATTTATTTTTCAAGTTACATAAATTTATTAAATTTATAATAGTATAATCGATACTATGAAGGTAGTATCTATTTTTAAATATATATATATATATATATATATATATTTTTTTTTTTTTTAACAAAAAGCGACTCGGCTCGTTCATTTAAGGTAAAAATATATTCGTGCGGAAATGTTCCTATTCAACGCCGGCACAAGAGTAAACACTGTATTAAATTGAATTTTTTGTATGGCGCTGTAGGTACACATCCAAACACAGGTAAAAAAAAATGTTGTAGTAGCCAATTTCAATGGACTTAAATTGTCTTTTTTTAAAGGCTATACAATTTAATGGCATACGTATAAACTCCAGCCTCTTGCTTCTTGTAAATAACAGAACTCTGTTTGATATTTTTGCTGGTTTTATGATAAAAGATCTTTTGATTCGTGCATGCTCGATTGATAACGTTTTTGCTATTTATTATATAATAACTATTAATAAAAAATGTGCTTCTTCATTACATTTCACGAAATAATTAAGATCTATTAGTTATAATTTTTAGGCAGAATCACAATCACTTGATTTATTCCAATCAGTAATTTTTAACCTAAACCTTTATATTATTCTATTATAGTATATGCTGATGTGCAAGATTTTTGGTAGTTTGAAAGACATTAAACTGTTTTACTGTATATTTCTAAAATTCCACATTTTAGATAATTTTTAATTAAATACGGTATTTAAACAATTTGATAACTGCCACAAAAAGATTAGTTTAAAAAAAGGGTTTTCTTAATGATAATGAAATATTAATAAATTAGATCTCATGCGGTATTTTCTGTAAAATTCTTATACATAATATACCAAAGTCTGGAAAAGGGCGTATTTCCTACAAATCTTTTAGATATAAAAAGTATATATCAATCCGCCTGGAGATGTCATTGAATAATGTGCGGGTTGAATACATTTCGGGAGTGAAATGGCCCATGAGCCTGCGGAGGCGAGGAGATTATAATACCCGAGATAAAAGACCCCCGTAATGTCATTCAAAATCCTCGGATATCCTTTTTCGCCTCGCCATCCTCGTCTCTTTTTATATCATAAAAATCTATACCAGCCTCTCTTCAGCCGGACTTCTCATTTCTGAGAATCGAGACCGCCTACGATATGTTCCAAAGTGCCAGAAATATTTGAGTCTCACTAGTGACTCATGTCGCCTTTGTGGTTCAGTCTCTCCATGATAATGCCAACTACCTTCTTCCTGCTTTCTTAGGGAATATGCATGAATTTAGCCGGTTTAATAATAGTGTCGCGAAAATATATATTTCAAGAATAACCGTATTAAACTGCGTAAAAATGAATTGCATTTGTTATAAAAGATAAATGTTGTATATTAGCATTGTAAAACGCTTTTTTCTACCACTGAATGAAAGCATCACCATGGTATTTTTTACTATACGAAACCTAGTAATACATCTGGTTTTAATCTATGCATTTCACATAATCCGTTTACAACTGTAGGACACGTAGTATTCGCCTGTCCTGTAACAAAGCAAGGTTCTCTCATATTTTTTTACGCTGTCATTTTGACAACTCGTGTTATTTACGTGGCTCTACCTGCCTACTATTTTAAATACAGGTATCACGTATTATTTAAATTCATATTTGCAGTGCTTTGTAAATTATTATGTTATGTTATAATACTATTTTAATGCACCAAAAACATTGACCACATGTTTATTTGTCGAATCATGCAGACTTTTTTTAACTAGGCAGGTGTAAAGATGGATATTTGCAATCGTAGTTTTACACTGTGAAACTGTTAACAGTATTCGGCTGCTTTTGCACTGATACTATTTTTTTTTTAATTAAAATATTTAAAATACTCGTATACTAGAGATATATATTGATAAATTTTATATTTCAATACAGTGAGCAGCTGTCCCAATCACGTGTGACCCCAAAAAATAACTTTTTATTTTTTCCGTGGTGTAAATTGATCGTCCCAAATTAGCATATCGGTTACACTATTTCAGCGTCTATTTAGTACACGGAGGTACTCCCATTCCATAATATTACCACGCACTGAATATAATCACATTGGCCTGGTGATTGTCGCACATGACCTCTGGTCTTTATTATTCCCTATGGCCATTGCAACTGAACCGAATTGTGCAACGTCTCGGTTTTATTTCAACACGAACAACTGCAAATAGCATGGACTCTAAAATGGACTTATAACTTTTTATAACTACTACTATTTTTTTTCTATTGAGAATCATCTTTCTGGAGATATTTTAATCAGGGTCTTACAAAGTAAAAAAAAATGTAGAGTTTGTTAATTTATTAATATCCAAGATGTATGTTATAACCTAAATATCAATACTTAAAATCCAAAACCCTTGGACAACAATGATGACTCACAAATCATACAGAATTGTTATTTTATTTCAACTGAAGTCAAAGCCAGTTTTATTGAATGCATAAATTATAAAAAAATACTGTATTTTGACTTGCGTATAATATTTAGGTACCCCATAAACAATTAAAGTAAGTATACATATGTAGTGACGTACTGGGAATGCCTTATTTTATTCAACTTTATTTCTACAAGCAATTTTCGTGCTCTCCTTTGACATTTCTCAGCTCACAGCAACGGTCATTTTTTCTTCGCTTGTCACAGCTTATTATGCAGTGTAAAAAAAATGATATGGGACATGGATACCTCAGCCCTAATGCATTATTCATAGAGTCCCATGGAGCATCTACATATTCATATAATACTACTGGCTTACTTTGGATAAAAAACACAATAAACGGATTCAAATTGAATCCTTCCGTCGCTGTAGCATTCAGAGTTATTAGATTTTTTCTATAAAATATATTTATATTTTTTCTTAGCTTGGGTATTGGATTTGTAAAGATAACCTAACATAACCTTACCTGAATGTGCCTTGTCAAATATATTTAGGTTCCATTACAGAACCCTTCAACGTGAGTTTCATTTTCTAACATAAATGGTAGTGACTGAGCCTCAGGCTTTATACCAGGATTTCAGCATTATTAAATAAATCGATATTATTCAATATAGTCAAATACACTGTACGGACGACGAAGAATATATTGTACATTAACTATTAAAGATGAGATGGCTTAATCATGCAGTGGCAAACAACTTTGCACGGTAATTCAACATGACATACCCTCTCTGACGCTGCAATCTACCCTTGGTTGTATTTACAGAGATGAAAGCTTGTATATGTAAGCCTTATGTATAATGCCAGTTGTTTGTAAATATTTTTGACATATCTTGTTATATGTTCGAGCGGGGGAGAACTAGGCTTTCCTCAGTCGAATAAATTATATTAAGACCAGCTATATTTGTTAGTGTACGGACAAATTTGGAATAAGTATATTAATTTTACTCAAAAATTCAATGAATTTAATTTTAATTCTAGTAAACATTACAAAAAATATTTGAACCCAAATGAGTTAAATAAAGGCAAACACAACGAAAACTGCCTTTGATCACAGTGACCATGGTCAATATTTTTTAATAATATTAGCACTAATTTTAGGTGTCCGACACTTAATTCACGTTTTCTTTCATTGCTTAAAATTAACTTTATTATTTTTTGTAATATTTATTATTATATTTAAATATATACGGGCACCCTATATTATGTTTTAATTAATATTGTTATAATGCTAATGTATGTTTATTTATAAATTATTCCAAAAGATTTTTTAAATAGAAATACTATAAAATCAGTCACCCGTAAAGCAAATGTTTGTATAAAGTTTCGCGGCTCGCATTTAATCATGATTTTACCGTGTGGGATGAATGTGGTCTAATATACAAGTCAACGATCATATCTACACTAGGAATGCTTCTAATGCCAGTCATTTGTACTGCGGTGGGTATCATAACCCCAAGTTCTCACCTTTATTCCCCGGATGTCCTGTTTACATCAATTGAACCGTTGAATATTAACGAAGCGCATTTGAATGCACTTTTACCGCCGCAGGACACATGGCTGTTATTATGTGCCGGTACATTATGGTTCTTTTTTACCCTAGACAATCGAATACATTCTTCGTTGGAAAATATTAGTTTGTAGCCTTCGCAGCTGTCACATGTGACGTCACGTATTCAATCAATCACTCGGTAGACCGTTTAAAAACACAAGAAAACACCACGCCACGAATGTGTTTACTCCTGCAATTATTCGTCGTATTCTTAATGTATTTTTGAATTCATCATTGGGTGTATTTTTGTATGTATTATAACCAAAATTCTCGAGTAAAAAAAATATATTGTTTCTGCTTGGCTTACGCCAAATGCCACTTTACGTTACGCCATTTTGACATTTCGTAGTTAAGTAACGTGACATGTTCATGTTGCAGTGGATTCAAAGCTTCCTTTATTAATTTCTAAAAATATATACAGTCATTATCAGGTCTGCATAAAGCATCGCTTTATAAAAGTCATGATCGTGTTTTTTTATTTTATGATGATAAATCTTTTATGCCTGAACACTTGATAAAGTAAAAAAATAAATAAGCGAGATTTAGTAAAACTGTGACAATAAACTATGGTTTTCGTAGACCAGGTTTATCAAATGACTACAGAGCACGGCAAGTTGTTATTCACTAACATAAATTTTTAATACACGGTTTATCCCCAATGAAAGTTGTTTATTTATTTACTACAGCACTACGTGCGTAAAATATCTCTTGAACTTAAAAAAAATATTATTACACTCTTCCGATTCTTTTTTTCCTTAAATTGCACACAATTTTAGGTGTATAAATTGTTCAATTACCATTGTTACCCATTTTTCAGAAACTCACATCTATTTTATGCTAGTAATTATTTGCAAAATATTCCTTGGTTAATGACAACCCTCTTTGCTTCTACGCTGCGTACTATTTTGTACAGGAATCGTAGTTTTAGCAAGACAATAGCGTGGAATAATTCGGCTCTCTCCCCCCGCCAGTGCAAAAACTGTGGCTTCGTCCACTCAACTCCGACATGACTCTGCAATTATTCATGTCGCAAAAAATATCGTAAATGAACCCAACAAAGGTATGATTTACCTAACAAAACCCAACGCATGCTATTTTACTATAGCACAGCGTAAAACTTTTTATCAGATTATCAAGACATTTGACTATTTCATTAAATTTCGATAGGTTTCAATTCGGACTTCAAATATAATTTGTCTTGAAAAACACAACTGCATTGCATGTGCACTAATTAAGCAACGCTTGCAATTCATTCTCGTCGCATAAATTCAGGTGCGCTATCTGCCGAATCTGCAGCGGCGCGTGTAATTTACGGCGCAAGTCCACGCGAATATTCTCTAACGGTCGTGTTGGGCTCATAAACAAGCGTAATTATTATTCCCCGCGGTCGCTAACGTTGTGCATCTGTTGGGAATTGAACCGTGAACATGTCCGCCGCAGACTACCCCTGAGCCGCCCCTTGCACTGCCCCGCCACCCGAAATAACAGCTGAGTCAAACGCTAGACACCCGAGGCACGTTAACTGGAATATACTTACCGCGTCGTACGTGTCTTGTTTATTTCATTTGTAATATTTAACCACCTTGGTTTCGACTTGTTAAAGGATTTCCTTATACCATTGTATCTCTAACTGAGTTTGAGTATTTAGGAGTGATTTGAGGACATTTAATTGAATATTTTCAATTTTTACAGTGACCTCTCGTTTGCAAAATATCTCGTTTGATTTATTTTTCTTCGGGTGCCTCTTCTCAGAGAAGGTTGGCGACCACCTCACTGAGCATATACTCATGCTGAGCCAGTGTTGTATCCCCGGATCCTTCTACTAAATAGATATTGTTCATAATATCTACTACACCAGTATGCATTATACATTATGACTTTATCAAGTTTCTATTCACTGATAGCATATAACAGGGCACCTGCAAACCCGATGCACGGTCCTTGGACTAGGTGATCTCTCTGTATCCAGCATTTTTAATAATGTTTTTTGTGCTGCTTTTGATCAATTTTCATTTATATAGTACCTTAAAAATGTTTAATAAATAAAATGCATGAAATCCATATATTAAACATAACACTATATAAGAAGCATAATCAGAAGTTTTTATGGTGATATTTTTACACTCTATGAGTGAGAAAAATGGTTTTAGTATTTATTTTCTGAATTTGGTTAACGCATAAAATACACATATATACAAAAAAATAGGCAGGAGTGCTGTCCGTGTTCATGCAAATAAATTAATAAAATGTATTTTCAATGTATGAATATTAATGTGCTATTGCGCTGAGTATCATAATAGCATTTATATTTGCTGTGCAAAATGCTTTCAGTTTTAATCGAATTTGCAACTTGCAGGGGTCTTTTAATCACCGGTGAAATAACACAGCACAAATGAATATTTATAATTCTCTATAGGAATGTACTAATAACTTTAAGAGCTTCCGAGTACTCGAGAGCACGCCGTCGGTGAATATCGAATTTGCGAAGTCCTCTCTCGGCAGAGTGTACTGAAGTATATAAAAGCCCGGGCGCTCTCTGCGGGTCGGTGCATCTACTCCCTGGGAAATGTGAAAATAACTGTGAGTCAAGGGAAACGAGAAGATCCCCTCCCTGATAATATTCTAAAGAATGAAATCAAATATATTTTTAATGAAAATGTCATTTGCATTCATAAATCATAGATCCAATTTTGTTTTCTAATATTTATAAATATATGAAATCATATTTTTAATTATATGCATGAAATAAATTGATATGGTTTTGGAGAGTGCTGTTTAATGAAAAATTGCTTTGTCAATGTTTTCACACATAACAAAGCGATGTGATAATAATTATTAAATTGAGCTATATCCCTAATATTTCAGATGAAAGTTTCAAAATTCAGTGTTATAACAAAGTTAAAAAAATATTGGTTCTCACGTAAAGTGGACAAAACGAAGATGTACTAATAATGTCATCAGATTTTTAATAAAGTTATTGACTGCAGATATCAACAAAAAATCACTGGTTACAATATTAATTAATTATTATAATGTAATCTTAATAAGTAGTATTTGTGCTCGAATATAGTAGAGGTTATTACTACAGTCTATCGATGTAACCTCACGTTTTTGCCGATCCGTCAATGCTCTGTATCAATGTCCATATATATGTGTGTGTGTGTGTGTGTGTGTGTTTGTGTGTTTGTGTGTGTGTGTGTGTGTGATACCACCCATACAAAAGCGTGTGATCTTGTTAACCTGCAACACCAGAGTGATTTTCGCAGGACCTATAAAAAGCTCGGTGCGAGAGTGCATGTATTTTAAAGCACAGAAAGGGGGTGGGGTCGATTTTGCTAGCGGCAAGAGGATGATTATTTTTTTTATAATTTTTATCAGCTTTTATAGTTTCAATTTTCGCGTTTATTGCGTAATAAAAACCTTCGATGCAATTCTGCCTCGGATAACTGTGGGCGTTATAAAATATGTTTTAAACGCGTTACCAATTTTATTTTTACGACGCGGTTATAAAAATGTAACGGCCGTATTTATCATTAAAGCAAAAATAAAAATAATATACGTGGAAATATAACCGGGTGGTTTATTTTCAACTCTTGTTCGTGCGAATCGGTTCTAAATTTGACCCAGGCTTCTAGTTTTGTTTTATCGCATATTATATACACGGGGGTGTTTCTATTTTAGCCGCATTCATTAATAAATTCACCCGATATTTCAGATTAATCACGTATCTTATGTAAACACGAAAACAGTGTAAAAATAGATCTTTGTTGAATAGGTTCTACGTAAAGGCTGTCATTAATAATATGAGAGCGTAATAGAAATCCCTGTATAGATATTCTATATTTAGACTGATTTCATTTTATACATATATTTAGGCTGCTAGTTCCAATTAGCTTACTTTATATCAGAGGAAATTACGCAGTTATCTTCATGGTCGTGAATAAGAGTATTAGTAATGATCTGATGTTTCTCCTGCGGATCTGATTTCACCGAAAAGATTCCATTTACATAATTTGTATGGAGCTTTATCAAATCAATTATCCTGTAATTTGAATCTATTCTTGTTCATAAATAGTTTGCCTATTAACAATATCCAAAGTATTATATTTAAGTGGAAAATTATATTTTAAATAGTAATCGAAAATTCCAAATTAAACATATTCATACTATAATGGTGAAGAGTACAAATTCTTTACTTTCTATTTTTTTTTTGATCACTCCGAATCGGATGTCGTTTGATACGCGAAGGAAAAGATACACTTTACGATTCAAATTAAATAGTTATTATTTGTAAAACGTTCAATGTGGCCATTTTTTTTTTGTAAACAGCCGACTTGATAGATCGTCATAATTCATTGTACTGATTAAAAATGTGATATATTATAATCTGTGTGGCAATGGGCTTATTGAGATGTCTCACCAACAGATAACAGATCAGTTCCGTCTAGAAGACATGATCAGCAAGCACTAGGTGCCGCATGAGACGGCAAATGTTGATGAATACTATCTGTTGTAGTAAATATACTTCTTCTTCTTCTGATGCCTCTCCTCATAGGAGGTCGGTAACCATTTCTTTATCCGGGGCTAGTCTCACCAATTTGGCTGCACTTCTGATCTCCAGCCAGTTAAACTTTGTCCGCTTCTAATAAAACATATCTACATTTAATATAGCGTATACATTTTATATGAGATGATGCAATATACTTGTTTGTACATATTCTTTTTTTTATTAAAATAAAAGATGTTGTTTAAATGTCACACAGTAAATTAATTAAAATTATTTTTTTATATATGCATATCTTTTGTGTATATTCAAAAAATATTTTACATTTCCGCTGAATACGTTGTAATAAATTATCGAGGTTGCCTCGTGTGTGCGTTTTATTTTAAACGACGAGTCGTCAGCCACCACATTTCTCATAACTCCGGCACTCATCGCTGCCGCAGAGACAATCTAAATAACGGCGGCGCGAGGGTTGCAGATTGCGTCCACTTTGTCGAGCCATCAACTCGGACCGGTCCGCCTCCCGCGAGATGAGGCGGCTTTGCAGGGTCTCAGATTACTGTAATTGCATATCGGACGCAGCTTCCATTCCATAATGCAGCGCTGTATTGAAAAAAAATATATAGACCATTTTCGATGAGATCCAAAATCTGTTTCTGGCTCATTTTATTTTTGACCACAGAATAGCCGACATTTTTTATTACTCTTCTAAGACATACACTTTTTCAAATGTTTATTTTTTAAATAATAGAAATTCATTAAAATTATCGCCATGCTCTTGAAAAATTGTATTAACCATCTTTATAAAAAAATATAATTACAAAATTTTATGTGTAAATAAAATGTATTTTTATTTTTTTTCATTCGAAGTAATCGTTTTGTTTAAATCGGGATAAGCAAATAAACCGGCTGTCGTGTCCAGATAATTTAATTTAATTAAGTGAATAATAGACCCGTATATCTGGATTTTAATATACCGGGTTTACTTGTTCTTGTACAGAAATTTATCAACACACAATTTTCTTACTCGGTACAAGGAAGCAGGCAGCTCGTGGCGCTCACGAGTCGCAGGTCAGCAGTGACTGCAGATGACTTACGGTTTCTTACTCTAGACTAGACAATGAACATAATTTTACAAATCAAGTCCCAAATCAGTACATGTCAACGACCACAAATCGTGTAAAATATATCCTCACTAAATTTAATACAAGCCAAACTCGCCGCTAAACAAGCTTTCGTTTTCCGTGTATAAATAATGTATCGAGTAAACTGTATCGTGATTGCTTTCTTCGCTTCCGCGGCTGTTCGCGAAATTCTATTTAGACCCCGACCCGTACAAATCTGCTTTTATATCATCTGCAGCAACATCGTATAGCTTTTTGTTACGGTGATAAATTATTTAGAACCTTACACCACGTAATTTTTAGGCATGCCCGAGCCCCTAATTGCTGGAAATATCGCCCCGGCGTCAAGGTTTTCAACACTCGTTCAGGGTCCGCGGAATTCCTGAAAATACTGAAAACCAACTGTGCAATTACTGAAACAAATTTCAATTAAAACGGAACTGTTATTTATATTTACTAAACATCATTGTAATTTATATAAGCTCGTTTTTTTTATAGAATAAATAGGCAATATAAAAATGTTATAAATTTGATAAAACTTTTCAATTAATTCAGTGTTGAATCAATCGTTAGCTTTTAATATAACGTATATTAAAACTACCACAACGTAACTTTTAGTTCATCACATAAAAAAAATGGTTTATTAAAAATAAAAATCTGACATTTATCATAATGCTACTTGTTTGATGTTTTGTTACAACCAAGTATATTTTAATACTTGAACATATTCAATTATTTTTTGTTAAATCTGAGCCTGGGAAGGCCCTACGTCGGAGCAATTAATCATGTCATTTCTTTGGTATTACTCGGATGCTCGCTTTCGTAACGCGGTATTGTGTTTGCTTACGCAAATATTATTCTATGGGAAAATTCTGAAAATAATTATAACTGCCATAGCATTCCGTCGTAATTTCCGCTGATTGCGCTGCCGCATTTATACAACATTAAATACTTCTTGGCACGTAAATAATTGCTGCTATTTTATGCATGTTTTGATTAAAATATATTCGTTACACTTGTAATGCAACTTTCGATAATTAATTATTTTATATACACATTTCACTATGACTGCTTTTAAAGTATATATAGTCATATTTTGAATAAATATATATATAGTATATATTTATTTAGTATATATATATAGTATATATAGTCAATAATAATCAATTTTTTTTCTGATTCATTACAAATACATTAGTAAAATTTATAGAAATATCAATTTTATATCAATGAATGCAAGACTTTTTCAAGGCATTTATTTAATAGGTAGCGAATCGAAAAAATCTTTGAAGTAAAACTCCAATCACTCCTATAAATATAATAAAATACCTCACATTAAGACTTTACGACAGTGAAATATTTCCTGAATGAATTTTATCACAGTTGCGTGCTTATAAATAATTTGTATGATAAAACCAAAGCGACACCAAACTACAACGTAAATTGAACGAGAATTGTATGTGTTCGTGTTCGGGTTTAGTGGAGTCTTTTTTGAGTTTTTTCTTTATTTATCAAAAAAGTCACAAATCATTGTAACTCCAGGACCAAAAATTATTCATTTTAGACGTAGTTTAATCGACAACGTCCTATTATAAAAGCTGAAATAGAAATAATATTTATGAAAATATTTTAATATGATTTGCCCCTTTAAATTGTATCTATAGATTACTTGGTCTGTGACTTTTTTATATATCTTTCTCACGTTAGTAATGATTGCAAAATTTAATTGTACATTTAATTGTGGTGCATTCTTTTACCAACCCTTCTAAATGATAGCCCACTCTCACTTGCGAGATTTCCATATGCATATATTCTTAACATCATAAACTCCTCGTGTGCCACGCTTGTAGTACAAACTAGGGCTATAATTTCTGGCCGTATCGATATTATAAGTGGTCGTTCTATTTCGGTCAGGCTCAACATTTTCGGCGTTACCTTTCTTTCAAGATATCGAAATTGCCCATTTCATGGCGACGTAATGAAGCTTTCATTCGTGGTAACAAATAAAAACAAGCATTTCTTATGGCCATAAAAACGTGAACACGGAAACGTGTAATTTGCATACTAATTCAATATTTTCTAACGATTCACAATGTTCCACTTTCGTATGAAGATATCAATCTTAAATTGATATAAATCTTTACATAAACCTCAAACCCGCGCTATAAATTATAGGTACCTTTCTAGTACATTATCCAACAAATATATTGCTTTGCCACACCACCGCGGTAACTCAACGGAATGGTAGCAAAGAATCGGACTAATCTACAAGCGAGGCTGAGAAGTGGATTTAGGTAAGTCCATATTTTCACGAAAAGAAAATTTCTGTTTGTGTGTTTTCGTATAACGGTTCTCCACTTGTTGCAAAATAAAACGAGAAAAGTATTAGACTAACATTTTTTTGCATTAAAACATAATTTTTATTAAAGGGTGAGCTTACCTAGTATGCTTCTCAGCCACGTACTATACGTATATTTGCAGTTCTATAAAGAGCAGAAGCAGTTGCCTATCTAAATGTGATAAACATTTTTACATTTGATATCATCTTTGGCACTGCAATGTGTATTGGCCTCCGTAATACAGGACGCTTGCGGTGCCTATTAGACGCTACATTTCTTCGACTGGAATCTTCCAGTGACTGGCAAAATTACCTCATAACACTTGTAAATTTACAAAAATATCTAATGAAGCCTTTACTTTAAATCCTTTATTTTTTATGTAAATGAAAGTCAGCTGTTAAATTCAAAGATTTCTTATTAAAACTCACGCACCACCAAAGCATGAAATTAACTTTTTGAACCAGCAAAGTTTGATCTTTTAGTCTTCAAGAAACAAGGAGGTCGTGCTAGGTCCCTAGCGGATATCAATAGGCTTTTCGTCTCGAAGGGTTTGCACATCATTAAACTATTTCACTAAGGAAGTACTTACCCTCTTGCGCCATATCTGCTTGGCTGTGCGATGTAAATAACCTGGCCAACATTACCACACGTATAAAAATATAAAATCGTTTCCTATTGTGTATGTATCTGACTAATCATTTCCTTTCTTTTTTTTCAGGTAAGTCCAAAGTCTGCCATCAAGCTTACAAAATTTACTCAAGCCCTTGTGTAAGTGCTGAATCTATTACACGCATCTACATGCCACTACATCAATCAATAGACATTATCGAATACGGTGTCGTCGTAACTATCAAACCTGAATTCGACTTAATATTAAATATACTACGACTCATAAAAAGCTTTAATGTTGCAAAGAAGATATCATTAAACTGATGTATTTTCTATATATAGTGTTTCCTGGGTAATGTAATTTCACAATAATTAATTTTATCAGATTTTAATTTTGCAATGTTGTGTGTATAAATTAGAGCTCGATAGGTGTATTAGAATAACATACGATATCCGAGCAGGCGAAAATATAAATCAGAATCCAAACAAACAATTAAAATTATAATGACGACCGTCATCTGGCGGCCGGCGCGAGTCGCTCCGGAAAGGTTGCCAGGTCGAGATGTATTTTGCATGCTGAAGTATTTTTAAATTCAAAGGTCACTCACCAAATTACGCTCGCAAGACGGGTCATGCTTCTCCTGCTTCCATTAGACCTTTAATCATACACCAGATTTAATATGTAAATATCACTAATGGAATTAATTTATTGATGAAAACTTGTGTATGGAAAATAGACACAAACTACATATTTGATTGAGAAATATTCGCTTTATATAAATACAGTTTTTTTTAGCTTAGTTTAGTAAAGCTGAGGAATCTTAAGTATCTATTCTTTTCTACCCCCATTATAATTTAAATCTACATTTTTAAGCTAAATAAATTTAAGCCTTTGTTTGGCAATTCGTTGACATCATGTGGCCTCGTCCGTAAAGTTCCTCTCTTGCACTCTCGGGAGACGTTCAGCCCTCCCGGGTGCCTTGTCGGGCCTGTGCTGTGTTACATATTGCCGGTTTTACGTAATAAATTTCGAGTATCAGATGTAATTAGATTTCTCAGTTGCTAAGCAACTATGCTGGGCTGGCCTACATCACGAGACTCGGCAGAAGACTGCGGATCACTTTGTCCTCGTCATCGATTAACACGAAATCGATATTATAACTTAAGACACTCATTATTCTCATCCAATGTATCCATCAGAATAATTATATTATATCTTTTTTTAGTATATAATATTACCATGTATTTCGGCAATTAAGTGAATCACATCACTCTTTTCTCTTATTGGCTCGTCAGGACAAGAATTGCTATCTTTTGACTTCAGTTATACAGCTAATATATTAATGTACAGAGAGCTGGGAAACTGTATTATTTCTAAAAAAAAAGTTAAATGTACTGCAGGAAACCAATATGACTAACTCGCAGATTAATTTGTTTAATTCCGTCATATTTTTTTGGACTGCAGAGATATACATCTACGTGTAATTTTTTGCCGGAGATGTATTCATTTAAAGTGAGATCGGAAATCGGTCGCTATTTTTTCAGGCGCCTGTCTCCGGTTATATTTAATCCGTCCAGTTACTCTCGCTAGCATCGGAAGCTTTTGTCAGATGCCGTGAGTCAATTGCGGAGGTGACGCACAGCGAAGTCCGAAACGTAACGAAAGAAGAAACATAACGACTGTATTAGAACGGATTCTCGTGTGACTCAGGCAAATTAACAGCGACAAAGAAATGCGCAAGTCGTAAAAAACTTATATATGCGAGTGTGTAAAAAGTTACTAGGCGTGTTGCCGATATTTCAGAGTATTAAATGCGGCATGTCATGGAGAATGCATGTGATGGGTAGCCTAGATTCCAAACTTCTCAAAATCACTGAATTAATACGAATATTGAAAAAAATATATATTTTAGCGTTATAACCTTAAAAGCTCTTCGAAACGGAATTCGAGTAGCTTCTGTCTCTGATTCTACATCCTGTATTCGCCATACACTAAATACAATACTTATGTATTTGAGCACTTTTAACTCGGATAAATTATTATTAAAAATAAAAAAGTACGGATTAGAATAAAACATAATATCCATCCCATGATGACGCATAAGAAAAGCGCATACCTATCGGAATTGTTTGATCTATACTCTGCAACCTGCATACAAGTGCTTTTCTAAAGTACTAACACATGTCAGTGTTATATGCTGAAACTCATTTGTAGCCTGATTTGCTTGCATAAATTCATATCTGGTTCAAGGCTGGCAGATTTGCGTTATTGGCATTATTTGCGTTCTCTTCAATAATCATGTATTAATTGATAATAATATTCAGTGTAAAATTAGATGAAAACTTCCTTTGTAATCAGTTTTGTCGATACTTTAATATTTTTTTATTTGGATGTCATCTAGAATCAATGTGGTACACCTACCGTTCATCTATATATTACGTGAATTAAATATTATAATACTTTTTAGAGTTTGGACATTGCATATATTTTCTTATTTTTATAGTTTGATTTTGCGCATTCTCAAGACAACTCTTTTATCTTGGTTTAAGTATGCATTATTCTTTTCTTCTCCGATCGTTTCTCATGCTCGGTCCTGAACAAAGGATTTCCTAGCGGAGCTCTCATTATATGCGCTAGTGCTGTTTACATTTACTCCGAATAGCCAGCCGTCTGGGATAATTTTGTTTTGTAAAACTTCCAAGAGAACTATCCCCCGAACTTATAAATGCTCCCCTATCAAAAAAGGATGAGTGTGCAATAACAAAGCCATTGATATGTTTATGCGAATCACCATGACAACGGCAATCGATCCGGTTTGACGGTTGCAAAGTGGAATTCTTTCTCGTACAAAAACCGTATTAGACAATAAAGTATGAATTTCTCTGCTCGAAAGAGAGGTTAAAAGCCTTTCCGCCCCCTCTCGGGCCTTAATTTCCTCCTGCAATAAAACGTTCGGAGGCTGCGGACGGAATAGGGGATGAGTGAAAGTAAGGAAAGAGGTTGAGCGGATTGAATGGAGCGGCGTTGATTGATGAAATATTGCTTTATTACGGTACGCTAACTGAAGAAATCGTGTGTTAATAAGGGCGGAAAGAGGATAAGTAAATATTCTAGAAAATACAATTGCTTGAAGTAATATATTTTTATTAGTGATAACACTATTTGTATATGTTTTCTATAAAATTTCACCGGGAAGTCAGTACTCGGTACATTTTTTTTATCAAGTAAGACATTACTAAGTATTTTTTTATGATATACTCATTACAAATCGGAATATTGGTCAAAATAAAACTGTTTTAAAAAATTATATTCATGACAATCAAAGAGACTTCCACCAATTAAAAAATCTACTTGGAAGTATTTAGCACTGATATGTTATACAGACCCGAAATATAAAAATGCAGTTGCATCTACAGCATCAAAATTATATGTACTTATTTTTAATCAAAATGCTTACAAAGTACTTATGACTATGCTTATTATTAATTAGCGCAATTTTTTTAGTCAGTGTTTATATTTTAAAAGCAGAAATATATATTTTTTTAATTTTTTGAATTAGTATGTAAAATGTCAATGTTTAATATCAAATACTGACATGTCTCATTTTTTAACTCTGGAAACTTTTTTTATTATGTATTAAAAACCTCGTTAAATACTTAACCGTGCCATAAAAGAGGGTTCTAATTTTTCTTTCTCCGAAGCGCCGATTTTTTGTTAAATTAATTTTTAACCCCTGTCGGGGAAGTTGCGGAGGCCTTTTAATGATAGCGTTCGATTAATCACGGCTTCACTCCACCGAAGTTTTCATTCCACCCGTGTTTACCGGCCGAACAGCAAAGAGGGCCCAGCAGCATCCACGGAACAAGCGTCATTAAACGAATCCCCATATTTATTTATAGATGAAATTTATGGCTTCATATTATCCAACACGTACACAAACAGAGGGATAAAAACGAATCGGGCTTGGGTAATTATTCTGTGTAGCGCTAGAGCGAACAGATATCGGATGGGCAGAAATAGAGAACAGACTGATAAGGCTACAATAGGGGCACCCAAATTGTGTACTTTGTTAACGCGCTTTTTTCAATAATTGTACGATTGGGTAACTCAAAATTTAAAATGTAAATAATTGAAATTTATATATTGATACATGATATTTGAAAATATATTTTTTTCAGTTTATAGAATATTTGAAGTTAATTCAGTTGCTTAATGGTCAACACTGCCACAGCATTAAAAGTATCGTTCCTAAACGTCTGGTTATTTAATGTGTCAACTGGAGTAGTTTTCATAGACCGCAGTCCACATCGTGGACAGCCCTGGTCTGTATTAGTTCCCACTGTGCTATCCGCCCGTGTACACTGAGCTTTGCGAAGTAGACCATGGGGATAAGATCCGATTGATGTTGTATTCGGACTGGATCTACGTAATCCCGACCAGGAATTTACTGCTTAATTCGGGATAGATTTATTTGTTCGATCTGCGAGTTCATTCAGAGCTTAACGGGAGATTATATTCGGCCTTTAATTTATATAGTATTTAATTTACATGATTTTGTAAGGCCGCAGATATGATATGAATTTATTTCATTGCTGAATCAAAAGTCGCATTATAGTAAATACATATAGGTTTTTTATATTTCTTTTATAAATAACTTTATTTCAACGGTCCTATATAGTTATTGAAAAATACTTTTATATAATGTTAAAAAAAATATCGTTTAAATATTTTAAGCATTTTCGACTTGCTGTCATAATACAATCCTTATCATTGATCAGTAAGTACTTTGCCAATCTCTCAATGTTTTATATTCAATTTGAGCTATTTATGCATATTAAATTTAATTTTGCGGATTAGCACGACTGTTATGAAACTTTAAATCCAATTTCGCACTGAAATGTTTGTCTTAATTTACACGGTCCTTTTGCAAAATTAATCTACCGCACACCCGAGGGTCAGACGGGTAGGCTACATTTTATATTATGGGGTAGCGTTGTAACACGCAGAGCAGGGTATATATTTATACCACAGCTTTTTAGCCGTATTGAATGTCAATATAGCGATGGCTCCAGACGTCGTTAGCATCCCCGCGACCGCAAGAAACCGAGTGGGTGTCAGGAGCTAAGATAGATCGATGGGATCCATAAATCTTCCGAAGCGTCTTCTTGATAGACAGCCTTCAATAGGACGTATATTATAGCAACCGTAGAATGGGTATTGTGTGCCTTACAATCTTTTAACAATATGTTCTTTCTTCAAGTTCCAAGTTATTATTTTTTGCTATGAATATTTTGACCAACGATATTTAAGTTAATATTTATTTTATCAAATCGTTGTCTAATCTGATTTTATAATAAAATACATGCACAATGTAAAGTTAATCTGATTTAGATGGCAATCAAAAACATGTCATTAACAGAATTTGATCATTCAAACCCAGTACTATTTTCGTTGTGTGTTTGAGAAAAATATGATTAAACTTTAAATCCTTTTATCGTTATATATAAATATATTTTTTTGTTTATAAAAATGCGTGCATGTAACATTGTTCTCTTCGCCTGTAGTTCGTCCACTTGCCCTTATTCAATCACGCCCCGGCAGCTGATTTCCCGAGCAGCAACACCGCCCCGAACAATTTTTCCGACATAACTGAGTTCAGTATTCATTTCCGGCGGCCGGGCCGTGGATCCCGACCAGATCACAAATCAAATAACACGGAGAGAATGGCGCAGACCGCGTGATTAATACTCGCACACATGTACGCCCCCGCCCTCTCGCACCTCGCACCCGCACACATGCCCACGCCCAGGGCTGAGCAACCGGACAAGACGGGCGGATAACGAAATAAAATCATTTTATGCTCTCGAATCAACGCACTCAGTGGCGGCAAGTATAAAAATATTTATTTCCTTTTTTTTTATTCCGCTTGTTTTATATTTATTTAAAATAATTATACATTTTTGATAACTAGTATTTATTAGCAAAATCAAATTGTTTTGAAATAATACTAATGTTATCGATAACATTTTTCAACTAAATAAAAGTAAGTTTATTTTATTAAATTGAATATGTTTTCTCAATAATAATTAAATTTCAATTTCCATATTGATATAATTTTCATATTATCAATATATTTAATGAAATTACTTTAAACAAATCACTAGCTATACCAAAAAAAGTCAGTCAGTGAACAGACAGCTACTATTTTTATGTATGGAATATATTGTAAAGACGTTGTCAAATATCATTGATAAGAGAAAAGGATAAGAATTGACGTAATGATTTTGACGTATCCTTGCGATCGGCGCATCTGACCGCAAATATATAATCCTGACACGAAGGCGGGAGACGAGGGTGAGCTCGTGCACGTATTTTTAATATTTCTGAGAGTGCGGAGATGGGTGAATCGAGTCCAGTATTGCAAGTAGGTTTATAGAGAACATCGAAATATTCCAGCCTTATAGCTTCGACAGCCTTTAACTTTGGGTTCTCTGTCAGTTATCAGGCGTCTATAGGTATCTTGGGAGAGTCGTTATTATTTTAATTTTTTTTTTGTCACAATGGCTTTGCGTCTGCATTGCGATTTTATTTGGACTATTGTTGTCTTTTCAGTGTGAAAATGTCACTAGCGGACATTTGCACGAACGCTGTTCTAGTCCCACTAGGTAATGGCAGGATCACAGCCATCCTACAATACTTACTAAACATCAACGATATTTCATATATGTGACGATATTCTGAAAGTATGATCGATAGCATACCATACACAGCGCTACAACTCCTATTTATAAACAAGTTGTAAATCATTTCCGGATGGAAATGAACAATACCAACACACGCGAACATTAGACGCATTATGAAAATGTTTTGTGTAAACATTTAAATCACCGCTTGTATTTCATTTGAATGCTCTACGCATGGGATGTAGTTTTCTTCGGGAAACATTTCCTTTGATGTAATATCCTTTACAAAAGTTTGAACCCCTGATCGCTCAAATACCGCACAACCCCTAATGTTACAAATAAAAACGGACATTACTAACTTTATACCAGACTGACAGAGCGTCGTATTATCCAAGTGCAAACGTTTCATTTTGTTTCATGAAAATTTCAAACGGTAGTAATAAATATATTTGCATACTTATCGCGTGTTTGACACTCCCCGCTGCTAAATGTGCACGCCGGGGTCAGAGACAAAGTGGTTGCATTTATCAGCTGTTATGAACACTGCGGGGTACGACTCAATTTAAAAATTGCATTTCGCCTGGCCTAACGGATGCCAAATGTAGCGTACATTTAGGTTGATGTTACGTAATTTTTTTTTTAAATATGGCTCAGTTGTTCATATTTGCAAAAAACAACTGTTTTAGCTGGTTAATCTAAGAAGATTTTCGGAACATCTAAGATTTTACTCTTTCTCATACTGAAAAAAATATTTTAATTAAATTAACATTTTCACCCCCCCTCATACCGGCGCAGCATCAAAGTGAAATATTTTCAAATCAGTCAGATTTCAGGTGGTATTTGTAATTTCACTTCTCAGTAGTGAAGTGTAACCATAATGGTATTTATTTATAATTTCAGCTCACAGTTTTCATGTTTTTCAATTTCTATTTTAGCCGGTTCAGAGAGAATATTTTTAATGAAGACTAAACATCAGATGTCCCGTCAAATGCCAGACTCCCCCGACATAATTTCCCTTCTGCTGCTCATGTGGATAAGATTATACTAACTCGTGATTATTTTATTTCCTAAAAAAACTATCCCTTTTCGTTATAATTTTATGATTTATTTTCAATTTTAGTGTTGTATTGTGGTTATTTTTTTACGATATTTTTAAAAATCCCATTCCAAGTTATCCTTTGGAAGTTATGTGAGCATAACTAATTATATTCGGAAGCTATAATTTACGAAGGTGTATTATTATTTTACCAAACTTATTATGAGATTTGCGATTGTATCGACTTAATAAGCAATAAGTTACCAGAGCTACAAAAGAAAGCGTAATTTACGGGAGATTTAAACAGAAAAACAGACCCTAAAAGCGTCACCAAACGGGAGGCGAGCGCCGTCACGTGAAGTGGTCATTAAAGCGTGCTCTACCCTCCGGCGCTCGCGCGACCGACCCCTGCGCGCCCGTCTGGTGACTCAGACTGCCGCCCTGCCCGACCACCCTTCAGTCTGCAACCTCACATTATACACGAAATATAGATCACCCCAAACTACAGGATGGAAGCCCCTTACTGTATACGTGATTTTTGAGAATACCACAGAGTGTATTGGCAAATGACTTACACCATAATAGCACCTGCTGAACCTAACTATGGATTTTATATATCGAGTTTAAAAATCACTTATTGACATATTTTTTGCTTTTTTAACGTACGTATATTAACATCCTCTACACACTCGCACAACCAATAACATCCTACTTTGCGTTGTTTACTTGATCACAACCAAAATAATGTTTATCTAAAGGTTGATTGCAAGAAGTGTGTAGCGGGCTTTCTCTCGAAGCACTCGCTTTTACTAAAGTGCGTGTATTTTTTTTTTATAGTTGAGCCGTTTGCGGTTACCCGGCCGGTCGTTCTGTTTGACTTGCGCCGAGCTTCTCCTCCCTGTTGCCGGCTTTGTATGCAATTAGATTGCCGGCGAAGTTGGCGAGCGGAATACGTTTTGTAGGGCTTGCCCTCCCGCGGAATACAGACGAGGCTCCGAGTCGGGCGGCGGCTCGCGCGAAACTCAGAACTCGGGCGGAAATCAGCCCTCGACATTCGTCGGTCCATTTGGGCCTTTCTAATAATTGACAAGTATAAATATTATATTGTAAGTAGGGGAAGTATAAAAAGCATGAAAAGTATGGAAAGTAGAAAAAGTATGGAAAGATGCGGAAGGAAGAAAAGTATAAAAAATGTGGGGTGTATGGAAAGGAGGGAAAGAAGTAAAGTATGAAAAAAAGAAAATATGTAAAGTATGGAATGTTTGAAAAAATTGGAAATGACATATATATATTCGTGTTATAAAAATATTTTTTTAAATATGATATACGTATATAGAAAGGCGGTATATCCCAAGGGAAGCACTTTTTCTTTTAGTATTTTTTTATATTTTCTTCAAGTCTGAAGTGTCTCCGGATTATGTTTACTTGCTTTTATATAAAATATATTGTACTTAACAGCATTGCTCAAACATTTTACGATAAATCACAAGATATTAATAAAAAAAACTACAATAAACACTCATAAATCTAATTGATGATATTATTAATGTAATGCTATATCGAATCGCGCATTTATAAATGCTTCCTATAAACCATCAATCACAATAAAAACCACATTATGATGGAACCGTGATAAAGTCCCCCGCGGTTGTAATAAATAAATATCAATAATAAAAAAAGTCTAATCTCTGAATAACTGATATCATCCCCCGTTAAACCAAACCAGCCATTTTATCCCCTTAGGACCATCCGCCGCTTTTTAAAACCTTTGAAAATATTAATTAGAGATATACGGCCGGATAAAGCTAGCCTTGGTACAAGTGAAGTGCGTGCACTAGTAACGGCCTCGGCTACCATTATGACTATTTCGAATTTATTATTTGTGTGCTGGTAGCTAACTGAAGAGCTAAAAATATATATTACAAGCCTAGGGGTAGAACATATACATCATGTATTATAAACAAACAAAAATCATGTCGTTGTCGTTTTTAGGTTTCATTTTCACGAATGAAGAGTTCTGAAATTCATTTCTTTGTTTTACTAATATATTGTTGTTGCATTGGTAATATATAAACCAAACATTGTTTATACAAATTTTATGCTATAATAAAAATGTTAAGACCTTACTTCTTTTTTTAGTATGCAGCTGTGACTTTGAAACTTTAAAAATTCAATAAATAGATTAAAAAATATATCACGGTCTCTTAATCCATACTTAAACATTTTTATGCGCTCCAAAAATATCATTGATGCCATGTTTATTTAATCCCATAAAGAATTTCAGCCCTTGGATTAAGATTAAGACGGATGTAAAAAAATTGTAAAATGCCCCGTCATCCATCCCCGCACGTGGAATGTAACCACAGGGGAAGAGAAGCAGCGCCCACAAGCATCCCTCTCGAAATAACAGGCTTTCAGGAGAATCCACGGCCTATTTAAACGCGGCCCGAGGGTGGTAATGCAAATTCGTTACGGAAATAATAGTGCACAGTGTTCGTGCTTTTTTCCTTCCTAGACAGAAATAGTTTCTTTCACTGCTCGGCCAGTTTTTTGTCGCCGGTTGGGGTCGGTTGCGCGGGTGTCGGGTTTCAAAGCCGAGCCCCGCGCCGGCTCTGACTGTCTGCTTTGAATCAGTTGGCTTTTGACTTCGGGAACGTAGGGAGAAATAGAGCTTCAATTATTTTTTCATGTTTATTTTTAGAGTTGTAAAGCAGTGCATTCTTAATTATTCACGGTTTGACATGTTAGTGCGGCTCGGACTCGGATAGGACGCTTTTAGAACTTTCATTACCAACGATTTCATTTTTTTTATACTGCCTTATTAATAATGTACATTTGATGATAAGTGTTCACACATAATAAATTAAACGACAAAATCAATAGCCCGTATTAATTGCTTTGACTTAATTCGACAATAAAGCCAACCCTTGCTCAATATTTGTTCCTGGATTTGTATTAATGAAATAAACGGAAATATAATTATATAGCTGTATCTTGCGAAATTAAATTTATTTACGTCAAGGGTATTTTTACTTAGATGTTCAGAGACACGTGCATTAAATATCTACTATAATAATAGCCATTGTGTGTG
The DNA here is from genome assembly GCA_022113835.1 of Atopsyche davidsoni. NCBI lineage: Eukaryota > Metazoa > Arthropoda > Insecta > Trichoptera > Hydrobiosidae > Atopsyche > Atopsyche davidsoni. The sequence continues at coordinate 8,360,794 of JAILWY010000007.1, forward strand.
GGTGGGTGTGTGTGTATGTTTCATTTTTGGGTTCTCTATAGAATATCTTAAAAGATACAACGCTGATTTTTTGCACGCAAGTTCAGTGAAATTTTCCGCAGTTATGTGCCGAATTTCAAGACGATAGGATAATATTTTCATTCATAAACTAATTAAATAAAACTATCAAATATGCTTTGTGTACGAATTATATGATTCTGTTGTTCACAGCGAGAATTTCAAATTTAGAATTTTTACAAAAAAACAAAATATGATGCTTCTAAGAAATTTACTAAAAAAATAACACCGTCTAAGCACAGCAAACGTAATTAAAAAAGAATAGCACAATTGAACGTGATAAAGACTGCATCTAATAAAGAACAGTGATATTTCCTAGAATGGCTTTGCTATCAAAATTAATATCCGGTTATTAAAAAAATATGTGTACAAAATATTCATCTAATTGTCAGCCAAACATATGTTCAAACACTATTGCATCGTTCATCGAATACGTCATTTTATGACGGGCTACATTTCTAGTTCAATAATAAATACAAACTGAGAACTTTGCAATAACTCTCGCCGAACTTTATCGTCGCATCGGAATACTCGCACGCATGAAAATCTCCATTGAAATTATAAGAACTCCCGAAGTCTCCGTGCCGGCTCAAAGGGTAGGCCGGAATAATTTCAAATGCCATCTTTATTCAAAGAGACCGTCTGAGCAAACAAGCCCCAGGCGTCGGAGGCAGTTGATCCCCGGACTGCGGCTCGAGCCCCCTCGGCGGCCCCCGGCGGGATTGCCTTTGGGAATGGTGCCAGTGCCTACAGACGGGATACATTTGGCTTACTCTTAAGTAAAGTAACTAACTTTGCTGGCAGTATTTAGACACCAATTTCGCTGCAATCTCTTAGAACTGTCATAATAATTTATCACTTTTATTTGTATTGAGCACACCCATAAGTAAAACGTTCATGAATAACAACATAAACTAATCATTAATTGAATGCGTTGATATTTAAATGTATTTTACAATTTAGTCTTATAATACATTTGTGTTCTATATTCCTAATGTAAGTAAAACATATTTTCGTATGACTATGTAAAGGCAAAATATATTTTTTATTCAAAAGATCAATTAGATCAATTATTAAATCAATATATCGTTGATAACTTCCAAACTCGAGTTATTAAAAAAAAAAAAAAAAAAAAAAAAAAAAAAACCCGCTTCGTCTCATAAATATAATAATATATAACATTTTCAAAACAATATATATATATATATGTATATGACAAATCGTTAAAAACACTCAGAAGCACGTATAATCCCACCGTTTATCACCAAATCGCATAAAAAGCAAGCACCCCAAGAAAAATACAAAAATTTCGTTCACAACATTTTTTTGTACGTTTCCAGTAACACCGAGCTTCACCTTCGGTTATATTTTGTATTAATGAAGTTTGTAGCAAGCCCACCCTTCGATATTCAGCATTGAGTGGTACTTCATATATTTTTCCCGGCTAGATGTGGAGTCTGAATGTAAATATTTGGCACAAAGATCGTCCTTTGAGAGCTCTCCGAGAGCGATTTGTATATTGGATGACGCTATCGATCGGTACGCTCTATGGAACCTCTCCTTTGGTATATACGAGTATATGTATATACACGCTCGGTACGGCACACTCTGTTAGGATGAAAATTTTACATCAGTTTCTCTCTTTTTTGGCTAGTTTATCAATAGCTAACAAGAAGATATTGCTTTATAACCGGTCACCAGTGACTAATAAAATAAACTGGGGAATAAAGTATTTCGCAACACTTACCTTACTCAAATAACACCGCGCAGCCCTCCGCCTTCTAAAAATACCGTCCCCTCAGCTTGTGACGGTGCTGGAGCACCCCAGGGCGGCCGATGAGCACCCTCGAGTGACGTCACCGCCCCCGCACACAGCCCGGCCGCCATCTTTGTTGCGGATGGTCGGGGCCGGTAAATTATCTCCTCACACGCGGGGCGGGTACATAATAAATACGCCGCCCGAGAGTGGTCCCTCTGCACTTCCTATGCCCCTGACTACTGCCGCCCATTTAGGCTACTTATGTGAGAAACCGCTGGAATAGCTTCGGCCGATCCAGATTCTAGGAAAGGTCGCCGGTTACATCTTGTGCGGTGATTTTCACTATTTATTCACATATATATATTCAATATTTTTGGTATCCTTTAGGCCCCGGGTTGATAATCATAAAAAAATCACCCCTATATCTTTACTATTTATGAACAGTTTCTTTTTTTTTTTTTTTTTTAATAAAAAAATCTTATTTTTTATTTTTCTTGAGATTCAAAACATCGGTAATCAATCAAACCATTTATATGAACTATCAATATGAAAGCTGAAGCATACTTTTATCTGCATTATCTAAATACTCGCAAACTTATATTCTATATGTACAAGCAAAGGAAAAATAAGTTCGAATCTTCCCCCTCTCCCACTTACGGATGTTGGACTCTAGTTGACCCTTCTCTCCCAAGCTTTTTAAAACAGGGAAGCTTTGTTGATCCGCCCGACTACTCCCTCAGGCTCTACGAACCTACAAGTCCTCCTACACCCAGGAGATCTATGTAAATTTTTACTCAACACAATCAGCTTTTCTTGCCTTTCAATTTATAGATTCACGAAACAATTCACACAAATCAGACGACATATTTTAATTATATATTAGATTTATTAATCAGGTCTCTCGCCGTTTAAGAAACACAAAGCCATCGGTTTAAATCACGCTCTCGGATCAGCTCCCTACTGCTTTACCGGCTCAGCCATTCGAACACTGTCTCGCCCGGGATTTTGCACCCCCTACCTTGCGATGACTATATTATATCAAGAAATAGCGTGCTGTAGATATTTCAGTTCGTAATGCATTAGAGCAGTGGTCCCCAACCCTATTCCCGCGGGCACCATGGCGCCTGCCGACCGTTTTACGTGTGCCTGCCGCTGTGCGACCACGATAAAAAATTATTTAAGTTTACAATAAAATGTTATGAAAAAAGTAATATTTAGTAAATAAACAGAGAAATATAACAGAAAATACTTATATCGTTATAATTTTCAAAATAATAATTCTTTCCAGAAAATCATATAAAATCCGGTTGAATTAGCATCTTATGGGTGTAGTTTGGTTTGTCTCTGTTTCTATAATAACGCCCCCTAGTAATACGTTCACGATATAGTTCAGATACTTGATGAAAAAGTTGCTGAATAAATATAAATCTGATATTTTTGCGGTAGTACAAGTGAGGTAAAAGCTATGTAAAAGTCTATATGATATTTTTGCGTTGATGACAGTGAGGTGAAAACTATGTGAAAGTAAATCTGATATTTTTGCGATAGGACTGGTGAGGTGAAAGCTATGTGAAAGTCTACTTGATATTTTTGCGATAGTATAAGTGAAGTGAAATCTATGTGAAAGTGTCTCTGATGTTTTTGCGTTGATAAAAGTGAGGGGAAAGCTATGTGAAAGTATATCTGATATTTTTGCGATATGACTGGTGAGGTGAAATCTATGTGAAAGTGTCTCCTGCCTATCTATCTATCTGCCCCAATTCGACCCAATTACAATAATTTTTATGCTATTTATTTTACATAAAAATATAAACAATAATTTTTGTATTTTATAATTATATTTTTGGAATTAAATATTTTTTGTGCATTTATGTATTATTGAATATTTTGAAAAAATACCGGCATTTTTGAATGTGGCCTTGGATGCAAAAAGATTGGGGACCCCTGCATTAGAGTATTAAAGCTGTAAACTCCAACACCCCTGCTACCACATTTTTATATCATTTGCGCACCGATAGTTATTTGTACGTTCATTTTTTTTCATTTATACTAAAAGTTTGGGAATTCGTGTAATTTTATTCCCCCTCGGTTTTATTCTGCGAGCGCGTAGACCTCCTCTCTCGTTTCACAACACAATTTAAAAATTAATCAATAAACAATGCATGTAAAAATAATAAGAATTCGCAGTAAAATATTTTTAAAAGTCATTTATCACGCATAGACATCGCTGAAACATCAATGGGGACGCGTTCGACTATGAATATGGTTTTTTAATCGTCATATTCGTTCACGGTGGGGGTCGCTTCCATCTGCTACCCCGCCGGAATAATTATCGACAACCCCGATGTAAACAAAAATTAATTCACCCGAATCAAGTCCTTTGTTTCAGAACGACCCCTCGCGGTAATAAACTTGGGGCTCTTTTTTGACGGCCGTAATCCCTTTTTAAAAAATCCTTAATGACGCCCCAATCCAATTAGGCCCTATTACCGGTCATATTTTCGACGTTATACCCAATCTGCATTTTTTAAATGAGTTTTTAAAAAAATATAATTTTAAAAAATATAATTTTAAAAAATAATTATAACTCTATTTGCAATTCGTAGTTGCGCGTCGTGATTTCAGCGGTAAAGCAAGGCCGACAGCATTGATAACAAACTAGAAAAAAATTGGAGATCAAATTTTTAGGTTATATTTATAATAATAATATTAATAATAATAATAATAGACACATTCTTTGCCTTTGACCGTTTGAAAAATGTTTGAATGATTGCCCTTATTTTAAATAATTTGTTAGTTGGTTGGTACTTTCAAGTGAAACAAGCCAGAGCTTTGGGCTTGTATGCTGCCACTTCAGTTCAATATTATAATGGCACACACAATAATAACCGGGAATAATGGTGGTGACATGGGTAGAGTTTCAATAGTATTGCGGTTTGAAAACATTAATAATAAAGTTTATGTGTTTTTCATTAGAAAAATGTACTACCAATATTAAAAATAACAAATATCTTCAGGTATGCCGCATCCTTTTGAATTTAGCTTTCTTAAGCAATCGAGACGATTAAATTAACTATAGCATAGAAGTTCAATTGGCAAGAGCGCCAGGCCGCGTCAACCGTGAGTGTGTGTGTTCAAATCTTATCTGTGTTGTAATTATTATCAAGATTTTTTTCGTAGTGTCATGTGTGATGCGATCACCTTAAAAAATATACTGTATCAAAAATATATTTATCACAAACTATAACCATATTAATTATTGTTTTCTGCATCAGTTTTATGTTTTAAAAAGTTTTCAAGTAACACAAAGAACTAGTAGTAAGTTGATTTTTATTAAGTTTAACTTTAAGTCACACGCAGGGAGCCTTACTATTCAAATTTCGCATGTAAATTAATTCAATGCTCGTGTACTTCTTTTTTATATTTAATTCAAACCTTTTAAGAGTCAGCAGTTATTCTCCCGTAACGTATTTCAATCCTCACCTTTATCTGCACGAAAAAAAAATAATTCCCCAATAGATAACGCAATCACAGCTGAATCAAAACTGGATTAAAAATACAATGAATATTCATTAAATTGAACGTACCCGCCAACATCCATCAAAATCCATTTGAATATACGATTTCGTATTCAATCGTATTTTTTGCATATATTTTTGTGGATAATTTAAAAAACCGTCAGAATTGTAATTAATCTACACCAAAAATATTTTTTTGAAATCAGGTTTTTTTCACGCGAAAATGATAGCTTTTACTAAATCGAACTCGATGTGCTGCCTCTACAAATATAATATAAATAATCGTAATGTTTTTGATGATACAATCGAGAAAGAAAGATAGAATCGTTAATTAAATGAAATAATCATTGAACACTAATTAAATATAAAACCATAATGTTGTGTTGTCAGCAGTTTTCGGATAGAAGCGATAAGATATCTCAGTTCGTTATACATGGGTGTAATGTCAGTATTAAACCTCCCTTGCCTTCTTCACCCGGCCGAGTTCAAACAATGTCCCATTCACCCCAGCGTTTGACGTTGTTATCCAGTCGGGCGTCCCCAGCGACTGGACGCCATTTCAGGGCCTGTCATGCCTCAACCCTCCCCGGCTTCTTTCATTTCCGAAAACACTCAACGACCCTCCGCCTCCAGCCGCGCACCGCCTCGGGCAGGTGTGTCTTAAAATGGCCCAAATTAAAAAAAATAAATAAACGTGTTATTGCTCAAGCAAAAAATGCGTTTTTCATGTACCACGAACGAACTGCTAATACAAATCCTTACATTGCCTAAATTCCAATGAATACTGCTTTCTCTATTTCAAGCTGGCTGATATATATTTGTGCATTGGATATAAATTTGATGCAAGCATATTTAACAGATAATAGTATGAGTATATCGGATTTTATATTTATAGTATTTCAAAGCCTCGTTTGTACCCTGCTGCGGACATTTTATTCCCTCCCGCTTGAACGAGTCCTGTGAAAGACACAGGAATTGCTGTACGAGCGTCCGCCTCGGTGGGCCGTACCTGCCGTGGATTCCTTTGTGTCACGTATGAAATAAGAACCAGGAAATTATTCTGCCGCATCGTGATGCACAGAGAACGTGGAAATAGAGATACAATACGTTTACGGGTATATACTATTCTGTGCGAATGTTTCGCCATTTTTAAGCGAATTGCGCAATCGGTGTTTTACACAACATTGCCCATAATGATGAAAGAATATTGTTTCTAGTAACATTATTGAATAGCATTTCTCTATACATTGTAGTTTATAATATGCCTGTGTTTAAGAGTAATTAAACTTTTAAAGTTTCTACTGCTGTAAATAACAAATTAAACATCATTAAAAAGATCGCTTCTTTCTGGGTACATTTATATGTATACATTTTTTAACTATAAATAAACCTACCAAGACAACGTAAACTAGGTGAACTGTTTTATATTTAAATTTACTTTACTTTCCTTAGATTTTCTTTGTCTAAGTACTTTGATAGATTTTTTTGTAAAAGTAAATAAATTATACTTTTAAAACAGTGACTATTTTTAATCGAAAAGTTAGCTATCTTTGGCAGGGCGTATTTTTTTTTTAATTTGAGCAAATCCTTTTAAAATCGCAAACGCGCAAACGAATCACTTATCCGGGTAATCCCCCTCCGGGATTGGCTGCGCTCTCGCTCCGTTTGGATTGCACCGAGCTAAGTCCCGATTAATATTCCTTTGCGAGTGCATCAAGTCCTGGCCGAGCGCAAGTCTTCCCTGCTAATCGCATGCATTCGTAATTGCCTTCATCTGCATAGGACCGTTTTCGAATGAATATAAAATGTACCCGTCTACTACTTCATTTGCTTTACATAGTATTATGTTCATGTTGTAAATATATGGAAAAAATTACTGTCAACGAATAGTGTAAATGTTGTATCAACACTCATTTTCTAAATGCGTTTATGATTGATCAAGCTGTTAATCTTCTCTTCTTCTGATGCTTCTCCTCGTAGGAGGTTCGTGACCATCGAACATATTTCTATCGTAGACCAGTCTCACTAATTCGGCCGTACTTCCGATCTTCAGCCACTGGCGCAAATTCCTCATCCAGGATTTTAAGGATTCTCCTATTTAGTCATATTTCAAACGCCTTAATTAACGCCCGTAGCTGTCTTGAGTGTCCAAGCTTCAACTCCATAAATGAGAAATGAGACGTAATAACACTTGATGAATATCCAGCGAGATATCAGTGTTATATCTCTTGAGCATAGTACTTGCCTCAAATTAATGAACGTACTGCGTGCTGTCTTAATTCTCGTATTAATTTCCTGTTAATCAATGATGTTCAATTACATGAAACAGCATCTTCCTTGTAGCTATGAAGTTCGAGATAGGTTTATCCGACTAGTCGCTGCGTATATCATATATGCTGCTGTGTGAACTCCTCATTAGCTGACACGGGTCTTCTAACTCCTGAATGTATCGCCCCTCAGCGTCCACAGCCTAACCTAACCCAAACGTCTCGACGGGCTTTAAAGATACCATAACCAACATGGAGATCAAAATAAAAGCAAATCTCAAGTACTCGCCACCCACTCGAAAAATCGTATATATTAGATTTCTAGATAGTACGTGCTGTGTATCATTTGGATTAGGACCTAAAGATCTATTTCCTGGGTATCAGAAGAAGATTGGCTTGCGATGAAACAGTATTATTAAATGTACAAGTGACCTTTGGCATTTTGTGATTTCATCAGATTTCGAGTTACGCCTTACGAAAATCTCAACGAAATAATAATATGTTATTAGGTTCCCGTATTGCGTACCTTTATTACTACTGTATAAATCCATAATTGACGAGCCCGTGAACTCAACCTGTTCCTGATTCGTATGCGCCATCACGACACTGAACTTTTTGAACACTAACAACCTTACTGGAAAAATCTATACTGTTTTATAGTTTGTATTATACAATTTGCTTCCCATCTTAGATGTTCAGATAATAATTGAGATACTAATTACTTCTATGCGGTTAACGATGTTATAGTTTTATTATTATTTTATAATATGAATATTTTTTTCTGTAAATTGCTTCAACTTTTTTTCATTATTATATTTCCTGGAACGTTCATGGTTATGCCCAGAATGACCTGATGTCGATCTTCTCCTTGGAATATTTAATGCAATTTTCTGCACTCCATGGCATTCTTACTGCAATATTGGAAAACGTAGATATTTATTAATAGCCTTTGTAGGCTACGAGCGACGCCCCTTCGACTATTAGTTTTTTCTTATCGTCATTCCACCCTGCTCAGATATTTTATGAATTTAAAATATCGTAGTATTATACATATAGGTAATATTTAAAATTAATTATTATTTATATAGAAGTATCAACTCACATAATGATTTTTTTTGATTAGATGGTTCGGTTATAAGAATTTCAGGCTATCTAGATATTTTCCTCCCTTGTTTGTGACTGAGAATGCTGGTTGTTCTGTGATGTTTTGAACTACAAGTGAATCAGGATTTATCTCATGCAGTCTGATATGGTCATTGACGCCTTCTTTCATCAATGTAAACACTAACGCTTTCGGTCCATAGTTATATACCTCATTGACATTCATCATTTTTAAACCATAAACTGAGTATTTGTCACAGAATCATAGCGACTTCCAATTAGTTTTCAACTTGAATAAAACTCACTTTGTAGCACTAGCACTATAAAAAATATTTCTATGTCCATTTCAAACAGCCTTGATTTGTTATTTAATGACGCGTTATATACACAGCCGTCCATATATAGTTCATGCAGCAATTTCTGCCGGCATTGTCTTCCCAAACCGTACAAAGAAAAACAAAAGGCGCAGCTCAGTTCTCAATTTATTAAAGCACGCCGCTAAAACACCACTTTCATAATATTAGATACTTAACACAAGAGAGTAATGCGTCATCTTGAGATGTTCTCACCCCCTCGTAGATTATTTTTACCACCCTAATGAGGCGGTCGTAATTAGGGAAGGGCGGCTCGTCCACCCTCGAGTCCCTCTGGGCGGATCTGTGTTAAATGAGCGTGAATTTAGAATGCTGCGCCTACCAACATCTACCCGCACCAGCAATACAGAAAACAACCCGCTCGCGAAGGGATGCTCAATGATTGCTGCCTTTTGTTCGCCGCTTGTAATTGTCTTGATAATGGGATGGGTAATCTCACCTGAAACTTACTTTGATCCCTTTTGATCATCTTTTAAATACTGAAATACCCCTGTCGTATACATTTATTTTCCATGCTATAATTTGTCAATTCCAAATTTTGACTTCATTCATAGATAGATGTATCATTTGGTCACACCCAGTTATAAGAAGAATAAAATAAAAAAACATCAGCTAACTAAGATTCTCCTTATATTTCAACTATATATTAGTTTTGAATTTTATTTATGGAATTTCATTACGTATATGATGGATTACACAAAGCCGTATACTTTATATTTAGACACGGAGTCCTTAATTTTTCTGTTCGAGCGAGTGTAGTAGAGACAGTTTTATAGTTCCCGGGTTGTCTCGTTTGTTATTTTACGTTTTTAATGAAAACGGAAATAGAAGCGGGCAGTAAACATCCTTTTTCGCACCGGCACGCGTGTCACATACGGCAGCACACTTTTATGAAACGAAATAATGGCGTCGTAAAAACAAACCAAAAAGGTTCCCTAATGCCACCGCCCGGGAAACTCCTGTATCTCTGTACGCTCAGTGTCGCCTTATGGAAACAATAATAAACCATTGTTGTTTATGGCCGAACCTATGTATCGAGTAGTGTGCTACACTAACCAGCCAAATTTGCCAAACCTGCCGTTGATATTTCTAGTTGTACTAAAGCGATAGATAAAAATACTGAATATATTCCCAAGATATGTTTTACTCAATGAAACTAAAAAATCATTCAATATGAATATATTTTCAATTAATTTACCCATATGTTAACACCTATTGAGTCTGAATTCTACAAATCACCATAGACTAAGCCTAGATCTCATTCAGGCACTGTGATAGATTGTTGCTTGCCATTCATTGAAGCAATTAAATCCGAACTTGGAAAGCTCTGCATGAACATTGTTTGTTCTAAATGTGTGAGTTTCAACATCTATTATAGCAGTTATAAAAATTCCATTAGATTTATAAGTTAATTTATTTGAGTATGCTACTACCCCAGAGTACAGGATCATCTTAGGTTATAAAAATCTGTGAATAATGCGTTGTTTGGTATAGTTTTTTTTTACGTAGAGGGAGGTTTGTCTACGGCCTCCTTTAAGTCTCCCCGGTGTTTGTGTATTTAGCCCCAGCGCCTAAGGAACTGCCTGTGAGATTTAAGTTAAGTGCTTTGGGAAAGCTCCGAGTTCAGGACCGCTTTAGCAGTTTTAGGGAAACCTATTATTTAGCGGTGCTAAAGACAGTGTGTACGGTGTGCGCCACTTCATAACAGCATTATGGATGAGGAATGATATGCATTACGTTTAAGGGCACTTAACGAGGCTTCTGTTATAAATTTAAGCCTCACACGCATTCAGGAAGTAACCAATGTTGCAATACATTCAGCTGAAACAATGTATCGTTTTGAGTTTCAGCAGTTCTAATAATTTCTGAACAATCGCTTTCCCTGTTGCCTTTGATTGTTGCGTTGAATAAACCTCATTACCTTGAAATTAAAATGAAAATCTTCCGTTTCCAATTTTCATTTGCTAAACTATTTATGTTAATGACCCGAAAATTATTATATATCGGGCTCGCGTAAATTATGTTAGGTCTGCGAATCTTAGGGGCAGCATTCTTCTTGCTGTGACGCTGTGTCTCGTGAAACAATCCCTTATTAATATTGTGGACTTTATTTAGAGCAAATAGTAAATAATTGAAATACAAAACAATTAACATGAAATTGGATGACCCCCTCGTTTATTTAGTATTAATTTCATTGTAATGTTTTGAATAATATAGATTAGCGTTGTGTTGTTTTATCCATATTTATGTATCTATAAGTCGTTGATCATTCTTGTATTCATAAATATTTTTATATAGTACGTGCGCAATCTCAGCGAAGCAGAAAGCACGTGTTGACCTTTGCAATCTAAAACAATGAAAGAACTTGTAAAAAAATGTATTGTTCGTCTGCCAAGTCTCAGTCAGATTTATATAATCGTGTTTGAAAAAAAAACCGCTTAATTGTGTTGTTTAAGGAGTTTATATAACAGACTGTTTATTTTTCGATTAAACCGCTTCTTGGCAACGTCTCGTATGCAAAAGTGGGCATGTATAGTAACTTCAGAAAGATACCGGAGTTGTGAGACAAGAAAATATCACGAGGAATAGAATAGTCGAGATCGTCAAGGCGTCAGGAGTAGCAACGCGAAAAATGTTGGACTATCGAGAGGCAAGGAAATGTCATGGAAAGGTATCAAGATAATTAGGATTAAATTTCAACGGCATTTCATAAATTCTGATTTATAATTCTGTCAAGGGCAATACGTAACAGTAAAAATTTAAAACTTCTTTTAACAATATAGCAGGTACATCCTGATTCAAATATTTGTTATGTAATACTTATCTCCTTAGTACTGAAGCATTAAAGTGTCTCCGGTTTCAGTTTTAAGAGAACTGAAATTGGTGAGTGATGTTTATTTTTTTTCAATTTGTTATATCCACAAAATTTACAGCATATATTCATCAGGTGCCTCACTTTTCAACCATGTTTATTTTTTGATGACAAATATTCATATTCATGTTTGGTTAAATATCAATAATTACTAAAACTCAAACCAGAACTATCGACTAGAAACAGAGCCCAGATTAATGTATTGAAAGTGAGACGGCGATCTTGGATGAAAATTACGACAATGGGCGCATTTGAACCCGAGCCAAGGCGACCGAACTCTTGCGACCATCAGATTTAGCTTTCATGGAGTAGGGACACCCTCATTAGTCCTGCGGCCGGTGTGCGTGTCCGGGGATGCTGGATGAATGCTAACTTTTATTCGGGTTCTTTTGTATGTTGCGCGGCTAACTGGGCTTGATTTTTTTTTTTAAATAATATATTTTTAATATAATAAACATCGTTATGTATCGATAGAATACGGTTGGCCGCTGGTTGATGACTAATACGTATATCCAATCACTTGCAAGCTTAAGGAGCATCCAAGCTCGCTGGAGGAATATTCCAAATTTACTGAAGCGGGACTCCAAACAAACAGATATTTTTTTATATAACAATAACACACTAAGATTGAATAATTTTTTTTAATGTATATTTTCATTTGAAATCAATGCGTACGTTCAGGGCGTTTAATTTCTCAATTTTTTTGCGCATCTATGAAAAAAATTGTCCCGGTTTTAAAATTGTCCCGATTTGCTCCAGAGTACTTATTTATTCATACACATTGAGATACATCGATAACTAGGCAGGAGACAACCCTTTTTCGTGAAACAATTAAATTATCTGTCTTAAAAATCCCGATGGGGAATTTCCGGAGAAGAAAATCTAATTAGAGAACTGTCAGAAACTCGGAAAGCGCTAATGAAGCCTGCGACCGAGGAGGGCGAGCCGACTCCAGCGGCTCCGAATCTAACCCTGCAGCGTCAATACGAGTGTTCCGTGCAAATATAAGTTTGCGTAGTTTGAGTTTTAGCTTTTGTATCTCCGGAGATTTCAATTTAAGTGTCCTCTCTCCGCCGGTCCATTGTTAGTTCTTAAAAATAAAAGGAGGAAGGAAATATTGTGTGGATATCGCAAATCCGAAGATATATTTCCTTGCTAGTTTGCTCGGCCATTTTAAAGCTCCCGTAAGCTGCCCATTTTTCATCTCCCTTTATCTCTGTTGGAAATATATACGATGTAATATTTTTACTTTATATTTTTATGATAACGTCATACGTGAAATGAACATCGCGCTACGTGTATGGTGAATAACTCAATGTATTTAAGAAATATCCTCGTGTGATGTATCTCCAATAGATTATGGTGAAAACCCGTCACAATTAAGTAACGTTCAAATATTTATTTGCGTCGCTCCAATACGAAGTCGGATTTGCTTCTCTCGCTTGCGTCCGAAACCAGATTCTTTAATTCAGAATCTTCTTTGGTTAAATGTCGTCCTTCACCCTCTCCACGTATTCAAACCAAAAAAAATGCACTGTCTGAGTGTCTGCTTTTGTGGTCTTCGTTTAATGGGCGTTGTTCGCTTGCTCGTCAACAGATATCCGAGCGCAGTTGAACGAGCAGCTGCGATGGCTGGACGCGCGGGTGGAAGCGCAAGTGGCGCTGGCCGCAGAGCTGCAGGAGTTCTTCAGGAGGCGAGCCGAGGTGGAGCTGGACTACAGCCGCGGCCTTGAGAAGCTGGCCAAGGGACTGCAGCTCAGGCACAAGGAGCAGCGCAACAAGTCAGTATACTCCGCCATCACGTTCCCAAGTGATTTCATCACCACGAATACAACCGCGGTCAGGCACACGTCACGGTGGATTACTGAATTGTTAACTGCCGCGGAATCCATCCCATGCACCTCTGATGATAATACGGATTTCCTCATTTAATTGTCGTTTCCATTTCATAAAGAAAAAAAAATCGAATATTTTTATATTAGTAGTATATACTAATATAAAAATATTCGATTTTTTTTTCTTTTAGTAATATATTTCAGGAAAATAGAGGTATACTCTATTTTCCTGAAATATATTACTATTCGAGGGGCCAAAGGCAGCTAAAAGCAATAGCAACGAAAAAAAAATAGTACTTACTATTTTATAAAATTACTAATTGAAAAATAATTATCGAGTGTTCGATGTGCAAAGCATTAGGATTTTTTTTTAAAATACGTATACGCGTATATTTGAAGTGTTTTTGTGTTTTCCCTTTTTGCAATGCTTGTAACATTTCTTCATGACGTTGTGACATTACCATTCCAGACGCGAGCAATGGCCGCTGTTCTCTTCGTACGCGTGCTGGCAGCAGCTGGTGGCGGGTGCGCGCGCCCTGGCCCGGGACCACGCGGCGCTCGCGGACCTCCACTCCACGCACTTGGTGGCTCGGCTGGCCACCGTCATGGAGGACGTCCAGCGCGTCTATCGCAGGGTAAGTCTTGGACCCAAAATTTACAACTAACATCATCGGTGGACCACATAAGTTTTGTTATATAATCGATGATTTATTTTTGCAGTGCCGCGAGATAGCGTACGAGACCCACGAGGAGATCCTGCGCGTTTTGCACGAGCTTCACGCTGCCATGAAGACCTTCCAGCAGTACGGCGCCGAGTGGCGGGCTGCCGAAGCCAAACTGCGTGCCGCGGAAGCTCAGCGCGCCCGTCTGCTGCCTCCCCCGCCCACCCCCTCCGCGCCGCCCGCGCCGCCCAAGCCGGCCTCCAAGAAGGCGCGCGCCCTGGACAAGGACGTGGAGAAGCGCACTCAGAAGTACACCGACGCCAAGCTCAAGGCGCTCAAGGCCAGGAACGAGTACCTCCTGTGCCTGGAGGCGTCCAACACGACCATACACAAGTACTTTGTGGACGATCTCTCTGATCTCATTGATGTAAGTGGTTTCATAATGTCTTGCGAATCTTGTGAATTATAACTATTAAGGAGTAGTGAATGACTGTCAAAATATTAAACACAGAAATCATCGCTAAACATGAACGTCACTATGTATTGATACATACAGAGCACAGATATTTTTAAGACAAAATTACTTCAATATTATTTTAAATGATTCACAAACCATGATTGTTTATTTATGTCCTTTAAACCTTTGTACTTCAGTGTATGGACTTGGGTTTCCACAACTGCATATCCCGAGCACTGCGCATGCAAGTCTCAGCTGACGAGGGACGAGCCAGGGCGCTCCAGCAGGGAGCCGACACACTCACAAGTCAGTACTAATGCGAAGCTCTTTACCATAAAGATTGCTATAGTTTACGAGTACATTATTTGATAATAGGCTTTATTGGTTACTAATAGGATGACAACTCTCTGTTTTAGATTGTATCAGTAGCCTGGACTCTCGGCTGGACAAGCAGAAGTTCCTCGAAGCTCACCACCAGGCATTCGTCAAACCCAAAAAGCTAGCTTTCCAAGGAACACAGCCTAGTGATGAGGTAAATGTTGTATTATATTATATTATAGAAACCTCATGCTTGTAATTGAATACTTATTTCAGTTTAGGTAGAATATATTTTGTGGAACTCATTGATTGCTCTTACAAGACCTTCTTCATTTTCTGTGTTAATAAAATTAATGTACCTATGTATTAGTGATTAAATGATGAATGTGACAAGGTGTGTTGATTTATGCGACAATAAAACATTAGTCAGGACATGATTAAGGCAAAATTTACTTTGTGGGTGAATTGTAAAAAAGATCAATTTTGATATCTTTAAGATATGTTCCATACTGTTGAAAATAATCTTCAGGCACTATCTTATTGGTGTTATTAAATATTCTATTATTTTGATAGATTCAGAAAAGTATTTTCTAAAACGTAGTTGGTAACAAATCTATGATCGCACAATTTTTTTCCAATATTCCTTCAATCGTACACAGTCGTAACTACTAAGAATCAATTAATAAACTTCTTTACTTTATGGAAGGGTCGATATATATTGTTTCCATTTTTATAAATTAATCATAGCATCATAACATATATCATAATAATTAATATATTGTATGACCAGGATTGCGAACCCGTGATTGGCCCAGAGGGTGTAGAAGACAGCGTTTCACGTGCCTTGCGCGGGGAAATGGAGGCCCGTCTGGCACAACTGGAAGCACGCGTGCGGCACCTGCGCACTGAGTCCGATGAAGTCTGGAAGACACTGGAGACTGCCGAGACTTCCCTCCTTCAGATGGTAAAGATTACCGTACTATATTGAAAGACCTATAGAATATTTATTATATAAAGTACAATTTTATAACAGATATGAATAGTCGAAATACAGATCTGCTCCGTGTATTTTATGTTTTCTAACATTTATTACTCTTTTGAAGGTGGATGCCAAGGACTGGGAGACCAGCTGGATGTTTGGCGAGCAAAATGGTTCAGGAGGCCTGGGAGGTAGCGGGGGCTCCTTACAGAACGGCGGCCCCCCTCCTCCGCCTCCGCCTACTCCTCCCGCCCCTCGCCAACCCGAACAAGTGGCTCTCAAAGCCCGAGCCGACCGACATGAGACTGAGGACTTCTATCTTACGGTAAATTTCAAAATATGTACCTTTATTCTTCTATTCAACTTGCCTTTACAAAGGTTGTTTAATTTTAATAAAAAGAACAATTTATCATGAAAGAACTGAATTTCAATGCCTAATATGCCAATAGATTATAACTAATTAAAAATTGGTTTTATTTCCTGAAAATTTATTTAAACTTATATTTTTTTTGCAGAAATTCCGCGAGTACTTGTTGGGTAGCAGCCGTATCGCTCGTCTGGAGGCCAAGGGTGGCTTCCTGCGTGGCCGCATCGGCTGTGCTGCCCGCGCTGGAGCTCCGCCGGCTCTTACCGCCAACCAGCATCACCCTGCACCCAGGCACAGGTAAACACGACGAGTTATGTTACAAATATGAATTACAAAACTATTGAGTGTGTGATACCGAGCCAAGCTCACTTCAGGTTGATGACTATTCTCATAATTGCTTGTCCGATTTTAGAAAACGCATTGGCCGAGGAAGTTCCTGCCAATCTCAGCCTCGACTATTTGCTGGCTCCTTGGAAGAGTACTTGGAAGTCACGGGACAAGAATTACCCTTGGTGGTCACTTCCTGCATTAGAGTCATCAATCTATATGGTTTGAACTATTTCTTTTAGAAAATCTGTCTGTTTTAATGTTTTTTTAATTACTTTATCTTTATATATATATATACAAAACACAAACTCCATGACAGGCGGTTGGTAGGCAGCTATAGACTCGAGAACCACCCAACCGATGTGCTTCAAACCGGTTTCATTTGGAAGCCAAAAATACTGAGGTTGTTTGAGGCCATTAAAATTTAACAATTCATAATCAAATTCGGTTTCCCATACAAAAGTTTCCATTTCAAAAAAGGACACATTTTCGCGTATATGCAGGCTGCCAACAAAAAAAAAACTGATTTTGATGTTTGTAAATGCAGGCTGGCAAGTTGCCGTTGCATAATACAGGCTGCCACAAAAAAAAAACAACTTTCATTAATCTATCTATCTATCTATCTATATATATAAAACACAAAAGATGTTTGTGTGTCCGTCATAGGCTTTGAAACCTTCCAACCGATGTGCCCCAAACCGGTTTCATTTGATAGGCAATAATACGAAGAATCTTTGTGACTATTAAAACAATGCATTAAATATATTCGGTCTATTAATTAAGTCGATTTCGACATTTTCCATACAAAAATTTTCAACATTTGTAAAGTCGAGATCGTTCCTCGCAAAAAATTTGAAAAAAGAACATTGTTAAGATCGCGCATAAAAAAAATCACTATCTGTCATTCACAACAGAGAGTTTTATAATAGTGAGTTTGTCTGTTTTTATATGGGAAAAAAAATATTTGTATTACTGAGCGGCTTCTGTACATTCGTTTTAACCAAAATAAATTGCGTATCGAAGATTATATTCATTCGCGCGATGCAATTGCAATATTGCATATGCATGAGTATGCTCAAGATGCTTTGACGTAGGCATACAGGCGATAAAAGCAAAAATAGAGATTACCGCACGCTCATAATCTAATTTGGCTGATAAAAAAAATTGTTCCAACTCAAATCGATAGTATTATTTATATCTGCTGAACTACCGAATCTACAAAAAGATGTTGTTTGCAAGAACATGATTCACGGCCCATGCGGAGCATTGAATATGAATTCGCCTTGCATGAAAGACAGCAAATGCACGAAAAGATATCCACGCGATTTGATTAATGAAACTCAAACTAGTGAGGATGGATATCAAAATTTCCTTTTTTCGAACAAATAAAATAAATGTATTTATTTTTTTAGCGTAGTAGAACACGCCGGGTATCCGCTAGTATTCTATTAACCAATAGTAACGGCACATGGTATTAGAATCCACACATCAGATTCATACTTTAATGATAATTTAGATACTTTAATTTTATAATTGTTCATTTATATAAATGTGTTGTTTTTGGTTTTCACAGGACTACACCACCAGGGTATATTCCGAGTATCAGGCTCACAAGTGGAGATCGGGGCCTTGCGTGAATGGTTTGAGCGCGGGGCAGATCCTCTGGCCACGGTCAGCGATGCCTCTGATATCAACTCTGTAGCTGGAGTCCTGAAGCTGTACCTAAGGGAGCTCAGAGAGCCACTCTTCCCCATTGTTTACTTTGAACACTACATGGATCTTTCACGTTAGTCAATTAATACAATTAATAATAACCAATGAATTATATTATAAAATATGCAAATTCGTGTTATGATTGTTTTCTATTTATTTCAGAATTAGATTCTAAGCCAGAATTTGTTCAAAAGATGCGTGAATTTGTTCGAGGTATGCCGAGGTGCACAATGGTACTTCTGCGATATCTCTTTGCATTTTTAAACCAGTAAGTCACAATAACACTCGGTGCTTTAGACGTTAAAACAAAAATGATGACCTTTTTTCTTATCTTGATACCTTGCTTTCTAGTTTGTCAGAGTTCTCAGAAGAAAATATGATGGATCCATGGAATCTCGCCATCTGCTTTGGACCCACACTCATTCCGGTGCCAGATGACAAAGATCAAGTAAAATACAATAAGCTTCATTGTTTTTAAGAAAATAGTAATTTGTTTATATTTCATATCTAACACAACATTTTCTTTTTCTTCAGGTTCAGTACCAGAACCAAATTAATGACCTCATAAAGAATATCATCATTCTGCACGAGGAAATATTCCCTAACGATGACAGTGGACCATTATATGAAAAATACCAAACACTCCCTGGACAGTGAGTTAATATTATTCAACTTATTTTAATATTCTGGCTTTACCAAAAATATATATTAAACCATACCTTATTTGACAATTGCTAGATTACTAGAACATTGACTTCATAAAATCAAATTTAAAAATCTTGACTCATTTGGGATAATTTCAGAGAAGTGGATGAGAGCCCACTAGAAGCCGGCACTGATGATTTGGACTCCGAAGCTTCCCTGTACCCTTCAGAAGACGGTGGGTCATCTTAATTACTGTGCCTAATCTTGAAAATATTCCTTTCCTTTCACGTGTCATGGAATATTATATATTTATATTTAAAATAGATCTTTTAGAAGGTGACGGAGCAGAGAGCCTAGGAGGCGGCCCCAACAACGGCAACGGCATCCCTTGGGAGGGCGGCATAACCGAGCGCCCCGCCCAATGCTGGCGCCGAGAGGCCCCGCACACGCCCGACTCCTACACTGACATCCATATCAAGTGAGTTCTGATCAATTTTTATTTTATACTATTGGTAAAAAAGCTAACATGTGTTGACACATGCAATGTCAGTACAAATCATCTTACTGCACACTAAATCCTTCACAATTTTATTTTTTACAAATTTACATTCCTCATACTACTTTTTCTCTAAGTGCCTCTTTTCAGAAGAGGTCGTTGACCATCTAACAGAACACATATTTATCCTGGGCCAGTCTTGCTAATTCAGCTGAACCCTTGACTTGCGTAAATTCCGCATCCACATTATTGTCCACTTGACATATTCTATATATTGGTAATCATTATTTAATTTGATTATATTGATATGTGTTTAAGAACTTGGGAGAAATGTGTGCTGTAAAGGATCTGGGATATTAATCAGCTTTTTTTTTTACAGAGATGAAGACAGCCTCCATTGCTCCATTAGCTCAGACTCACTCCGACGCCGAGTGTCT
Source organism: Atopsyche davidsoni (assembly GCA_022113835.1). Taxonomy (NCBI): domain Eukaryota; kingdom Metazoa; phylum Arthropoda; class Insecta; order Trichoptera; family Hydrobiosidae; genus Atopsyche; species Atopsyche davidsoni. Next base: position 8,380,978 of record JAILWY010000007.1, read on the forward strand.
TCCAGCACTAGCGACAGCGCAGAGCCCGGCCCCGGGGGACACGGGCCCGGGGGACAGCCGGCCCACACGTGGCCACGACAAGAGGTACTGCTAGAGACCACTGTATGAACCAACCGATCCACCCATCCACTCATGTGACATTCCTCGTGTTGTTACTGAAGTCGCTCTCACACATGGACACTGATGAATAATGTGAATATCCAAACTCTACCGGGAAATATAATTTTAAATACCATAAATATTTTTTTAATGTTTTGCTTTTTCTTGTCACCAAGAAACATAATGTTATTTTACAAAATATCACCCATACATTCAGGAGATCTAATGGATGAAAAATATTTGTGTAACTGGCACATATTTTAAGACCTGAAAAGTAAATAACAAGATAATTAAAAAATTATCAAGCATAAAAATAATATTATGTATTATATACTAAATGAAGAATAGTTTCGTAGTCTTTTATTTTACTCTATAAAAAGTGCTATCGATCTCTAATTATGTTCATCTTTGTATCCACGTGTGAGTTTGCGGCTTTCTGAAAAACCTACTTATTGTCAATGTTACTTTTCAAATCTTCATATTTGAAAAGTGTGAGATAAGTGAGGGAGAAAGACATTGCTTGATGTATTGTGATCCACCTATACCACTAAGTATTCATATATATTTGTCACAAATATACTATGTATAATTTGTTTTTATAACACTTCCATCATTCTGTAATTAGTAGAAACCCAGTGATTAACATTACGAAATTTGATAACCTATTTCATTGGAAAACAGGCTTCATATCATGGCATTCATTTGAACAAACTTACAACCTGAAAGTAATCATATTTTATTACTTTGATATATTATTTTATATATTTTATCTTAGTATATGAACCTGTTTGAATGTAGTCCATCAAAGTTGCATGGCTTTCTTTTTCTATAATTTTGTTGTTTTTTACTTACGCGTTGTTTATAATATGTATTCATCCTGCTATGGTAAACAGTTTCAAAAAAAAAAAACGTAACCTCAATTCATATTATTAAAAAAATTGATTGGTCATTTCATTATTAGGTTTTTTTTTAATAATCTTGCCATATTCTTGCAAAAATTCTACTTCTTAAGTACATCTTTTAGAATCTTCCTTAGTTTTTTTTTTTTTTTTTTACAGAAAAAGCAAACACTATATTAATTTAATTAAATGTTTTTTTAAATATTTGTTTACTTCACAAGACAGCGATTATCGTTTAAATGGATTTAAACTAATAGTTTTATTTTAAAATCATTGAGTTATGATATATCGGATCAAAATATACATAAAGTATATTCATATTACTTCATATCAATTTTTATAATTTTTTTGTACCTTTTATTAAATATTTTTTGTAAATGTATTATTATTAGTAAATTAGGCGTAGGCTTGAAAATCTGTGTTGATTCCAGTTTCATAATTTTATTTCCAAACTGTCTTGAAATATAAATAGACATGACAATATCCTAGATTAGGAGACTGTATAGGTTTGTAAAACAGATGTATAGATATAAGTATATTATAAAATTGTTTATTATTTTTAATATAGACACTATTATGCCATTTATTTCCACCTGCTTTAAATTCTTGGTTGTATTTTTTGTGCTTATCCATATTGTCTCTTGAAGTAACTTATTATTAAGCCCCCTTTAAATTGTATTCAGCTTCGATTTAGTTGACCTTATGACCTTGTAATCCATGTTTTATAATTTTATTTGTGTTGATTTTGTAATGCATGTTTTTGTCTGAAAATAAATAAATAATAAAGTAAATTGTTTTATGAATTTTGTTTTGTTTGAGTTGGTGTAATATTTTGTGGCATCATCTAACAGAATACTCTGAGAAATATATATTGTTTCTATTATCAGTAATCTATGTATTTTATAATACAATCTCATGTTTTCTATTTGTTAGTTATATATCTCTTTTAGAAACATTATTTGTTACTAAAGCTATTTTGTTAGATGTTCATTATATATATATATATACTATATACTATATATATATACTATATATATATATACTATATATATATACTATATATATATACTATATACTATATATATATATATATAGCTTCATGGTTTTTTTGTGAATTCTGTGAAGCCATTACACTCCGGACACGTCGTGAATCAGGTGAGAGCTCCCAGAGATTCTTTTAATTTACTGTGTTCACTAAAATCATCGCATATTTTTCAAACATTTTTCTCAATCGTCAATTCTAATTCTTGAAACACAAATACACTTTGTAAATAAAGATACACAGATACAAACATTACAAATGATTGAAATAATTTGATCATATATGATCAGAGGAATGTTTTTTTTAAAGCTAATAATGTTATGAAAGTAATGCTTGTAATTCAATAACAAATAATCAAAATTACTTCTTGCTTATATCACCTTTCCCAACAATACATTTTTTTTTCTCTTAGTGACTTTTTTTATACTGTTACTATTGTAGGGGAGGTTAGGACATGTATTCAACTACAATATTTTTTTATAAAAAATGTCGATGTTAATAATAAGGTGTATTTTAAAATATCAATTACATTTATGTATTTTATTTTTAACTGTTAATATTTAAGAAAATGTTTTTTTTTAATTCAAGAAAGAATATTGTATTATACACTAAAGACACTTAAAGTATTTGTCCACTTTTTATAATTATGTTGTTTTGGCTCCGATCACCATCCTGAAGATAACTTCGTAAATTGAAACTGAAATATTAAAATAGAAAAATGATGGATCCAAACAAAATGACAATAATACCTGAAGACTCGTCAAGACATTTACTGTAAACCATTCCTATGAACTAATGATGCCTTTAAAAATCACAAACCTCTAAGGGTGCTCTCTGCTGATTTCCCTCTATTCACGTTGCCTTCATACTCATCATACCTATTGCCTGTTGCATGCAATATAGTACTGAACTAATTAACCTTTAGCGAATGTATAATAAAATACCTAGAAACCATAAACTAACAAAATTCAGGTCATGAAATGCTTTTTTGTTGATATATTTAATTATAACAGTAGTTTGATAGTTACAAGACTTTTCTTGTTAGTCATAGAATTTTATTTGATCAAGCTACTAACAAATTTAATTTTTTTAATTACGCCACAAATTGTATATTTTTGTGAAATCCATCAATATGAGTAAAAGAAAACACCGACGAATCTTAAGATAATAAATTTATTGAAAAATCTATTTTTTATGTAAATATTCATGACCATGCTATGAATCCATTAGTAGTTTATTTGTTGTTTTTTTTTCTAATTTACATTGATTTGGATATTCCTCTTGATTCTCAAGCATTTGTAAATTCTTGTTTGCAATTATTCAACACTAACAAACAACTTGTGGTGGACAGAAGGGAGTGGGCGAGGAAGGAGGGGCCGAGGCGTCGGGGACTGCACTGGAAAATGGGAACACTAAGACGCACAACAAGTCTCAGAGTGTCGGAGAGAACACGGCCGTGCCCTTCTCTCTCAACAGAGAACTGTGGCAACAGAGGTAATTATTCAATGTAAGAGAGCAGAAAGTAGCAGACACAAATTGGCAAATCTATCTTTGTGGTCTAGTTTTTATGAGGCAAGAAGCTTCACCTCATTTTGTTTGCAGTATTGTTAACACGGATCAAGCAATAGTAGTTTAAATAACCGCAGCACTCTAACAAAGTATACTACAACTTGAGTTTCCTGGGTGAATTCTGTTTTGAAATATATTGAATTGTGAGAATGTTACTTGTGTATGTAAATTATGAAGTATCTGTATATATTACAGGGCTTCTAGCCAACTCAAACACACTCCTGACCTGGTAATGGACCTACCTGGCGATGGTTCGGAAGCAGGGGTGGAAGGGGAGGGAGCAGCGGAAGAAGAGGGAGAAGGAGAGGGAGGCAGTTCCCCTACCACAGCGGCCGAGCGCTTCGCTCACAACCAGCATACCCTCAAGAAGCGGCCTCTCAGGGACTCCCTCTCTAATGAAAAGTTAGATTCTAACTAAATAATTTATAAGATTTTGGATTTTTTTTCACATTGATGTGAAATTTTCCCATAAGTAAAAATAAAAATTGATAAAATCTTCAATTTTTTGAACTTATGGACGAAAAACCAAAGTAATTTTAAATTCTAAAGTTAGCAAATGTTTTCAGCATTACAATGACATGAAACACATTAATAAAAAATATATAGAGGAGATTTGTTTCATTCTGTAATGACGATTATGACTATCCAAAATTCGTACCATTTGGATATTTTTTTATTAAAAAATTTTTTCTCATTTTCTTATCAGGGAAAGTTCATCAGTGGAAGTGGAACCAAACCACGAGCGGACATCTTCAAGGGACCTCAATTCTAAAGAAGATACTCCCAAAGAACAAACTTCAAATGATCCAGGAAAACTGATCACTCCTCCTCTCAGAGCCGAGTGTCAGAAGAGTCCTGTCCCTCCGAGAAACACACAGCGAGTGGCAGCTAAGTTCGCAGATCTCACGCTGACCGGCGGGTCCTTGAAGCCTCAGATTGCCGCCAAACCCATGGTGCTCCGAAAACCCACCCCCACCCCCGCCACGGAAGATTGACAGGAAGCCAATGCCGGGACCGCTAAGCCCAACCTGAAAACCAAACCGTTCCTTGGAAGTTTTCAGCATCGATGAACTGGCACGTCGTATCGGATATCATTATCGCTAGCGTCATCGGTGATGTATATAAATCATCGAGACATTATTAGATGGATTAGATTCCTCTTGAAAATGGGCCAGTAAGTCGCTTGTCTTTCATAGAAATTGATCGTTTGCAAAAGTAGACATACCGCTCATCTAGCAGTAGGTAACCCTAAAATGAAATGTGCAATTTTAGATGCTACTTAGGGAGATACCCGAGGCGAATACTATGATCGATTCCAAATCATAAATTTTCACATTGATGATACTCAAAAATTACTCCTTCAATAATTTAAATCATCAATAAAAGGTTTTATTTGTTTAAATGCTCATTTTATATCTTTTATTGTCCGTGTAAAATTTTTATTGAATTATCGTAATAAATGGGAAATGAGCTTTTCTTATTTATAGTACTGACCAATTAGTGGAAATCTACCTCCACAAAGTGTGCGATTAAGGGATGGTAGATTCTTATAAAAAGAGATATCTTCCGAGAAGAATAGTATTCAACGGATTGTTGTACTATTGAGACTGTTTCTTAAAATGTGATGACTCTGCAGTCAGTTCCATCACTCGCGATGGAAAACTCAGCGGGCTGCACCATCACAGTATAAAAACTAGCTTAATAAATTGTGAATGATGTTAAAGTATGATTTTATTTCTGAAAGGGACTCGATCACTAATCTTAAATGTCTTTTTATTGTGTCTATAGATAAGTAAAGTTGCATGTTAAACGAAAATTTGTAATCCCTATTGAGCCTAATTTTAATACTTTATTTTTAATGTTTATAATGAAATATACAAAAATGTTCATTGTCTTGTTCGTCTAACTAAACCCCCTTTTAAATCAATATTGTTAAATTTGGATTAGAGCCAGGTACTTCGTCATCACGTGGTTAAATTATAATGATCAATAAAATTATTCAATATCACATTTATGTATTTTTAAATATACATTGTATTTTGATGCTTAGAGGATAATAAAAGTATAGATATCAAAATTATTCTTATGAAGAAATGTATGAAATAAACCTAATTTAACCTAATTACTCAAAAAGTAGAAGGAAGATATGCTTAGGTCTTCTGTTCATTGGGATCTAAAGAAAAGTTTGACCTAATTCACGTGTTGCATTTAATCTTCAAGAGGCAAAGTATTCATCTGTCTATAACAATTGATGCAAAAGAAAAACTAATTGCATACCTCGTACATTGTTTGGGTGTATGGTGCTTGTTTTGATTATTTAATCGGCGTTACCTTTAATGCCATTCATGCTGTACGACTATTTGGTAAATAACCAAATATGGATTATTGTTTCACTTTGTACTTCTAAAAATTTATTATCATTGAATAAAATAAACTTGTGTAGCCTGTAATATGATTTACCGATAATCAAATCAAGTCTGGTCTCATTGAGATTTTTTAAATCCCTGCTAACTTTTATACTCATTGAAATATTGTAACCGAGAGATGGGGAAATATTTTCTGAGAACTTTTGAAGACAAAATAAACCATTCATGGAAAATTCTGGTGGTACAAAAAAGCAGATATCTTTTGATACAATTATTGTAACACGTAGAAACAGTGCGGTGATTCTATTCAAATCTGATCAAATCCAAGTTTTATTGTATAAATGCTCGCTTCTATCTATATTACATTGAAACTGGTCAAACTTATTACTGTATAATATTATCAGGAAGTTTTATTGCAATCAAAAAAAAATCTTGCACTGCACACCATATAACATTTTTATTTAAATGTCTACCCTAGTCATGTATTATCATTCTAGTGTCCCGAAATTCATGCCTTGAAGGAGCGCTTCATGGAAACTTTCAATGAAAGAGTACGCATGCGCCTGCAAAGCTTGGAGACCATTTACCTGATATGCTATTCCATAAATAACCCTATAGTGTATACTTAATTAATCTTCAAAAAATTATTAACTCACATTAAATTTACTTCTTGCGTGAATTTTGGGACACCTATATATTGTGCACTCTGCAGAAAATTATACAAACTGGTATTTATCAATAGTTATTAGTCATTTTATTATATATCGTAGGTCTAATGTTTGTATGGAAAAAGCTCTCATATTTTTCAGAAAACACGGACATTTCATGTCAAGTTATGAAGCGTTATGCTATTACGAGCAGTTAAAACTGTCGGGTAAAGCTAAGGGAAGACTGGAAATTTGAAATTATAAGGATAATGTGTTTTTGAAAAAAATAAAGCGTTTGAATACAAATGCTGTGAAAAATGTGTGAATATGCTCTTATTTGATTAATGGCCTTTGTATTTTTATTTAAGCCATCTGAAAAGTGTTTCTTTTAGTTTTGTTATTATTTGTGAATAAGATTACATATGACATTTTTATAACTTTGCTTACTTATTGTAGTCATAAATTCTAGTTTTTTTATGTTTAAGTTTTGCTATTTTTGGGTAATTGATTACTTCAAAAGATTTGATTCGTTAAATTTCAATTCTATCTAGTAAAAATGTTTTTGCTTATTGTTTGCTTGCGAATAATGTAGTCTTTGAAAAAAATATTAAGCTTTTCCTTTCATTCTCTATCAGTGTTTGTACACAAAAGTAATGTTTAATGGAAAGCGTAACATACAGTGATAACAAAAATACTTATAGCAGTAGTTTTAAAGATATTGTAACTATTATACTGAATAATATTCTTTATACCTAATATTTACCATAAGGTTTCATTGTAAGTTTATGTTATGTAGTTGAATTATTCTTAAAAATGTGATTATCATACAATAAGCGGAAGTTTTCGATGTGAGGATAATATTTCAACATAATATGGCCTGTAATTAGTTAGTGTACCTTAAAGTTTTAAAATGTAAAATTTCATTTAGGTACTAATTTTCTTTTAAATGTGACTGGAAAACATTAGCAATGATTAGAACAAATTTGTCTCAAGCACAAAGTCTCCCAAAGACGGGAGCACACGGCAGTCAATGATACTCTTCAAAATAATGGTTCACTAAATATGAACTCCACGGCAAGAAATACCAATCGTAATCACTTAGAATTCTGCTGCTGTCTAGTTCGTAATTAAGGGAACACCTCGTCAATACCATTCAAATGATAAGTGTCATCGCTTCAAATACTAATTATTTTTAATTAAACATTTAGTCTCTTTGTGCACCTCAAAATTATTAAAATGTGCCAAAATATCAAGGTGATTAAAATTCTTTGAATCAAAATATAGTTTCTAAATATCTAAATTTTATTATAGTTTAAGCATCTTCAAATGTTGGAGACAGGTCAGCCAAAACGAACTAAGCCACCAACGGATGCAAATTTTTGAAGAGTGCATTATATTGTTTTTGATATGAGTATATTTCAATTGAGCTGCAATTTTTTAATTTTCAACATTTTGATGAGGATACACAGGAGTAAAAAAAATGATTTTAATTTAATAAGTCGTTAAAAACAATGCTTATTATAGATGACAAATATGTAACGTATACTCCAATGGTTCATGTGTAATCGGTAATATTTTCATATATTTAAGAAATTTTTTAGTAGAGGATGCTTAAAATTATTCTGAAATATTATGATGTAGGAATTATCACCTTATTGTTCACCTTAAAATACAAAATCACATTTGTAAAATTAATGAAATTACATTTGCTAACACCTGTGCAAGATTGTCGATTCCACAATATTATGTTAAGGTCCCTACTTTTACAAGTACTCTTATAAAATTTACAGCATTATTATTAAAAATGTTGTTCTATTTATAAGCAACATGTAGTTCCTACAAACTTACTGAATATTTTTGTTGCAAATCATCTGATACATAAAACGTATTGTTACACGGTGTTTATTTTTGAATATCTTTTGCTACACTTTCTTATATAGTTTTCATAATCAAACAATAAAGCAAGCGGTGTAAGCACGCCTATAAGCCAGCTACGCAAATAGCGACAACTTGCAACCGATTTGCAATCAGCCAATAGCGTTCCATTACTTTGGGTGTTTCTTTGTGGTTTTACGTAAGTAAACAATGCAAAAGAGGAGGTTATTGACTAATTGCAGGTTGTGTCGCGACGTGTGTACTGAGCTCTGGTGTATGTTACCAGACTGGAAGGAACGGACCTACTGGGAAAATATTTGCTACGCCCCACCCACTGATGCTAATAACTCAAGTTCGATATAAAGACAGCATTTAAATTTCTGATAAGATAAGAAAAAAAAACTATCTTATCAAAATTTATATTGAAATTCGACATGCAAGAGCTTCGTGAAGAATCTCCCAGTAGACCAGTCCTGCCCCGAATGTGCCATTTATGCTGTTTGATATATTATACTGTAATGCTAATAAATAAATAAAAATAACTTTATGTGTGAAGAAGCAAACACATTATTTAAACAGGTGTATTCAACTCCAGGATCTACTGTACCGTCGACTTATCAATTTTATTTCTAAATATTATTACCTTTTCTAGCACTTGGCCTAACGTTCTGCCTGATTGATTTGTCCTTGAAATATTTCATTTTGAGCGAGTTTTAATTAATTTATCTTGTAATTATATTATTCTCCGTGTTGAATGAAGTGTGAATGTGGAACAATTGAAGTCAGTATGCTCAAGTGTCATGGAAAGGTTTTGCTGTTTTAAAACGGCCAACGAAGCTATATTTGTAACTCATACATATTCACATGAAAATAAACCTTTTGTCTCTAATAATTCGATATCTTTAATTCACATGTAATTATGACCCTTACTAGGATGTCCCAAACTCCCGAGAACAATATTGCAAAAGCAAAATAAGACACATTCATGACTATAATTCTCATTTTTACATTATCTTGACTCTTCGTTTGAAACCCACCTACTTAAATGGCAAGAATTATATCCTATGACAAGTCTCTTTTATAATGAATATTTGACATGAAGCATGTACACTTTAACAGTAAAGAGATGATACATCATCACATACCTGTTTATCAGCTACAAGCATTGATACCTGAAACGTGAACTTCACAGATGTATATAAAATGAGTAATAAAAATAAATAGGGCAATTATGAGAAAACAAAGATAAAATGCTTCATATGTATGTCATTTACAGTAAGAAAAAGCAATTTACATTTATTTGCACAATTTATTTGATAAAATCCTTATAGTAGTTTTTAAAATATATTTCAATGACCTTTATTGCTAATCTTGAATAATTTATCAATTATTTATAACACTGTACATGTACACACAACTACTTATTTACGTCTTTATAAAATATTATTAGGATCACATTGTAAGCACACAATTAGACTTACATATTGTATTGATTCACATTAATAAAGGCATTTTCCTATTGCTTATAAAACTAATTCATAAATAAATAGTTAAACCTGTAAATATCTTTCAAAACAATGTTTCTTTGATTCAATAATAAATCACAAAATGAAACACTATAATAAGTTTGCAGAATATTAGAGTTTATTAAAGAAAATAAGACAATTAAAGTAAATATTTATACATAAATGTGAATTACAAAAAAACCAGAAAAAACACATTTGTGTACCCTAATATACATATGTTTATAAAACTTCTTAATGTTTAAATTACACAACATGAAAAAAAATTAAATAAATCATTATTGATTTGGTATTTACACCGTATTCCAAAGCCTACTAGTATGTAAAATAATCAACAAATAATTACGATTAGTCTTTCACGTGGAACATGCTGTAATGTCTCGGTTAAACTCGTTTAGCCCGCAGGATAAACTCATCACATCCATGGGCACATCCATGCCTCATTCCGCCAATTCTATCTCCTGCTTTGTGGAAGTCTTTTCTACCAAACACGATCTAGCTACTGACTCAAACAGTTTCTCAATCTCTGGGGCGCAATGAACAAAGTCGTGCTCCCAAAACTTGTAATTGGAATTCTTGATAAGTTCGATGAATGTTATGAGCAACCCCCAAGGGTGCGGCCTGTTCACGATCAACCTCTCTAACAGCATGCGCGTTATCTGCTCCTGGATGGCCTCAGTGTTGGCTTCGGCAAACAGGTACAGCAGAGCACAGCTAAAGTAGTGCGTGTGACTATTAGGATACCGAAGCTGGTTAGCAATCGCATTCAAGAAGATATAGCGGCCCTCATGGTCCAAATCTACTGCCAGATTCTGGAAAATATCCATGTGCGCCGAGTGCGCGATTGTGGACATGCTGGGAGTTTGTCCCTTACCACGAATGTAGGCAATGGCTTGAGTCCCCACATACAGTACCACAGCGTTCATGAGTTGAGTATTATATCTCTTTCCGGGCTCATTGGAAACTTGCATGATGCTGCGAAGTTCAGAGAGGAAGGTCACTGGAGTTCGGGCCTTAAGATAGGAATCTAAGTCCTTTTTGAATGAGAGAGGCTGAATCATAGCCGTATAATTGGTCAGCACTCGAGGGGCATGCGTTATCTCCACTAATAGATCCACTTTCAGGTTTGGAGTGAACGGATCCGGCAAACGCATATTCCGAGGAAAAGCAGATAGGATAAGATTACGCATCTGAATACAGTTGGGAGGAATCTCATCACAGAAGGCATAGTGGTAGTCACACAAAAATTCAGGGAAGTCGTGGAGGAGCACCAGAAGAACCTTCAGTATTCCCTTGTAAGTGAGCGTGACAGGTTTGGCAAGCTCCGTGTTTCTCAAGAATGGACCAATGAATTTAAAAAGGGCGACAAGAAGTTGTGAGTACATACCCCAGCCTTTCTGCTGAGGCGTAACAGCCAGCATGCGACTGATAAAGGCGCGATGAGACACAAAGTCAATCCAGGCATAACTGAAGGCCGGAGCCACTGTAGGGCGAATCATGTGCAGCGTATGGCAGAAGGCTGTGAGCAACTGGAAGTTGATTGATTCCAAAACTGGCTCCGGCTGATTGAGCTCAAGGAAGAGAATTAGCAAGATGCGAATATAAGGTAGTTGTTGAAAGCCTGCCCCGTGTTCATCGTGATCTTGCAACAAACAACCCGCAGTGATACCCAGTACTTTATTGAGCAAGTTAATCTTGGGAGATGTGTTTCCCGTCTCACCAGAGTTCTTTATCAGAAGCGCTACGAGACGCACATATGCGTCTGTCATGTGGTAATACTTGTTGCGCAAAACTGTCTCAGGTGGGTTGAGACGTTCATCCTCCAGTATGGAATAGATGTTGTCAATGCACATCTGAGTGGCACAGCGAAAGAATCTTGTGATTAAGTCATCTGTTTTTAATATTCCATGAGCATTCATTTGCTGAACAAAGCCGTTGAAATTCTTCAGTGGTTCCGAAGCAGTCGGCGGGCTATGAAAAAGAGTCACCCACTCCCGCAGTAAAAAGTCTGTCTTCTCAGTCAGCCCTGGTGGGTCTTCGTATTGACTTCGGTCTCGGACCTGCATGATCCCAGAGTGGATGTATGAAGTTGGGCCAATTTGCGGTCGATCTCCAAGAATGTTCGAAGGGTCCTGGTTAACTCGCAATAACTCCACGAGTGAGGCTAGCCCGTCGGGTGGCGCTTGGCGTGAATGCGACACAATCCTGACCAGAGCCTCGATGGTGTTAAATAGATCAGAATCAGTCATCATGAGTGACTCTCGCTCATCAACAAGATACAGTTGTACAAGCTGCATCGCAAAGGCTACAGCCATGTAATTATTGCCATTATCCATAAACTGCACTAGTGCCAGGTCATACTGCTGAATGTTCACAAGATTGGAACGAATAAGACAGTCCACAGCACTAAGATTATAACGGAGCTCTTCTCGACACTCAGTAAGGCAGCGCGCCACCTGCTTGTTGGTCCAGATGTGTCCGTAGGTGCGAGTATCCTGCAGCAGCTTTAGTGCTCGAATATGAATTTCTTTGTAGCGGTTCATAGCTTCGGCGTGCTCTCCAGAAGAACCAGCAGGAATAACAGCGACCCCATCCAAAAGACCCTCAACAGCTTTCTGTAGAAGAGTGTAGGCAGATACGAGGTCAGGTGTTCGCCGAATCAACAACAGGCACTCTAGCAGAGTATGGACATACCCAACTTGCACAGTCAGTGATGGAATTGTCAGCATGTTGCCTAAAAATAGTTCCGCGTCACTAATGAGTTGTCCCAGCTCATCGTTGCCATAATAGCCCATCTGAGCGGGATTTACAGTCTGATTGAATGCAGCCAGTGGCATAGCTTCCTGAGTTACGGGTTTAGGGACTATCAAAGCAGCATCACGCTCTTTCAGAGGGACAAATCCAGGAATATTACGTGCGAACTCCTCGTAGACGGCGATCTGAGACTCGCTCACGATACCTACTTTCACACGAACTCTATCGGGCATTCTTTCGTTTTGATAATTCAGAACTGCAGTATCAAAATAGCGACGTCCTTCCTGTCGAGCAAGTTTTCTCATTTCAAAATCATTCATGAGTCGTTTGTCAAGCTCTGGCAGAGCCTTTTCAACAGCCGTCTTCTGAATAATTGCACAAGCCAACTCCATGTTCTCAGAGGCCAAAACGGCTGCTGCCGTATCTACAATTTCTTTCTGCTGAGGAGTGGGAGCGATAATTCCCGTCAGGAAAGCAGACTTCAGATTAGTACTGACGGTAGCAAGCAGTTGCTCCCGACAGGTGATCATAGCCATTCCAGCCGTCAGATTCCTCATCATGTGATGGGCCGAAGTTCTCATGCGGCCTTCATCAGGGTCTAAAGCAAAGTCCTTCCGAATAATTTGCTCACAGGTGGTCAATGCATACTTGATAGACCGATCTACTACAGGATGAATCCATTCCTGGATAGACCTCTCAATAGCAGACTTGATATATTGTTTAAGATGTGGGTGCGTTTGGAATAACATGATATGAGGATTTACAATAATATTCTGTCCGAATTGAGCATTGGACGATACATTGACATCAACGTAATTGAACCGAGGCTCAGGAAGCCCTACCGTAGATACCATGCCAGCATCGCCCGGCATAACACCACTCGTGGGTGTCACAGACTGACCAGCCACATCCTCAGGAGGCATGACAGGAGCCACTACTGTGGGAGTCGGAGTAGAAATATTACGAGAGACAGGTGTTGGAGCAACATCTTTCTTGGAGGACTGTGAAAGTTGATATTCGATCTTGTTGGCTCTCTCGGGGTCTCTTAGGTAAACAGTGGGCTTCAATTCTCCAACATCTATATTTAAGTTCTTACACAAGACTTCAATCTCAAACTTCAGATTCAGCTTAAGGTCAGGTTCTTGGTGAAGTTCAGCTAGGACGTTCATGATGCTCATGGTCCAAGGGTTGGGTGGCTTAAAAACTCTACTTTTCTCACAGGATTCCAGGACTTTTGCGACAAATGGGACTACATATAGAAGTTCTTGTTGACCTTTATTGTAAGCTTCCAAAATCAAACTTTTTAAGTCAATATCAATCTGAAGAATAGGTCGGCTGCGACCTAAAGTCAGCATCCCCAACCAGTGGCCGAGATTCTTTAACAGAGATCTGTCTGAAAAATTTGCGATTCCCTTGTCTGATCTGAGGAGCACTTTGATATTTCTAAATGTTTCTTTGGTGACCATCTCATTCACTTCTTTGATTTTCAAGACGTCCAAAAAGTTAGAATATAAAGTGTGAAAATTGAGTTCAATAGAAGCCCTCTTCATCACCAAATACTGAGAGAGCCAGGGCCAGTACTCTTCTGTGATGATGTCTCTCAGCTCATCACACTTGGTCTGAAGATTGAGCTGACTTAAGTTGTTAAATATAAAAGCCGATTTGTCCTGAACTGAATCTGGAGGAGATGTTATTTTTTCATCTCTATCTGTAGCAACCAGCAAGGTGTCAATATTAGTGGCATTGGCAATGGAAGGCCGAGAGCTGGTCTGAGTGACGGCTATCTTGGACACGAAACAAACAGAGGCTGGCGCAACAGGTGCAGTGGGTGCAGTAGGTGCGGCAGGCACAGCTGATACAGGCGGTTTATATAATGACACTGAACTGCCCACGGCAGGTGCAGAGGGCGGCAGACCTGACATGCTGGCTGGTAAGACAGCCCCCTGGGGTTTAGAGGGTGGTTCCTGACTCTGCAGGCCATATTCCACATACTCAATGAGGTGAGGAGGGAATTCAAAGAAATGTTCAATAGCCCGCACATGCTCGCAATACTTATGATAGTCCTTTAGGCGAGACTTAAATCTATCGAGAGCTGCAATACCAAAATAGTACATCTTGCTTCCAGAAGTCTTCCGCAGTGCTTCTAGTACAAATTTCAGTGCCAAGCCCAAAGCCATGTAGCTCGTCACCAGCCCTCTCTCGATGATACCTCCAAACAACTGGGCAGTTATATGCAATTCCTTTTCTGGATATTGAGGGAAAAATCTGTACTCCTCGAAAAGGTTTCTTAGCATGCAGCTGTAAACTTCTCTCTCCCTCTTATTTTGAGAATCTTGAAATTTCTTGAGCATGTCAAGGACTTCATCAATGGACAGAGTAGGATGCGGTGGGTGGTTGTAGATTCGCTGAAAATATCCATTTGCCTCATCCTCTATGTCCTTGGAAACGTTCTGATTAATTTCTGGCAAGACATTCTGGTTGTCAGGAATTCTCTTATCGAGAGCCGGGACGGCACCCATACGAGTTAGCATGCCCATGTTGGGCAAGTTTGCGCCATGTTGCACAGGCATCATGGTAAAAGGACTGTTGGAGGGCCCTGTGGCTTGCATAAGGCGCGAAGGTGAACCAGGTGTAGACACGAGAGGACCCAAACTAGGGGGCAACGTAAAAGGGGCATTCCCAGGGGCGCCTAAGCTCATAGCAGAGAAATTGGGTCCCAGAGAGCTAATTGGATCCACAGACGGAGTGTTGAATATTTGGCCTCCGAGACCGGCTGGATTAAACGGAGTTTCAAGCGCCCGATGCGGTCTTTGAGCAATATTAGATATCCCTTGCCTGGGCTTACTCAAAATTAGAGCACAGTTGGTACTGACAGCCATTATCATATCCATAAGTTCAGGTTGAACATTATTAATGCAGATATGCAAGCAAGTCAGCATGGTAGCTATGGTCTCCGTAGGAAGCTGCGCAGCCTTGGGAAGTGGCTCCTCTAGTATCTTTCCTCCTATGACCTGAGGACATCTTCTTTGCAAAAACTTTACCATAGTTGAGATGAAGCTTTCGCCGTGCTCTCTGATCTTGTCATTGAGCCACTTGTCGAGCTTTAAATATTCCCTTCGAGAGGCCAAGCAGGCGAGATCTATGACAAACATAAACGACTGAACATTCAGCAGAAGTGACAGGGCTTTCAAATCTTGAGCAACATCCAAAATTCTCGACAATCTAGACTGATCATTCTCTCCCCTTAAATACCAGTCGGCCATAGCTCGCATGATGATGGGTTTGACAATAGGGTTTTGATTGTGCCAAGCATGATGCAAAATAATGCCAGAGTTGGGATGATTTCCCAGGAAAATAGGAATGAGATTGGCCATGAGTTCATGACGAAGCATTGTGTCTTTGGAATTAATCTGCAGCAAGGCCAATAGAAGGACATCTGGGCAATGCTGAATTGGAATCATAAAAAGATCCTGAACTTGATTATAGAAACCCCTATCGGATAAATACAGCAGCAACTCCACAAGCAGCAGAGACCTCCAGTTGGCGATCTCTTTATTATCAGACTCTGGAAGAGACTTGAGAATATCCACAGCCACTGGATGGTGAGGATGATCTCCAAAACAGAATACATCAGGGTTTTTCAGGATATTAGTAACAAGGCTCATTTGGCCATCCGCATTGGACCAATGTCGGTAGATATATTCCACTGGGAATACATTCGTAGGATAGCTGGTTGAGCTCTGCAGACCCAGACGGAGTATCGAGAAAAGAAGACTCAGGCCCTGCCTGTCTTTAATCACAAACTCAGGATGGTCCAGCTGCAGAATGACCTCTTTCCAATTCAGGTCAGGGTGCACTTCCTTGAGGGTCTGCACGAACACCTCAGCATTCCACGAATCGGAGGATCCGCGAACAGGTGGATCCTTCTTGGGTTCACGTGAGCCAAGCCAGAAGTTACCAGGGGTCTGCAGCGAAGGTCCATCCGGTAGGCCGGCAGAAGTGCGTGCCATCATAGCCGCCACGCGTGCCACATCGGCTGCGGCTAGCTCCCTGCCACTCAGGTTCATGAGATCGCTTTTGCATTCTTCTAGAGAAGCCGTGAAGGAGTAGCCAATCTCCCTCACAAGGTCTGCCACGGAGTTATCCATGGTGCCACCGGCAACGTCGTCAGCGGAAGTCATCTCCTCGAGAGGACTTTCGGTGTCGTCAGGATATAGCAACGGGGCAAGGATGACAGGAACTAGTTCACGGGGAAAATCACGGCGCAGGCGCTTGAGGAACAGCTCTTCAGTCACAGGCGCCAGACCCAGATCATCACTCACGAGACCCGAGAGGATGAGCTGCAGGGTCTCGGGGCTGCAGTCTTGCAAACCGCCACCCTCGGCTCGGCGGCCGGTATCGGTGTCGAGGTAAGCCTGCACAAGGTCCAACAGTCGCTTGCGCAAGTGCAGGCGGGCGGCCGCAACGAGATCGGGCCGGTCACAGGAACGCAGCGCAAGGCACAGCGCCACCTCCTGCACGGCCGTGAGCTTGAGGGAACGCGTGAGCGCTGGCAAGGGGGGCGAGGACGCCTCGGGAAGGGGGCGCGCGAGGGCGTTGCAGAGCAGCGAGGCCCGCGCAGACAACTCGGCCAGGCCGCCGCGGCCCTCTCGCGCCGCCTCGCCCACCGCCCGGCGCACGGCCTGCTTGTCGGCCTCCGCTCCGTGCAGGGAAACAAGATTAGATATTTCCGCACCGGTTTGCTTGCAGTTCCTCTTCGTCTGCCCCGCGACGAGCCGATCGATCTGAGACAAACTGAACGACAGAGGGTCCAGGTTCATAGTTCCATCTGAAAAGTTTAAACTTCCCGAGTTCTGCGCGACTCGAAAAGTTTAGACCCCGCCGGTTTGTTGGGACGATCCGGATCGTTCGGGTGACACTCTGATAGCAGGATCGACGAAGAACACGGCATCCCCGGCGTCCGGGATGATCGAGCCGACACAGCCGCGACGAAATCTGCGGTCACAGTCCAGGAATCAGGAAAGACCGTTCGCAATCACATTTTCCTCGGGAGAAGTTCCGTCACATCGACGATGATATTCTCGCAATATAAAAAACTATGATGATCACAAAAACTTTCAAACATTTCTAAAAAAAATTCACTGAAAAACAATCTCTTTGTCCCGCGTCACAGGGTATAATTAGTCGAATCTCGATGACAGAAACGATCTGTTCGGTTACACTCCAGGAAATTGTCAAGAAACCGAAAAAAATTGTCCAATGTCACAAGCGAAATCTTAATTTTCGCATCGCTCTGCTTCTTCACAACTCACTTGCGAGTGATGTGGAATTTTCGATGTGTATTTTACCGTTGATTGGCTTGCATAGAAGTCGACAATTGCCGCTTTCCATTTTTGTACAATAAAATCCCGGCCACCTTGCAATCTTTGGGGATTGTTTTAAATATATTTCAAATGGAAGAGCATCAATCACTTTATCGGGTAAATCAATTTATTGAAGAACGTTTACTTAGGTTACGTTTATCACGAATATTTGGATCACTGGCTAGGCGAGATTACGCAGCTACTCCGCCGCCATTGAATGATGAAAAAACGCCGGTGTTGCCACTTTTGAAAGCTTGTATTTTAAATGATATTGTAATTTGTTATATTGCACATACTTAATTATATTCGTACAATCTAGTAAAACTTTGAGTTTTTTTATTTTCATATTTATACATTGATTTTGAATATTGATAAGAATTTTTTTTTTGATTCCTTTGTTGTGTTAGATATTTTTTGAAAATAGTTTGAATCAGGTGTATAATTATATATTACGAACCTAATCAGTCTTTCTTAAAAGCTTATACAATTACTGTAATAAGTTTTAAAATTTGATGTCTAATTATTAAAAAAGTTTTTGAAAAATTTTAATATCACATAACAATTAAAATTTTGCTAAATTAATACATTTTGTAATACATAAAAATAAGCAAAATTAAGTGGAAACACTTGGTAATCAAACCAGGTTAAATTTTAAGATATAAACAATAAAACTTTTTATAATTGAATGGTTATTTGATCATATGCAGCCTGTACAAAGTTTTTTTGTCAGGTTTTTGTTTTTGAGCTCTTTTCGAGTTAAATTTGAGTAACTGACGTACCAAATTCATTATTATTTTATTATTCTTCTTCGAGTGCCTCTCCTCAGAGGAGGTTGGTGACTATAAATTTGTCTTGAGCCAGTTTTATTAATTTCCAAATCCAGCCATTGGTGCAAATTTCGCATACGCCAACATCAACGTAAAATATCATCGAAACCGGTCACCAATAAAATAAATCATTCGGGAAAATCACAAAAATATTTTATTTTTAATATTAATAAATTTATTTTACAGAATTTTAAATTTTAAAACTTATTTGCAATGTTGCTAGTTACTAGCTTTTAAAGGAAAACAAACTACCGAGCTTGGCTAATTTTACATGCTCTATTATGGCGATTTTTGGTAAAGTGATTGGGAAACACTGCATTGGCCATTATTGTTGAGTTGAGATGTTTTATATTGTGGTCAATGTGGCATTTTGAATTTTGTGGCCTTGTTTTCAGATGTTTTTGGTTCCGATTTCCTTTGGTTGACTTTATTTTTTTAGTAAACTATTTACCATGGAAACATTAATCGAGCCGGCCGTCGATCCTACATTGTATTGCAGAGCCTGCATGGAGCATAATTTACTTCCACCAAATTACTTCACCAATTTTGTATCTGTCCCAACAATTGCCGAAATGTTAATGTCTTGCACTTCAGTACAGGTAGTTTCATGGTTATTTTTTCTATTTATTTGAATAATATGTTAATTACTCAATATAATTGGTATATTACTGTCCAGATAAACTACAGTGACGGTATGCCTGAGCAAGTGTGCAACTCGTGTGTCAGTCACCTAAAAACGGCCTACGATTTTAAGAAAATGTGTGAGCAATCTGACGAGGAGTTAAAAAAAATATTTACATTTTCTGCTTTGAAACATGAATCTACTCTGACTATAAAGCAAGAACCGATCGACGTCAAACCTGATCTGGATTACCTAGACGATGATTTTCGTGGCTCCGATTACGAACCATTGAAAGTGAAGAAAAAAATATCTAAAAGACTGTCAAGTAGCTTGAAGACTCGAGTGGAATGTAAAATATGTTCCAAAATATTCCCCAAACCGAGTAAACTCTCAAGACACATGAAAATTCACCTGAAAGAATCAAGTAAAGAACATCCTTGTGAAACTTGCAATAGAATATTTGATAGAGCCTCTAAACTCGAGAGACATAGTAGAATACATAACCCTCAGCTAAAACCTTATGAATGTTCTGTCTGCTCGAAGCGCTTCAAAAGGCAGAGCTTACTTCTCAGCCACTTTATTACCCATCCACCGGCGTTTGCTAATGGTGAAACAGAATCTCCAGTGGAGATGAAACAGGAGCTTGACATTAAAATGGAAGGAGACAAGCACAGTTGTACACAATGTGTCATGTCCTTTGACTCTAGTCACTCTCTTTCAGCTCACATGAGAAAACACCGAGTGAAGAATCGAGTGTTATCTTGCAATAATTGTGGAAAGGTGTTTAAAAAATCAAGTCATTTGAAAAGACACGAAAGAACTCACGAAGATAATAGACCGTATAAGTGTGATCAATGCTCAAAATCATTCTCCCTTGAAAAACAACTTGCAGAACACATAAATAAACACAAAGGAGTCAAGCCACACCTGTGTCCCGTTTGCAGTAAAGGTATGCATGACATTTTGTAAAAAAAGTTAATCTTATCAGATTAAACTGACATCATTGAATATCATCTTTATGATTTATATTCAGTTTTAATCAATAATGCATTATTTATTCCAGCTTTTGCACAAACTAGTACCCTAAATGCTCACCTCAGGGTTCACACAAGAGAGAAACCTTATTTGTGTGCCACTTGTGGTAAAAGATTTGACAGCAGTACAAATCTAAACCAACATCTCAAGAGACATCGCGGAGAAAAGACTTTTTACTGCACACTGTGTCCTGGAAGATATGTCAGTAAAGGTAAATCCTCTTGCATATCCTGCAAGAAAACTAGATTGATAATATTAATATTTACACAGTAATAATTTAATTTTCAGGGGAACTCCAATCACATATGTCTACTCATACGGGAGCTCGTCCTTTTGTCTGTGACACTTGCGGTTCAGCCTTTACAAAAACCAACTCCTTGGCTAAACACAAACTAATACATCTCGGAATCAAACCTCATGAATGCGATGTCTGTGCCATGAGGTAAAAGCTTTATCCTTAAAATATATTTTACAATATCCAATCTGTTTTACCTTTCAGTGTCCACCCATCTTTTGCTGTTTTTTTTTTATTTCAAGGTTCAACAGCAAAGATCATTTAAAACGTCATTACAGAATACACACTGGAGAGAAACCATATAAATGTGAATTCTGTGATCGAGCTTTTACTCAGAGCAACGATCTAGTAAAGCACACTAGATCGCATCTCGGCGATAAGATGTATAGGTAAAACTTCAATTTCACTGTTATTGTAGAGTAATGGCAGACCTAAATATCAGTCAATCCAAATGCTTCATATTTACTTGTATCGTTATCTAACTATTTCAGAAATTAATCTTACGTCTTTACGTTTCAGGTGTACCATTTGTCCAGAAGGCTTTAGATTAAAAACTGAACTTAGAAAGCATGTTTCTGTACACTTCACTGACAAAGGACAGAGCGGAGAAGATTCTTCTCAAGATAGAATGGAAAGTGAGTTGAAGAAGGAACCAGCATTTGAGATGTCTTTATTGCAACCGATACCTGTTGAAGTCATTACCAACATTGGCTCATAAAAGTTCCACATACCAGGTCACATCGCATAACCTGTATTATTATTTATTACATAATGCATACATGTTTATAAAGCGCAACTGTCATCTTAATTCTGAGTTGTCATCGCGCATTGTTGCTTAGTAGTAAGAACTTAATGCTCTTCACATTGTAGCTCAACAATTACTAATATTATTTTTAGTTTTTTTGTAAATAACCATTTATAATTTTTTAAATATAAAATTAGTACCTGTTATGTTGAGAAACGGCTACGATATTACAGACCATTCAAGTGTAAATAGAGAAGGGTGATTTTCACATGGAACACTTTTTCTCCGATGCATTTCATTTTACACTTTCTGATAATGTTGTTTAAGTTTATCTTTAAAAGTGATATCAGGGTATAGTATATTGTACTGAAAATATTGGGGCAAATAAGACAAAAGATTTATTATATCTAACAGTGTTATCGTTTAACATATTTTAATTAAGTATTTATCAGGTCACGATACTTCTTACTTTCATTATAAACATGTGTATCAATCTAGCTTCTAAGCCGCATCTATTAATTATTTATGTTTTAGTTTAATTACTAAATTGTTTTGCACAAATTACTTAATTGTATAATTTATGAAATTTCTATGCGTCAAAACTGACAAGAGGATTAAGGGTAAAAATATTTTTACACAAAGGAAAATAATTATGTATTTTATGTATTACTTTTTATTGGTTTAGGCAATAAATAATATTTACCATTTTTTTAAATATTTAATATTATAGGAAGCCTATATATATATATATATATATATATATATATATATATATATATGTATATATATATATATATATATGTGTATGTATGTATAATTATATGTATATACTACCACCACGTCCATTAATTAGTATACGTAAAAAGCCATTTTTAAATTATTTGCGCAATCTAGCCATTACTCTTTCTTTATAATTGTGTGTTAATAATGATGTCGTGGATTTAGTTTTGAAAACAAATTTTGTTCAGAGATATTTTTATTCATATAGCTGCTGATATGAAATACATTCCATTTTATTTGCTGTATTTGATTTTTTACATTTTAATTTATATTTCATGTTACTACATAAAATATATGTATATTATAATTGAAATATTATCTACATAAAAAGTATGATTTATTTTTATAAATGTAAGATTATTGTTTGAATTCGCTTCAGAGATGTCATAAAAATATTTTGTTGCAATAAAAATAACCCGGTAATTGTTTCGAGAACACTAATGTACTGTAGTAGGTGCGTACTCATAATTTTACTACTAAAAACAAAAAATCTATTTATTTATCGAGTCTAAATTTATGAGTCTTTGAATATGGAAATTTAATGTCATTTTTTTTTATCTCTACTGTGTCATATCTTTATTATTGATAAAAACACACCTTTGTTACTCTTAAGAGTTCAGCTCTTTGAAGTCGAGTTATTATTACCCCTCCAAGCTTTATACATCACTTTCGAGATTCCCTGCCGGGGGTGCACGCTCGCCCTGGCCGAATTAAAAAGGATTTTTTACTATTTGAGAATGCTTTTACTTTGCATGAGAATGTAGGACCAGGTTATTAAATACTTATACAAAGTTCTTTGGTCCACAACTTTTTGTACATTTTGCTAGATGCACTGTTACCCATTGAGATTTAAAAATAAAATAACTCCATTTCCGAAAACTACAAATCATATTTATGTATTAAGTTATTCGGTTAGTTGTACTTATATATTATATTGATAATTCTTAATGTTTTTACTAATTTATGTAATTTGAAATCATAATTTATTTGTTATTTAAGCTTTTTATGGTCCATCAATTAGAAAGTCCACTAGCATAATTGAATAAAAAATATAATGAGGATAAACTATATCTATTCGCGTCAGTTTATTTAATTAGTTATTTATTATGTTGATTTGATTGTAGTTGTGTACTTAAATCCCTTATTACCATTTTTGCCAATAACTTTTATAAAAAAAAAACATTAAATATTTAATTAACTTTTTTTTGACACAATAACTAGATTTTGTAGAAACTAAGAAAAATGCCTAAAATGATAGCAAGTGATAATAATACAATTCATTTGAAATCTATATTTATTATTTTTTATTATATTTACTATGTTTAATGGAATAATGTGTATAACTTGTTGATAATTTGTTAATAATTTGTATTTATATTTAGTTGGCAAGTCTTCAAGAAGCCTTATGTAAACATAATATGTATGATGAAATCCAAATTGAAAAGTATGTAGTAACATTTCAGTAATTATTTTATTTTCATAATCATGCGTTAGTTGTAAAGATGTATAAAAATAAAATTTTATAGAAAAAAATCAGTATTATTCCAAATAAGTTTTAGTTTATTTAGTTTTGTTGTAATTTTCTTTGAAAATTAAAAAAAGGGTTTACAAACATCTGATCTTTTAATTTTATTGAAAAAAGGATAAAATAACAGTAAATATTTGATGATAAATGTGGAAAATAAAAGCCTTTTCAGCGTGATTCTTTTTTTCACTTAAGTGCTCTTCTGTAAAACTAACCAAGTGATAATCTACTGTAGCGTCTTATGAGTAATACTTTCGGTCAAATTTATTGTTACTAGGCTTAAGTTACTTGTAGTGTCGCATATTTGACCACATACCTTTATACAGCTGGGAATGCTACATGTAGATGTACCTTGTAATTAAATAAAAACACATTATCGATTTAAGAATTTATTAGGAATGTGTTATTCTACTTACAAAGGTAAATAATTATTGTAAAAATATATGGCATTATGATAACTCAAATAATACCATAGATATGAATTTTAAAAATAAGTATTTGAACTTAATTTTTTTATTTTAAAATCAAGTAGTAGCAAAAAGATACAAGAGAGCTTTGGCAAATTGAAATATTTCAGAGCCTCCAAGTTTAGATTCTCCGTACACACGATCCACAAATGTAATGGGAACTTCTCCAATTGTGAAGTTGTGTTGGCGTGCTCTGTAAAGTTCAAAATAGATTGATTTTTTTAATTAACCATTTCTCCCTTACATATGAGAAGCAACAAGTCTTCATTCACAGACTAGTCAGTTTTTTTTTAAATCAGAAAACCTCTCCTAAGTTCTTTAAGTAAACATTAAATAAACTAATATGAACTATCATTGAGAATGAAACCAGCATTGGCAGATGTATTCTCATACTTCTTACCAACAAGGGACAGCCAGTTAGTGCTCACTGGGATTTATATACAAATACCTTGAAACTTCAAGCAAAATTTAATTCGGATAACATGTAAACTAAATGTTCTCACCTAATAATCATTTCCATTTGGAAAACATAGCCTTTGGATACGCAACTTTCTATGAGTTTTTGTAAAACACCTTTCTTGTATAGTCTGTAAAAATAAGATAACAGCATTTATGTTATTAGTATGATTTAAAATTATATATATCAATTGATACTGATGATTCAAAACATCACCTGAATGATCCAGTGAGATCTGAAGCTCTAGGCCTCAAAAGAAGCTGGGTGAGGAAGTTGGCTCCGCGACTAACTAGCTTGCGGCGGAAGTCCCAGCCGTACACGCCTCCGTCTCCAACGTATCGAGTCCCTGACACAAGATCAAAGTCTTCCTTCTTTTGAAGTTCAATCATCTTTGCTATGAACTTTGGCTATTGATAAAGTAAAAATTGATTAAATACATCATCATTAATCAAGTATCCAATGATCATTGACGATCCTAATTGATCTGATTTCAGCAGTATTCATGCAAAATTGTCTTGTTAGCTATGTTTCTTATTTTTAAAATAAATATTTCAGTGATTATATTAGGTTAGGTGCTTAAGATCTGTGAAGCAATATTTTAGCAAAAGAATTCCTGATACGAGTTGAATGAAATGATTGATAAAACACATATAATGTATTTTTAACCAATTTCATATACATATTTAGATAACATACATGATGACTGAGATCTGCATCCATAATAATGATAAAATTTCCTTTTGCGTGTTTTATTCCATGTATATAGGCTGTACCTAAACCCAGCTTCTTTTCTCTAGGTCGCAAAACAATTTTATCCTCTCCGTAAATTTTCTGCAGCTTTTTAGCAGCGTCCAAAGTACCATCCGGGCTACCATCATCTATGACTATGATTTCATAATCATAAGATCTGAAATGTTAGTGTAATTTTTATTATGATATACATTTTAAAAATACTTTGTATTCGATTTGTAAATGAAACATTTCAACCCGTAAACCCGGTTAACATCGGTTTTTTTAAAACTTATAATGCATGCGTAAAAACAACAATTAATGTATATAATCACTTTTTTAAAAATTCAATAGTGTGAATTTATCTAATTATTGAATAGACATGCGATTGAAGCACTCACGATTCATCCATATATTTAACAATCAGCCATATTATTATAGGTAAATTTTCCTTTTCGTTGTAAGTTGGCAAAAGAATAGAATATTTATTTTTGTTTTGATCACTTTGGCAAACTTCTGCCATGTCGTCAAATTGATTTCTGTCACCGTTGTTGACGTTTCCCGTGTTCAAAATGTCACCATAGAGTGTTGCCAGAAATATAATTTTTCTTATTGACCACCTACACCAAATGCTTGTTGGTTTTAAATATTAATGATCAATAAGTGCATGTAAAAAATAATAACAGAACTATTAAATGATATTTCATTAAAACTAAAACTATAAAAAAGTAAGCAAAGAAGCATAGAAATAAAATTTAAAGAAGAATAAACAAAAGCATTGAGATTAAATTTAAATATCAACTGTTTTTTCGTTGGATAAAATTTTCATCAAATAGACCTTAGAAAGAACCACCCCGCCTGCGCCTCCGCATCGCCTACAACGGGATCAAGGCTCATCTGCTCCATCTGTTTTTACAAGTGGTTTTAGCTTAAAATCACCCGCGGCATTTGCACCAAGTAGCAAAGTTAATCGTTCTTTAGACACCTTATAACCAGGTGCAGATTTTTCGGTTTTTGAAATATACGTGCGATCAGGCATTCGCTTCCAATAAAACCCTGTTTCGTCTACGTTAAACACTTGTTCAGGTTTATAACCACCTCTTTCAATAATTCCCTTTAAAATTTTTCAAATTTCAAATTATGCAAATTAAATCTATTTTTAAATTTTTCAAACCATCCTCGGCTTGTTTGGATTGTGACATCTTCAGCAGATTCATCGGTATCTCCACTCTTCAAATTTTCGAAAATATTTAAAGCTTTTTCCTGGATAATCATTTGACTCATTGGCATTCTCCGTTTGTTATTGTCCTCAATCCATATAATCAATAGTTAAAATAAATTTAATAAAAAAATAGACATAAATTTTTTTTCATTTGTACATACATACATATGTATTTATGTACCAAAAATGTCCCTAATTATTTCCAATTTTTCCAGTTAATGTGTAACAATCAGTAATAAATATGTACATAAAACACTCACAGACAAGTCTAAACCAGCCGCTCTATGAGCACACACCGAATAACGCTCGTAAACAAAATAACATTTAAAAAAAGTTTTTTTTGCCGTTATAGCGAAACATTTTAGGCCGTATATCGAAAACGTGCCTTAATTGAAAAGGGCCGTTATAGCGAAAGGCCGTATAAAGAGCGGTCGTATAGCGAGGTATGGGTGTATTATACTATATAATTCAGGGATGAGCAACACGCGGCCCGTTAAATATGTTTATGCGGCCCGCCAAGCATTTTTAAAATTGAATTTATTTTTTCGACTTTCTCCCATCAATATATTGTTACAAAATTAATTATAATAAAATGGTGGTACGTACTAAACCGAAACAATTTTTTGTGACGAGTTACTCACTTGTCTTAGGAAAACAACAGACTATTTTTAAAAATCAAGCTTTTTATCAAATACGGCAGTAAAGGCTAGTTTTGTTGTCAGTCAAATACTGGAAAAAAAAATGAAACCCTTTGCGGATGGAGAGATGATAAAAGAATGTCTGACTGGTGTTGCAGAAATAGCATTTCCTGATAAAATAAATATTATTTCAAACATTAGTTTATCAAGATTCACCATTGCAAAGAGAATTGAAGACTTGTCCGAGAACATAGCAACAACGCTTCGTGAACACATTGCAAAATTCGAATACTGTTCTTTGGCACCTGATGAGAGTTGCGATATTAGCGATACAGCACAACCAGCTATATATTTACGTGGTATTGATATCAAATTTAATATTACCGAAGAATTGTGTTCACTGATTCCAATGCAAGGGACTACAACCGGCAAAGACTTGTACGATGAACTAAAGTCTGTGTTGGAAAATTTTTCAATTTCATTAGAAAAGATTATTGGTATATCGACAGATGGAGCGCAAGCAATGTCAAGCATGGAGGTAAGAGTATCGGGAAGGCTATTTCAAGACATTAAGAAGGTCACAGGAAGGGAAATATTCGTTAACCACTGCATAATTCTCCAGGAAAATTTGTGTGCGAAAAGATTGAGTTTGCGTAATGTCACAATACCAATATTTAAAGTAATTAATTTTATAAAGTCGCGCGCGTTAAATCACCGCGAATTTAAAGAATTCTTGAAAGATTTAAAAACTGAATATGGCGACGTGGTTTTTAATACCGAAGTACGTTGGCTTAGTAGAGGTGCAATGCTAAAAAGAGTATACAACTTAAAAAGCGAAATACAATTGTTCTTGGATATGAAGGGATATGCCTTTCCTCATTTTGGTAATAAAGAATGGATGTGCGATTTTGGGTTTCTTATCGACATGACTCAGCATCTCAACGATCTTAATGTGGAACTTCAAGGCAAAGGAATTATTCACAATTTGTATGATAAAATTCAGGGCTTTGAGCGCAAATTAAAATTGTGGAAACAGCATCTTTTGCAGAATAATGTGTCTCACTTTCCACATTTAGAAAAAGAAAACGTTACTACTTCTCAAAAATATGCACAACATATAGACATTTTAATCAACGAATTTCAATTACGATTCCAAATGTTCAAAGCTGAAAAGACAGCAGTTTTTATGAAAATGTTTTCCTCGCCATTTAATATAGATGTGAATACAGTTACCGAAGACTTTCAAATGGAAGTGATTGACATGCAGAATAATACCGATTTAAAAAAAATATATTTTCAGTAAACATCGAAAAATTTTATAAATTTTATGTGAGCCCTGAGAAATTTCCGCTTTTGACGAAAAATGCAAAGCAAATGATGTCTCTGTTCGGAAGTACGTATGTTTGCGAACAATTGTCTTCAACGATGAAATTAATAAAAAATGACCACCGATCAAGACTGAGTGATGCACGACTAGAAAGCTGCATACGTGTAGCTACCTCATCAATTCCGGTTGATATTGATCAGCTTGTATATTATATCAGTTTTTTTTTTTTTGTAACATCTATTTTGCAGTAATTTCAAAACAATGTAGCCTGTATCTATAATTCTTATCAATTTTACTTGCGCTTTGTGTTGTATAAAAATCATATTAGTAATAGTAAATAGTTTCCAGATTGTATAAACAATAAAATTTTGAACATTCATCAATAAGCAATTGAATGTTGATTGTAGGTTTTTGGTTAGGTAATACTTTTTAAAGATGAAGAATAGAGCAAAACCTTTCATAAATTAAAGTTACTTACCTTGGAACATTACCAAATTATTATTATTTTTAAATGCATTGTTTAAATTTGCATCTATTTTTTTTATTTAATTATTTTTCCTGTACATCGTATATTAGAATATATATATATATTCTTCATCAATTCATAACCACCGATAAAAATACCTAGCAAAAATTCTGCCCTATAGAATTGAATACGTGTACCTTCAATGTCTTTGATCAAGCTTGGTTGTATATTTACGAAGAAACGTTAATATGATCCAATGCATCATTCAAGATGTAATTGAGGAAAATAAATAACATAAATGATTTAAAGACAAAGGTAAAACTATAATTATGTATTAAGATTATAAGTTACATCATTAGATATTACCGGTATAAGATCAGGATTGAGCATTCTTAGGGATTTTAATATAGAAATATGCATAAATGTATGGATCAATATCACATAAGAAAGGCTAATAATTATTGGTTTATAAATATTGTTATGTTTCTATATTTAATTATTGCAATTAAATTTTATGAGATGAACGTGTTTTGTCATGTTCAATAATAAATAATAGAAAGTGAATAATATATATTCACAAAATATTTTAAAAATATGGCTGTGGCAATGCAATTTTTTAATGCATGCCACCACGGTTATAATTAGATCTGCCTCTACCAGACCCTCCTCTCCCGTCACGATTTGCTCGGTTGTCGTGTTCATTCTGGTATCTTCCCTTCTTATTCTGGGAATCTTGGCCTTGATATCCCTGGTTCTGAGTATGATACCCTTGGCTTTGGCTCTGATATCCCTGGTTTTGACCTTGATATACTTGGTTTTGACCTTGATATCCCTGATTTTGACCTTGATATCCCTGGTTTTGACCTTGATATCCTTGGTTTTGACCTTGGTATCCTTGGTTTTGCGGTTGGTAAGTTTGATTTTGTCCTTGATATCCCTGAGTTTGGCCTTGATATCCTCTTCTATTGTTCTGCTGGTTATCAAATTGTCTTCTGTTATTACTCTCATTATTACCCCGGTTATCTTGATAACCTTGACTGTTTCTTCTACCATCTTGAAAGTCTTGGTTTCTGTTATCTTGATATGC
Source organism: Atopsyche davidsoni (assembly GCA_022113835.1). NCBI lineage: Eukaryota > Metazoa > Arthropoda > Insecta > Trichoptera > Hydrobiosidae > Atopsyche > Atopsyche davidsoni. The sequence goes on from JAILWY010000007.1 coordinate 8,411,337, forward strand.
ATTTCCTCTATTATCTTGATAGTTTCCACGATTACCTCCTCCCCTGAAGTAACAAAACTATTAGATGACAAATTAAGTGCTGTATATATAGAATGTAAAATTATAATTTAATAAACAATTTACCGGCTATCTCCACCTTGCTGACTCCAGCCACCCTGAACCCTAGAACCGCCTCCTGTACCGCCACCTCCCCTACCCCCACCTCCTCTTCCCCCACCGCCTCCTCTAACTCCTCCCATCTGAAAATTATTAATAGTCTGTATAATGGAACCGTCTTATTTAAACACCACATATTATCCAATAATAGGCCTCTTTATTCAAGAAAATGCTTGAGTATTGATTAAAGTAATTAATATTCCATCACTTGGTAATTCCAGCCTCAACTAATCACCCATGCAATCAGTCAACAGATTCCTACACAGTCAACTAATATGTAACAATTCAGCTATCTGCTGTATGTGAATTGCAACAATGTCAGCAAAGATATAAATTATCATTACTGAAGTTACATGATAATTCAATAGCAGGCAATCTTCAAAAATAATATATTTTAACTTGTGCTTAAAGTAATAAATCAATATTCATATAAAGAGGGTGTAAATTATCATGGTGGAATAACCAAATTTATAATAAAACATGCAGAGTAAGCACTGTTTTATTTTTCCAAGACTTAGTGTATTTGCATAATAAAATTAATTAGAACCTGAGGTCTCTGTTGCTGCCAGGATGGCATCTCTGGAGGAGGAGCTTGTTGCTCTGAAGGTCGCCCTCCTCTGTCTGGGACCTATTTAGGAAGTGAATAATTTAATTGCTATCTTATTTACTTATTACTGTATAGTATTTAATAATCATATCTAATTTTAAATATATAATATAATCAAAAAGTCTTTCATATTTTTAAAAAAAGGCTCATCATAGAAAAAAAAGATATAAAAAAAGATTCACACACCTTTCCAATGATAACTTTATTGACGTCACTTTTGGTTTTTACTCTCACGGCGGAGTCTGAAGTCTTCTTCAAGGCTAGAAGATCACTTCTTGCAGCCAGGAAATCGGATAATCGAATTTGTGAATTAGTTTTCATGACAGATCGCAGAGGTCGATAAACTGACTCTATTTGATCACGCTTTTGGGTTCCTTTTCCTGACCACTAAAAACAACACTTAAATATACTTAAGTATACTTAAAATAAAAAAATAACTTTTACTAGACATAATTGTTATATATGACTGATGTGATTAGCCATATAAATTATTATTAAGACTACTATTTAATTATTTGTATATGTAAACTTTTACGTGTAAATTTAAAGAAAATTGCTTCTTGATGCTTGTTTAAATTATGTGCACAAGTCACATACCTCAAAGCTCTGAATGGTGCAATCGAGGCGAGTAACTAACATCTCTCGCCTTGTTTGGAAGTCTTGAGCTAGAGTCTTATGCTGCATCTCCACTTCCTTCCACTGCTTCTCGGTCAGGCTCTTGTTGTATAGTGGCCTGCCAACGTACGTTGGCCCTGATAATTATAATACTTTAAATTCATACAAAGTATCTAACATTTTTACATTCCAGTAAAAAACCAAATAGTTATGGCTTTCGTACCTGAGTTTTTGATAGCAATGTTCAACTTTTCAACAAGTTTCTGAAATAATAGGGCTGTAGATATATTAGCAGGAGGTTGACTCATCTTCAAGGCTCGAAGAATGACTTGCAGGTCTCTTGCCGTTTGAGATTCATTCTGAAAAAAATTGTCACCATTCTATAATTAATACTTGCTTCCTGTAATCAAACAATACTATTGGTTTTTTTAAATAGCCTATAACCCTACTCTCCGCAAGGGAAGAGGTTGTTATGCACATAGTTTAATGAAATCTAAGACTATTGTAGCTGTGTACAAAAAATTTATCTTCCTTTTGAACTAACAAGACAATTTTTTAATTTTACAAGAGACCACCCTAACTACTGAACCATGAAGCAGCTTTAATAGTAAATAATTTTAAAAGATAAATTAGAACATTGATATGTAGTCTTTACAATGAGAACTTCCATCGTGGCTGCCTTGGATTCTCCAGGCTTGTTCACGGCCAACATGCGAGCTGCCATTAGTTCAGAAAGTAGGAAATCTAGTAGTAACAACTTATCCGACTTCTTCTGCAACCGAGATCCCAAATTTCCTGTAAGCACAATGGTCATGCAATTATTTAAAGTAGTTAGATAGATTAACAATACTAACATAAAACACAATTCTAAATTGATTTTCTAACTAAAACATAGCAGCCTACCAGTAAACAGCATAACATAAGGACAACCCAACTCCTTTAAAAAAGATGCCAGCTCCATAAGAAAGGAATCCATGTCCTCAGCATGGTGGTCAGCGCTCACCACTTCTTCCAAAGAACATAATTCCTTCAGCTCCTGTGCTAGGCTGTGGATGAGCCAACGGAAGTCAGGACTCTCCAGGCCCTGCTCCAGACCCTGCGAGAAGCCATCTGGCTTCAAAAGAGGTCCGTTATATCTGCAGAGAATATAACCATACACTGTATGTTCAGTATGTAAAGAGGAATTGCTTGTGAGCATCTCTTATTGAGGTGTGGCGATTCATTTGATGTGGTTATCAAAATTGTGCAATTTGTATATATATTTTTTTAATATGAAGTAGCATTTATTAAATAAAAATAATATTCCTTAAAATATTATTTTTATTGATCGAAAACCCTACGTAGGCTTTTAAAGATATAAACTCACCCAATATCGGCTAGCGCATCAAGTACATCATTCTCCATTATTGAAGAAGTTAACAATTGAAAAAAGCGTTGTAAATTTCCGTAATCATACGGTAATGTTAATAAACGAAAAATATATAATTACACCACAATTCACCGGTAAGGCCACGCTTTTGGTAAACGTCAAAATTCAAGACTACTGTTGTACAAAGCCGAGTGCAATAAAATAGCTTGATTGCGAGTAATGATCGATGAATTCGAATTTAATTATTTTTATTCAGATATATCGCAAATATAAATTTTTCTTTCTTAAGTCAATTACCAAGAGTAATTAAATAATTTTAATTTTCGATGACATTCGCAAATTATTCAATAGTTGAAAAACGTGAACGCGAAATTTGAGGACATGCCAAATCTTGCTTCAGTTATTTAGTGACTGTTTTTGATGTACTTACACTTAATAAGTACAAGTTTGATTATTTTATGGCTTGAATTTTAATAAAAAGTCACGAACTAATGGCATATTAATTATTCAAACTATTTTTTCGATCTAGTCGATCGATATTTACATCACTATTACAGCCTAGAAAGTTTTTCCACTCTCTTTTGAGCAGTAAGAAGAAGATTCATTTGTTTTTGGTCTAACCACTATCGTTTTGACGTTTCTTTCTTGATAATTTGGTTTGGATTGGTTTTGATGTATATATTTCTGTGATAATATATTTAAATGCTTGAATAATATTTTTATTAAATACCCGAATTTGTAATAATCATACAGAATTTTAGTTTTATGTTTCAAAGATATTTCTTAAAATGCATTTGGACGAAGAAAAATTAATCTCGAGCGGTGGGATTATAACGGTACAAGGTGAACGATAAATGCGATACATGAACTAAAATGGGAAAAACAAGCAAAGTTGTCGTTTGTGGCATGAAGGGCGTTGGAAAAACTGCAATACTGGAACAATTAATAAATGCAAATGTCACACGAACATCAGAGTTTTATCCGACAATTGAGGATATTTATGTTGCAAACATAGAAACAGACAGAGGAACTAAAGAAAAGCTATGTTTTTACGATACTGCTGGTCTTTTACCTCCATCATCAGAGAGTTCACCGTCTACTAGTTTCCAGGGCTTGCAGAAGCATTACATGGCTTTTGCCGATGGCTATGTACTAGTTTATGATAGTTGTAAACCAGAATCTCTAAATGTACTGATGTATCTTCAAAAAGACATTGAACGAAATAAGGACAAGAAAGATGTAAGTAATTAATATTTTTGACTTGACAGAGAGTACTTGGTGGAATTCCATTTTAATATTTTATTCAAAATATTAAAGATTTAAGTCTCAATCACAGCCTTTAACTTTTATTAGTTTAAATTTTTAAAAAAATTATGTAAATATATACAATTATATATTATGGCTGCGTATGTAATATTAAATATAAATATTAGACTTTCTTTTTTGTGGAATATCATGTAGGACTGCTTGTGTTTTTTTTTTGGGCGATATGCCCAAAAAAAATTGACTTTGTGACTGCTCTCAGCCAATCTGTCCTTCATTGTACTTCATTACAATTGGGCTTGGGTATAAAGGTGTGTTTCAACTATATTATATTCAAATTCACAACAATAGCGATCTAACCTTCTCTTAGATTAGTTAGACTCTCCTATATTTTCGTCCATTGTTGAATACACTGATTACCACGTATTATTTTTGTGTCAACTTTAAAAATACTAGAAATTATTAATATTTGAGAGTATTTATTTTCTAATTGTTTAGGCAATGATTATTGTGATTGGAAACAAAACTGGTTCACCAGATCCACGCCTTCAAGAGAACACAACAACTAAAGCTTCAAATTGGTGCACCCGAGAGAGACTGAGACATTTTGATGTAAATGCTATGGATCGGTTCTCACTTTATGAAGCGTTTGTTCTGCTGAGTACGAGACTAAATCCTGCTCCTACCAAAAGTAGCTTCCCTCAGTTACCTGCACTAACTAAACTAACACAAAAGGGAGCTAATCGAACAGAATCTTAATAAAAAGTATACATAGTTATTGCATGCATATTTTAGAGATTATTTTCTCAACAAAAATGATTATTACACATTTTATCCAAGCAATTGCAAATTATCAAGATGTTGTTGATCAAATGGATTTGGAAAGTCCTTCAAAATAATTACTTAAGTATTTTTATATTAGCAGTTATTCTATTGAATTGATTTTAAAAATATATTTAAAATTATTTTTTGATGAAACAATTTTTGTTGTCTCACATTCTTATTTATATGTCTACTTATTTAAATGTATTTTATACTATTTTAAACTATTTTTTTACACATTTCATAAGCAAAGACGATGGTTGTGCAGTGTACTTACTTTTTATCAGCATTATCAATTTCAGTGGTTTTTTACTTACTATTATAAATTAAGATTGAAAATTACTAGTATATTTTTAATTCTGTTAAAATAACAATTAACATTCTTTGCATGCATTACTATATTAAAAGACAAGTGACCTAATATATATATATAAAAATACATTCTTTGTTTCAAGTATATTTTATGTTTTAAACCTTACATTTTGTTTAAGCTTTTCTTTTTACCTGCAGCCTTTCTCATTTTTTTTTAAATTTAATGATAAAATGTTTATTTATCGAATTCATTAGACTTACACCTATGAATATAGTATATTTATAATGGTAACATCTCAAATGAAACTTGTATCAATATTGAAATGCAATATTTTTAATATATATCATAACTATAATAAATAATAATTTATTCATCAAGCAATATCTCATGAATTCTCTTTGTTGTATTTTAATTTTATATAAATAAAATTATAAATGTTCTGTTAAAAAGTTTTTTTATTTTTTTATGTTTAAATACTATTATACTAAATACTAAATACATGTATTATACATGTGAAGACATTGATTTCACTATTATTAAAATCGGTTTTTTTTAATGAGTCTGTTATATTAATTATTTATCAATGTATGGTGAACAATACATTACTATAATTTTATTTTGATTCTGTAAAAAAAGAATAATCAAAGTCTTTGAAACTTTTAGGTGAAAAACTTTGTTGTTTATATGGTTTGGTAATAATGGGACATTTGGAGAAGATAAAGATCTCTCCCATGGTATCAACAAAAATATATGCTGGCTATGTCATGCCTTTATGTATTGTAAACCTAATCAAAAACATCTTTTCTTGTAGTCCAGGGATGTAGGACGATGAAGTGATCCAGGCAAAGGCGACATGGGGATATTACAAGAAATTTTACTGTGCTGAAAAATTTGGATTTGAGGGTTGTGTTAAGCATCAGGAATAACTACTTGGTGTGTGTACATGTTATTTCCTGATTTAGTTTATCATTGCAACAGCTTCTTAACATGCAGTGCTCGCCTGCCTCATGACCTGTATTTTTACAGGAGGCTGGAATCGGTGTAGTTCTTGATATGTAGGAGTTCCAGAAAGAAGTAATAAACCGGTCGAAATGCACTTTGGTCCTATCAGATAACAAAATTCAAATATTCTTTCATGGACAAGGTTTGATGAGATAGGACAAATACACTTATATATCATATACATAGTTATTATAGTAATTACATTGCAGTAATTTTAAAAAAAATTATAAAGTGTTGGTTTCTTTTTTGAAACCAAAAATTGCTGCTCATAATGTAAAATAAAGTATAGGATGTGCGATTGTATTACACTTCTTGGGAGGCTTGGAATCTCATTTCATTACAGGCTGGTATGAGGTTTGTGAATCTGCTCCACAACCTGCGAGCAAGACCAGGGGACATCCGCATACCGTATTGTAAGCATAGTCCTAATAATTATTGTAATTTAACATGAGAAAAAATGAACCTTGAAATTCAATTTATTAATTTTTTTGACTACAATAATCATCCTGACATTTGTGTCTGCTACTGTTTTATTGTCCTTGGTACTATTATATTGTCTATGGTGCTCCTGTCAAAACCCAGTCGGCTGTATATTGTGCGGCTCTCTGGTTGAGTTCGAGCCCAGTCCGACTTTGTTGGTATTAGGCAAACGTTGACAGTCGATAGTGGGTGCGAGTGAATGATGTCAGACTATTGAACCGAATGGAAATATCTAAACACAATGCCTTTATACGAAGGAATCGCGTTAATCCACGAGAAACAAGCAGTCGTTCTAGACATCGGTTCTGCTTATACGAAGTAATTGATGTTAATATACAAATTTATGTAATATGTAAATATTAGCTTTCTAAGGTGTATAAATTATTGTTTTTTTTTAGATTTGGATTCACCGGAGAACCTTCACCGAGATGCATTATTCCTTCAGAATACACATGTCCCAAGACTAAAGTTGTTAAAAATGTTTTTCAGTTCAAGTCAGTTGAAGAGTTGTACAATACCTTAGTAGAATTCATTCATCTGTTATATTTTAGGTAAATATATATCATTTTTACAATTCTTTTTAAAAAATGCTATTATTGACATTTAACAATGTAAATTGTTATTTTTTGTGTTTCAGACATGTTTTAGTTAGCCCTAAAGACAGGAAGGTTATTATCGTTGAATCTCTCTTAAGTCCAACGATATTTAGAGATACGTTGGCGAAAGTTTTATTTTGTCATTTTGAGGTAGGATATTTATTATTTTTTTAAATTTTACTGTCCAGTTGCCACATTGTAACTCCACACCTTTTTTTTTAGGTGTCGTCAGTTTTGTTCGCCCCAGGTCCTCTTGTGTCTATTTGTCCTTTGGGCGTGACAACATGTCTGGTAGTGGACATCGGTTACGAGGAGACTGTCATTGTCCCAGTAGTACACGGCATTCCAGTTCTCAAAGCATGGGCAGCACAGCCTCTTGCTGCTCGACAGATGCATGAAAAAATACGAACATTACTTGATGAAGATAACGGCACAGCGTTAAATCTGCCGAGAAAGATTGTGGAAGACATTAAAGGTAATTTTTATTGATTTACAACTTCTTAAGACAAAGTATTATAAATTAAGTTTTTTATTGTTCCCAATTGTCATCTGAAGTGTTTCATCATTGTGTGGGTGGTATGTTAACCTGAGTCAAATGCAAATGACAATTATTGGCATTTTCATACCTATTAGGTGAGGCCATACAGTAGACCAATTTCTTGAGTAGTATTTGGTTCGCTTTTGTTGTTACGGTGCAGAATCAGATATATAAATCTTATGTGTGCAAACTCTTTTACATATGTTGCAGACCATTGCCATCATTTTTACAAAATAACTATCATAATGTAATAATTTTTATTGTCAACAGTTTATTTCTTCTAACTTAGTCAGTTTTATATCTAGACAAAGAAAATTTACTCATTAAAATGAAAATATTAGATTATATATATTTTACTTGTTTTTTGTTTCAGTTAAAACATGTTTTGTAACAACTATGGAAAGATCGAATTCTTATGCTACTGAGAGTCCTCCGACGCCAGCACCAAGCGTCCAATATCCTCTCAAAGGAGAATCATTCATCAATATTTCAGGGAAAACTAGAGAAATTGCAGCTGAAGTCTTATTCCCCAGGGATAATGATAATCTAGCTCTTGGAAATATAATCCTTGACTCGATTTTGAAGGTATGCCATGCCGTATATGTGTTACTTAATCAATCGAGGCATTTTGTGTAGCAAAGATGGTTGAATTAACAATAATTTACCACGCTTAGCAAACTTATCTTCAAAAGCTTTTACTCAGAAGTTTTAGATGCTTCAACCTTGTATAAATACCTTAATATAAATCTGAAAACTGTAGTAATTTATTTGTTTTTGTAGAGCCCAATTGATGCCAGAATACCTCTTTCTGAGTCAATCCTTCTAATAGGGGGAACCTCAATGCTACCTGGAATCAAATCTCGCTTAAATAATGAGCTTAAGTATCTCATTTCGCAACCTTTGTATAAGGAGAAATGTTTCTTGAGGGAATTTAAATTTCATTCAGCCCCAGCTAAAGAAAATTACATCGCTTGGTTGGGAGGAGCAATATTCGGTGGCACCGATCTCATCAATACTCGATCTTTAACGAAAGAAAGCTATATCAAAGATCCCAGAGTTCCCGATTGGCCTAATCTCATCGACAACTCTCCGATTCAGGATCAAAAGATAGGCATCACGTTATAAAAGCACTCGAGGTTGATAATTTATTTTTTGTACACAGCTTTATCTATAGTATTTATGCTGCTTTATTTTTAGAATGATTGTTATAAGCTGTTTCATATCTTGTATAAATTTACCAAAAGCATTTACTCATTGAAAAACTTTCTCCTGTACTTATTTCAATCTAACGCTAGGAAAATGTAATACGATAATGCTGTTTAACTCATTAGAACCAATTTTTTTGTTTATCTTGTATAAGATTTTGTAAATTATTCACTTGCACTAATGAATTTTCTTAAATAAGCTTTTCTTAAATGAACACACAAAAACAATATAAATGGTGCTAATGCTTTTATTTTTTTTTTATTTAGTATAAATTTTACAGAAATGTCTTTTGTCTCTCAACAATTTAGTATTTCAAAGCATTTTTATTTTAATGGTGATTAGTCATTTACATAAGGCATTTCAATAAAAAAAAATGTGTACTTTGATAATAGATAACTTTTTTTATACCAGGGAGCAAAACTACTTAAAACGTTGAATAATTTAAATTCCTATTTTTAGCAAAACTCAAACATTAATGTAAGCAAAACAAAAATAAAACGATTTATAAAACTGGAATTACAATTTTTATTAATTTCGTACATGATATATAAATTTACATATGATAAATATTAATTATTCTGTGTTTAATGATTTACTTTATTTGTGAATGTCTAGTAACTTCAGGCACATATTTTTATAATGTAAATTCAGATTTTTATCACATTCAGATGGATCAGTCCAAATTGTTTTTAAAGTTATGCGCCAAAATATCAATGTAGCTTTGGCTTGAAAGTAAAAAATGAAAATGTACAAAAAAAAAAAACAAACAACTTGACATATTTATGTTTTAACACAATAATTGTAAGTACACTTGGTGTTTTTGAAAATATTTATTTTCCAAACTAATCATTTTTAATGATTTTTGTTACTTAATGTACAAAATTATCAGCATCATCACTGGTTCCTCGTGTGCATATTGCTAATTATAAATATTGAAAAACCGCTCTAGTCACATTTAAGAAATAAATTATGTTTTTCTAAAATTTTTTGTTATAGTAAGTATATTTTTGCAAAAGCTACATAATCAATGTGTATAACATTTTCAAAGAAATAATCTCTATGTAAAAATATTGAAAGTTGTGAATTTATTAAATGCAACTTGAGTGGTCTTGAAAGACAATTTATGTATCTTGCAATATAACCAATATTATTATTGTTTTCATTCATCAAATATATAGCAAAAAAAAATATGTTTTCGGTACAGCAAGAAGGTGAGGCCCATTTAAGTTATATTATAAATAACTAGTGCATCAATGTGAAGAAAAATCACTCGGTTTACTAAATCATAAAATATTAAAGCATGTAATCAAAATAAATTCTTACAAAAAAAATATCGTCTGTCCGTCGCTGCTTATCATATTTTTAACGATTACACTTCAATTGCTATTATATATATATGGTGCTACATAGATTAATTTATTTGAGAATGTGGAAGAACTGCCAAAGGTATTTGTAAACTTTACGTATATAATAATATAAATAATTCATTTAAGTATCATTGTCCAATATTAGATAGTTACACTAAACACAAAGTCTAATGAAATTTCTTTACGTGCTTTTATCAAGGGCTATGAAAGAAAAATATTTTACATTAGATGAAACACGTGTCAATTAAATCTATCATGGCTTACTAGCTGGCAATTTCAACATTTTGTTATTCTTACGTTATACTAAAGTGTAGAGTTAATAAAATAATGCAACAAGCTGAAAAAAGGATCAAGCTGCCAAACATTAAGGTACTGGAAGATTAATACTGCTAGCAGACTGTATAAGAATAATACTAATAAAAAATAATCAACAAAACGGAATGAGGATTGCTATAAAGAAGATTTGGAATGCAGTCTTAAACATAAATCAATAAAGAAAAGGAATGATGTAATAATATAAATTATTTAGATAAACAAAGCAAATAACACATTTTATAATCTAAAACATTTGTAAAATATTACCATTCTGAGTATAATATAAATTTCAGCAAATATTTACATTTTATTAAATAAAAATATTCTGAAAATATTGTTTAAATTAACTTATTTTATTTTGTGAAGAATCATAAATCATTCAAGAAATTGTTAATGCGCTGGCATAAATAGACGATCGTCGTTATTTTTATCAATTGCCGATTTTTAAATAGAAATGAAAAATATTCATAAGAACTCGTCAAATTATAAAATACTTACAGTAAACACTTACATCTCAAAAATATGATATTTTATAATTTAAATATAACAAAAAGAAGCTAATTTACAACATAATAAAAAATATATCAAACAATGGTATATATTATTCAAACTGTTAAAACAGTATTATTGTGTGAAACTTTACTTATTTCGTATTTAATTAAATGTTTAAATTCAATCGATGCTACCACACTCGAGACATATTTACCGTCCATAAAGCAATATTTCTAGCAAATTTGTACCGCCACTATCAGAATATTGTTTTTTAAAAACATTTAGTGTTTTTTCATTAATTATTTTCGCCTACCGTTTGATTTTTGTTTGCTTAAAGAGAAATAGATTTAATAAACAAAATTACGATTGGAATAATCTGATATAAATAGCGGCAATATTTACTTAAACTTTTTGTATATATTTGTATAATTACATTGTAAATCATTAGAAGTAATAATACAACTATCATGTTGGTATATTTGTACTAACTTTGAATACTATACTCAGATTAAACGTTTGCAATAGTTGTAATTTTTTTTGAGAACACTGAATATCCATACAATTGGTGTTTTTGATTTTTATAGTATAATATTAACTTTATGAAAGCACTGTTAACATCCAACAATACGATTTTTTTACTATATCATCAATAAATAGACGTAACACGTGCTTGATGTCCAGATATTGTAAGAATAATTTCATCACTCAGAAATATTTAATAAATCTCAATCACTTAATTTAAAACAAAAATGTTGCACTCTCGAGTAACGGACGGATCAGTATGAACATGCAAACTGAAACAGAATATTTTACAACAGCAGAGATTAGATTTATGTGAAGCATCTGTTGCGAGGCAAACACTCAAGGCACATGAACTGGTGTAATAAGGCACAAACATTGGAAATCAGAATATTTGGGTTATGGGTTATAAAAGATGACAATCAATATTGCAAATGGATATTCAAGACTGGCCAGATCCAGAATGGTTGTATTATATCATTCCGATACCTACAGTGTATAAAGTTATCTCTACTTTTGAGTTGTCTCATAACTGTATTAGGTTAAATCAACATTTCTTTACCTGAAATAAGATTAAATATAATAGCTTACTTTACACATGATAACCTTTGATATACCCTTTTACTCTCAACATGTTTAAAAATTTTACTTTATACGCTGGAGATGTCAAAATAGATAAATTCCTCATTGGACAATTGAAAATTAATTGGCCCGATGATCTATACCCGCCAGTGTTCAAAAACACTAACTGGCAGGAATTACTACTTGGGATATTTTCTCTAGTGAACGCTGGTCTTGATTATAGTAAAACCTGACTGGTGCTCAGTGGTCAGGTGGGTTGGGGCGGCGCTGTCTCATGAGGGGCACAAGCAGAGCCGGACTGCCGGCCTGGCGCATGAAAGAGTGCTCTAGCAGCAGTGCTGCAGGAGCGCGCTGGCCTGGTTCTCGCACCAACGCGTCCTCCAAGAAGCTGGTAAGGCGAGAAGATGCTCGAGCTCCGTTGCGCAGTTTTGGAGGTGGCATCAACCTAATTCTACGCATTGCCTGCAAATTTAAAATAGTTATTGCGAGTTGCATACCCAAGAAAGTATTCTTATTTCTTAAATAGACATAAATAAATTTGATTTGATATATCTCAAAATAAATCAAATATGAACCTGAAGAGGTGGTTCATCGAAAAATGGCGGTTCTCCGTCGACCATTTCGATGACCATTATGCCCAGTGACCACACGTCCACCTCGGGCCCGTATGGCAGCCGAGAGATAACCTCAGGGGGCATCCAGTAGGGTGTACCTACTAATGATTTTCTCTTTGGTACTTCCTGTAATATGACAATTAATACGATTTGATAAGCAAATTAAACTTAAGTATTCAAAACTATTTATCTAGGCTAATCAGCCTCAGCGGTAAATCAATAGATTTTCTAGTTAGCGGTATCGCAATACAATATGCAGTAACCTGAGACACTTGTGCACAGAATCCGAAGTCAGAGAGCTTGACTCTTCCGTCAGCTGCCAGCAGGATGGAATCGGACTTGATATCGCGATGGATGACTCCCTGAGAATGCAGGAACTTCAGAGCTTGGAGACATTGCTTGCACACAGTGGCTATCTGCTCTTCATCCATCCGCGAGTGGGTCACAATATCTGTCAACGCCCCACCTTCCAGAAATTCCATCACCACCCACAGCTCATCGTTCACTAAGTATGATGCATACATCTCAACAATATTCGGATGGTGGTAATCTCTCATTATAACCTGAAAGGATAAAAAAAAATATTATTGATAAATCTGAAAATGTTCTTGAATAAACTTCTATGCACAAATATTACTAAAAAAAAAAAGATAAATATGGCTCATGATTAACTAACAACTGATGGCTTACCACTTCGTTGAAGAGAAGTTCCCTTCTTTGCTGTTTTCGGAGATTCATTTTCTTAACAGCTACTCGCCGCCCAGAAGGTTTTTCAATGGCGGTGCAGACGGTGCCTGTGCTGCCTTCGCCGATCTTAACAAACCTCCCGAGCATAGTTCTCGGGTCATCAGGTGATACCACCATTTGTAAAGCAGCTCGGAACTGTAAAAATAAATATAACATATCAAAATACTTTTAATGTATAAATATATAGTAGGATTCATTCTTTACATTATATATAATTAATTAATACACCCAAGAAAATAATATAGAATTAAGAAGGAATTGTGTATAAAGAGTTATCAATATCAAACCTGTTCATGGGTGAGTCTTTGTTCATGCTTGGAAGCGAGGCCACTGTGGGTGGGCTGTCCAGGGGGTTTCCTGTGTAGGTCGGGAGCGGGAGCAGGGGTGGGAACAGGAGGCAAAGGGGGTAGTGGTGGCAGGGGGGAGCCGTGCGGATGCTGTGGCAAAGATGGTGGCCGTACATACGGAGATGAGGTCATCTGACTATCCACTGCAATAAAGATGTTTTTCAAAATATGTTAAATTAAATCAACAATTTTACCAGCACTGCAACAATTATAACTAATATTTTTTTTTATGTAATATATTGAATATTGTAATTTACTTACATGGACTTAAAAGGTTTCCGTTGAGTCCACTGCTGCTTCCGTGGACAGGGTTATGATGTATGGTATTGTGATGAATGGTGTTGGCATTCTGATAAGAAATCATCTGCTGTGATCCCGCAGTCCTCAAGTGACCGCTGCCATTATCTGGCACATCCTGTTGACTGTGAATACTAGGCGAGTTCCTGAGCACATTGTCTTGGTAGTGTTGAAGCAGAGCATTGTCTTGGGGGTGTTGGTGATAGGAGTTCTCTTGGTGATGCGGATGCTGATTTGCCCATTCTGCTGGTGAATCCCTCATCTGTTTGGACCCATAGCCCTGATCCCTGCGCAGACTGGGATATTGAGGAACGGAAGACTGCTGCACTTCTTCGGGAACAGAAGGAGGAACGTTAGCTTTACTTCTGTAGTCTCTTCTCATTCCCGGGGGACTGGAGCTGCGGAGGGAGTTGGACCGAGCCACGTGCGAGTTCTTGGGTAAGACCAGACCATTTTGTATGTTTTGTATTGGTTGTACAGGTACATTTAGATTTTGTTGAGGCAATCTAGGTTCTCTGTGATCTCCTCTCACTATTGTTTTTAAATCTAAAATCTCCGTAGGTGTAATTTCTGACGGATCCACAAGAGGCAAGGGGCGGTTTGTTGACTTTAAAATCTGTAAAAAAAACAGCAATAACAAAAACGATTTTTGTTTTAATCGAGTTTTGAGAAAGACTCAATAGCATTGCAACATTTGTATTAAATAGTTTAAATTAGTTGATATATTACAAGATTACGTTTTACATAAAGGATACCTGGTTGTTTCCAACAATAGACGCCCATTGCAGAGGTAGGCCTACATATTTTCCTTCTCTCTTGTCAAAGCCAGTGTGAACTCTGTGCTCAAAATTACTCGGTGGGGAAATCAAAGGCTTTTTCTTTTTCTTAGAAAACATTTCCTTCGAAAATATAGTTGACAAGGCCTGAAAAAAACAACTTCGATGTATACTTTATCATAATTAGATTAACATTTTGGCCTGTAATATGAGGTTATGTCGTCAAGATACTTTTTATATCCAGCGTAATACATCAAATAAGTTAATCAAAAGAATATCATAGCTATAAATATATTTTTTATATATATTTTAATTAGTAATAAAACTTTTAATGTAATAATAAACAAACAATCAAAAATATGTAGCCATGTTGACAGTTCAGATTTCACTTTATACATTGCTAGTATACTTGGCTTAAATTATTTTTGGTGTACAATAATTAATACATACCTCAAGTAAAATGTTATATTGATATCACTTTTCAATTATTAATAGGCCTTGAAGCAGTTATTTATCGAAACATCCAGTCGCGACATCACTAACAACGTGATATACGATTGTCACGCGTGCTCGTGAGAAAGCCATGCACCTGCGGAGGAATGCAGGCCAAGTTCGTGTAGCAACGGTACAAGGCTACACATTTCCAACTGATTTTCGTCTAGTTTTGCGACTAATTAAACAAAACACAACGCTTTTCTAATATTATAAATCCATCCCGATTGCCACGGTGATTAAACATATATCGACCAAACTCGAGCAGCCTTTGTTCGCATTAGTTTGCATCGCAATAAATACGCCCATAATTTTTGTTATCTTGTCGTTTCTCAAATTACTATAATGACTTTTTTCCGATGCAAAATAATAAAGTGTGTCAATTAAACTAATTTAATTTATTACTTTTACCGGCTTTTAATTTCTCAGGCGTTTAGCACAGGAAGGGTGTGTAATTTCCGTTGTAGAGAAATAGCGTAACGGTTTGATAGCGCGCTTGTACTACTATTAGTTCACAGCTAAAATTTAAAAAAACGAGATATTTATTCATAATAATCACCTGAGAGCGGATAAATAGGACTTATTATTGTTGAATAAAAATAAATTACTTTGGCTTGTGTAAACTTGAGTCATTGTTTATTTATTTCTACATTATGTATTATCTAAAAATGCATATAAAAAATAAATACGAAACTAGTGCAAAATGCGAATAACGATAAACTTTGATACATATAACTCCTTGTGATAAATTGTAAATAATTTATTACAGATTATCTAAAATTATTGCCTGTACAAGTTTACTGTGTTCACAACTTGTTTTAGGCAATATGAAATGATTACCAAAAAACATATTGTAAATAGGTTTATTTTGTTGCATATTTTTAAAAGAAAAAAACCCAAAGATTTACTTAAATTTATATATTTATAGTGAAATTATCAGGATGCATTATTTTGGAGTTGAGGCAACCGGGTCGAATGATTTCCAAATTTGGGTGAATTCTAACGTTTTCTTCCTTTGGGTATCAAAGTTTTCTTTTTGAGGCTTTCTCCATAAGCTATGATGTAAATCTAGCATTCCTCCGATAATTTCCTGAAATAAAAATAAATATATCAGTGAAATTATAATTTTATGCTAGATTGATCATTATATACAAGTAATCATATCATCAAACTCATATGCTGTTAATAATTATTATACTTAATAATAATTATATTTATTAAAATGGCAGTGTATATGAGTTTCTTTGTATTGCAAGAATAAACTTATGAATTATATTGATTATGAGGGGATTGAAGCTAATTTTCTAATTATTTTTTTATATCAAAATAACCTTATGCATTACCACTAAATATCTAACTTCTATCTAATCTTTCACAGTATTTATAATATTTTTGATGATGAATTCTTGCTCATTTTGAATTGACTGAAAATAATATGATTTTAATAATTAGTCATGCATCTGATGATGACCCGGTCATTGGGTCGAAACTAGTTTTGCAAATAATTTTAATAAACTCAAAAGTGAAGACAAAAATACAAAGTTACTTTTTATAATTATAATAATGGATCTTCACCGTTTAAATGCCTTGTCCCTCAACAAGATAATATGATTTCACTGTCGGGAGAAAAATTCCTGCGGTAATTCATTCAATTCACTGCAGCGTTTTTAGGCAAATAGTGTAAAAATAATTGTCTTAATTTACACGCAACATTAAAATATTATACATGAACTCAATTAACTCGATATTAATAATAAGTACATAATATTTTTACCTGAGCGAAATTGGATGGAAATAACCTCTGATCTTCAATGACATGACCAAATCCAGGATCCATTCCAAAATCAACCCAGAAATAAGGCAACCCTTTAGGTATCCCTCTTAGAATATCCTTCCCCTTTAAATCGACAACCTTTTTATTAGTTGACCATTCTGCTTCACATTCTAACAAAGCTTTCTTGAAATATATTGGTGCAGTGTCTCCCACATCTCTGGGCAAAGGTATACATTGGATAACTATATGTGGATGCTTATGGAAAAATGAAGCCGTTTCAAAAAATATGCAATCTTCATCCTTGGAGTTAAACATATTGGTAAGTGCCCTTCGATACGTCTAAAAGATAAAAAAATAAATTATTTAGATTGTAATATATAATTGAATTAAATTCGTCTGAAAAATAACTGTTCCCAAAAATTAAACTCGGTTCTCTTTGACCTGATTGGTCAGATTCTAACTTGAAAGTTACCACAGTAGATAAAGCGTTACTACAGTTGTTTAAACATTTCAATATATTTTTTTTAAAACAAGTTACCATTATTTCACTCCATACATCCTCATCGGCCATGGTGGAACATTGTACGTGACCAACAGTGGATATTATACAATGGCCTTCGGTCACGGATGCCTTCGCAGGTAAAGAGACATAAGCCTTGCTTCCTAAACTTACAATCATGTGTTTAATCATTTTGTCAGATTCTATACAATATTCACAACTAGCCAATGATTTTTGAATGCTTTGATGCTGAGATATTGCTTTGTTTTTATTGTGTTCATCAGATTTGGCACTAGACTTGTTTTTGGTAATATTATCAGCAAATATATCTTCTAAATCATCATTTGGATTTCGGTGTTTAGAAATAATGTTTGCAAATTGCTCTTCACTTTCATCGGCATTTTCAAACTTTTCCTTTTCAAACTGAAAACACGAATTCAATAATATATATGTTTTGATTTTCAAATATTAGTATATATTTATTCTTCCTAAAATTTGTACATACCATTTCTTTCAAGGAGTAATTATCATCATCAGCAAAGAATCTCATTCTTTCACCATCCGTGTTGTGAGTCAGTGCCTTCTTCTTTCCACCCTTGCTTCGACTGTCTCCGGCATTCTGTGTTTTAGTCAGAGGCCTAATATTTCCCCGGTCGTCAGTAATGGTCAACATAACAGCTTCCTCCTTAATAGGAGCACGGGCATTAGGATTTTCTTTCTTGAAAACTCTGGCCGCCTCCAATTTAACGGTCAATTTCATTACAAGTTCATTATTTCCCATAATTCCTGCTTTTACAATTTTAGCTCCCAAAGCGTTCATTTCAGCATCAGACAAATAATAATTTTTTTCGGAACTCGGCTTTTGAAGTTCATTTTGAGTTACGCAAGGTGTAAAATCAAGATGCTGATCTTCAGACTTATCAGGTTTTGTTTCAGGAGATGGAGATTTACTTTGTGTTCTTTCTTTTTTGTCTTCGTTTAATTTTTGTACTCTTTTCCAATTTTGTTTTAAAGAACTATGTGTGTTTCTTTCATACTTATTGTATTTTGATTCCTCTCTATCTCGTCTTGAGCTCTTGTTGTAATTATTATCATCATCATAAGATGGTTTTTTGAAACTTCTGCTAGAGCCACTATCATTGTATAAATTTCTCTTTTCACCATGAAAATATTTGTCAGTTTTTTCTCTTTCATTATCATCGTCAGGTTTTCTGAAACTTTTGGTATCAGATGAATATCGATTGTGTGATGAATTGTATCTGGAGTTTTTTTCTAGTGTCCGCTTTTCATCGTTTGGTTTTTTTAAATTTTTATTACATAAAAATCTATCTCGATCATCACTGGTATGAACATATTGTTCATCTTTTACTTTAAGTGAACTTTTACTGCTTGAGGGCAGTCCAGTTCCTCCATCTTTCCAATACGGGTTAAGTTCTCTAGAGCTTTGTGATGGAATATATGCATCGATTTGCCCTTTTTTTTCTACTGGCACAATGGGTTTCAAATCTTTACGGCTGAATGTAGAAATTGATCCCATCATACTCATCCAGTCATCTCGTGGATTATCTTGGGGATTAATTTTCCCAGGTGGTTTTTCAACCGTTTTACTATCATCCGTGGGCTTTTCTTTTTCTACCCAGTCATCTTTCTCACTAGAACTACTGGAAGACTAGAAAATATGTCAATTTAAATATTTTTAAATGTGAAATAATGCTGTAAATCAGTACACCAATAAGAGTAATTTAAAAAAAATCAGTTATCTAAATTTGTCTAAGTCACAATAAAGATATTTTTTTTATAAATCATGAATATAAAATAAGTTTTTATACCTCAGAAGATGACCTATATTTCTTTTTTGACTTCTTTTTTTTTGATTTTTTTTCTTTCTTTCTTTTGTGCTTTTTACTTTCTTCTTGATATTTAGATTTACTATATTCATCCTTAGAGCTTGACAAAATAATTTTCTTGGGAGATATAACAGGGTCCTTAAAAAAAAGATTAAACAAGTTGTGTGAATATCATAGCATTAAAATAAAATGAAGAAAAAACTTAAATTCTAGTGATTTCTAGAATAAAACAATATATTTTAAATGTTACAATAAATAAGAAAAGATGTTTTAACTACTTCTTCTAAAAGTCGCCTTTTCGCTGTCATGAGTTTATTTTCTGTGTCATTTGCACAATCAAAAGACATTGTATTTTAGATCCTAACCTATAAAAATAAAATCAAGCATAATTTTGATATACATATTAACATTAAAATATTCCACATGTAAATAATGAATAACACATAAATAATTATTTTAAATTACGCACCTTTAAAATATTGACAATGATAAATTTTTGACAGTTTGTAAATCAGGGAGAAAATAAGTATATTCAAGCATCAAAATTATTATTAAGTCCAAGTATTGTCTCTGGTCAAGTTTTATTTTTGAGTATTTAGTGTCTATGATCTGCTTGTATTTTTGTTGAGCTATTATATAGCCAAATAAAACGGCCAGTAGGAAAAATGAGAAATTGCTCATTAAAACAAAATAAGAGGTTATCCCAAAATTTTCTGCGAACTTTTTATATAAAAAAACAAAAGTTCTGTTGGTAATTTACTGGCGGCCTGATATCAAAAATTAACAAAACAAATATCTGACCTTACTGATCAAATCGTTCGGTACAAAGATGACTAAAATTCACTATATTAGTGTGCATGGATAAATTTAATGTAAGACTACGATAAGAAAAGCTAATAATTTTTGGTAAGATATACACCGGTTATAAAAATCATGTGAACAATTTTATTTAATGGGTCAAAAATCCTTAGTTTTTTTTTTTTTTTAAATATAAATTGAAACTCATTTGTTAATCAAATGTTCTAACTGAATAAAATAAATAATACCAAGACATGATATGTGACGGTGTTATTGTTGCTTTTATCAGACATAAATATTCACGGTCTACCCAATTAACAGATAAAGTCACAACTATTGTAATTCTATGAAAGTATATCTAAAAAGTTTTGGTTTCCGATTGATAATTCTTTTAGGCGAAGGATTTGACCAATTATTTCACAGTAGATTGACACTTTCTCTTCGTCAACTAAACCTCATGTTAACAATTTCATTTTTAGTAAAAAGGATTTTTTATGCCCACACGAGTCATAATGATACTACAAAAATAAAAATTGTGTAACTAGGGACAGAGAGTAAAAACATTCTAGAAATAGCAAATTTCTCATAAATAATATATTTAGAGTTTAAAAACAGGTACATAGACATAATTGCATTAAAAATATTGTATAAAAAGTTATTTTATAAGGCACAAGTTTTTTTCTCAATTTACAGGCACACCGTACACTTCATAAATCTTAGAATATTATTTTATTATTTATAAACATTGGAAGGATTTTTATACATTTTTTTGGAAATTACTATTATTAAATGTCTACACCATCACAACAGTAAATAAATTGCTTGTGAAAATGTGTGTAAATGATTGTCTTAGGGTGAGCACATGCCTATGAAAGAAATCAAGGCAAGTCTTTTGCAAAATTTAAAAACATCTTATGTATTAATTTATTTAATTATTTTACATTTATTGATTTGATTGTCTTTCGATTATTTTAATAGCAGTATGCAAAAACACCCTTATCTTAAAAATTTCAACTAGTATTTCATTTTTTAGCAAGTTTATTCTACCAGTTTCATCATTCTCGTTATATAAAAATTAATTACTATCACAAGTACGTACTTAAGTCATATCTATTTTAGAAAAAAAAAAAAAATTATTCAGACAACAAAAGAAAAATGTAACAAGATGTCTGATAAACAAATGATAACAACAGTACATTCATATCTTTATATGTTTTAACCTATACTTAAAATATATTTTCATATCAATATGTTTATCTTAGATAATACATAAATGTCAATGTATCTGTATCATCCCAAAAGGACCTTCTTCATCATGTAGCCTCTGGCGACCGGATCAGTTTCTCTACTTTCCCAACTACCAACAATGCATTTGGAACTGCACAGATACTGTAGAAGAGGTAAACGGTATTTTCCACAAAAGTCAACGAACTTGATGTGTTCCACTCTGCTGTCAAAAAAGACACCTTAAACAGAAATATAGTTATTTAATATTTTCACCTTGTCAAAGCAATATACATAGTGATTTTTAAATTAATTTCTATGCAATTTTTAAGCTTGAAGAGAGTATTTGCAAATACCAGATGAAAGCATTGAATATATTGATAAATATAAATAGTGTGTATTCATATAAATTTAAAAATAAAATTTCACGCATTTTAATCACACGTATGATTATTGAATATATAATAAAGACTATATTGTATATCATCTTCTATATATGAACTAATGTGCCTAATCATATTAGTAAATATAATAAGCCCGTAATGGGTAATAAATACGCATCTTGATTGACTAATCCATAACATAGAGAGTCTGATAAATAAAGAGTCTGATTGTGTTAAAATTATACTAATAAATAAGAAATGTTGGGAAAAAAAAATGGGACATTCACTCTTCACTATCACACGTGTAGTGTCAAAAAAATTAAGGGTTTTTTTCTCGTACTTTCATACACTATGTATCCAAAAAATATTGCTTAAATTACTGATTTTTTTTTAAATCTATTGTATCAATTTTCGAGTTCTCCGAATACAGAAAAGAAATTTACCTTTACACTTTGGGTTTACACAGCAATGTGCCTGGTTGAGATACTCTAGAAGGCAGGCGGGGAGATCACCAGGCTGTAAGTTGTAGTTTTGTAATTTGACAGAGCGAGCAGCAAGTTCCAGGAGACTGGGAGGCTGCAGTGTGATGTCTCTTACAAAACGCACAACAAGAGGATTATCTCGCAAACTTAACTGTAAATAAATAGAAGCGGTTGAAAAAAAATTGGTTTTTAAAAATATTGACTACTTTATTTTATTATTAAAATAGATAACTGATACATTGTAAAAAATATATAAGATCTTCAAGAGATTTTTTGATATCTTTTACAATATTATCTGAAAACTTTATCTCTAAAGCTTACCAGACATGTGAAAATTACATAATATCAAAGCAGAAGCAGTGTTAAAACTTCAATAGCTACTGGTATAGGAACATTTATTTGTAGCTATAATTCATGTAATTTTAAAAGCATTTTCGACGAAAAGAGCTGTTATTTTTTGACGAAACCAATTGTCAATTTGCTATCACCATTTTGGCTAGCCTTAAGGAACTGTTAAATTTCAATTTAAAAAATATTTTTTAAATGGAAATTGAAGTTTGTAGAATAAAAAATAAAAGATGCAATATTTAGAAAAGATTTATAAAATATAATTTCATATCCATAGACCCTTAGATTTCAATTAATTGTTTATTATTTTTGTATTTGTAACAATATTCTACCGAATGTAACATTGAATGAATTTTTCTTTAATAACTTAACAACTAATTTAATATATATTAAACTACTTCACATGCTACTGTATTTCAAAGATAAGACAAAAACCAAAGCAGGTTATTAGAATAATAAAGAAATGCAATTTTAAAAAGATAAGCATGTTTATATCTGGCTGAGTGGTATGAGGGTAAGTAAATATTAAAAGTAATCAGCACATACATACCTCAGTGAGACATTTCAAAGTGATTATTTCTGTTGGAAGAGTACGTAGTCTGTTTTTGTGGAGACGTAAAGACTTTAAGTGATTGAGTTTTCCGATGCTGGCTGGCAACTGTTCAATGAGATTTTCGCTCAATACTAGCATTTGGAGACTTTTTAACTGCCCCACAGAATCAGGAATGTCCACAATTTTATTAGCGCCAAGGACCAAAATCTGTAAACTGGAAATTAAAAAAATATACGCTTTAATTTAATAATGAGTAGGCATAAATAAATGTCAATTTATAACATTGACAACAAAGCTTTACGACAGCGAGATGAGTTAGCATAAATAAATATTATTATGAAGTACAATTATTTATGTGTTTATATTATATAGCAATAATGTAATGTAATAAAAATATTTATAGCTTATCAGTACCGTTTTGAATGTAACTTTTGTATGCCAATTTAGAGAAGTATTCTCAATGAATAGATATAAATTAGTCTTGATTAAAATTTATTCATTGACAATGGCAAGTTAGAGTCGACAAGTGAGCTGACATAGTAAGTGGTCAATATAGGAATATATAATGCCTTCATATTTTCATGGGTTTTATGTTGAATCAAGGTTTTGTTATTGTCGTTTCAGCTCATGTACTGGCACCATTTTCATTGAAAAATGTCTATAATTTAATTGAGGAGACTAGTAAAATACGCTTTATTTAAAAAATATATTCCTACCGTTATAAAGTATTTTCTTAATATGTAATGTAAGTCATTTTTTTTATTATGTAATGAGCAATAGTCTTAATGAATATTAAATATAATTATTAATTTATTTACATAGAAAGCTTGCAAAATACTTAGCTTACAACATACACAAAGTAATAAATGAGATCTCGAATAGGATGCATCTTATCTTAATAACCTAAGATAAGATGCACTTTCTAGACTGCAATTTTGTAATTAAAAAGATGATGAGTATGATATGATGAAATGAAATTGTCGTCATGCAATGACGATGATGATGGTTTATTATCTTTCTTTCTCTTTGGGTCATTGAGTTAAGTATTTTTATTTAACAATGGAAAATTATTCATGATATTACCACTCACAAGTACGTTTCATTGTTTGTAATTTTGAAATTATATTTATACTCAACCCAGCCAAAATAAACGAGCATTTGGGTCTTTGAATACCAAAGTAGAAAACGGGTTATATATATATAACTTGCTAATACCAAAATTGTTCAAACTAAATACTCAGAAATTTTCATTGCAAGATTACAAAATACTGAAAATTACTTTTCATTATAGTTTAAAAGAAATGTTAGTGGTATTTGAATAAATATCTACCAATCTTAAAATATAATTTACGTAAGAGGTATATTATTCATTAAAAATAAAAAAACGATAAATATCCAGACAATTTCACCATAAATTTAATTACATAAATATTTTTGACCTGTTGACCTGTATGTGACTATCAGTATTTAAGTATATCCGTTGAATACTACATACATTGATTAGTGGCCTTGTTAATTCATAAATGAGATGGTTATCCAGCTGGGCAACTACAATACCACAAATTAAATAAAAGCCGAAATCCAAAAACTAGATTATTAGAAAATCAGATAAATGGTTAAACAGATAAACCTACATTTCATGTTATTTGCTAATTATAAGTGTAAAACAATAATTTAAAAAAAAAGTTCATTTTTGTAGGTTATGTTGATATTTTAAATGAATTATTACCCATGAGAGTATTTAGCTACATTTTCACTTCAGTTTTAATTGTAAGTATTTTTGTTTCTATAAATAAGTTTCATTATATTTTACTTCACTACAAAACAAAACATGAAATGTGGATTGAAAAAAAAAAAACAAAACAACGCACATACCTACTCAATTTCCATATGTCCTTGGGAACATTTGTGATGATGTTAGCTCCCAAGTAAAGATATTTAATAGATGTCAATTCCAGCAGTTGCTCGGGGAAGGATGTGAGCTCGTTTCCACTCAAGTTCAGTTCCTTCAATGTATCTGCTTCGCAGCAGA
The DNA here is from genome assembly GCA_022113835.1 of Atopsyche davidsoni. Lineage (NCBI taxonomy): Eukaryota > Metazoa > Arthropoda > Insecta > Trichoptera > Hydrobiosidae > Atopsyche > Atopsyche davidsoni. Next base: position 8,436,792 of record JAILWY010000007.1, read on the forward strand.
AAGATTTAGGCAGAGATTCGTTAGTCAGGCAATTATTCTTAGCTGTCAAAGAGGCTAAAGGGCAGAAGCTGAGGATGTCTGGCAAAGTTTTCAGTCCGTTATTGCTTATGTCGAGCACTTTTAAATTGATAAACTTGGACACGTTATCAGGAAAGGACGTTATTCTGTTTCCAGTGAGCAACATTATTTCATACTCGTCAGATGATTTTTTCTCTCCGTTGGCGCACTCAGCGAGGGTATTGTCCACCGACTGTCCGTCCAGCAGTTGGCCGGACAGGTCCAGGGTCTTCTGCTCCCGCGAGTCGCTGTCGCAGCTGTCCGACGTGTAGCACTCCATTCCTGCAGACTGCACCGAGTGGCTGTTGTTCTGCTGCGAAACGACTCACAAACTGCGCGGTGGATCAGACGTCCGCGCGACCCCCTATCTAGTTTCAGAAAGAACACTGATAAGCGCCTGTCTCTCGACCGCGACCCGCAGCCGCCGCACGAGGCACGGCGCACGAGATAAAGAGTGGCGGCTGGCGATGTGCAGGATGAATATTATCGACACCAATTTACGTCTCAATCTTATGAAAATAGTTAAATCCCAGATGATGACTCCGCTCGGGAGTTTCACTCGCTTTGGTTTAAATAAAACAACACAATGTGGACAGTGGCAGTGAAAATTAAACACTACAAATATAGTGGTTACCAAAATGAAATATTTCTTGTGATAAAATAAATTCAATATTTTGGTTTTTCAAAAAGAAAAAAAAATGGCTATCAAAACAATGGTTTGCAGTGCAGGAACTCATATTTTTGCAATAATCATTAATATCCAGTATATTGCCAAGATAAATTATTTTTGTAATTATTGAATACGACACATCATTATTGCAACTTCTCATACAAAATTTCACTACTAGAGTGTGAAAGAGACTTTTTCAGAAAAAGCATACTTTCCTGTGTTTTTTTTCCTACTATAGAATCGGCTACAATTTTTTTTAAATTATATTTTCCTATGAGATTAATTTAGTTGCAAACTTTCGGCTCTTTTTTGTCTCAACGCATCAGTTGCTGATTTTCACAATGAAGTTGGCATAGGTTGGAGATATCCCCGGCTCCTGTATATTTCTAGGTTCTATAGACTACAATGACTGTTTTCACAGTAGCATTAGTATTAATATTCATTTAAAAGCATTTTGTACTTATATTTATAGTAATAATCTAATTACATACATCGTGAGTGCACCCAACAAAATAATTAATTGTATTTTTCACTATTTTAATATTTTAAATGACGAACTTTACTTGATTTTTAAGCCCTAAATCATAGTAAATAATATGAGTTTCATTTCAATTAAAAGTAGAAAATTTTCTTTGTCGTTGTCTTTTTACTATTTAGTTGAGGTTCTGTAATGTTGCACCATTTTATTAAAAATAATGTGGGACCACCTTTGCTAGGAAATATAACAAAACATTGTTGGTGTCTTTATTCTGATTCCCATAAAATGTTTAACATAGGATTTAGATTCATCTCGTTAATCACTTATTTGTAATTATTCCAGCCTTCTGTGGAAGTGGTGTTGATCTAACACACGCAGTTACTAGTATATCCTTTCAATATTCACTAAAGATTTTATGCGCTTGACGTGATATTAAAGATAAACTTTAGTTCCTGATATTAGAATGTTTCCATTTATTTCACAGTGTATTGGAATGTAATTTTTTATTCCTCATTTATTTTATTATGTAAGTTTCAGAGTCTGTACTTTGTAGCTATGATTATCGCCTTTAATCATCAAAATATATCAACAGTGTACCAAAATATTTTTTGTGCTCACAGAGCCAGTTCACATATTAGGAGACAGATAAAATAGGAAATTTATTACAATAAAATGACAGTAAATTACATAATGAACTTTTATTACTTTCAAAAATTTCAAGATAAACGAATTTATATTTATGTATTTGGATGGTGTATAGAAAAACTGTCAAGGGTGTGATATTATTTGCTAGAATATCAACGTGACGCCTGTGTGTGTAGTCATGAAGTATTTGACAGTAAATGTTTACAATATATTATATAATTCTGGAGGCAAGGGCGATATGTCAGAACAAGCAGTTTGAATGGTGGGCTTGCAATAAAGCTTAGGCTGTTGGATTAGTCAGGAAGGGATATTAGTGAGAACGACGATTCGGTGCGCGTGAAATTAAAACACGTCACAGACATATTTTATGATACGTTTTAATTTAATATTGATTAGCAAATAAAGGTCTAAATACAATAGGTAAACTTCTAGAATAATTAAAATTAAAATATTTCAATTACTGTTATAAAGGATAATGCACTATACTGATCTAATGCACTCTGATTTCTTTAAACCTCATAAATTAAAGTGAAAGACATAAACAATCATTTACAATTTTTACAATCATCCATTTTTGCCAAAATCGGTATTGTTTTATTTTCTATACACATTTTTTATCAGTTAAAGCGTTTATAACAGAAGGAAATATTTCACATTCTAAAGATAAAATACATTAACCGAAACTATTTACTAATATATAAAGAACATAATCGGTTTAACAAAAAATAATGAAAAAGTAAAATACAATTCTGTACACTTTGAAAGTTTACTACACAATAAGACAAAGTTTCGAATTGGCCAGAGGCCACTTCATTCAATCGAATAAGACTTACGGGATCTCATTTGCGGGACCTCTTCATCCCCTTCACTAAATAATGCCATAAGAAGAAACAACGAAGATTACATTTTGTACAAAATAACCTAATGACCGCATCACTCTCGTGCACCTGTCGGTGCGCCGGTAGCATTCTAGCATTCGTCCAATCAAACGCACAACAAAACATATTTAATTATTCACAGCTATAAACACAATGACAACAATATAAAATACTCATATCTTTCCACAAAAAGCTCTGCTCTCACAACAAATCAAAATGATGGTGCCGATAATGATGGGCCGGTGGACGGCACCCCACCAACGAGCCCAATCTGCAATGCTAAATAAAACTACCAATCGTACAGATTCATTTTGTGGAGTTTTATTTTCTTACTTTTATAACTTTTAAAATTATCATAGAAGTACTTATATCCCGAATAAAAGGAATTCACGTGCTTAAATAACATTTAATATATCATCAACAGTATTGATGGAATAAAAAATTAATACATATACTTAAAATATCTACAGCATTTTTAAGTATGTTGCAAAGTTATCACTGCAGTGCTTTTGTACATAATCTATTGAAATGTTCATCGTCTCCAGACTGGGCCGGTGGCCAGGCTACGGGGGCCTCGGGCGACGGGCGGTCTCGCTCATCGCTCAGCACTCGTCGCTCCTCACTCGTCACTCGTGAGACTAGGGGTGTGCATGTTGCCCGCGCGGGTGAGCGTCGCATCAACATACACGTAGCAGTTACAATAAAACAAATTATAGTTATTCACTATCTTTATTTCAGCTGGCCTTCTAGAAATATGCCGGTAGTCCAATTATTTAATGACATTAAATTTCATATAATTATATATATTTACATGTACATAGAGGGATGGCATTCAAGCTGGGATATAATATTATTTACCGTTTCCCGATCAGTAATCTGACGCTACACGAGAAACTGTGTCCAACTCGCTAGATGGACGTTGGCTAATACAGTAACATACAAACATGACAAATACTGGAGTCGCAGGTCAAACGCGACGCTCCATCCGGGGATAAACATTAACACTAGCTTGACGCCTGCCTGCGGGACTAAAGGTGATTCAATCGTTATTTCCTCAGTCAAATATAAAAAAACACACTTTCTCAAAAGTGAATAAATTAAAGTATACAAATGTCTACAATTATGACCGATATTAAATGTTTTAAAAGCTAGATGGTAGATTTGCACAATCCGATGACTGCCAGCCCGGGAATACGTCCGCGGTGACAACTTCAATAATTAGGACACCACAACAAATGTACAAACTGTACACGCTCTCGGGTCAAGTATTGACTAATTTATATTATGTACAAGTATTATTCATTTCAAAATTTAAAATTAGACCAAATGGTATGCCTCAATAATGATTCATTTTAAAGTGTACCAAATCCGCACAAAGTAAATAGCACTAATAATATTATTCTATCCAGAGCGAGTGCAATGGAAGTCCGAGCGCGGGTGTGACACGGCTATCGCTGCAGGGGGTGGCGTGGCTACACTGCAGGGGACCTGGGCTCCACCGCGGCCTCGCTTAAGTACCCACACGCGACACATCCTAATACGCCTGTCATTCTAATATTATTATTACAATACTTGAATGTCTGACAACAACTATGAAAATTACAACAACAATTATCTAGGTGCTCGCCTCGAGTTTAGGATTACAAGGTCCACGGTTCACCATTACGATTTCTCTGTATCGACACTTGCAGAAAATTATATCCCCATAAGTACTAATGACAAGTTATAATCGGTACAGTCGAGTCTGTTAGTCACTCGCATCGTGTCTCGTTCCGAGTGACAAGTCATCCAATAAAAAAAAACTATACAAAAATAGGACTGCCGGTTGAGTCCAGCGGTGTCGTGTGAGAGCCCACACTTGAATGCTCACAGAATGTGCGGGCGAAGGCGTTCCTACATTTATGACTCTAATATAGATCTGAGTAAGTCAGTGATAACTGTCAAATTATGTCTAAGTCTTGAGAGTCAATTAAAAATAATAAAAAAAAAAACAAATTTAGATTAGTAATCAAAATGGTTACTAAAATAATTTACTCTGTAAAACGACAAGTTTGTGGTAAATAATATCACACAAAACATTATAATTCATTAATTATCTTACAATAGAAAATAAATAATAAAAACACTGAACTTCAAAATTGGCATGCGCTTAAATTGAGGATCCAGATTATATTCTTATACTATTGTACTCGGACATGTTACATCATCCGCTCAGGGAAAAAACATATTGAGGAAGAAATTTTTAATAGTACAATTTTAAAAGTATTTTGTTTTATTAGGGATTGGGTATAGTTTTTAAATTTATGCACTTGTTAGTTAAAAGCTTAAATGTTAGAGGTTTTATAATACTCAATTTGTCTAGGCGTATTCAACTAATAAGATGTCCATGGACGCCGATCGCAGTTTATCAGCAGAGGAGAAGTTAACATTAAAAGGCGCCTATTTCGTAAATTTCAAATCTCGGCTAGCGGTTCAAGCGGATAATTCAATTGGAAACTTGAGTGTTTTCGGTATAATTTCCGGATTATCATAGCCATCTTTCATTCCTCAGTACTTGGTACAAATCATAAGTGACAATGTCACACCTCGTCGAGTTCCCGAAGATCTGATTATCAAATACTCAATTGATTACCCTTTCTCCCAAGTTCTAACCTACATGCTTATACAATATTTACTTTCCAGGACGACGCATCGTCCGATGACCCTACACTCACGGGTCGCAGTCCACTCTTTAAGGCATCAACATGACAGTGTGAGGTCATTCGAGATAGTGACGCGTCGGTGGCAATGTCCGGTAGATGGTTAGTACCCATTTTGAATATCCCGTGTTTACACACAACTAAACAAAAACATCAATCTGTATCAGGCAGATCCGCAAGCCACTGGAAATCATTTTTATAATAATTATTAATTTCAACAGCCAATGAAATAGAATCGGTATTCGGCAGTGGTACCTAATTTAGTTTTCGTTAATGCAAAAAGTTTGTTTGTAAATCTGCATCCTCCGTTTGGATGAAAAGGTCAATAATTTTTGCAGGTCTATATTAAAGAAGGTTATAAAACTGAATTGGAGCCTGCAGAAATAAATGGAAACAAAAGCCATTATGTCACCATAAAATGCAGAAGAGAGCGAGTAATGGAAAGCAGGTTTACGCAACACACTTAGCCGATATTCTCTAAATTCTTTGAAGTCTTACAGCGTCAAGTGACACAATATCTGAATATTAAAAAGGATGAAAGCGTATCGATGGCTGACAATATGTATATTTACATAGTAAAATAAACTCTGGAAACTTCTCTCCGTGCAATGGAGACAGTAAATAAACAATGGCCGATGTGACAGTAGCTTACATTACAAAATTCAGTATTTTATGATATGAAAGCGATCAGTTTGATGACATTACAGTATTTTACACGGTTCTTCTTATTTGTCGATAGGTACACATCAAATCTCCGCATAATATAATTAATTTACCATATGTTCTATATTTTTGATATCTTTCGCTAGTACATCCAACTATGAGTGAAAGCTTGTCCAATTTATAAATGTACATATTAAACGTGCGCATAGATAAGAAATACAAAATACCTCTATGAGCCGAGTCACGGTACTCGCATGGATTCTACTACGCAATATCAAATTCGTAAACATGAGCCCTAAAGCTATCGAGTACCCGTCCGCTGACACTCTGCGCCGGCTTCGATAAAATAACACATTACTGAAATGCACAATCCTCCCAGGGGAACGATGACGCCTCCAACAGATCCATCGGGGAAGCGGTCCTCCCGACGTGGTACAGGTTTCCAGCTCTCTCTGTCTGAGTTCGATTCGGAAACCGTAAAGCAAAATATTCACCGCAGCGACTCCGACTCGAGGCGTGGGCGTTGGCCTCGCTCCGAGCTTCTGCGGGCGCTTTGGCCCGGGCGACTTTTTCCAAAGTAATAAATAACAGAACGGTTACTCGAGTCGCGGCAATTTGTCTAGGGGACCAGGGGGGGGAGGCGGGGGCGCGGGCTAGTTGGCAGCCGGCGCAGGAGCAGGCGCCTCGGGCCGTGCGTCTGCAGGTGGCTGCGGCGTCTCTGAGGCTCCCGCCGCCCCTGCGCCTGCCCCCGCACCCGCCGGACTTGTGCCCTCTGCCCCTGCCCCTTCTGCGCCCGCTCCGCCTGCCGCACCTCCTGCTGCCCCCGCTGCCTCCGTGCCGCCACTCACCCATGCAGGGATTAAAGCAGAGCGTAAGCTTGCATTGCTTGATAGTTCTAGAAAAACAAAATGACCTTACATTAGTTGAACAGCAATACAAAAGTAATCTAAAATTATTGTGTTTCTAGTTTTCCTCTTTTGCTAGCAAAATTTTTAAATACCCTCTGTTCCCAAGATGTAATATGTAGATTGTAAAGGTACCTTGGTCAGTGAAGTTGAAGAGGGGAGGCAAGTCACCCCCGTTGGGCAGCCGAGCACCCTGCACGCGCAGATCTTGGAAGAACTGGTGCGCGCAAGCAGTTAAAGGCGAAGCCCGTGCCTTGGGTGTGTACTCAAGCAGGCGCGTGATGAGCCCCAAGGCATCCGATGGAGTGCTAGACCGGAACACCTGCCAAGTGTGAGATCTCAGAGTTAGTTTCTTGATTGTAATAAGTTACAGGAGAAAGCCCAAGACTTTCTTGTGTCATTATCTAACTGCTAATTGTATGAACAAGAATACCTAATCCGTCTCATGTACTTTGGTGTTGACATATTTGAAGAGATGAAAAATTATATGGATTATTAAAAAAAATCTTACAAGATATGCATTATGTCTGTAGATGTATTAACAAAAACACACTTTGTTTTATGTATAAAATGAAAAGTAATTTATTAACATATAGGGATATGGGAAATTTTCAAATTGATATTTTACACATGAAATTCTGTGCAGAATAAATTATAAGTTATCAATAGCGTATGCTGTGTATCTGTAAAACTGCATAAATAAGAAAATTTTATGATAAAATAGCAATATATAAACTAGAAATCTCAACCTAAGAAAGCGTCTGAGTGGAATTCATAAGGACCTACGTTGGTTCTCTCCAAGATGGTTTTCTAAATCTATGCTTATGAAAGATGAAAAAGCATAACAAACATAGTGTCATACTTATTACACAACAGAGATGTGGATTATTTGTAAAAATGAAACCGTGGTGGGAAACATATACGGCACTTTCAGAGCAAGTTAGAGCTGACATGCGTGTGAATGACTTAACAACCACACGAAAACCTTAATAAGCAATGCTGAAGTCAAAAATATTATAGACATCTGTAGAGCATATCGAAAGAGTCAATCCGGCAAAACCCAAAACCATACATCGCATGAAACAAGACACATTAGGTTGTGTGATTTGCGTGCTGTTATAAGAAAATCAATAGGCTGTGGCGGGACAAGGTGAGTACTGGGAAGACTCGCTAACCCAACGGCCCCACAGGACTTACTCGGATGGGCTGACGCTCGCTTGGACCGAACGGTTGACTCATGCGCTGCAGCGAGAGCTGTGGAGCAATGCACACACTTACTTATCATCGGGAACCTACTTCAGCATTGCTCTTAAGGGTCCCTATACTAAAATCTATTCTGTGAAATTACATTGTTTTTTGTTAGATCTAATAAAAAGCGAAAATGACTATGACATGGATTTAATTCAGACATATTACATCTACTGATTCTTATGATTGAAAACCTTAACAGATGAAACTTTTACAGGCAAACTCTAGTGACACACGGTATTATAATTTTAAGAAAGCATGCCAATATACAATGATGAATTGAATTATCAAGCCTGAGTGAAAATAAAAGTTCTATCAAAGGCCGGGTAAATTTGAAACACAAAAATGAGCTTCACTTAATTATGAACTGTGAAATGTTTAAATATTGCTGTGATATCTTAATTTCAGTACCTGTAGAGACTTAATCCATTTACGATTATTTTAATAGTTAATATAAAATGTCAAGGTTTGAAGAAGCAGTGTAATACAAAAATACAACAAATGTTACATTGGTTGGTAGGTAGGTAGGTGTGTACAAAAATGTAATATTCTACAATAATTCATACAAAGGCAATAAAAAAAAATGTATTATATGGAAAAATAAAGGATGGTGCTTCTAGTTTTTAGGGCTGATTAGTAGTTCCAATGCTCGACAACAATGTTTTCCATTCTAATGTCCCATTTGGTTAGTAAAGGTTTTGCATTAATCTACTATCCACTTTCCACATCCAGTCACTGTATACTGTCAACCATTGCTCAGCTAGAGTGTTGAAGCCGTTTTCAAACGAGCAGGTCCAAGATGGAAGAACGGGGACGGTGCCTCACCTTGTACCATGGATGGCTCTTGATCTGAGGGAACTTGAACTCCGTGTAGTTGGGGTTCATCTCTCGGATCTGTTCACGCGTGGGCGTGCCCAAGACCTTGATGATCTCCACAAGTTGGTCGACGCCTGAATCACCTGGGAAGATGGGTTGTCCCAGTAGGAGCTCAGCCATGACGCATCCTGCGCTCCATACGTCTGAAATTATGTACACCCAGTATTAATCAAGGATAGTAAAATAAATACAATACACTAAACTAAAAAAAAACACAGTTACATTGCAGTATTTTTTTTTGAGTGTCATTAATTAATGCTTGTGGATTGAGTTTTTAATATTTATATGAATAAAATACTTGAATGATTTTCCACATTTTCGTTTTTTACCTTTACCGTTTCAACCTTTCACGTTGGCATTATCAAATTGAGATTTTAATCACCCGTAATTAATTTGCCTCATAGGTTAGAATGACATTTCATCAACTCCATATTAATAATAATCGTAGGTTGTGCCAGTACTATAATCATTATTTTCATTGCTTATGATAATGAACTAACCAATTTTAGTAGTATAATCGATGGCTCCGAAGATGAGTTCGGGAGCACGGTAGTAGCGTGAGCATATATATGATACGTTTGGCTCCCCACGTACAAGGTGCTTGGCGGAGCCAAAGTCGCACAACTTCAACACCCCCGTGGCCGGGTCCAGCAGGAGGTTCTGTGGTTTGATGTCCCGGTGACAGATCCCCAACGAATGAATGTATGACAGGCTCCGGAATAGCTGGTACATATATAGCTGGAATGCAATACGACATGTGTTAATCAGGTTCAAAACCAAGACTGATTGGTATAACTACAATTTAAAAAAAATAAAAAATTGGACTGATATTGATATTAATCAAGATTCTTGACAGAAGAAAATCCAGATAAAAACCATTACATGTAAATAATTTTCCATAAAAATAAATATTCCATACAAATTTCTGTAGAAATACTGTCTTAAAATATTTTAGACATTTGATAGTTAATGAGGAAATGTATTAATTGGTTTCAACGCGGTTTTATTATTTTCTTTTGCGTGTTTTTAATGCTTACCTGTATAAATGTTATAGGCATATTTATCTTATTTTTAGAGTAAAATCGTGCCATTCTGTAGACAGTCTCGGGCATATATTCCAGCACCAAGTTAAGATACACTTCATCTTTCTGAAAACCAATAACGAAATTCACATTAGTATTCAGACGGTATAAAATAACATAAATATATGATAATTTAAATATAAATTGTTTATTTAAAATTAAAACAAAACAATACACTCTTTCAAATCTAGCAGTGAAAGGGGGCTGTTAGTGTTGATGAGAGGATTGATCGATCTGAAAACACACTCCAAAATGAAAAGCAAGCATGCTGGGATTGCAACAATAAAAATATATACACTCAACAACTATTACAGTTCAATTGATGGGAGCCAGCCGAGGAGATGACAGTTCAAGAAGATAAAAGTTCATTGCAACTTTCTAACAATTATGTCAATTTTTTCTGCATAATTCAATGGCCGCATTATTGAAAGTAGGATGAAGATGATGAATATATTTACATTTAAATAGTGAATGATGAAATGTGACATGTAGGAATTATTCAAGAAAATACAAACTATGAATGCGATACTAAACTCAATATTGGCAAGATTTACACTGTCAAAAGGCTTTGATCCGTTTCAACACGAGGGATTGTGGTTTTGTTAATACTTCCAAAAGCAACATCTTCATGACTAGAATTAGTTAATTTTGAAAGAATCTCAATCCAAGGAATGTAAGTGTGTCACCTTTAGAGACAACCAAACCTATCTTCAGAGTTGTCAATCAAATAACAAGGTGATCCAACAAATTCTGTCACTAGTTTTGTTTTACTAAAAAAGGTTTGAAAATACGACGGATATAATATGTTATATTTGTGTAATTATGATTTTCATATTAAGTACGTCCATTCTTAATTGTCTAAATAGGTCTGTTTGCCTTCAAAGGTATAAATTTTGAGTGTCGGTTCCAAAATTTGGTAATTCTTATCAGAGTCTATGACTGCGGGGGGACAACTCCTATGCAGGTTGATCAGCGGCTACCTGGATGGCTCCCATGAACCCAGTCACATCCACTGCCACTGCTCTCTTGTACCTCTTGTACAACCACCACACAAACAGAACAATCAGGTTAGCATCCGGGGCACAATAGCCAAATCATAATATATAACTGATTGACACCTAAGTGCCTCTATCATCCTACAGCACAGTCATCCAGAAGACAGACATTTAGAACTTCACACAACTCTAGGTTTGACTTCATTGGAATCTACCAAAGATTGTGTGAAGTGGAAGGACTGAAATTTGTAGGATGACTGTGATATAGTTAGAGACACCGAGGGTACAGACACCAATTGAGACTAGAAACTACAACAATAGCTTTTTTGTTGATACACGTGGAAAAACAAATGGCCAATTTTTGAATGTCTTAAACTCATAAAGTGTCTGTACCCTGTCAGTTAAACAAAAAATAAAATTATTAAGGATAAATCAATTCATAAGCTATTCGTGCCTAAAGAGAACTTGGTTCTGAATTTAAAAATAAATTTTAACTTCACATAATATATATATATACACATATATATACATATATATGTATATCATAAAATACCTAATTAATCTTAAAAGAAAAAGCAAGCACTAGAGGAAACATACATGCGACATAGAATTTTAATATTTGGAATGTGTTTTCATAGTAATATGCATACATCCACAAGGTAAAGTGTTACATTCCATTTAAAATTAAATAACTGTGTTAGTTATTATTTCACATAAGACAATAATAAATATTATTAATTTAGAGGACCTTTAAATAGTACAGAGATATAGTTGGAGTATTACTGTTGCTGACTGTTAGTGTCTAGTACTATTGTCCGAGCTGAACAATAGAGAGTGAGTATAAATGTGAGGTTAAATAATGTTTCCATGTGACATACCGTTTCTCCACTACAGTAGTAGAAATATTTCAATTTGACAATATTACAGTGTTCCAGCCGGCGCATTATTTGTAATTCTCGATTCTGAAAATAAAACAACAATATGTAAGTAACCGATATGTACAATCCTTAATTAGGTCAAATAACATGTTTTTATGCAGTGCAACTATAATCAATATGTTAAAATGATAAAGTGAACTTGCTTTAATTTGATTAGAAAAAAATCTCACTGTTCAAGTGTAAATATTAGTTCATTTATCTATAGTCTTCATTATAATAATTATCAACCAGATAAAACATTTAATGCATAGCCTAGCTACATTATTTGTATAGTTTTAAAAGTTTTTTTGTTATGATGGATATATGTTAAAAATATCTTATTAATATCTTATGTAAGAATTTAAGATTTATAAATTTTGGTATTAATTAGAGACTTCTCTAAAGTAATCAATATTTTTGACAGAGAGTACTTGGTGGAATTCCATTTTAATATTTTAAATAAAGTACTTGAGTGAATTTTCCACATGTTAATTTTTATTGGTGACCGGTTTCGCCAACCTTTCACGTTGTCGTTGTCATTATCATTATATGATAATGCTAACGTAAAAGATTGGCGAAACCGATCACCAATAAAAATTAACATGTGGAAAACTCCCTCAAATATTTTATTTAAAATATTATACTTCTCTTAGCCTCCGGCTGGGGTGTAACTTTAGGCAACGTGAAAGGCTTGATATAGTATATAGCAGCGTAGATAATAACATATACCAAATATTACTTTTAATCGAAATTTGTCTCCCATTTGGTTTACAACATATTCCGTGCTCTTAAATTACAAAATTACACCAATGAGACGCCAAGCAGAGATGGTTTGAGGAATCGAATTTATCACTATCTTTATATTGTTTTCTTTAAGAGGTTTTGAATTGTGAGTCTATTTTAATTCCTAGGATTATAGTTGATCAAAAAGCATAAAAATATTTGATTATTACATAATTTTCACAAATATAAAACAAGGAACTGCAAATTTGTTAACAGGTTGATTGTGTGAATCTGTTAATCTAAAATTATAATTCAGTCCTGTCTTTTAGGGGAGTTTTTGTATTATATTATATGGTATCTGCCATATCCAATAATACAAAAAAGCAGCCAAGTGCGGGATGCTGACTGCAGCCGATTGGATAAAGGGTGTGTGAGTTGTGTACCTTAAATCGTTTATCCTGCAAAACCCGCTTGATGGCAATAAGCTCGCCGGTGTCACAGAGGTTGGCTTGGTAGACAACGCCGAAGCTGCCATTGCCGATGAGTTTTTCTGCCGTGTAGCTGACCTCCTGGGGCCGGTCTGGGCCTTGCCCCGGTGTGGCTACCACTGTCACCACTTCCGTTTCCGAACCATCCTTACCTGGAAAAACAAACGTGACGCAATTAGTAAAGGGACGACATGTTTAAATTTACAATATTTTATATAATTTAACTCGAGTAAAAGGTTGTTTGCATAGCTTTATTTGGTGAGCGTTAGTAATGATGAACAGGAAAGATAAATATAACAAAAAAGCATAATGATATTATAAGTACATATAATAACACAATGAGATAGCTTTACGATTTTAGAAGTACCACTCCAGATTTTACAATTAAAATAGATATTTATCACAATCTGCTTTTCTTTCGTTACCTTTATAAATTATACCATCCATTTTTGGATGAAACGTTAATTTCTAATCGTATGTATGCCACACTAAATAACGACTAAAAAGATTAGGATATGCTGCCTGGATTAAATTATTGAAACAATTATCATACAATTATGTGAATCAATATCGAAATCTGACTTATTCGTAATTAAAATATATACGAACGTATATTCTCAATTTTCAACTAAAACTTTATCAAGTTAAATATTCCAATTGAATAATTAAGCATGGGGGACCCAGTGTAAGATATAAAGATTGAAGTGGATATTCAGGTACGAGTCTCCAGTTCGGGAGAAACCGCTGGCTAATAATGAGGATGGCATATCTTGATATAGAGATACCGCCGATCGATAGCCGGGAGTCGCGGGGAGTCGCGGGGCACCGCCACCACTCTCACAATCACCGACTACTCTACTCTACTCCACTCCACTCCACTCCACTTCACTCCACTACACTCCACTCTACCCCACTCTAACTATACCCGCTACGGACAGTTCTGATTGACGATTCACTCCGCGTGATACGTTGCGCAGTCATTCGGAAAATTAATAACAATCAGTCACTAAACTTAATAAATAAAGATTAATTTCATTAAAAGTAAACACTTCTTCAACTTATATGTACACGAACAGCTCTGCTGATTTAGCTACTTACATAGCCTGTTTAATTTATGTCAAAATAACACAGGACACATTGATTTATGAAATAACATGCGATAGTAAGATTTTATTGAATTTCCAGTAAACAAGCTCTGTCCCTCAGAATGATGCGTCTGAATTTCATTAACAAAAGACAAAAATCTCCTATTTTTAACTTACATCTTAACTTTTGTTGATATATAGCAAAAAAAAAAAACCTATTTTTTACTACTGTAGTAATTTATTGTGTATCTGACGACATTCAACAACGAATTGTTAAAAAAATACCCTTTTGATTGATTTATCACTGTGTTCAGACCACTGTGTTGACGTCGAGTCCAGTAAGTGCCGTCCCAAAACCACTATAATATCCTCACATCAGAATGTCTCAGCTTCGATGGTATTTAGACTCGAGCGGCTACGGGCCGAGAGCGGCGAATTGAAACCGCACTGAGGCTACTTCCGTTTTCCATTGTGATTATTTTAAACGCTATCAAGATGAGGTCCGACACGAAGCCGTGCAAAAAGAAAACGCTCTCGAGCCGGGCAAGTTAATTCAGAAAACTCGCCCGCAGCTACTTCTGGTGGACGGGGCAACCTTGAACTTGAGCCGGAGCGAGGTCGACTTTTTGCATTAATTTTTTATTGGAAAAATAGCCTCGCGTAAATCATATTGCGCATTAAAAGACACATTACGCGATGTTCGGCGGCAGACGCGCGGGGAAGCCGGCTAGGGGCTGCGAAACGCAGCTTTCCCTGGTTACTCGAATAGCTAATAAAATCCATCAAAACATGTCGCAAACCTAATTTCTATATTTCTAAATGAATATGTGTAATTGTTTCATTTATTATTTATCTAAGCGTCTGCAATATCAGATTATTATTTTTATCCGATTTCATTCATCCAAGATAGCATAACATATTTCAAGGTTTGCGATATTAATAATATATTGCACTCCCCCTACACGGTACACGCATGAAATCGTGAGAAAATGTTCTTAAGAATTGTATACGTGATTTAAAATATTGATAAAATTTGTACAGCTAACGGATTAAGTCGCAAGCCGGCGAGTGTGGGTTCACATCCACAACCCGAAGAAATTAATCGTACTTTATCCCGGTGTTTTATGTGTACCTGAACTTATCGTCAAATCGATAAGCCTATATGGATGTTTAATTGGGATCTACTCGGTATATACAAGAAAAAACAATTGAGTAAAAACAGATATATTCCAGAACATCGAGTTTGCGAAATTAATTAATCCTATTTCCGCGAACCACACGCTGCACTCGTATGAAGAAACACGTGGCGACCTTTATCTTGAAATAGGGTTTTAGAATTAAGGTAAAATCTCAGGCTGACAGCGCCAGCGTTGTCCTCAGATCGGTTTGCGGTGCGTTTGTTTGGATCGCGACAGTTCTGGATCGAAGCCTCGCAGGTGCCGCTAATCAATCCCATTTGCGAGAGAATCAAAATCCCACTCGGTATTATTTTCGCTGCGACTGGAAAAACTTTTCTAATATTTGTACAGAGAGAGCGCAGCTCGCCGAGGAAACGATAACTTACTAATGAACGTACGTGCTCGCGTTCGATCGAAAGTTACTTTTGTATAGTGAAAACCTTCGAATGATCACGCAATTAAGTAAGCTCGCACTATCGCACGTGCAATCTATAGATTGCTGTATTAATAACGAAAAAAACTAACAAATGAAATATGTTCTGTTTTATATAATATTAGAATTAAATAAACGCCGGATTAGAATTACGCAATAGGGACGTAACCTACTCTGACGAGATTTCAGCTGGTATATTAACAGCAGATCCAAGTGCGCGGTAAACAACTCGTTTGAATTCGAAGACCTAATATTGGTGCATCGTTTCGTCGGACAGAGTATAACATTATCGGCGAACTTAAATTGTCAGATAAGCAAAGAATGCATAGAAAAACACAGCTAAAATACGTTTGAATAGAACTCCAAAGAGTACTGAAAATAAAAATAAAAAATACCACCATCTTGCCGGGACGGTTAAATAGATTTTTTTGTGATATGATATTAAGTGATGACGCACGCGCACAGCGACACGAACACAATTGGTGTTGTTACGTCAGATACCTCCGAACAATGGCGATGCTCTAAATGTGTACACTTCTGGCTGTACATTAAGTACACTTATTGATTAGCCCAATATCAGAACAATACAGAACTATTCAGACAGATTCCTGAACGAAGTTGATTTGGGTGTGACCAGCGCGAGCGCTCAGGACCGAGACGCCGGGTAGCCAGCCTGGATACGTTCCCGTGAATATTAGAATACCCTCCGCACTGGGCGAGGATCGCAATGCCTTCGAGTATCACACTTTTCAGTATCGGAGTTTACGGATAAGATGAAGGATTATGTAAGCCGGTGTGTTAAGTTTTGTTGTCAAGGCCGCTGCAAATAAAACGCAGAAGAAATCCAGGGTTGGGAGTCTCGAATGATACGATTGCGACACATTTTTTTTGTCTGAGCGGGATTAACACGGCATCCGATCTCTATGACGACGAAAAGTCATATATATAAATTATTACAAACAACAGCTTAAATTTATTTTTATGAATAATGTTGGGTTTATTGGGCTTGGTAGTCAAATCGTTTAATTATCTTTGCGGGTGCTTATTTCTTTCACTCGCTCGGTTGCCGATAAACAAGACAGGGGGGTGTGTTCAGAGGGCGCAGAGATTTTCAACCCAAGAAGTCACATACATTGTATCTTCCTTTCTCTGCCAACGAGAATACTATGTGCATGAAATATGTACATTTGATAAGATTTTCAACATCGAACAAGAATCGGTCACATCATTTTGGAGACAAACATAAATTATTTTCGCCGGTGCTAAACAAGTATAATTTAAAGAAAATCAAAAACCTGAAGTTTTTCAAACAAATCTACCGTTTCAAATAAACCGGTTCGCAACAGAGGCCGCGCGATCAAACAAAGGTGATGATCGGGTCGCTATCGCGTCTTCCCACGCCGGTCTTCTGTGATGCAAAATTTTATCGATCACCCGTCCGGGCCGGCCGACTTCAAAGGCCCGGACATCAAAGACTCCAGGAGCTCCGCAAAAACTAAAAACCGGTCGGGCCCGCGAGACGCCGGGGAAATGCGAAATAATCGTGTGAATTCGGGGGAGCCTGCGTAAAAACGGGGCTGACCTTCGTCCCCGGAAACCGCTCCGGCGGACAAAAACCGCCACAATGGACGGAGCGCCATTTTGTTGCGATAAGCGATGGGCTTTCGTTTTCCCGGCGGCGCCTGCGAGTGTCGAGATAATTTTATACATTGAGAATAATTATAGATTCATTATGTTCATAATTATTCCGCAACAAAGATGCAGGCGAAACGGCAGTTTATTGTAGGGTGTAATGAGTCTGGGGGATTACAAACGAAATATAATTTTAATAAAATTTTCAACCCATCGACCGGTAATCCAAAAAATACCGATACTTTTCATTTCAAGTTAAAGTGGATGATTCACACTTTCGATTTTAGGAATTTGGCTCCACCTTTATAAATGATGGAGAATTTTTTTTCAGTGCGTTTTTGCTAGGTTTTTTTTTCCATGTGTCGACCCACCTGTCTAACACTCGTGATGGTACAGCTGATGCCTACGAAGTCTACTAGGAAACGAGGAAAAAATAAATATACTATATTTGCACTTGACTGCCGATAGCTCTCGCAGAGCTAGAAGGATACAAACCTGGGCGGAGTTTCTGATCACCTAATTGGATAGAATTCACGGTCCAAAGTGAAATTCGCAAATTCTGGTATTTTCAATATGAAGAAAAACGATCAAATAACAAAAAATATTATAGAATTCCCGAATTTTTTTTTAATTTGGCAATTTGTGTGACGTTTTACGATTGGTTTTATTATTAATGGCAACTTTGAAACAACCGGATCACGCATCGGTATCTGGTGTGCGGGAGTCGGTTTGATTGGCCAAAAAACAATTTGCTTATTGATTTCGAATAATTTCATGAATTTTCATAAATCAGGGGGCGGTACTCGCGCAGAGCTACCGCACCTAAAGCACCAGATTGGGAAATTCATTTTACAATATAATCACTCTAGTATTGATATTTTTGTATACAATAAAAGCATAAATCAGCACCTATCGCGTCCATCGTTGGACGCAAAGCGCTATTATGTGAGCGATCGTACTGTAACGGATACTTTCGAGAGTTCGTCGTTCGGATGATTGTTTTAAAAAGAAATTGCGATGTAGGCTGATCTCGAGCGTCACACAGATAGCGTTACGTTACAAAACAACAAAGAAAACGTGAACGCAGAAGTATAATGTTCATCATTCGTTTTGCTTTTTAGAACGAAACAATAGATTATTTTCATTGTGGTAATTTTTATTTATCGATATTTTTTCCTGGAGAGAAGCGGTAGTTTTTTGGCTTTTCTCAGAAATAGCATGAAATATTAGTGACACCGAATAAATATTAATTTTAGCAATAAATTACGCCGGCAAGCCACGGTCTCTCTCCTTACAGAAAAGGCACGAAAAACAAAAATAAAACAGGCCGGGGCTCCATTGAACGCGAATTAATCATACCGTTTTCATTCCATATCGTTATAAATAATCTCCGGGCTTAATGTTTAATTCAACGTATTTATTGTCTAGGCGCGCAGGGCGCCACTGAACTTAAATCAAAGTACGGACATATCTAATTGAATTTATAATTAAGGAAACACTTATGTATTCAAATTTGCAGAGCTTCCATATTTAACATAATAAATTATTTTAATAATATTTTGAATCAACTGACTAAGAAATATATCGGCATACTGTGTATTTAATGTATCCGTATACGTTTCATTATGTGCTAGGTTTTGAGGTGTTTTAATAGTAGATAGAAAACACACAGAACGTACATGCTAGTTGTCATGACATTTGTTACGTTAAAATGATAGATTCCATTGATGTTGAAAAAGAATTATTTAATTATAAGCGATTAGCAAATTAGTTACAATCGACACGTGGAAACACCCCCTAATGAGTTATTATATCAATATTATGTTCTTAGGTGTCATGCTGGGTTAAGATTTCGTCGAAATTCCGAAAATAACTTGACGCGGCATAGCACCCAAAACCCGCGAGCACGTCGAATCTTGATTAAATCTTTCCAGTTGAAATTCATACACTGAACTTTTTCAGGTGTTTTTAATCAATTTCCCTTGAAGGAATCCATTTCTAGCGCTAGTGTCCGAGAAGTACGCGACTGTATGAATACGACCGTGGCTCACGGGGCATACCTCTGCTGTGAAATTACCGGCTATTCAGTCGTCCCGACGAGACCGTCCGTCTGGCTGTCCTCTCGGTGCGAAGGGTGGGCCGATCCCAATTCTTACGAAAATATAGGCGTACTCATTTTTCATACTATCCAATCGTAAAAGTTTTACACGGAAATGGTAATCAGATAAATCATTTATACGTTTGTACACATATTTTCAATATTGGTATATTTTGGTGCATTGTTTTATTGAAAGCGTACGTAATAATACTTGCTTTAGAACAGTAAGTAAAACCTTCACCGAATCCGATTAAAATGTATGGACTAATTACCGCAATCGGTAATTACTTGTATGGCATGACATCGCTCACGGCTCAAGTGTATACGGTATATTAGTTTCGATTGAAGAGTACTAGTCGCGAGGAAAACGCATCACTCAAGATAGACACTACGTGCCAAGAATTTTGATTAATATCACGTTTTTTTTCTTCAAAAGATATATTAAAGCATTCCTCCGTCTGACGTACACGGACTCGTCGATTAGCTTCGGTCTGTCACGATATAATAATTCGAGCGAAGAGATCCGAGAGGAAATGGGCGGGAAGCATAACTGAGATCGGTTACAAAAGCACACGCGACTAAAAACTGACAGACTTGGATACAAAAAATATCGTACATTATTTTGGGTAAAGAATTGAAAAAAAAGATGTAAATATACTCGTCCGGAAAAACGATATTTATTTCGACATTTGCAACACTTGACACTGAGCTATACAATTTGTATATTGAAGTATATCCACATATGAAATACCTCATGGGGTAGGACCGTCGACTGCCGATGCTCGTTTCGGTTTGACATTTCATGTCAAAGAACTATTTCAGTAGAATACTGGTAAGGATATACCTCATGAAGACGAATGTTTTATAATATAACCATTTATTTTACAATGAATATATAGTAAATCAAATTTAAAAAATATGTTCACCGCATGTCTTTATATTTATTGACGATGAACAATATATAAAATGCTAGATAATATAAGAGGGCAGTATATAGATGGATGGGCAATTAGCGAGTTTGTCATTTGATCCCGCGTGGTACATGGGTGAGGGGAGAGGAAAGGTGCAGGAGCGCCTGTCGATAGTGATAGAGCACGGTGCGGCAGGTGATGGCGACTCGTGCTCCACTACACAGGTCGCCATTACACCGGATTGTAAAGTATACGCTGTCGGGTGAGCTATTAGCCGTCACTCTTCAAACTTTCTGTTCGGAAAATAAATAAATATTTTTTCGAATACAAGACAAGGTATTACAGCAACAGACAAACACTGAATTATGCATCTTTGTATTCGGTCACTAATACTATATAAGTTTGTATTCAGTTCAAAATTACAAGCTAAAATAAAAATATATTTTTAAAAATACCAATAATTTTTTAACTATAACCACAAGCACCTCTAAAATCCTTTTCAAAATATTTGTTTTGAAAACATCCATCGACTGACAGCCAATATCCGTCCATTATTGCAGAAATAAAAATGTAATTTGACGAGATGATTTCACCGAGGTGGTGTGCGGTTCGGCTCGGCCCGCTTCGGTTAAAGATGATTCCTCGCCGATCGATCACAATCGGGGAGTTTTCAGTCGCCACACCGGCACTCTCGAGCCATCCGCCCGTCCACCCGGCCACTGTCTGGCTCCGAGGCGACACCCCAATTGTCTCGCGTGAAACGCTAATTCAGTAAGCGGGCGCACAACAATATTGTTATTGAATTAATATTAGCACAGGTGGAATTTGCCGAAAAGCTCTACTCAGTTTGGCCAAGTTAAACGGAGTTCCAAGCGAGGTCACCCCGAAGAAACGTTTCAAAAAAAAAATCCGGGGCGCATCCGCGTCACTCGTCAGTAACCGATCTGCAGGGTCGGGAGGGGTCTCGGGAGCGCCTGCGCCAGTGACCGAGCGACGGGTCGTGATTGATGGTTAAATGTTATTCCCGGTGAAATTCAAAATTCGGCGTCAGCACCGTCTCTCGAACACGTGCGGCTCAAAAAAGTACTGATAGTAAAAATAAAAAAACTGAACGCAGTAAATACGAGAAGAGTGCCAGATAGCATTTTTTTATTATTGTAAGATTTTTTATCTAATTGTAAACTGCAACTCACGATTGTTAAAATCAGAACTCGTGACTTCCACTTCCAAGCGATAGTAAATTATAGGTACATCCACTGTTTATGCAATATTTGCCGAGTAGTAAATTATATGACATAATATTCTTGAAAACGTATAACGGTATAACTTTATTTTTACAGTTGGCTAGTTACATTCGGCGCGAGTAGATTTCAAGCCTACGGCTAACTATCAATCTGTATTTGAAAATATTTTATTCACATTGAAGTTTCGGAAATAATATCGTGCTATTTAATTGTAACGCCAAATTCAAAATCGACACGGCCGTCAGCACGTACGCACAGAAAAGTGGAAAAACAAAGTTCCGACGGTCACATTCACGAGCTCGGCGCGGGTCATTAATCTCAATCACTCGAGCGAGTGTCCCTTCGATGATTTTCGCAGGTAAGTTGCGAGTTCGAAGTTCGGAATATTAATTAATATCTGCGAGTGGACAGGGCCCGCGAGGCGGGCGGGGGCAGGCGGGGGCAGGCGGGGGCGGGCGGGGGCGGGCGAAGGCCGCCGTACTCACAGATGGCCCGCTTGATGCGGCGGCAGAGGCGGGCCAGGGCGGGCCGGGAAGGGCGGGGCGGGCGGCGCGAGGCGGGCCCCTCCGGCAGCAGCACCGGCGGAGACGAGCAGCACTCCAGTGCCATGGCGCCCCCCGGGCTCCCCGGGCTCCCCGGAGCCCGACAGCGATGGGCACCGAAACTCACGAACGGGCGACAACGCCAATGACTATTATTGCGCGAGTAAAATTGTTTTTTTTTTTTTTTGATCTATCCACACTTTGTTTTTAATCGGCGCGTACAAAAATAACACTGAAAAACGTAATATTTAGAAAAATACGACCCTCTCCGTTTTAAGATTTCTGAAGAAGAGAAACTGAGAAACTCTCTGAGAACAGAAAGGTTTTAAGATTTCTGCACGCGCTAAAAAAAAAATACTACATCGTGCCCGGCGGATGCCGCATACTTCGAATTATCGATACGGCCGAGAGAATATCACAGTCAATTGCAAAAGTAAAGTGATTATCATAATTTTGCATCGCGTTTGGGCGCTTCTGAAGCCACTCCAAATAGAGAAGTCCCATTCGAGGCGATTGCGGCGTTACTAATGACCGTTCGTCAATTCGAACCGTTTTCTGCAGCGTCAGTTATCGCAAGGCGAACCGCACGGCGGGGACCCGACCTTCCGGTGCGCGGCGCCGGGTCGGGCCGGACGGGGGCGACTGGCGCTCGGCGCGGCGGCCGTCTCCGAGCCGGACCGACGACGGCGGGAAACTCTGAGGCGATAATTGCGATGACGTCAGCCGGAGCTGCACCGCGGGCGATGAATTATTCGACGGCGGCGGAGTCGTCGGCCGCGATGATCGACGAGTTCGGCGCGGAGCGGGCGAGATCGGATGCATTTTTCATTCGATCCCCCGGCATCGTTGCGCGCCCTGTCGTCCGTCGATCGGCCGAGATCGATAATTAATACGATTCTATTTTAAGTCTGAAAATCCGGTACGCCGGGTTCCTCGACGATATCGACACTTCCGGCGGACAAAGTCGTATCTGAGAATCGTTCAATTTAAATATAGTGCGGCAGAGATAATTACATTAAATTCTAACGGCATTCGACGATGTCTCCGTGTTCTCCGAGTACGATTCATTCAGAACGTAGAAAACAATATTGATTATTTATTGGAGAAAAAAAAAATGTAACTAGAAAAATAAGATTCAAGAAGACGGCTTTATCCGTTTTTGCTTTCAAAAAGACAATCGGGTCCGATAGTTTAGTTTTCGTTATTCAGTATTGATCGGATTTCGGATCGAATGTTATGGTAAAATTTTAATTTGATTGTATTTTCTCACAAAAATGTCGCCAATTTGCACGGACGCTTCAGATAACGGAGAATCTTATCACAATCTTATCACAATTGACGCGGAATAAGTATCGGAGCCCCGATAGAGCGCCGATCCACCGGAGAAGCGCGAAGACGGACGCTCCGGACTCCGAGAGTGCGGCGGGGACGAGCGACCGCGACTGAGGAGCCGGCCACCTCGGCCACCTCTGCCACCTCTGCCGCCCTGATTGGTGTTAATTCTCGGTGTGACCGCTTAAACGGTGCGGCACGCGGACGGACGCGGCACTAGCGGCCGAGTGGGCCTCCGCCGAGCGATCGGAAGACGGCCGTGCTTCCGCGAGGTCGCGATGCATCCCTCGGCTCCCGCCCGCGTTCCTCGCGCTGTGCAAAATAAGATCGATCCGGGCGAAAACGTTCGCGACGTGCTGTCCGGTCAAATTGGATTAAAACGTCGCGGCGCTCGCTCCGGCCGGAGCGTTTCGAATGCGATTTTGGAAATTACATTACAGCTAAGACAAAACGATCCGTGGAAACGGACGACGAAGAACGATAAAGTCTTCAGAGACCGGAGCGCCGGCCACTGGAAGCGCGCGTCGAGTGGACTGCCGAGGTCGCACTCTGCCCGGACGGAGATCGCGGTCCACGGTCAGCCGCGGTGCGAGACGTCCCGAGTAGATTTCCCCATGAGCGTCACCGAGGCGAGCCGAGCGGCCGTCGGACCGCACTGCCGAGCGCCGAGGAAGGCTCGGGCGCTCTCGGATCGGCGGGTAGTATTTCTTGTTCGCGCCCGACCTACAGGACGACACGACCGCGCGCGGATTGGTCGATCTTTATTTTATTTCAGCTGAATCATAGCTCAACCTTAAATAACCGAAATAAAGATTATTAAAAAATAGCACAAATATCTGTAAATGCTAATTATGATTTTTTTCTTAGCATCACAATAATACAACACTAAAACCCAGCATTACCAGCATATTTTTTAATCATCCGCTATAGAATATTATTGGGAGGTCGTAAAAACATATTACAATACAACTCAAAGGGTATTACATTTTCACGATAAAAAAAACAATAAAAGCACTTAAACTTATGAGTTAATTGAAAGCGTACAGGGTTAGGTGTACCGAACACAAAGTCGAGTCGTCAGGGACGACTCGCTGGAGAAGGAACAGTCTATTAAATTATACCGAGTGAATGCAACATGCATCTGTTAGTGTTTCTGAGTGCAAAGTTGAAAACTATATCTTCATTTATTGCGAAACTACCAAGTTTTAATACAAGCTTTTCAGTTTATACGGAGTCTCGGAACAGTGTGACCGTTTCGTCTTCCGTAAACCGCGACAGAGTCTGTAGATTTTCTACAAACTAAAAGGGCGTTAACTTTTGCGTTTGCGTTTGCAATTGTAGTAAAACGAGTTGTCTAGGTTACATACTTTTTTTTAATCGGTTTCCCATTAATTCTGCGTTATATTGAGACGATGTTTTATTATGGAAATAAAATAACTAGATGTATACTTTCACGCGACTCGTGCACTCGGCGAGAGAACTGGGGCGATAGGTCTCGTCGTCACTCTCGGTGCTCAACAATCCGCCGCACTTGACGACCGCCGCGGCCGCGTGACGCTCCCGCCGGATGCGGTTGTTAGCTTTTGAAATAAAATCGGTGGTAGTGTTGAAGTCTTACGCAATGTAACGATGAACAGATAGCAAACAACAAAACAGCGATAGAATAAACAACGGATTAGACAAGAATACAACATAAACATCACCCCGGCCGAGATACTGAGCGTTGGGTTAGTAAATCACGACTATCTAAAAAACGAAAGCGATCGCCCGGCAGATTCGACAAGGCCCTACAAAATGAAGCGAATGCCCGCGAAGTCGATCGACAGGATTAGACGGACAAGAGCGGGACCCCCCCGAAGTCTCCGCGAGGGTGAAGCGTGAAGGGAAGCCCCGGTCCTCATGCGGAATGCGGTACGTACCGCAGGGGCAGGCGCGGGAGCGGTAGCGGGCCAGGCGGGCCAGGCTGCGGCGGGCGGAGCGCTTCCAGCGCGGCAGCCTCACCAGGAACACGTGCACCAGCTGGGCGCCCACCAGCTGACTGCACACGCCCGCCACGCCCGGCGCGTCATCGTGAGAGCCGGGGGCGTACATGACTCCGAGCGACCGCGCATGCTACCTCTACATGCACCGCTGGCGGCCCGGCGGAAGAGAGCGGACCCTCGACCCGGTGCGATAGACTTTGAAGACTAGGTTTTGGACTTTCGATGCGCAGACTGAGCACCTTCACTGCGTCACCTCGTCTTGCGTACCACTGCGAGCGGACAAACGGAAGGAGAGCGGTGTTCGGATGCACTGCCGGATAACACTTTCTTTCGAGTGTGAGAAATAGTACGTAACCTACAACACTACACTGTTAAGGTCGTCGCATCGAGGTTATCGGGGGCGATCGGGAACGATCGACGTCTCCGTGGGTCGCGGCCTGCGGTCGGGGCGGGTCCGGCGTCAGTCGTCAGCGCCGCTGCGACGAAATGACTCCTGTCACCGGAAAACTGAAATTCACGAGAAATGTGCGAATTTTGTAAAACCATGGTACTCAATACACTCTTTCTTGTAGCGTTTCGCGGGACAACTCTCCGGAGCGCGGTGCGAGCGGAGAGCGCGAACGAAAACTCGACTGGGGAGGGCGTTCTACGTTCGAAAGGATATATACCTTCGATCGAGCGATATCGATAACTCCGTCGACATCTTATCTGCTTCTGGCGATTGAAGAATTAAAAAAAGAAGCGATAGATGTCAATAAACATGAGTAACGCCAGCGAAGATAAACTATCTCAGTATCGACTCGTACGGAAAACGGAGCTACTCGGCTCGATGAACATTTTCGGTTTCAAACAATGATCTATCGAAGTTACCTCGAAAATGATAAACCAACAGGTGAAGCGACGAATGAGCGACGTCCAAAAATGTTATAAATAATAAAAAATAAAAAAACTCATTTCTTCACGGAGCTGAGTGGTCGGTTGACGGTGAATCGAGATCGATATTCCGTCCGCATTTTACGCGGTGCCGAGTCGGGACGGTCTCCGGTCAGGTGCGAGCGTCTCGCCGGGGCCGCTCCTGGTCCTCTTCCGACGCTGTCGACGCTCGAATCGGACGAACCGTCGACCGAGGATCGTGAACAAAAGAAAAATGACGTCACTATCAGTCCACTATCGTGACTTCCGAGCGGTTGGATTGTTAAAAACTTAAAAAGAAAACTGTTTATTTACACATTTATTGTAATTGAGATTTACGAGTAGCATTTTGTAAATCATTTTTGATTTCGCAGGAACGAGGGTCACGCTAATGCGAGCAAATAAAACTGAGATATTTAATTTATCTCATTAATAAATAATGAAAGTTTGACGTCGGCGGCGCGGGGCGGGAGGACGCGCGGCTATCGACCGGCCCTGATGACGCATGCGGCCGCCCGCCGGTCCTCGCGGTGGCCGCCGAGCCAAGAGGGAAGCCCTCCAGGCCGCGCTGGTGCGCCACCCCGCCTCGCCCCGCCATCGCGTCAAACGGTAATCGATTCTGGCGTCACATCAATTCGATCGCTCAGATATTATAGATAATTGCAAGACAAGGTATTAAAACTGAAGAATTGTAAGTTAATCTACTAACTGTATATTAGTAGCGAGAATATGTATACTTAGTTAATTTAAAAACGTCTATTGAACATTTGTATTATTTACTCAAGAGCAATGTTTACATTGAAATGAATTGGTACGTTACCTGCGGATATTGTACAAAAAAAAAATACCGAAAGGGAGAGGAATGCAATAGAAACGAACGCTTATTGAATAGTCATATTGCGATATTATTTATGAAAACGCAGATACTCATCGTGGCGAATTCTTTGTAAGGTAATAGTAGCGCACAGTCAAAAAGGAAAACAATGAAAAACGTAAGTGGAGATAACGGCGGTGATTTCCACGGAGGTGAGGCGCCACCTGCCGCCGCGCCGGCCCGCAGTGCTCGCTGGCACGGTAGCGTGCTAATTGACCGACATTGCGGCCAGCGAAAATATCATTGATAAGTATTATGAAATTTTTGCGCCGCAGTTAAAAATAGCAGTTTAAAAATAGATCACTGGGTACCCGTTCACATGCAATGAACGATGTGTGCTGGGATATTGCAATAGGTGCAGCTCGGGCGGTTGCCGTGTCGTTCGTCGGGAGGTTTGGTATACTGATGCAGACGTTAACGCTGCAATGTGGTGCTTTCGTACTTGGCGGGCAGTCAAGTCGTATGAGTCGACCTTTGTTGCAAACCTTGAGCGAAAATGACACCCTGTGAAATATCTCGATTGATGAAAAATATGAAAGGTCGCATTGGGCCGAGCGAGCGCGCGGATTATTAATGCGGCCAGAAGCATTTGAACTCTCCATGACAGGGGAAATGATAAAAGGCGGTGATAAATGATAAGGAAGTTAAGGGAAAACACGTTACGCTGTCAAGGGTGTCAAAACTGTCTACACTCCTG
Organism: Atopsyche davidsoni; assembly: GCA_022113835.1. Taxonomy (NCBI): domain Eukaryota; kingdom Metazoa; phylum Arthropoda; class Insecta; order Trichoptera; family Hydrobiosidae; genus Atopsyche; species Atopsyche davidsoni. The sequence goes on from JAILWY010000007.1 coordinate 8,465,036, forward strand.
AGATAAGAAATCAAGTCGAAAGCTGTATTGCAAAAGAACGGGAGCTCGTCAGTATTGACTGAGCGGGTATCATGTAACATGTATTATTTGGGAGCAATATACACAAACAGCAGAAATTAGACTCAGAAGCAATCTCCCCTGACTAATATTTGAGACCCTGCGCGATTGCTTTTATCGTACCTCGTTATCGTGAGAATCTTTTCCACCATTCAGCGAGACGGCTGCCCGCTTACCGCGAAGTCGGAGAGACGAACGTCGGGCAGATGTCAAAACAGTCGACAAAAGACAATTTACTATCTCTACGGCAAAATTCAGCGCGGGATCCGAAAGAAAAGATTAGCACGAATAGAAGAGTGGCGCGGTCGCCCGTGCGCTCGGGGCCTTACGATAAGTGAGCAGAGACAGATAAAAATAATGTGCAAAAATCTGAATAGCAGATTACAGAAACGATATAAATGTATCAGCTTTGCGATTGAAAAGTTCACGTCGAGGGAACTGCCGTGATAGATCGGCGCAAGATTCGATAGCGTAATTTCAAGCCGCCGAGTTGGCCGAATCGCAATCCAGAAACAATGACAGCTCGCCACAAGTATTGCCGCACGAAAGTTGTAAATATGAGAGTGAGAATTTAGCATATAGAACGAGCGGGGAAGCGGCGCGGCCGAGGGCGCGGGCGGTGTGCCTTACAACAGGTCGGGCTGCAGCCGCGCGCGCCGGGACTATAAACTCGCATTCGGCTGCCACCGACAGTGCCTTCAACTATTCCGTAAGACTTCTTTCACAAAATGCGCCATTCGCGGTTCGGTAGTATACAACGAGATATAAAACACGGTTCTTAGACTGAAATTGTGACTTTTCTGCAGCATCTAGAAATTACTCTTATTTTGTAGTAATTTATATGTGTACTTAACATTTAAGCATCCAAATTACATTACTTTTGTCACAATAAAATTTAATGATTTATTTATAACAATTATTGTCATTACAACAAAAAAAAACACCTTTTGTTGAAACATAATTTGTTATAAAATTAGGTTTTTAACCAGTAAATATAATCGCTAGAGATACCTTATTTTCAGTGTTGATATATTAGCTAGCGCAATACAATCGAGAGCGATAGCGGTAAAGAAGCTGGCGGGCGCGCTGGATCATTTAGCGTCAGTCATAACTGTCGGACGTGCGGGGGTGCGGCGGTGCGGCGGTGCGGCCGCCACTCGGTGCAGTTTACGAGGCTTCTCCAGCCTTCGGGGCGCCGCGCAGGGCTGCCGACACCGGCCGGCTCGAGGTCACGCACTGCGCACTTCGCACTTGACGCTGCGGCCGTATTTCCAAGGCGGATATGGAGCTCCGTAAAACATCAATTGGCACTAATATTTGTATCTGAGTAAAAAATGCAATAAAAATCCAAACAAATGATTTATACGTCAATCTATAGTGGTTCAGATAATTCAGTTAGTTTAGATTTTAAACGCGATTCAAGAGCGATTCAAAACTGAAATATTTTTATTTTATTCTATTGGGTTAGGCTAGACGCCAACGATTAGTATCATATTTAGATCTATACTAATAACATATATAATATATATATATATATATTTAATATATATTTAAGAACATATATTAATATGTTCTTAAACTTTCAATCGATCATGGATATATAGAATATTTAAGACTAACAATTTAACTGTTTTCTACTACTAAATCACTCCACTGTAACTATGTGATATCATATAAAAATATTGTATATTCTATTATCTCATGTACATTGAAATACAAACATTGAAATTTATCTCTTGAATCGGTAGCGACGCGCGGTTCATGCGTGCATTTATTTATTTATACGAGTGATTTGTAAATATTGAAATTCAATATTTTTGACAGAGAGTACTTGGTGGAATTCCATTTTAATATTTTGAATAAAAATACTTGAGTGATTTTCCACATTTTTGTTTTTTAATGCCAACGTGAAAGGTTGGCGAAACCAGTCACTAATAAAAACAAAAATGTGGAAAATCACTCAAGTATTTTTATTCAAAATATTGTAAATATTGATCAAAAAAAATAATAATGGCATTAGATTATGAAAATAAATAATATTGTTTTCATTCATTTTTTTATAATAATCGATTTAGGCGTTATGCAACGTTATTGTTTTTTTTATGTTCCAACGTTTCGGTGCTGGTGCCGGGGCCATCTTCGAGGAATTGAAATTCAAGTCGTTATAACAATTTGAGCGCACAATTTCATTTCTTTAATAACCATCACATAAAAATTTATATTTAGCCCTCAAAATAAATTGGCTATAGTTACAAATTTCTAATGAATTTACTGATTATCAAATATTAGAGGTGTTGAAATATCTAGTTCCATTGAGAATATCATCTTATAGAAGGTATATGCACAATAATACAATGTATTATTGTATTTGATTTGTAATATCAAACAAGTCACGAGCGGAGTGGACGGCGGCCTTCAACCCGAAGAAGGAAACGCGCGGCCGTACGAGTCACAATAGCAGGTCCAGGGCCGTGGCGCGCCGCACCATCGTGCACCGGCAAGTGCTGAGAGCTTCTGGCGGGCGCCGGATCCACCGAGGACATGCCGAAAGGCATATCGCTGCCACGAGGCTTGACGTGCCGTGCGTAGTAATGACTGATATTCAAATCAATGAAGAATTAAAGTGCCTCCATAAAGTTAATAAAGTATGCGTATATATGAGTATTTATACGCTTAGTGTCTTCCTCGAAGCCCTCATGCGCACGCGATACTGTTGACCGTGTTTACACAATATTCAAGAATTATAAAATCCACAGTTTATTACGAGCAGAGGTCAGAACGGTGATATACAATTTCGCATGCCGCTCCACGCACTGCAGTAAATATAATGCGTAATATTCTCCATTCGTGTCCTGTACGAAATATAAATTTTTACAAGCGAGGATTCTCAAATTTTCACAGTATTTATAAGCTTAAATATATTGTTGAATTTCTCTTTATTTTAACACGTCGAGTTGAAATATAAGAGATACAAACTATATTTGTGTGACAATAACAGTGTAGTCGTGTAACCGAGTTCTCATTATTGAGAAATTTACTTATGCCAGGGCAAAGTTTTTATGCGAATGTTTGAACCATCGGTGAATGCGTAAAAAGAGATCTAAATTTCTGCATGCATAAATACTAATGGATTCGAAGAAAATTAAACACAATGCCAACGTGCGCTGTTTTCACCTATGATAGTTTAAAAGTCGGCTTTTTAATCGGTTTGCTCTATAATACCCGACTGTAACGCAGATACAACAAATGCCTTGTTACGATCGATTCTTTGAATAATTGAGATTATTTGTTATTAAAATGAAGCCAAGCGAGAAAGGCTTAGTCTAGTGCCCATTTACCTGATTGGGTATAGGGTGATGTTGTCATGTCTCATATTCCTTATCGCATACAGTGCAGCTACCCGATAGCATTATAGATGATCACATGCGATAGACAATATTTCCATATATTGCAGTGATTACAAACGGATTATATGGGTTGCGTTTCGATATCTAGGCAAAGCTATTATAAACAATATAAATCTTCCGTGTCATAAATAATACAGAGGGATTCAGAACAGGGGGAAGCTCTCTAGCTCAGATAATGCAACGTCTAATGGATATACCATACATTACACCCGATATTGCAGTACAGGTATGCGTAAGCGAGTACGAAGGTACTTCATCATGTTAATTAATGACCACATGTACTACTAACGTGTTAATTACCTTATAAATAATAATTAAGACGAGAAACTTGAGCTCAGATTAACATTAACGTGTCAAGCCCTTGTTTTATACTCATATAGAACATTCGAGTAGGTTAAAGAACTATCTGTTAATAAATTTTAAGAAATACACGTTTTATATTATTACAATAAAATGATTGATTATCCCAAACCTGAGATCACATTCATATCAATATATATAATAACAACTTTTGAATGTACTAGTTCGTCAAATGCAATTTTACTTTTCATTATTAAATTTAAAAAAAAAATATATATATATATATATATATATATATATATATATATATGGGATATTCATTTTATTTTCATAACACGTCTATACAAATGAAGTGCACATTTAGGAAAACTTCGATATATCCTACGCCATGCATGAATATGTTTTGAGCACTCGACTCGGAGTGAGACGGTGAGACGGTGAGTCGGTATGCGCAGGACAAGCGCCGGGTGAGAAATGAAGGTTCGGCGTGTGGAGAGTCACGAGAGACAGACGGCCGGCAAAGGTCGCGGCCCGGCGCAGACCCGCGGGTGGAAATAAATTATTACTGAACGACCCGGCCCCGCGGCGGACGCTTCTGCGCACCGCCTTCACTGGCGGCCTGTCAAACTAACCGAGTGGAAACAGTCTTCGAACACGAGCCAAAAGCTCCCTACACACTTGTACATGCAGAATAAATTTGTACCTAGTGTTTGCTTCCAGTATGATAATGTGGGAAATTGTATGGATTGAAACATGAAAATAAAATATAAGTTTATATAGTTCTCTATCTGTGAGTGAATGAATTACAGCTTTCTAAAAAAAATATTTTATTTAAGTGGGTTTACGATAGTGGCGGGATGCGGAGTATATATTTAATTATTTTAAATAATTTATCACCCTTCAAAAGCAAATTTTTGGAAAAATATGCAAAAATCCTCTCAGTTTCAGAACATATGTCTGTTTTTCCGTGTCATTAATGCAAGAGTCAATATCTTTATAAAATATCTACCCGTGCGTGTAGTGTACTCTTGTTATATATGTATTGCTATGATAAAGATATTATATTGTCTTATAATTATTATAAGCGCCGGTTCAAATATCATCAATATAAATGGTAACATCAATATAAATGGTATCCAAGTAAGCGACGGCTTACTACTTGAAGAACAGTGTGCAGCATAACATCAATAAGAATATTAATAGATGTTGATAAACCGTTCAAAATAAATATCGCATAAAAATATTCATCCCTTAACTCATTGAAGCACGAAATCTTAAACACGTGTTGATTTGAAATAAATAACAAAGTTTGTTTATTGTAGATTAACAGCCAATCTGTGAATGGTATTTGTTGAAGCAGATCTTAAAAAAAAAAAAAAATACCACCGTGGATATCAAAAGGTGGAACGATTTGAACTCTGCCGTACCTCAAAAAGATAAAGAAAGTTAGTTACATTGATAATTTTGGGCACCATTGAGATGTGATCAGAATACATAAAGCAAGTCATATAATTTGTTAGATATTCGTATCCATTTTAATTTAACGTATCTTCATTATTAATATTAGTAACACAAAAACTCATTCTTAAAATAAATTTAAAAAATACAAAATATATGAAATAATAATAAAACTATAAAATAGACACGAGGTAATAAATAAAAAAATACTTGTTTCCAGAACTGAAATAGCTAAATAGGTTACATAAACAACAATAATTTCAAAATGCGATCCAGCAATACTGCCGAGTTTCTCCTTGAAGGAGATAAATACCGCCCACGAGTTTCAAATTAGTTAGAATCTTGTTAGTTGTAACAATCAACCGTTTTCTGCTTGCATGCATTTATTATTACTGTACCCACCGGAGTAAGTTTGCATTGTTAAATCCACAAGTTGATTCATACTGTCATTGGAGTTAACATCCACAATGCACATTGACTCGACCCGGCAGAGTGCACGGCATACTTATTTTCACTGGCGTCGTTTAAACAGTTCAGCAATAGAGTTAATAAATTATTCAGTATATGTATTCATTATTACGAATAATTGCATTCCGTGAGTGAGCGTTTCCGCCATTAATAATATTTCAACAAGCGCAGAGGCGACAAAACAAGTACACGCAATTTGAGTGACGTAAAGAAAATAGCAGGAAAATTATGCAAATTCTTATGCATCGATATGAACTCATGCTAATCATAAAGTAAAAACAATAACCCCGATGTGAACTATTAAACATCCGGATTTCAACACGATAATACAGGGAAAAGAGCCGGCTTAGCAACAGAGGAACGACTGTCGTTTATGCATTTATATAAATCGAATTTAAAACAAACTTTCAAAAGAAAAAAAGCAAACATGTCACGTTAAACATCAAATGCCATTCACAGATAAAAAGGTGGTTTACCTTTTTTTTAGCTACATGAGTGTGTATAATGATATAGAGCGCGTTTGAGGCAGCATCAGCACCGGGGCCTGCCCCAACGCGCATCAACGCCCCCGCCCCCGCCCCGGGCCGCTGGGCGAGGCCGCCCCCGCGATCGATGGGGCACGCCGACGAGGAAATGGCCCTATTACAGCCGGTAAATTGGAAATTGCGTGCGCTTTGCGGTGATTTCGAATATTCATACATGATAAACTCTGTTTTTTAAGGGTGTCGCTTATGTACTTTCAGATTTTAGATAACGCGATGTTTTTTTTTTTGACAAGTCTGATGATTGATTGTTTAATTATGAGTACATCAAACGACACTTCTGATTGATTAGCATAATCCGTAATTTTAATATTAAAATAAGATTGTCGCTGTGTGATCTAATTAAGACGCACGGATTAATACCAAACTCAAGGAAGCGTCACCGTAAGCCTTAAAAGAAGAAAGAAATTTTAAATACATGATATATATCATTCATTTAAAAAAAATATATATATTTTTAAAATAAAAAACCTATTTTTTTTTTAAATAAATCACTACAAAAAATATAAATTGCTTTGGAGGTCAAGAATTGATAACCAGTCTCTCTTTTTCGGGTGTCGTGAGTTGAAACAGGCTGCGGTACCTGCCGTGAGGTAAACTGTGGCGCGGTATCTGGGTGTATTATAACAAGATATGATAAACACAATGAGGGAAGCGGAACGAGATTCGTTAATTACGTACATCAAAAAGCTTCCACTTAGTGTGTCGCAGAGCCTCGGCATTAATTGAATAAGCCTGCATACTACAGCGAGAATATAAAAGAATACTTTAAATAGAGAAGAGGCCGCTAATTTACAAATCCAATTAGACTTTTTCTAGTTGGCATTTTTCCACGTTTCTAATTTCTCGAGACTTCTTTACTTGGCGAAGTTTTCTTTTCTCGTTGTCGGTGCGCTTTTAAAGATGGTTTAGCAGCACCAAGCCGTCAACAGACAAAACTTACTACACCGAGCTTTCAGTGGTAAGGCTGTCTCGCGACCGCAACTAGAATTTTATTTCTAGAATCCAGCTACCCTTTAGAGGTATCTAACTAATCTTACACAATTGACACACGACAGTCAGTCGTAAACTGTTGTATATTTTTTAAGCGACACTTTATGGAGTTTAGACATCTTCGCAGTGGCGTGACGGGATTTCTGTAGTAGACCAGGCTTGTTAGAATTTGAACGGAAAAAAGAACCTATAAATTATGGCTAATATCACGCTAAATACCCACATACTGCGATGCTTGCACGACTCTATGTAGATCGATTGACAAGAAAATGCACAGTTAATGAATATTCAGACAGCTTCTACGCAATTTTATTTTCATGTGCAGTATTGAATTGTTAGACATATTTTCATGGGAAATTAACGCTGGTTGTGGCTGATCGCGCGTGACAATAATTTTAGCATTATATTTTCACTAACTGGCAAGTCTCAGATGAGTATAAAAAAAGCGAATTTAAAAAATACAGGTAAGTATTTGATACGAATAAACGTGACACGAAGCCCCGGATCTCACCTGCCACCATCCCCCTGTAGGATGCGAGGGCCCCGGGGGCTTCGCGGGATGGAAAGTTTTTCAGGGGGATCGGAGGCCAAGATTGATTCAGACGTAAAACGCGTAATTTAGTTATACGTTTATTTAAATTGGAACCGAAATTGCATTTGATATCAGGAGGGAGATAGCTTGAATCACTCGCTAGATTTATAATGCCGGATATCACTATAATTAGGTTTGAAATATGGAGAAAATTTGAATACAGCACGTAGTCAACAACAAAGGAAAAAGATAGCACTCAAGGTATGTTAAATTTGTTGCACACGCACGGACTTTTTATGTAGAAGGAAAACACTACGATCAACGGTATTTTTATGATTAATCATCGCATACAGTGTGTCCTTATTGTTCGAGCAAGAGTACAAAGGATGTAATTTTACATGGATATTGTACGGGTTTCGTAAACCACAACGCTATATTTCCATATACGCATATCGGTTGCGCGGTGTTCTGAAGCTTCCTCAAAAAAGGAAATCCGTGTTCCGCCGTGCGCCGCCACCCGGCATCAGCGCGGAGTGGGAGTGTTGAAAACTGCAGAGCGACAGTATCGCTGACATTGCTCATACAACGCTTCGTCTAATTATTTATGTTTGCTGACGTTGTCAATAGCAACTTACAGTAATGACATTAACATAAAGGATATCAATCCAACAGTTGATAAAGCAATTACCGTGTGCTTAATTATACATACAGACTTAACTACAAGCCAAAAATAGAAACTCCGTAGAGGGCGGAGATCTGAGGAGGTACATTCGACAAAATTAAAGCTTAGATAACAACTTTGTTAAAAATGATTCGTGCTGAAATTCGACTTCGTGGTGGCAACTTCGTCTTATTTTTTATCATTATGTAACTGATCTTAAGCCGATAGTTTCTGCAGCTATAGAAGTACCGCGGGATTCCCTTCCTTCGCAGATGCGTTAGCGAATATTTCCCAGAATACGGGGAGCTGAATAAACCGTCCAGCGTTTGAACGGCTCCAGCCGACCCGAGGCCCGGATTTGCATACCGGCCGGCGACCGTCCTCGCTCGGCGGTCTCGCAGGAGAACTCACGGGCGAGCACGCTTCCCTCGTTAATTTATCGCAATCGTTGATTTTTAATACGGCGGCGGGGAAGGGGCGGAACGCCGAACGGAATTAACGGTGGATTTGTGTATCGCATTGGATTCGGAATTAATTTTCTAAATAGATACGACGCATTTCCGATTAATAACAATAAAGCGCTATTTTGTTTGCATTCATTATCAAATTATATGAAAATGATAAGCTTGTGACGTATTTTAAAGCTTGAGTAAATTTACGCTTGAAATTTATACCCGTTTTCAGTAGTAATTTTACCGAAGAGCGAGCTCATAAAACTAAAGCAACGCAGAGGATAAGCGGCCGTTTATGGTAAACATAGCATAACAGAAGAAAAAAAAACTTTTAACGGCAGTACTGCCGTTGCAGAAATGCGCAATATGTGCGCGCGTCGTGTTGTGATTATATTTTTCGGACCGCAAACGTCAGAGAAGAGCTGGGAGCGAAAAACAGACGAGAAGCGAGAACCGGCGCGGCCGTGACCGCGCGCCCAGATTTAGAACTCGGCTAATGAGTAAAAAGGTCGCAGCTGCCGGCCGCGTGCTCGGCGGAAACGCAAGTATTGACGAAAAGCGAGCGGCCACTTGGTTTTTTTTTTTTTTTTTTTTTCTTCACAAAAACAGATATTGGTATTATCACACAATCATGTTCATAATTAGAGTTGTATAGATGTAGTAAAAAATAATAAAAGTTGCATACTAATTGCCGGAGTGTGGCCGGTGAAGCAAGTGCGAGCGATCCGACGGCGCGCGCCACGCAATAATCAAACGTGCTATGTATAATAAATGGCGGTACTTCTACACGGTTTAACAAAAAAACATCATTATCTTCATAGCGTGTTAGCAAAAAGTGGTTATTTTTGAAAAATTATTGGCAGCAACAAAACTTGGAACTGCGTGATGTTTATTTTTATAAACCATATCCGTATTTCTCGGTGATTTAGTACTTCATTTACTTAATTGCATTGGATTTAAGTTTTCAAAATGACACCCCCACTATCCTCTCAAGACTTAACCCTTTGCACTCGAGAGGTGCGGATTCCGCACCACACGATGTAATGCCGCAACTCGAGAGGTGCGGATTCCGCACCAATTTGCTTGGTGCGGAAATTCGATGTGCGGTGATAACTATTTATGGTTTTTTATCTGGTGATTTCTTGTTTATGTTTATGTGATCTTGTTCTTTAAAGTTCGTTACTAAGCACTGCCCATATAATTTTACAAAGATCATGTTATCCCCCTTTCAAACTACGCTAGAATTTCTTATCCAAGATTAGTGCGGCACCATAAAGCGAACTGCATTTTTGATCTCAGTTCGACCTTGACAGCCATGGCAAAATGACTAGATGTGTACCTACCTAATCAACCCATATATTTTTTGCTTGTACTTTTTATCGTAATCATTCATTTGAGGGTCCTTATTTGCTTAAACTTATATTGCACTGAAGAATAGACTTTTTTCTCCCTCACAATATCAATAACCTTTCCATTCACTTATCGTGCCATTATTTTGTTTGCTTTATAATATATAATAATATTATGATAATGTGTATCTCATTAAACAGCTGAGAGGAGAACAGTCGCTTAATCACTTGCGGTATATGAAAACCTTAGTTCGGCAATTGACTGGAGATTTTCGTCAGACACGTGCTAGAGCTTCACTTCAACCTGCGATTCCGAAAATCCGCCTAAGTGGAAGGCTGCATAACATTATAACAGAAGTTAGGAAGGATTACAAAGTCTGTTCTCAAAAAAATAAACCCGGCAAAAGACATCAAACGACATACTTTTGTGATACTTGTCCCGAAAAGCCGGGCATGCATCTCGGCAATTGTTACATGAAATATCATACAAAGCAAAATTACAAAGACTTATGTTTACGAACCTATCTTCGTTAAGATGTAAATATACATTAAATATTAAAATTAAAAAAATTATGTGTCAATTTGTGTGTGTGAACATTTTAAGTTAGAGGTAAAAAATTCACCGAAAGTGATGCGAAACGCTTCGAGTTGCTGATTAGTCCGCGCGGAAACGGTCTCGAGCGCAAAGGGTTAATACTAATCCAGTAGTTGCGCGTTTAAATTGGGAGGTCTAAGCTAGTGAATCAATAAAATAAATCTGGATTACAAACACGCAATGCATTGAAATCTATTAGTCCTCAATTGTAACTCTTTTGGGATCAATAGAGACGCGGCTCTTGTATTTTATACACAATCGTAGAAAATTTCAGATTTTAAGAATAAATGCGCAACTGTTCGCGCAAACGGCGAATTTCTTCAACTTTAAAATGAGCCCAAAACTAGTTTGTTTGCATGACTCACACTGTTTAAAAACAAATTATTCAAACCGCCTGTGGTTCTTTAGGTGTACAGCGGCGTGCGCGAGCGACAGAGTGCAAGCTGGCTCGTGAGGTCCGGCGGGAGGACCGGGAGGAGCGGGAGCGGGAGGACCGGGAGGACCGGGAGGCCCGCGAGGACTCGCCCGGCGCCCGATGAGCCGCTCGCGAGGATTCGCTGAATAACTTATTGTTTGCACATCGGGGTGTGCAGCAATATGAAATACTCCAGTATTCAGGAATCTAATAACGCCTCTAGGATACGCCCGCCTTCAATTTTCGATTAATATTTTAAAGGCAAGGTACACCCAATTTTACTTTTAAACGATTTTGATTTAACACAGCCCAAAGACGAGAATCGTTATTAAAAAAATCTTTGCCGCAAGAATAAAGAACAGAAGGTTTATTTTTAAATACATCTACAGCAGAAAATTAATCCAATTATTTAACTAATTTTCCCTATCCTCGATCAAGAATTATTATTTTGTATTGAATTATTTTGACGAGAGCCGGGTGAACTGGCAGTGCCGAGTAGGGAGCCCGTCCAGGGAGATCTTCGGCTTCGGCGCTCGTCCCGTGACTCATTTGCCATGACTTCTAGCTTCTGGGCGATTGAGATTTTAAAACACCGATATTTCTCTGCCATTAGCGGCGAAATGGAGGAAAACAGGTTAAAGTGTAATTATACCGGCGGCGATATTTCAGTGTGAGGATATTTTTTATGGATTACTGGGAAACATTGGTGTATAGAAAAACAACAAAAAAATACCCATAAATTAAATTAATAACTAGTTGTGGGAATTATCAAAAAATATATTTAAAAAGAAAATCTTATTAGATTTTTGGAAAAGTCTAAACAAAACTAGTTATTTATTTTTTTGGGAGTCTAAAATTTTAACGGCAAAAAGAAAACTGATAATCTTAAAAATATTATATTATTTGTATTCTTGAAGGTACCTCACCCCTTTAGACTTCGATCCCTCACGGAAGATATTTAAAAAAAAATGATTTAATTAAAGCGCTGGGGCATTAGTAGTGATTATGAAAATTGCATGCCGTGACACGAGGGGATAATAAAAGGTAGCGTCGCCTTTGACAGAGCGGCTCCGATACAAAGGACGGGCGCACCGGGTGGTCGCGTGCCGGAGCCGCCGGTGCTCCTCCGTCCCGCCATAAAGCCGAAAGAAATTTCAAGACCTCAACTGCCTTCAGTTGTCAGCGGGCCGCGGAGAGATATATATTTCAGGCGGAAAGCCTTCTCAGCTGAGAGTTTTTGTATCGATTTTATAAGCCCCATTATGTAATGGGTTTGCAGCACACGGCGTGGCAGAAACTTTTCGCATCTTCTGAATGTCAGCCTTTTTGCAGCTGAGGGATTCATTGGCACTTCAACAAAACATTAGAAAAAAACACACTAATATATATAAAGTGTGCAATGTAGTGAAAAAGTGATACTAGGAAGAGATATAAATATTTTTATGCTAATAACCATATTACCGAAATATGTAGGTATAGTATATTTCAGGTATGTTAACTATCCCGACTCATGGCGGGATTTATCACAGAAATTTGCAGTCGCTAAAATAGAACTCGCGTGATATCAGTCACTAAAAAAGGTTTTGTGAATAAAATAATAAATTTTTTTTTTTAAAAAGATTCTGCAATGTACAATACTAAGTAGTACATATTGCAGAGGTTGTTTACCTCCTTATCTTTTACGGGGAATCGAGGTGCATTTTTCGAGTAAGTGTTAACCGTTTCTGCGAACGGTACATTTTAGCATTCTGAGAATCCCCACATCCTTTCTCCAAACAGGTCCGGAGCTGTCCGGCTTGCCGCAAGTCGACCGGGTGGGCGGCGACCGTCCTGCGGTGCATACTTTATGACCGGGTTCACTTTTAATCAGCCACCCCGCGGCGGGCGGCGGGCGGGGGTGGTGCGCAGGGCTGCATATTTAATGCGACGCTCGGGACTTGTATTCGAGTCACCCGGAAAGCTGTCTTCGGGTAACGGATGCCCGCAGGCATCCGTCCCGTGACCGAGGTTTATTAAAATGAAATATTAAGTATGCTGAATAATGGAACAAATCACGTCCGCAATTTAATCATTCTCATTATAACATGAAAAGACGCAACAATTCAAAGAATAATATATTTATTAAATCTGCATAAAGTGATAAATATTTATAAAAAAAGTGATATATGTAGTAAACGTACATCATAAAATCGGACCCCCGATTATACCACTTTCAATATTCCATATTCAAGACTATAAGTACTATATATTAAGCACTTACTGACGTAATGTAACCTGGTTTAAAATTAAGGATTGAAAAAGATTTAAAATTTCTCAATTAATCCATATTTGCCCAATTTATTATTTTTTTTACATATTAAAAAAGCTCAATTGATTTATGATATCCGATTATAATAGTGTTTATTTTAGTTTGAAAATTATATGTGCAATTATATACGGTAGTATTATAAGTAAGTTATTTTTGGCAGTTAATTATTGGCAAGAGCATTTTAGATTTTAAGCAAACAAAGAAAACGTACGCTGCGCTGCAAAGACATCACAAGCAGTGCCGAATCGATATCCACTAGCGTAGTTTTTTTTTGTATTACAAGTACGCAAAATACGACATTCCAACTAGTTTATGTTCTTATACATATATATTCGAAATAAAACAGCCACTCCATAGACCACAATTTTCCCGGGTAGAAAGCGCGGAGTCGGGGTTTCGATTCGAAATTACAGGCGAAACTCTTTTCGCACCTAAAATAATTGTTTTGTATTAAAATTGAACGAGACATTTATGTAACCTTTAACGTTTACTTATTTTGACTTTAACGCTGTTAAAACATAATTTATTAAACAAAATGGCCTTTAGTCGAGGAAGACTAATTTAGTTTGGTCGTTCGGCGCCACAACGGGGGAGGAACGACGGCCGGGATACTCTGAATATTTTAAAGGGACGTGTCAAGGACTCGCTGAGACCCGGCCTGCCCCGCGGGGAATATACAAATCTCAATAGCAATTTTCGATTATCTAAAATAGACTTTAATGCATTTTAAACTACACGCTGTTCCGAGCGAATTCCAAAAACAAACGAGAAAGACATTTTATACACCAAAGCAACCCTTAGCATACAAGAGACGTTGAGAAGGTAACAAAACGTTTTACTATTTTTCTGAGTCAATGAAACGTACGAAGTGGGACTTGGCATTTATTACTCGTTTAACGAGAGCTCCGTTTTAATTTCTAGCGACAATGTTCTTTTTTTTTATAAATAATAAAAATACATTTACAAAGAAAGAAAGAGACATTCGAATACACAAATTGGTTTGTCTCACATTATTGAATCAAAAGGATTGTTTTAGTAGACCAATTTTTCAAATATAATTAATTAGTAAAGTTTAATAGCAGTAGGATTTTGATCAAAGAGCGAGTGCAAATTTCTTGTACATCGGGTCACTTGTACTGGCAGTATGCGAGTATATTGTTAAAAGTTACTGTTAAGAATCTACATAAAAACGCGTGAAAATTGAACACATTTTTCCGGTTTTTAAATTGAAAGATGAATTACTTTAAGATAAAATATATTATTTTGTTTTCTTATTTAAACGCAAGTGTGTGGATTTTTTCTGTTTCTCCGCTTCCCTTTATAAAATATTAATTATTTTTTTCATTAGTTTTTTTGTGTTCCGCTGAGAATTCCTAACGGATTACTACAACTAATCATTTGCCGTACTCCGACAATATCATTAACTCTCTCAGAGGCATTTATCTTATCCGCGAAAAATAGAAAATTTATTAGTGCCTAAAAATAAAAGTAAAAACATGTTCTTTATTACATAATTTCCTTTGATTTATCCATTTTTAGATTAAACTATTTCAAAGCAGACCGAGAGTCAGCCAGAAACTGTCTCATTTTTATAAAATTCTTATATTGTTTTACCAACCGAAAACTTATCCTAAGACAATAATACCGTGGGTGGCCAATAACTTGTCGGACTAAGCTAACGACCCATAAGGATATTAACTTTGACCGTCAGAATTTTCAATTCAAGTTATTTTCTTTTGGGGGTTGAGATTTAAGATGTTGCTATTTAATATTGGGATAGCGGCGAACTACCGACTGGAAAGTAAAAAGGTTATCAGGCATACGATATTAGGAAAATTTTATTCTGATTAAAACAGAAAGAACAGGTAGACGAGGCACGTCTCAGTACGGAGGAAACATCGAACGAATAAATTTATCACAGTGCAAAAACACTCGGATGTGACATCGATCTCTGCGATTTGGTCCATTTTAGATTACAACTTATTTTCGTTATCATTTCTATTCAACAACGTAAGGTTACAAAAACCTTACAATATTTTGATTGGATTATTACGCTAAATGCAAAAGAATTATAAATTACTATATTCGTAATACTAAATGATTAAGTTATACATATAATATCAAATTATATTAGACACATGCAATTTGCATGCAAAATGGATGTGGGTCTATATTTTTGTATTATTTCGTTTTTAATTCACTTTATTTCGGGATTTTTCGTTACAAACTTTCGTTATTACAAATGGCATACGGGTATCGTAGTTTGTTAGATATCGACAGATAGGTACACGGACATCGCGTCCCTTCTGATGGTAGACTAGCTCTAAAGCCTATGGGGTCCTCACGATCATTTATACGGTTTAAAGGGCAAAGGTAATTTTACAAGATTACGCACTGAAAACATATTAAAATTTAGCAATCATTAAATAAACTCTGGTTTCCTAGTTATCGGATTAAACAAAGAAATCTAGTATTTGTACATGCGCGAGATTTAAAATCAAAGGAAATAACTTTGCGAAGTAATGATTTCTAAAACTATTTTCAAATATAAATCAGCAACAAGTAATTCTAAATGTCGACTAAATTTTAATTTTATGGGAAACTGTATCTTAACAATCCAAAGTTAATTAAAAACTTAGTACTTAACAAATATGTTAGTAATAAAATTCACCATAACCGATGGGTAGACCTTGGTCGGCTCGTTAAACTAATTTTAAACTTAAAGTTACGTACGTCTAAAAAATAAAGAATACATTTATGGTCACGTGCGTAATATAATTTGATTGTGATTTACCCGAGAATCTCGATCAAGAGAAGTTAGACAAGCTAGAGTCAACATCGCCGGTACTCGGACCGTGGCAACTCGATCGCCGGGATCGAATCGGACGACTACTTTGTGTGGCAAATACGAGTAGAGTGATCCGGACAAGTCGCAGTGCCGATGCGACGCGCGGCGCGAGCGCAGACTTCAAGCCGTTATTTGCGGGAGAGGCTAATTGAAAAGCTCCCCGCTCACGGCTCACCCTCAGTCGCCCTCCCCCGCGGCGTGCGCTCGTGGGGAAAGTCGCAATCGGAACTGTTTATCCCGACTTTTTATTAGGAAATTAACCGGGAAGTTTGTTCAACTCTTCGGGACTGAAAAAACCTAGCACGTTTTATTAGACAAGAAAACATTGAAAGCGAAAGACAATTTACTTCTGAATATATTATGAACGGGGAATTCTTAATAGACGACATGTGCGATTAATTTGGGATTAAAATGTATATCCCGTATGCTATTTTAAATTCTCTCGTATAAAAATTTGCATTCTGTAAGCAGATAGGTAATCGTTACACATCGCGCGAGTAGCCGCCTCGCGAGTCGCGCTCGGCTTGCGCAGGCGCTCGCGCGGCGCACATAACACTTCGGTTCTGATACAAATTGATTTTGCTATATTTAGAAATCCAAGTGGACAAATAAACTGTTATACTTGAGAGCATTACCGATTCTTATCATTGTAAAATAAAATGAGTCTTTTGATTTGATTCACCCGAAAGGCGGTGACGCAAGACATTATGCAGAGAAATGTCAACAATCCCAAATCGATAAGTACCGGCCAGAGTGGCACAGCACGGCGGGAAAAACGGAAAAAAAAGGGAAGAGGAGCTCGGGCCAGGCGGGATCCGCTCCGAGCCGACTCGAATGAAAGCCGGAGTGCGGGACGCGCGTGCGCCCGCCCCGAGCCCGCCCCGCCCGCTGGAATCGGAACAAAACGATCATGTCGTACTACTGCACCGACATCTCCGCGACTCGCAGGCGACGTTCTGCAAAATTACAATGCTCACTATTATATTGTTTAATTGTGTGGTTGAAGATAAGTATGCTTTTAAATATCGCTTACCTTATTTGGTACCGAGTCCTATGTTATAAAATAAACGCTTCGTCCAAACCTGATCGATTTCCATACCGCTTCTTCGGTTGTCAGTTTGGTAAGGCTGCGTATGCTAATATTTATAGGCCGTGCATCGGCCGAATGAATAATAAATTTGTTGTTTGCAAGTCAAGATTAATTGAACTCATGTACGAAGAATGACCACCTAACGGGATATATTGAACTACATCTCATGACTCATTTTGTAAGGAAACTGAGCGGATCGTCGGTCTGCAGACGGCGCGGTATTCCGCAAAAAGTCAAAATATTTGTATTTTCGACGCGAAGAAGCGTCTTGCTTTCTCGAAGATAGGAAAAATATTTAAAATGAGCCATAATAAATGATATCGCAGCTGCCCTCGAAGGCACTGGATGTAGCGGCGGCACTTATCTCGCGCGATTTGGTTTTTCCGGCTTCGGTAGATGACCGACGTCATGCATTATGTAGGCGGCGGGCTAGGACGAGAACATCGGGAGGCCCGGCCGCGCTTCTGGGGGCGGGTCGGGGGTGTGCGCTCGACTGTACGATTTGCAACTTCAGGAATATATTTAGAATTAACGCTTGATTGATTTTTTTGGACAAGATTAGGGGAGATAATTGTATATTATTATTATTTTTGAAAAAAAAATTTGTTCAGTTATACGTAGACATATCGTGTAGTTTTCTCAACACATTTTTATACAAACCTTTTATACAAATACAAAATCACACAATAATTGACAAATTTATGTATATAAAAAAAACACAGTCGGTGCGTTTATATACTTGAGAAATTTTATAATATATAAAGTGGTTTTTATGACGACAGTAAATAAGACAAAAAAAAAAGCAAAAATGCAAGATAATTTTGTCGCATGACTTAGATCTAAAAAAATCTGGAAACGAACAGTGACTACATTATTATGACTCACAGTCATATTTGACAATGTTTTTGTTTAGATATAGTAATAACACAATAATCTACGGAAATCATTAAATAACATTACAATAACAACGTGTTAACTCAGGCAGAACATTATAACAAGAGTCGACATTTATCGACTGTGATAACAAAATCAAAACTTACATGTGATCTTCTTACCTCTATAGGTGTAAGGATCCAAACCATAACAACGGATGTTGCTTCGATATACGCAACGGGATAGTGCCTGGGGTACTCAAAACTAGATTAAAAAACGGGACAGTAAAAATACCAAAAATAGAATAAATATCGAAAGAAGGGTTGATGCAGCTACTAGAGAAGAGCTCTGGGCACACATAGCACACAAGAAATCGCTATCGGAAGAGAACACACAAAACGATATCACTAATGACACGACAGATCATGCTGGTACAGAGAGAAAATGACATATATACCAGATTATTTTGCTCACAATATAAAATCTATTGACTTTGCTTTTTATGTACAGTTTTGAATTTCGGATTCGTATCCCAAACTGCGGGAATCGCAGTGCGATTTTAAGAAGTATATTTACATCACCGTCGGCAATTTCTGCGCTTTGCATAATACATGATCGTTTGCATGCCATTGTGAGTGGGCGTTGACAAACGCATCAAGTATGATGAAAGACAATTGATATTGAATAAAAACAATCGACACGAATTCGGTGTTAGTATCAGTGTGAGTTGCGGTCGCATGGATTATTGTGATGCGCGGACTTCCGGCGCTCGAGTAATTTAGAATATGTGAAGTCAGGTGAGCGGCCACGGCGCGAGCCCCGGTCCGGTGCACCACAATAGACAATGCGCCGACGTTGCGGAATGGAGTGACGGAGAAGCGGTCATATAGTAGACATCGATATGAGTGTCGAATGAGATGCGAGCAGGCGAGAAAGAAACAGCAGTATGTATAAAGCAATGTCAAATGACGTTATTATTTTTAATAGCTGGTATTACATGTTCGTTAACGAAACATAGCGGAACTGAGAGCTTCATCATACGAACCAAACGATTGGCGCAGGGGTCGTCCGCCCGCGAGCCGCGGGTTGGATACGGTCCCACCAAAAATAAAAAAAAGACAAACTCATCAGTACACATCTCAAAAAAATACAGGCTGTGCGAAATGTTAAACATCCTGCTGGAAAAATCGAAATCAAGTTGCGCTCGACTCGTGACACGCTCGGTCGCGAAGAGCGTCGTTACCGGGCGCTCGATTTCGAAACGTCCGCCAGGCGGCCGCTCCGATCGATGCCGGCAAACGCGTATTCATTCCGACCGACGTGTCAAAGGCCAATGCACAAGGAACATGTCACCAGTTGATTTGCACATAAATAAGCAAACAATCAAATGAAACGTAAAAAATGTAAAATACAATAACGTGAAAATTATAAACATGTTATAAAAATTTATAAATTGCAATTTAAACATGAAAATGATAAGATCGGCGTGACGTAAATAATTCGGCTCAGGTGAACGCGGGTAATCTGCGCGCGATCCGCCCCGCAGGTGATAGCGGCCCGGCGGCTCGCAAGGACGCCGCCCGCCTCCCTCCCTGCTCTAGGTCAGAGTTAAGATAACGAGTCACGATAGAGCACCGCTGTTGCTAGGAGACCCACAAATCTATTACTGGATATGATCGGTTTGTCTTTACGGTCAATTATTTTACTATCGCGATTGCATATCCATCGACAGACCCAAACATGACGCTATTGATTATTTTCTCGTATAAGCCGGAACGGAACTGACGTTTATAATTAATTACATCCAAAAAAATATATAAATTTCGTATCCTCACTTTAAATGCTAATATCTTTGCCAAAAGCTTGTGATGTAAGATACTCGGTATTGTTGGCCAAGTTATATCACGTATGTACTATCGAGCGAGAGCTGCCAAATTACTATACAGATTGTAAAATTAATTTAAACGCATACCCAAACAATATTTGACCAGTCAAATATTCATAAAACCAAAAAAAAATACGAATCTATTAGATACAAAATTATATTCCTAGCAAAATGCAATTCAAGACTATTGCGACGAAATTGATTGAAACCTCATACGGAGCGCCAGAGTCTAGAAACGGTGAAGTGTGAAGTGCACCGCACAATGAATGCATAGAAACTTCGTTTCTACGAAAATATGTTCGATTATGCTCGAACGGAGCTATGCGGCTCTGTCCTCGGGAAATTGCTAGCGCGCAACAATGCCCAGGCATGCGATTTCGACCGCTGCACTCCACGCCACATTACCGGCTGCCGCTCGCGGGTCCTATGATCGCCTTTGTTTCAGCAATTCCGTACAAAGAGGTACCTGTTAGAATAGTTGTCCATTCCGAATGATGTCAATATACACACCCGCGTTAAACTCGTAAGATACGTCGAAGTAAATTTATTATTTAGCAGCCGGCTTTCGGGTATCGATTTTAAATTACGCGATTGCATATTTCCATTCGAGGTACTACATACGTCCAATACAATATTTTAAGATATCATGTCGTAAGAATTAAAATCGAGCGTAGCTGCATTAAAAATTTCTAATAAAAGTTGCTCCGGAGGTTCGCAAGAGTCACCGACAACGAGGTGAGGTCCGGCCGGCTCGGGACGGCGCGGTGCCCTCGCGGGGCAGGGCGGGCACGCTCCATATTCATTTTCCTCGCACGATCACGGCGATGCTCCACCGCAAGGCACATGGACTTATATGGCGTTTGACGGCAGAGATAACGAATGGGCCGCAAAAACGGGGTTCAAAGCTATTAAAATTATACTTCAACGTTTTCAAGTTATCAGTCGAGTGTTCAATGCCCCAAAAGAAACTATAAAAATGATTGATTTGAAAAATGAGATTTTTTAATAAAAATTTATTCGCACCGGAGGTGCATTAAAAATTATAAAAGACACAATCATTTAAATATTTTTGGTTACAAGGGTATAAAACGATTAATTTGCGCCGTACGTAGCTTTTGACAGATTTCAGGTTTTATTTATGAAAAATATAAAGTCAGCTTAATCTATTTCTGAGCAAGTCTAATTAAATTATACCTGCTGTTCATTTTTGTCAGTTTGGAGGCTTGATTGCATACGAAGTTGGGACTTTTTTGGAGAAAATATTACTCACAGTACACAAGTAAGGTCTCTCGCTGTGAAAAGTTTTTGATGAACTCTTTATAATGATTCTTGGACATTTTTTGGAGAGATTTCATTACTTTGATTGAAGAAGGCATTTTATTAATATTGTAAATTGAAGTATTCGCAATCCCTCCGACTGAGTATGTATTTGGCGACCTTCATGGTAGTTAGATTTTTATATAAATCACAATTTATTAAAAACACTTGAAACGATTAACAAATAATAAAATTAAAACAGCTCTTTTCATTTTAAATACAACAAGGTTATTAAATATCCTTGAAATTCGCGTAAGGGAAAATAAAAGAAATACACATTTCTTGGGAAAATTTTCTTTGTAGGTTTCAATCCTTGACATGTTTGCTTTGTACGTGCTGTACAGCGATATAGAATTAAAAATATAACTCGCAAAGAGCTTACACAAGGTTGTGACATTGGCAATATTTCTATTGTTTTTAATTAATATGTGATCACAACCATCTCCATCTCTCGTATATCAAATTTAAGTTTTTTAAAAAGGAATAAAATCCATGTTATTTCGGGTAGCTTTCTAGGTAATTCAGCACTTAGATATGTCTACTGAAGAAATATTATAAATAAAATATATTTAGGTATTGCAGGAATACCAATGCTTTTTTGACAAAGAGGTGTAGCTATAAAACAGCACTTTAACAAAAGATAAAATAATACTTTACAATATGCCATTAAAAAAACATTTTTTCAATATTAATTTATTTAGTTGATTGACATAACATTTTTTTAAATTAATAAGGGCCAATATTTAAATACGGTACTTTGAATCGAGACAAGTGACTGTTTTGCTAGCGAGCAAATTAACAGATATGCGGTGCCAATTTATTTACAAAAATTGTAAGTATCGCAACAGAATACTTTGCTACTTGACCAAAGTTGTAATTGTTGCGGACTTTAAAATTATTACCATGGCGAAAATATTTCAATGTCACCAACCGCCACACAAAACAACTTATTTGAGCTCTATGATTAGCGACGTTCTTTGTGTTTATTGGATAAAAGTATCGAACGATAGAATCAGAAAATTAAAAAAAACGATACTACGTAATCGGAATAATACGTAACGTGTTAATTTTAATTTTTATTATTAAAAATATTTTTTATGATTCGATATTACGTTATCAGTTAAGACAAGTTTGAGGAAACAAAGAATCAATGATTTCATAGACGTTAAGAATAGATGTTATGAATTTGAGACCAGTGGGGGCGTGCCGCCCGAGCCTCCCCTGGGCGAGCGACCGCACGGGAGGCGAGTCGAGTAGCTCAAAACTCGTCTCTCAGTAAGGAGCGACGGAAGTGATGCGATATTGACAGGAATCCACTGCGAGCAATGCCACCCCTCGCCGGACGGCCGGAAGGACGGCTAATTCTCCCCGGCGGCGTGGCCGCCACTCACCGGGATCACTCTTCCGCTTCGACTCCAATATGGCTGACGCCACCGCGGGGGGTGCCTTCCCGCATCGCGCCAGAATGTCTGCGCGCACAATAGCAATAAGTAGAAGCGGTAAATTATCTTTCACAAATGTATGCTTCTAACACTCGAACGATTTCCCGATACACACAAAGTAATCGCGATTCAAAGTTTCCTAGGTTTTAACCTTCAAGTATTTTCTTTTGTAACATCGAGTTACTCGAAACCGATAGTGATATTAGGAAAATGCGATAAAACAAGTTTTATTAAGTTAATTTCTGATGAATCTCAATTGACTATTTATAAAATCGCATTTGTAAAAAAAAAAAGTGTTTATATTTTTGAGTAGATTTATCAATATATTTAATAATTAAAAATACAAAACCCATGCAGCTTCTGCTTTTGTCCGCAGGACAGTGCGCAACGAATTATGCTAATGGAAAACTCAATAAATCTTTATGAAGGGTGTATACTCCTGCACGGCCCAAAACGCAGTTATCTTTTTGAAAAATGAAAATTGTACACGCACATTACAAATTTGCGTCCAGTTCGACACGCAAGAGCAAGATTCAAAATTCAACAGCCCATTATTGAGAAACATATCTTAAAATGTTAAATTACTGAAATGATTAAATTGGTGAATCTTTGCAATAGTAAAATGTCAAATTTTCTGCTGTGCGATTTTAATCAGTAATCGAATTAAATCGTTCTCCGATACAAAATTAAAACGATCTGAAGTACACCGAGCAATTATCTATCTCGGAAGCTTCATTGCGTCGCAAACTTCGTCATGTTAAATATCGGCACGCGGCAGTCGACGAGATGTGGGCCAGGAGCGCGCGGGCCCGCGAATCCCGCCCTTGCGCGCGCGCTTTGCAGGGGGGAGCGGGCGAAGGTCGCCCGGCGCCGCGCTGGCGAGACTCCGGGCGGCTCCCGAGCACCAGAGCTCCCGAGCACCCGAGCCGGGGCGGGGGCCGCGATGGCCGCGCCTCTCGAGATTCACTTCTCGGCCGGGGGGGCGAATACTTCTGCGTTGTTCGACGGCTTTTGCTCGAGCGAAAGTCCGGTTAGTTATTTTAGCCAATTATATCTCGGAGACGAGTACAGAATTCATGAAAATGGAAAAAAAAAAATCTTCGAATAATTGTCGGTTTTGCGATAAACGTATTCAAGGACAATAAATCGTATCTACTTTGACTTGAACTCGTTTCCTGATTTGATTCCATAGAATTCGGTACAATAAAAAAAATTAAATTAAACACATCGAGTGGGCGAAAAATTAAATCAATTTTTCGCGTTCAAAAAGCTCGCTGTTTTTTTTCTGGAAAAATATTATTTCAGGTTACAGTAGCACATTTATGTCCCCGTTGTATTTTTAAGGAAACAAAAACAACGTCTGTCATTTTTTGTTAGTAAAATGTATATTATATACTAAAAGAGTCAAGTCAGAATGTACTCTCATCCAAACTATGTAATACTACAAATTAATGGTCAAATCTGATAGACGTGTTTGGTTGGATTAATCTTTTAAAAATAATATAGGATGTCTGCACCTCACCGAGAGGCGGTATGTCAGATTTCCGAAATTGAAGTCCCCTCGGTGAGGTTTCGTTTTTTCGATGAATTATATTTTATAACGAATAACATGTCTAAAAATTATTGAATTTACAGATTTATTTAATTGAAAATCATGATAGTCCAGATAAAGAGTAATTATGCTTTACGGCGTGGTAGTCCGACAATCTAAAATAAACCATTGATATTTACTCTTCGTGTAAAATACATCTTTGAACCAAAGTAGTATAAATTTCAATACAACGATGCAGGTTACCCATGTGGGAGATATTACCTAATAATACATGCTCACATTATACTAAGCTATTAGTCTAACCTAATTTAGTTTTTTAGACTGAATATTGTGATTCGAGTCATTACGTACCATTACGGGATCGTTAAAATATAAATTTATGCACTCATATCAAACGCACTAACGCTTGTGGGCTGTATTTTATCCATAACCTAAATGGGTAGTAATGCCAAGACAATACTGCGGCATTTCAGTTATTCCTTAGTAAATAAAACACTTGCGTTATTCGCAGCCATTTGGACATAAATAATAAAGTACTAGATTGGACTTTTTAAAGCTACTTCATAGCACAATAGAAACTGTATGTGAAACAAAAGGAAAATTGTCGTTTAGTCATACGTTTGAAGAAAACTCCGGCTCATACTCTTTGTGTAGTTATCGGTAGGTGCGCGACTTTAATGTTGGATGGCATTCAAAAGCATTATTTTTAAGTAAGATTGATGGTGATATTTTTGTTAATACTACTCTAGCGAGTATGCCAATTTTTAGTGCACTTGAAGACGCGAGAGAATGAAACGAACGAACTTCGGTTGACATTACGTTATTTTTGTTTTTCAGCGAGTTTTAATAACAATGGTGCATATTTAGAAAAAACATTGCATTTATACATATACATAATTTATCAATATCGTTGAAGGACGAGGGTCTTTTTTAATTGAGACTTGTTGATAGGAATAGGAATGAACAAGATTTTTCATTTAGTTAATCATCGTCGGCTTTCACAAAACATGCAATTTATCAGTGAAGGGCATTTCATATAAGCAATACTGCATGCCCAAAAATTATATTTTTATAAATTCGTAAATACGTATTCTAATAAGTTGGTATTGATTTTCGTGTAATTTATATTACTCTTCTTTTATTTTTAATTATTACGGATATTTTGCATGAAATGCGCAGAACTAATATACATATATGTTAAATAATATTATGTTGAATGTAATTTGTACACCAAACTGCAATCACATATCAATTTGTACTGTTGCAAAATAAATATGAATGTTAACATACTTTTTTAAACAATGTGAAATCGAAGTTATAAAAAGAAATACAAATTTATCCGCAAGTCAAAAGATAGAATGGCGTGTTGCTGAAGAAATTACAAATCAATTTTCAAATACACCATTAAAGAAAAACATGCTACCCAGTAGAATAAAAATAAATCCGACGTATATTTTCGGAAGCGAGATAAATACACCGGCGCAGGCTTACATACTCGATGCAACTATTCTGAACACATAAATAGTGTTATACGTAAACAAATAACGGAAGTTAAATATACTCTCAAAAATATGTGAATCTGTTTTACATAAAGAAAAGTTAAAATAAAATTTGCTCGAGTGCACAAAGCTGTAGTTAACGCGTTCCCTTTTTATCGGCAGATTAATCGAGATTGTAAAATATACCGATGTAAAAATGAGAAACGAATAACAACCGACGAGTGACAATAACTCAGGTGGTTTATTTTTGGCACATGACAAGAGAAAAATATTTTACTCATAAAATTCGGCTCACTTTGTACTTCGCGGAGACGCTCTTGTCAGAGTTCCAAAAAGGATGAAAAGCAAATGATAATGAACTACGAAACGAAAACACAAATGACGTACGCGATCTTCTGACGCATACGGGATTTTAAAATAATATGATATTTTTTCGAAAGAAATAAAGCGATATTTATAGCAAATTTTCCGGAAGAACGTGAAATAGAACACAAAATGGAGACATATTTCTAGTGTTCAGATTAAGCGAGACTTTAGTGCGAAACTGGTCTCCACTCGAGACCACCCGTTGTCGTTTTCTCGTTTTGGCCCACATGTCAGTGGACGGCCGAGGCATTATTTTTAGATTTTTCTATAGCCCTAGCGTAAAAAAAAATCACGATGCGGAACACGAAATCTTCTCCGTTAGTTTTGGAGTACACCACACGACACTGGCTTGCTGAAGATACAAAATAAAATAAAAACATAACCGTCCTTCGAAGCCATTGTGCTGAGGCAATAAAACGGCAAGGAGCACGTGTTCCGGCACGAACTGTTCACCGCTTTCACAAAAAAATGAAGTAAGCATCTTACCGTCTACTTTTGAAATTGAACAACAAAGACAATTAAAAGAACGTTACAATTACAAAATAAAATGCAGTGAAAATACCAATTACAACAAACAAAAAAGGTATCACAATGTCCGCGATACGAACAATCAGCGATTCGAGAGATATAGAGGCAGAAACAAATATCAACACGACTCTCGAGCGGTCCGGTGGCCGGCAGAGAAAGTGCAAGTCCGCCAACGTGAAGAAGGCCACGATCCATTACAACGAAAACAAGAGTATGGAATAAACGACGCTAAATCGCAAATCGCAACGGTACAGTGCGTGCGGGGCCGCGGCCCGCCTCGGCAAATATTCGCGGAAACCGAGTTGAGAGTGAAACCATGCAAATGAACCTCGCAACGCCATTGTTATGCGGGACGCGCTAATCGAGGGCACGGCACTTCACGCCCGGCTCTTCGACCCGATTGAATAATGCACTTCCCGCAGAATTAGCTAACTTGAGGAATTTATTATACGCTACAACATAAACGAATTATCATTTTTTTAGAATATAAATATATAGATATATATTTGTTCATCCGAGTATAAGCTCCGACCACATCCAGCGAGTCGTTAGAGCAAAACAAGGACGAGCATTATTTTAAATCAACGGTGTATTTCGTATTGGGCAAGTTATTATCTATAGCCAATTATAGAAACAGATAACTATTAAAATAGTGCGATTGTGGTGTCATTTCACACTTTCCGTACATGAGCCAGACGATGCAGCAGACGATTGACTGTCATAATTGTGCAACGGGAAGTCAGTGGTCCCCCGTTCCGACAGTAATGAATGCACTTTAATTTACTAAAGATAGCAGGTATTCCGTTGCAAATGTAAGCCGCATGATTCACGTTCAATGGCAAGAGACGACGCCAGTCGTCTGCGAGAATGTCTCAACGCTCATATGGCTTCGTGTAAATTCAATACTTTGGTTTACAATAGTTATTTTTACATTGATAGTAACCTTCTGTCCCGAGTGCAAAGTTGTACGAACAAAACATGTTTTCATAACAAAAATACTTTATTGTATTTTAGTCGATTGAAGTTGGATATGTTTTTTTTTTCATTTTTTTTTTAAATATATTTATAACCAGCATTGTTTTATTTCATTGCGACCAACGCAATAATTTATTGAATAGATTAGCCATTAGTTTATATTTAATTAATTTTCAACGCCCAAATTGATTCTCTCTAGTTGCACAATATGATTAATGAATTAAAAATAATATAATGCAATAATATATAAGTAACTATGCAGAGTGAAATTCGCAACGATTATTCAATAAGATTAATTGATGTTAATTTAAATTGCAATCCAATGAATCACAAATGAAATTCAATTACTATTAATATCACAATGATAAATAAGAGGGAATTCGGGCGGACCTTTTATTGAATAACATTAATTATATAATACAAATTTTAAGAATTAACCATGTTCAGGTTCATTTTTCCCCGGCGATCGGATCAATGTCCCGTATTCTATCGGGAAAACTTGGCAGCTGACTCTAATCGGGTTATCTCAAATTCAATAATTCATTTAAATTAGTTTTTGGGTCACAGCTCTGGCAGAAAATACACACAAGTATTCAGCAGTAAAATAAGCGCTCGCTGTAATCAATATTTGTAACGAATATCGCTCGGTCACTGCGGATCGAGCCGAACACCGGGTGCAACCGGGTAACAATTTGGCGTCGTTTTCCGCAGTCAGAAGTTTTACAAAACGCGGTTCCCAATTCTATTGCGTGATTTTTTATCGGCAAAAACTTAATTTGCGATATAGATTCGACATTAGTTTACGAAGAGAAGGATAGTTAATTTTTTTTAAGTAACTACTTCTGATTTTCAGATGAGAGCCATCGGACGGTACTCGATCGCGTATTGCGGATGTCGGCACGAGCCCGCGTTGCCGACGCTCCGACGGAACGAGGCCGTCCACGCACGGCCAGCTCGAACGACGCTCTTGTTGCACATGCACGTACGAAATATTGTCGATTATACAGAACGGTCGAAATAATTATTTAAATTTATGAATATATATTGAATTACAAAAATGACAAAACATTAAAAATTGAATTACTATGAAGATATGATGCAATTGTATCCACTCTCTTCGACGCCCGGCAAAATAGAGGTAACAAAACAAAGATACAGGACATCATTCGACATGTTATATCGAGACAAAACGATAACGTTGAAAATATAAATGTACATTGTTCATATTTCTACACGGGAGAGCGGGTCGGAGACCTCGAGGATAGTATTACATAAAATTAACCGCCGAACTGCGAACGACGCGAGTAGATAAAGGGTACAGGGGGACACGACGACCTGGCATAAGGCGAACCTAAAGTTGAATGAAGGCAAAAAAATCTTACAGGAGCATAGCTCCGATTACCCAACGACGATTGGGCGCTAGCTCGCGAGTCCCGTCGCGATAACGGCAGAGTGAACGCGTCTGTCGCAGATCTTTGGCAAGATGCAAAAAAATCGCCCCCGCCTCGCGGGCGTCGCGTGGCCCGCGAGCGAGCGCCCGCGACCTCCGCCGGGCCGATCGTTCGGGAACGAGAGCGATCGCTCGAATTCGAGCCATCCGTCGACGAGAGCGGCGAATTGCGCGCCACGCGTCCTCCCGCGCTCGGTCGGAGCCGCGCGATTCCGGATTCGCAATTAGAAAAGCGACATTCGCACGGGGTAATTCAGGGCGCAAGGCAAAAAAGACAGTCGGAAAACCAGATTCAATTCAAACACGATAAAGGGGAAAGCGTGCAGCTACACATTTGGTTTATCCGGATTCCCGCATCATCCGGAATTTTTTTAAAAAACATAGCATTCAGTCGACAACTAAATTCCAATCATCCCGATTTTGTATTCGAATAGATTAACAAAATTGGGGTACTCCTTGCCCAACAATAGTGGAAAACATTTTTGTTATAATTTATTTGAATTATTTGCATTCCATCGGAAAGCGTTCGGGAGATATGTCGCGTTCCGGCGGAACCGCCGTCGCGACGCCGTCGTCGCGCGACCGCGCGGGCTTCGCCGGAGCCGGCGATAACCGGTATGGGGAAATCTATGCCGGCATTCGAGACCGCGAGCGCACCGCGGAACGGCCGGCCGCGACCGACCGGAGCGGCGCGCGGGGACGAGCACACTTCGGACGACGGGATCTCCGCCCGCCGTCGCGTTCGATCGCCGGGCGTCGACGGGTCGCCATCTCGAATGAACAATCGACAAGGATATTTCTCGACAATCGAGCGCAACGCTGACGATCACCCGCCAGGCGAAAACCCGGGGCAATTCGACGCGTCAATCGTCACCGTCCGAGAGGGACGACCGTCTGACGATCCCGATCGAGATCGAGCGTCCACGAGGGCGAGAGGCGTCGGCGCGGCGCTCCTCGGCCGGGCGCTCGTCTGCTCGTCTTCGGGGTCGCGACGGTTTCGCGACCGCCGCGACGGCTCGTCGCTCCTCCTCGGCGTTTCGTTTGCGGCCGTTTTCAAATAAATACAAACATCGAGGGACGGCGGACGCGCATACAGTTTCTAGAAAAGTGTCGACCGGACGAAAGAAGAGAAGAAAGACGAGAAGAAGGCTCCCCTCGCGGGCCCGACGAGTGTCGCTCGGCCGATCTTCCGGGTCTCGTCGATAACCAGAGCGTCCGAAAACGCGCGGTTTTTGCATCCGATCTGTTGAAATAGATTCCCCCGGAGAATCTAGTAGCCCGAGTGGATTTTTCCGACGAGATTCGCTTCCGGAAGCGAGAAATCGGGTCGGACGCATCGTTCGGCATGCGGCGAGGCACCCGGCCCGACATCTGGAGAGAACGCTCCGAACTAAAGATAAGAGCGCGGCGCGACTCGCGGCCCGCCACCACCACCGCCACCGCCACCGCCACCGCCACCGCCACCGCCACCGCCACCCGAGGACTCGCCCGCGGAGCGACACATCGCGCCGACGACTCGCAGCTAGCCGATGGCGTCCCTTGTTTTTGGGTGTTCCTTGTGATTTTGCCCGAGTAGCGCAGCGCGACGGAGGACGCTCCCGGCCGGCGGCCCCCGCTTCCGGAAGCCGGCGCGAGACCCCGACGGGGGAGAGCCGCCGGTTCGATCGTTCGGAAGACCTCCGGAGATTCGTTCGTTTTGACGAAACGAGTAGTCCTCGGGACTGATTGAAAATATTACAATATGAATTTTTTTCGATTTTTCCTCACAATTTGTATCTCGGCAAGAATTACTGAATTGTATTGACGGTCATTTGTAATATTGTAATTTTAATATTTTTTAAAAAGTGTAATAAACGAAAACGAGTGCCGCTCTCTATTTTTGATCCGTCGAAAGGATCGCGCCGGTCCGGTGAATGAGCAGCGATAAAAAATGTTATTAATGAAATAGTAGAGCAAAACTAGATCCTGCAAAGTCTGCTTGTTACATTTTGGGCACAATGTGTATCGATAAATTATCGGGCGAATTATTTTTAGTCAATCGAGTAGTACCGCCGCTAAACAGTCTGGCCGTCCGGTACGACTCGAACGGCCGGACGCGCTGTCGAGTGAGTAGATGCGTACTCGATATTGAGGTAGATACATTTATTGGGAAATTATGCAATTTGTATAGCACGGGGGAGAGGGGGGGGGGGGGAGGGCTAGCAATTAAAATAGTTAATAATACGAAAACGCGTCAGAGCCGATCGGTCGCCGGCGACGCGCGCGAGCGGGACGGACGAAGGGCGCTCTAGTTTTTTGTCAGGCGATTTTTTAGAATCTCCGCGCGATCTCCGGCCCGCACTTCTATTAATAATTCGGACAACAGATCGAATATAAATAGCGGGCGTCGTTCCTCCGCTAACGGCAGAATCGGCGCGCAGCTTCGGCGGAACCATCGGGCGGCCCGATTCGGCCGAGGGAATTCGATTTGCAGGGCGGCGAGGGTCGAGTCGCGGCCGCTTCCGGCGAAGCGACCGGAATCGGTAGGAGAGCCCGGAGCCGACCCGTTTTGGCTCCGAAACGAGAAGACACTCCCCCGGACGAGCTTCGAGAGCGAGGAACGACGAAGCGGAATGAGAGAAAGACGCGGAGGCTCGATCGCGAGTGGCTTCGGTTCGGACCGCCTCCGGTCGAACCGACGGGCCGCGCTGGCGGAGGCCGTTCCGAGCGAGCGGGGTTCGAGGGCGGGATTCGAACCGACGGCAGTCTGAAAGAGCGCCCGACAAATCGGTCGTGGCCGAGGGATCGACAAACGGACCGACCGACCGCCGCGTCTCGTCTCCGAGAGTAGTGCTGCCGCTTTGTTTGCATCCTTTCGAAGGACGCGAGGGGAGCGAGGACGCCTCCCGCGCGGGTCGGGGCGGCGCGCGGACGACGCTCGTGCGGACGGCAGGCGAGAAAAATATTTAGAGATTTAGCGGCGGGAGGAGGAGGGGACGACGCGGGCTCTTCCCGAATGCGAATCTGACAGCACGCAGAGGAATATCCCCGCCGTATTGCCGCTTAATTATTCACAACGATAGCGGGAGATTTGCATACTCAAGGGTGATTGTTATGCAAAAAGGGAGGCGAATCGATCGAGTCGAGTGGGCGAGTTGCGCGTCCGCTTACCGCAATTGTCAGGTTGCACTCGAGCATAATGCGAAATAATCGATTCATCGGCCGGCGGGGCGGGCGACCCGAGCCGTGCCGCGTTGTAATTCTTTAATCGCCCGGGCCCCCCTCCGGGCCGACCGGATGATGTCCGGATGTATTCCCGACCGCTGACCTTGCGCCCTGGCGAGTCGAGAGGGCATTGCGATACGAGTCTCCGTACGCCTCGGGGGGGTGTCGATTCGGCCGTGCGACGCATCGTGGGGTATCGCCCGGGAAGATACTGTGAGGCGGGCCCCTATTCGATGCGCGAGCATTTGCGCGAAAAAACGTAGGCAACATCCGACCGCTAGTACCGTTCGTCCGTTTGGTGATGCGCCGATTCTTCCGCGTTTCGATGAGACCCCGGAATCTCTATCAGTTCAAATCTTGCAAATGTTCAAAATACTTTTGAATATGTTAGAACAAACGTCGATTGATGATTCCAAAACCTTGGGATTCGATGAGGAGAACGCGCTTATCGGGTAGTGCCGTGAGCTCGCGTCTCGGCAGGGCGGCGGTCGCGCTGCCGGACGAGTGCAACTAGTGACCGGTAGTGGATCCAACGTGAGCAATCAAATGTTGTAAGTCGACAATGCGTTTCCCTTTTTACAGTATAATATACTGTGCCAAGCTCCCTCTCTGATTTTATTTTGATTTCGTTGTAAGCAAACATTTGTATGTATAGAAAGATATCGTTTCGATATATTGCACTCGACTTGGGTAAAATGTATCGGACTGTGAAACATTACGAACAATATATGCAAATATGTATACACACAATGCAATACTTAAATACTGTATATGCCCCGAGTTTGTAAATCGATGTACCGATGTGAGAGGACAAAACACCAGGTCTAATGAAAAGTGAAATTGATCGTCGGCTCTCTGCGCCCGGCGTTTCCTTGCGTACCGAGTGAATATTCAAATGAGGTGGAATTATATTATTATATCGATAAATCATCCGGCTAAATGCGGAGATGAGATAATTCCGATGATTGCCATTTCCATAAATAACTCTGTTGTCAATGGGCCGAGCTTCGGACGACTTCGTGCATTTTGCGTATGCAAATTTAAACGATACAATCATCCGTATCTGTAACCGCCGATTCAGATTTATTATTAAATTAACGCAATAGCGATTCAATAATCTAAACATATCTAATGAAACACTCGATTTACGAGCAGCGCAGGACACTCGCCCGTTTCGAAGTATGCTGCGTAGCCTATGTACTGTAATTCGGGATGTCAAAACAGGGCGTCCAATATAATCCGATGAAATGATTTTTATGCGACTTTTTGTGTTTCAACTCCATGTTTTAAAATTTGAGGTTCAGTTGATGGTCAACGCTGGTAAAAGAAAAGATCCACAATTTAAATAATTCCACGCTTCCTGATAGCTAAACTGACGCCCCCTGACCTTTACCTTTTAACATTCACGATTTAGCTAGCCAAATTACACCCCTAGTTGTATTTATATATTTTTTTTACAAATGGAATATATGTATTTGGATACACGACACGAAAGCGCCCGGCAGGTAGGACAGCCCGGCGGACAGGCGATCGGAGCGACGGCTGTTGGATCGATGCGGCCGCGCGCGCCGAGTGGCCGCCGCCCTCACTCGAG
This sequence comes from Atopsyche davidsoni, assembly GCA_022113835.1. Classification (NCBI taxonomy): domain Eukaryota; kingdom Metazoa; phylum Arthropoda; class Insecta; order Trichoptera; family Hydrobiosidae; genus Atopsyche; species Atopsyche davidsoni. Next base: position 8,499,196 of record JAILWY010000007.1, read on the forward strand.
CCCATCGCGAACGATCCCTATTGTTATAACATTAATTAAATATAAAAAGTATCTTATTTTGAAAGCCCGTCGGCTTCGCCACGCGGCTCGAAGTCATTGGATTACGTACGGCTTTATTTCCCTCGGTCTCCTTTGATTCGCTGACGGCTAAAGGTCGTCAAGCAGGTCGAGCGTCGGATCGAAAGGGATCGATGCAGGGCTGCAGCACCAGCCGCCCTGGCCGCGCGGTATCCTGGCGACAATGCATTGTTGATTTCCTTGACGACGCGATATCGTCAATCATGAGCACTTAAATAAAATCTTATGATGTTCTCATATTATTCGTCAATAGAGACACGTGCCTTTACAGCTTGGGAAACATTTTCTAAAAAAAAAAAATTATTAGATAACATGCGATTTATAAGATTTTATAAGAATTCTCTTTTGTGAAATGTTTCGTCTTTCTTATATGAATAAAAAAAACTTTTCACAGTAGCTGCTTTATTGATTTAGTTGGTAACAAGCGTTTGACTTATTATCACTAAAATTCAAATGTTACTTAATATTATTCCCCGACACCCGAGATCAGATAATCTGGGAGCTTGGAATTTATACCTCAGACCTGGAGTCAATCAATATTTTTTTACAATTCGAAAATGAAGAAATTATTAATTGAGATTTTAACACAAATAATGATATCTCGCTCTTATCGCATACCCAGCCGCGTAAGTAAGTTAGATTCGCGAAATATTGGCTTAGCTTAAAAATTGAAATACGAAGACTGCATTTTAGGTTTTTTTTAATTATAAGAAATTCTCTTCAGTGTTGGCGCCCTTATCTTTGAAAATAGTAAATTTTATAACGTCTGCTTGTAATTATTATCACTTAAATAGCTTTGTTGACAAGGCCGCAGTCTTACTGATTGTGTTGTTTTTCTCGGGACCGCGAGCCTCGGTACGAGGACCTATTAGCCTGGCTTGCAAACAAGATAAGTACGCGATTAATTCCGCAGGGGGTAATTTGATTCAATTTAATGGCATCTGGCTAGATCGGCGAAAACACTAAGCGATGACTATAAACATAAAGGAATGCATCGCCGACTTGATTGCACGCTAATAAAGATTTTAACTTCCTCGTAGGCGCGAGATGGAGATGAAGGGCTACTTAAGAACGGAACCATTTGTGAAGAGAATGAATTATCTTTGTCATATTTGTAAATATAATCAGATTGTGAATGTTTCCAAAAAAATTACAGTTCTCTTTTGAACAAAATTCATAAATAATGAAATTGGAGTATCTTAAGGCAAACCTAAGAGCTGACTATTAACAGATTAAAGGAATTTTTCAAAAACCCAATATCTGGGACAATCAATTAGTCAGAGTGGGGGACACGAGATGATAGCCAGAAGCTCCGAGCAGGGCTCCAGTCCTCACTCTGGAGTGTTTGGAAATTGAGTATCAACATCAAGAATAAACAAACCAACCGAACTGTCTTAAAAGTAAGATTTACTACAACCTTTTGTAAACTTACAAAATTGAAGGAAAAAAAACGCTGAACGAATAAGAGTCCACGGAGACACGTGCTTGCTGTCACGCGGCTGAATGGACAGCGGACTGGCCATTTTAAATAAGGGCGTGGCTTTCCAGAACGGACCCTCAAAATCAAGAAGACATGTGGTATTTGACCTTTTTGGACCCCTGCGAGACGACAAGCCAGATGAGGTCTGTCTCCGTTTCAGTGAAGCCAAGATGACTTCGAGAAGACGTCTGATGCGTCAATGGGTTGACGAAACCGTGATGGTGCCACAATCTGTAGATGATCGAGATGTAGTGTACGGCGTTGATAAAAAGTTAACAAAATAGAAACATCCTTGTGGTAGGTAAAAATAATATAATTCTACGATATGTGTAATTGGAATAGTTTTTTCATTTATTTATCGATAGTTTATTCTAAAGCGATTCACCCCACTTGAGAGGGCCTGTGTTTTATATCAGCGATATTTTATCGAAGCCAAGATGTTAACGCCATTCCGCGGCAGTTCATTCTTTATTTACCGGAGGTCTCCGATGGCAATAGAGGGTGACGTGATTTATGCATCCTCGAGAGTGAAGCGGAAGCTTTCTAGGCAATTGATTGGGTGCTTTAGCGTAAAGGTTGATGCAACACGCCGTCTTGTCAAGCTAATGAAACATATTTGTGTTGTATTTTATCGCTAAAAACAGACGATGAGATCAATTTATTTTCATCTATTTTATAAATTCGTATTTTAAATATTGAAGAATACGAAATTAAAATTGCTTTATTACAATGTTGCATCCTAAGTGAATGTAACTTTTAGCATATTCCATGTTAACAAAGTATTTTCACATTAATTTTAGTCTGAAATAGAATCGACGAACTTTCGTTGCTAACCACTGAGCTTATAAATGTACCATACTGAAATTGCATACATTTTTTTCGACAATTTGTATCGATACAACAACGTCAATACAAATCGATTTCAAAAAAACTGAAACAGGTTTGAGCCCAATTACATAAGTAAGGGATTCACATGTCAGGGCGGGGATCGAACCGGGAACCCCTCAATAAGAGTCTAATAAAAAAAAAATCTGCACTGATCGATAAGCCTAGTATGATTTAAGTCATTTCCTCAATAATGTGACGTTTTAAACGCAAAAACGAACGATTGGTAGGTTTTCGCAGTGCGCGTTCAGGGAAATGGCGTGCTTCAAATTAGTTTACAATCCTAACGTGTCGGATTCAAACCGGTAATGTATTAAAAAAAAAAAAAAAAAAAAACAAGTGGAAGTAAACCGCACCGAGCTAGCACGCCATGCAGCCGGTGCGTTAGCGAGTTTCCCGGAAGACGAGTGACCTTCGAGCTCCGAGTGCAAGCCGCGATGCCAGGAGTTGAGCCCAGCTCGGACGAGAGCCAACAGAGAAGGATCGCACGGAGAGCACGAGCCCCGGCGAGGCGGGCCATTGTGCCCGCAACAAAGGACAGAATGGTGCACCACATTTTTACGACGCTTGCAGTTCTTTGTTGCAGGCTTTGAATGATAAAGGATACACATATGTTGCGCGATTCCCGGTGAAGGGGCTCGATACAAAGGAAAAATCCCAAGTGAACAGTCTACGGACGGAGTCTGTCAATCTGCTTAGCAATAGGGTGACGGTCAAACAGAATGAACATTCCAAACAAACGTTGCGATGATTAAGTAAGAAAGCGTTGCAAACTGGTGGAAAAGATATCGGTAAAGTTTTTTTTAAAATATTATTTTAACCAATTGTCGATAATATTAAAAGAAAATAGCATAATTTAATTATTTCCCATTTTTGAAACGCGGTACCGGAGAGAATGGCTGTGAAGAAAGGGCGCAAGAGATAGGTTTCTCGGACTACCAACCATATTGTTGAAGGCCGCCTTAATAAACAAGTAAAATTAATATGATTCAAAGTACCTACCAATTTTACGAAGCGCTGTAGAATAATGGGTTAAACAAAAAGGTAACAGGAGTGCAGAGGAGATTTGTGAATTCTGGGTTCGCTAAAGACACCCGAGTAGCTGGTGTGGTATTACCTCCTGCGTTCTCACGATTAAGTTTTAACGAGTAAATATACAGGGTAATCAATATATTTGACAGAGAGTACTAGGTGGAATTCCATTTTAATATTCTTAAATAAAATACTTATCGTTACTTACGTTGTCATTATCAAACTGTGTTTGATAATGCCAACGAGAAAGGTTGACGAAACCGGTCACCAATAAAAAAATCCTTACAACCTTCTATTTCCGTGTGATATTTTACGGTTGGATATATATTTAAAAAATCTGAATTCAAGAAACTATTTTTTTTTCTTCATATTTGTCATTACATAAATAATTTATAAATTAAAAGCTTTGTTGGCGGAATTCCTATTCTTTAGGTTGACACGGACGCAGTTTAAAGCGTCTAGGATCAGAAATAGACTTTTGATTAATAATATAATTAATACATTAAACAACAATTTTTTAGCTCCAATCGTAGTTAAATAGATCGAGATTCCTACTTTAGATTAGAAACCACTAAGTCGGGAGTAATAAAGCGAGTGGAGAAGCAGCCAACACAAGCCAGGGCCGCCCCTCCCACGGGTGACGTCACGGGGCGCCGGGGTGCAGCGGCGCCGCCCCCGAGACCCACTTGCTCCAGATAGGGGCGGCCGCAGTGCGGTGGACCACCCGCTCTGGGAATTGTCTCACTGGGACAACGACGTCGATATCGATTAAGGCAACCATACCCCTTGTGCTTTTATTTTATTTATTTTTTGTCGCAACACTAAGCTCAGTTATATTCCGCGGCCGTATCTTATTAAAAACTATTTTCAAAAGCTGTTATCCGGAGTAACTTTGGCTTGAGACAATTTAAAAAAAAAAAAAAAAAAAAAAAACATCGCTTTTTGTTTGACAGAAACACTCAAATTAAACGTATTTAATAAAAATGAGATGGTATGTAATCACAGAAATTCATATTCAATCTACTGAATACATTTGATTAAAAAGTATTAGACATTTTTTTCAGAGAATATTGATGAAATTATGATGACATGTATTAAGAGAATTCACGAATATCGGAAGTCCACTCTATGCACTGAGGTATGCTAAGTGAGGTCCCCGAGTCACATGACGCGGGAGCAGGTGGCGCATTCACGACCGCCGCTCCCGAGGGACGCAAACAAACAAGGTGTCTCACACGCCCGACTGCATGGCCCGGAATGGCATCTGACTAATGGGGCCAGGGGGTAGTCTGTCGATTCCTTCATTGTTCCGGCGGCTAAGCCGATGCAGGAACCTGCTTCATTGAATAAAACTAATCGCATTGAGCGAGGTTGTCGAATGCACAAATTACAATGTCATCGCTGTCGGTGCATTTGAATTTTACTATGAAACATATAATAATAGTTTCATAGCACGATTCAGGTGTATAAGTCAATTCAAAATTGACGTATTTGCACTACAATGCCATGTACGTTGCCCGTGCATCATTATAAATGCTTCATTTACAGTCAAAACGTTAGAGAATGAAATAAATGTACACGGATGACATTAAAAAAATTATTGAGAAACCTTGGACCTGCATAATTTTTTCAATAGATTCGATTAGTTATATTTTAATTATTAAATACTTTGCGAGATATTTCTGCAATGTCAACGTGCTCATCACTAGATCGATTAACAGAATTTACTTTCTTAAATAATCTTAAGATTAAGTTAAATATATAGAGAAAAAAACAACGCAGTGGAAGTAGTAATAAAAATCACTCTGCCTCGGCTGCAGTCTATTGAGTGGAATCCGCGCAAGTAAACGGGGGCACGAAGCAAATGCACGAAGTTAAATAATTTAGAAGGTCTTCCTGATGATGAAGAGGAAGGTGCAGATGCATATAATTTGTTCGGGTGTCCTCCCATGCAGGCGCGTGCACTGCTTTCGTGCCGCAAGAGGCGAGGAAGCGGCGAGCTAAAGGTCGGCTCAAACAACTACTCGGGTGATTGAACCTTACGTATTTTTACACGCGCTCGAAGGCGCAAAACGAAACGTCTTTGAAAATACTCGGGTCTCGAAACGTATCCAGAACTGAACGAAACAGAAAATGTATTAATAATTACCACTGGCTTATCACTAATCACGCTGCCTAACGATAATTTAGCATAAAGCTAATTTATTCATAGGTACAAAACTATACGAGTCAAAAAATATTTTTTAAATTTATTTCAAAATCTGAAGGTACGGGTGACACGAAAACGTATTGATATAAAAAAAACGAGAAGTGTTTTAAAAACGGTTGAAAAAATATTTTTAAGCTTATTGTTGGTGGTGACATGTTCATTATGGATCGACCTACATTGATTACACGAAAAAAATATTTTAAAAAATATGAAATGCTTAGATGTAGAGTGAAATTGCATTTTAATCATACTGTGGTAATTAATCAAATCATGGCAAATCAATAATAAAACTATAAACTGATCATGGTAAAATCCATGTGTTTTGAAATTATATTTAAAAAAAAACGAGTTTGATACTTTTTTTGTAAAGGTGTATCGACATCTAGGACATAAAATTTATCAGATGTGTTAAAAGATAAAACTAATTCTTGGCGATACAGATTTAACAACCTTTACTCAAAAATATTGGGTATAATATAACTTAACAATAATTCTTAAATTTGGACGAATTGCGTAATCTTATTTACGAAAATTGATATTAAAAATAAATATATATAAAAGTCAATGCACGAGGAAGTGTTGAATATTCTTTTTTTTTATATATCGCGTTAGATTTCTGACACTTACAAACCGGTGCAATATATAATGAATAAAAATCTATTCTCAATATTTAAGAACTGCTGCAACATTATATATTTTTTATGTAACGCGTTATTTTAAGGAATAAATATAATTAAAAAATGACATATTTAAACTTTTTAGACTTATTCAATAAATTAGGCAATGGGAGATTTGCACCCGATTCGCAATGACGATACTACAAATACGATCCCGATTGTCATATTCAGCAACGAGAGCGAGGGAAGAGGTCTCGACCTGAGCGATGATTTCAGTATGACAAGAGCCATGGGAGATTCGCCCAAAAAACTATCAGTGGGTTTAACCGCGATGGCGGCGGACACGGCGAGGTTCGGCCGCACAAGATCCGCATAAAAACCTAATCGTCCACCACAAACCCGAAGGCACGGAGTTCAGGGAGCCGAGACGTCAGCTCCTTCACAACGTCCATTCGATCTGAACTGTCGAGTCGCGGAAACGTTCACGCTCGTCAGATGCCATCCGTCATCGGCGATCCGGAAAGACGTCCATCGCAGGGCGGAATAATTCTAAAAGAGGCGTGCTGGGCGATTGATTCTGCATTATATCGCGGAGATACGCCGCGAACGCGAGATGTCCGGCAAAAAGACTTCTTTGTCGAGTTGTGGCACCCCGCGGCCATGTTTAAGAGGTCCGATACGTCACAGCCATAGAAATCACGATGGCCGACAAAAGGTAGGCTAACCGAGATACTTACTGCTGATTTTCAGGCCCCCCAGAGGCGGATTCGGCGGCTGTTTGCTGCCTTCAGCAAACGACGTAGTCCTGGGGCGTCCAGTCATTCTTGTCGGCGTGAAAATAAAACCCAAACGTTCACGAACCTCATAGATCTTTCACATTTCTCGTTACCACCCTTGCACTTGCACTAAACTTCCGCACTATAGTGACTCAAAAATCGTTAATTTCACGGTGAAATATCGGATTGCGGTGAACCTACGACTAAATATACAAACAACACAATATTTACAAACTTGTAGTCGGTTTAAAAAACCATTTCTTCTGAATTACCAACGTTTTACATCATATTTCAGAGAACGACAGAAAACCCCACGAACAATTTTTTAGATGCTTCAGACATTGACCCATTCGGCTTTGTTCGGCGCTGACTCTGAGACCCGAACTCGCCCGAAGTTGACGTCACGTGTCACTTCCTACGAATACCGCTGCTCAGCGCCATCTATCGAGACAACACGCTTTTTTTTCTCCGCTAAATTATTTTCAAAAGGATATCCGGTATCAGAGTATGTGACTAAAATCATTATATAAAAATTTAATATATTGCAGTGAATAATAAGGTGTCTTCATTGTTACATCCATAAAAAAAATTTTCAGTTAATATATTTTAATATGTGTGTTTAAAATTATTACACAAATTGAATATAAAAATGAAATAATTTAAAATAGGAATAAAGTGAGTTTATTTGTCACAGTCATATAACATTGTTGTTGTAATATCCATCTTTAATTTTTTTACACAATATCATTTTTAATCATTTTATATTTTTTTTATTGTGTAACTAAGTGTATTTTCTGGACATCTTTAAATAGTGGAAAAAACAAAAAATCTAGCTCCATATATTGATGCAAATACATTCATATGACTCGCAATCCATTGAGGACTGTCACACCAACATTAAGGACATTCAGTTAAAGGTATTCCATTTAATTAATCAATTCATTTGATTGTGAATATTTACACAGTATACTACATATATTAATTATTAATAACAAATATAAACTTGACATACAATTGAAAAGCATTAACTTTGTATTTTTGTTTTATACAGTGATTTTTTTTATTGAAGACATTATTTGCAGTGTTACAATCTTGAGAAATTACAAGATTGTAACATTTTTGTCCAAATAAACATAAAAATATCTTTAATGTAATTTTCAGAGTTTCAAGTGGCATTTACAGAAGCCCAGCAGCTGATGCTGATAATTTAGGGTATGTGTGTTATTTTAAAATTAATATTTTGCTGATATAAGTACCCATTGATTTTTTTATTGCAAAAATTATAATTGAGGTTAATGTTATATCTAAGCTATCAAATAATGTTATATGTCGCTTAAGCCCTCTAAACACGCAGCGACACAGCTTGCGACTGACTTGAAATAAGCAAATACAGTCCTATTTTACATTGCTTTCTTAGACAAAACCACAAATAATCACCTGAAATCAAGGCACCCTATCGGCTGATTGCAATTCGTTTGCAAGTTGTGTCGCTGCGTGTGTTGCTGCGTGTGTGCTGCTTTAAACCGCCCAAAACTAACAATTTGTGGTGTAACTTAAAACATTCAATACTAATTTCCCAGAATGATGAATTGAATTTAGTAAATGAAACACTGTTTTTTCTTTACTTAGTTCACATTTATTTGTAGAAGACAGATCATAAATTAGATATTGTATTAAATAGAGCGCACACACATTTCTAATGATAATGGGGTGACAGACAGCAAGGCACCTAATGACAAGGCATAACAATTTCAAACCAAATTATATTATTAACACAACAATACTCCAACAAATCTAAATACTTCAACAAATTTATTAATCAAATTAATAACTTTATTAATAGTATAAATATATTCAATATTTTTAACAGAAAGTACTTGGTGTAATTCCATTGTTATATTATATATAAAATTCTTTTGTAATTTTTCTACATGTTTAATTTTACTGGTGACCAGTTTCGCCAATCTGTTATGTTGTCAATATCAAGCGAAGTAAGATTTTGTAAATTATAAGTAAGCAAGTGAAAAATTGTTAAAATCAAGTTGACACTTATTGACTTTTTAACAATGTAACGTCAACATGTATTGATACTTCTCCCTTACAATTTGTCACTTGATTACTAATAATTTACAAGCTCTGACTTCATTCAATAATGGCAATGCAACAGGTTGGCGAAACCAGTCACCAATAAATCACAAAAGTATTTTATTTAAAATATTAAAAGTATTATTCACTAAAAAGTGTAAAATGTCAGTATTTTGAAATCAATTTAAACATTTTAGTAAACTTAAACATTTTTTAAGTATTTAAACTTATTATTGTTTTATTTTGTAAAGGTATTTAAATTATTAAGTGAATTTTACTCTTAAGGGATACCATAGTTTTTAATTTTAATATGGTTCTTTTATTGGATTTTTCGTAATTTAATATAATAAATATACGGTCACCTCGCTTGATCACTAAACATTAATTAAATCTTGGTTTGGATATAATGCCTATATTAAATTTTTCAGTAAATGTATCTCTGAAAATGTAGTGTAAGAATTTTGACGAATTTGTATTATTTATCAGTTAGTTTTATTTATTTATTGTTATATGGTTTTAGTAGAACTGATATGAAAATCCTACAGTAACCTTGAAACAGTATTATATATTTGGTTTAGTAGATTTTTGCACTTTTAATTAGTAGTAAAATGGTGTTCATTATTGTATAATATAATATGTAGTTTGTCACTATGGTGAATATGAAATTATTGAAATGAAAATTCAGTTGACACACACGGGAGAACGAATTGATTTCTTAGGAATGTTATTTTTATGGTAAAACATATAAATATGTGCATTTTTTTAAAATGTCACAATAGAATATTTTGATGAGCCTTTTTTCAAGAAATACTATATATAAGTAATTCCTAGTATGTGTAAATTGTATTGCGATGTTAAAATAAACACCAAAAAAAATGTCCAATATTTTATAAATAAAAATATAAAATATAACTGGAATGATATATTTTATCAAATAAAAAAGTAGAGTCAGGGAAACGGGTCAAAGAATAAAACAAATAATATTTTAAATAAAAACACATATATTAATTATTAACTTTAAATTAAGGCAACATAACTACAAGAAAGTATAACACAAATAAATTAAATTTAAATACATTCATGACTGAGTGAAGAGGACTGACTATTTATATTTGTGTTAAGCATTGGACTAACTGGAAAAAGTATACAAAGGAAAAAATAATACAGCCTAAAAGCAAGGAAAGCACTTTAAGTTTACTTTTCCCAACACAAGTCCTGTGTGGTGTTCCGATTTACACTCAAAATTCTTAAGGAATCATCTTAGACAATAGCATCTGTAATGTTACCCAACGTCATCGTTACTGGCCGTCGTTGGTTGTATTTGTACATGTCAGCTCCGTCTCTTCCTTACGTCCCCACCGGGCCAGTGTTAAATGATAGCGTAACGTGAACAGTAGTCGCATCTCGCAAACGAGGACCCCCACGGGCAGGGCGACCTCGCCACAGAATGCGAGAGAAGGGAAGGGCGGCCCCCTAGCGGGGCGGAGTCGGGGAAGGTCCACTTATTGATACGAATACTAACTAGTCACACAATTTCCTAAACATTTTATCATTAAGATAAGTAAATATTGTGGTATAATATGTATACTTCTTCAAATATATATAATATATGATGCATACAATCATTATTCAATAATATATTCTCTGTTCTAAGTCTAGTTACAATAAAATAATATGTTACAAATGATCCCTCATGTTTAGTATTTCCTTACAAATCACTTAAATAAAAATATTTTCCCTTCAATATTAAACTTATGTAATTAATGAGAGAAACCCAGGAAACCGCGTATTGTATTTATAATTATTTTCAATTCCACATTCAGATTAGGTCAGACAGTAATTTGTGCTGCGAAACAAACGCCCTCCGCGTACATTTCACTTGAGATTACCCAATAAAGGATAAGGTAATCGAGTAGCCGTTTAAACTATCCAGTGAAAAATTGAAAAGGATGGTATAACATGAGCATCTGGTATACAATATAGTGCATTCGTAACTCCATTTGATATATTACTACAGTCGATATGTTGTCAAATAGATGTTTACTCGTATTTTCAAATGAGAGGTTTCCTTCTTCTTTATTTACTAGAAAAAAGCGTTGAAGATAAATCCAGTAAAGAGTAAAGGTTTCTTTCTCAAAACGAACTTACAGTTTCCAGTTGAGGTTAAATACCACATATAATGTATGCGAAACGTTGAACGTTTACATTCAAAATTATATCAAAACGACAAGTTTGTATGATTCTACAGATTATGTTTGTATTCAAATTTGAATGCAGGCACTTTTGAAACAAACACTCGCAGGCACTTGCGATTTGTTTTTTTTTTCTTTATAAAAGATGTACTTCATGGATAACTTTACACGCGAGTTGTACAAATGATGACATGAAACATATTACATATTTACTATGAAAAATGAGACAATTACGATACAAACTAAATCTGTAAAATTAAACAATCTATACAATTTAGAAGTATTTAATGCCTTTTTAAATAGATATAAAATAAAAACAATAGAAGAAACAGTAAATATAAATTTACAAATAAAACTCTCTGAAAACATCAACAACTAAAATGATAAATGCTTAGTTTTGGACACGTCTTTGATCCGACAATAATTTAGAACAAACTAAATACGTACGCTAAGCCAACATAAGGGTACTAAATATTTTATATAAAAACTGTGAATCTTACAACTAAAATAAATGACAGTAAACTCAAGTATCAGAATACCGATGAAAGTAAAATAAATTTTCTCCATAAGACACTCTGCTGGTAGGTATGACATTACACGGTGAAGATATATCAGCAAGTCTACGCATGCGTGATTCAAATCTCCCTATCATCTACTAACGAAGAGCTTCTCTGAGGAACTTAAACTGCTTACTCCAGAACTAAGAGACGCCTCAATTCCAAACTAAATACTACTCCACCAGTTGTATAACTCCTCAAATATAACATGCGGTGTGCTCATCTGAACAATTCTATCAAATTCGATTTCCCTTATGCATGTACGACATTCAAACTCTTACAGTATAAATCAATCACAAACGTGATTGAAATTCTTCCCTTCCATTTTCATTAAAAAATTACTCATTGGTTCAATACAGCGAATTATAAATTAGTTTAAAATATAATTCCCCAAACGATATCACAATACACTCGAGAATCCATCCCCTTCCATCTGCGTTTCCAATATAAAACTATTGAAAGTTCTAGAATTAGCCTCAGTGTTAATCAGTACACTGCAAAATATACGTCCATCTAAAAAGTTGTGAAAATAATATATCAATCAATTTTAACAAAATAGATTTGCATTACGACATATGAAACTATGTTATTAAACCATCAAAAAATTAGATCTGAGTGTATGAGATATCACTTGGAACATATTCTGCATCACTTTCCTCATCAGGCATGCAGACTTCTGCAGATAAATACAGTCACATCAGAGCTCCCCACTAAATAATACGTATTTCAACAGAAAATAATATTACACTTATACAAAAAGTGTGCTCTCTACGTCTTAATGTTACGTCTTAATATAATAGGATAGATCCTCTATCAAAAGTACATTTGAATCTGGCCCGGTGTCTAAACGATCGGTGGATTCTTCATAATAATTTTTTTGAGTCTGAAGTCATAGACCCGCCGGCTGAAGAGAACGAGGTCTGCAGATGTGTTAAGGGGGACGCGACCGTCGTTGGTGACCATGGCGGGAGTGATCTCGTGAGCTGGCATGTTTGGAACGACGCTTAGCGGAATTTGGATCCCTTCCTCGATAGCTTTGAGTTGTTTTCGGTATCTGAAATGATCGTATATTGTCATTAAATACAATTTCTACTCAAATTTAATTACATAAATTATTAAATTGTGTAAAACAAATCATATAATTAGTAATTTGTCAAACTATAAAGAAGAGACTTTTACAAATGTACTTATATTAAGTTAGTTTTGACGTATTATTCATACCTGCAATACTCGTTAAAGGTGAGCACGTAACATTTGTCCTCAATGCAAGCCACACTATTGACATCGCGGTGACGAGATGCAAATACTTCCTCTGTGCAGTCTCCGGGCTGGCGGCCTTGCTCCGTGTGCTCAGGTCGGTAATACCACAGCAGTGACACCATCATTTCACCTGGAACACCAACATAAAACACTTAATACTAAATAAAATATTTGGGCCAGCTCAATCATTATAAGTTTTATAATACAAAACTTTAACGACCTAAAGGCAGTCTCATTTTTGTAACAATTTGTATTGACACATGCAATGTCAAATTGTCTTCGACTAAGCTGAAGTAGGAATAAGCCTAATTAAATCAGTTTGGAAGGCAATAACCACCGAGCCATCCTCTCAACATAGTTAATTATTTTATAAAAGATCCGTTTTAATCAAATAAATGTTGTTAACTAATTTAACCTTAGGGTAGGTAAATGTCAATGTTATTAATTATTTAATTTTTTTTCTTAAAAAGTGAAGTAATAACATAAGAGATTTTTTTAGAGTCAGCTGCCTTTTTGACAAGTTTTAGTTAAAAAATATTACCCACCGTCATCAGGATTTTCCCAAAGTGTGGCTACACGAGCCACGAAGGGCGCCTCTGTGCGGCGAGCGCCTGCCCGGAGCAATACACAGTCGCCGCGTCGCACCGAGTCTCCAGCGTGAGTGTGGCGCATGGCCGTCCACGTGCGAGCTACTATCCGCATCTCCTCATTCTGTGCCAGAATAAAAAAAATAATACAATGCTTTTCACAAAGTTTCAACGCTACCTGAGATTTTTACTGATATAAGCCAAGACAAAGGTTTGATGAATGATACGAGAGGGCTTAATGCATTGATTTAATAATAAAACTCTTTTAGAATATTAATATATTAAATCAACAGTTAGTAGAATAAACAAATGGTGACTGTTGAAATTCGTATAAATGAATTAATTACTTTGTGATAAATTAACGATTCCTATTGATGTTGTGATTTTCACTTACATTGACAAACACTCTTCCCTGCTGTGGCTCTCCCTCCCAGGCCCAGCCGTTGCTCCAGCGTGGAGTACTGAGAGACCTCCTGAGAGCTTGGGCAGCATCGTCCACCGGGTCCAACACATCACAACTCTTAGATTTTCTCTTGGCGGCTCCTCCCTTGGTGGTGACTCCCAGCTGACTCTTTCCGGCCTTCTTCTTGGTGGCGTCAACCTTAGCAACTTTTAAGTCTTTTTGATTCTCGGTTTGACCCTTCGTTTTCATTTCCTTTTTGTCCCCTTTTCTATTAACGGCAGCAGGAGATTTTGATTTGGTACGTGCTTGCTTCTCAACGGAGAGTTTACGTTCCGTTTTTGCTGGAGGGGCTTGAGCGATGGCTTCGGCCACCTTTTTAACCACATTATTGTTAATGTTGAGAACAGTTCTTCCCTTGGTGGGAGGATCACTACACACTGCATTACACTTTTTGGATTTCATGACATACGCACTGAGTGAGTGTGATGATTTGGAGGTGTTATTTAAAGGTAAGGTAGCTTCTCCATCGATGTTCTTGACGACATTTTCAATAGACATGTCAACATTATTTTTCAAGAATAAGTTGTCCAATAATGTCGCACTTTTGGCTTTAGGAGCTGATGAGAGTAAGTTCTTCTTGCTGGTTTGTACTTTTTCAGCTGCATTTTCTGACTGCTTTTTGTCTGTTTTTAGAAGACTGTTGGTTTTTCTTTTCTTAGCAGGAGGTTCGCTTGTGATGACACCCACCCCTTTTGCCTTAGTGGCCACTTTTTTGAATTGCGACTTATCCGAATCGATCAGGTTCATGCCCTTTGCGAGCGCTTTGTATTTATCAGGTTTGACAGTATTAAGTTGACGTTTACCATTATTAAGCTTGAAAACTTTATCATTTTTCCTGATGAGGTCCTTGTAAGTTCCGGTGGAGGTATTCTTTTTGTTTTGCTGACTGATAGTCGACACTTTTTGTCTCTTTTGTAGTTTTACATGCTCCCCTATTCCGTTAGTGGCTAACTTTCGGTTTACATCCATATTCAAGTCTATCTCCAATTTTGGTTGCGATGACCTTCTTTTCGTGCCGATTTTGGGCTTAATATCAATGAATTTATCTTCAGTCACGGAATTATTTTTTTCTGGGGACTTCTTGAGATTCTCTGGACTCGAGGTGATCTTGTCTACATTGTGCTCCTTCAAGGCCTGCAAGTCGGAAAAGAGAGATCCATTTTTTCTTAATGGTGAATTTTCAGGGCGATCAGAATTTTCTTTTTTGGTATCAATTGACAGATCCACAATTTCATCATTCGTATCTTTCCTGGATATCATGCAGTCTTTTTCACTTTTACTATCGGTACAATTATCCTCGGAGGACGACACGTCGATGGGAGCCATCTTGGATCGGGGAGAATCGAGAAGGATGACCTCGTCCCCACTGTCGATCTCGTTCTTGACATCTTCGACCTTCTCCGGAGGACTCTGAGTATCCACTTGAAGAGGAGTCATGACTCCGGGCGGGGGAGACGCCGGGTCAGAGGCGATGCGCGGTCGGCACATGAGCAGCATGGTCGTGTGGCCGGCGTCGTCGGCCCCTATGGACTTTCGAGCCATGGCCTTCCCGAGGCGCGCCTTCCTGGGCGGGTGGGTAGACAGGAGCGGAGGGCGGTGCGGAGGATCGGGCGGCTGGGGGATGCTGGCTCCCGCGGAGCCGCGGGCGGGCGAAGGGGGTCCGAGAGACTCGGGAGGCACGACGCTGAGGGAGGGGTTGAGAGCGACAGCGCAGCATCCGTTCCTGCCGTCGGCGCTGTCCTGCCGACCCCTGCCGGTGGTCTCGGGGAAGTACTCTCTCTTGGGGGAGCGGGCGCCGACGAGAGCTCCGGAGTCCTGGACGACGCTGCGCAGGTCGGGGCCGTTCTTGACACTGCATTCATTCTTGAGGACTCGATTGAGGAGCGGCGGATCCTTGGCGAGGGACTGGAAACTAGCAGCGGGCGCACTGCGGGGCGCTCGACTGCCTCCCGGTGGGCTGAAGGTGTTAGGGCCGCCACCTGCCGGGGGATTACCAGTAGCGGGCCCAGTATGGACGTTTTTTGGACACGATTGCATTGGGCATGGGCATCCTTGATATGCGTTATCTGAAACGACAGAAACACCGTGAATCTTCAAAACCTCTACGCGCTCATAACGATTGAAAAGAAACGACAACAGTCGCGTAAATTATATTTTGAAGACTTATAATTTAAACATGTAGATGGCAGTTTTATAATCGAGTTAGCTCTCGTTGAAATGTACACTCGTTGGCACGTCTCCAAGTGATACACTGAGATTCTGAATAATTTGCCCAAGATTTAGCTTAATATTGCCAAATGCCAAGATTCTGGATTAGAAATAGGTTTCCGCCGCGCGTCCCGGGCTCGCGGAGATTGATTGACGAGCAGAATCGTTCGGATTCGGGATGGCATTCCGGTCGGTTCCCGGAAGTCTCGAAAGCTCAACTTGACGGGCCTCACCTATATACGCCATGGAAGGTCTAGAAGGTCCGTGGGGGTGTTGATAGCACGGAGGGCAGAACTGCGGGGCGTATGCGTCAGCGCCCGTCGGAGAAACCTGCGAACGAGCACGGAGAGAGTCAGAGGCGGAGCGACGAGTCGAGGCGAGTTGCCAACTCACCCTGGAAACGTTTCATCGTTTTAAACAACAACAAAGTGTTTCCATAGTCAATATTATGCAAGCAAAAACTGAAAATTGCAACTCAACGATTATAATTTTATTAGTGAACCTACAATAATTATCGGATATTCAGAATCAATACTGGCACCTGCGGTGGCAAACGGCAAATTCGATGTTTCAACAGGCAGTTAAAATAAATCCACAAAAATATTACCCGAGTGTATTTTATGTGTTTGGTGTAACTTTTTAAGAAAGCGTAGTATAAAAACACCTCAATGTTTCAATAATTTTTCATGGTAAGTAAATGGTTTATCGGTTGCGCGGACCTCGCGTCGCTGCCGCCTACACGCAGTGCACGCGCAGTGAGCGGCGAGCGCATGTCTGATGTTGCATCGGGTTGGGTAATATTGCATTACTCATGTGTTCTCGACCTGACTGGACACTGGAATCTTTTCAAGGTTTTCCTATTGACCTGCCGATGCAGAATGAATCTTCGAGAAGAAGCGTACCTGATTGTCTGGAGCAGGCGGCGCGCGGTAGTGGGCGGTGCGCGAGGGCGGGGTGCGGTAGCAGGCGGTGCGCGCCGCCCCCGCCCCGTAGCACGCGTCCGGGGGAGGCGCGTAGTGGGCCGCGCCGCCATACTGCGCGTGCGGCGCGCTGAAGCCTCCGCCGTAGTGCATCACCTGCAGGAGACACGCGCATCGTCATGAGCATTCTTGGCATACGGAAAACTTGCGAATCAACGCCTCATATAGGTTCCGTACACACGTACAAGCATGCAGAGCAATTAAAATTTTATATATCAGATATTAAAAGATGTCGAGGTTACGGAAATACATTCTCAAAAAGAGACATTGTCATCATAAATAACTGCAGCTGTATTCAGACAAAAACGATGTTAAAGCCCGTTACAGTCGTTCACAGTTTTTCAATGCATCACTGCATCTATTCGACAGGTGATCGAGCTCGACCGGTTCAATGGTTTGATACAGTGATCGGCACGGCTGCGAGTGATCGAGATTCGCCATGCCGGGGGGCGAGGGACAGAAGATGAGAGAAGCGGGGGGTTACCGGTTGCGGCTGCGGGTATTGGTAGCGAGCGAAGGGCGGCGGGTCGGGCGGCGCCCCCGGGCCGGGACCCGCGCCCTGGCCCTGGCCCGCGCCCGCCCCGCCCGCCGCGTCCTTGAAGCCGCCGTGCAGCGGCCCCGCGGAGATCAGCGGACCTGCCGGCTGGTAGTAACCTGCAACACAAACGCTCAATCAGTATCGATGAAATAACACCGCGCTCCGATACAATACAATCGATCCGATGTTTATAACGGAAAATTTACTTATTTCTATTGATTTTAATTAAAACAAAATCTTACAAATATAATAGAATAGGTAATAGACAATTTTATGTTTGCCGTCTCATGTGAATATCACAGGGAGTGAATGCAAATGTTACAAAGAATATGAATGACCGTCATCCAGCAGAGAACAGACGGCAGCTGATTGCGTGTGTGTAATGACGCGCACCATTACAGGTGCTCGTGGCCCTCACCAGCCCGACAAGTGTAGGGACCCTCGCGCGTCAGCGGACAGCAGGTTAGCTCCCCTGAAATCCCCTGGTTGCATTAGCATGCTGTTCTCTGGACGACCGTCTCAAGCCCAAGAAGTAAAGACGATTTATATACAAAATATATGATATATTATATGCAATCGGTGATGAAACGTAATTATTTGCGCTCGCTAACAATGTTATACTAAGCTTAGGTTTGCACGGAGAAATCGTTGGAGTGGAAAGAGCGAAGTAGATTAAAGCTATTAATTAAATAAAGCTAATAATAAGTAAGCGAGGCTAGTGATAAGTTCTCGCCGAGGGCTTCGTAGTATTTATATGAAATAAATACTTGAGCACCTAATAAACGCCAGTAACGAGAGGGTAGTTTTGGGAGCCGCGGTTGCGGAGGACAAATAAATCGCTTCAGCCTCCGCTGAGATTTTTCAGCGTCGGTGTTTATTGGCGCGAGGGACAGGTATTGTGGCAGCCGACGTGAAAGGTGAAAGTGTTATTTATGTCCCGATCTCATGTGAAACTATCGGATTAAATTTGCCATATATAATACTGTCTTCACTAACGTGTTTCGTTGTGTAAGCGCGCGCAGTTCTATTTATTATATAAATGTTTTAATGATGGGACTAATGGAATAAGTCGTGTACTTCATGAATGATATATTTATCGCGATGGTACCGTCGTCTTTTAAGGCTTTTTTTATATCTTCCGTAAGTGGCGTGCGTATTAAGTATATGAAGTACAAAATGATCACTTCGTTTAATTGATTACTGAAGCAATGTTTAACAACAAAACTATTATAAATAGTTGAATGGATTCAGTATATTGAGGGGTTATTTTTGTGTAGGTGTACAATAGAAATCGTAATTAGTTTATAAATAAATATAACTAAACAAGAAGGGTTCGTTTTTAATAAATATTAACAATGGTTTTAATTATTTAATTTTAAGTAATAAATTGCTAATAACACAAGATTTAAAGTTAAAAAAATATATACACGCCTATTTCTTCTTTTGAATAGAAAAGTTATGTATATAATAATTAACCAGACTCGCGAGGTTAACAGCTGGCAAATAAAAAAGGCATCATAAATTACTAATAAGCACCTTTTCATCTCGAGTTTATAAAAAAAAGTTTCAGGTATTTAATTAAAATGGGAAAATAATTTGCAAAGAAAAGCAGACCACCCCGCAGCCCAGTCGGCTGCTCATTAATAATTCAGGTGCTCGGATAGTGAAAGCGTTTTCTCCAAAAAAATCTCCGCTGATTTAGTAAAACCATTTTTAATTTCTTAACGAAATACCGACAGGTTGAGAAATTGCAGATTTATTACGGAGAGTATTTGCCGAGAGCGGTACACAAAAAAAGACTTAGCTAATTTACTGGAACGAGCGAAAAATCTATAACTATTTTTTGATTGTATGTATACACCCCTGCAAACCTTGTTTACAAAAAAAAATGTAGGGGATTGTGGAAAAATGAATTACGTTTTAATTTCAGACAGGGTATAAAGGGTTTATATAATAATTTTAATCAACACATCGTGCGTAGCAATAATAAGAGTATCGATATAATTAACGTCGGATAGTCAGTAGACCGGACAGCGTCCCGTCACGTGTATGATACGATACAATAAACGATTGGTAATTGTTTTTCCGACAGTGGGCATACGTTTATATTGAGTTTTCCATCTGAATGTAATGAATATTACGTTTTTATTAAAAAAAATACGCCTGACAAACAAGCTCGCCACATGAATAATCTACCTTAACATTTTATCAACAGCGAAATTGCCCAAGAACCGACCTACAAAATTAAAAAGGTCGAAATCGTTATTGCGCTCGGTAAAAAAAGATTTTGTAATACCACTCAGTTTAATTATAGCGGAGACCGACTTCGAATTCCAATCAGAGTCATCGTCGGACCAATTAGGCATTTTAAATTGGTCTGACGATGATCATCATTAACGATTGAAACAAGCCATTAAAAAAATGACAATATAAATTATTGATTTTTGCTGACGCTTTCCAAATCGTAAAAAATAATTTGATTCGCATATATATGTTATTATTTATAAATATATTTTTTTGTTGTAAATATTGTCCCGTGATACTTTAAAGTAATTACAAGTTAGGTTTGATTCACTCGGTTCTTTGAAAATTATATCGAACGCCCAGTAACGATATAATTGTTTTGGCTTTGTGAAATCAAGTAAAAAAAAAAGTATTTAGAAGGTGAACAGGAAGCAGAGAGCGCGCACACGCGGGCGCAGGCACCGGAAGGAGCTTCAGGAAAGAGCCTTTTAAAACAGCGACATCCTCCAAGGGACTTCCGGTAGCGCCAGGGGCGCCGAATGGCAACACTCACTTATGTGAAGGGACATAAGCTAGTGGTCAAGACTTGGGTCTCTAGAACTCAGCCAACTGTTAATCAAATTTTTTTTTATATTTAAATTAATATGAGGAATACTTTTGTTTCTTTTAATTAATTTTATATTTATTAATTCTGAATTACACAATTTTCCCGGGTATCATCTATCATATCTTGGAAGTTATTGAACTCCTGTTGACGGCTTCGTAATTTATAATCAGGCCTTTTCCATTGATTTTTCGTTCCTTCATAGTTGTTATCGCGGAGCGTCATTGTTTTAAATAAAAGTATTTTATATACTAAGTAAAGTTCAAGAATGGCATCAAAGGTTCAATGTGTGAGAATTTGTAAATGTAGAATTTTTAACGTACTAAAAACGTTTCGGGCGTGTATAAAATACATTAAAAAAACCATTTTTTTATCATACGATTAGCTACAATGCGTAATACAGTTATATATATTATTTAATTTTTAACAAAATTAGTTATTGGAAAATTCTTTTTATTATTATTTACATGAGAATGGTGGCGAGCCCCTGTCACGGGAGATGAGGACTCGCCGGAAACAGACTGTCAACACTCGTTTCGTGTAAGTCTGAAAACACAAAGCTGAAAAAGCAACTGGAGCATTACTAGCATTAGAACCTACAGGGAAATCTACACGCGCAGTTTAGGGGTTGAACTAGTGTAATAATATTGAGTCGTATGTAAAAAAAATAAAAATTATATCCTTATTCACGACGTGCCGCTTGTTAAATAGATAGGTATTTGTTTTTGAAATGAAAGCATAACTTATTTTATTACATTTGAGTTAAATAAAAGAGATGAAGAAAATAAGAAAAATATATAATAAATATATAGTAAACATATCGGAACTCTATGAAAATATTTTAAAATATAGGTGCTTGGATCGATAATTATTATTGTCTATAAGAAAATCCACGAGAAATGCATCTTAAGGTTTTTACTGAATATTGAATGGAAAACTGCGAATAGTGTAATTAAAAATATCACTTAAATAATAATCTATATATTTATTGAATATACATTATCAACAATCTCTTAAAGCTCATAAAGATAATCTAATTCAAAATGAAAACGATACAAACTCGGCACAGAAAGTTAAAACATGTATCGATTATAGAACAAAGCAAATACCTTCCACGCAAAATGGGTTGGACCTTCAATTAACCCTGGGGGTTATTTCTGGAATGAAAATCTTCCCTGCGGAGAAAAACCTGCGATGGAGGGCCCCCGAGACTGGGAGGTTAAGTTAGGTTAATTTGGAAACTTTAGTACAAATGTAACGGTTATGCGACTTTGTTAATGTTAATAAGATTTTTAAACGTCCATCAAAAGGCAGTTCTGCGGTAGAAATAAACGCTTTAATTTTAAATGCATGCCCAAGGAGATAATGGAAAATGGATGAAAATCCCCACGCAGATTCTGACAAGTCTAATGTATTCATATTCCAGATAAAAATGTAATTATTTTCAACTGCCGTTCAGTCTCGCGTACCTACCAACAGGTGGTTTAGAATGCATTAAAGCATATGATTTAATACGTTTTTAATTAAACCTTGAATATACTAATAACACATTTAATGTTTTAATACACGCATAATCTAATGATAATTTAAAGTTATTGACTGACGAGGGGCTTTGTACCAATTTGATATTAAATGTAAGAAACTGAATATGCTTACTTTCGTAGTAAGCAAACAAAATATTAATAACGTAACCAAGCTACGACTTGTTTAACAGGCTCAAACAAATCATAAAATTTAATTCAGAACATATGAAGTAGCCTTTCAAAAAAATAAAGCAGCCTTAAGTATTTTATTTAATATTGATATGATAAATCGTTTCAAGACACGAGCAATTTTATTTTTAAAGAAAAATAACTAATTACAAATGAATGGCAATGACAGATTGATTACAAGATTTTAACGATTTCAATCCGTGTTTCGTAAATCACGTCGGACGATTTTAATAAGCGATTCTGAGTATCAACTAAATGTTAACGCTCCAAAACATTGACATGCGACTTGAAACCGACATCAGGGTCGCCGGATGATTGAATTGATATTTTCACGATTTATAGAATCCAAAAAAATTCATTAGAAAATTGTAAAGGCACTGAATACTCTCCTGGTAGAGTTGGTGAAATTACTGCGTCACATATTCAATATGTAAAAGATTAAAGGTAATTGCGAAGAAATCGCAGCGAGCGCGAGCATGTAGGAGCGGTGATAGCAAAGCGAGAAGTTTGTTAAATTCATTATAAAGTCGTGATAAAATCCGGTCGGGATGATCTCGCGCCATAACGGAGCCGGAAGTGCTTTTCTTGTGTTTTTCCCGGCCGGGTTTCGCGCCGGGGCGCGATCTGAATAATTCATTTGAATAAGCGCCCGCCCGGCCCGGACCGACAGATTCCGCCGGAGTAAAAGTTAACAGCCGAAATAAAAGTACGGAGGCGCGGCGGGCTGTGCACTTTACAAGTGCACTGCATACCCTCCGTCGTTGCACGGAGTCATCAGGTTTGCGAGAGAAGAGAATATTCATGTTAAGTAGCTGAATGCTTCTTGCAGCACGTTTTTATGAGGCTGAGCTCGGGAGAGCCAAACAATACAAAAACTTGTATCATTAGAACGTTTATATTTTTCTAACTTTAAAACAAATATCACCATAATACTCAATACCTGATTAAAATATGTCTTAAACTATTTAAAAAAAAATTATTTAATTTTATTTATTCCATGTTTTTTTAAATTAATAATAGATACTCCGTGTAGAACCATGTATGCAAAAATCCATAGAATCGCAATTAATAGTGAACATTAAACAAAACAAAAACACAATTTAAATATTATAAAATAATGCTGTTAGGCAGCATCAACACGCAGACATTTCTTTCGAATATAAAACTGCGGTGAAAAAAGACCCCGGGACCCACTACACTATTTTCCACTGGCTCAGCATAAATATATGTTCAGTGAAATGGTCGCCAACCTCTTCTGAGAAAATTAAAATTTAAAAAAAAACCACAAAATTTTTAAATCCAAAAAGTATTAAATTTTTGACTTTTCTATAATCCCAGACATAAATTCTCAGAAAGAAAACATGAAACCGCGGTTTAGAGTAATACCCTCTTAATACGGCAGATTTATAAACGTTTTCTTGTAATAATTACAGATTATGGTACATTTCTCAATATACTTTAAAAAGTAGCACGAAAGCTTAATTTAAGCTCATCTCAAAAACGGGGACACGTTGAAATATTACAAAAGCTCTCAGAGGCCCCGCGATGGCCGTTCACATATGCTAATTCCACTCGGAAGGAGACGCCAGCCCCGGGAGACGGCCAGCGCCGCGGACTAATGACACCTCTATTGACGGCAGTCGCACGGCGCACCGTGGGAACGACGCTGCTCGCACAGCTCTACAACCTCCTAACGCCAAATAAAACTATTCCCACCTTACTCGAGACTCTGTTACTCTATCTGGCTTTTGAGCGTTGCAGTCGATGAGTTCATTTTGCCATCCTCAGCTTCAATAGTGCCACCGAGGTAATGATGGTACATATATATTTGATCAAAAGTTTTATTTTGGAGATAAAGCCCGAAAAAGTGTACCGATATTAATTATACATATTAATCAGCTAGATTTTAAACCCAGAAAGAAAGATATAAAATTTAAACTACAGGGGTGATATTTCTCGATAGTTTTATGACTTGAATAAAATTAAAGCAAGTAATGAAATGTCTAAATACAAGAGAGAGACAAGTAGGGCTTGACAATCCAATTAAGAAAAACAAATCATTAGGCCATCGTTCAGGTATAACGACAGACAATTTTCTTTTCTTTAAAAAATAATGAGGCTCTGATTCTCCGTTAAAGGTTTTACGGTTTCCTTGTGAAACCTCAGCAAGCGCTGAAAGCCTCTCGCGGGTCGCAGAAGAAATGTACAAGCGGAGATGCGAGCAGACCTTCTTTGGGACTCAGCCTTTTAAACAATTCTTTGAGTTATTAAAAAAAATATATGACGTATGAGCTGTGCGAGTCTTTGGTCTTATTCAAACAGTTTTGTTTTAAAAGGTCTACAAAAAAAGTCAATCGATGTCCAAAAGCGGTTTAATGTGATTTCGCTGTCAAATAGGAAAGCTGTAGTTTAAAGGTAGACGGAGATCGAAACAAGAACAAAAGTCGCACCGCCGCGGTGCATGTGGGTAAGGAGGTGGACGATAAATCAGCCGAAAGCGGAAATATATTTATCAGCGGGCCTCCTCGGCCTTTGTGCGGCGCCGAGTGGGAGTGACGCACGGCCGGCGCGGCGGCGCCCACGCCTCCCACACCACACGGCCTGGATCATTCTTTATCGATTCGCAAGTGAGGATGTTACACTCTACTTCTGCTATTCGGAGAGGTGAGTCCTCCTGTAAATATAAACCCCTTCGCGATCCAGTGGTCACCACGCTGGTTCGCCGAGCATTGGATCCTGGGTAATATTGAAAGTCTTCAGGCTTGAAAGAAAAAAAAATCTAAGGGTTCCAAAAACAAGGCAGTTGCTACTGCCTCTTTCTTTGTACTACGGTATGTTGCTTGTTCAGATTATTCGAGCTAAGATAACAAAAACTATTTTACTATTAATTGTCAATTCCGAATATCTAAACCGAGTAACCCCAAGAAGTCCCCTGATTTATCCAACTCGTGGTGTACAAAACTTTGCATGGTAAGCCGAAGGGCTGTTACGATAATTGACAAATGCGGTCATAGCCGGTATTTTGCATTTAATTTTTTTTCTGGAAATATCACCCCTGATTTATAATAAACTTGAGTCCGTAAATTGTACGTTAAAAAAATGAAAAAAGCTACTACTATAATATCAAACCAAAAACATCCCAACATTGTAAACACGAGTTATATTTGCTTCACTTTGCTTTATGATACTCCAGTAATATATATTTTATTCCATTGTGTAAATATTATGAAGATCACAGTTATTAGCGAAAACTTTGTAGCAATCTAAATACAAGACGACGGAGTAAAGGAAGAAAAAAACAACATTAAGTGACTCGGAAATTTTGCAGTTGATCGCCGTAAGCAACTTAATACATTTAAAAAAGCGATAATTTTATACAAACCGTATTTGCATAAGCAGAGCGACAGAGCCGGACAATAAAACACCTCGAGACGGAGGAAGACGGAGGATCCCATAAAAAAAGCAGTGTACGTGTGTAGTCGCGCCCGTCTCTTTCCGGAGGGCCCCGCGAGCGCGCGCGAGAGCGAGACGGACGCGAATAAGTGTTGTGAACCGTTAGCAGTTGGGCGGCAGCGAGGCAGAGCGCGGGTTATGCTGGAGCGCGGGTTACGCTGGAGCGCGCTGTGAAGTACCGAAGTTGCTTTTCGCGTGTAATCATAACGCCTCCTGAACTTGTATGACATATTGTTAGTGCTTATCGACATCGTACAACACACGACAGAATTAGTACCGGCACATAAGCTACTAAATAATTGAAATAAAATGGTTTTGAGATCGTGTACAGGAAATTCGATAGGATTGCATTATACGACAAATTATTATCAAAAATTAATTACCACCTTCATCAATATACGTGAGTATAACCACGATCTAACGTCAGCGATTGATGGTCAATACTATTAATTATTTTGAGCGTAACACTCCGAGCGGAGAAGTGAAGTTCGAGCTGTCACGCTGCGTTGCATTAGCGGTATTGCATGCGCTTGTCGGACGGACTCCGCGAGATGTACGCTGATCGTCGCTTTAGCGGCAGTCTACCGGTAACATCTGCATTCAGCGAACATTGATTTGATATATCTATGCCCGAGTTCTTGATGTAGCGACATTTACTGCGATTTACCTTATGTAGTGAAAAATATGAGCTGTCATTGTTCATAAAACATTGGGCGGTTATCATTATAATAATTACACGCGAACCCAATATCCAAAATCTGCATCATACATTATTTGATCCTAAGATGCAAAAAAGGGAAAATCATTTAAATTTACTCTAATGCACTCTGAATATACTTAAATTGTTTTTTTTTTTTGTTTGGTTTTAAATAATGAAAAGGTAGGTATTTTTTTATTAACTGTCAGATTAGCTTAGGTCTCACAAAGACAAAAATGTTACATTTATTAAAAATGTTATAAAGTTTTAACATGTTGGCAAGTTATCAAATATTCAAAATGGCCTAGAGTACATCGGATTCAAGCATGTCAGAGATAAAGAAAGAATCCTGTCGTTTCATAGATGCGCCGTTAATCTAAATCACTACTTTAAAGTATTGAATCTTATTGATATTTACCTGATTTACTTTTTATTATATTAAGTAGAATTAAGAAGATAAAATAAGTTTGAGAACACCTTTATAAATTCAAAAAATCATCCGCCTCAGCTACAAGTGTTTTTTTTTAAACGGAAATATGTTGTTGGTAACAGCACGTGAGGAAGAAAGTCGATCTACTTATAAGTAAGAACATGAACCAAAGATTACAAAGGTGAGGCGACAGTGGACTTGATCCAATTATCAAGTTACGCAGGCTCGCCCAGGTGAGCTGCGCTGGCTAATGAGAGGTGCCCCTTGCGGAGGAGCCGCCCGCACTACTTCCCGTTCATTGTTCGAGATATTCACCTGCCCCGTGGTTATGGGCCACGGAGACCTCTCTTGGTTACAAAACATTTTTAATACAAAATATAATTACGGCATAACCTTTGCAATTTTTCGAAAAAACCTAGTACAAATATATATATTTTCAATTTTTAGTTAAAATTTTTATCCATCATTAGATTTATTAGTTTGTATTGCGTTTAAAATAAACCCAAGCGTAATGATGATTACTATAGGTTCTCTTACTACGGATATAATAAAAAAAATCTACGTCACATTTAGGGTATATGGATTCAAATATTCGGATTTAAATTTTACTGCAAGCTACAAAGTGTGCAATGATCTATATTTATCGACTGTTATTTGTATTTGTAGTTTTATCTCCGTCTTCCAGCAACTCTTTTCACATCAGGCGAGGCGAGCGCAGGGCCGCAGCGGAATGTAAAGTATGCAATATACCTGTGGCGTGACGACTGCATGCGACGGTTTTGTAAGCGGCGATCAAACCGAGTGTGATTCGTAAATACGGGTGTGTTTATCAGTCAATATCGCCAAACACATTTTTTAATGTGCCGACAATATGTTTAACGACTCAATATTATGAATAAATAAATAGCGGTTCCATTATTAAAAAAATATGTTAGAATTAATTATCAACGCACGCATAGCGGCGACATATTACGAATCAATAAACCTTGCAATTAACTACAGCAAATATTTTATTTTGACGCTGCTGGCTAGCTGCATGTTTTTGACGCGATTTGTTACGTGTGGAGAGGGCTTAATGTTTTGATTGCTCCTGGTATAAATAACACAAAAAGAAGAGACAGATCAATTGATATGTCTCTTAGATTGTACGTGTTAAATATAAACAAATACTAATTCACTCAGAAATCCCTAATGCTCAAAGTACGCGTTAAATTTAGAGTTGTTTTCATAGATGGAGATCGCTTCTACTGTGTTTTTTAAATATTTTTTTTGTAACCCATCCAGCCGGTGGGTAAGCAGCGCGCACTTGCAGCGCTCGCCCCGTTCCTACGCACGCCGCACAACCGAATGCATGTTGTTGGATACAAACATTCGGCCTAATATTGAGTAAAAGTACTCGTAGAAAGCGGCCTTTCGCGTGACACCGCGCGCAGACGGCTGCACGGTCATTGCCGTGGACGCGTTCAATTGCGGGCAGCTCTAATAAAACTGGGTGATATTCGCACTGAAATATTGAAAGCAGCGGGGACATAACGCACACCGTTTGGATGCTTGTAATTTGATGTTACGTTTGAGGCCTATACACACGTCGCAACTAATCGTGGAACCGACTTGCAGCTAGCCAATAGCGTCCCTTTATTTTGGGTGTTTATTTTATAATTTTGCCTATGGAAACAACGCAATGTAGGACGCTATTGGCTAGCTGAGAGTCGGTGGCACGATTTGTTGCGACGTGCGTTAGGCCTTACCTCTTGCAGGTTTATTCAATCATTTGATAATTATTTTTCAATTCAATCGATTCAAGAATCACCTTCAGCAATATTAAAAGTAACTATGACCATCCAATAAGATTGCGAAGACGCCAAGTTTCTACCCGATATTTTTTATCTCATTGAAAACTTGTCTCGTTATGTTTAGTAAGTTACTTGGGAGCAAAATGGACAAATGTATATTGGCTCGATCGTGACGGCACCGATGGAGGAAATTGGCCTTCTATCTCAATGGGGGCACTAAACTGACCGTACAAGAGAGATAACCACGTGGCCAGGAAAGCACAAAGAGAAGCGTGATTCTCCACGAAAAATCGACAGATTTGGATCCGTTCGATTCCGATGGTAGGAGGCAATAATAAATAGCCGCAGATAAGCAAAACGACCTGAAAAACACAGCCGCTCCAGATAAATAGTAGACAGAACAATGCGTAATTATTTACGAGGAGATTTATTGAGAAATTTATTTTATAACTGTTAGGCGCAACATTAGAGCGCTCGTTCGGTGATGCGATGAGCCGGGCTGGATGAGGCGCGCAACGGTAAACGCCGTGTTTGCTCTTCTCTGCACGCGTGCGCCGGGAGGGGCCCGCGGCGGTGGCCCGTTTACTGGATTCGATATTAATTACTCCCCATCCAGGATGAACTTACGGTCACGACTTTCATTACCTAGTAGAAAAATCGGTTAAAATTACAATCAAAAAGGTACACGTCAAAAAAAACTGTTAACGTAGGTAAGTTGAATTTTTTTCAGATGCGCATTTCTGTGCTCTCCTTAAGTGAAAAAAGAGGAGTCGGACAAGCGTGCGCATTGTACGTGCTCAAGTCTGCTTAAATTATTAGTGTCGTTGAAAATAGAGGTTTCCACGGCCGAAGGAAAATAACAGCGGGATCTCGCGGAAACGGGGGGGAAAGAAACAGATTTTTCAAATAAATTCTAGGTCACCGCTCGTATTGAGCGTATTATTTGATGTAAAAAAAATACACGAGGCAGTTAAAATTAATGAGAACAACACTCGGTTGAGACGAAGGGGATTCTCCGGATAAATGGGGTTACTCAACCCCGCCCGCGCCGCGACATGCATTATGAAAAGAGAGCGCTTCTTTCAGATGATTCTCACTCATCATCAATCATCAGCAAACTCAACGCCGGATAAAGATCCACCTCCTTGCGTCTACACTCTCTTTTGTTTCCCAAAATTAACTTTAATTCTAAATAAACAACTTTCTCAATCTAATTAAGATGACTCGGTGAGAGGGACGCACTCTTCGTATTTTACTCGTCATTCGTAGTTTACTCGATATTATATTATTGTTTTTGCGTTTGTGATTGAGACCTTAATGCTCGCTAATTGGGAATGGTAGTATAATATTACGTATGGAGTATTGAAGTGCTTGATCAAATTATAATTAATTAGTTAATATGACATCAAAGGGGCTGCTGATGCCACGACTAAATGGTTGCGACCACCAAATTTGACTATAATTCCGATTCTAGTGAGGAAAGACACGGAAATTAGCGATAATATATAATTTAATAATACAAACCATTAAATATGACCAAAGAATAATTTCAAAACCAGTTATTTAAAAAAAAAAGTTTTTGGATACTGACAATATTGTCAAATAACAAAAAACAAATTTTGACGGGTATTAAATGTTGGTAAATAATTAAAATTATAAAATATTTCAAAAATGTCAAAATGAGTTAGTAAGAAATATAAAATTGACAACTCTAGACAATTTCAGTATTGTTGGTTGAAAATTAAGCAGGCTTGTGATATAAAAAAGTACAATACTTGCTACAAAAGCTTATGACATTTTTTTTATTATCAATGTAAATTAATTTGTTTTATATATAGAGAAAGGCTTCGCGGCCACCCCATGACAGAGCGGTCACCTACAGTAAGAGGAATGGGGTTCACTAAACATAGACCCTTCACCGAAGCAACAACAGACAAGGGGTTCTGATATTGAAAATGACGTTGTATGGGTTAAGCAGTGGAAACATATATATTACGTAAATGCCAGTTTTTTAAATATTTATTCTTAGATTTTTCATATATATAATAGTAAAGATACAACATTTAATTTCATGTAAATATATTTTTTTAAATAAATTATTTCTTTTATATTAGAAGTGACATGATAGTTGTTCGGTGCGTGCAATAAATTAAAAATCTGAACTTACATATATTAAATGTATCCACAATGAAACATAATATATTTTTTAGTTTTAATTTATTAAGAGATAAATCAGCGTTGAATTATTCACTAAAATTATATTTTAGGTCTTGCAGTGGCAGTTTTGATATATATATATTGTAATATTAACTTTTTATTCCCATAAATATCCTAAGGTTTATGGTTTAGGGAAAGAGGTACAGGGACTTGAAACAATTCGAATTTAGAAAGGTGTAAATGGAAAAATATAATCGTTTTTTGTTATCAAAGAAGAACGCGCTATAAATAAAAATCACATTAAAAAATAAATAAGTCAGCCGGTCATAATCGCAAGAATAAGGAGTAGAAAATAACAGCACAATAAGAGCGACCTGTCGGGGGCGCGGGGCG